>OX465556.1:15000-1480509 GCA_950022955.1 Xestia ashworthii | reverse complement strand
TGTTCTCCCCATCATTGCGATCATTTTTTTGTTCTATACCATACCTGGGAACCTTCTAGTTACGGAGATATGGTCAAAGTTACAACTTTTTGACAAGTTTTTTTTAAATACAAGTTTTTTTAGTTAGTTTAACTTTTAACACCTCCACGACCCCCGTACTATTCAATCCATTCATCAGCACAATGTTTTTAGTGTGTTACATTTAGTTTTACCACAAAACATGATTTATAACCTCAAAAAAAAGTTGTTTCCCAGCAATATTTTTTGCGTAAAGTTACATAATTTGATGTACAGAATGCTTGGTTAACGGCTTTGTGATTAGGTGGTTTACACCCTGTATATTTTATATTATTAATTAGGTATATTATATTTAACTTTTAGAACAATCAACATTTTTATATTTTATTAAAGATCTAAGCGTAGGTACAGACAGCGGGAGCGACTTCTTTTTCTACGATATGTAAAGATTTACTTTAGATCGCAAAATATATTGAGAAGCTGAACTGATTCTTATCAGAAACTTTGCAATTTAGAGTTTTCTTATCGATTATTTTCAATTTCAATAATTTAGTTACTATTAATCACTTCATATTCGGCAAACCTTATTTATATACTTGTTTGAGTTATACATACGTTTTTGTAATCATATTTATGTTCTAACATGTAAATAACAAATCAAGATTTGAAAGTAAATACGGCTTTCAGACTCATAAGACTACTTCACTCATAAAAGTATTATTTGATGAGAACACAATATGCCTCCCATACATTGAGTTACTTGACATTCACAAAATCATTAATTACGTACTTTCCCAAATCGAAGAAGTCTTAAAACAGAGTAGGTAGTATGAATGGAATGGCAACATTTTTACGCAAAAAAAAGCATTATACAAGTACAGTGCAGACAAATAATATTCCAATAAAAAACAAGCAGTCATATTTTGAGGGGTCAAAATATCAGTTTCGACTAATCATTGTCAAAAGGGAGCCAAAAACCTCTAATGGGGAATAGATATGTCCATGAGTCGACTACTTTATGCTGATGAGCATGAGCTGCAGTCCACTGCTGGGAAAGGCATCTCCAATACCACTTAATTTATCAAGATTTATGGTAACTTTTGTCCAGGTGCTGCAAGATTGCAAAGATTGTCGCTTCTCCTAACCTAACACTGGAAATACTTCTAAAAAAGAATTGTCAAAATTATAAATGAGCTCTCTGATGTTTATTCTCCATGTTTAATACTAATAAACTCAATGATGTGAGAGAGTTGCCTCCCACTGTTTTAGACTTTCACGGTTTTTCACTACACTTACAGTACTTACGGGATTATATCCGTGATTTTGTTTTGGTTTTTCGAGCACCCGATATTTCGACGCTGTTGCAAGCATCATGATCGCGGGAATACTGAAGAGGTATGCGGGTGGGACGAAAATTATTAATTATGAGCAGACAAATCTGTCTACCCTCTTCCTTAGTCTTTTATTACACGCACTACTGGAACTCGATTGTAACTCACGACAGAACGCACTCACAGTATCACTCGGTTTTTCTTTATAATGGGGACGCATGTTAGTTTTTATTAGATTTATCACTGGATACAATCCACGGAAAAACAAAAACACGGATATATAATCCCGTAAGTACTGTAAGTGTAGAGTTGCCTCCCGTTTGAGAAGCCCATCGTTGCAGAAAATTGAGAGAAATGTTTTCATATTCTGATTACGGCTCAGAGGTTTTAAAATTGGGAATTTATTATTATTTCATGTGTAACGTACTCTAATATATTTTGCCACTTTTGTACGGTTTCCTTTTAAGTCTCAAAGCAGATGTCACCAATCAAAAAGAACGCGACAGCCTATCGGGACCGCGTTCAAGAACAGACTTGCTAATCGCGTTCAGAAAAATTTTGAAATCGGGCTTAATGGTAGGTAAGTAGGTATTATCGAAGTTTGTAGAAATAAACAAAACTGTAGACTTTATTGAGACAGCGGTTTTGTTTATAAACTCTCACATTTTATTTAACTGATTTCGGCTGATTTTTTTTTCTATTCACACCAACTAATCAAGTAATGCCAGACCGACTTCTAACCAAGTCATAAGTCCCACAAATCTAAACACAGCCACACGTCAAAAATCTCCAAGTTCCTCTATAGTTCCTTAAGGGATTATATCAATCTTGAAAGCGGTTAGCACAGGGGCCTAAGCTCCTGAATTAGGTGCTCGAACTAGGACACAGTGAGCCAATATTTTGGACCTGTGCTCAATTGAGCGGACCTCACTTAAGCCGTTGAGAAAACATTAAGGAGCCTCCGAATAATTTCGGAAATTGAATTTATACGGCTGAAAGACAGCGAAGAATGTTGTGATAGATTGTTCAAAAACTAGTCATTATCATTATCACCCTATTAATGTTCCCACTGCTGGGACAAATTCCTCCTCTATATGAGAGGGAATGGGCTATAATCCACCACGCGGGCTCAGTGCGGATTGGTAGATGTCACATGTCTTCGATTTTTTTGGTTCTAGAACATGCCTGTTTCCTCGGGTCCGTGGCTTAGGCCCCCCGTGGTCGAGGCACCTATGGCCGACGCCCCTACAATGTTTTCCTTCACCGTTTTGAGAGTAGCGGTGATGAAATAAATTACACAAAGTACAATAACTAGTATGGCAATTTAACCATTCTAATATGATAAATGGCTGCCTTTTTGGTCGAGTGGTTTCAAGCACGACTGCTGAGTGTGCGGTCCAGGGTTCGATTCCCGGGTCAGGCAAAGTGTTATTGGGTTTTTCCATCGGGCGTTTCTTTAAATGAATGAATTGTGGGTGTACTTTTAGGTACACCTCTGACAAACCCTCCGAGGATAACAGGCGTGATATTCTGTTATGTAATATTATAAATGTGATAGTTACTCAGTTTGTTTTACCTTTTGATGAAAATTATCTCGTAAGGAGACCATGACACGGGTGACCTTTTGACTATAAAGCTTGTATTATGAACTGTGGAGGATTTGAGGTTTTGTTAAGTTATTGCATAAAACTTGTTTTCTCATTGTAATTATTTATTATACTCATTCTGGGTATGTTTTTCAAGTTATATAAATGTACAAGAATTAAACGACATCAAAACACAGATATAATTAATCAGATCTTCAGTCAGTAAGTCACTTAAAGTACGACCAAGCTTCACAATACGGATCATAAATCATAGATATCTGTTCCAGACATCTCAAGGTCGACTGACTGCCTCATTGGTTTAGTAGTCGAAATCCCGATTGCTGATCATTGAGGTCCTGGGTTGGATGCCGGGGTCGAGCAAATTGTTATGGGTTTTATTCATCAGTTTCTCAGTAGCAGCCACGGAGTCAGGGTTTGTGCCCAATTGATGGAAATAGACTCGCCCCCTATCACGTGGGGTTTACAAAACTAGCGAAATCTGGTTGTACTAGATACACCTCTGCCTAACACTTCGGAGTTTAAAGGCGTGATGTTATGGTATCTTACATCTCAAGGTCATTACAAACAAAAAAAAAAGCGCCCAAGAAATAACAAGAACTCCACAATTTAATGCCTTAAAGCCTGTTCATCCATAAACTGCTCAAAAACTCTGAAAAAATCCCCACTTATCTACTTAATAACAAAGTCGTATATAATCCCGTATGATCCTCCGACGCACCTGTTCGGATCGCAACAAGTCTCCGGGAACCCACCCCGGCGCCCTAGTTCATCGGCCTGACCTACATTTCAGCCCCCCGTCCCTTACCCCCCCTGACCTACCCAGCGACCAGCGCAACCTGGCCCCGGACCAACATAATGAAAAAGCAAGTAGAAGGTGCCTTGAGACATGCCTTCCAACCATATCTTACCCTGCATCGCGATTTTTTACACGCTATCAAGCTTCCTGTTGTATTTTTGGCAAAAGGAACGAGCGTTGGCAGTGTCAACAGCTGATAGTAAGTCAAAGAAGCTGACTATTGTGGAAATGAATGGTGGTAGTTCCTTTTTACAAGGAAAATTGTTGACAAAGGCGTTTCTGGTATCACTTGGTTCACCTTGAAAGTTTGAAAGATATATGTTTGCTATTTACAAAAGATTTCAAAGTATGAACGTACCGTTCCCAAGGATATCTTCAGCTTCAGAGTACCATTGATTATATTTAAAGGTTAAACGTTTCCAATTTCATTTTCATTTTAAATACAGAACAAATTGAAAATTGAATCCCAATTGAGCATTTTCTTCCGCGAAACAATTGGAGACCTATTAATTTCCTCGTGACTTTAATAAGACGATACTCCGGTTTCTACGAAGCCTCTTTGTGAAATAAGTTTCCAGACTAAAAAAATAATTAAACTTGAAACCCTTTGAATCCCGAAAAGATCTTTGATTTAAGTAATTAATGGATCATTTTCCTTTTGAAAACATGATACTTAGATTTAATTATAAATGGGATTGTACTAAAATACAATATTTATCTCAAGATTCTGCAATTACGTATCTGAAATAACTGGAATTGATGAATTATTACCTATCTGTTTAACCTTTAAATAAACCAACTAATTAACCTTACTGCTACTTACTATTACAATTACTTTTGTTTTAACTTTTTGGCTTTTCTGCCTATGAGTAAAGCAGAAAAAATAAAGGCTTCACCATAAAACCTCTTGTAATACATTCAAAATATAAAAGAGCACTCAAATATTCTTGCGAGCAACAAAACAAGAAAAAAAAACAAAAGATTTTAATCCAAGACAGACAATAAAATGAGCTGCTCAAGGCCGAGACGTCCGGGTCCCAGCTTCCCTGGACACCGCTCCTTTGCATTATACAAGGCGCATTGTTCGCAATGCCTGGTATTGCCCGGCCATTCCCACTTATTTAATAACTGTGCTACTGTTTGTGCACACATTGAAATAAACCTTGTTCAGATCTAAAAGCTTTAGGACGAAGTTTACCAATCAATATATCTGTATTTAATCGGGACTTATAAACTTCGTCCAAGAACCGTCGCTTTCCCAGTAGCTATGGAATATTGGTACAGCAGTCAAAGGCCTGAAAGTATGACAACCCGTCTTAGCAAGGGTTATCGTAGTACCCAGTTCTAACTAGGTTGTGGGGGTCAGATATGCAGTCGCTCTATGTAAAATACTGGTATTCAGCTGCATCTGGTTAGACTGGAAGCCGACCCTAACATAGCTGCTTGGCTTTTAGAAGAAATGTTTTAGATAATCTCTTCCTTTCCGTGCCTTAAAGCACATTGCAACGACCCAGTTGGCTGTTGCATGTAGACTAAATTTGGTTCGAGTTGTCAAAGTAAAGAAACATTCAAATAGATAATCAAATGTATTTGGTTTTCATGCAAAATAACTGGAGTTAAAACAAGGAGGTTCTGAAGTTGGCAGTTTGATCTAGTTAAGATTTGTTGTTTCAGTAAAATTGAAGATTGTTTTAAGTTTGTTGAGTAAACTTTACGTTAAACTCAGTTTAACTGTTCTGAAGTCCCTAGTATGCACAGGGTTTTATAATAGTTGTATACAGTATCTAGTACGAGTTACGCGAGGTCTAGTGATTCCAAAGGCCACTGCCAAGTATCAGATCTAGTATTCGACTCCCGGGTTAGGCAATGGTACAGATATTTCATTTATGTAAACTTTATGTACAATCGTGGTACTTAGGCGGACTTAATGCCACGAGTCCATCCTCTACAAGCTAACCTTATGGTTAACTAGGAAAACATAGTGATAGGGTACAAAACTAGAGATTTAGACATTCTAAAAACTAACTTCTTGTTCACGAGAATTTATATACCTATTCTAGCGGACGTCACGCGGTTTCACCCGCGTAGTTCCCGTTCCCGTGGGAGTACGGAGATAAAATGTAGCCTATGTTACTCAGGGTGAATGTAGCTTTCCAATGGTGAAAGAATTATTGAAATTGGCGCAGCAGTTTTTGAGTTTATTTCATCATTTGAACCGTCAACAAGACGTCCACTGCTGGACATAAGCCTCCCCCAAGTGTCGCCACATTGACCGGTCCCTTGCGACTCGCATCCAACGGATTCCCGCAACTTCACCAGGTCATCATTGAGTTTATTTATTACAAACATATACACAAAAATATTTTTTTTTACAATATTAGTGTAGATTGATACCTCTACACTAATAAAATAAAAATAATATTGAAATACTATTATTTTGAACTTAACCATTACAGGCAAAATGAGAATGTAATGTAACAGGTTCACCTCTGACAAACCCTTTAATAAAAAGAAGCGTGAAGCTATGTCCTCAAAACTGACAGGCTCTTTGATCAAATGTAGAAAGTAGAACAGTCCGAATTATTAACTGTTTTTTGTCAGGCAGGTGTTTGTTTCTCAGACGTTTATCTTTGATCAAAGCGAGTACCGAGTAGCCTACTTACAGTGATGGACAAGGGCGAAAACCACCACCTTGCAATTAGTTAACTGTCACTTGAAATCGTTTTGTAGTATTGGAAAAGCAGATATTATTATTAAACCACTTATAAAAGGGGTTGGTAGAAATGTATTTGGCATTTGGATTGACAGTTAAACGTATAGGAGACAAGTTTATTGGTTGGTATCGATCTGTCCCTGCCAGGCACAATTTTTACGACTTAGAGAAATATGGGGCTTTCTGAAAATGTTAAATGGTGATATAATAAACGTGACATAAAACTTGGTGTGTCTTTAAAACTCTTGGTGAAAACAGCATTAAAATCGTTAGCACAATGCAGTCAAAGAGATGGACAGGAAAACAACTCTATAAATTACAATATTTATAAATACAGATAACAGAGGTGGAGCTCGTGGCTAGATTATAACAGCCACTCGGATCAATCTTCAGGTCTCTGGAAAAGTGACCACCCTTTACATACCGAGTTTCCATCGTGCCTCGAAAAGCACGTGAAGCCGTTGGCCCCAGCTGTGATTTCTAGATCTTTGACAGTCGTAACAGGTAGCTAGTCGCCTGAAAGTCTGACAACCAGTCTTACCAAGGGGTATTGAATTACCTAGTACTAACTGGGTTGTGGAAGTCAGATAGGCAGTCGCTCCATATTAAATACTGGTAGAAGCTGCATCCAGTCAGAATGGAAGCTAAAATAAAAAAGGCTAGGCAGATGATGATTTATAAATACAGAAAACAGTTACAATACTCAAGTTAGATGTGTAAAAGATTTTTTTTTCGTCTTTTATATCTTCCCGTTTTCCAAGTGCTGTTAAGTTCTTGACATAAACCGGGTTTTAGAATCCTGTAAATGGTGGCCCTCTTGTAGGCAGCATGGCAGCAATTTGTCTCAATTTGCGCGCAATGGGGGGAAATTAGTGCCAACAAGCGTTTGGAGTGCGTTCTTATACGGATATTTTCCTCTTTACAGTGAAATAATTTATTGAGGTGTTATTTTCGAAGTGTTTTCTTCAGTAAGCGTGTGAATATGTTCGTGAGCACGATTTTTATATTGTGATAATGGGTGTATTCAGGTTTGTAAATAAAAAATAATGTGTGTATGTTATTTATCCATACGAATATCATAAATCTGAAAGGAACTCTGCCCCTTTTCAGACCCTAACGACAGAGCGGCCATGACTTGTATGAATACTTTTTTATCCCTTATTAGTACATGATTTTTCATCATATCTGATGAGATAATTTCGAACTCAAACTGGGCAAAGCCCCGGGAAGATGCTGATAGTTAAAGTTTACTAAAAGGAATTGCGGTATCTTTCATCTGAAGTAAAGGCACCGCTAATTCCCATAATATTAAAACAAATACTTACCACCCAAGAAATACACTCATTGAGCTTTTGTACAGAAGCACCAATAAATTGAGTTGCATCATAAAACCTCAGCTCATTGGCTGCCGTGTGTCCCAATTACATAATTTAAGGGCATCACTACATTTATTCGCATCGTCACGCATCTGTACGCATGATGTCGTCCGGGTCAGGCTGTGCGTGAAGATTTGAATATTTTTTATGGGTCAATGATAACCATTATTATGTTTATTCTGCAGATCTTTCGCAGTTGTTACTGGTTGTCGGAAACCCGAAATTCTAACGACTAGTCTCACCAAGGGGCTCCGTGTTACTCAGTTAGTGGAATATGGAAGTCAGATACGCAGTCACTTCATGTTATATACTGGTACACCTGCATCTCGTTATTCTGGAAGCCCACTAGTTTTGTGGGAAGATGGCTGGGTAGATGAATATTCGTGTTTTTATAGGAAGAGAATTCGATATAAAAATTTATTAAAACTTTATGCAAAAGTAAAAAACTGCACAAAAGTGGACTTAATGCCTTGGGAATTTTCTACCCGTAGTTTCTAAATTCATTAAATACCAACTTTTACACTACAGTGAATACTCTTTTTTTTCATTACAATTAACTGATTACCATTAAACTGGTGCCATACAAATATGTACGTATATGTCTGTTACCTTATAAGCCTAGGTCTCACTAGGCGGTTGACCTCAGACCTCATTGGAAGTGTTCAGATAGACATTAATACAAAAATATGCACGATTGTGCAGTCACGACTTTACCTAAAGGTTACTTTAACGGTGGTTATAATTGAGAGGTTAAGTTATGAGCCTCATTTTATTATAATTTACAGTATCTTATTGTGTTCATGTTACAAGTAAACTAGCGATTTGCCCTGCTTTTTACGGTTCTTACAACTTGTTAAATATCGAGATTTATTATAATTTAATTTCATAATTATATAGTAAAGCAGGTACATAAAAACCTTTCGGAATAAATTCTCAAAATAATGGAGAAAACCTCACAACAAAAGATATTGAGCGCATTTTAAAATAACACCACGGTCACGGTATAGAGCGCATTTTAAAATAACACCACGGTCTCACAGAATCATATTTAAAGTTGAATACCTAAACATAAAATAACTTAAAGCTAGAACTCAACTTTTACCCTCTATAATAGCCCATTTTTCTCAGTTACCATATACAAATCACAAGGGACCGTAATCAGCTGATTTCCCTGACCACATAATAATCACGGTTATGCTATCTAAATTGTCATACTTCATATTTATAGAAAAATTACCTACCCTCCAGGCCAAGGCCTAAAATATAGGTTAAGAAAAACCGAGCCATCATTAATAACAAATCAGTTGTTACCATTCAAATCGATTTGAACTGTATGCAATATCCTATAGAATTTGAAACGAAATTGAGACTTAGTTCAAAACAATACGATTCATATTTAATTGGAAAATCTTCAGTCATTTCCGCCTGTTGTATTGTAATGCGTTGGTACAAGGTTAGAAAGGAAAAGGACGGGTGTATTGGGGGTTGTGTGAGAGAGAAAGGGAGGGGTGGAGAGGAATGCAAGGCTAAGAGGTCGCAGGTAGTACAGTGACCTGACCTACATTCGGTTGCATGGTGCCGTGTAAATATTGATTTAGTGACCTTTTCCACTTGTTGCTGTGTGTTCGAAGACGATTCCATGGCTTTTTGAACCGTTTTATGGTATATGAACATAATTTTCTTAATATTTGAATGGAAAACGACAAGATATTGAAGTTGTTCATAACATTTGGACTGCTTCATAAGTCTTGTGGCCGCGGATTGTACGCCTGTGCCTAAGGTCTTAGGTTTCATTTCCAGTCCGGGCAATGTGTCACTGGCTACCTCCATCTGACTTTGTAGCAATACGGTCTTTGCTCAGTTGTTGGCAATAGGCTCGCTGCTACGTGGAACCTAAACATAACTGGCGAAATGTGAGAGCCCTTTAAGTAAACCTCTGCCTAATCATTTGGGGAAAGCAGGCGTGAAGTTATCTGTATCTATTATATTTTATTTAAATCTTGGTCCTGTAACGTAACTGAATAACGTTTCCATCGGACGTGTCCCAGGAGTGTGTCACACATTTACCTGGCGACCTTGACCCTATCAATATTGATGTGCTGGTATGAGTAACCTCCTTTATAGTCTCGTGTAACCTACGCGAGCACGTTAACGATCGTCATTGTTTCCGTATATTAGGACCAGCGAAGGACCAAAATATGTTTTGTGTTCTAGGACCAAAGGGATTTTTTGTGCTCTTCAAAGAGATTTTTGTGTTCAAAGTAACTTTTTTCTCTCATGAGTACGAGTTTTCTTGTTCGTGCCATGGCCAAGGGGTTAATGAGTACCAATGTAACAATTTCGAGCATCAGCATTGACATAATCTAACATCACCCTGATTACTCTGCAGAGATTAACTTATATTAGTTGTGCCAGTTATGTCATGAAGAATTTTTCATGACATAACTGAAAAAAAAAATTACAAAAATTTGAATTTCATTCTCCGACCCTTATGTCAATTTATTTGTGGTCGGCGCACATATCTTCTTATTCCATACTTCTATAATATTATTCTGAATTTAAATTTGAATTAATGATTTGAATCCAGGAAGCTTAAGATTAATTATGATAACCTTAATTCCTGACGTTTTCAAAGAGAATTTTCTATGCTACTTGATTGCAGGCTACGCGTCTGCTTCCTCAAATTAATATTCAGTTCCTTTGAAAGCAGAAATAGGGCATTGGGCAAGTTTAACTCAATTTCTGGTTAAGCTCGCCTTTGAACGTGAATATCCTAAAAGCAAATATGTAGGTACATATATTATATTCTTGTATATTACAGATTCTCGAAATTTCAACGAAAATATACCTGCGTGTTTTCATATTTGGTAATCATGTTCTATTTCAATATGATAACGTAAACAAGTCAATTATGGTACTTCCTTACCGTATCAGTAGTTACTACATTCCTATAATTTCTATAATTTCTAGCAGAAATATTGATAGGTTTAATAGTTACATTGCGATCCAGACAGGAACAAAATTATTTACTCAAATGGAACTCATTTTTCGTTTAAAAATATTCTTTGACGTTTTTTTTATTCTTATTTATGGTTTGGGGGGGAGGGGAGGTTTGGGAACGGACGTTATTTTTGAGTGGTATTTTGGGACAACAAGAAAAAACCACAAGTTAAAGTTAAGTTGTCAAGAAATATGAAATATTATTGTGATCAACAATAACAATGATATTCAAGAATTTACTTGGGAATTAGTCATAGATTGGTCTGATCGTGAAAGTTTAAAAAATACAGTTAGTCATAGTACTTCAGATGTTTGTTGAAGTCGAACTTGACAGATGATGAAACTAATGTCTATTGTTCGGGTCCTGAATGGAAATTTTACAATTTTTTTTGTGTTATAATGAATATAGTATGCGCTTGTACTACGATGGAATCAACCAATCTCTGGAAATAAACCCGTATAAATATTTAGTTACTTGCGAGTACAGGTAGTTTTATTCGCAGTAGTTCATATTTTATTTATTTATTTATGTACACACAAAATACTTAAAAGGACAATTTATTAACATATTAGAAGAGCCACAAAGGTACTACTTATTTCAAAAGAAATTTCTTTCAGTAGATCTGCGAGCAGATGATGCAGTTTAAAAAAAAAAACAATATATATCTAAGGATAGGTAATACCAAAGAAACAAAAATAAACCAGTCTGTTTTTACATAACATTATTTATAGCATAGACAAGTTTTTACTCATTCAAGACCATCCAATGAAACTCCTTTTAAATATTTTTAAACATTGACTTTTGTTTTTGTTGCAGCATGGGTACTGGGCTGGTTGATGTGCAAGACGGTGCCGTACGTTCAGGGACTCTCAGTCGCCGCATCAGTCTACAGCCTGGTGGCAGTCTCGCTAGACAGGTAAGGGTCTAGAATAACACTGCTGTATGAGATACTACATCACATTTATTTTATAGAACAGGTTGACAAGTTGGTTTCCTTCATGGCGTAATCTTTAGTGCAATCAGTTGCAAAGCATTTTGCATTTCTACATCGCCTTTCAACAGTATGCACATGAATTCTTCTATCTTCGTTATTCCTTATAGAATGCCACATTGTCTAGGCATCTTGTCTTCTATTGTGATGGGAACTCATATTTACAAATCATCTTATATAATTCAATTCAATTCTTTATTGCGTATAACATCTATTGAGCACCGTGGGATAAGATGTTTAGAATGCAAATGTGTGTATTTGCGTTTCAGGGATAAAGGTAAGTCAGGTCACCTTTCATCAGAGACTTCTTGAAAAATTTAGATATACGTCGATAATGTAAACGCACAATAAATTATTGATACTTAAAATATATTTCTTTGTTATCTGTACCGGAACGTTGAATAATATTTTTACCTTCGATCCCATTGAAAAGTGTCGGTAATATTTTAATATTCGAAGATCATCTGAGTTTTTGTTAACGGATTTAGAAAAACCAAGATTATAGGGCTTATCTTATTAAATCCTGGAAATGGACTCCAAAATCGCAGTCTTTCTAACAAAATAATGATATGTTATTGTGATAACATCTAGGTAAAAAGATTTTATTTAAAACTAGCTTCTGCCCGCGACTTCGTACGCGGATCCTATTGCTTTTGCCAGCGACACCGGGTTCGTCAAAATCGAGGATCTGAAACGTCTAATTCTAAGAGCCCGGGGACGGGAAAATAATGGATCTTTCCCACCTGAGCAACACATACCGTTTGTTTCTTTTTGCCATTTAACAGCTTCACAAAAAGTTAAATTTTGAACCATACCTCCGATGGCGGAATATGTGGCGTATTCAATCATAGGAGTATACGTAAATGAACTCCGTTTCTTATCAACCCAAGGAAGGTCATCATGCCCTACGGCTATATCTTGAGACACCCGATTCTTCAGATGTTATCGACATTCTGTTCAGAGAATGTCGAAGTTCGCGCTCTTCTTCTGTCTCTTCATGCCGTACTCCAGCAATTCTTTCTCTCTCACTTTCTAACAGATTATGAATATTTTGTTGTGTGCGTGTTCGGCGCTCTTCTTCTGTCTCTTCATGCCAAAAACACTCAAATAACATAAGCTCGAAGACATATTTATTCGATAAAATAAAATAATAAATGGGAGTTTTGGCCAGTAGAGTCAAATTCTCAATGATATACCATCGTCATCGAAAATCGAAAATCAGTCCTAAACTGTTACCTCCTTAACCGCGTGGAGGTACTCCCAGTTTTTGTTATTTTATAATTATACAGTGAAATTAGTGATAGCTTTGCAATAATTTTCACATCAGATGTTTCTGATCTTCGATTTTTTATAAGTCAACAGGAAATGCCCACACACATTCCTATGTGTTATGGTGTAGCTGGGCTCTTGTAGTTCCACAACAGGTGTTCCAGATCTTCGATTTTATAAATTAACAGAGAGTGCTCATCAAATTGAACAACTTTTGCTAAGACGTCATTCCTATATGTATTATGGTGTAGCTGGGCTATTGGAGTTCCACGACAGGTGTCCCAGATCTTCGATTTTTATAAGTCAACAGAGAGTGCTTATCAGATTGAACAACTTTTGCTAAGACGTCATTCCTATACGTGTTATGGTGTAGCTGGGCTATTGGAGTTCCACGACAGGTGTCCCAGATCTTCGATTTTTATAAGTCAACAGAGAGTGCTCATCAGATTGAACAACTTTTGCTAAGACGTCATTCCTATATGTGTTATGGTGTAGCTGGGCTCTTGGAGTTCCACATCAGGTGTTCCAGATCTTCAAATTTATTCTCTCAGCAGAAAATGCTCATCACGTAAAACAATTTTTGCTATGGTGTCATATTTGTATCTCTTATAGTTTAGCTGGTCTATTGCGGTTCTACATCAGGTGTTCAGGTTTCCAAGATAAATTATAGCCTATATGTTGCCCAGACATAATACCTATACAACAAAAAAAAAAACATTCAAATCCGTCCAGTACTTCCGAAGATTAGCGTGTACAAACAAACAGACAAACAGACAAACAGATAAACAGACAAACAGACAAACAGACAGACTTTTTTTTTTGGATTCGTGCTCTATTACTGTTTCTAAACCCCCTTCAATTACTATTTTTTAAATATATTCAATGTACAGACACAACTTTTTTACTCTTTTATTATATGTATAGATAGATATAGACTTACGTAGTATACCTATTAACTGATACCAACTTTAATTTTTAGAAGCTATTCAGTTAAGTTTAGATAACATAAAATTGGAAAAGTTTCATAAAACTTTTCTTAAGAAACTATCATAGTTTGTTCACCTTCGATACATGTAGATTTTGGTCTCAAATTTTAGGTCGAATCCAAACTAAATTGCTGTACTAAAAATATAATAAAAAAATACTGAAATTACACCATCACTATTAAAACGAATGTTATAACTAAGACCATATTTGGACTCAACAAAAAACTTGTAAACAACGCAAAAAAAAACACTCCAAATAGGTAGAACCCAATTTTCTCCAACAAACCCTTATTACACTCATAAAAGGCACTACCCAAATAAAATGCAGCTTTCCCAAAATATTCCGGAATGCGCCAAAAAGGGCGATGCCCAAATGTGACCCAAAATACCTGAAGCCAACCTTGACCCACTAGTGGAGCTTATTATAATAAGGGGCCTATTATGCGAGAGGACCAGAATTCCAAGGCAAGGTCCTTTGAGCCAAAATTAGTCAGACAAAAAACTCCTTGAGATGACAAAAAATGCGCCAAGAATGTTTGATTGATGGAACTGAGAGCATCTCTGATGAGGTGGCGTCTACGATTTTTTCTTTAAGTCCTTGTGTTTTGAATGAATGATAGAATATTTTAAAACATATGAAAACGGGTATTTATCGGGAATTTATCTTTAATTTAAGCCCGACGTTTCGACCGGATTGTACCAGCCGTGGTCGCGGGGAGACTGAAGTATTGGAGGTACCGCGACAGCAAAGTGAAGGCGTTTATTCAACTACCCTCACTTGATCTTCGTAAATGTTAATTAGGGCCGGATCACACTAGGACAGCACACTACACTAAAAACTTTTTTGCAAAAAGTAAAACCGACTTCAAAAAGAAAAAGTGAAAAATAACTTTAGCTTCTGAAGTCGGTGACGTTTGTATGATTGATTTAATTTTTTTGTCACCGACTTCAGAAGCTAAAGTTATTTTTCACTTTTTCTTTTTGAAGTCGGTTTTACTTTTTGCAAAAAAGTTTTTATTTTTCACTTTTTAGTGGTTCACATGGAAAGTGCATACCGTTACAATTACAACAAGCCCAAACACGACTAGGATACATTGTCTCATTATGGAGTTCCGTGACTCTTGGCTTCATCATCAGATCTGATGGTAGAATGGTTCTTATCAAACGCAAATGCTTCACTTGTTGTAGAAAATATAAAAATTGCTGTACGTTATCCTATAAAATTTGAAGAGTTCCCTCGATTTCGCCAAGATTCCATCATCAGATCCCGACTTGGCGACTATGGGACCAACTTGGAAGTATACCCTTTCAAACAAAAAAAGAATTTTTCAAATCGGTTTAGGCGTCTTCGAGTAATCGGGTAACATACATAAAAAAAAAAAAAAAAATAATAATACATACAGTCGAATAGAGAACCTCCTCCTTTTTGGAAGTCGGTTAAAAAGTGTCCGTATATTGAGGCGATTTCACTTGACGAGTACACTTAGTAGTCACTGGATTCCAAGGATAAGAAAAGACATAATAGAATGGATAGAATATTGTAGCGTTGGAATAGACGCATTCAGAATAAATAAAAATAAAACTAAACATTGAATGTTTTAATAAAGCTGTTTTAAACAAAATCATTTTAATTTTTTAAATCTTTGGAAAATTTCTGCAAAACAAAATAAATGTAGTAAGTTCCCTTATCCTCATAAAACATGCTCAAATACGAATGAAGTTACTTCCTTAGCTCAGATCGTGCCGTTTATAAACACCTTAGCAAAAACGTGCAATGATTCAGGGTTAAGAAAAAAGATCTTGATGCAGAATGACTTAAAACCGAATAAATAAATGAAGGATTGAATATCATAATAACATTAGGTTTCAACTTTTAATAGTATGTACTTGGTCCGAAGCCTTAGATAAAATATCTAAAAAAAACTGTTCTATTAAAAGAAACTGTTTCAGGAAATTTAAAAAAACAGAAGCAATGCTGATGTTTAAAAATGGAACGTCTGCTCTAAAAATAAAAAAATATGATACGTAATAGGTATTTTACTTTTATGTTACAAAAAAACTGAAACTTTTGAATAAGAACCTTTTTGGAATTAATATTAAATGGTTATGCTCTAAGCAAACATGGCAATCTGTCGTCGGGCGTAAAACAATTAAAATCAGCTGTTTACCTAGCTAAAGTTGGGCCAGAGAAAATTTCCTTATAATAAAAAGGACCTTTGAAGCACTTTCTTAGAATTCGAAGTTTTTTGGTCCATTTCGTACTAATCTGGTTTTAAATGTACCAAGTTAATATTTACCTAAGAAGCCGTTTAATCTAATAGAAGAAGTGGTCTTTGACTTGCCTCATGAATGATGGAGTAGGAACGATATTTTTCGTGATTCTCATTCATTTTCTGAAATAATAAAATTAACTTGCAGGCGAAGTTGCTGGGAAAAGTTAGTATGGTTTAAATCTGAATTATTTTCACGTAAATTTGTGTCTATTATTAAATTCAGTTTGTGGGTAGAAGCTACTAATTAGCATAATGAATGGAAGACGAACCTTGCCCCTTCAGTAAAGTTTTGCGGAGGCAGCCTTACCACCCACATATATCTCTATTTTATCACAACAGCTATACAAGGTGTTTGGTAGAAAGAGACATTTTTTGAGGTAATATTTGCCACCTGAAAAAATAAATGAAAAATTACATGTCTTCATCATCGGCCTATTAATGTTCCCACTGCTGGGACAGGCCTGTATAATCCACCACGCGGGAACAGTGCGGATTGGTAGATGTCACATGTCTTCGAATTTATGGTTCTAGGACATGCCGGTTTCCTCACGATGTTTTCCTTCACCGTTTTGAGAGCAGCGGTGATGTAATAAATTACACAAAGTAATGCGCCTGCCTGGGTTCGAACCCACGAGTTACTGAACGCAAGTCGGGGCCGCCACCACTGGGCCACCGCTGCTCTCAACATGTCTTCATCATCATCATCAGCCTATAATGTTCCCACTGCTGGGAAACGGCCTCCTCTCAATGAGTGTCTTACTTTAATTCAATTTTCATTCTTTGGAGGGACCAATTTGTCCACAAAAGGTAACACCAAAACGCATAATTACGGTTTGGAAGTTGACTTTTTGTGAAATCAATAATTACCGCGAAATACACATTATGTATTTAGGCGAAAATTATGAAATGACTCTCTATCCCTAAGAAAACGTTTCGGTCCTACTTCCAAACACCCTGTAGGTATACAATTTTATCATAGTAGGTATTTTATCTGAGCTGGTTTTAGAAAAACACACACCTGAGAAAATACGTCACACTTGATCATGATAAATAGCCGTCCCCTTGTGGGTTCCCTGTTCGAACAATAAAACTTTAATGCTCTAAGGTACACTACATACTATTTATAGATCTAAAGATGAAATTCAGGAGAATAAGAAGCACAATCAATTGCCCCTTTTAAAATAATATTATTAAGCGGTTATTGGCAGTCAACGTCAAAGTAAATGAAAGGCTTATTAAGTAATTACTAAGAAATTTCTGTACACCGTTTTTTGTATGATTTGAATGGCGTTATTGACGTGTCAAATATTGGGTGTTAAGACCGTTGTTCGGTTACTCTTAAATGTAATTTTATTAGAAAACAAAACTGTATTGAAAGAAATTAAACACGTAAACCTGGCCACGGGCATTGCGACTCCAAATTCATTTGTCTTTATTGAGGGTAAAGTTTCTTTAAACCTAAGTCGTTGTTTAAATGTCAAACAAACAACTGAAAGCTTAAAGAAGAAAAACACATTTAAATCGTTTTACTAAGAAGACAGATGGGTCCCTAAGGCTAACTTGTCCATCGTCTAAAATTTCGTACATTATTCTAAAATTCTAAACTGTGAAAACAAATAACCAGTGGTTCACTCCACAAATAGATTTAAAAGGTTGGACGAGAAACTCGATACATTTCCGTCCACTGTATTTAATGGATGTTCGCCAAAATAAATCTTTTATACACAAAATGTTTCTGAAACAAGTCAGTGAACCGATTTGCATTTTAGATTTTCGCACTAAACCATTTTTGTCTATAGCCACAAATCTAATTTAAATCTAAACACACTTCTGAAATTGCACGTTGGCTTGGGCATAACGAAATATTTTTTGAAGAAAGAAAGTCTTTATTGAAGATCACCTTTTTTTTTTAGATGAAATGCACTCAACACGATAAAAGCTTTAAAAATAAGACGTTTTTCAAGTAACGATGAGTCACATGTCTATTGAAACGTGACGGCCAAAAATATATTTTGAAACCAAACTTCAAATGTATAGTGACTCATTTTAAATTACGATGAGTTTTGCTTCGAGTTTGTCACTTTCTGACCTTCAAAAGTAGCGTTCATCAGTTCCTGTTAAGTGCAGATAACAGGATACATATTAGCATTTGCCACGAAAATAAATAACATAACATCACGCAGAGGCAGAAGTGTATGTATAGTAAGTACACCACATTTCGCCAGTTATGTTTTCAACCCATGGAATAGGGGCAAGCCTATATGCCATCAACCGGGCATCAATCTAGACTCCGAGACTGCTACTGAGATTTGAATAGATGGAAAAACCCATTCACGCTTTACATGACCCGGGAATCAAACTCAGGACCTTATGCTCAACAGTCGCGCTCAACACTCGACCAAAAATTAGTCATTAACCTACAGTTAGTAGCATAATCCATTTAGCTAATTTGTTACCAGATAATGAAGGGTTACCTACATAATATCGACAGTAAGTACATCGACGGTCACTGTATCGACAACGTTCCATCGACGGGTTAATGAGTCGACAGTATACTAAATCGACGGTACGCTACATTGACAGTACGCCAAATCGATAATACAAAATGTGTTTACTCTGATGTGAAGCGAAAAAAAACTAATTAATTTACTCTGTGTCACAAAAATAAAAAAAAAACGAATATCACAAGAAATGTCAGCCGCGTACGTAATCTCTCCACAATTTCACCACTGGTTTAATATTTGCACTTACCTAATCGTTTACTGCAAACAACCCGAAGCTTCCCAATCTATTCTAGATGTTAAATCAATTATCTTGCCTTTCAAATTATAGAAGATATTTGAATAATTATTATTATAGAACGCCGCATTGATTCACCCCCGAGTATTCTTGTAAAGATAAGGGAGCTCCTTCAACGGATGTATTTAAATTAAGAGGGTCGAAATAAAAGCTATTTTGGTAAAGGAAATAAAATTATTGCCCAGACATTCGGATTTCCTTATTAGATATTCACTTAAGAAATGAATTTATTTTATTATCTTTTAATCAAAATCGTATAAGTATATTCAACTGTTGGGACACAGGTCTCCATTCTGTGGGATCCCGAGTGAGCTGCAGTC
This sequence comes from Xestia ashworthii, assembly GCA_950022955.1. Classification (NCBI taxonomy): domain Eukaryota; kingdom Metazoa; phylum Arthropoda; class Insecta; order Lepidoptera; family Noctuidae; genus Xestia; species Xestia ashworthii. The sequence continues at coordinate 1,461,029 of OX465556.1, read as the reverse complement.
CACCAGCAGTGGGCCCAGTGCAAGTTGGTGGATGTCATATAGTCTTGTTTGGTTTTGAATGCTAGTTTCCTTAACGATATCCACAGCGTTTTGAGAGCAATTCAGGTAAAATAAATTATGAGCCTGACTGGGTTAGAAGCCAAAATCACTGGGCCACCACAGATCACTGTTATTGCTAACACCAAACTGTTTCGATGCATTAGTTCGCCACAGTTTCTAATAAACTTGGAGTCATACTGACTAGAAAAACTAAAGATACGTTAAAAGTGATAAATCACGCATCTCAACCGAGAGCCCAAACAAGCGTTGTAACGTAAGAGATTAATTGTTTTTGCCGACAATGACGCAACTGAAGATCAAACAAGCCACAACATTAGATAATCTCATCCATTTTCACGAAAACAACAATTACTTAACTAAGAAGAAGAAAATACATCATCTTAGTGCGACCGTTTCGTAATATTGTATTAACATAAAACCACAGTTTTCTTTTCTTAAGTCCTGTAAGTTTTGCTCACGACCTTCAAATGTCGGATGAAACTATGTTTCCCCCCTTAGTTATGATTGATGTGTATTTAAAACGTTGTTTTCTTGTTCTCTTACATCCGTGTTTAAGAAACTGGGGTAGTCAGTCAGCGAGGTCTTGGAAGACAAGTATTGTTCGCTTTGCGGTCTTCAGTTTTTTTGAGATTGTTTTATTGATATTACGGGTCCTTTTGTACAGAATTTTTTTGAAAACTGAAAAAACGTACCTACTTTTAGTAGCTAACGCTAACGCTTTGGTGATTTCTGAAATTGTGGTATGTTGTTTAACATTAAGTCTCTAAAGTTTTGTTTGTGTAAGATTATAATCCAGTAAATCGAAGGTTAGTGTGTGAACAAGAAAACAATGCGATAACATCTTCCATTACGGAAGTCAGTTGGTCCTTGGAGTCCAAGATATATTGTGGAGCAATAGACCTTCGATTTGCTCACCATCCCTTAAATTGCCTTCTTTATGTCTCTTTTATTATGAAAACAGGAACTTTTGTTTGCAAGGTATTTAAGGTAGACGCCATTTCCTTGTAGGTGCCATTATTGTTGTTTCTTTTGTTAGATGCTGGGCTGTAGATATGTGTAATGTGCAATTGCAAAAAGTTGGGAATATCTCAAAGTACGTTTGGTGGGCTACCATCAGGAAGAAAGCCAACTATTTCAGACTAGTATTTTCTTTAGATGTTTAAAATATTTTTAACCGACTTCCAAAAAGGAGGAGGTTCTCTATTCGACTGTATGTATTTTTTTTTTTTTTTTTTTATGTATGTTACCCGATTACTCGAAGACGCCTAAACCGATTTGAAAAATTCTTTTTTTATTTGAAAGGGTATACTTCCAAGTTGGTCCCATAGTCGCCAAGTCGGGATCTGATGATGGAATCTTGGCGAAATCGAGGGAACTCTTCAAATTTTATAGGATAACGTACAGCAATTTTTATATTTTCTACAACAAGTGAAGCATTTGCGTTTGATAAGAACCATTCTACCATCAGATCTGATGATGAAGCCAAGAGTCACGGAACTCCATAATGAGACAATGTATCCTAGTCGTGTTTGGGCTTGTTGTAATTGTAACGGTATGCACTTTCCATGTGAACCACTAAAAAGTGAAAAATAAAAACTTTTTTGCAAAAAATAAAACCGACTTCAAAAAGAAAAAGTGAAAAATAACTTTAGCTTCTGAAGTCGGTGACAAAAAAATTAAATCAATCATACAAACGTCACCGACTTCAGAAGCTAAAGTTATTTTTCACTTTTTCTTTTTGAAGTCGGTTTTATTTTTTGCAAAAAAGTTTTTGATATTTACTCTTTATAATGCCTACGGCTTACGGCAGTTTCTATTGCATCATGGTTGAATCTACAGGAAGTAAATACAGCCTTATAATATCCTTAAAAAAATCATTTTCCGTTGACCTTCAGGAGAAGCATCCTTTCAACTTCGGAAGCCATTACTCTCGATATCATAGCTTTACTCGTGGATGGGTATAATATATAACCCTGCGGGCTCAAGAATCAAGGCTAAGCTTAATGCTCCATAATGGGTTCCATTGTTTTATCGGATTTTTCACAAGGTTACTTTTTTTTGCTTTGATTTTATTCTGGTTTAAGGCAAGGCTTGATTTTTGATTTAGAATTCTTTTCGTTGGTCAATTTAGTTTGCTTATTCATGGTCAGGTAAATAAAAGCCACTTAATTTTCATCTTAATATTCTATGTCAACATCGGTATTTGTCCAGAATGTCAATAAAATACTTTTGACAAAAACTTTTTTCAGCTTTCACGGTTTAAAATTAATATAAAAACAAGTATAGGCACTTTTGACAGTTTTAAAGAGTACCTAACCATTGAAGATGATTTAGGAACATCGGATATACAGATAGAGTAACTTTTGTAATTATAATTTTATCATTTGAAGAGCCTTGTTGGATAATCCCGAACATGAACTCCTGGATTCAGTACCCGGATAGTGTTATAAGTTTATCCAACATAAGTTATCTTCTATAACTCTGCGTTACCTTTTGGGGATAACAGGTATAATATTATTTGGAAAGCATATATTATTTTAAGTACAAAATATACAATAATTTAGTTAACTACCGAAGTTCCTGTTCATGCTAGATTCATGACATGTTCCTTATAGTGTAAAGTATTTAGCTCACAACATTGCGCATTGGTTATATCTTACCATAGCTTACCTTGTAGACACCTGGTATGTACCTAAGTACAGACGAGGACTTAATTTGTGGAGGTAATTGATATGTCGAATGGAAGGTACTCATGTGGATGTGTGATGGAATTAAAATAACTTTGGCATTTTGCATTTTAATAAATTGACACTTATTTCTGTATCAATTTTGCAAGATAAATACGTTTTAGAAATAAGATGAGAACGGTGTTTCATGTCTGACTTCTCTGACTTGTTCTAAAATAGGTAGTGGACTAAAAATTTTCTAAACTAAATTCATAATTATTGTGAGAATGAGAAGTGTAACTAGGCCGTCGCAAAAAAAAGTGCAGCAAGAATTAAATATTGACTTGCATAATGAATATAAGTTGTACAAAAAATATGTTTTGAGAAATTTTGCTTTTGCGAACAACATCTTCAACATGAATGCTTTAATTTAGGAAAGACCTTTGCAATGAACTACATACACAGTTTGAGGAAAACCAACATAACTACTTACGCTTTTATGATTGTGTGTCATCATCATCATCATTATTTTAGCCAAAAGACGTCCACTGCTGGACATAGGCCTCCCCCAAATGTCGCTACATTGACCGGTCCCGTGCGACTCGCACGTGTGTCAAATCTAACTAAATTAATAAAGTTCAACGAACACGTTACAATTTTTTTTAACTTCTGTTACCGAAGCCACCGTAATGTATTCCTCCTAAAGCTAAGGGTTGCTGACGAAGAGTAAACAAAACTAACTAATAAACCATACCGTAAAGTTATGGTCGTTCATTTGTTTGTTTGAAAATTGAAGGTCCTTTGATTTGATGTCCGGTTCGGACAGTGTTTTTGAGTTTTCCCAACAGAGATCCTCTCGGTCTGTATTTGTTCAGTGTTGATGGCGTTAGGCCCTCCCTCTATTACCAACAGAGATCCTCTCGGTCTGTATTTGTTCACTGTTGATGGCGTTAGGCCCTCCCTCTATTACCAACAGAGATCCTCTCAGTCTGGTATTTGTTCAGTGTTGATGGCGTTAGGCCCTCCCTCTATTACCAACAGAGATCCTCTCAGTCTGTATTTGTTCAGTGTTGATGGCGTTAGGCCCTCCCTCTATTACCAACAGAGATCCTCTCGGTCTGTATTTGTTCACTGTTGATGGCGTTAGGCCCTCCCTCTACTCGTATTACATGGGACTGAGATATAATTAGCAACATGTTGTTTCATGGTGTAGTATAGGGTACATCTCTAACAAATTCTTTGAGAATAACATGTGTGATGTTTTAGACTATAACAAGTACCACAAATTTCATGATGCGGAAATGTAATAAACAATAAACCTATAAAACAGCACAAATCTTGGTGTGTTGCTATTTTGCCGGAACTTATACCTAATCAATAAGCGGTTTAAATTAACGTTAATTTGCGTTTTATTGCCTCCAGGTAAACAATTCAAGTCTTCCTGTTGTAGTGTTAGTGTTTTTCCATTCGGAATTTCCCAGTTCCAGCCTCGGAGCTTGGATGTTGTAACGTTACGTTTTCCTGGAGAGGAAAATGTAAGGTCGCATTGATAGGTTGGAAAGAAATATGGCAAGAGATGAAATGATGGTTTTATAAGACAAGGGAAGCCGAGGTAACGTGGTGATAACGGTCCAGGTCCAGGTCCAAAACTCGCAGCTGGCAGAAGCCGCTCACCGCAGTGACAGGCTCGCTCGCAGACAAAGATTTAAAACACTAAATGTACAGAAATGCTATAAATAATACTAATTAAAAGGCGGAAAAGGCATGGTAAGCGTCCTCATAAATAAAGGCTATGCAGTGATTCAGAAAGAATTTGGAAATTTGGAAATGATAAAATTTTTGGATTACAATAGTCAAAAACGTAAGTACAAAAACACAAACATTACAATGTGTGCCCGATTTATGGCAATAAGCTCGGAACAAAAATGTAACTCGCGAATGTGAGTGTGCGTTTAGATACACCTCTGCCTAACCTTTCTGGGAATTCAGTGGTTATGCTATGTTATGTAGTATGAAAAATTAGATCTTATAAAACTAGAATACCAGCCTATTGCTTTCCAACTCTTCTCATACAGAAGAGGAATTGGCATCATCGTGCTTGCTAAAGGTGGATAGGGTATTGTAGACTTATAGTTTCATAACATAGTATTAAGTGCGAACCGAAACACGTTGCGTTAGAAGGCCTCCCACTAGGTGGACCGATGACCTGGTGAAGGTTGCGGGAATCCGCTGGATGCGAGTCGCACGGGACCGGTCAATGTGGCGACACTTGGGGGAGGCTTATGTCCAGCAGTGGACGTCTTACGGCTGAAATGATGATGATGATGAAGTATTAAGTGCACCTTCTGCGGTGAAGAGGAAGAGGATTATGTATATAAAGCAATATTATTATTAATATTATTATGTATATAAAGCAATATTATTATTATTATGGGAAAAAAACTCATCTAGCATCGAGAAATTGAACCAGCTTATTTACAAGACAATAAGCGATTTAAAACTTTTACTTTCAGCAAAGCGGATAATGTTTGATTTTCAATATTTAATAAATAATATAAAGGAGACAATTTTTCTTGTTCGGGGACTAGGCCACCCACATAAATTATAGCATATAATCATGAAACTTACATTGATTTGTTCCTTATAACCTCTAGATTCCAGTGGTTAAATTAGCTAAGCATTGTCTAAACGGAATAAATGCGAAAAATCTGCAAAAACACTTACGAAAATCAAAATAAACAGAAAAAGTAAATGTCAAAATAATGAAGTTGTCTGTCAATCACTAAAAAAGTGGGTTCATAACGTTCCGTGCCAAGTTGATTGTTTAAACCATCTATGCGATTTTAGTGTAACCCTTTAAAAATAGCATTAAAAATGCTCACAGTTTAATAATATTTTTTTTATATACTTTCTGATTCTATAATAACTATAGCAAATGTGATTACCAACGGGTAGGTACCGTACTTTTTTTAGTAAACAGAAAAAAAACGCCCCTATTCACGTAAGTATTTACTGTCAAATGACATTGACCAAAACAGGAATGATTTGACTTGCAATAAAATATCATAACATAGCTTATTTATTATGATTTTAAGATTTCGTTTTCAATTCATACCATATACCATATACCATAGCAAAATGGTTACTTTTTTTTGGTGTTATTATGAATAATAAATGCAATGACCTGGTGGGCCCAAAAAAAACTATCTCCTTTGTAACGTACAAGCTAATAAAACCGTTACGCTGATGTACGTTGTACAACGTTGTTGAATTGTGTTATTACTAATTTCGATTTGTAATAAATCACCACACAAGTACTGATACCACCCGGAAAAATAAATACTCATAAGGAAAGAGAGGATGATATAAATTATGAATCCCAATATTTATGACGTCAATAACGTGTGCTGCTACGGTTCAACGACCTCACGAATACGCTGCAATTATACGAGCAAAGAAAATATCATAACATCCCCAAACCAATTGATCAATTAGCGGTCCTTAATACCCCAAAATGGTCCTAAAGATCCGCATTATGCCCAAAATCAGTTCTGGTCCTTATTTCCGTACGGGTCATTAACGCCCAAGGGCGGTCTATAAAGAACTCTATACAAAGAGGGGATTAACGCCGATACTGCTGCTGGCTCCCCAAGTAATTATCCTTGAAGATACACTTTATTAGGGCGTAAAAGCCCTCAGGAGGGTACAATGCATCTCGCTGAAGGTTTCTTGCGGTGATTGCGATCGAAGTTCTGCGTGGATATAAAGTGGATCCAAGGATGGTTTCGGTTTATTGCTTGTAGGTATTAGTCATTGTTTGTCTGAGGAGATGTGGATCTGCATGTAGCTGTAAACTGTAGTTGTGCTGCTTTATTACTTGAACACGTACAGAGTTTTGCTAGAATTCAATTGAAGTTGATATTTTAGGCTTGGCTTTGCTTCATCCAGAAAACAGAACTAGTCAGTTTTTTTTTGTCATGAATTATTAAACACATATTAAGTTGTTTGTTACTAATTTTGAGTGCCTATTTTCAAAGTGAAAGGAAAATTACAACCAAGTAAGAAACTTCCTGTTTTTATCGACGGAGTCTCCTAAAATAGAGATCTGCGCCGCTATTAAATTACGTTATTTTTCCACCAAAAGCAAATAATAATGATCAACAACTTTTTTAAAATTCTTGTAATAAATCTTCCGTCCAAACCATTTTACATGTGGGGATATAAAATGGCTAAAAAGCCATAAAACCATAGGTTTGACAAATATGTTTATGCTAAGAAGGCCCTGCAGCTGACTCTCGACTATTTACACTCAATGTCATTGACACCGAGCGGCGAGCGTGTATAAATAAAAGAGACCGTATATCTCTGCCGTTGTACCCTTTGATGTACGAGCTGAGCCTATTTTCATAAAGCGATAAAAATCTCTGTCTCTGTCAGAATTATTATTTGAAGGTTCGATGCGTTTGCGATGGGTTTCAGTTTAATTTTGTGGGGATAACGCTTTTTGAAAAGCATTTTGTTATAATATTATTTTAAGTTCGATTTAAGTGGTGTGTAAGGTAGACTTTTTAGTCACAGCATCACCTTCTAACTTAAGCCAGCTAGGCTATTCTCCATCCTTGAGTACAACTTAATTATGTTCTGTTGTATCTACACTATTTTTGACGGAAGCCATGTCGTTGAAGATTTTATTGGGAGCGTTTTATTTGTTCGTAAAGAACTTCCGTGATTTTATGGCGAAGACAAATTAATTAAATGTTTACCACTGTCATAAACTAAAACGTGTCCAATTAACATAAAACAAAGTAAATATCACTTCGGTATAAAGAAAATGACAATTTGGTGGACAAGTTGCCAGATATTTACGTGGGAAGTTTGAATCAGTTTAGTTTGACAGTCTTATAGTTAATTGTTCATGTGTATAGTCTAAGTATTAACTTGGTAACCTCAGTGCCCTGCTTTACCTAAGCTCTGTAGACAAGGGGACGGATAATAATACAGTGTCAAAAAATATAGCATTCGCAACTAATTTATCTTAATTCCCTTTTCTGAAAATCAAATATATTATCATGGTTTCTTGACATAAATTTCGCACGAACAAAACATTATAGTGAACAAGAAGAGAAAAGATAATAGGAGAATAAAATACACACATATACTCACTAACACTTACTTATAGAGTGTGTTGATTAGTGTTTTTGATCAGTTTTCGACTAACCTAACAATTTCCTTAACCATTTGGAAAAAAATGCAAAAAAAAAAAAAAAAAAAGTAATTTTCAAAGGACAAACCACAAAATAAACTCTCAAAATAATTTAATAAAAATTCACATCAACTACATCACTGAATTTTGACTCTCTTCAAACTTTAATGATGATGCACCGCTATCAATGGAGAATGTCTGACAACGGGGACGATCGGGGCCGCATGGACCACCGGCGCGTGCACAATGGGGGCCGGGTGGATCACGGCACTGTGGGACACCGTGTGCACGGGGGCCACCACGTGGTGGGCCACGATGGGATGGGCCGGCACCACAGGGGCGATGATGCCGCCGTGAGCGATGGCGATGAGGACGAAGATGATGGTCTGAAATAGAAGAATAAAGTTAAAATTTAATTTGTGATTGATTTGGATTTGTGCCTGTTTGATGATAATAGGCTCGCTCTTACATCATCACCTGCCTAGCCTTTTCCAAACTATGTTGGGGTCAGCTTCCAGTCTAACCGGATGCAGCTGAATACCAGTATTTTACTTGGGGCGACGGTCTATCTGACCTCCGCAACCCAGTTAGTACTAGGTAATACGATACCCCTTGGTAAGACTGGTTGTCACATTTTTTGGGCCACTGACTACCTGTAACGATTGTCAATGATCTCTTACATGGGAATTCAAATACATAACTGGCGGAATGTGTTCTGTGTTCTATGAGTTAGACCTCTGCTCAACCCCTCGCGGTTTACCGGTGTGATATTATGTTATGGCAGACGAAAGATTTTGAATCGGCAATCTTAAATCATTTATTTTACGCAAACTTCTCACCTACGATCATTGCTTTATCTACAGCTGTCCTGTCCTAGTTTATTGAACTTCCACCCTTTTCAGGTTATTCCTGAAAAGTAAACGAACCTATTCGTTCAACTGTTGTTAGTTTAGACGAGTTTTTCCAACAGTTATTTACATTTTCAGTTATTTACGGACCTACAGTTCAGTGGGTTCACGAACCCAGAAATAGAAAATATCAATCATCGAATTCGTTTCCATTTTGTAAAGTAAGATTCAATATCTGTTTCCGTTGAATTGTTTTGACTTTCGGTAGCGGCATGCCGCTAAGAAATAGTTCATTACTTTATGGGTATTAAACCAAACCCTTCTGAAAAATAACCCTTCTGTAGTTATTTAAACTTTAAAAAGTAAATTTATTAATATAATATCTATTATACAGGGTATAAACCACCTCATCACAAAGCCGTTAACCAAGCATTCTGTACATCAAACTGAGTAACTTTACGCAAAAAATATTGCTGGGAAACATCTTGTTTTTGAGGTTATAAATCATGTTTTGTGGTAGAACTCAATTAAACGCACTTAAAACATTGTGCTGAAGGTTGGATTGAATAGTATGGGGGTCGTGGAGGTGTTAAAAGTAAAATAAAAATAAAGATAAACTAAAATCTTCCAAAAAAAATTGTATTTAAAAAAAAAACTTTTCAAAAAGTTGTAACTTTGACCCCCCATATCTCCGTAACTAGAAGGTTCCCAGGTATGGTGTAGAACAAAAAAATGATCGCAATGATGGGGAGAACAAGTGCCTTTCAGCTTCGTGAAGAGGTGTTTTACCCTTCATATGAAGTGAAATATACAGGAAAAATATAAGCTACAAAGTTATATATAATTACAAAAATGAAACTAAACGTAAAACTAGTACCAATATATATATACAACAATGTCAATAGGACACTTAGGCTTCAAAGTAAGAATTAGCATTGCCATTCAACGTGGCAATGCTGCCAGTCTTCTGGGCACGTTTCCCGATGACAGCGATGCGGAGGAGTACTTTGAAGCCTAAAGGTGGACGCACACCTATCCGCCCGGAAGGAATCGACCGCGCCGAATGAATCGAATTTTAGAATTACTTGTATGAAATCCTACTTAACCTCGCACGCTTATCCGCGTCGAATCGGACGAATAGATGACGTCATACGTATGAGAAAAAATTCTATCGGCGCAGTCGACTCCTTCGGCGCGGATAAGTGTGCGTCCACCTTTAGTGTCCTGTTGACATTGTTGTATAGCTACAAAGTTAACTTCATAATAAAAGTAGGTATATTGATATGAATATCATCCTTTCATAGCTCGAAAATTGGTGTTATCACAGAAGTTATTATGGAAATATGTATACTAGGATAATTGCAAAGAGGTCCTAAAATAGCTGGAGTGTGTTATCATATCAAAATATGTCGCTGTTATCGTATCGTTTGGGTAGGTATGGTTAAAAATAGGAGCACTTCGTCTTTTTGCGTAGGTGTTTATGTATCAACATTATATTTTATGAAGAAGACATGACGTCAAGAACACAAAGAAATTGTATCGTTTCGTCCTCAATTTCAGTTATTATCCCGAGGAATAGGTCAACATTCATGTCGAGTAAAACATTAACAGCGTTTGTTCCTTTTTCTTTGAAAACTAAGGTTTTTTTCTTGCAGTGAAACAGCAGCTAATTTTAATCAATATTCATTTATTCGAATTATGCTAAAAAAAGTGATGAAAAGTTTATTTTTTTCGTTTATTTTAATGAAGTCATTAATTTATCTTTTGCAATTTTTTACATCGAACGCCCATCTTTGTTCACTCATCCTAGTGTTTACACTAAGGATAAAAAGTCGTGAAATCAACTCCAAAGCAACACACTATCAGTTAGGAGAAGTTACAAATAGTAGTTGGTATCTTACATACTTAGATCAATACATTTCAATTTTCATGTTCAGTAAATATGTAAAATGAATAAAGTTAGTATCTAATACCGAAGTCTTAACTGTTTTGTCTTAGAATTTTCGACATTCCTCATACCATCAGTCAGTTTGACTAGACGTTTTGCGTAAGTAATAGAAATCAATAATCCTAGAAAAGGTAAACACTTACTGTATTGTACAACTATTCATGTGACGAAAACTTTTCAATTTAATTTTAATTTGTTTGTTTCTAAAAAAGAAGGATTTTATTTAAATAATATTTAAGTTCCGAATGATTAGTTCTTATAAAATATCAAAATTGTAAACTTTTGCATTCAAAAAGTTTTAAAAGGATTGCAAAATTTGCAAATGAATGATTAAAGGGTTCTTAATTGATGAAATAAAGTAATTATTTGTTTTTATTGTGAAATAAAGAACCAAAATTCAATGGATTAAATATAGGTTAATGGTGACCATAGATAAAAGTTATTAGCTTTGATCACTCGTTATTAAGGCCACAGCTTTATAATTAAAGTTTAAAAAAGCTTTTCTAATATTACCGAAATAAGTTATTAGAGCGTAGGAATTTAATTGCGGACATTAATGGTTTAACATTAAATTTATAAAATATAATATTAAAATTATTTAAAATCATAGATTTTACATTCGTACACTCCAACGAAGGAACGAAACCACCCATTCTCCTTTATTTTATTAAACTATTGCCATTAATAATATTATTCAACAATTCATATTTAAAAAAAAAAAATTAACTTACCAGCTTGAACATTTTGCAGTACAATATGTTTTATTGCCTGTGTGTTAATCCGTCGATGCTGTGCGACTGTGTACCTAGATCACCTAGGTTTAGTCCTTTTATAGTCCTAAGACCTACGGTCTAGGCTACATGCATCTACTGTAATAAATCTTAACGTTTGGCAATATGCAACTTGAGCGCACCACTGTTCTATAGTTTGGTTTAGGAGAATTGGCATATCACGGAAATGATGGTATTTTTTGGTAAAAATAATAATGTTGGGAGTTTTTGGAAATTGTCGAAAAACTGAATGGGTATTCTATGGCTTTATCTGATAGCTGTACACATCTGCCTAACTTTTCGAGGACTAAAGGCTAGATGTGGCTGACGTTATGTCACAAAATAGTTTACTGATTTTAAGGCGATGTTTGATATGTTGTCATGTCAAGGATAAAAATTCAACGAAGTAAAGATAAAAAGTTAAAATAAAATACGTACCTAGTAAGTTATTTTTACTTTATCCGATACAATAACAGTTTTTATCAATTATTACTTTGTCTAGTATGCTTGAATACAAGTCTGTCACAATATGTTATTGACTTAGATTGTGACCTAGTTAATTATTTCATTCATATAGGTACTGTTTTATTTTAGTTAATTCTATTCACTTATTAGACGAACGGTTTTTTAAGAAGATACATTTAAAAATAGCCCATTATAAAAAGTGAACATTATATTTATTTACCTACTCCAATAACCTTTCTAACATCATTGAAGAGATCCTAGAAATAAGTTCTGAATAGTGTTTTTCTATTGTTAAAATGTAAATGTATTGTAAATAAAATATTTGAATAGAAGAAATGGAGCGTAATACAACAGGCTTCTCCAGATAAAATACCTTTGTCTATCTGTCAGTATTGTGATAATTTAAATTACAAATGTATTTGCTAGTTATTTAGGCAAACTCCTGCCCACAATACTCATTTATGTTCAATGAATCGTATATCAGACCAACAAAGGCTTTCTGTAACTATCTCAAATCAAAAGGTTCTGTTGTGAATTCGTTAACATATTTATATGTTTCGTGTCATTGATTAAAATACAGTTAATTAATTTTAATACAGAAAATTATCTTTATTCAGTTACCTTGATATTATTGTAAAGGAAAATCTGTACAGGCTATAAGTAGGTTAAAAAATAATTAAAAACGATTAATATTATCGTTATAATTCTTTAAAATATGAAACCTAAAATTAATAAAGCGTTCCCAGAATCCAGTAGCTAATAATTCAGTAGACAACAATTTAACTAATTACCTAAATTCTCATCAAAAGTTAGACCACTTCTCGAAGAAATGTTTTTGAGAAAAGTACGCATTTTTCCCGCCATCTGCCTTTCATCGTCCTCTCAAGAATTAAGATTTATTAGTTAATTAAGATTAGGCACCTTCTTAAATGGATTATTATTGCCTACGAAGAAAATAATAATCGTTGAGGTTATTGAATTTTGTGCTAGTTCTTGAATTTTTGCGACATCATAGAAAATGAAGATAATTACTTATAAATTAATTAGTTCAGCTACTTTCTACGAGTACATCCATACTAGAACTGGCACCGGGTGACTAAAAATGTATGTGGTAATCGGTTGTCATTGGGTCGTCATGACAGCTGTTGGTTGAGTGTGAATGTGGATTGTTTTAAGAGTAGGAGAATTAAGACTAAAGAAATTATGGTTAGACTGTGTGAAATGGTGTGGCTCATAAGATAACGATTAAATAGAAGTTTCGAAGAAAAAGACATGATGCACCAACCCCAAATACGTTGGCATAAGAGCAGGGGAATAATGATGACCATCTACAACTATACGATTTTTTGAACAATAGACAGATATACTCATAATAAACCATTACCTCCTTTTTCACCCCATAAGTGTTTATTAACAGTGGCCACTGTTCAACAACAGTACTACACATACATACAATACGCTACGTCAATGTGCTGTCGTATTGCGTTGTCGCCGATCCGATCGCGATATTGTTATACATAGCACTAATTGAAACAGGTGAAGTGATGAAACTTTTCCATATTGTATAGTTTCTTTTTTAAATGTTCCTATAATCGATTTAAGACTACATCAACAACTTTGAGACTTGCTTTGATTCAACCGATCCTTTGAAAAACGCGTTAATTTGATGTGTCCAAATAGATTAGCGTTTTGTAGACTGAGCCTCTAGTTATGTTTATGTACTAGCTAATGTATCTATCTATACATGTAAATTACAGTCCACTATGTTTTGTCTCAGTTGCGAATAAACCTGCATACTAAAACCACGTCTTTTTTCTTCAAAAAATCCCGTCAAACAGAAGTCAACCTTATATGTTCTACATTTTGGTCCATATTCGAGCCGAATCGTGTTAATGAGCATCGAACCCGGCCGGCCCGCGAGAACAAAAGAATATTACCTGAGTGCGATAAGGAGTCGTTGAGAACCACGTGTTGCTAAAGACAAATGTGCAAGTTATAAAACATTATTAGAACGAGCTAGTAATCACAGTGAAATTGATTGACGATTTACCTATAAACTGTTACTTGTTTACAAGGAGTACCTATGTGACTTTTAGTGCAAATCTTAATAGCAGTACAGTGAGTGAGTGATCAAGAGATTAAAATTAACAAACTGTTACTTTGCGAGAACTTATTACGTAAAACAAGTGACTGATCGGTGTTGTTTGCTGGGACTTCTGCGCGAGTTTATTTGTTACCACAATGGAGGAACTTTTTTCGTTACAAGATGAGTTGTTCGACAATTTGGTGAAAGCTGAGAGAAATTTTAAGAAAACGCCGAAAGAAAGAATTAAGCGTCAATACTTAGAAACGAGATTAGAGTTGTTAGAACAACTATTTAAAGATTTTAAAGACGGACACAAGGAGGTAGTTGCAAAAGCGAAAAATAAGAAAGAAGCGGATTATTTTAAAGAAGGAAAATATGAGACTTTTGAGGAGCTATATGTGCAGTACAAATCAAGTTTACGAGAAGCTTTGCAACAGTTTTTACCGAAAGTTACCGGGTTTCCTAATCCCGTAGTTACCAATTACGAGAACATAAATCATAGCAGTGATGTAAAACTACCTCGCATACAATTACCTAATTTTGGGGGTAAATATGAAGAATGGCCAACCTTTTACGACATGTTTTCCTCTTTAATACATGCTAATAAGAATATTTCATCGGTACAGAAATTACATTACCTCAAGTCCAATTTGAGTGGAGAAGCATTAAATCTATTAAGTAATTTTTCGACGACTGATGCAAATTATGAAGAAGCGTGGAAGCAGTTAGTTCGACGATACAATAATAAGCGTTATAATTGCAACGCTATTATGAGGACTTTATTTGGCACAAAGAAAATTCAAACCGAGTCAGCCAATGCAATTAGGAGTTTGTTGGATACGACATCTACCTGTCTTAAATCTTTGGAAAACTTGGGCATTAGTACTGATTCCAGTTACGCTGACGCGTCTGTCGTTCACTTAGTCGTTTCGAAATTGGACACGGAATCTGTCAAACAGTGGGAACAGCAGATAAATATGATGAGTGATGACTTGCCCACTTGGACACAATTAAGAGATTATTTGGAGTTCAGGTTCAGGACGTTAGAAATGATAGATTCGAACGGGAACCGCGCCGCGCAACAAGCTAAGCCTACTGCTAAGTCGAAATCTTTTCACGCATCACTAGAGAAGGAGAAGGAGAACAAGTCTAAGGCTAAACAAGAGTGTCCGATGTGTCATGAAATTCATTATCTCAATCAATGCAAGCGTTTTAGCCTTATGACACCTAAAGAAAGGCAGAACTTTGTTCAAGCAAGTAAATTGTGTTTTAATTGCCTGGCACCGACTCATGCAGCAATAAAGTGTCGTCAGTCATTCAGCTGTAAGAAATGTGGGAGAAGACATCACACGTTGTTACATTTTGAGAGAGAGAACCAGGAGCCAGCCAGTAGCCTGGAGCAGGCAGCCCCCGTGCCACCGAGTGAATCACAACAGGAGAGAGCGAGTACAACACGAGGCGACACAACCATTACTGCTACATTTTCTAGAGGAGAGCTACAACCCAACAGCGTGCTACTTGCGACGGCTAAGGTTAAGGTAATCCGTTCTAACGGTTTTAAACAAATAATTCGTGCTTTACTTGACCAAGGGTCACAGGCATCTTTTGTATCTGAGTCAACTGTGCAATTATTAGGTCTTGTGCGCAAACCAATAAGTGGCTGGGTGTCAGGGCTGGGAGATGGTCGTATGAGGATAAAAAACACGGTTTCACTTCGCTTGGAATCACGTCATAATCCAGCTAGTTATATCCTAGTTCACGCTTATGTGTTGCATTCTTTAACGTCACTACTTCCTTCAACCAACGTGAGCACTTCCGAATGGGCTGAGATTGACAATCTTCCTTTAGCTGATCCTACATACGCGACGCCAGGTAAGATCGACATTTTGTTAGGTGCAGAGGTTTATAGCGAAATATTACTTGATGGTGTTATGAAGCATCCTGATTGTAATTTAATAGCACAAAATACGGTGTTTGGATGGATTTTGTCAGGAAGAATGTCAAAAGGCTCTCGAATGTTAGCAAAGGATAATCTCATTAGCATGCATATACAGGTGAAGGAGGATGAGTTACTTAAAAAGTTTTGGGAGATGGAAGATGAGCCTAATTTAATAAAGAAAGAGATGACTAATAGCGAGAAAGTATGTGAGGATTTGTTTGACTTAACTACAGTGAGAGATAATGAAGGGAGATTTATAGTGAGATTACCATTTTCAACGGACGATCCTAAGTGCCAATATGGTAATACAGAAGTGAGAGCAGTGAAGAGGTTAGAATATTTAGAGAGAAAGCTATCGAAAGATTTGAAGTTGAGAGAAGAATATAATAAAGTTATGAGTGAGTATTTGAGTATGAACCACATGAGACTGGTTTCTGAGATTGAGTTAGAGAAGTCTAAGGCTGTGTATCTTCCTCACCATGCTGTGGTGAGAGAAGACAAAGACACTACTAAAGTGAGAGTTGTCTTTGACGCTTCTAGCAAAGGTGATAACAATATATCACTAAATGATGAGCTTCTTGTTGGACCAAGATTACAACAAGATTTAAGGCACATCTTGATGAGATGGCGTCATCATAAAATCTGTATCGTAGCCGATATAGTGAAAATGTATCGGATGGTAAGAGTGGCGGACAAGGACACAGATTTCCAGAGAGTTGTCTGGAGATTTGATCCATCGGAGCCTATACAACGTTACAAATTGTTACGTTTAACGTTCGGTACAGCATGCGCGCCATATCTAGCGGTCAAGGTATTGCACAGACTTGCTGAGTTAGAACAAAATAAGTATCCATTAGCTGCGAGAATAACAAAACAATGCTATTATATGGATGACTTAATGACCGGGTGTGACACGGTTAGTGAGGCAATTCAAATTTATGAGGAGATGAATGAGTTAATGAGTAGTGGTGGTTTTGAGTTACAGAAATGGAATAGCAATAGCGACAAGTTTTTAGAGCAGATTGGGAAAACTGAGTTGAGTGAAAGGCAAGCTATTAAATTAAATGATCTAATCAAAGTGTTAGGTTTGAGTTGGAATAGGAAGAATGATAATTTTGAATACGTAGTAAAGTTACCTGAACCTAAAGATTTAGTCACTAAAAGACACGTCTTATCCGAAGTAGCGAGATTGTATGACCCGTTAGGCTGGATTGCCCCAGTGATAGTTAATGCTAAAATATTAATTCAGAAACTGTGGAAATCTGGTCTTGGATGGGATAACAGTTTGACTGATGAATTACATGGTGAGTGGCTGAAATACAGACAAGAGCTAACAGATTTAAAAAATCTTAAGGTACCTAGGTGGGTAAATTTTACACAAGAATGCAAGAGAGAGTTACACGTATTTTCAGATTCTTCAAAATCAGCTTTTGCAGCAGCAGTTTACATACGAGTGATTGATAGTTTAAATGGAGTGCATGTACATTTACTGTCCGCAAAGACTCGAGTTGCCCCAATCGTAAAAGAGATTTCTATTCCCCGACTTGAATTGTGTGGTGCCACCTTAGCAGCCAAGCTTATATGTGAAGTATCACAAGTTTTGGAGATACCAAAAGAACATCTCTATGGGTGGACTGACTCCACCATAGTGCTAGCATGGCTCAAAGGAGGCTCAAGTCGCTGGGCAACATTTGTTAGTAACAGAGTGTCCACTATATTAAATATTATGGATTACCATCAATGGAGTCATGTCTCTTCAGAGACAAACCCTGCGGACTGTGCTTCGCGTGGTCTGCAGCCCAAAGAGTTGAGTGAGCATACATTGTGGTGGAGAGGACCGCAATGGTTATCACAAACTACAGTACACACAGAGAGTAAATTGATTGAAGACACACACGAAGAGGAACGAATCCAATCTTTATCCGTTTTATCTGACGTTGACGAAGAATTTGTTTGGTTAAAATATTCATCTTTAAATAAATTATTAAAAATTGTATCCTATTGTAGACGAGTTTTGAATTATAAATTAAATAAAGATAATAGACCCATACTACCCAAACATATCACAGCAAGTGAAATGAACGAGACTTTATTAGCTTGCATTAAACAAGTACAAGAGTGCGAGTTTTCGTTTGAACTGAAACGGTTAAAGACTGGAGGATGTGTGACTAAAAAGAGTAAGTTACGATCTCTTTGTCCCTTTTTGGACCGAAAGGGGACACTAAGAGTAAGTGGACGCATAGCACAATCGGACGCGTGTTATGACACGAAGCATCCGATAATTATGCCTGGTAACCATCATTTTACCAAGGTTTTAATTGCGGATGCTCATGCAAAAACATTGCACGGTGGTCCACAGTCTATGTTAAATTATCTGAGAACCAAGTACTGGATCTTACGTGGTAAGGAACGCGTTAAAAAATATTTTAGAGAGTGCACTACTTGTTTGAGATACTCCACAAAGAAGACTACTCCTCTAATGGGCCTGCTTCCAGAGGCAAGGTTGAAACCCAGTAAGCCATTCAAATCTACTGGTGTGGATTACTGTGGTCCTGTTTTTATCAGATTTTCGCCAGGCCGAGGAGCCAAGTCTTATAAAAGTTATATTTGCATATTCGTGTGCATGGTTACACGAGCAGTCCATTTAGAAGCAGTAACCGACATGACAGCCAAGGGTTTTATTGCTGCGTTTAGACGGTTTACTGCTCGTAGAGGCCATTGTCAAGACTTGTACAGTGACAATGGTACTAATTTTGTTGGTGCCGATAAGCAAATGCGAGAAATGTTTAATAGTGCCCAATCTTCTCTTCCTGGAGAATTATCCGAGCTACTTTCTTTAGAAAGAACCACTTGGCATTATATTCCTCCCCACTCGCCTAACTTCGGCGGGCTATGGGAATCCTCGGTGCGCGGTACTAAGACCCATTTGAAAAAGGTAGTAGGAAATAGTACACTTACATACGAAGAAATGTCGACTGTCCTAGCACAAGTGGAGGCATGTTTAAACTCGAGACCAATTTCCTTGTTGAGCGATGACCCGAATGACCCCCTACCCTTGACGCCAGGTCACTTCTTGGTAGGTGAACCTTTGTTAAATATTGCAGATGAGGATTACACTAAGTGTAATGTTGTTGGTTTGGATAGATGGCGATTGACGCAAAAAATTGTAACAGATTTTTGGAATAGGTGGTATAAGGAATACCTAGTTAATTTAAATCAGAGGTATAAATGGAACACTAAACGTGAAGAACCAGAAATAGACGATATTGTTGTTTTAAAGGAAGATAATTTACCGCCAGCTAAATGGTTACTTGGTAAAATTGTCAAAAAATATCCTGGACCTGATAATGTAACCAGAGTTGTATCTGTAAGGTGTAAAACCGGTGAATATAAGCGTCCAGTAAGCAAAATATGTATTTTAACTAAATAAAATCTGTTTCTAATTTCCTGTTATATGTATTGTTTAGAAATCGTTTTCAAAATCAGAGTTTATTTACCAACCTATTCAAATGAAATTTAAAAAATCCAATGTATTTCTGTTATTATACTACTACTATGATGAGTTATCCCAAGCCTACTCTTTACCTGCGTTATAAGTTCAGTTGAGCTATGTATTAATGACCTACTTATAAAACCTGTTTGTTATCAATTCTACTTGAACACGACTGGCTTGAGACGCACGTGTTCTGCGTTAAATGAGTAATTGTTAAACTATTAATAACAACTGCACAGGATGTTCTGGTAATCATTTAATTGTTTTTTTTGTTATTAAGGTTTTGAAAGGTATGTTTTTTGAGATTGTATTTATACTTTAATTATTTATGCTAAGTTTTTTTTATTGATCGAGTTTAAGAATTTAAGTTTAGTTAAAGAACTATGTTCTTTGGCGGGCGGAATGTCCAAATAGATTAGCGTTTTGTAGACTGAGCCTCTAGTTATGTTTATGTACTAGCTAATGTATCTATCTATACATGTAAATTACAGTCCACTATGTTTTGTCTCAGTTGCGAATAAACCTGCATACTAAAACCACGTCTTTTTTCTTCAAAAAATCCCGTCAAACAGAAGTCAACCTTATATGTTCTACAGATGAGTTAATTGTTACCTATTCTGTATTGCACACAAAATAAAAAATATATACATACTAATTGCAATGATCAAAGCTTATGAATAATAGTGAACTGAACCCTAAATGAGGTTCTCTTACAGCAAGCCTTAATTCCGATGCGAGATTTGCGAAATTGGAAGAGGTTATTTAGTAATTTAGTAAATTAATCAAATCAAATCATCTTTATTTGTGAAACACAGGTATTAAAATAAGGTCTTATTCATACGTTTTATTTGAGCTCTGTGTCCTACCAATGAAATTGGTGTACAAATATTTTTAATAATAAGTCTGGATCTATATAATACAAAGTCAAATAATGAGATTTCAATGTAAGTATTATTAGGAATTAATGCAATTTACTCATGAATGACATTATACATTTTGGTATTTTACGAGTATTATAGACCATTGGAGCCATTACAAAAATACTGTTTCTGTATAGTTCAGTACTAGATCCGACTGAGACTCGAGCAATTGGCGTGTGTGGCGTAAGTAGTGGTCCACCGTTCAGGATTCGATGAATCAGATAATTGACTATAATTTTTAACCATTTTTAGGGTTCCGTAGCCAAATGGCAAAAAACGGAACCCTTATAGTTTCGCCATGTCTGTCTGTCTGTCTGTCCGCGGATAATCTCAGTGACCGTTAGCACCAGAAAGCTGAAATTTGGTACCAATATGTATATCAATCATGCCGACAAAGTGCAAAAATAAAAATTTAAAAAAACATTTTTATTAGGGTACCTCCCCCAGACGTAAAGTGGGGAGCGATTT
The DNA here is from genome assembly GCA_950022955.1 of Xestia ashworthii. Classification (NCBI taxonomy): domain Eukaryota; kingdom Metazoa; phylum Arthropoda; class Insecta; order Lepidoptera; family Noctuidae; genus Xestia; species Xestia ashworthii. Next base: position 1,440,163 of record OX465556.1, on the reverse strand, counting down.
TTTTTTTAATTTTGACCCTGACGTGTGATATATTGTTGGATAGGTATTTAAAAATGAATAGGGGTTTTCTAAAATCATTTTTTGATAATATTAATATTTTAGGAAATAATCGCTCCGAAAGTCAAAAACAATGTGTCCCCCCCCCCTCTAACTTTTGAACCATAAGTTTAAAAAATATGAAAAAAATCACAGAAGTAGACCTTTATATGAACTTTCTAGGAAAATTATTTTCAACTTGATGAGTTGAATAGTTTTTGAGTTATATAGCACTTTTTCAAAAAAACGCAAATGATAACTTTGTTTTTCATACAAATACTATGAAAAACAAAGTTATTTTTGCTGACGAAAAATGTTGGTATTTTTAATGGTCTGGGAAGCTACGGAACCCTACAGTGAGCGTGGCCCGACACGCTCTTGTTACCCAAGGGTTCCGAAAATATTTCCTTTCTGTCTTTTATTTCCAAAATTTCTACCTTTTATTACAAGTTTGTTTGTAGTTTCAACATAAACCATTATTTTTTCATTTTGATTTCTGTTAATTACTGCTGAATACTAGAGCTATCATGATAAATAATGATTTTTTATGTAAATTTAGCTCTTTTGAAGAAAAAGTTGGTTCTTCTCTAATTTTAACCCTAATTTTTACATATCATCCAAGTTCAAGGGTGATTTTTGTAAAAAAAACCGTACTACACTGTCAGTGCCTATTTATTTGATAATATGCCTACTTACTTAATACCGATTTCAAAATGGTATCACTATAACAGATCCTATTATTTATCAAAAAGATATTCAATTTTAATTGAAGAAAAGAAGATTTTCATTGAACTACTTTTTTAAACTTTATTGCGTTAATACTTACGATATTTGCAAAAAAATACACTACAGTGTCAGTGCCCATTTGTTTAAAAAAAACTACTATTGCAGAGTTATCTAGACCTAACTTGTTACTTTAGGAATTTGAACACAGAATTGAAAAAAAACAAATCACTTTATTTATCATTTATTATTAATCTTTGTCATGATTACAATCATTAACATTAAACAAAATGTTCAAAATGGCCCCCATTCGCAGCTATACACGCTCTGCAACGTCGAATAAACGACCTTTTAAGTCGTCGGGCAAACCCGCTTTCGCTGATTTCTCTAGCTGCTGCCTGGATTCTAGTCCTCAATTGGTCAATGCTTGCTTGCCAGTGATTTCTTTGATATAGACTTTTTCTTTTAGGCAACCCCAATAAAATAAATCTAGGGGATTTAGATCTGGCGAGCGTGGTGGCCACAATATTGGACCTAAGCGCCCTATCAACCTACTTGGATACGCTGTATCAAGGTGCTCTCGTACTCTAACAGCGTAGTGAGCGGGACAGCCATCGTTCTGCAGCCACATGTCTTCTTGGACTTTAGTAATACTAATAGTATAGGCTTGTTAACTGAAAAAATCTAATTAGTCCGTCACTTAGATTATCAAAAAATATTTGACTCGTATTTTTTCTTTTGTCACATAAACCAAAATTGACGAAGATACGACGCTTTTAAAATTCCCAATACGTCACTGTTCGGTATCATTCTTAGTGAGTTGATACCGATCAGTGACGTCACGAGCCCCCACTCCCGAGTTTTGATGCGTTTTATCTTTGTCAATATTCGTTGATTTACAAAAACAAAAAATACGTGTCTATTATTTTTCAATACTCTAATTGACGGACTAAATAGATTTGCAATTTATTGATGGTGGAAACAAGCCTATTAACGCAACAAAGTTTTAAAAAGTAGTTTCATGAAAATCTTCTTTTCTTCAATTAAAATTGAATATCTTTTTGTTAAATTATTGGATCTGTTATAGTGATATCATTTTGAAATCGGTATTTAGTAGGCATATTATTATTTACAAAAGTCGCTCTTGAACTTGAAGGTGTGTTAAAAATTAGGGTTAAAATTAGAGAAGAACCAACTTTTTCTTCAAAAGAGCTGAATTTACATAAAAAAACATAATTTATCATGATAGCTCTAGTATTCAGCAGTAATTAACAGAAATCAAAATGAAAAAATAATGGTTTTTGTTGAAACTACAAACAAATTTGTAAAAAAAGATAGAAATTTCGTAAATAAAAGACAAAAAGGAAATATTTTCGGAACCCTTGGGTAAAAGTGGTTAAAATTTTTAATTGTTATAGTTAATTATCTGGTTCATCGAATCCTGAACGGTGGACCACTACTTACCCCACACCCTGTATATATAGTTAATATTTTTGCATTTTTAAAAAACGGTTTGCAGCTGTCTGTTGTCTGCAAATTATAAATAGCTCCTATGCATCTTTTTTGGCACTAAAATACCATATTTTTACCCGTGGCATTGCCCCAAAACGTAATTCCGTATCTCAATTTTGAAGCTACTAGACCATGATAGGCCGTTAAGACTATTGCTCGATTGGCCGTTTTACTTAACATGTGCAAAGCATAGGAATGTTGGTTTAGCTTACTGCATACTTTGTCAATTTGGGAATTCCAGTTTAAAGTGTTTTCTATGTTTAGTCCAAAGAATTTAGTCACTTTTGCTTCATTAATAGTTTTGTCTTTGTATTTAATATTTAAGTCCAGATTGTAATTTATTCTTTGTTGAAATGCCATTAATACTGTTTTATCAAGATTTATAATCAAATTATTATTCCGCAGCCAATTCACAACTGATAGTAAAGTAGAATTAATCTCAGCCTCCAATGTACTTACCTCGTCACTATTAAAAAGTAAAGTGCTGTCATCTGCAAACATTGTCATAGGATAATATGTTGATGCTGTTGGAAAGTCATGAATATAAATAAAAAATAGGGGCGGTCCGAGTACACTACCTTGTGGTACTCCATAATTTACCGCTCTTTGACTGGATTTATATGTTATTTCGGTTTTTTTGTAATTCTACTTATGGACGTTATTTGTTGTCTATCAGATAGATACGATTTTATTAGATTTGATATATTTCCTCTTATTCCGTATGCATTAAGTTTATTTATTAGTAATGTATGGTCCACGCGATCAAAAGCTTTGACATGTCCATATAAAGTGCCAGAGTTGGTAGCCTCTTATCCACTCTACTGGTAACCATTTGTAAAAAGTCGTAGATGGCCATGTCAATGGATCTGTTTTTCCTGAAACCACTTAATTTAAGCTTGTTTATTCATGAGAAGAGACGAGGAACTTTTTCGTCAGTGTGACATTAAATATGGCTTGTTTTTTTTCATCTCTTCAGAACAGCAAACTATAATTTTCCACTTGGAGTAATTTCAATGCCTATTTTCAACAGCTGATGTCGTTTTGTGGGCGAATGTCCGATGATGGATTAATATTTCTATGATGGATGGCTCTCCTCAAACACATCTAAAAAATGTCATTCAAAACTTTGAAAACAAAGCGCATTCAATTTAGAAATAATAGGAATACTAAGTTTGGAGCTGATTTAGGACTTAAGTTTATATTGATGAGATCAAGGGATTGAGTAAAACTTTCTCAGTTAGTGTAGTGGTAAGAAAATGAGTGTTTTCGTCAGTCTGCTGTGCCAAAATAGTAAGTAAGGGCCGCCTCCACCGGGCCTGGGGACGGTGAGCTATGGGCTAGCTAGCCGTCCGTCCGTCTTATGACGACAGGGCGTGTCGACGGCGTGTTCGTGTTCCACGCGTGCCTCAAAGAGATGTCAGCATAAAAGAAGAGGCTCGCAAGGGCCGAAGCCTGCCGGGGCTGCGGGACTGTTCGAAAGAGATACCGCGGCCCCGGAACATAAAGGGCGAGGAAGGAACATGGATGGGTTTCAGTCAGTAAAAGTCGGACACTTCCTCCCGCTCCGCCCAGAGTGGGAGAAGTCATTTGATGATTTCCCTCGCACGTTCTCGCACGTTTTTCTATACACTCTCCTTTGGGCCGTCTCCACAAGCGAGAGAATCGTATAGAAATACGTTGGAGGCAGCCCCTTAGTTTTATCTAAAGAGATTTATTACGTCTGTGTAATTTTTTATCTATGAGACATTGGATAGCACGTTGCAACATTTGCAACTCGAGGCCGGTATTGCAAAGTTTTTCCCATTATTTTTACCTTAGTGGTTTGGTTTTATGATTGAGTTATATTTTAGTCTTAATTAAATTCCTCTATTCATAAACCCAATGATAATAATAATATTTTTACATGACTGATTGCCCGTTCTTCTCCATAGAGATCTACGCTAGGGAATGGGCAACTACAGTACTTTCACAGTTTTTATGTCTTGTGACTGGGACTGTAGCTACATTAAATGTTCATTTTTGTTTCGACAATTCAAAAGTGCCTGTAACTGGCCTACTTGAAATAAATGCTTTGATTTTGATTTTGATTTTGATTTTTTGACTGTATATTTCAAAAGTACTGATGACTGAAAATACTAAAATATAAACACTACTTCTATCACTAAATTGTTGTTGACTGAAAGGAGGAATCAATCACGCATTGAAAAGATACTTTTTGCAGAACTTATTAACGAGCAGACAAACTATGCTATTCTATTTTTTCGTTTTTCGTCAACGAATTTTCCGATAGCACGACCATACAGGAACCATATTATAGAATCGTTAAACTTTCACTACGTGCCACTAAGCGATGTGGGGGTGATACAAATGCTGATGCCGATACCGCCCACGAGGAAGCCGAACAATTTCCGACTCATTGTGTATCGTACCGTCATATTCTTATAGAAAATATAAGGGAACTAGATTGTGGGGATCATACTACTATTTTACAGGAATACCATAAAATTTACCTTAATTCCCTAACACATAATAAAAACAATATCTGTTTCCCAATAGACGTAAGCACGGATGCTGTATTGTAAAGTAAGTGCATAATGTTTCGACAGGTAAGTTTAACATCCAACTAGATTATTATGCTCATCCCATAAGGATGAGTCCATTGGCCATAAGCCCAAATGCAGACTATGGACTGGGTACTTACTTCGTAGCGTCATTATTGAATAATTATTCAGGTATCACGATTAAAATGACTCTAGTCCTCTTATAAAATACTTATTTTAATAAAACTTAAATACTTAAACTGGGTTAAATAACTTGACAAGACGTATCGTTGGGAAGAGGGATATTCAACTTCAAACGAGCTGGGTCTGGTCATTTCCATCTCTTTTATGACACATCATAATTTAACTCAGAGACCTGTCAGTACTGCAGTAATTAAATCACCCTGTTGAAAGGTACAAACTGTTCTGCTTACACCCACACGATTAAGGTGTCGGGATTCAAAAGCTGAAGGCAAATTGTGTTCATTTATGTGTAGTTGAACTTGCTTATCTGTAGTTAAGACAATTTGTGGAGGCGTGTCTGGAATGTGTCTGAGTACATCTTTCACTTGCCAAGAGAAGATAAAGATTTCCAAATCCATACTATTATTAACATAACATCACAGCTGTTATCCCTAAAGGGTTAGGCAGAAGTGTGCCTAATGGTACAACCACATTTCGCCATTTAGTATTGACGTAGAATACAGGGTGTAAACCACCTCATCATGCAGCCGTCAACCAAGCATTCTGTACATCAAACTAATAAGCTTTACGCAAAAATTATTGCTGGGAAGCGCCTTATTTTTTGGGGTTAACAATCATGTTTTGTGGTTACACTCAATGTAACGCACTTAAAACATTGTGCTGATGGATGGATTGATTAGTACGGGGGTCGCTGAAGTGTTTAAAGTAAAAACCTTACAATAATAACTGGTATTTAAAAAAAAAACTTGTCGAAAAGTTGGAAATTTGACCCCCAATATATCCGTAGGTTTGGTGTAGAACAAAAAAAAATATCGCGATGACGGGTAGAACAACATAAAGTTTGTGTTGACATTGAGTTGTAACTTTCCAAGTATTGTATAGTCAACTTGTCTATTAAGTACTACGTAAACTGATTCTTGGGTTTACTACTGAATTATAAACAAAAAGTTTCGTTTTCATAGAAGAACAATCAAAACTTTTGTCCAGAAACTACATTATTTTCATTGCAAGATACAAAACGAAAATAAGGAAAACTTGATAACCAGACCTCCAACTACTATCAATTTTCCAGTTTGTTTAAAACTGAAAACTTAACTTTATTTACTACTCTTTAAGTACCAGTCACTCAAATCAAGACATTAAAATCTAGACAAAACTAAGCGTGTTTCAGTTGTCTGTCAGTTCATTCGCCTCATAGTAAACTGTTGAGAGGTGTAATGGCCTCAGAACTTCGCTTAATTACAGCTTTGTTACTGACAGGATAAAATAACGAGTTCGGGGAAGTTTCAGAGGTAAATCATGAGCTTGAACTCACAAATCCGTAAGTGAACAAATAAAGAAGCATACTTTATCAAGTTAGTTCTGTTGGTGAGACTTAGGGTGAATGCAGAAGGCTGTTGTCTGACTTGGAGTTTCTATATTTCATGTCTTCTTCTTTATATTCCGAGTTGTTTGTTCAACCTTACACCCAGTACTAACTGGGTTGTGGAGGTCAGTTAGACTGGAAACCAACATCAATATAGTTGGGAAAAAGCTGGGCAGATGACGTTCCCAAGAAAACTGTAATGGCTTTGTTTCAAGGATTTCCACAAAGTAGCTTGATATACCTAACTCTGTTAACAATAATCACAAAATCCTGCTTACAAGGCGGGCTCTAGAACCCACATACTCCAACGACAAACGAAGTACTTATCTACTTAGTAAACCTGAAAAAGGACAAAACAAAACTTTGTAGATCCAACATCAGGCCTTTTTGCTCGCCGGGAAGATTTATTCACGTCCCGGCAATGTAAGGAGTTTATCACATGATATATTTGTACCAGTCTACAACAGACTTGGGGCGAATATTGGCTATAAAAACTGCCCTGAATATTATGTATGGGTCTTTTAGGGCTTTTTCAGTGGCTCGATTTGTAAAATATTTTTAGATTGTTTTTTTTTTTAGGATGGGAAATCATCAAATGACTTCTCCCACTCTGGGCGGAGCGGGAGGGAGTGTCAGACTTTTACTGACTAAAACCCATCCATGTTCCTTCCTCGCCCTTTATGTTCCGGGGCCGCGGTATCTCTTTCGAATGGGCCCGCAATCCCGGCAGGCTTCGGCCCTTGCGGGCCCCTCTCTTATGCTGACATCTCTTTGAGGCGCGCGAGGAACACGAACGCGCCGTCGACACGGCCTGTCGTCTTTAGACGGACGGACGGCTAGCTAGCCCATAGCCAACCGTCCACAGGCCCGCGTCTACGGTGGCCGGTAGCCACCACGTGGCCCCCGACGCCCGGTGCGTCTCTCGCGGCGGCCGGGAAGAGAGGCTCTCTCCCTCTCTCGTTCCGCCACCTCCTTCGCGAGCATGACTGCTTCGCAGAAGGAGGTGACGGCTTCCCATTCCGTCTCGCTCCGGACCATGGATTGAACCAGGGCCGGACGCGAGAGGTCGCCGCCGCCGATCGCCGCTACGAGGACACGGCGGCGCCCACGCAGGGCAGACTTCCACCGTGTGCTCCACCGTGTCCTCCGGTCGATCCTCGCAGTGGAGACACCCGGGCGTTTCCTCCCGCCCGTTTCGGTGCAGGTACCTCCCGAAACATCCGTGTCCGGTGAGGACCTGCGTCAGGCGGAAGGTGAGGACGCCGTGGCGCCTCTCTAGCCACTCCTCAAAGAGGGGACTTACCGCCACTATCGTGGCGTGCCCTGCACGGGGTTGCGACAGTCGCTCTCTCCATGTCGCCATGAGATCGCGCCGGAGGTCTGTCCGCTGAGCGGCAATTTGCCGCGGCAGCGGAGTTTCCCCCCGGCGGCGTAGTGCCTCCGCGCGCCAGTCGTGCAGGCGCGCGAGTACCTACTATCGCCTCCAGATCCCATGGCGGCAATCCGGCAAGCAGGCCCGCCGCCTCGCGGGAGATCGTGCGGTACCCACGGACCATCTTTAGATCTTCTATTCCTAAGTTCTATTTCTAACCGGAGCGATCCGTTGTGCCAAAATATATTTATTATTTCGCATCAGATAAACATGGATGACATTTCCAATTGTATTTAATCTATAAAATAATAGCATTGAATCTTGTTATTCAATCTGATTGTATCATTGCTATACAAAAATACAACAAAATTACATAAGTATCATAAAATAAATTCTCGTCATACCATAAACCTATCAGACTGTTAAATATCCGTCTGAAGCGCCCTTATTCTAGAGATACAAATAAATATATCTGTGAATCAATCATGCGTGACGATAGTGAATATAGGATGCTCCATATTAAAGGCTCAAAATCTTATAATGTGATCAGTTCTAGTAATCTTAGAATTTGGAATATTACGTATTGCATTGTCTAAGAGTTTCTGGTGTGTAAGAATGTTCAGTCCTTTTGTAGTGCTTATTCTGCCTATAACGTTCCCACTGCTAGGAAACAGGCCTCCTCTTTGTGAGGTAGATTGGGCCGTAATTCACCACGCATGGCCATTGGGTAACACGTTTTAGATTTTTCAGGTCACACAAACACCAAAGGTCAAAAATAAACTAGTGAAAATTATACATCAAACATTTTATTCAATTTAAAACACATGATAATGCGTCTTCACCCTGTATTTTACAAGCGGCGGCTGCAACATCTGCATCGGTATGGGGTGTACAGCGTGCCCCACAGGTACCGCATAGAGCCCGTGTATCTGCGCCGGCTGTACGGCCTGAACTATCGGGGCGTGGTGTACGGGGAAAGGGTGCGAATGGTAGGACGTGTGGTAGTCCACGTCGTAGCCTGGGGACGCTGCTACGATGGTTGCCGCTAGGAGAATCTGGAAGAGAGAGAAGAGCTCATTTGTTTTATGGCAGCCTGGTACTTTTGGGATTTACATTAGCGAACATTTAATATGGGCTTATAAGTAGTGTAGTTGTCTACCTTATATCCGTATAACTGACCCTAGTAACCATAGTGCAGCAAAGCATTTTACGCCAGGAGAACCACTTTTGAAATGACAAAATCTTCAACGAAAATTGAAAAAGCTCTTTTCTTTGACCACAAATCAAAAAACTGGGTTCGAAATAATAGAAATAATTAATTTGATTTGTTGATTATCGGATAGTTAGCAAATGGTTATGCTGTCGGTTTCTGTTTTTTTTTTAAGTTGATAGGTACATAATTACAGCGATCGGATGCGCGTAAGCGGCAAATCGTGTTCGGATACACGTAAATTTTATTATTTTTTGTCACTCTCAACATTATAACCAGATAATTATTTATCAATGGCTTATAACTTTGAACCAACACAATTGTGAAGAGCTTAATATATGACATCTGTAGCCTAGTTTACAGACTTTTACTTTTTGATTCAGCGAAAGAGGTAATGGCATTTTAAGAATCTAATTTATTTGGGGATTTTTCGTGATGGTTTGTAAAGTTATTATTAAAAAATATGGTTACTTGACAAGTTCTCCTTATTTTATCTACTATCAAATATTTTTACTGCGCTAACTATGAAACTCGAAGCCTTGGTAAAAATCACTGTACTGTACAAACTGTTTAATGATCAAACGGTAAACGATATAAAAAAACTCACTTGTCATGAATGAATGAACATCTTGGGCTCTTTATTTCAAGCAAAACTAGGTATACAAATCTGAAAAAATGCAATGAAAAAGTAGGTAATACCTAACTATCAAGCTTCGCGAATATAAATATTGAATTCGAGAAATTCAATCTGGTCAACGGTGAATAGTAACAGAAAATGGTTAGAAGAAAATTTGACAGGTACTCGTAGTCTGTAGTAGTATGGCCCAGTCTTACCTAGTGGTATCATATTTCCCAGTACTAACTGGGTTATGGAGGTCAGACAGACAGTCGCTCTATGTAAAATACTGGTATTCAGCTGCATCCAGTTAGACTGGAAGCCGACCCCAACATAGTTGGGAAAAGGCTTGGCAGATGATGATGATGGTTAGAAAACATGTAAGGAAAAAACTTACCAGTAGAATATGTCGGTCCATCTTGTATCCTTATATCTATAGAACTGAGACGTACAGTATTTATATGTAACAGTTATTCTTCTAACAACAATAGATTTCCTAACAAGTGATGACAATATACAGGCTAACTGAAATAATTAATAAGGTTCTGTTGCGTTATCTTCGGTTTTCCTCGTTAGCTAATGAGTGACTAAGATGTGGTTTCCTTTGAATTAATGAGCGTATATCATTATTTTCATGAATGGAGAGGTATTTCTGGTTTGCTGTGAATCCTTATGTTTCTCTTGGATTCTAATACAACAGACGATCTGTTTGCAGATGGATGGACGAAGATTATTGGCATGTCAGAAGTATTGTGAGAGGGATTTATGGAAGTGTGAAACTTTGTTTTTTTTGTACAATTTAATTTTATGTTAAAACTCTTTTAGTTCTAGTTACTGTAATTGATTTAGATATACAACCGTTGTGATTAAATGAATAAATGGTAACCTTCATGATTGAAGCCTGGATCCACCAAATTCAGTGATTATTCTCTCAATTCTCATTAAAAACACTATTTTGTGAGCTTCAAAAAAAATATAAGAAAAGTAATGATTACTTACCGTTATATTTAGTGATTTGTGGTCCAAGAGTCAAGAGTCTAAGGGTACCTGACTGAATTGGGACATTGGATTTGAACATAACAAATAGGTAATCAAGGGTTATAGGTCATAGATAGAACTTCTTTTATTGTATCTAGAATACCTATGCTACCTTTTTTACTATGTTTCTTGTCCCAATTTCATGCTTGAAAACTGTTTCTGAGTTATACGTTAAGGAAATAGACCATCTAAGCAACAGAAATGAATTACATCATTTTGTGATACAATGGTCCTTTAGTAAGAAACTAGTTATTTTCATGTCTGTTTATTGGGGTAGAAAATCCGGCGACATTCTGTCAGATCAAGGACGAATTCAGTGAAAAAATAAAACAATACAAATACTTTAACGTTTGTAAATGAAACTGTTTATAGGCAAACTGTTTAGTTCGTTCTCTTTGAAATTGTTGACTTACTTTATGAGAAAATTTTGGTTATAAAAAAATCTATATTTTTGAAATTGATTAACAATTTAAGAAATACACCCAATGTTTCTTAAATTGTTTACCAATGATATTGTAAAGATTCTTGCAAAATAGAACATTATAGAAAACTAGAACTATTTCTGGGCAGAGTTCTACAAAACGGATTGGACTACATAGGTAAGAACTGAGTTCAATGACAATTTTAAAGCAGAGGTCTATTGTACGAGGCTTCGTATGTCCAGCAGTGAATATTATCTGATAATGATAGCTGGACCAAAAACAAGACAAAAAGTTTCTAGAAAAGGCAATTTCACCAAAGACTTTGATTTGTAAACTGCATTTAAGTTCTGATGATGTCAATATTGGAGTCCTGGAGTATCAGCCTTAAGATGTGTTGGTCACGTTCAATTATTACATTGGTGAAATGTGCCATAGCTCTACACATGTCTTATTCAGCTTCTAATAAAACTGCGTCAGTTTAAATCAGCAAAAAATGGCAATCGCTATTCCAATACTGACCTACATAACAGGTATTTACTTAAACATATATTTATTTATTTCCACTTCATGTACTAATGTCGAGGGCTTCACGTAAGGTGTCCGTCGCGTCATCGCGCTCTTTACCGATGGGGTTCGATTGTACGTAACGACGCCTTCTGGTCCAAGGGCAAAATAGCATACAGGTTTAGCTAAGGCTTGGCTCAGACTAGTCATGAGTTGGTATTTATTGTAACCGCACATCATCATCTGTGTATAGTCGTTAAACTGGAAACGGACCACGGAAAAAGGCTAATAAAACTATACTAATTCTATAAAGCGGAAAGATTTAATTTTTTGTTTGTTACGATTTAACTCGAAAACCATTCGAATGATTTTAAAAACTCTTTCACCATTAGAAAGTTACATCTTTACCGAGTAACATAGGCTATGAATGATATTGATATGGAGCAACTAACTGCCTATCTGACCTCCACAACCTAGTTAGTACTGTTAAATACGATACCTTTTGGTAACACTCACTGGTGGTCTGACTTTTGGATCTTGACCTGTAACGACTGTCAACTAATGACAGCCGGGAACATAGGCTATCGTGATCTCCGAGGCACAGAGATGGATGACGGATGATAGTTGGTCACCCATTCACAGACTGACCTTGGGCTTGGGTAAGCGTGGCTTAACCTCAAGCAAAACATAGTATGCCACATTTATCGTTGTGATGCAATAGTAAACAAAAGTGACGTTAGAAATATTAATTAAGATTGAACAAACAACTAAAGGAAACTTCTTTGCATTAATTTTTGGTAGTTTTTCCTTCACACGGCTGTGAAAGGTGGAAACTTTTACCCGTACCTGGGTTCGGAGACAAGTGCCTTTCGTATTTTCACGACTACTAGCGGGATTGAGATGAGCTTTTCGGTAGCTCATATTAGTTACAAATGTACAAACGTACACGAACTTACGTAACTTTTCCATCATCATTTGCATTGAAACAATTACTCTTTGTCTCGGCATTCTGGATTCCATGGAGAAGACAGCCAGAAATCTTTTTAGTTACTCTTTTACATCCTCTAATTACTTTAATCTTGTTACATTAATAACGTGACATCTATACTAATATTTTAAAGAGTAAAGAATTGTATTTTTGTATGTAACGAATAAACTTAAAAAGTACTCTGGATCCATTTGAATTATGCTGAAATAAACTACGATTAGTATAAGCCAAGCCAAGATACTCCTCGTGCGAGTATGTAGGCATGTCCTGCTAGTCGGAGTCAATGTCAGGCAATAAGGCTGCTATAAACGCGGTCACGATCGATTTACTTAACATTGGACAATTATTTATTGGTACAATCGGTGACAGTAAGCTTTTGTAATTATATATTATTTTGATTTTTCGACGACTATGATAAAATGTTAGTTTTTAAATTACGTGGATGAGAAAGAAATCAAAATTATCTATACCAACATACAAAATAAATCCAAAATAGCTCTGACTTTTATAAGGCACTTCGGTAATAAGTTCCCGTAGGATTACCTTATAACTAAACATTGTCATTAATTATTTCCCTGAAATCTGTTGTTACAGCTGAGCAGTCAACATCATGATAATACAAGACCATAGCAATCTCTATTTCATTCATATTATTGACAATCCTTAACAATAAAGTTGCGTCAAAAGTGTATTTCCACTGTTTTTTTCTAACTGTACAACAACTACGACTACCTTTATGCACTTATATAGTTAGCTCATCCTCTCATTACGCTCAATGTATGTGAGGTCCCTATTAGGTCGTGGCACTCGGCAGTAATGCCCATTTATTTATATACTAGCTGACCCGCGCAACTTCGTCTGCGAGTGAGGGTTAGAGAAAGTGTGAGTCAACCTTCAAAAATGGACATATGCTATGGCGGACTTTTTTTTTAATGCTTAAGAGGAACAATTCCTTTGTACGTGCAACGGAAGCCAAGAAAAAGGAATAAATCTTTGTTTTTGGGAAATTTTTCATTGATGCTCCGCTCCTATTGGTGATGTTAGCCTTCCTTGATGAACGGGCTGTCCAACACTAAAATATGTTTTTAACTCGAACCACCATTTCCTGAAATTAGCGCGTTCAACCAAACAAACAAACTCTTCAGCTTTATAATATTTGTGTAGATTCAAGTAGGTAACAATTTAATTTCTCGGAAATCTTTGCATTAATCGCTCATACTTATGGTTTTCCAAATAAGGGCTTCCCTCGAAAGCTGGCCCATGCTGGATCACTGCAGGCGGCTGCACACATAGGTGTAAAATTTTTCACTTTTTTTACTCTACGTCCCATGAGGCCGTGTCTTAATAGTGCATAACCTCTAAAGCTTTGAAACCTTCAAATATAATACGGTGACTTTCAAGAAATTCCAATTTTAGAGTATTAGCACCAAGGTTTTATGTGAGTTCAACCTTTTTGAATAAAATCGAATTGAGTTTTCAAACATGTGTCAAAATAAAATCTAGTTTAAATCAAAAGCTTTGAGTATTGATATCAACTTCGAAGCAAATCAGCGCCATGGCCAAAATAATTGTTTACCCTTTTTTAACCCCGTTAGGGGTTCATTTCAATAAAATACGAAACACGTCTTCCATCAATTCTGTTAAAAGGTTTATGCAAAATTTCAAGTAGATTGGACCAAGGAATCACGTTGTCTCTTAAAAACTTTGCCCCCTTTTTTACCCCCTTATGGGTTCAATCTTGGAAAATTCATCTATACCGGATGCCTACATCATATAAAGAACACACTCTGCTAGTTTCAGGTCTCTGCGATCAGCGGTATAAGCTGTGCGTTGATTCATGAGTCACTAAAGCTAAATCGTCAGTCATTAAATCGCTATTTTGTTCGTATTCAATTTTCACCTCAAAAATCAAATTTCAAGGAAACTGAGAAATTATATTTACTTGTATTAGATTTGAAGTATATGTAGCAACTTTTAAAGGTTTACACTTCATTGGATTTTATTCTATAGGTGTATGAAGTTAATTAATTTTAAACACAAAACCCTCTTTTTTACGTCTCTGGATGAATTTTTTTAAAAATGCTGAAACAGGTATTTATTTATTTTTAATAATAAGTATTTACTCTGAGTTTCATGATTCTAGAACAATCAAAAATTTTTTTTTCATACAAACTTTACCCCCCCTTTTCACCCCCTTTATCCAAAATTTTCCATAATTTCTATAGCCTAAATGTTATTCTGAGTTTATTTAAATAGATTAGTGAAGTTTTCATCAAAATCCGTCCAGCAGTTTTTACGTGATGCGCGTTCAAACAAACAAACAAACAAACAAACAAACAAAAATTTTAAAAATGGTTTTAATTTGTTCAGTTACTTATTTTAAGTCACCCTGGTCGATTTTTTTTATGAAATCTTCAATGTACAGATTTTTTGGTCTCAACGATTTTATTATATGTATAGATACAACACTCCCTTCACAGAGGATGAACTAGATTTGTTTTAATGAGCGTAGCTGAGTGGTAACCTGGTGTCAGACTTTGTATCGGCATACGGATTCTGAGACCAGGTTAAGCACTAACGCACCATGCAACTGACTTGGCTTCCATAATAACTTAATATAGGAAATAAGTCTGATAGGACCCTTACATTTATCCACCATCATTACACCCACATCACGGCCTTCCGTTCAGGTCCCTACGTATCAGAATTACATCATTTTAGTTACCGCGTAAAGCAATAAGCCAACAATCCTTTTAAAATAACCAAGTCCATAGCTCGGCCTACTCTTAATTACTTTGCCGTATAAACAGTTAGCACTAAATGCGTTGTTTGTCCATACAATTGTAATCAGCAATCATCGCGATTTGTTGGAAAACGCAATTAATCATTTCGCTACTAATGGTTTATTAATTGCCAGGGTGAAACGTCAGACTCGGTATTGTTCCATTTTATGAATAGAATCGGAGTGTTTAGCTACTGTAAGCCTAAACCAGCGTAACTCATCGTCATTCTTGTGCCCTGATCTAAATTCATTTAAAGTTGACGCAGCATATCTTCTTCTTCAGTTCTTCTCTGCAGTCACCCCCTTTCAAGCCATATATCATCTTTCATAGAGTCATCATCATCTGCCTAGCCTTTTTCTACAACTATGTTGGGGTCGGCTTCCAGTCTAACCGGATGAAGCTGAATAACAATATTTTACTTGGAGCGACTGCCTATCTGACCTCCACAATCCCGTGGCTTAGGCCCCCAGTGGTCGAGGCGAGCACCTGTGGTCGACGTCCCCAGTTAGATTAATTTGATTTTCTTTTGTTATTGTGCTTTATCAGCTAGTACAGCAATACTGGGTAATACGATACCACTTCGTAAGACTGGTTTTCAGACTTTTTGAGCCACTGACTACCTGTAAAGACTGTCAAAGATGGACAAATGACAGTCGAGACCAACAGCTTGACGCCCTTTCCGAGGCACGGAGGAAGCTCGGTATGTTAGGGTGATCATCCATACACAGACCAACTTAGGCAAGCAAGCTAGGCTTAACCTAAAGTTCGGCCCGAGCGGCTGTTATTATTTAGCTACGAGCTCCTTTATCTTCTATACAGTCCACTCACTATTTATTCGGTAGCTCCAAATATTCTCTTATTGCCATTCACATTACCATTCCAAACTCAAACAAGACCTGCTTAATATTTATTGCCAAATTAATTGAAAACCACTCAATTGCACATAGCCTGCTTGAGATTTATATACATAACTTCATGAAAATCTCGGGTTTTATATTCTAAACTCTTGTGCGTTTTCTTAAGTGTTATTAAAGCAGTTTTTAGTTGTAACTAAACATTTTCCTGACAGCAATAGAAAAGTGTGCTGAACAGAAAATCCGATTCTGAAGAAATGCTTTACTTAAAATGAAATGTCGCTCATTTCTAACATTTATATTTTAACAAAATTAATGTACGTTAAACCTCCTAGAAAACAAATCCATTCCATTATATTTTGATGAAGTAAGTACGTAGATATTTTACTTTGTATTAAACATTTGTTTAAATCGCATTAAAAAGTATACAGACATAACTAGGTTAAAAACTTGAATTACTGCCAAAGTAATTAAACTTTGTAATTAAGAAAACACATTTAATTACTAGGAAAAGTTTCTTCATTAAATCCTCTAAAGTATTTTGTTTCACTGCTCAGGATAATAATTATTTTAGGAATTTTTCTTCTTTCAAAATATTGAAAGTCCTGTCCGGCTTCAAAATGATGTAATAATTATCCCGGCAAACTTTATGGTCAGTTATTTATAGTTAGTGACGATTAGTGGAGGTATAGTGGTCGTTGTAGTACATTTTCAAAACAAAAATATAATACAGGGTGACTGGACCTGTACCCGCCATATAGAAAATTCGCATATAGAGGAGGTAATTTTCTAATTACTGAACCTTACTTTCCCTAACCAAAGTTTTATAGTTTAGGAGATATGTAAATTTTTATACTTTATTGAATTTTTCCAAAATTTGACCCTCAAGCATACATAACTTTTTTTTGCTTGATTTTTGTGGTTTTTTTTTACTATTTGTTGGTAGTCATAAACATTGGTGATTAAAATACCTCGGAAAAATAAAGATAGTACGCTTTTTAAAGAAAACAATGCCAAATCAAAATCATTACCATCAAATTCAACTCAAATTAAAAAAAAACTACAGTGTTTCAATAATTAATTTTTATCAAAATTTGTTCGCTAGTTTATAAATTTTCCAACGGTACCAAATTTGTGTTTAAAAAGTTGATAGTTTAAAAAAAACAATTCAGTATAGGTTTGTTGAGGCTATCTCCTAAACTATAAAACTATGGTAAGGGAAAGTAAGGTTCAGTAATTAGAAAATGATCTCCTCTATATGCGAATTTGCTATGGCGGGTCCAGAGCCAGTCACCCTGTATAATTACATTCATGAATCAATGGTATTTCAATAAAGGTTTAATGCAGCATAATAGCAAAAAAGTAACAACAAAGTTCTTGAAACACTTGTTAACACAACTGTACTAAGAATTTGATCGTGGTAAAAGATTAAATATTGCGTACAGCCGATGCACGTGACATTGTAGCTCCTTATAACTAAATATTTTTAAATTGTATAGCTGTATCGCACATTAGACAGCTGAGGTCTCAACACTGGTATGTCTAGTAACTAATCTACTAAGAACGCTACTTGAAATTCATTTACGTTTTTACATTAATTTACATACAGTGTCTGAAGAATTTATTGAAGGTTTCGCTTAATATGAATGAAAAAAGGTTAAAATATTCAGTTAATTTATTAACAGTTTAAGTAAATTATTGATAAATAACTCTAAACTTAATTACTGTATTTAAAATATTGTATGCCGAGGAGGTTGCATAACAATTTTCATTAAAAATGCTAATTTAATTGTATCGTCAAAGAGTTTTCATGATTTACAAAAAAATCAACGTAAGTAACTAACACGACAGTGCAAATACAGGGTTTATAAATTTATAAAAATAATTATGAAGACGAAACAAAAGGTTTTTCAATAAATTAAAATTCAGAATTCTAGACTCTCTTCTGTTAAACAATGGGAACGTTTAACAAACTTTTAAGTTTCTGCTTCGAGTAATATTTTCTATTTGAAAACTTTTATCAGCAAAAACACTTTGTAAACATTCGTTGTTTTGTCATAAACAAGATATACTTAAATAGGGTCTTACATAAACAATTATATTGATGTATTGTAGAAAATACATGGCACACACATAGAAGCAGTTATTTGTAGACGATATTGACAAAACCAACTTTGAACTTTTTACTTATCAACCTTCTTCCGTTTAAAACCTTTCAGGAAAAAGCAAAAAACTCCTCTCTCATAATATTATTTATCGAGTACTTTTCCTTTGCCAACTTAAACAAGTTAGTTAAGATTTAAGAATTATACATCAGGTACATTTTTTTTCAGTTATGACGATCATCTTTACGTTTATGTCTTCAAATATTCTGTTTAAAGACATAATAATATTAAGTATTTTTAGTATAACATATTTTTTTATACATGCCCATTAGCAAAGTTAGTAGATTCTCTCTTCGAAGATTAAAAGAAGAAAGGCGTATGGAATCCATGGAGTAACGGCGGGGTATGAGCAAAAGCCACTCGATGATGAATCAAAGGCGCATGGGCAACTATCGGTGCGTGGTACACTGGGGGGAATTGGTATCCAAATGATGGGTACACCACTATGGGCACTGGTACTGCCTGAACTGCTGCCAGGAGACACAGGATTGTGATCTGGAAGAAAAAGTAATATTTAAATAATGGTGAATCACATCAGAACAGCCAAAGACATCTACTACTAGAATAAGTGTCCTCAAAGCATCACCAGATCGTCCGGTCATGTTTTACTCGTCTCCACCGGATTTTGACGGCCATCACAATTTCAAACATAGCACGTAGGCAGGTACGAAGTTCGTAAAATGAGCATCAATTTTTTTTTTAAACAAAAACGTTTTTTCCAGGGATTTAGTTAAAAAATATATTAATGAAGAAAGGGCTCATAGAGATAAATTAAAAAATAACAGACCAGCCGCCGGAAAGTCGTCGTTCATGTTGTGGAAAATATTTTAAACATTTTTTTATAATTATGCACAGAATCCTTTATCACAGAACGGTGACCGTGCTTCGCTTTATTCAGACATATTATTTATTTTTAGTAATTATGGACTGTAATGGAAAACTAACAATTACTTTTTTGAGAAAAAAAGATTTTTAAAAGTTTGAATTTATCGCCCCCAGACAGTTTTGTGTACATTCTTGTTTTAGAGTAATTCTTATCCAATTATTTATTAATATGAACCGAATTCGAGATGGCAGGCACTCCTGCTTCTATGCTGATAGGTATCAAACTACATTCTAAGAAGTCAACCACAACATAGTTTACTAAAGTCTAGTATATTTCGATTTAGACTCAAACTCTCTAACCACCAGCATAGCCTTTGCCAAACAATAAAAGGGTCAGCGACCCTAAATCCAATATCTATTACTAAAACACTTACCAATCGATACATATCCGTTTCCGTTAAAATATCCGGATGGCGGCCGGTCCGGCTATCGACTGCCACATCCGTGCCGGCTTCGTCCATTTATATGAGCTTAGAGTAAAATTTTAGCAGTTTTCCTAGCTCGTATATGGATAGGAATGCTCTTAATATGTCCAGTCTAGTGACATATTGGGCTAGGTAGAATTGGCAGAAACACGCATTTGGTAACTAGGACTGTTTGAAGATGTTTGAGGAAATTGAGATGTGAGAGGAAACAGCCAAGCTTGTACATTCGTTTTTGATTATAATCGTATTTTTTATCACAATGCTGCCCTTATTGCAATTTATTAGGGATCTGTACAGTAGATCCACATTTTTCTACCCTTAAAGTATCTTTTGGCGGTTTCATTTCAGTTATAATATTACTATCAGTAGGTAAAAAAAACATAATTATCAATACCGTTTAGTAAGAAATTCATGGAACGATCATCCAAATTATGATCAATTTTCTTTTCTTTATTAACAATTCTAAAGCTTTCAGACTGCGTATTTTGCTGAAATATTAATTCACAATTTCTAAGATTAAATTACAATGCTAGACCGATTATCGGATTGCTCACCTCAGTAAGTTGCATCTACATTGTATTGGCCATCGGATGGTTGCTCGAATTCGTGGCTACAGCGCCCGCTGCGCTTCTCGCATAACTATCTAACATAGAGTAGTGTAAGGAAACAGAGAACGTAGATTGAACTCACAAACTCTGACAACTCTACTCTGTAACTCGCAAACTGAACTTAGAAGTAGGAAATTAGTTTATATAGAAGATAGTACACTAGGGATTTTTGAAAATTGAAAGGTGATGAAAGTTTGTACAGAAGTTCGACATTTTTGCAAAATAATGATAAATCCCATCGACCTTGTATCTCCTTCATAATTTGAAATGTTAGACTAAAATGTGGAAAACCACTTTTCAAGGCAAATACAAAAATATGAAAGTGTTTTGAAACAAACAAAAAAGATGTTCTCAAATATGATTGCACTTTTATTTTTCAATTTTAATATTCATGCCATTTAACTCTAATTCAGAGATCATACAAACTACTTTGAACTTTCGTTTTGAGTGCGTTCACAGCTGCAACATTTACTAAACAACCAACAATTTCATTTTTATTTAGTCTGATAATAAGTTATTATTGAGATTTCAGTTAGACTAAATGAACTTTGATATTGTGATGTTCCAAGAAGTTTTTTTTTTGTAGAAAGAGTTCTACAAAAAAAAACAACAATTTCCATTTTCAACTTGTTTAAAAATGTGTTTTATAAATGCGAAGTATTTTAAGGATGGATGGATAATTGTACTTTTTCAGGCAATAATCACGAAACAGATTATGTGGATGTTTGACACTCAGATAGTTTATAATTTGGATACTTTTTACCCGAGTCGAGCAGTCGTACGATCGCGTGACGAGACGCTGCCAATCCGCGGGTTTAAGATAGTTTAACGTATTTAATCATTGGTACACGACTTTTTCTTTGTTCCGTTATGTACACTTAACACTTAATAGAAAAAAAAACATAACCTTACCTTACTCTTACCTTATTTCTTAGACAAAAACTTCGAAAATATCAGAAACTTCTAAGCTTTAACTAATCTACACCGATAAAAACCCTTTAAGTAATTCCAAGTAGCATCTAACGTCGCGATGCACCACAACCACGCGACTCAAATATGGTATCAAGTGGTTTAGGTACTCGTACTTAGTATATTTTACTCTCGTTGACAACCTACTTTGATAAATCACTACGAATCACTTTATCGGTGTTTTAATTCACGTTTTTCCTCATGTTGTGTAAACTTACATTTTACGTTTTAAACTGTTCTGGGTCTTGAAAGCTCAAATTAGTATTATTATTATACTGCTTTCGTAATGTGCAAAAAGTTTGTAAGAATCTAGCGAGTAAATTTTGTATGGTTTTTTATAAGTTTGTCTGATAGTATGTATTTTTTATTGATTTTTCTTTATTAATTATTGGCATTCTTTCTCTCTTTCCACTTGTCTTTATACAGTATCCTGTGTGGGCAATGTTTAAGAGGTTGAGTTATTTAGTTCATTGCACTTCCTGTCTTCAGTCAGAAGGTACGCTCTGGCGAATTAAGTTATTGAGAATGTTCATCATCGCGACGCAAGTTACTTCGAAAGTTTGTTGTGACCAATTACTCTTCAATCAGAATGTTCATCATCGCGATGAACGGTACTCCGAAAGTAAGCTATGACGAATTACTTCGTTCAGAATCATTTAGTTCATTATTGAGATTATGAGAATATCTCGCTTTTATGTATGAAAACTTCATTAAACATAAATAGTCCGAGGGGCGGGGGTTTAATATTACATACAACATTTTTTAATGAAGTAATTCTTCATAGCGTACTTTCCGAGTCACGTCAGTCGGACTTCCAAACTTTACGTACACGGTACATCGGTATTTCAAACTTCGAAGTTCAGTAATACAGTCATGCGACTGATGTTGCCAGTTCAGTTCTACTTAAGGTTTTTCCTTCCCTTTCGAATCAAATACGTATTGTTGATGTAAAAACTTTAAATAGAAATACATCTTAAAAATCAACCTCTGTTTCCTGACCCTACTCCATCGAAATTCTCCGAACACAATACGATATCGTTACATCACTTAACATACCAGATAGTTTCCAGTTAACAGTCCCAGTAAACATAGCTCCCAGTAATTGTAGCAAACAAATTAATTAAGTACTTTTAATGTAAATATTTAATTCGGGGTAGTGCGTTTCACGTTTCTGTTAAACTGGGTTGAGTAAATCGCTTTATTCAGTTATTTTAATATTAACAAGGACTAAATCTTCAGACATTTTTGTTTAAATCCAACTTACTTAGGTACTCACGGAATCGATGTAAGCCGTCGCGACATAAATTATTTAATTTTGTGTAAAATTACTTCTCTGTTGTTAACATTTTTCTAAATCAGTGTATTAGGTTTTTCTAAACATGCTGAGTTTCATTAAGGTATTACAGGCTCTTAGTAAGACTATTCTACCTATTTTTTTGGGTTTTAACGTTTGCCTTTTTTAATAAACTTTAAATAAAAGTTAATAAGGGTCACGAAGTATATGTACAGGTTAAGACAAAATTGTTATTTGAACTTTGTATAGAATGCATTTTAAACCAATCGGCTTAAAATGCATTAGCAACCAGTAGGCTTTTTAGTTAATCTTGTCTGCCGTCAGATAGATTATTGGAAAATTATGGACACGCATTTTTTTTGTTTTAGTAAATCAATGAATATTGACAAAGTCAGAACGCATCAAAACTCGGGAATCAGGGCTCGTGACGTCACAACGCACTAAAAATTATTGCACGGCGTGACGAATTGAGAATTTTAAAAGCGTCGTATCTTCGTCAATTTTGGTCTACGTAACAAAAGAAAAAATATGTGTCAAACATTTTTTGAAAATCTAACTGATGGAAAAATTAGTTATTTTCAGGACACAAGCCTATTACTTGAGAGACACCGAATCATTTTCACGATTTCTTTAAAACGGTTATAAATATCCAATGAGAAGAAAATGTGATTGCAAATATTCTTAAGCGCTTTTTTTGCGGGGTCTGCGGCTCCAACGACTTCACACAACCTTTTATACTTATACTTACTGAAAATCCACGATTTTTCTGATTTTCCACTACTTACTTACTTAATACCCGTGTACTTTTTATAAGATTTCTTTGAAAGTTAATTTCTAATATTTTACGTTTTTTTTTTTTAATTTCTTTCGAATGTTTTATGTTTTTGAATATGTATAGAAAAAATCTGATTTGGTTATTTCCAAATTATGTTGTGACCTTATTTTATGCAGATGAGGGTAGCTAGATACATTTCTCATATTTTCTTTAAAAACAACTACTGTAAACATGATGATATACTAAAGAGCTTTTCTTATTGGTATCAAGTTAATAAAAACAACAATTAAATGTAAAAAAATATCGTTATAATTTACTCCACACCTTCACTGAAGGTAATAAAATCAATGGTGATGGACAGCGATGAGGGGGACAGACTTGACGACATGACCGTGATGGACAACAGAGCTGCTGGAGTGGGTGACGGCAGAGGCGGGGGTCTTCACGATCAGGGGAGAGGCGTGGACGGCGTGAACTACGGGAGCAGCGTGGACAGCGTGAACCACAGGGGCGGCGTGGACGGTGTGTACCACAGGGGCAGCTTGCACGGTCTTAATCACAACAGGAGAAGAAGCGATGACTGGAGCGGCGTGCACGGCGTGGACGGCATGGACGGGTGAGCCATGGTTCACGACCTGGCTGGACTTGGTGATGGTCGTCTTTGAGCCAACCACGGGCACGGTGTGGACGATGGGAGCGGAGTGGACCGCAACCACGGGCTGGTGGGCGACGAGCAGGCCGGGGGCGGCGGCGGCGCAGGCCAGGATAGCGGCGAAAGCGACCTGTTGGCAAAAAAAAACAAAAAGTCTTGAAGAAGAAGCAAGCTAAAGAATTAAAAAAAAAACAGAAATTAAAGTTTTTGTAACCCAAATATTGTTGTACTATGCAACATTTCCGTATCCACAAATAAAATAACAACAAAACACTTGATTGAAACGCAAGAAGAACACTGAACCGTCTTAATTCAACAAGCCTACAAATCAACCCCTATAAAAATCCCTTAACACTTACAAAGGACTTCATGGTTGATAAGGTAGATGTTTATACGACTGTACTGCCGAGTAATCTAACGAAATGTTGGCCCACCGATGCTTATATACTGTGCCGCCGAAAATCGACAATGAGTACGCAATGATCTTGAAGTTGTATAAATTATAAGCTTCGTGGAGGAGGTAGTGTAAGGCGTAGTAAGTGCTTACGTCGAGTTGTAAGCATTGTTTTATGAATGAACAAAGTGACTTCACAAAAACCGGTTCTGTTGAAACTTGAATTTAGTTTGGCTGTAAGTTAGGTTCATAATTATATGGTTTAAATCAATAAATAAATCACGGTTGGTTAGGCTGTTGATACTCTGATGTAACCTAGGTACTTAACTAGACTTTATTATTGCAATATGAATGTTAAAAAGCTTATTATAAACGCCAGCTTCGTAACTCAACAACTGTACCATGAGACAAAGGTTTTGAAGATACGCCATGATAAATAAATTATATCATAACAGTATGTTAACAACTTTCCTTCTTTTCCATTCGTGATTAAAAAACGACTTCCACCAACACAATATAATGGAATGTATTGAATATCTAACGACATAATAATATGCAATCTTGTCGGTCGCCTATTATTACATGGAACTTAAATACAGGGTGTAAACCACCTCACCACGAAGCCGTTTAACCAAGCATTCTGTACATCAAACTAAGTAACTTTACGCAAAAATTATTGCTGGGAAACAACAATTTCTCTTGCAGTGAAAAATCATGTTTTGTGGTATAACTCAATGTAACGCACTCAAAACATTGTACTGATGGATGGCTTGAATAGTACGGGGGTCGTGGAGGTGTTTATAGTAAAAATCTCACAATAAAAAATTGTTTAAAAAAAAAACATCAAAATGTTGGAACTTTGACCCCCAATATCTCCCTAACTAGAAGGTTCCCAGGTCCTGGGATTTGGTGTAGAACAAAAAAATGATCGCAATGACGTGGAAAACAAGTACCTGCCTTTCGGCTGCGTTAAGAGGTTTTTTACACCCTTTATGACTGATGAAATGTGTGTGTTCAATGATAATGATAATCATGGTATATCTAAATCATACAACCAATGTTACTAGTATTACAGGTACATTTTGTCTCACCTTTCGAAAAAAACAGGTGTGAAATTGTTATATTATGTTTATCATCTTTATTCATAGCTTTAAAACCAGTGCACATTTCATTACCAGTACATGCCGTATCCACTTTCACTGCATCTGGCCCCCATCAGACCTGTCAAGATTAATGAATGCATAAACACAAACATTGAGGCTGTATTTAGGTTGATGCCAAGTTCATTCGTACTTATGTAATGATGTACTATTTACTACTTGTGCACTTGAGTATTCGTTGTCGTATGTTTCTTTTTGGTGTTATGATATTTGTGGGTGGCCTAAGGTACTTTAAAATTTTGTAGGATATAATTTCGTAACCCGTTAAAAAAACACTCAACACAATGTACATAGTACAAGCACTCAGCTTTTGCTGGAGAACTCTTTGTGTTTCATGCACCAAGTAGAAAGTAATAGATCAGATACATTGGAATAAAATAATCACAATTCTTCAGTAAGACAATTCTTGTATCTCTATCTTCATGCTGCGATTTTTGTAAAAACTTGTTTTATCATTCTTCTATATTAAAATTCCATTTTAATCAAAACTCAAGTAATTTCTGTAATTGTTTCCACTTAAATTGTCATGTCTGCAATTATTTGTGATGGTTTAATCTGAATTTATTGTTATTTCGCGTTTCTGTGACATTGATGAACAAATTAAGTGCATGGATTGACTTTTTTGGTTGTATCGTCAATGAGTGGGTTTATCATCATACATCGTTTCTTCAGTCGCCTTTCGGCATCACTGCAAAGCATTAAAAAGGCAATCTTCCGGATTTGTCACAAACATTAACCGATTTTTTTCGCTATGTAGGTACTAAAAGAAAAATGGCTGACCATTTTTGGTCGGATACTAAAGCTCAAGTGTGTTGAGGTCGGCAATAAACTTGAATGTGACTGGGTATCAGTATGTTTATTAATCTACTCTTTCAAATTAAGGAGCTGTAAAAGTTAAATAATTAAACATTAACGAACTGCCCAAAGTTATATCATTAATCCGCTTTCTGTCGAGAAGGTGTTTTCCAAATTATACAATTGCAATTAATAACAGTTTTAAAGGTGTTAAAATTTAAGTTTTCGTTTAATGGTTGCCGAAATGTCAGTGGTTCAAGTCGTAAGTCAGCAACTGGAATTTGGTGAATGAATATTCAATGTAGGAAACGAGTCCAATAAGTTAAATTAATTACAGAGTGGATCATGAATTTTAACGTGGAAACTTCAGCTGATTTGGATGCCAGAATATAGTATCAAAATTTAGTAGTGATAAAATGCACCATTGACCAACGAAACCATTTTCGCTGCTGAAAATTGTCTTTGAAATCATCAAAATAATTGAGGACTGACTGCAAATATGTATAATGTAACCAAAGACAGCAAATGATCAACTTTTGTGAATCGATGTAGAAAGTGGCTTATCGCGTAACCGCACTTATGATATTTTATAAAAATTGATTGCGCAAAATACTGTATTGTTTGTATGATAATACATAACACTACTGCTACACTACTGTTTCTTCTTTGTTTTTTGATTTTTCTCTGCGTATCCTCTAAGATTTTCTCAGAAATCTTTCGATAGTTGAATCCTATAATAATTCTTCAAGTGATAGTTTCGCAAGCTTTTGTTTCGTATAGATTAAACTCTGAGATGTAACTAGTGATAGGAGCACTAAATCAACTTCGTTTCGTCTAGACCAATGCTGTTAGATCTTGTAAAATTAATGGCGTGTCTAATTTTTAGTTCCCCTGCTGAGATTGGGGATATTTATTGGTGTACTTCTTGATTAAAAACAACGGATTGCTTGTTATAAGTACCAGCTTAGTTACTGGTTTAAGCGACGTCTGTTTTGTCTTCTGATTACAGAAGTTGTTTTAATTAGATATGGTTACTTTTAGCCGTCAAAAGAGATAGCTGTGGTCGAACGATACCTAGTTGATGTAGCGAGGGGAGAAAATGTCCAACAAACTACAATGACCGAGAGGAGATGACCAAGCCATTTAGGTATCATTTATATCCATAGGCATTTTCCTGCACCTTCCAGTTCTGAAAAAAAATTGCTATAATTTTTGTTGTTATCCTTATAAATTCCTTAGAATAGCATCAAAGAAACACGAATAGGAAATTAAAGACAGATTGAATTTCTTTTTTCCTCAATGAATCATTGAAGCCTATCAAAATCACTTGTATTAACTTCACTGTCTTAGCCCACTGAAGGCCAATCTAACGTCAAATTAAGAATTCAATAATCACTTTTACTGACAGCCGATACATGAATATTAAGAAGTTGTATAGTTTTTTGTCCATACGTTTCAAGGGAGTTTGGTCAAACCAAGGCTGTTCCATGTTTTAATGTGATTGATAATAATTTGAAGTCAAAGTGGCAATTTTTGGTTTAGTGTCAGTGATGTTTGCTAAGTTAATTACTTGAAGAATATTCATAAGTTGTAAGTCAAGCGTTTTGGTTGCAGAAATTAATTCGAATTGCAAGTTGCACGTTGATTAGACAGCAATTACGTAATGAAATCAAAACTAATGGTCAAATTAATCGTTCTACGGGTAGTGCCTAATGGCAAGCTACTGCTGAGCGTGGGGTCTGGTTTCGATTCTTAGGGGAAACTGCTATTGAGTTTTCCCATCAAGAGTTTTTTAGCCCAGAGACTGAATTCGTGTCCAGATTGTAGAAATAGCTTTGCCCCCTATTAAATGGGACTTTAACATAACAGGTGAAATTTTACACCTCTAAACGATGTCAAGTTAAAATTGGTTCTAGACCACTTAATTTCCAGTAATTCTGAACAGAAATTCGTTGCAAAACGCACGTTTTGGAGATGGCCATAATTGATAACCCTTCTCATTGCTCACCCAACAACTACAAATAGCGTAATTATAACCACGTGAGCCCAAATCGTGCATATTTCGCCAACATGCCACTAACCTCATAAGTTAAGAGGTCTGATATCATCTTGAACATAATTCTTTCTTGATAGCCCAAAATCTTGTCCACCCTGATGTGACGAAACTTTAATGTGTGCCACGAATCATCGCAGCTTTAGATCTCATAAATTGTGTGCACTAAAAAGGAACCATACATGTCAAACATCCGAGTCTGGTTCAACTACCCTGATCCATAGTTCTTCCATTCAGTCATTCGATAGTCTATACTCAATACTCATATTATAAATGCGAATTTTTGCATGGATGGATGGATTTTTGTGACTAAGTTACCCTTTGAGACGCTGCTAGTTAAAGGCTTTAACCACCTTCATTTTCCAGTTGCACGCTGCTGGTTAAAGCCTTTAACCAGTCGCATTTTCAAATACCCGCCTTCAAAAAATGCATTAAAACTCGACTGTACTTACTATGGCCATGCATTTATGGTCTCCACTACATTCTCAACAATATTTCGCAACTCTATAATAATTATCTGTGCCCAAATGCATCGACAAACGTCAAAATGAAATAAAAAACTTTAGTGTAAACAAATCCGGCCATTTTTTTCCGTGTTGCGCCGGCGCCGTTTCGTATTTAAATTGTTTTCTTATCGAAATAGTCGTATTTTAGTATAGTATTATACATCAAAATGAAGGTGAAGAACCGTGCTACAATATAGTGGTTAAGCAATTTAGTTTCGGAATCTCAAAGTTGCAGTAATTTTCCTGTGAAAAAGTGATAGGTATGTATACCTAACGTGCTGTATGTAAACATTGAATATATAATTTTATGTGATTAAAACGTGTATATTATCCGAGAAATATCAATAATTGAGTATGGTGAGTACATTTTAGAATTTTAGAAACAACAAAAAGAGGACTCGTAGAGTTAAAAAGTTACGTAAACATGTGTGTTAAAAAGTACCAGCGGCCCAACTGCTACTGGTGATATAGGTTCCCCAGTAACTTTGGATTCTAATAGGATCTACATTCCAATTAGAATCTAATAGATTAGAAATAAGATAGAAATAAGATTTTGGTCTTATTGGAAAGGGAATATAATCTAGTTTCTAATTAGATTTTTTTTATTGATAAGGAATTAATAGTTTTTCGTAAAAAAAATATTTTTAATCGCGAAGTAGCCGTTACGTGACTGTTTTTCAAACTCAACATTTATTTTAGAGTATTAAATTAATATTATATTTCTTGGTTTTTGGTTAAATAGATTCCTTAACTATTCAGCTATTCACAGTAAATTTTATTTTGGTCTAAGTCTTGTAGTTTGCGATCGTCAAGTGTTTTTATATACAAGGGTCAAATTACACGAAATAACCCTTGACCTTGTAGCGTTAGCAGCGTTCTTTTCCCGCCCAGTCTAGCGTTCGGAGCGTTTGAGAGGTTACGCTTTTTTCTTCTCACACAGTTATAAATTACGACGCGAACGAAGTCGCGGGCAATAGCTAGGTATGATATTATAAGGCGGTCCTTGTTATTAAGTTCAAATCTAGAGTCTTAAAACTAAGATTAAAAGACCTAACTTTGCTCTGAGAATTATAATTTCGTGCTTTAATCATTCGGGTTCACTTTACACCACTTGGGATGCTCACAGAAATAATGATACTTATTAAAGCTGTCTACATCATTTGTAATGTCGCAATTTTTAACTGTGTCGCGATTCATCTCATCTTTAGACTGACAACAATATATTAATCACGCTGTAATTGATGTGATGTAGGCGATTGTGAGCGTGAAAGTAAGATCAGAAGATCAAATCCATGCAAGAATATGTAAATCCGTCGAAAATAAAAAAAAATGTAGTTGCTATGAACAAAATGAAATTCTAATAGAAAGTCTAAAATGAGCTAAAAATAAGATACAGAAAAGTGTCAATCCTGTTCAAAGCCGTTGAAGGAATATAAGCGCTATTGCAACTTCACCGCTGTCATTTGTAGATCTTTGGCTGTCATTACAGGTAGGGGCCCGAAATTCTGACAACCAGTCTTATCAAGGGGTATCGTATTACCTACTAATAACTGGGCTGTGGAGGTCATGGCAAGGCTCCTAGTAACATATTTAGTATTCAGCTGCATCCGGTAAGACTGGAAGCTGACCCCATAGCCGGGAAAAAGGCTAGCAGATGATGATAGCTACACTTATTCTAAGCTTGTCTATACAAACTGTTCGAACGTCGTAAGCCTTCTGCTTCTTTTTATCCTATGGCATTGCGTGCGTCTGCGCGCCGTTTCGTAACACTTCTTTGAATGTCAAGTTTATGCACGCTTGTAAGATTATTTTCAACATTTTGATGTATTATTGTTGAATTTACAAGGTTTTTTAATTATTACTATTTGTCTTGGATTTTGTTTTGTGTAGTAATGTTTTGTTTTAAGTTAATACAAGGGCGATTCTATCTCCTGCCAGGACTGCGGGACTGTTCGAAAGAGATACCGCGGCCCCGGAACATAAAGGGCGAGGAAGGAACATGGGTGGATGGATGGGTTTTAGTCATTACAAGTCTGACACTCCTTCAAGTTATTTGCTGATTTCCCATCCGGAAAAAAAGGGCCAAAAAACCGATTCTATCTTATTTTTTAAATTGTTCCCTCGTTCACTCCGTTAAGCCTTAGAAACGTATGTACTCCAACCGAACTTCCATTTCCTCATTACATTTTTTTTAATACACACAAGCAACGGCTTATTTACAACAAGCTTTTTATACTTTATCTGTAACAAAATAAAAAAGGTCAACTTCGTTCTTTAGCTCAACATCCAGTTAACAATCAACATTATCACTAAAACTTATTTTCACCAACAAAACATTACACCTAAATGAATGCCCAAACCAAAAGCAAACCATTCGTTTTTCAACACTCAACTAATTGCCGAGAGTTCAAGTTCCAACAGGGTAATGTGTCCCTTAGTAAAAACAGACATAACAGTTCATAACCGTCCAGCGTCCGCTTTTCCTACCATTATCTTCTTACGATCTTGTCAACAAGAACTGTTATCAGATATCCTCGTTTCTAACCGTTCTTTCCAAAGCTTTGCAACATAACCTTGAAGAGATCGAGACAATAATTTGATACTGTTTGCTAATAATGACATGCGATTGGACAATTAGCTCAAATTAATGTACCAAGGACTTGGTTGGGTAACAGTAATCATTCTCGTTGCAACAATACTGCAATGTGTTGTTCAGATGATTAATGAAAGGAAGTTGGCTGGAAGATTTGGATTGATGATGTAGAATTAGACATGCAGTATTTAAATATGGATATTACGTTTATCTAATTGATAGATCGAAATTACTAGAATGATTGATAGATGTGGAGCTTATAGAGGAAGGTGAAACAGTAGTCAATAAAATAAATCAATTATGGAAGCAAAGCAAGTCGATTGTCGATGGAGCAAACAAGTCCTGAATTCACAACACTTCGATTTGATTTCGATTCGGGAAGTCCTATGTCTATCTCGCTCGTTTTCGTTATGCCAAAAAAGGATAGACAAACGACTTGTCGAATCGAAATTCATTCGGAGCGTTTGTGAACACGAGGGTTGGAGTAGAGTAGTAGTATCGGCAAACGCAGCGTGGGACATCTCCCAGCTAGGAGGACCAGCAACTTTAACAGCTAAGACTAGCTATACGCGAGAGGCGGAAGACAAAGGTGCAGTGGTGCAACTTAGGGTGGGTAATTGTTTGATTATTAAAAGTCGCGTGAATCAAATCTTGAAACAATAGAACTCATGAAAGGGACTTTTAATCACCTAAGATATAGTACCCGTCGTCTACAAAACTCGACACCCCCTCAAAGCGTAGAAGCTCTTGTTGACACTTAACTCCTATCATAACAGACAAAAGAATGACTCATCAACTTATATAACTCCCTTTTAACAAAATTCTAAACCTCTCTAACTGATTGCTGAGGTTCAACGAACTTGTATTCTTCTCCAGTAATAGATGCTAATTTCTCTTAATCATTTAACATAATGCTTTTGTTTGACTGTCATGAGTTATTTCCTATGAAAATGGAGCACACTGTATTCAGATGTTTTCCTCACGTTATTCTGATTAGTAAGTAAAGTTTTGGGACATAAATTATAACGGTTAAGGGCACGGATACATGGGTAATTAAATTAGTTTTTTATTTGTTTGTTTGTTAGTAAAATTAGTGAAGCAATTTTTGGTACTTCATTATACGTATCATATGTACTGTACTATGCTGGTGACTGCTGAGATGGCGAGTAATAGAGAATAATAATAATAATAAAATAAATAATAGTACCGTACTACAAGTATGTGCCCTACCCAGTTCTCGTGAAAGACCATGTCACGTTGTATTGGGATCAGTCTATCATTACTGACAGGACTATTGTCGCCAATAAGCCTGACATAGTGGTGATAGACCGATCAGCGCGCCGCGTAATGATAATCGATGTTACCATTCCGCATGACGAGAACCTCGTGAAAGCTGAGAAAGAGAAACAAATAAAATATCTCGACTTGGCGCACGAGGTTCGCGACATGTGGAATATGAACTCGGTTATCATTGTGCCGATTGTCGTGACGGCCAACGGCCTGATAGCCAAGAGCCTCGACGACCATCTCTCGAAGCTCTCATTAGGCGGTTGGATCAAGAGCCTGATTCAGAAGGCAGTACTCCTCGATACGGCTCGCATTGTGAGGAGGTTCCTGTCTCTGCAGCCCTAACCACCGGTGGCTTCGACCCTGCTCCTGACACCGGCGGAACTCTATTTTTTTATATTTTTAAGTGTTTTTTTTTGTATCCTTTTATTTTTAAGAAATACTTAAAAATGTAATGAAATAAGAAGATAAATGAATAAACGAAAAAATAAATAATAATTACGGAATTCATTTATTTTTTATTTATTATTATGGATGAAAAAGACATGCTGCACTGACTTTTAGTGAATTAGGAAAAGGTCAGTAGAATGACCCATGATGATGTATGTCGTCTGCCTTCCCAACTATGTTGGGGTCGGCTTCCAGTCTAACCGGATGCAGCTGAATACCAATATTTTACATGGAGCGACTGCCTGTCTGACCTCCACAACCCAGTTAATACTGGGTAATACGATACCACTTGGTAAGACTGTTTGTCAGGCTTTTTGGGCCACTGACTGCTTGCAACGACTGCCAAAGGTAGACTACTGATAGCCGGGACCAACAGGTTAACTAGGTTTCCGAGGCACGAAGGAAACTCGGTATGTAAGGGTGCTCACCCATCCACAGACTAACCTAGGCAAGCACGGCTTAACCACGCTATTTAGCCATTTAGCCATGAGCTCTCGTTCTCTTATTTGGTCGATTCTAGGTCAATCACAAAGTTTCATTTCACAAGTTTTCCGCTAGTTACCGTCGGGATGTCAATGTTATGGGCTAGGTTCCGTATGGACACAAGTTCTGCCGGCGATCTAATGATCGCCAGGAAGTACACAAACTAAGTTCTACTGTTTATCAAATTCAATTTCTTAGGCGAAATCTTTATCGCAATGAATAATTTATGGTTATACTAAATATTATAAAGGCAAATCAAAGTGAACATGCATGTAGGTACAATATGTAATACGAGTATGTACAATACCACTCTGTACTTCAATATTCCAAAACTTACTGATTATCTTTTAAAACTCGATTTAAACTTTGCAGATTTTTGTGGAAAGTTTCATAGACTTTTTGTTAGAAGTTGTTTTTTTCATGTAATGATATCATCATTGCATACTTATTGCGAGTTTATGGGTGACTGACCTATCGATGTTATAACTAACATTTATATTATTGCAGTTTGAAATATTTAAACTTGCATTATGGCTTATATGTTAATTCAAGTTTTTATTATTACTTTGTCTTCATATTTATAAACTATAGTCCTTTTGCCACGATTATGGTTAAGATGCCAGACTCCAGGCTAATACTGAGCAATTTCAAATTAAAAATCCCAAGAACAAAATAAGCTTAGTAAAAGCTCTTGTGACCACTACACCAAAGTGGCAGAAATAAGATGATAGTATCAAGTGAATGAAAGTAATGAAAAACATGTTCCAGCAATCAAAAAGGAAACATTTATTAAAACCAAATAACAACAAACAAATCAATGATGAACAGCAACGAACGGTACAGTTTCATGTACAGTCGAGCTGTGGTGAGTCACTGCTGAGTCACCAGTCTTCAGAGTCACCAGAGGTGAAGAGTGGTAGACCACAGGCGCATGGACTAGAGTAGTTCCTCCGTGGTTGACAACCTGGTTACTCTTAGTAATGGTAGTCTTCGGAATGTGGTAGACTTCATGGACAGGCATAACACTGATGGAATGCACGGGATGGACAGAGATACCACCATGATTAACCACTTGGTTAGCCTTGGTGATGGTAGTCTTCGCGTGGACGACGGGAATGGTATGATGGATCTCATGAACAGGGTGGTAGACGTGAGTACTGCCGTGGTCGATGACTTGACTGTTCTGGGTGATGGTGGACTTGCTGAGGGGCACTGTGTGGATGACGTGGCTTGGTTCATAGTAGTAGACTGGAGCGGCGGCCCCGCAAGCCAGGATGGCGCTGAAGATGATCTGAAAAGTTGAATAAAGGTTAGAGGAATATTGGAGTTTGCAAAAGATATCCCTAAGAGAGGAAGCCTGTTATGATCTGACAATTCAGCTTAATGTACTGCTGGACAAAGGCTTCCATAGTTTGATGACTTTCCTCTTAATTGCAGTTTACGAACTTTATTGTTTTATTGCGGCTTATTTAAAGAAAAAATCTAGTGCAAAATGAATTATATCCTTAATGCCAAGTTCTTCACTCATAAATTATTTAGCTGTTCATTTTTATCGACCCCATTCCCAACACAATTTATCAATCCCAAGACGCTTTCTCTCAAAACTTACAATACTTTGCATTGTCGAAGTCTCACTTGCAACTGATGATAGTCCCCCAAAGACCCACCCTTTTATACCAACATGTATAATTATTGATTGGCCCAGATTGCGACAATTATTCATGTACGTACATGTATTTTTTGGTCTTATTTCGCGAATAAAAAGGAGGGATGTTGCGAAAGCCTGCGCAGTGTTCACAACTGTCAGTTTCAGGTTAGCAAATAATTGGCATGGTTTGTGATTTGAAGACATGTCAGTTTATGGTCCATTAAGCAGGAGATATTAGATCGATAAGCTTGTATGGTGACTGCGGTTTCTTTTATGACATGCCAATGTCGCAAGGCCTATAATTATACATCTTTGTGGCCCTAAGTGACATTTGATCAGCAAAAACGATGAGTTAAGAGTCTTAAATGTTAACTATAAGCTTTTCGGCAGCTTATATTAAACTACGTTGAAAGTCATTGAAGAAACATGAATCGCTTTGAAAATGATTGCCACTTGTTTACCCTCGGACATATTTTTTCTATTGCGCTTTCTATACCTTTTGTTGTTACGAACCATTCCCTTTGTCACTTGTAATGGGGTTCATTATTCGCTGGGATTCATAGTTATTCAGTAGGTAAATCATTTGTCCACCCACGAACTATTAATATGATAAAAGTTTATTTTCGTATCTTTCAAAAATCCCCTGATACTTATGTATTTCAGTTGATTTTCAAGAATCAAGTCTTATAACATAAAATGAGATACATATGAGATTATCATAATTATCTCATCTTCTTTAACACAATTTTATTTCGGGAAAAAAAATATTACTATTGAAAATAACATATAAATAGAAATAACTGTAGAAATGTAAGCTCGATGCCATCGTAATAAAACAGTATTTTTAGTGCAACACATTTTAATGAATGTTCATTTAAAAGAACTTTTAGCCCGCTTGTAATGGTATTAATTGAAATTAATGTTAACTGAGTTTATTGGAGCTAATGGACTATTTATAAGCTTAAAACAACACAGACTGTGAAAATTTGAATGTAGGTCTTAAATTAAAAGTTCACAAAATGTTCACAAAGATTGTAAGGTTCATGATTCACCCAATTATTAGATCCGGCTTAGCGTTAAAAGTAAAAAAATAATAATTGATTGATTTGATCTCCTGTAATAGTCAATCGTTTTAGACGCTTTAAATCAAATAGTTAATAATAAAATGGGAAGGTGTATTCATTATTGATTTCGGATAGTAATGTGGGTTAGCTCTGTCTTGAACATCTTTTATTGACAGCATACATTGCTCATACTTTGTCATTCCTAACCTCTCTGTTTTGTGCGATCTGTGGCCATGTGTACCGGTCTTACTCGACGGCAATCATAATTTCACTAAACAATCACCCAGGCATAACATCTCCCCAACTTACACACATATATCACACAGCTGTCCACTTTCCTTCTGTTGAATCCACAAACGATGCGTTTGTAATACTGTCGTCAGGTGAAAGACGTACCCTCGTCAAAACTTGGGACTTTCTGCAGACTGGTCCCCTGAGAGCATTAGTGACACTTCATCATGCAAGGTGAAGGTTACCTTCCATCCATATACCTGATAATAATAGGTTGAATGGTGTTTGTGTTTAAGGCTAAAACTGATAATCTAGCGCTTTGGGCGCTGGACATATCAATTTAAATTTTGTGGTGGAGGCTAATAGCTCAAATTCCAAATAAAGCCAAAATTCATCTGAATATGCAATGAACCTAAAGGTCCCGATATAGCAACATTATACCACCAAAAAACAAAGTAAAAATATATTGGATTGCCATAAAATGCTACCGAATAAGCTAATGGAAATCCAAACTCTTTAAGAGCAATTGCTGTTTGTCTATATAGGCTCTCTGGGACTATTATAAATCTGAATACTTACTGGATATTTTTAGATTATATCAAAAATATCTTTAAGGATTTTATATCTCCTCACTTAAGTGAAAGTCAATCAAGCAATAAAAGTATCAGGAACACATAGACAGTAACAGATTAGTCAGATCAGTCACACAAACAGTGTTCAACTTTCCTGTGACGTACATACAAGAACAGGACAGCATCAATTTTCCTCATTTAACAAGAGTTGACTTAGGAAATGGGCCCATATGGACCAATATCCGACTTGACAGTTGACAGAGATAGGTTTTCCTATAGACCTAGGCCGTATTTAGATACGGGTATGTACAAACACGGATACTGTTTGTTTTCGTCCGTAATGTTTTTCTTCTGTTTTTGTTATGCTTCATTGTAGAATACTTGAGAAAAAAATCTTTAAAGAACGGTATTCACAGCTACTATTATTTTGCAAAATGATTCGTGATGCGAGCTTTTATTAGTTAAAGAATATTAAATTTTAGTCGCGAAATTAACAGTTTGGTGGCGTGAATCCAAACATGAATAACAAATTCTCTAGAAGCTGCTTGTGAGAAAATATACATGACCACCTACAGTTATTCAGATTCATAATGTAAATAATGGTGTTCGATCATGCCTGCGTTGTGCCCGATAGTAGTCGGCTAAAGTTGGATATATAATAATTAAGCTAGGTAACTGGAGGGCACACAAAAGAGAAGCTCACCAAAAGCTCTCAACAACCATTAAAAAAACATCGAATGCAGTCACTGTGTCTGAAATCATCTTCATCATTTCAACAGATCTAGTTCGGCTTTTTTATAATAATTACTTTTGATTGCTTTACCTGATGCGAAATTAGTTGCTTTATTACTACAACGTTGGCACCACCTACTTCTCCAAAAACAAAACAAAAGCTAGCGACTCTTTCTTCACATCGCAGTTTGCAAAACGTCCAATCAGATATAACTGATAAGCTCAGACCTTTATAAGGAAATGGTTGCAACAACAATAGTTCCATGGTTCTCTGGCCTTCGCCTGATTGCAACCTATTCAACAGTTAATAGATTGAAGATATTGTTGTTAAGTAGTTGATTGTTAATGCAATGTTTTATAGGGCCAAAGGGTCGGTGGAGTTCGATGTTGAATTCATTGTACAGGATGATATAATAATGAAGTCGATGGTTATAAAACTCAGATGCGTGGTATTTGCAACCATGCAACGTCAGGAAGCAAAGGGCTTTACGAGGATCGTACAACAAGGTATATGTTGGCTGTCTACCCCCATAATAAACAGGCGTGAGTAAATACTGAGTTTGCTTTACAAGTTACCAATAAATTGAATAGCCTCGACATTAGCTTAAACGCAAAATTATTGAGCAATGGACGTCTAATCTGCAATGATTATGTTACGTGTCACCCAACTTGCTGATTAATGAAATCAACAAGTTATAAAAAACCTATCCGGTCAGTATCGTATCGAATTTGTCTGTTTGTCCATTGGACTGTGCTGACAGACAGAACTACAATTGTACAAATGCACCTTCCCTTTGATTTACATCAAAAAACTTTCAACACTAATTAAAAAGTCCTAAGTGCCAAAACGTTCAGACCAACTGCAACTCTACGTCATCAGAGTAAGATGCAATTTCTATTGGTCAAAACTTGTGTTAAGTTTTTTTGACTTTATCACACAAGCAGTTTCAGTCAGAGTGTAGTATATTATCGAAGCATTTCTTAATTCAAAGCTCACTTAATTTATGGGAAGGTAAATCATTTCTTTTGCTTTCTGAACTGCGAACTTGGGTTTTATGGGAGCAATAAGATTTTATTTTCGTAAACTGGGTTCTGTTGTTTAATTAAAAGTATATTGAGAAGCCAGAAATGATTTATTTGGTAAATAAAGTGTTGATTGGTTTGCGTAAGCATGTTCGTGTGTTTCTGCTGATCTTATCTTGGGTACAGGCCTCCCGCATAGAGCGACGACGCAATCAATTGGTCTTGGGAAGATAATGTACGAAGATTGTTGATTGAAGCCATCAGCACAGAAATGCTGCCTTTTGTGTTGGTAGATAGATCATAAAAGCTTCTATTGAGCGCCATAAATATCTTCTTTACCAGAGAAGGAACTAACGTTACGTTTGTTGATTATATGTAAGTTTGAGATCGCGCGTTCACGTCAAAAAAGAGTAAATGATAGCGTGACCGCTGACAGGCGGGAATGGAAAAAAAAAACGTGTTGAGCCGTCCCTAAGTAACATCTCTTTCCGAAATCAGGAATAAATGATTTCACTAAAAAATTATTTTATCAGGCCTGAAATTGTACAAACAAAAACTGTTCAAAAAGCACCGAATCTGTCACGTAGGGCCTGCACCAGAGTTAAGAGTACGTCAATCAGAAATCCAGAAAAGTATTCTTCATAAATTGCAATTCACCTACCGCATAGTAGCTATACAATCATATTTATGTTGCACTTAACCTGAACGAAGTTATAATTCACAAAGTTAACCATAATACTACACCACCTTAATGTCTGAAACAGTAAGGCTCAATTTCTGTAAGTTCAACAGAAAAGTAAAGATGGTATTTGGAACCCATTCATCGTGAAACATTATTACCGCATAATTAATTTGGCACCCGCTTGTCTGATGTCATTAAAAGGATTTTAAGATTCAAGATAGTGTTTAAAATAATGAGAAAAAATCACTTATTTATTATGGGCCTTGGGACTTCAGGAACATCGTATGGTAATGATGTATGGTCACCACGCCCTGTTTCGAGATACCCCATAAAAGGTTCCTTTGAATGAAACCGTTTAGATTTTATGGGTTCCCTGACATGTGGGGCGTAAAACGAAAATAATACTGCATATTAAAAATAAATTTCTCATATTTTTCGGTAGCTATTTCCATGACTGTGTGTATAATGTAATGTAATTGCAAAAATATAATTCCGAGCAATTTTGGAGTTGATGTTTATTTCTGTCAAATTAAATGTTATTGCTTTAAGACGCCTGCGGAGCATGCGTATTTCATACAAACGTAATACCAAAATAATTTGTAAATTAAACATATTCCAAACGTAGTGTGTATTTATTTCGATTGAATTACAGAATATCTAGGTTCCCAAATATATATTTTGATTGGACACTGATTTTAACAAGAGTTATAAGAAAAATAAGTTTTCTATAGAAAATTTAAATTCCTCATATCTCGTCTTTGCATCACTATTCTCTCAAAAAACATATTTGGGAACATAGATATTCTGTAATTCAATCGAAATAAATACAGACTACCTTAAGAATATGTTTGATTTACAAATTATTTTGGTATTACGTTTGTATGAAATACGCATCCTCCGCCGGCCCCTTAACAAGTATTCAGTTTATGAAGATGTCTAGAAGTCTACGTCTTGAAATGGACTGTTAAATACTCGTACTTAACTATGATATTGTCCTAAGGCGACAGTCAGACGATCGATGTCGGCTCACAAAATTCGCAAGAACACAGGTTTTCTGTGGCTTACTTTTAATGCTTGTAATTTATTCATGGGTCCATGTAATACATATAAAAACTAGTAGCAACAACATAATCATATACCTTGTTTATCGAACTTAATCTTACCATAGGAAAGTATATCAATCCTGTCATAAAAACCAACATAATTCCGACATTCAAAAAGTTTTATTCTTGAATTTTCGATCTTATGACATTGTAATATGAAAGTTGTAGAACAGAGGTGGTAAGCACTGATTAGTTGGTTTTCCCTGCACTATAATTATGTAATTTAAACATTTTTATGTCAATGTCGTCATGACATCCATATTTGTAATGGCGCCAATTTTGACAGTTCGAGCGCGCCAAAAATGCAGTTTTAAAGCGATAAGCATGTGATGGTAAATTAACAGTTTTTAAACGTAATTATATTGATTTACTTAAAAGACACGAGACATTAATAATATAAACATAATAGGGAAATATATTACGTAAACATGCGTGTCGGCTTAATGTCCGCTGAGGTTGACGTAAAGCCTCCGAATTACGTGTTGCTATGTTGCTAATTGAAAATATTGAGCCTCTAATTAAAAATATTTGCAAGTTGTGCGGCTGTTCGTTCAGGCAATAAAAAACTAATTAAACTTGACAATAGAGACAACTGTGATAGCCACTCCGAATAAAGCTATTTATCCCTGTCTATTGATAAAACTTTTACAAAAATTATTTCACATCATACGCGAAATAAAGTTATACAAGAAAACAAATTCAAGAACGATACTGTTTTGTATTCTTTTATTTAAAGGTACGACTGTCACAAATACAGTTGAATTTATCTACTTAAATACCTATGCATTTATGTGGTAAATCGTCCTTCAGTCGCTGCCGATTCTACGGTTGAAAATTCGGCTCAGCCCTAAATTGCTAACAAGCTGTCTAATCAGCTATCCTAGCTGCTCGCTAATTGCCACAACATGTAATCTCGTTGTGCTGCGTTGATTGTAGCACTTATGCCTAGGCCACGAAAATATCTCTAAGGGCGTTATTCGCTACAGGCGTCAAAAATAGAGATGTGTATTAATTTATACAATACCAACGTTATCTTTATGTAAAGTAGATTCAATTTGTTTCCAACGCTTTAAGCTGACTTTTGAAGTGCAGAGCGAAAAAAGCTATAAGCGTTCGTTTCGTGGCCATCGGGTTAGTTAGAATAGATCTTGATCCAGTTGGCTTTAGCGTCAGCTTACATTTTGGAGTTTGATTCGGTTTATTAGTAAGTTTTATTCAGCTCAGCCTGTAAAGTTCCCACTGCTGGGACACAAGACTTCCCTATGTGCGGGAAAATGGGCCGTGTAAAGCAGGCCTAGTATGGGTTGGTTCATTCAATACATCTCAATTGAATCGAAGTCATGGTGAGTGACTTTTGCCTAACAGTGGGATAACTCAGGCTTACCTGTAATGAAAATAGATCATTCATGATCCAAAGGTAAAATGATAGAACTCTGAATGTACGACATTTCATTGTAACTACAAATTACGAAGAACACAATGAAAGCTTTAAAGGCTCTTTTAATTAATCATTTAAAAGAATAACGAGCCATCAATCATTTAAATAGCCGTATAAAAGTAAACGAAGATCTTCGAATAAAAGCCATTATTTATCATATTAAGTAAGAAGCGACCATTATTAGGTTAAAAGGTTAAGAAAAATATGCGCGGGGCCCGGCGTGTACCGCTAATTTACAAGATCGTACATCCGTGATATAATGACCACAATCCCATGTCGCTTGCACAATGTTTATGCAAAATTTAAGCGTGTTATCGGTAAATTATTATAGCGTCATAATGTGGGTAGTGTAGGAGTTAGGCTACAAAACCTCATTACCATCAGTTCAGCCTTTTTTGCCTACTTTGTCGTACAGATATTAATTAAGGCGCAGACACATGACTTTTAGTGATTTTAAATTGATCATCAAGTCTTAACTTTTAGTCAAATTTATTTGAAAAAAATACATGTTATACAAGACCATTTTTTTCATAATTTGATATGTGAAAATGTGAAGAAATATTTTTATAACTTAGTGTAACTAATTTGTAAAGTAATGTCTAACGCGGCAAAAAAAACGATCATCACGCAAAAGCTATCAGGCGTATTTGCATGAAACTTAGATCATCTCAAAGACAATTTAATGCCCTTTATATTAGTATACGGTTTTTATCCGTATTGTGTTTGATAAATCAAGGTGGGTTGTTTTTTCGAATAATCTTGGTGCGCATTGAAGCGGGGCTCCTCGGGGCGACGGGCGGCAGTGTATCGCTGACCACTCTCACGCACGGGTATACGCTATTGCTAAACTTCTCCCACTCGCTCAAGGTCGTTGGCGTGAGGTAGCCCCTTAAGCGATGGCTTGTTTTTAGTTTTTGAGAGATTGAAACGATTGCAGGCAATGATTGAATGATATGAGTTACAACCGAGTTCCAGTAGTGCGCGTAATAAAAGACTAAGAAAGAGGGTAGACAGATTTGTTTGCTCATAATTAATAATTTTCGTCCCACCCGCATACCTTTTCAGTATTCCCGCGATCATGATGCTTGTAACAGCGAGCGTCGAAATATCGGGAGCTCGTAAAAACAAAAGGAAATCACGGATATAATTCCGTAAGTACTTATAGTGTAGTGAAAAACCGTGAAAGTCTAAAACAATGATTTAGGTCATAATGAAATAAAATGCAATATAGTCTTCGTTACACTGTGTGCACCGGCTTGATTAAACCCAAAGAACAACTGACTTATTGACTACCTATGAGCTGCAGGTGGTATTTTCAGCAATGAGGAAGAATATGAACATGACATTCTTCTATCGTATAAAACTCTAGAAATCACACAATAAAAACTTTCATCACAATAAGTTACTTCCTAAAACGTTAGCTCCTGAACAACATCGCGTTACTTTTACGATTCAAGATGTCACACGTGTATATCTACATATCACAGGCTTCATGTCGAAATTATCCGCTCATACATTCGTGAAAAGCCACTTTCGGTGAAGAATAACCCGAATTTTGGGCCCCAAATGTCAATGAGAGGATTACAATGCATGTGCTTACTTACCCAGTTCATCATTCATTATTATCGGTGTTGCAAGTGCGAATATTTGGGGAAATTCTGGGGTTCTTGCACAATCGAGGATCGATGCTGATAATTGGACGAGTCGGTTTAATTCGTCAGAATTTGACGCCATTGAGATGAATAAATTATTATGATACGTCCACTGTTGTCAAGCACGATTCGGATACGTAATAATTATGTAAATTTTGTTTTATTGCTGTTTACGATGGACACATCTTGACATTGATCTTGGTTTTATGAACTTACTGTACTGACATGACAAAAAATGAAAAAGAAATATATATATAAAATATATATCACATATATATTTTATTTAAATATATATAAAACAATAACAGGAGAAAACATTTTTTTAAACGGCTCAATCATTTTCTTTAGAAAAGACGTCTCACTTTCCCAAGGGAATTATAGTACCCTTACCTAAAACTTGCCAAAATATAGATTTTACGTCTACCTGCGAAAGTACAATGATCCAAACTTTAACGTTAACTATGAGTGCCTGTTTACCATATTTCATGCAAAATTCTGAAGAAGCGTTTAAAAAACACAATAATATGATAGTGAATTGTTTGGCAAAAATAAGGCATATCCTTCGGTCTGAGCTAGACAGATCATTAGACTTTTCAGAACTGAAAGTCGATATTCAATGTTTTGAATGATTAAGCTGTAAGAGAATCTGGAAAATATATTTAAACATTGTTGATTAGTATCAATTGTAATATGTCATGGTGATACTTTCTTTGTTAAAGCTTTTATAAAATGCACTTAACAATAAATTAAATAGCCTCTCTATATGTTGTTCCACTCACTGGAGCAAAAGCATCCTAACTATCTTTCCATTTCTCTGCAGTGAGAGCTGATATGGACCCATTTTCATAAAAGGTGTCCATTTTATTTTAAATCCAAAGTAAAACTAATTATAATTTAAAATTTGAATCAAACACCGCGATAAAAA
This sequence comes from Xestia ashworthii, assembly GCA_950022955.1. Lineage (NCBI taxonomy): Eukaryota > Metazoa > Arthropoda > Insecta > Lepidoptera > Noctuidae > Xestia > Xestia ashworthii. Next base: position 1,395,431 of record OX465556.1, on the reverse strand, counting down.
AACATAACATATTTTAATAACATTTACATACCAATTATTATTACATGCACATTATCATTATGCATATTTTTGACCTACAATCTGCTACCATTTTTTTATATACCTATTTGTTCTATTAACTGTCGCCTACACAATGACGGTAATACGAATGCAAGCCTCGGGCAAAACTCATTCCAGCAAAAAACATAGCAATAAGAACTGTATGTCTTAAGTAATAAAGCTTCAACGGTTCGACTTAGTTGTGACTGCTCAAGGGTAACACCTGTCAAAGAAAGCTCGTTGGTACTAGTTTGATTGAGACGCAATAATGATATTCTGACGTACAGGTTTCTTATTCTCACGTGTAACTGACTTGTAAATCAGTTATTGAGTATTTTATTTCAATGATAAGCTTATCGAAGAGACTATATGTTTAAAAATAAAATAAAAAATAATGAGGACATTTTTTTTTTTAATTTTGACAAGTATTCGTTATAATCTATGCCCAATACTAAGTGTAGATCTATCTTTCAAATATCTCCACTTTTGCCAGATTAATATTATGTTATGACTGTTATTGCCAATAACTAGTGTATTATACAGGGGTGTAAACTATCTCATCACGAAGCCGCCAACCAAGCATTCTGCACATCAAACTAAGTAACTGTACGCAATAATTATTGCTGGGAAACGACTTTTTTTTTTGGGGTGAAAAATCATGTTTTATAATAAAACTCAATGTAATGCACTCAAGGGCATATTGCAAACAGGATTGGAAAGCCATGGGGGAGAGGCCTTTGCCCAGCAGTGGGACAGATCACGCTGACATAAAAAAAACACACTCAAAACGTGCTGATAGATGGATTCAATAGTACGGGGGTCGTAGAGGTGTTTAAAGTAAAAATCTTACAATAAAAGTTGCGCGCGACAGCGATAACGCGACTGTTTCCTAAAACAGAAAAATCTCCTAATCCAAAAAAGTTTATCAAACTAAAGATCCATAAATAAAAGCATACTGACAAAGAAAACTCACACCCCGTTTAAAAATAGGAAAATTGTAATTCAATTCAGATAACCATCTTGTTATAAGAGCAAGAGAATCAGACAAGGCTGAAGCAATCCTTAATCTTATTACAAAGAGCTTGCTAGTTTAAGGATATTTTTAGAAAGAAAAAACTTTTTTAAGAAACAAAAGTGAAATGTCGTGAACGAAGAGATATTTATAGAAACGAAAGTTTGTTTCAGACATAACTTTGAGTGCGTGGGGCTCCTTTGGAAAAGTAATACGAGTATAGTGTTGTTTCTTTTTTTTCAGTTAGCGGTGAAACATCATGTTTTGTGTTATAACTTAATGTAACGCACTCAAAAAATTGTGCTGATAGATGGATTAAATTGTTCTTATAATAAAACTTGTATTTTAAAAAAACTTATCAAAATGTCGGAACTTTGACCCCCAATATCTCCGTAACAAGAAGGTTCCCAGGTATGATGTAGAACAAAAAAAAATGATCGCAATGACGGTGAAAACTAGTGCCTTTCGGCTTCGTTAAGAGGTTTTTTATACCCTTTATATTCAGTTCAACTTCCGTGTGAAGTTTGTCGTTAAATAGTATCTGCCTTATAATGGAGTAACGGAAATTAAATCTTTTGACTCCGACTTTAACTTTAATTTGACATTGGAAAGTTGCTAATTCTTAGACTTCTTGTATATTTTTATTCAACTTGTCGTCTTAGTTTATTACAACTTAGTATGTATTGGTCAAATCATGCAACTGAATTTCAAAACCAGTTTCCTCTGCCGACTGAGCTGAAATACTGCACACACTTTTGGTTTTGGTTCAATATGACTTGTGATTTTGATGGTCGTCAATCCAATCTGTATTTTGTAACATAAGGCTTCTCACATAGGGGTAAGTTCGGCAGCCTCTTGATATCAGTCTGTTGAGTTTAATCCGTTATTCAATCAGGAGACGAGATTGGGTGTGAAATTATACCGTCTTCTCTTAAGACGCCTGCGGAGCATGCGTATTTCATACAAACGTAATACCAAAATAATTTGTAAATTAAACATATTCCTAAGGTAGTGTGTATTTATTTCGATTGAATTATAGAATGTCTAGGTTCCCAAATATATATTTTGATTAGACACTGATTTTAACAAGAGTTATAAGAAAAATAAGTTTTCTATAGAAATTTTAAACTCCCCATATCTCATCTTTGTATCATTGTCCTCTCAAAAAATACATTTGGGAACATAGATATTCTGTAATCTAATCGAAATAAATACACACTACCTTAAGAATATGTTTGATTTTCATATTATTTTGGTATTACGTTTGTATGAAAAACGCATGCTCCGCCGGCCCCTTAAGATCATATCGACAGCTCATATCAGCACAAAACCCGTATTTATCTCAACATTTTAGTTCATTGGGCGTATAGTAGTCGCAAGTGTTACTGCTGACTATGAGGTTTTGGGTGTAATTCCCAGGTTGGGCAAAGCGTTATTGATTTATTTCCATCAGGACATTCTAATTTACAGCCATAGAGTTGGGAAAAATAACTGGTGAACCCACACTTCCTTTAGGTACACCTTTGGCCAATCCTTCGGGAATAACCGTCTGATGATCTGATTGATAGTATCCACTACCGCAAAACCAAACTTTACATCAATATTATCATTATGGGTTAACTTAAGGTTCAATGCTGTAAGTTCTTACGATGTTACATCATTTGATTTACTTCCGACTTGGTTTATAGTTCCCATTAGTTAATCTTTGAGTTTGAGGTCGATGCTGTCAATTATAGTATTATAGGTAGCCGAGGTCACTGCGCATGCGATCGTTGTTTGTTTTAGATGATGACCTTAGATTGAATTATAGGTGTACTGTCTCTCCGCTTTACGCATTTGCATTTTGTTCGTGATTATGTTATAGGTAATGTCAGCCAATTTACTGCGGGGCCTAGAACTATGCATTAAATTCATGGTGTCGCATCGTTTGCCCTCACACCGTGTAGTTGATATAGTACTATTGTCTTTCCTATATTTTGGGTTTGTTAAGGTTTATTGCTTTCAGTAAACACAACCTTATTTGCCGTTATCATTGGCACGTTGAACCGTAAAGAAGAAGTTTAAATCATGTCAGAAATTAAGGCCACCAGAATTCATCCAACAAAATAATTGATCCGCCCACATTCGACATGAACATCAAATGCCCCAATTTTGTACACTGAATTCGATAACTGGCTATTAAAACCTGTGTTTTTGGGAGTCTAGGAGCCAAGTTAATCATGCGTTATTAACTACCACTCCACTGCACTCGCGCGGTCATAGAGTTAACATCTCTGGAAACATGTGTCTAGTATGTTTGGTTGTCTATAGGATACTAATTTTTGCACTTCCTGCGACCAAGCTTGGATCTATTGGCGGAATTTAAACTAAATATTTTGAAATATTAGAGCCACCTACATCTACACAAATATTTGAATGAAGAAAGATTTGTAGTTTTGTATGTTTGTAACGAATAAACTCAAAAAATAATATGGATTTAAAGAATTCTTTCACCATTATCCGGTACTGTATCCCTGAAAACATAAGTTACATCTATGGGGGAAATATAAAATATGTACACCCGTGTAAAACCGGGAATGGCCGCTAGTTACAATAAATTAGGAATTAATGCGACATCCAAAAAAAAATATATATATTTTTTAAATTGCCCACTTTCACCACTTCGTTTCATTTTCTTAAATTGCCCACTTACTTTCTTTTTAAAAAAGGCCGATAGAATGAAAGAAAATCAGTTTTTCAAAATATAGCCTAAACTAAACCCGATCAAAACATAGAAGATCACAAAAACAATTTCAATAAAAACGCGAGACGAGCTCTCATTACCCTACCACCCTAGCCCAGCCCTGTTTTTATCCGTAAGCCAATTAATCTATCAGACACTTAACTGCCTCTCGCTTGGCTGGGTTTACTTCTTCCGCGCGATATCCTCCGCCATTAAACGGTAATGCTTCATCGTCTATTTTTGAGACGGAAATATCCCATCTTAATTTGTGGGAGTCTGATTTGTAGGGTTGGTGCATCAGAAAATTGATCTGCAGTATTAGGAATGGCTGGTGCAGTTTTTATGGTTATTAGATTTTATGTATTGTTTAGTGCCGTTTAAGACCGTTTTGTATCTTACGTTTCGAATTATCCATAATTAGATTTGTCGTCATCGTGTTTAAAAACTTAAAATAAAACTTCTTTGTTTTGCAATCGTACATCAAAAGTCAATGATGCTTTTGTAATTAGTGTATCGGAGACCGGTGTTGACATAATGGCTTTAGGTTTGATTATTTCTGTCACTCACCTGATTCGATTGATTATTTACAAATCATGTTTTCAATTAATTTATTTTCAGGTTGGTTGAAATTCGCCGAATTCGCATAATATTAATTGATGAATTAAATTGTTGTTTGATTTAAATTATATTTCAATATTTATCTCTCTAGGTAAAATATGATTCATCTTTTTACAGTTATAATTTTTGTTTTTAGAATTTAGTATTTTTGCCAAACGTCAATAAATCAAAGTTAAGTACTTGATTTTTATCTAACAAACTGTTTTCTTTGTTGCAGATTTCTGGCTATTTGGTGGCCCTTGAAATGTCAGATCACCAAACGCCGCGCGAGAATGATGATCGTCTTCATCTGGATATTCGCCATCAGCGTCACCACTCCATGGGTCTTCTTCTTCGACTTGGTCGTAGTATTCGACGATGACCCCAACGTTCGACTCTGCCTCGATGTCTGGCCCAACCCCATCAGTGAAGTCCTCTATTTCGTCATTGGTAACCTAATCTTCTGCTATATTCTCCCCATGGTCCTCATCACAATGTGCTACATTCTCATCTGGATCAAAGTCTGGAGAAGATCGATCCCCACGGACACACAAGACGCCCAGATGGAAAGAATGCAGCAGAAATCTAAAGTCAAAGTCGTCAAGATGTTGGTCGCTGTCGTCATACTTTTCGTCCTGTCCTGGTTCCCGCTGTACCTAATCTTTGCAAGGATTAAACTTGGTGGACCAATTCAAAAGTGGGAGGAAGAAATGTTCCCCGTTGTGACGCCTCTGGCACAATGGCTGGGTGCATCTAATTCTTGTATAAACCCCATACTCTACGCGTTCTTCAACAAGAAGTACAGAAAGGGTTTCGTTGCGATCATCAAGAGTAGGAAGTGTTGCGGAAGGCTACGCTACTACGAGACCATTGCTCTGCAGTCATCGAGCACGTCAACGAGAAAATCTTGGCATTACAATAATAACAATCATCCATCGATCACTCGGCGATCTCCGCCCGTCGACAAGAACGCGGTGTCGTTCATCTACAACCATACGGGAGTGTAAGACGTGAGCAGGTGCGCTTTGGATTTTGAATTAGAGCCATGGTCGGCTTTGCGTCGAGCACCCGCGCCGCGTGCGGCCGGGGGACGCGTCTCAGCATATCGACACGATACGACATTTTCTATTGTACGTTTTTATTTCAACAGTTTGGTGTTGTCTTGTGCGAGAACAGTTAATGACATTCGAACTGGCATAGAATAGTTAAGTGAACATAATCAGTGTTTTTAATAATGCTAGTAGGTCTAATAACTTGTAACTTTTATACGTAAGTCGGTTAAATCTTTTAAGGAGATTTTATTTTTACACTGATTGTAATAATGTTAGGAGCGTACGGAGGAAACGCACATCGAGCACAAAAATGTAAAACGATTTTGTAATTTAAATTTACTGTTTATTTACAAATTACATACTCATGAATTTCCGTTACTTATTAACATAATTTTAATCCAGTACAAATTTTAATTCCTGTTTTCGTGTACCAAAAGATTTTTACTTGCATGGTGTTTCTTAATGGAATGATCCCATATCTCTTTTGACGTTATATACATTCAAACTATTGATGTTTTCTACAAAAAATGAAAAAATTAAAATACAAAATTAAAAATTGCTGAAACAAACCACTACTGACAGTACAAAAATGATATTTTGTAGAAAATAAGGTTTCGAAATTCTAAAATACACAAAAATTATTATTCGTAAATTCATCTTATTTTTTTTTCAATACAATGTAATTTTTTCAAATAAGTAATATAAAATTTTAGTTTTTTCCAATGTTTAAAATATAGTGGCATGTTAATTACGCAAATATTGGTTGATCATTTAAGATTATTATGTTAGATGGTTTTAATATAACACGATTTTGAATAGAGATTTTATTAAAGGCGGTACATAAATAGATTTAAAGTAGTTATTGCAATAGCAATAAATTTGTTAAACGCTCGTTAAAAGTGTGACTAGGTTCTTGGAGAAATATATAACGTTGTTGATAAAGTTGTGGATTTTTGACTTGGACATGAGTCATTTCTGCGTATATTTATTTCAGGCAGACGAAGACGGTGGAGTTAAATAAATATTAAAAAAAAAACAATAACTATTTTATAAAACTGTCAACTTTTGATATTATTTTCACTTCATTTAGTAAAATTTGTGCTTTGCAAATAATAGTTTAGTTAATAATATTGTCTTTTATACCTTTCAATCACTTACTAACGCTTTTTTTTTAATAAAAACTGCATGTCCTTGTCAAAATGAACAGATGAGCTTCTTGTAAGTCACGATAGTAAGGTAAAGAAAATAATGTTAGAAGGTCTCAAGTTACACAACTCTTTTGTAAGTTATGAGAGTCTGCGCTAAGCACAGGCTAATAGCCGCTTAAAATGCACAAAAACATACCAAATAATAATATTATAATTAAAGTTAGTATATTTTTAAATAATATTAAAGTGGGAAATAAAAATATTTTGGAGATTTCTAGGTTAGATATACTGTAGATATTGAAATAAACGTGGACTTTTGCATGTTGGTATACAAGTCTTGTTTTTGAAATAGTGGTGTTTATTTTTTTAAGAAGTAGTCCCCTGTTTAATTTATATTGTGATACAAAACTAATTAATTGCCGGTTCCTGATCAAAAAAAAAATCGTATTTTTATTTCTCACAAAAGATTCCCTAACCTTTATTAGTGACATAATTGTACTTAATTATTGCATAATATATCCTAAAATAAAATACCTATTACATTAGATATTTTCGATAGCCGCACAGTTTCTTAAGCGATATTTAAACGTAATGTTTCATTTGTAACAAAATAAATATAAAAACAAAAATATTTTTCTACTAAAAACATTTGAATGGAGCGATCAAACATAGTTTTTAGGGATGCATGTTTCTCTTGTGTAGTTTCCTCTAACTTTTTGTTCTAACTTCTGTTTTGGTGTTTATGAATAGTTTTTTCAGCACTGCAGCATTATGTGCAGCATTATTTTGTTTTCGTTGTGTAGGATATCAAAGACGAAGTCGAAGCTTGCAAGACTGATATAATTGCTGGACTCCTTTAAAAGGACAATTCGTGTGATAGTAAATGGATTTTGAATTCGACTATTTTTGTAATTTTAAGCTTAACCCTAGCTTATTGAATCTATTTTTCTTTTTTCTTTTCTTTTTAGATGATTTACTTAAAAAGCTTCCATAATTGGGTTTTTCGTGAAAAATTCTTAGTGGTAGAGCTTCAAAAAACTTTCAAACATTATTTTTTAATACATAATTTTACAAAAAAAAAAGTTAAAAAATAAAATAAAAAAGGGAATGTAAAGGCAATATGTAAAGAGGGTAGAATCATGCTGAGCATGTCATCTTGAGTAAGTACTTGAAAATGGTAAATAAACGATGTTCCTGCCCTGAGAAACTGCTGGCAGTCAATACTCCAGGGCAAGAAAAGATTTATACACAAAGATTTATCAAAATCGGTCCAGTAGTTTAAGATGACATACACACAGTTTTTTACTCAAAGCAAAACAAGTTATATTTTAGTGTAACAATAAATTTGACTTTAGGAAATTAAGCTTTCATTTTCAAAATGGTGGCTTGAAATATACTCACAATAATAATGATTGTATAAATGATTTACCAAATTAAAAATAATATAGTTTTTAACTTTTAAATATAACATTTTCGCACATTTAACTATCGGTAGTAGTTGTATACTATCATTGTTGCCTTTTTAACTAAGGCTTAGTAAAAATATAACAACAAAAGAAATCATCAATAACTTAAAGTTCTGGAAAGTTACTTTTTTCATAACTTTATTTTGAATATAGAAAATTATAAGATAATAAGTTAGCACAAATATTTTATAATGCTTAAGTTGAAAGTAGGCAAGTTAGCCAACACCGTCAGCTTACTCACTAAATTAGAATAATCTAGTTCGCACACAAGTTCTCATAATTTTGCAAGATTTTACTAAGCCTCAGGTAAACTAAGCGTGTGTTATATAAATGTAATAATACAATATAGATATGTATTATTTATATGTATTATACGTAGATATACATATGTATATCTACGTTTAATAAATAGTTTTGTACTTATACATATAAAATGTCTACTATGACGTCTTGTTTTATAATCTAAATTGTTCGATAACTATACATAATATATTTATACAAAATAATTGGTAAAATTTAGTTCTTTGTAAATAAATTGAATTAGAACAATAAATAATTATATTACGATTTCTATTGATTTATTTTATTTGTATAGTAAATATAAGCGTTTCTGTATGATATTGCTGTTGTTTATTTGCCGTGTTTGATGTTAGATGATAGTGTTTAATAATTATTATGTGTAATAATAATAATGTGAGACCTGATTTAGACATTAAAATATTAAATTCATATAACGAAATATTTCTTCTTGTAATCTTAAACTGTTTGATGTTTTGACAAATTGTAATAGTTATTTCATTAAAATGGTTTAATAATGTAGTATATTATAGCATAAAGCTTGTAGTATAGCCGTTTACTAGAATTTGTAAATGTATAAATTATACTGTACAATTATGTAAAATAGAAGTTTGGTGTTCTAAGCAATGTTAGGTGATTTTTAGGGGTTTAGTAAGCTTTTTTAGTGATAAACTGCTAATTTAATTACGAGACATTGGTAACGTCATTATGGGGACCTACTTTTAAAAATACGTAAAGTTCAAAAGTTTGTTATTAAATTAGCAGGTTTAATGTATTTCATTCAACACAAGATTCCTATAATATACTGTAACCGAAGCAATTTTTGACATATGAAACTTTGACTATATTCCGTACAATTTACCAACATAGGGTAAACTTGCATAATTCGTACCCCTTAAGGGGAAACCATCATATTTAGAAAATTAGGAAAGATAAATTAGTTTGAATAAAAAGGAATTTTTGTTTGCTAAATGCTTTATTGTTTCTATAATCAAATTTAACATAAACCTTATAAACTTCTCAAAAATAAACAATTTAAAAAAAACTAAAAAAAGTACGATTTAAGACCATTCATCCCAAATCGTACTTTGAGTTTTATTCATTGGTATACAGTATTGAGAATCAGCATCATAATCAACAATGTGTTACTAAAACAAGTAGGAATTCTTAACAAATTCGACGGATGATCTTCGCCAATTCTCGGCAATCATCGCTAAATCGTACCAGTACGTTTTAAGCTGTTTTAAGAACTTAACTCAAGTACGAAATAGGAGCAAGAGCCAAACAAATTTTAAATTTACCGGCAAAAAAATTGACAACAGTTACGAACATGATAACACGTCAGATGAAATCGTAAAGATACACATTAATACGTATCAAATCGTAAAATAGGTTATACACGACCTTATTTGAATAAAACTCTTACGAAATGTGTAAAAATATTACAGCAATAGTTGAAAAAAGCTTACTTTTTCAATATTTTTGTCGAGAGCAGCTTCACAGGTGTTATCTGTCAGGTGGTAAAATGGCCGACTGTTATTTATATTTTTTGACACTAGAGGCGCTGATAGCTGTTACCAAAGCCGAGTTTTAAGTGGAGTACGAATTTGGCGTAAGTACGAATTAAGCAAGTTTACCCTATCAACGAAAGTAACCTCCCAGTTCGAAGTTTTTTTTTTTAAGAAATCCTTGTCATAATATGACTTTGTCTTATACTTTCTTTGTAAAGATTTCAGACATTTTTAATACTTTTTATTACACTTCACGTAGTATAAAATATAGTTCTTCTTAGCAAGTTTTCTTTTCACGTACCAAGAAGCTTTGAATTAGCTATGATTAGTATCAATTTGTTATTTCTTGTCAAGATTTATTTACTTGGCTAGTTTTCGTATGAGATAAATTGGCCCGAATTGCTACTAAAGTAGCTCATGAATCAGTTTTGGAAGTCCGGATTTATCCACGACAGTTGATCTTAATTTTCTCAGTATTTCACGTGATTTGATATTTTTTATTAAACTTTTCCCTAAGTTAATTTATTGAGAAGTTAAAATAAAAACATTTATTAGCAAAATTATAGTTAGATATTTAAATTAGTGAACTTTTTTTATTTGTTATCGTAGTATTTATAAAATACTTTGTTTGAGTTTATTTTTTAGAAGAAAAGAAACTCTTCCCACAAGAAAAAAATAAAAATATCTTTGGGATTTTATCACATAATGAATTAGTATGTTTGTAGTATTTAATTCGTTAATTTTAATTATTTTCATAATGTTACAATTACTTGATTATTTGGAAAGTAGACTAAGTTAATCTAAAATAATGTTTCGGTGTTTTTCTACAAGACTTGCAATCATTTAATTTTTCGTTATTAGAAAATTTGCACAGTAATGAAATACTGAGTTATTATTGTTACGAGTATTTCACAAACTCCACTCATTTTAGAAACATCAGAAGTACTGTCATTCTTAACAGACCACAGATATTTAAAAATAAAAAAAAAGTTAGAATCAGATGTTTTTTTACAATCATACAAATTATTTTATATCACATTATAATTAGGTATCATCATCTGCTTAGCCTTTTCCCAACTATGTTGTGGTCGGCTTCCAGTCTAACTGTATGCAGCTGAATACCAGTATTTTACATGGAGCGACTGCCTATCTGACCTCCACAACATGGCCACAACCCAGTTAATAGTGGGTAATACGATACCACTTGCTAAGACTGGTTGTCAGACTTTTTGGGCCACTGACTACCTGTAACGACTAGCAAACATGGACAAATGACAGCCGGGACCTGTTGTACACCTATTTGTGGTCTTTTTTGAATGATTTTAACAGCAACAGTTTTCCTGAAAATGTGTGTTTTAGCCATGGCAATAACAAATAGTAGTTTTTGCAGTTACAGCTTAGATAACAATTCATATTGGATTAATATTAATCTAACATGCAAACACTATTGTATGTCGAGTAAATAAAATGTAAAAAATTATACTACCATTGTTTTATTGGATAGTTCCTATAAATATTTGATGACCCGAATAGCGCAGCGGTAGTGAGGCTGCCTTACGTTCTTGGGTCCTGAGTTCGAATCCCGGTAGGAGCACACGTTTGTGTGATGAGCTTGGACATTTGTTTATAAGTATAATAAGTATGTATTTACAAATAAAAAGTATTTATGAAGTTTATCAACTATCTGGTGTCCATGACACAAGCCTTTCTTAGTGTGGCACTAGGTGGCGCTGTGGGTAATGTCCAGCGATTTTTATTTATTTATTATCAAAATCGAAATTGGTTGTGGAGAGCAATCAAAAAATAAAAATACGTACTTATATTAGCTCGTTGGTTGTGCTGCTGTTCAGAATTAGATCCTGGGTTCGATTTCCAGGTCAGGCTGTATTATTCGATGTTCCCACTAATAATTTCTCAGTACTACGCAAGTAGAGGTAATATATAATAATATAATATTATCATTATAATATATATAGGTAATAGGTAGTACCCGGTAGAGGCCAATCAGCTCGCTCCATATTTTTTGGGAATTGGACATAATCAGCGAAATGGAAATGCTCGTTCTAAACCTCCCTCCATGTAAATTTGACATGCATTTCTGAAGAAACTGGTCATTGAAAACAGAGGATCTAAGGATTTGATTTTTTTTAATATTGTATACTGCCGCCTGCAAAAATAAGCAATGCAATCTGCTTTGTTGTGAAAGAAGATAAGACAGAATGGGTGGTCACCAATCCACGGACCACCCTGGCTTAGTCTGAAGAATGACCCGAGCGTCTGTTATTATTCAGCTACAAGGACGTCTAGACACAAAAAGATGGAATAATATAACATCAAATTCATGATGATAAGTATGATCTGTAGATACTTTAGTACTTATGCAACATAAACGTCCAACTCGACCAGTAAATGCCATAGTTAAGGAATGTGTTATAATAAAACGTGTAACAAGGCTAATCTAGAAGACTACGTTATTGTACCAAATCAGCATAAAATGGATAGAATACATCGTTCTGATGGAGACAAGCTGTGACGCCTGGTGATAACAACATTTTACGATATGAAATAAAACATTCAGATGTTTTGTGACTTGATCAGGCGTTGCGTTGGTGGATTACACGCATGTTACTACCTATTATCCGTATGGTTTAGTACAGGGTAAAGACTTGTTGATCTAGTTTTCGGATGAACTAGAATCCTAATCCATGAATTCTAAATTTAAAAAATGCACGTCTAGGTACTCGTTAAGAAGATTAAGAGATTTAAAATGACATCTAAAAACTTATTCTGGTGTAACAATGTACTAAACTACACATAAGTAACTAACAATTTCACTATTGATATAATTATAGAAAACTCGTTTTCTTTTTCAACAACTGTTTCTTCAGGCTGAAACGAACCCTGTACGATGCTTTTAAACAAGCATTTTGTACATCAAACTAAGTAACACTGCGAAAAATGATTGCTGAAAAACGACTTTTTTTTGTTGTGATAGATGTAACACACTCAAAACATAATGCTGATGGGTTCATTGAATACTATAATTTCAACAAAATGTGAGTTAATAAGACAATGACGCCTTGACAAGTAAAATTACTCCATGATTAATAGTCAGCTCAAGATCAACTAATATTCACTTCAATTGAATGCTTCGATCCATTATTAATAATGCCCAACGTAATAATTAAAGCATCTCATTTATTAGGACCAATTTATGTTTTGTTATTGAAATAATTAATTTAACCGTTGTTGGTGATTATTCTCTAAATGACATTCCAGAGGTATGAATCAAGATTATTGGCATTCATTCTGTCTATCGTGCAATTTAAAATATTAAGCGATTTTTTTTTTATTTGGAAGCTACTACCTATGTTACCCTGTACCCAACTAACAAGACTAAACGGTTCTCTCATCATCATCATCATATCAGCCCGGAATCCCCCACTGCTGGTTATAGACCTCCCCGTACTTCCACCACACTGCCCGGTTCTGTGCCTCCCTGTTCCAGGTGTTCCCCGCGACCCTGACAATATCGTCAACCCAACGAGCTTTAGGACGGCCCTGGTTTCTTTGGCCAAACTTAGGCCACCACTTGGTTTCGGTCCTCCCATACCTAAGTATTAATGTACTTATTCTCATAAATAAAGCGTGTACAAGTCGCTTAAAGAAGCCGAAGGCACTTGATCAGCTTTTTCTCCTCGTCATTTGAGATCAATGTTTCAATTTTTTCACAAGTTATTTTTCAATTACCAGTACCAAAAGCCGTTTACTATAAAATACGCCTATAAGCGCACTGTTTTGAGTGCGCTACATTGAGTTTTACTGTAAAACCTAATACTCCACCAAGAAAACTAGTTTTCCAGCAATAATTTAGTTACTTATTTTGATGTGCAAAATGCTTGGTTGACGGCTTCATGAATGGTCTGTTTACATTCTGTATACGGGGTTAAAGGAGCATGCCACGCGCACGCGAAAACGGTTACCACTCATGCAGCACATCATATATTGGCAATTATTCATCGGATATTAAAAAAAAACAGCTGTTCCAAACAATTTTGACCCATTTTGGAATCGCACTTTTGTAGGAAACAGCTACTTGTTTGGTGTCCCTTCACCTCGTATCAAATATCCTAAAAAACTCTTTTTTGCAGAAACTTTTTTGCATCAATTCAAACTTGGAAAACGCTTATTTTCGGAAGCTCTTATGCTCAACTGCACGATATAATATGAATTGAATTAAAAAATCAATAGGTAACTTTCTTGAAGCCCATCAGTTCAGTGAACCATCAGACATAATTTCCCAGCACGGACAGGTTTGGCAGAAACGGCAACTCAAACCTACACATGACACGTGTTTCATCCCACCACGAGACATCTTCAGAAGAACTTTCCAACAACTAACCAAAAGCACAGTACTCCTAAATAGATCCTCCCCGATTCTTTCCATAGGCTATCAGTTCAGTGAACCTTCAGACGCAGTTCCCCTGACAGAATGAGCAGAGGGTGCAATAGTTATGAAGCAACCCGCAACTCAAACCTACACCTGACGCGTGTTTCGCATCGGCAATCATCTGCCTATGTCGGGGTCGTCTTCCAATCTAACCGTACGCAGCTAAATACGAGTATTTTACATGGAGTGACTAACTATCTGACCTCCACAACCCAGCTCTGTTCTGGGTAATACAATACTCCTTGGTAAGGACGTATGCCACATGGGGCCACAACGACTGTCAAAGATCTACAAATGACAGGCGGGAACAACTGTTTAACGTGATTTCCGAAGCACGGAGAAAACTCAGTATTTAAGAGGTGGTGACCCATCTACAGACCAACCTTGGCAAGGATGGCTCAACTTAAAGATCGACTCGGGCGGCTGTTATTATTTAGCCGCGAGCTACTTTGGCCTCGAGTTTTGCGGCTGCAAAATGTTCATTAAAGGTAGACTTAATAACTACTAACAAAACAATGCATAAATACTAATTCTTCAGTATGCCTGCCGCGCTGGTCTAGTAGTCGCAAGCGTGACTGCCGAGAATGAGCTTCTGGTTTCGATTCCCAGGCCGTGCTAAGTGTTAGTTGGTTTTTCCATCAGTAATTTACGGAGTCTCGATTTATGCCCAGTTGATGGCAAAAGGCTTGCCCTCTATTACATGAGACTTTAACATAACCGGCCAAACGTGGGGGTCCTATTAAGATACACTGTCCTGTCTAGCTCTTTAGGGTTTATGTCGTTCCAAAGGCCATCAGTTCAGTGAACTATCAGACATAGTTCTCCAGACAGGACGGGTCCACTAAAATTGAAGTCATCTCTCACTTACAGTCACCATTGTGGTCTGAATGGAGACGAACAGTCGGACACTGATTTGAACACATCTGCTCAGACGGATTACTTTTTAATAACGCCTTTGAAGGAGCACGTTGACTTCATTAGGAAATTCGACAAAATAAGGAAAGATGTCTTCACGCTTTGGTCCTTTTGTAACCGTCCAAGGAACGAACGAACGGCGAATCTAAAAGGATGAGTTATGATTTTAGCAGTCTAGTATGTATTCTGTTTGTATTTACGTATGTTCCTTCGTAGCGCCTAAACTATACTTCTATTACTTCGTTATTGTGGACCGGTTAACACAGGCTACATTTTAACTGGCTTCAATAATAGGAGGAGTCGATTATACCTTGTAAAGCCGAATTTAATTAGAGCATGATTTTGAGTAGTCGAATTTTTTAGTATTCACTCACAAATTCTTTTTTTTTTTTTAAATAATCGCAGAAATGTTCAGCAACAGATCCGTTTGTCTGTCATTACTAGTCAAGCAGATAAAGTGAAGAGGATAACCCACGCTAGACCGAGTTTGGTCCGCGCCGAGTGGTGGCCGTAGCACGGTCAACTAAATGTTACATATTATTTTGTATGCCCCACACCACACTCATGCTATACCGAGCGGCAACCGAATGACGGCCGAGCAACGGACAATACGATACAATATGGCCGACAATCGGCTTGTACTCGACACGGTGTAGCGTACGATCATATCATTGTATCGCACACACGGTAATCGACCATGCACCGAAACGTAATATGGAGTGCTTGCATAAAGATGCACGTTTTCCGGTCGACATTAGTCCCGATGTGATTTTATTGTTTTTTGGACCTGTTTCTTTATGGCATATAATTAACGAACCACCAGATTAAGCTATATGTAACGGCAAAAACTCACTTATGATTGCCAAAATTAGTTAATGATCACTAAAATTAATCTAAAACTACTTTTAAAAATAATAAATAAGTTGCTTTCCTCAATGTTTTCATACTTTTGCAGGAACATAAAACAAAAAAAAATTGATAACAGATTTCTCAGTACCTACCAAATTACCACGATCACAATATTTCTGATTTTAAAAAACAATGCAAGAACTGTTCTTCAGGTAATTAAAAACATTGATTTATATGAGAAGTATAATTTGATTGTCTTATTTATTTACCTCTACCTGCCATGTGAGACTATCTGCATGTCAATCTCTTTCATTATAATAAAAATTGTAAATATTATTGCAATGCCACTTCAATTACGGAGAAGTCAGGAAACAAAAAATCTACCTTCTATCTAACAGGGCCTTCATTCTGGTAATCTCGTATTATTAAAAAAAAATTAAAGATTAGGTATCATGTAAATCTGAACCTAAAAAAATCGGCCTAAATTACTAAAGTTGCATAGTTAAATTAATTCAAAGTCACCGTGCGGTACCGCCACAAGTTCAAGTTCATCAAAACTGCAGCTGCTATAGGCATTCCAGGCTCCATTAAAGCGTCTGGGATCATGTTGCCAAAATAACATAAACGAAAACCCAACTCAAATAAATTAATGTTATCAAAGAACTCATAAATAATCACAATAATAATATTACGTTACGTCTACAACTATTACTATTGTCCATGACACATAGATGATTCTAGACATACATATAATAGCGCAATAGATTCCATAGACCGAATTCATGACCTTAAATACTCATAAGTCTTTTCAAAATCCAAGCCAAAGTTATGATTCAACATTTTATCCTTCAAATGAAAGTCTAAAATATAATTTCTCGTACAAAAAGTATTATCTGAGTGGTCTAGGTGATCATGAACCGGTGTTTTTGGGTCAGTAGCGCAAGGCCAGTTCCGATGCAGTAGGCTCCGTACTTTTATTTGTCGAGGATACCACTAGATCACGTGAATGCGTTTTATGGATTGCTGGCCATGCGATTATGGAGCGGGTAATAGTTTATTAATTTATTCGTTTAAGCTTAGACTACATTTTTCGTTAAAACAACTTCCAAGTGTCGCACTGCTGGACCAAAGACTCTTTTCTTCTTACAAAACCTATAAAGGGTGTAAAAAACCTGTTAACGAAGCCAAAAGGTTATTGATCTCCCTGTCATTGCGATCATTATTTTTGTTATTTACCATACCTGGGAACTTTCTATTTACGGAGATATTGGGGGTCAAAGTTCCAACTTTTTGACAAGTTTTTTTTTTTTAAATACAAGTTTTTAGTATAAGATTTTTACTTTATACACCTCTAATACACCCCCGTACTATTCAATCCATACATCAGCACAATGTTTTGAGAGTGTTACATTGAATTTGACCACAAAACATGACGTTTTACTCCAAAAAAAAATGGTTTCCCAGCAATCATTTTTGCGTAAAGTTACTTAGTTTAATAAACATAATAAACTTATATTGTCACTTACGGGATATCTTCCGTGATTACAATAAATAATCACGGAAGATATCCCGTAAGTGACAACCAATATAAGTTTAGTTTTAAACCGTGAAAGCCTAAAACAGTGTTTAATAAACATAATGCTTGACGGATTCGTGATGAGGTTGTTTACACTCTGGTATTTTCATTCGAAATCTCCCTGGTGTTTTCGCAGTAGACGGTTAACAGGAGAGTTGAATGAAGATAGACTTCTCCAGCACCAGTTATACATTGTTACTACGTTATCGTGTAAAAAGACTATTCTTACAACAGACTCTGTAACGGTAAATAATCAAACATAGATTAAACAGTGGCTAAACCTTTGCTTTAAATATTTATGAATTAAGATATTTGCAACTACCGATAAATCCAATGCAACGATAAATAGAACATTAATCTTTGCAGGATGGTGCAATGCCATAAGCATCAAAGTGGTCAGATGTGAAGGAAGAAGAACCGAAGCATTTTATATTAGCTTTTAATAAATCTTAGTACAATAAATTAATATGTACGACACAAGTTTTTCTCATATAAAGTATATTACCATGGCAACGATAGCCATAGAGGATTATTCTTCTAAAGAACAAGAAGGTATAATAAGTAGATCATACTTCACACCCTCGAAAGTTTTAAGAATTTTTGGTTAAATTCTTAAGTCCCATTCTGGAACTTAATTCCTTTAGTCTGGGCCCAAATAGCGGCTTGGTAAATAAGTCAGCGAGTTGGACTTCGCCAGGAACTTGTTTGACACTGAACTCTTCATTGTGGCAGTGTAGTCTTCAGTTGCGAAGTTGAGTTGTCTGGATGTTTTCTCAATGTTCTTAAACAGGTCTCGTTGGAAAGTCATGTGTGAGGTACAGCCGCTGTCCACAATCCAAGTGCTCTCTTCAGGCTTCTTATTTTTTGATAGAAGACACTGCTGCGTAGCGATGTGGTTTTGATGAGATGTAGAATTTTGTTTTTGTTGTTATTTCCCATGATTTTTCTTCCAGCAGCTTGTACATATTTTGTGTACAAGCTGCTGGAAGAAAGCTTTTTTTTTTTTTGGCAACACTGGTTGAGTGACATGTCTAAATTTCGCTCTGTAATTTAAAATTAGTTTTAATTATTTTTAAGTGTTAAAATCTTGTATTATTGTAATTAAATGACTACTAAGCGTGCAAATACCCAGGATTATTGTTTTCACGGAAAAATACGCCATAAAACATAGTGTTTGGTTGCCTACCTCAACCGGTAACATATATCAAGAACAGCTGATGTTCCTGTGGATCAATCTGGGGAGTATAATTGTTTCCTTTTAATGTATAAGCTCACTTTGGTTAAACTAAAATCATTATTCTGATTAATCTGGCACTCCTTTATAGTTGAACATAGGTTCAGTGTCAGTTATCACTTGTTAAATAATAAGTAGTTGTGCAGTTTGTAATAAGTTAATGAAGTAACTTTCTATCTATTTAAAACTAAAAACAAAACAATAGATTGCTTTTTCTTTATTAAATTTTAGCATTATTTAGTCAATTAGGTCCAATAATTTTAAGCCAAGAGTCCTACCCACAATAAGAAAAAGTAAAAGACTTATGTAAATCAATGTAAATTTCAACTTGATCTAATCTTCTTATTGAAGTATTTTGTGTAAGACTCATAAGCCTACTTCAGTTACCAGTCTATTAATCACATATTCTACTCTATTCTCACTTTCACCTTTCATTTCTAGCTTTCCTGATTTTGTCCATCCAATTAGTTCTCACCATTCTTTGTACTTCTACTTTCAGTTCATTTGCCTGAAACCATGCCTGTGATGACCCGTAAGGCTACTACCCAGGAGTTGCAGGCTAAGTTGAGAACGGCCCTTGATGAACTTAAGGCATCTAACAGCAAATGTCAACAGCTGTTATTGGATAGAGAGGAACATGAGATCGAAATTGAGAAGGTCATTCTCAAAAACACAAGCTTGAAACGTGAGCTAGTGGACCTGCACCAACAATACATGGATGTTGTCGATGAACGGGACAAACTGCGGGTGGTCACAGATGGTTTCAACGACTGCAGTAACTATTATGAAACGGCTTTATGTAAGGTTAGGGACTTAGAAGATGAACTGCTTCATGCCAATAAACAAATTATTGAGTTTCAGAAACAAAGAGAATGTACTCAGTTTAGGGAAACAGATCACCTATATAATCAATTATTAAATTCAAATTGCAACCCACATTCCTTAACAACAATAGATCTTACTGAAGATTCTATTCTGAAATATAACTGCAGCAGTTATAAAGTAAGCCAAAATAAAATAAAAAAATATGCAAAACTGAATAGAATAATAAAGAAATGCAATAAATTTAAAAAACAACAAAAACATAGTTCCAACAATATAAAACTAAGAAAAGAACGTGTTTTTCTGATTAAAAAGTTAAATAATTATCAAATTAAATTAGAGGACAGTAAGAAGTTTTATGAAACAGACACTCAACACTTACAGTCAGAAATTCAAGTTTTAGAGTGTCAACTAAAATTATGTTATTCTAAGTATGTAAATTCACAGAAACAAATTAAGGAACATATACTTGCTGCAAACGAGTTAGTAAATGGTAATGCAGACTATGTAGACATGATGACCATCGAAAACACTCAATGTACATCACAAGGGGAATCCAGCCCGGACACTGTCCTGCCTGGGGTAACGGAGGACCCGACCCGGTTGGGCAGTGTTCCGGGCTGTATCCCCATTGAAAATTCACCGCTCACTGTACAAGGTTCTATACCTATAGGACAAACAGAAAGTAGTTCTCCCCTTTCTAGTAGTTCACAGTGTGGTTGCTCCATTATGTTTACAGACAGTATCGGAATAGGATTAGGAAAATTAATAAGTAACAATCTGAGTCATTCTTCCCAAAATTATTGTGCACCTCAGGCTTCTTACAACCAAATAATGACATCCATAACTCGGAAGGATTTAGATCCTAATGCTATATTAACTGTATTTGTTGGGAATAGTCTTAACGTAAAAATTGATGATATCACTGACAATGTCACTCAACTGTTGCAACTAAATTGTAGGAAAATAATTCTTTGTGCCTTTCCATACTTTGAGAAGTTGTCAAGCAGGCAAAATCATTATATTCATAAACTTAATAATCACATGCATTTACTAAGTCACTATTGTGACAAGTTGGTATTTTTTGACACCAACAGTTTCGTTCAGAAATTAAAGTCAACGAGGAATAATGCATATCTACCGATTAGTTTTAGACGTCAAATAGCGAGGCTATTAGCTTTTAATATAAACTCAGACATAAGTTGTATGTCGCAGTCTTTTGTAAATAGTTCCACGGAAATTAGTAATTATACTAATTGTAATTATACACATTTTAGCTTAGATTTAAACTAGTCAGTAAGACAATAGAAGGTAATAGAGACAATTTAGATAAACCGATATCTTCTAGCTCTCCATCAACTATTTGTAAAAAAGGGGCTGAGCAGAATACCTTGAAATTATTTCACCAGAATATTCAGGGATTTTCATCCAAACAATTAGAGATAGAATTGTTTTTAGAAAAAACGAAGTTTGATGTTATTTGTTTTACCGAACATTGGATGAAAGATTATGAATCAATGCAAATAAATTATGATAACTACAACGTGGGAAGTTGCTTTAACCGAAAATCTAAGATGCGAGGGGGTTCCTTAATCTTAGTTAACAATTGTATTAAATCTAAGTCTCGAAATGATATAGTCGATCTATCGGTCGAACATAGCATTGAATTGTCTTGTGTTGAGCTTGATAAGCATATAATAGTGTGCGTTTACAGACCCCCAAATTATCTGAACTACTCTATCTTTGAGTCAGTAATGGAAGATGCTTTAGCAAAACTTGTAACTGGTAATAAACCAATAATTATCTGTGGTGACTTCAATGTTAATATCTTAGAGAATAATGTAAATAGCAGTAGATTTTTAAGTCTTTTTAAATCATTTAATTTGTCAAACGTTTTTTCAGAACCAACCCGAATTACTACAAATACTGCTACATGTATTGATAATGTGTTTTGTTGCTGCGACTACATAGATAAATCTATCGTAAATTACCTTCCTTCAGATCACAGCGGGCAGACAGTTGCTTTCGCGTACAATAAACAATTACAAAAAATTCAGATTCAAACCAGACAAATAACACCCAGCAATTTAGAAAAGTTTAATAATAATTTAATTAGCAAGCTAAATATACCAGGCCATATTAGAAACAATGTAAATGAATTGTATGAAGAATTCTTTTCGGTAGTGCACACTGAGTTCAATAACACTTTAAAAAAGAAAACTAAAACTATTGGCCCAAAGTTTATTTTCAGTGACTGGGCAACACAGGGTATTAGGAAAAGTAGGGAACGATTGTTTGAGTTGTACGGCCTTAAGCCTTACATCAAAACAGAATCTTTTAATAAATATGTAGCTACTTACTCGAAAATTTTTAAAACCACTTGCAAGGTAGCCAAATCTTTATTCATTAGCAAAAAGATTAAATCAGCCGAAAATAAAATAAAGACGGTTTGGAAAATAATCAACAGCGAAACAAATAGAAATAAAAAACAAAGTAATGACTTAACACTAGAGACCTCACGTGGCCTTGTCAGCTCCAACAGTGAAGTTGCTCATGAATTTGTAAATTTCTTTACTAGTATCCCAATTAAAACTACAGAAACCTTAAACTCTTGTCCCTTGCTTTCTATTGATTTACTGAAAGCAAACGTTTCAGCCTGTCCAAATGAATTTAAATTTCAGCATATTAACCCCATAACAGTCTTAAAAGCTTTTAAGCAAATCAAGATCAAATTAACTGAAGATCTATGGGGTTTGTCTATCAAAGTTTGTACCTCAATTATTGAGACTGTAGCTCCGTATTTAGCCTTAATATTTAATTTGTGCGTGGATCAAGGGGTCTTTCCGGATCTAATGAAGTTCAGTAAGGTAATACCGCTTTTTAAATCCGGGGACAGTAAAGACACGAATAACTATAGGCCCGTATCCGTGTTGCCAGTTTTCAGCAAGGTGTTTGAAAAGATAATGCTCAATCAAATGCTTCACCATTTTAACAACAATAAAATATTACACGAGCAACAGTATGGTTTCACCAAAGGACGTTGTACAACTGACGCCGGTGTCACTTTATTAAAACACATATTTACTGCGTGGGAAGAGGCACAAGATGCCATAGGAATCTTCTGTGACCTTTCGAAGGCATTTGATTGCGTAAATCACGAAACCCTGATCTTGAAACTTGAGCATTACGGTTTAGGTAAACTTGCGCTCAGCTTAGTAAAATCGTATTTGAGTGATAGACAGCAGCAGGTACAAATCAATGGTGTCAATTCAATGGGTTTAAAAGTAGAAATGGGTGTACCACAAGGTTCGATATTGGGTCCCTTCCTCTTTTTAGTTTATATTAATGACTTACCCCATTTATTTAACAATCACCCGCAAATGGTGTTGTTTGCAGACGATACTTCTTTAATATTTAGGATAAACAGACGTGCCACTAATCTTGACGACGTAAATAACGCCCTACTGCAGGTTCATAATTGGTTTACTGTAAATAATTTAGTTCTAAATGGGAAAAAAACTAAGTGCATCAGATTTGCTCTACCAAATGTCAAAAGTAGTGATTGTGACATAGTATTAAATCAAGAGAAACTAGAATTTGTCGATAAAACGATTTTCTTGGGAATCGCGCTCGATTCAAGGCTACAATGGGGCCCTCATTTAACATCTCTTGCAGGACGCCTAAGCTCAGCAGCATATGCTGTTAGAAAAATTCGTCAATTTACCGATGTTGATACCGCGAGGATAGTTTATTTTAGTTATTTTCATAGTATCATGTCATACGGTATTTTACTATGGGGACGGGCTGCAGACATCGAGTCTATATTTATTCTGCAGAAAAGAGCCATCAGAGCCATATATGATTTACGTAGACGCGACTCTCTAAGAGAGCTGTTTAAGGAAATTAATATCATGACAGTACCTTGTCAATACATCTATGAAAACATCATGTACGTTAGGAAAAATCTGCATTTATTCAGTAAAAGAGGTGACAGACACCACTATAATACTAGAAATAGGGACCAACTAGTTCAGCCAGGTTTCAGGCTTGCTAAAGTAGATTCCTCTTTCATGGGGTACTGCTTAAAATGTTACAATAAAATACCTCTCCACATTCTACAACTGAATGAGACGAAATTTAAATCTTGTGTAAAACGCACACTATGTAGTCAAGCGTATTATAAGTTGGTGGATTACATTGATGATAAAAATGCTTGGCTCAATGCCGGTCCTGCTCCACAACCATAGGAGCAAACTAATTGATTCCCAGTCAAGTTATTGTGGAAGCTGCAGAAGATTGTAAAAAAGATCGTTGCATTGTATAGATTCCATTTATTAGTATTATATAACTTCATAGCGCATGTGTGAGTACTATGTACTGTAAAGCCACCATTTACATCTAGTTATTTTATTTTTTCTGACTTGAATAAGCCTTGGCGGCTGAGAGAATGTCATGCTCACTCAAATGTCTCGGTGATGGTGGCGGGTGTGTCGGGTCATTTAGTTCCCTTCAATATGGTTGAGCTGAATGGTGCTGATACATGCGTCATGTTCGTGAACGGGCGCTGTCAATTGAGACTGGTCAACTCTCGGCTGCCACGGTTAATTTTAATTTATTTATTTTTTAATTTGTTGATTTCATCTTTTCTCTGGACGCTCTTAATGTGCACGTCTGTCTACATCGTTCTCACATATATCTCTAATCACAACATGAATGATGTAACCAAGATTTTGTAACAATATTTTGATTGAAAAGAGTGTCCATGGAGTTTCTTGCCCGTTCTTCTCCATAGAGATCTACGCTAGGGAATGGGCAACTACAGTACTTTCTCAAGTTATTATGCCTTGTGACTGTGACTGTAGCTTTGATTTAGTTTTGTATTTTTGACATTCAAAAGTGCCGTAATGGTCTAATTGAAATAAATGATTTGAGTTTGAGTTTGAGTTTGAGTTTGTGTGTTTTGTGTTTGAAGAAAAACCTCTTCGTTTGCAGATTCGACAGGACGCGTATAAAGCTTCTTCTTGATATGAGGATCCAGGTTCGTCGTCATTGTTATGGTTATGACGGGCTTCAAACTCTTCAAGTATTTTCGTTTTAAGCTCATCTGGCTTAGGAAGAGTGTCACGAGTTTCAATTGCGACTCTGAAGTTCTCATATTCGGGGGAGAGACTGTATAACATCATGATGGTTAACAAGTCTTCGTTTATAGTAACGTCCATATCAGCCAGCTTGTCAACTGTGTCCATAAACTTGTTCAAGTGTGCTCGTACATCTTGGTTGTCTAATTTAGTTAGGATCAGCTGTTTAAGTAGGGTCGCTTTGCGCGCAGGTCCCTTACTGGCATAAGTGTTCTTTAATTTGTCCCATACTTCTTTTGCAGTGCCGCAGTTTTTAATTTGTTTAAGCTCGGACGGAGCGATAATAAAGATGAGCTCAGATTTCGCTAATCGATTTTCTTTTTCATCGGCATTTGCATCTGCAGTCAAGGCTTTCTCAACATATTTAAATAATTTATGTCGTACTAGGACGGCTTCGGCTTGAATTACCCAAGTGTCGTAATTATCCTTCGTGAGTGGATCGATTTTTATGTTCGACATTTTAACTTGGTACTCGTACTTACAGTTTACGCTCTGCTACCATGTGAAGGAAGAATATAAAAATCGATCCACTCACGAAGGATAATTACGACACTTGGGTAATTCAAGCCGAAGCCGTCGAGCCGTCGAAGAGATTCGTACTCGCTTTCATTAAAGTTTTGTGGTTCCGATTGTTGAACATCTTCAGTGCTGTTGACCGAGTTTGGTTGCAACGTATCGTCGAGATCTTCGTCTTCCGTGTCGCCAATGTCGTCAAGCTGTATTGTTACTTGCTTACGTGGTAGTCTTGACGGTTTTGAAGGTTCTGGAGATTCGAAGAAACTGTCATTGTTGAAAATATCGGTGATGTTGTTTTTGTTTGTGTTGTCGTAAAACATGGATTTCATCACACGGATATCCTTCGATATTACCACTTTGTTTTTGGATGGTAGAAGAATCTTGAATGCTTTTGATGTTTCAGAGTAGCCAACAAACATCCCAGGAATAGCTTTTGGTGCAAATTTGTGACCATTAGTGCCTTTGATGAGAACAAAAGTTTTAGAGCCAAATATATACAGGTGGTGAATGATAGGTTTTCTACCAACCCATAGTTCAAATGGTGTTTTGTTTTCTATAGCACTGTTTAAGTTCCTGTTAGACAAGTAGTTTGCTGTCATGATTGCTTCTCCCCAGCACTTTAGTGGCGCGTTTGCGTCAATCATTAGGGCTCTTGCTTTTTCAACCAGGGTACGATTTTTCCTCTCTGCTAATCCATTTTGGTGCGCTGTGTGCGGGGCACTAAGTCGTCTTTGTATCCCGCAGCGTTTCAGATAAGCGTCGAAGTCCCTGTTGATATATTCGGTGCCATTATCGGATTGTAGTACCTTGAGTTTGTTCCCCGTGTACGTTTCTGCTAACTCTTTGAACTCTTTGAATTTTTCTAAGACTTCGCTCTTGCATTTCAGCGGGTAAACTCGACTATATCGGGAGTAATCGTCGATAAATGTGACGAAGTACTTATTTCCGCTTATTGTGGGTGTTCGGATAGGTCCACAAACGTCAGAGTGAACAATTTGTATGCGTTCTGTCGTTCTTTGAGTTGTTTTCTCGCGAGGAGCTGGTACACGATGCATTTTCGCTTGAATGCACGCTTCACATTCCGGTAATGTTTCTTTAGGATTAAAATGCAAGCCAATTATGTTTTGATTCTGAAGTGCTAATTTCAAGTCTTTAGGGTTCATGTGCCCCAATTTCTTATGACAATCTTCGATGTTAGATGATTCCGTTTTTGTGGTGATTGGAAGTGTTTCATCATCATCAGTGGTCAGGTTGTAGCACTTATGCTTGCTAGGTTTTAGATAATAGAGACCATTTTCTTTGTAGGCAGTGAGAGTAATCTTATCCTTTGGGTTGTTTACTATCGCCTTATTTTTTGTGAATAGAACTGTACATCCAGCGTCCGTTATTTTGCTGACAGATAGTAGATTGGTGCATAGGCAAGGTACGTATATAAAATACCACCTGAAATACATAATCTATGTACGTTTAACTTATGAAAAACATCCACATGCGGTCGCAAAATAAATATAATAACAGGTCCATTGCACTAACACGCTCACAAATGACAGTAGTTTGTCTCCTAAATCTGGCCACTCACGATAAATTACGCTGCAATAGTGCAATAAATCTGCTGCAACCATTAACTGTCCTGCCTGGTCGCGACCCAGTAGTCTGGGGTCAAGGTTCATCGCTCATAGTAACGTGGTAGGTACACACTACACTGTGCACTTTGGTAAGTTTGCTTTGATTTGATTTACTTGTTTCAACCTAAGTATTTGTAAGATTTCGGGAAGTACTTTCAAAAGCTATTGCGTTATGGTTTTTTTGCAGATGGCTATATTGGGAACTGACGCTGCCTTCTTGTATATATTTTTAATACTATTTCACAGAAATCGTCTTTCTAAGAATGTCATTAAAATGCCAAAACAATCATGGTGCAGCAATGTATATTTATTTAATGTTTCTTTTTATTTAGACCATTTTGAAGGCATTGACGACAAGTACTTTTCACGTGCAATAAAATTCAATGAGCAATCAGAAATTCAGATCCAATTTATTTAAAATCAAATTATTTATGTATAGAAAGAACGACGGAATACAGAACTACTTGGGCGTTTGTCTGTGTATTGGAGATAAGAGTAGCACAGAATTGCAGAATTTGAATTCATAGAGGTCCTTAACAGTAGTTTGCACGTCAGTGGTATCTAATACCAGCAGGAGCTGGCCTCGCATCCTATTGATGCTCCATAGTATGCTAGTCCAGCTTCAAATCATAGCGACTCAGTTATAATCTAATACCAAAGTAAGTCTAATACAAAAAAAAAAAAAAAACAAAAAATTTAATCGAAACTTCAATAATTGCGACAACGAGCGCTAAGTGAATCAAACGCTAAAAGTCTCGCCAAAGCTTTGAGCGTTTATCCAATAAACTGAACGCGACGATTGACATCCTGTGCGACGTGGTGCCCTAGTACCGGGGCTCGGAGGTCAAGGCACTGCTATATTATTGAATTTCCTGTTTAGGAGGAACTTTATTGCTAGTGGTAGAAAAACCAGTATAAGCTGGGCTCTTAGCCTATTAAAACCTCGTGTACGTACTACGCTTGGTCAGCTTAAGATCACATTTTTAGTACCGATGTGTGGTCTACTGTACATCATCATCATCATCTCAGCCGAAAGACGTCCACTGCTGGACATAGTCGGACTGACATTGTGGCGTTTTTGTACAAACACTTCCACACCTCGATGTACCGATAGTCAATTTGGCACCGTTGGAGAGACTGCAGTACAGCCCAGGTTTCGATCGAATCAAAGGCTTTTTCGTAGTCCACAAACGCTAAGCAGAGAGGCAAGTTATGCCCTTCGGTCTTCTGTATAACCTGCCGAAGCGTATGTATGTGGTCCACGGTGCTAAAGCCTTTTCGGAAGTCGGCTTGTTCGGGTGGCTGGAAATCGTCAAACCTGCGCGCGAGACGAGTCGTGATGACTCTTGAAAACAACTTGTAGACATGGCTTAGAAGTGAGATGAGCCTGTAATTCTTCAACCAGGCATCGTCACCCTTCTTGAAGAAGAGTACCACCACACCCCTGCATCATGCCTGTGGCGTTTTCCCCTCGAGTACGACGGAATTAAACAGCTTCTGAAGGGCCTTAAGTACCGGTTTTCCACCCGCCTTCAGGAGTTCGGCCGTAATTCCGTCATCACCCGCCCAACCAGCAAAAACTAGGCTTACAACAATCTCAAGACTACTCTTAAATCACTCCTATATATTCGTATAAGCCTGGGTTTGGGCACTAATTATAAGCTTATTTAGTTTAATATCGTTCTAATATCAGTCTTATTGAATGCTGTTTGCACTTACTGAACTCTAGCCAAAATCAATTTAAGCCGACTTAGGCTAATATTGGTCTAAGGTTAGAACCATTTCAGGCAATATACAAGCTCATTATGATTGTACGTCAGATCAAACTTGAGTGTTGGTTTCAAAGTTACAATGAAACAATTAATAAATGAAAACAAATTAAAGTTGCTGTGAAGTTAATGCGTCAGTGTATTTAAGTTTTACGGCAAGTAATCGTATTGGAATTTATTATTTACTGTTAAGTAGACCTCGTTTTACGCTTCAAAATTCATGCGCCTTGTTAAATAAGGTATTTTCTGTTCTCGTTTGATAATTTTATTTGTAAATTTCTATTGATAGTGTCGCCATTAGTATAGCTGCATTTTACAAGAGCAATATTAGACTATTGTAAGATTGTTTACTCTAATTTTAGCATTTGCATGGTATGCTAAAGATAACTCCATATTGGAATAAATTAGGGTTCCTCGCAATTTTACATAAAACCTTAAATCGAAAGGGAGGAAAAAAAAATTTACATAATTTTCCAGTTTTTGTAATCCATTATTTATTACTATTAAAATTAAAAAAAATGAAATTAAATATGGCCAGCAAAATGACTCGATCTAAGATCAAACGGTCTTCAATGAGTCTTGTTTTTTGTATTGTAAATACATTATGTTGATCCAAAATCACTCTAATATCATACTTATCCAGAGCTATTGATCTAATAATAGTTTAAAATAAGATCAGAAATGCACGTACTCACAGTACTCTTATGCAATGCTGATATTAGTCTGACATCTTACAATAGCATTTAGCAAGTCTAATATAAAATCAAACGAGCTTAGAAATTGCGCATATAAGAGCAAGTTTTCTCAAGTGCAACTAGTCTTAGTAAATGATCTTATATACAAATATGAGACTTGGTTATGAGACTGAGCGTTCTTGAGCCCATACCGGCTTATCTAAAAGTAATATAGGATCGATGGCATGTTCTAAAACAAATATAAGAGCGCTTAAAGCCTACCACTCTTATATAGTGCGAGTTCTGAGACTATTTTGCTGGTTGGGCGGTGCCTTGTTGTTTTTGAGCTGTTTCAGAGCCATCCTAATCTCGTACAGGCTGAAGTCCGGGATGTCTTCGGTATAGTGTCGGGTTAGTCTAGCTCTTGGGTCGTTTGCTAGGTCGCTATAATAAAATAAAATTCCACAAAATATTCTTGAACTGAATGAGACGAAATTTAAAACATGCATTAAACGCACACTATGTAAGCAAGCATATTACAAGTTGAGCGATTATATCGCTGACAAAAATGCTTGGCTCAATGCTGGTCCTGCTCCACAAGGACAGGGGCGCAAAAATTGATGAAAGATGAAGATTGTACAACTATCTTTGCATTGTATAGATTCAATCTATTTAGTATTATATATACGCATAGCCCATATTGTGTGAGTACTATGTACTAGAAAGCTATCATTCACTGGAAACCTACTTTAGTTTCTGACTTGAATGTGGGATTGAGAGTATGTCATGCTCACTCAAATGTCTCGCTGATGATGGCGCGACGTGTGTCGGACCATTTAGTTCCCTTCAAAATGGTTGAGCTGAATGGTGCTGATCCATGCGTCATGTTCGTGAACGGGCGCTGTGAGTTGTGACTGGTCATCTCTTAGTTGCCATGGCTTATTTGAATGAATTATTTTGTTTTTACCATGGACACTTTTAACGTGCACATCTTGCTACATTGTTCTCACATAATTTACCATCTCAACATGAATGATGTAATCAAGATTTTTTATAATAATTTGATTTAAAAGAGTGTCCATGGAGTTTCTTGCCCGTTCTTCTCCATAGAGATCTACGTTAGGGAATGGGCAACTACAGTACTTTCACAGTTTTATGTCTTGTGACTGGGACTGTTTCTACATTTAATTTTAATCTTTGTTTCGACAATTCAAAAGTGCCTGTTATTGGCCTACTTGAAATAAATGCTCTGATTTTGATTATGATTTTGACAATGGGTTTGCTGGTTGACGTGTACAACTATCCATAGAAGCTCTCGATCTCCCTCAGTAGCTCCGGTTTGGCGGATAAGATCCTGCCATCGTCGGCCTTCAGTTTCGTGAGCTGGCTCTGCCCAATAGCCAGATCTCTTGAAAATACTTTGGAGCCTTTGTTCCGCTCGATTGCGTCTTTAATACGCTCGGTATTAAAGCGGCGGAGGTCGCTGTTTAAGGATTTAGAGGTCCGTCTATTGCGCTGCCGGTATTTCGACGCCTCATCTAAAGACTGCAGGATCATCTCACGCCGCTCCTTCATGAGCTCGAGAGTTTGATCGGAGAACCTCTTTTTCTGATCTGTACGACGTGTCTTGAAGAACTTAGACCCGGTCGTATGGATAGTTTCCACGAACCCATCGTTGTATTCGTCCACTGAGCCGCCTAGGCACTCGAAACGATTCTGGAGTTCGAGCTGAAAGCTCTCGGGGTTTTGGATTTGGATCTGTGCTGGACGGAGCGTAGACTTCATCAGTCGAGACCTTTCTAGCTTGATATTGATGTTCAGAGTGCATAATCCATACTTTTTATTAAAAAACTTAAATAAGAACAAGAGAAGAAGTAATGGGAGGGACATTAGAAGATGCCTTACGTTCTTAGGGTCCTGGGTTCAAATCCCGGTAGGAGCAAATGTTTGTGTGATGAGCATGGACATTTGTTTCCGAGTCATGGATGTTTATATGTATAATAAGTATGTATTTACAAACAAAAAAGTATATATGTAGTATATCAACTATCTGGTGTCCACGACACAAGCCTTGCTTAGTGTGGCACTAGATGGCGCTGTGTGATAATGTCCAGCGATTATTTTTTTTTATTTTTATTTTTTTTATTAGCAAATGGAGAGAAAAAAAGAAGATATCTAAGTATTTAATTTCTAAATTAGAAATCAAAACCGAACCTCAAGAATTGCAACAGCAAACACCAACTGAATCAAACACTATACGTAAAAAATAAAACCGACTTCAAAAAGAAAAAGTGAAAAATAACTTTAGCTTCTGAAGTCGGTGACGTTTGTATGATTGATTTAATTTTTTTGTCACCGACTTCAGAAGCTAAAGTTATTTTTCACTTTTTCTTTTTGAAGTCGGTTTTATTTTTTGCAAAAAAGTTTTTATTTTTCACTTTTTAGTGGTTCACATGGAAAGTGCATACCGTTACAATTACAACAAGCCCAAACACGACTAGGATACATTGTCTCATTATGGAGTTCCGTGACTCTTGGTTTCATTATCAGATCTGATGGTAGAATGGTTCTTATCAAACGCAAATGCTTCACTTGTTGTAGAAAATATAAAAATTGCTGTACGTTATCCTATAAAATTTGAAGAGTTCCCTCGATTTCGCCAAGATTCCATCATCAGATCCCGACTTGGCGACTATGGGACCAACTTGGAAGTATACCCTTTCAAACAAAAAAATAATTTTTCAAATCGGTTTAGGCGGCTTCGAGTAATCGGGTAACATACATAAAAAAAAAAAAAAAAAAAAAAAAAATACATACAGTCGAATAGAGAACCTCCTCCTTTTTGGAAGTCGGTTAATAAAATAGAAGACCTGTCAAATCGTTGAGCGGTTATCCAATAAACTGAACGCGACTATTGATATCCTGTGCAACGTGGTGCCCTAGCACCGGGGCTCGGAGGTCAAGGTATTCCTTTATTATTGAATTTCCTGTTTAGGAGGAGCATTTTGTTGTTAGTATGTTGTTATTAAGTGAAAAGACTGCATTTTGTTTCTCAACGTACTATTTAGAAATCTTATCCTCAACGAAAATGAACGAAATTTTTGTGTGATTGACCTCCTACGAAATAAACGCTAAAATTATCGCCAAAAGTATTATTCCGATTTCGTTTCAATTTCATAAATAAAGGTGTACCTAACTTGTTTTGTTCACTAACAAATTACAAACATCTGTTGCAGAAACTACTACAACGTCTTCAATAATTTCTGCGTATAAACTTTTTATACAGTGTGTTTAAAAATATCAAGATATTATTTATACTTTCGAAAAAAAGCTACAAAGAAAACATGTTTAATTGGCACATATGCGAAAAGTGGCCAAAAAAAATTAAGAAAAACATATAAAACTAAGATGTTTTTAATAATAATCTGGTAACTATACGAGTAGCTATAACAGTCTCTGAGTGGTATTTGAGCAGACTCCGCGCTAACAGACTACACGAATACCTATGATGTGTGTGAATTATTAGTAACTAGCCGATGCCCGCGGCTTCGCCCGCGTAAAATTATATACTAAAACCTTCCTCTTGAATCACTCTATCTATTAAATCCCCCGTATCAAAATCCGTTTCGTAGTTTTAAAGATCTAAGCATACATAGGGACAGACAAACGCGGCGGGAGACTTTGTTTTATAATATGTAGTGATAGTGAAGTGATACATATAAAAGCTCCAACTTTTAAAAGCAGCTATATCTTAAAGTGTTCACAAGCTCATTTATTTTAAGAGCTTTCCAATAAATTGAGTGCAATATTGATTATCCTGTGCGGTGTGACCCACTAGCGGGGTCAAGGTGCCGCTGAAATATTTACTTTGCAAGTCGTATTAACTTTAATGTAATTTATGTTTGTTCATGGCATGTTGAAGAATTCATTTTTATTTACACTATCTCTTTTGATGGTATAAGAATATTTGAATTTTTGACCCAAACTTACTTTATTTGATATTAAGTTTAATTTTCAGGATACTAAATAAGAGCAGCTTTTAATAGAAATAATTCAAATGAGAATAACTCTACTTGTAATTCTCCAAAATCTGATACCAATTACTTCAATTTTAAAAATATTCTTCTCTTTGGCGTTTTCCAGGGTCGTATTTTAGGTCCCACTCATTTCAAATTCTAGAAATCGCATAAATGTCAAAAAAGTCACAGTTCAGACCTTACTTTTGTCGTATTTGAATACGTATACCTAATCGGTTTTCTTTGAATTTTTCCATTTAAAATTTCCCAATTGTGCCCTGTTGGCGAAAATAGACTCGCTTCCTATTACATTGACAAAATGTGGGGTACATCTTTGCTATCGTTCCGGCCAACAGGAGTGATGTTTAAGTATGTATGTAAGTATGCTAATCGGTTGGTGCAATTGATAGTCCTTTGCGCAGTCGCCCGCGCCCCAATAACGGAGGTCAAGGTCCACCGGCACATCGTGTGTTATATTGATGTGTAGTACTTATGTTACCGAACCTTTTTGGAAATGTTGAAAAATAAAACAAAAATGTGCCAGTACATACAAACTTTTATAAGACTTTTGTTTTTGCAACTGATTGGTTGTCCAACATTAGGATACTTCTTCCTTACTGCAGTAAGGAAGAAGTATCGTAATGTTGATTAATTAGTTGAAAAGCAAATAATAAATTATTATTATTACCTTAGGTTATGATTCGAGTTTTTCATCATCTCTCGAACAAATACATATATGAAATCCTGGCTGGTAAAACATGAGCTGTAAAGGATAATAATATAAGTAATAATATAATAATATAAAATCAATTCAATTAATGCTCATTTGATAAGATTTAGAAAAATAAAATATAGAAGAATAGTAAATTATTTCATTTTGCCATAACTAGCTTAAGAAAGCTGAAAATATTATCCTTATAACCAAAGTGAGCTGAATATTGTATTGGAAGTAAAAGTTATTTCATGAAGTAAACACTCCAGCCCCTTCAAAACATCGCAAATAAAACAAATTCCATGATCACAACAATAACAGAAAATTTCGACAATAGTGTTGAGTACACAAGTTACCACGGAATGCAACAGGGACTTGCATCTGGGTGGCGGCCTTGAACTGACGATACTAGGTCAGACCGGCCACGACCGCGCCCGGGAACACTCGCTTTGCGTTATACGGGTACTTTACTGTACACAATAATACATAGAAAGTATCTCGTGGCTAAATAATAACAGCCGCTCGGACCGATAGCCATGCATGCCCAGGATGAGTCATTACATACCGAGTTTTTGCCGAGTAGTTGGTCCCGGCTGTCATTTGTAGATTTTCGACAGTCGTTACAGGTAGTCAGTGGCCTAAAAGTCTGACAACCAGTCTTACCAAGGTGTATCGTATTACCCAGTACTAACTGGGTTGTGAAGCAGTCGCTGCATGTAAAATACTGGTATCCAGCTGCATCCGGTTAGACTGGAAGCCGACCCCAACATAGTTATTAAAGGCTTGGCAGATGATGATGATGACGATACATTATTTAATGACTTCGATAATTTATTAGTCCGAAGTTTGTTGGAAGAAAGTTTATTTTGTGTAACGCTGACCTTTGCTTAAAAGTTTCTATTAAGTATAAAGTGCGCAATAAAGCAAAAAAAAAATACAGATACGCAATATTCGTAGTAAACAAATAATCCTAAAAAGAAACACGACATTGAAAGGCAAACCTCAAAGTTGGAGCACATTGAGGCATTGACTTTTGGACGTGTCATCCAAAAAGTTTTATTTGGTTTGCGGGCGTCAGCTTCTGATTGTGATTCAATATCAATGTTACGGACAAAACTATAATCCATTCTAAATAAGTCACAGATCATAACAGCATGCACGTAATCGCTGAAGGTCCCATTAACATAAATGGACTTTTAACACAGCGTTCAGTACGTCTAACCAAATATATCCAAGCGAAAAACACTGATTAAAGTGATTTTATTAATACATTTCCGGCACTCTAAGTTAGCTTCTTTCGATTATTTTTGTTTTTTTTTTAAATATTTATAATCGGTCATAAGTAGTCTTGACTGAATTACAGTTTGAACTGTGACTTGGACAGTATTTGTGTAACTTGAGTTATGTTGCCTGACGTCAGGCTATTGACTGTAGTATTCTGGACTCGTTTTGGATTTGATCGATTTGATTTTTGGACTAAAAGATCATATTGTTTCATTTTGAGGGTTATGGAAATTATATAAAGAGACATCCCTAAATATGTTAAATAAAACTTCCTCATAGACGATATTTAAATATGGCTGCCTGGATGATATGGGAACCCATACTTCGCCTAAAATTCTATGAAAGCGTTCGGTGACGATGACGCGATGCTTTTTGCGCCATAATTTTTGTTCACCCAAAAGTGCTCCACGCGCCTTAAGTAGTTTTCAGTAGGTATACTTCAGAAAAAACTTCCTTAAATAATTTTTCTCGAAAATTTTTGTTTCGTGGAAAACGTTTCATATAATTTACTTAAATTCGCTTCACTAGCTCAAAGCAAAGATT
This sequence comes from Xestia ashworthii, assembly GCA_950022955.1. Taxonomy (NCBI): domain Eukaryota; kingdom Metazoa; phylum Arthropoda; class Insecta; order Lepidoptera; family Noctuidae; genus Xestia; species Xestia ashworthii. The sequence continues at coordinate 1,359,464 of OX465556.1, read as the reverse complement.
GGAAAGTATAAAAGGAAGCATTTGCTGTTCAGTTTCTATCATGCTGATAAAAATAAGTTTTTATTGCTGTATAATAATGTTACCAGTGATTACTTCACAGGAAAATCAAACAGTTTTAATATCCTGAGATGTCAGTTCCTCCGGGAAGAGACGCAACCGAAGTACCCTTAAACCGATTTGTTTTTCATCTGTTGGATAGTAGTCTTTCAGATAGACGTTAACATGATCAAACGAGTGGAATTTGTGACCATAGTTCTGTGGGTAATTTTGGACGTCCTGAGTTGTCAGTTGACCTTCACGATTAATCATCATCATCATCGTCCATCCACAGCCCGACATCACCCACTGCTGGGCTCCACGCTTTTATGACAGCCTTATCCAGGATGCCAACAATGTCATCTGCCCATCTTGCCACCGGACGACCAACACTTCCAGAAAAATGCTGAAAATGCTTAATTAGACCTTTTTGGCGCAGCCCGTTAGGCACACGGTAGATACCATGTTTTCCTCCTTATTTTGTATCTTTTTAGGGTTCCGTAGCCAAATGGCAAAAAACGGAACCCTTATAGTTTCGCCATGTCTGTCTGTCTGTCTGTCCGCGGATAATCTCAGTGACCGTTAGCACCAGAAAGCTGAAATTTGGTACCAATATGTATATCAATCATGCCGACAAAGTGCAAAAATAAAAATTTAAAAAAACATTTTTATTAGGGTACCTCCCCCAGACGTAAAGTGGGGAGCGATTTTTTTTTTAATTTTGACCCTGACGTGTGATATATTGTTGAATAGGTATTTAAAAATGAATAGGGGTTTTCTAAAATCATTTTTTGATAATATTAATATTTTAGGAAATAATCGCTCCGAAAGTCAAAAACAATGTGTCCCCCCCCCCTCTAACTTTTGAACCATAAGTTTAAAAAATATGAAAAAAATCACAGAAGTAGACCTTTATATGAACTTTCTAGGAAAATTATTTTCAACTTGATGAGTTGAATAGTTTTTGAGTTATATAGCACTTTTTCAAAAAAACGCAAATGATAACTTTGTTTTTCATACAAATACTATGAAAAACAAAGTTATTTTTGCTGACGAAAAATGTTGGTATTTTTAATGGTCTGGGAAGCTACGGAACCCTACAGTGAGCGTGGCCCGACACGCTCTTGGCCGGTTTTTTTTATTATTGTTGTTGTTTTTTATTGTTGTTGTGCTAAATAGCTGACGTCAAATAAATGTTTTTCTTTCTTTCTTTTTCTCTTTTAAGTACGACGTGATTAGTGACGACCAATGCTTACATTGACTTGACAGGTTCTCTTAAAGTTGTGTAGTCTTCTATACAAAAGACAATTTCAGATATAACCTGGTGCTTATGAATTTTATTTTATTTGTAAACAATTTACATTGTCTTGAATATAATGCCACGAATTATACTACAATCAATATCAATGACCCGTATCCCTGAACTAGTATGTTCTACAACGCCTGAGTATCATTTAATTATTAAATAATTTTTATAAAACTAGGTACTTTACCTTGTATTTATAGTCGACAGCATGGCATTGGTAACACTTTTACATTAACGTATGTAGTACGGAGTTTAAATAATAGGGTAGACGACGAAACAGATCTAATTAGTTCGTCGGTTAGATTATCAACAAATATTTGACCCGTAATTGTTTTTTGTTACTTAGACCAAACGAAGATACGACGCTTTTAAAAATTCTCAATACGTCACGCCTTGATATCATTTTTCATATTTGTGAGTTCTGACGTCACGAGTCCCCACTCCCGAGTTTTGATGCGTTTTATCTTTGTCAATATTCATTGATTTACATAAACAAAAAAATACGTGTCCATTATTTTCCAATATTGTAACTGCTGGACTAAATGGATTTGCAGTTTTTTGATACTGTCGTCATGAACTGTTTTAGACTTTCACGGATATAATCCCGTAAGTACTTTAAGTGTCGTCATGAATATTATTTGGTGTATGGTCCTAAACTTAAGTTACCATCTTGACATAGAAATAGTAAACCTGATCTTGACATTACCTAGGTATGTTATGTGTATCAGTTTAAACCTGAAATGTTAACTAGATTATACCTTTCGCGACTTAGATCAAATTGTCCACTTGACATTATCTTACAAACACCTTGACATCCACACTAAGCTAAAGTGAGGAGCTCTTGGCAAAATAATAACAGCCGCTCGGGTCGACCTTTAGGTTAAGCCGTGCTTGCCTAGTGGGTCACCACCCTTGCATACCAAGTTTCCTCCGTGCCTCAGGCAGCACGTTTAGCTGTTGGTCCCGGTTGTCATTTGTAGATCTTTGACAGTCGTTAAAGGTAGTTACTGGCCCAAAAAGTCTGACAACCAGTCTTATCCAGTGGGATCGTATTACCCAGTTCTAACTGGGTTGTGGAGGTCATGGTGTAAGCAGTCGCTCCATGTAAAATACTGGTATTCAGCTGCATCCGGTTAGACTGGAAGCCGACCCTAACATAGTTGGGAAAAGGCTAGGCAGATGATGATTATGTGAAAGTGACTGCGTCTTTCAGTCTGCTACCTTTTCACACCTTCAAGGCCACACAAATTTTAACGGCACAGAGGTAGACCATGATCGGAATTACAACATAGAGTACTTTCCATTTTTATCCCGATATGATAATATCGTACCTCGTTGATCGATTAGTCACAAGTGCAAATGTTAATGGGTTTTTCCATCATGGACATCTCAGTAGCAGCCGCGTAGTCTAGATTTGTGCCCAGTTTATTGCAAGATTCGCTCCCTATTATGATGGAACTTAAAACATTACTGGTAGAAATATGGCTGTACTATTAGGTACCCCTGCCTAACCCTACGAGGGGGACAGGCGTGATGTTTAAGTAATAATTACCAACTTCTACACGGGCGAATCGGCACGCAAAATTTAGTATTCCTATATGAAATTGGTATCACCCTTGAACTCTCAAAGCTTTGTCTGAAATTGAACCAGATCACCTTGAACTTTCATCTCTTGCCAAAACTAAAGGCATTAAATCCAGCTTGAAACCAGTTCCTCAGCACCCGCCTGAGGTCTGTGTGAGATCGTCCAGCAAATTTCGTATCGATTGCGAGTGTCGACATGGCCGGAGAGGGCGCAGTTGCAATGCCCTTGAACCATTTTGGCCTGCACAGAAACTAGGTTGGGGCGTTGCAAGGGGTGTGGGGAAAATCGTAGGAATTTTGTGGCGGTGTCTACTGTGCTTGGTACTAGACAAGTCGAGAATATTGTGGAGTTGTTAAAGAGGTAAGCAGAGGTTTTTAGTGTTACTTCTTTTTGATAGTTCTAATTTGTTGACTCAGTTCACGTCTGGTAGTTTGCTGCATAGATATTTTAGTGTCAAGGATTAAAATGATATTGCCAATAAATAAGAGTGGCGGCGTGCCACCTAGGTACCAAATAACAGATTTTGGTTTAATACCACAATATTCCAATATCTTAAGTTGCACTTGTGTTAAAAAACCAAAATGTCAAACTAATAACGTGGTAAAAAAATCAAAAGACTTAAAACTATTCATAATGCAACCAATAAAATCTAAAAAGGCAATAATAACCTGTTTAACTACATGATGAATAAATTTTCCTTCGATTTAAACGTGACTGTTAGTGGAAATATTATAATAATAGCCGAGTTTCGTCTGAGCCTCGGAAAACATGTAAAGCTGGATGTCAACAATAGCTTGTTGATAAACGTTGCGGATAGTCAGAAACCCAACAGTCTGACAATATTAGTCGTACCAAGGAGTGGCGTATTCATTAACTGAGTAATGGTCAAATAGGCTGCCGTGGTCATCATCATCATGATCATCAGCCTACAGCAGTCAGCTCTGCTGGGTGTATTCCCGCTGACCAACCCGCTGGTCAACGGGAAGTTCGCAATTTTGTTCCCGCTGACCCCACTGGTTCGTCGCACTGCAGCACTGGTGGGGTCAACGGGAAGTTCGCAATTTTTATTCCCGCTGACCCCACTACCAGACATACGTCCTGGACATAGGCCTCTTCAATCGCACGCCACTCAACTTGATTCTCGATAACTATCATCCAGTTGCTACCAGTCACCCTGCGAAGATCATTGCTCCATCGAGCCTGAGAGCGTCCTGCCTTAGTTTGCCAATTCGCGATCTTCACACAAGAACACGTATACTCTGACGTTCATCGACACTCAATGTTTCACCACAAATGACATCGATTGGATTGACATTGTTACCGAGTAATGAATTGAATCGACGAACAGTTAGAATACTAATAGTTTTCATATTTTACATTTTTAGTTGACAGGTATTGTTTCGATTAAAACTAAGTTTCGGACTTTTTCATAATGATTTATATTAACCAATGAGCAGTTTCGAACCCAAACAAAAACCTTTAAATAAACAAAATAAGATAACGGCACAAAGTTCCAGAGTTCGTCGCTCCCAACACTTAGCAAGTTTACAGAACTCGTAAATACATTACAAAAGTGATTCAACTTACTGAGTCTATGGTAGGGGCTTCTTAAATACAGACAGGTTTTTGTTATCAGTGTGCATACTACCCAGTATCAGGAATGTAAATAAAAAAGGACAAACTGGGAATAAAATAATAAAAAATATGTTTTGGACGAAGGAAGCACATTGTATGGGACGAACCAGAATTTTTGCTATGTGAGCCAAAACTCTGTGGGACGAGAGAAGAATAAAATCGTATATTATAGTAAAATCGTATATATAGGATAAGATTCCTGCTCGAATTTGATACTTTTAGAGTTATAGTTTCTTTTATTCGTGCGAGAACTGCTTTAAAAAATACTTTTTTTTTAATAATACACGGTTTCTTGAAACTGTGGATGATAATGAGATTAGAAAATGCCTTTAGTAAGTAAACGTTAAAGAAAGTGAACAAGTGTTTAAGTAAAGATTTAAGTTTAACAATAAAAAAAAATGTCCACGTCAAAGTCAGGCCTTTTTAAATTAATACGAATAAACAGCAATTTTGAACGTCAAAAAAACTTAGTTGTAAAATGGCTAATTAGCTGTTAGCTTACAATACATGTACACGTAGGTTTATGATTTCATTTGTTGAATTTTTGTACAGGTACTCGCCAGAACTTTAATGATTTATCAAATATTCTGTAGGCAGTTATTTATGTTGTTTTGATACACTAGTAAAGTAATTATCAGTATTATCGTTTAAACATCGTTATTAATCGTTTTCAGTTACGGCTTGTGATATTGCTTTTGTATACATTAATAAATAATTAAGCCTTAGTTTTAGTTAACGAGGACCTTTATATTCCAATGATATAGTTATAACATGCAATGCATTTAAATGAGACAAAAAAAAGAGAAAAAAAAAATGCGGGAGGGGGAGGGGGGTACATTCCAACTGCCGGGGGTTTGCATCTATAATCAGACCCACCCCACTCGCCACTGCTATTCGTATCCATCCCTGTTTATATCTAGCATTGATTAAACATTTGTAATCCTACATTAATCAACTATAAAAGATGTTTAAAAATTAGCTAATCCTCCATTCAAGGTAGGTTTGGAGTCAGTTTGGATGCATCGTACGAGTGCCTGTACAGGCTAGATCTATTGCACGACCTTCGGCGAAAAGGCTATCCAATATGGCCGATATTAGTAGGAAAGCTGTGTTTTGGAAATGAGCAGGATTTAGAAGAGGCAAAGTTCATGAAAAAAAAACCGGACCGGTGTACCATTTGATTATATAAACAACATTAGACAAAACGGCAAAAACACACTTTTGTTATATGGGAGACCCCCTTGTATAATTTATCTTGTATATGTATTTAATTTAATGTTATTATTTAATTATTAAAGTGAATATACAACTATAAAGTTACTCGGAAGGAAATCTTGTCTATCAATACATAATAAAATAACCCTATACAAGCATATTCTGATGCCAATCTGGACGTATGGCATCCAACTTTGGGGCTGTACTAAACAAAGCAACGTCAAAATAATCCAGCAATTCCAAAATAAAGTACTTAGGGATGCTGTCAATGCACCCTGGTACATAAGAAATGACGACCTTCATCGTGACGTTAAAATGGAATTCGTCACCACCATTATCCAAAAATTTGCGGAAGCCCACGAACACAGACTCCATCGACACGTGAATGTTGAGGCAATCCAGCTGCTAGACAACACAGACTTAGTGCGTAGGCTAAAAAGAACTAAACCTTTTGAATTAGTGTAGTGTACAAAGTGAATGAGTAATAGTAACAATGTTGTGCTATACATAATAACACATGAACATAGTGTTTTATAAATTATATTAGACTCTAAGAAAGTGCTACGGACTTGTGTAAAAGTGCAAATGAACACTATTCTTAGTTTTAACATATTCTATCACGTAACATATTAAGTTAGAGTTAAATTACTTATTAGTCTTTTAGGCTAAATCGTAATTAATAATTAAGAATTTTGTTCTTAGTAATAAAGTACAAAAAAAAAAAAAAAAATATTAAAGTGAATATACAACTAAATATTCTGTGAATATTTCTGTACCTGTTGCCCATTAAATATTAATTTAATTCTGTTATTAGTATTGTTGTTATAGTGGCAACAAAAAATCATATTTACTAATAATGGACATTTGTTTCCAAGTAATGGATGTTTATATGTATAATAAGTATGTATTTACAAACAATAAGTATATATGTAGTATATCAACTATCTGGTGTCCACGACACAAGCCTTGCTTAGTGTGGCACTAGATGGCGCTATGTGTGACGTCCAGCGATATTTATTTATTTATTATTATTCTGTGATAATTTCAACTGTATTTCACGGATCATGAAATACAGCCCGGTGACAGACAGACAGACGGACGGACGGACAGCGGTGGCTTAATAATAGGGTCCCGTTGTTCACCCTTCGGGTACGGAACCCCAAAAATACTGTCCTTAAAACAAGATCATTATTAATTATGATAATTGTTGATGTCGATCCATTATCTATTCTGCTAATGGTAACTAATATTAAATACAGATATTCTTGTGCTTACTTAGCTGTAGTGTTAGTTAGGTATTCGTGTCTCATAAATCAAAACAAAAATTGATATTTCTGTGATGTTTAATAAATGAGTTATACGTGCTGTGGTGGGGGATGCGCGTTGGAGGGAGCGCGGGGCGATGCGCCGCGCTCAGTCTGTTACCAGCGTCCCTAGCGACAGCACGCCTAACCCAGTAATATTGGAAACTGTGTTTTATTGTACAACCCTGAACAAAGACACCACCCTGATATACGGTGGCTTTACTCCAGACCCTAACTAGCGTCGGAGTGAACATTACAATGGCGACGAGGATAAAACTATAAAAGTGAAAGTGTAAACAGTGTTTGTTTTGTAAGTGTATAAGTGTACGTAAAAGTGAAAATGTAAAGTAACTACACGAGTAAAAGCGCAGTAAGTGCAAGTGTAACTCAAATTATATCTGCTTACGGAAATTGGTCAGCAAAAATATTATAATTTTATTGTGGAAAAAAAAACAGAAGACCTTGTGGTCGTGTAGTCGCAAAAGCGACTGCTAAGGATGGAATCATGGATTCAATTCCCTGGTCGGCCCAAGTGTTGTTGGGTGAATTTCTCAATAGCGGTCACGAAGTTTGAAACTTTACCCGGTTGACATTAGATACACCTCTGCCTGACCCATCATGGATAACCGGCGTGGTGATATAATAAAATTAGTTGTTTTCGCTACTTACCTAATAATTCACATTCCTGAATGTTTAATAGAATAACGAGGTTTAATATACTTTATTCTCAAAAAGACAAAGAGCCACTTACATGAGAACTTATGTTAACATGATGTAATATGTAACGGTCACCGATAAAATTACATAATTTTTAAATTAAGTAGTTGAGATACACGTTCAACGGTTCGTAAAAAAAAAAAAAAAAAAACACCAAATTCAATGACAACATGGTCCGTTTCTTTATTTTGACATAAAATATAATGTTTAATACAAATAATCAAAACACACCATATAGCAACCTGACGAATTGTTGACCAAAACCATTTGCAAATAAAATGTGCCGATTGAAAAATCATTTTCAATCAACAACAAACACCAAGGTCCTCTTCAACAACGTTGAAGCAATGATGACATGCAATCTATTGTTAAAACGAAATAAAAACAAATGACTGCCATGAAATCCAGATCATTTTGGGTTACTATTGGATTTGTTGTGCCATTCGAGATACCGGTTTGGTCTGTGGATGGGTGGTCATTTATAATCTAAATCATTACAATCTGTTCAGTAGTTTGAAATGTATCAAAAATACTTGAGGTTTAATCACAAAGAGTCCATTCATTTGTGCCCATAGTCCTTTTAGTTTAACCAAAATTTATATTTGATCAAAAAAAATAACGTGCCCAACGAGAAAATTTCTCGTAAATTGAAACGAAAGAAAAAAAAAGAAAGAACATTGTGTTTATTACGCATTGAAATACCTATAAAATTTTACATAATACATAAACAAACACAAGTTCCAGTTACACCAAGTACCGTTTCGATAATTTCGAGCTATGGAGGTAAATTACCTCACTTATTGTTAAAACTGAACAAGAGTCATGACTGGCACGAGGATTAAGGTATGTCGTGCATAATACATTAAAATAATACAACCAAATGGTTGCGATTTATATTGGCAATTTAACGAATGATGTTTTGTTAAGTTAATAAAGTGTTTCTCTAAATAAATGACTATAAATAAGTAAACACTGAATGTACTGGTGATAGTTTCGTTTAAAACTCAATTCAAGGTCGAAAATAAATAATGATCTTATTTAAACAGCATTTTCGAAGAGCTCGTGGCTAAATAATATCAGCCGCTCGGGTCGATCTTTAGGTTAAGCCATGCTTGCCTAGGTTGGTTTGTGGATGGGTGACCACCCTTACATACCGAATTTCCTCCGTGCCTCGGAAAGCACGTTAAGCTGTTGGTCCCGGCTGTCATTTGTCCTTCTTTGACAGTCGTTACAGGTGGTCAGTGGCCCCAAAAGTCTGACACCAGTCTTACCAAGTGGTATCGTATTTCCCAGTATTAACTGGGTTGTGGAGGTCAGATAAGAAGTCGCTCCATGTAAAATACTGGTATTTAGCTGCATCCGGTTAGACTGAAACCGACCCCAACATAGTTGGGGAAAGGCTAGTTAAATCGTCATCATCTGATGATGATTTAAACAGCATTTTAACCATTTTCATGCTCAATGTCCCCCCGCGGGCCTAAACGCGTGAACACGTAAAATTAATGTGCTCGCAATTAAAAATTATTAACTAGCAAAACAGTGATCAACTAAGTATAAATTATAAATAGTTGTGAAGCTCGGTGATTGGACTACCAAGTTAGTGCATCGGTTGTGAATTTTACAAAGTGACCACTGAGTAAACACAGTTTTGTTGTTTACGGTTTGCAAAAATCTCAACTGTCATCGTGCCAACGAACTTTACGAGCGACGTGCCGGGGTCAACGTCCGTCCTCCGCACGCACACATTGCTGCTTGTACAAGGACACACGCACACGACGCCCGCCTGTAGTTCGGCGGCTGTTCGAGTCCCGAAGACTTCCGACGGCGCGGCGGCAGCGACACTACATACTCGTAGGATAGCACGATACCCGAGCGTGCGCAACCAAACAAGTTAAGCAACAGCTGAGTGAGTGAAGCGCTTTGTTTACATTATTACATTATGCAGTCCAGTTCTGTTTAATTACCATCGTTCATTACCGATTTATTTTAAGTAAGGCTGTTATTACAATAACTAATTTGCATAAATAATATAAAGATGAATCGCTCCCCTCCAAAAACTCCTGCCTCACCTTTGTACGGCTCAGAACCGAATTTATCTTCGAATTCTAAGAATGACAATGAAGCTGAAAATATAAATCTAAGAAAAAGGAAACGAGGGGATGCTGCTGAGTTGGAACGTCTCGAACATATGATGCTTGAAATGAACACAATGCTATCGGATTTTGTGTCCAAGCAGGAGCAACAAAATATTAAAATCGACTCGCTACACTCGGCTCTCGAGGACATCAGGGCGCAAAACAGCGTAATTAGCAGGCAAAACGCAGAAATTTGTACCCAGAATGATAACATACGAGACACCATACAATTTCTATCTAATAAATACGATGATGCAATATCGGAGATAAAAAACCTACAGGTCGAATGTAACAACAACCAAAAAGTAATTAAAATGCTCGAGCTCAAGGTAGACTATCTGGAGAGAAACATGAAAGCAGCAACAATCGAAATAAGTAATATCCCAACCTCAAATACCGAGACCAGGGAATCCCTTACTGACCTGGTCCAAAAACTGGGAACTGTCATCAATCAACCTGTTCAAGTATCTGAACTGAAAAATATCTTTCGAATGAAAAGTAAAAAAGAGACAGTGGGTACTGTCATTGTAGAATTTACATCCCCAACAATAAAAGAAAAATTCGTCCGCTCTACTAAAAAATATAACAAAATTAATATTGAAAACCGTCTTAGCACGACCCTTTTACGAGCTGATGTACCTAAAAAGCCAATATATATATCTGAAGCGCTAACTTCTACAGCAAAACGCCTCCATTATCTGACAAGGGAGTTTATAAAAAGTAGTGCGTTTGAGCAGTCCTGGGTCGCAAACGGCAAAATATACGTTCGTGAAAAAGAAGGAATGCCCAGTAGGCTGATTAAATCCGAGGAAGATCTGGCTAAACTTCGCAAAGAGAAGTGACTAGTACCCCTGCTATTACCACAGCATACCATATTAACCAAAAATGTTACATCTCACCAATTATTGGATAACTCTAATTTGTGTAAAACTAATTCTAACCAATTTGTAAACAAATATTATGCACTTACCTACTCAAAACTAATATACCATACACATACAAAAACTTACCATTTTACATTTCAACACCAACACCCGTCAATCACACATCCATTGTTACACAATTCACTACCTTTCTCGTTAGTTAGTCACACATTCTCAATCAAATACATAAGTACTTACATACACCTTATAGGATCATACCCATGTCATAGCTCAGCATTACTCTTTTTTTGTGCTCTAGTTCCCTACTACAGCACTGATGCCAACGGGAAAACCAGGAAGATTATTTCTACCCTTTCTAAATACAGTAGTAAACAAAAAATGTACATATTGATATTTAATAAACAAAATTCGATAACAACCTAAATAACTTAAATAACTTAGACTCTGTCTCTGTGTCGGACTCATCTACCTGTGACTTGGACAATTGCATCCCGCCCAACCTCAATCCTATTCACTCGCTCAAAATCCTGAATCAGAACATTAGAAGTATTTCAAAAAATATAACAGGATTTCACACCATACTCGCGAGAACAAAGATCGAGTGGGACATTATAACGCTGACTGAATGTTGGCTTCCCAAAACACACTACATTCCAGACCTTCAAGACTACAATTGCTTCAAAACTGCAAACAACTTCACACAAAACGAGGGTATCGTCGTTTATGTTAATGAAAAAATTGTAGTCTCCGTGGAAGAACCCTCAATCTTGGAAGCCAACTGTCTACTAATAAAAATCGATACTAACACCATCCTTGTAGCAATATATCGGCCACCGGGATATAAAGATATTAACAAATTTCTAAATTCACTCAATTTGCTTCTGACAAACATCGCACACTGCAAAAATATAATAATCACCGGTGATATAAATATAAACATTCACGAACAATGTCTTGACTCTGCCTCTCAGAGCTACCTAAACTTATTAGCATCGCATGGTCTACTGCCTGCCCATTCACTGCCTACGCGTCTCCAAGCTTGTCTTGACCATGTCATGCTTAAATCCACTCTGCCAGCTTTCACCTATGTGGCTCACTCCGCACTAACCGACCACGAAACTGTCCTTTTTTTTTTCTAGTGAAGAAAGCCCCTAAACCCGTTATAAAACAAACAACAACCCGGATTAACCATGATCAGCTTGACGCAGAGCTAAAAGAACTTAACTTTGATCAAGTATATTGCACGCAAAATCCTCATGAGGCAGCCGAACGTATGACCAATCTAATTACACAGGCAATTGAGTCAAGTTCCAAAACCGTAAAAATACCTAACCGGAAAAAAATCATAAAACCTTGGCTCACTCCAGGCCTTCTACGATGTGTCCGACATAGAGACAACCTGCACAAAAAATTAAAAAAATCACCTGATAATGAAATTTTAAAAACATCATTCAATAGATACAGAAACTACTGTAATAAACTTTTGAAAAAAATTAAAATAGAGTATGAGAGGAACGAAATTAGCGATGCTGGTAACAACACCAAAAAACTCTGGGAAGCAATAAACACAATTTCAAACAGAATCAAAAAGAGAGACAACTCATCAGATTTACTAAATTCATATGCTACTCCCCAGGAGTCTGTTAACGTAGCCAATAAATTCTTCGCAGAAATCGGTAAAAATCTCGCGGAAAAGATACCTAGGTCATCTAATAACGCACATAACTCCGCCAAGCAAGATGTCGCACAATCTATGGTTCTTTTACCCACTGATGACGAAGAAGTTGCCAAACTAATAATGTCCCTACGTAACGACACTGCCGCGGGGTGGGACAGAATATCAAGCGGTCTACTAAAAAAACACATAGACCTTATTGTACCACCCCTTACATACGTCTGCAACCTTGCTCTTTCATCTGGCCATTTTCCCAAAGCTTTCAAAAAAGCTATAATACATCCAATCTTTAAGGGTGGGGATAGAGGCCGTGTCAACAACTATAGACCTATAGCAGTACTTCCTATTCTGTCCAAAATACTGGAGCGGATCATGAACAATAGGCTCGTAAAATACTTGGAAAATATTAAAATCCTCTCCCCCTCACAATATGGTTTCAGGGCGGGAAAATCCACGGCCGATGCAGTTCATGATCTGACCAATTATGTCATCACAAATTTGGATGCTGGACAGAAAGTTTTGGGCATTTTCCTTGATCTTGCGAAAGCTTTTGACACGGTGTCTATTCCTACCCTGATTTGTAAGATGGAAAGCATAGGAATCAGGGACGTCCAGCTCAAACTCTTTGAGGACTATCTGAGTGAGCGTACCCAGTGTGTTAAGATAGGGGATGCCATCAGCGACGAACGTGCGGTGACCTACGGCGTACCACAGGGCAGCGTATTAGCCCCAGCACTCTTTTTAATATACATTAATGACCTGGGTATGCTCTCTTTTCCCAAAGGCAAAATAATAACGTTCGCAGACGACACCGCCCTTCTATTCAGCGCTAGCACATGGCACGATGTATACATGCAAGCTCAGTCAGGTTTCAATGTCGTGATGGAGTGGTTGCGTAGTAATGTACTCACTCTTAACGCGGAAAAAACGGTATACATGCCATTCTCTTTAAAAAATAATGCGTCAACCACACACTTTAACTCGTCTTACTCCATAGTTGCCCATACATGTTCCACACAAAATTTACACAATTGCACCTGCACCACCCGCATTCATAAAACAGACAGTGCAAAGTACCTAGGGGTTATAATAGATAGCACCCTAAGCTTCAAAAAGCATATCAACACTCTAAGCGGTAGGTTACGTAAACTTATATATGTCTTCAAGACTCTAAGACAAGTGGCAGACGAGAAGCTAAGGAAATCGGTTTACTTGGCCCTCGCCCAGTCCCTACTAACCTACTGCATAACGTCCTGGGGTGGTGCTACAAAAACTTCTATGTTAGAGCTTGAACGAGCACAGAGAGCCATTCTGAAGGTATCTTCTTTCCGACCTTTCCGATATCCAACGGTTTTGTTGTATAAGGAAGCTAAGGTATTAACTGTTCGTCAGTTGTTCATATTGCAAACGGTTACCAAACAGCATAGCCTCACTACCTTCGACCACTCACTCCCCCACAGAAGTAGACGATTCGATCCCATAGTTCGCCATCACACCCGGCTCTCGACTACTTCTTCCCAACGCTTCTTTTGCTACCTTGGTCGCTTTCTTTATAATAAGATAAATAGGATGCTCCCAATATATAACCTCACCAAAATCAATTGCAAAATTAAACTAAGGGATTGGCTCAGGGAGCTAAACTACGAAGAAACAGAAAAACTACTTTCTGTCCCAAAATAGACAATGTCACACATTCTGTTCCCCTCCCCAACACGCACTACACATACATTCACACATTCACCTTACTCACACACAGATACACAACTATACAGATACTTACCTACTAATAATACTAACACTGTGAATCCATAATTGTCATTATTTTCTTTATCTTTTTATGTTACTCTTATCTTTAAAACAAAAAACTTACTTATGCTTATTGTTCTTACCGCTTTAATTATTGCATTGTATATAACATTAAAATGTAACATTACCTAAGGGGTGGAGACCTGGTGTCCTGAAATACAGACGTTAAGTCTAGCTTAGGCACCAGTCTCCCACAGTATAATTATAGTTGTTACGTAATTTGAATTGATACCTGTATAATGTGCCTATATTGTGGTGAGAAAAAAATAAATCATTATTATTAATGTACAGTGAATTTAGTTTTTTTTTTAACTTTTATTTCGTATGACCTCATTTGTTGACAGATGCCAACCCAATTAAGCCAATAAATGTTTGGTTAACACAAATTGCCTAAAATTAGGCAAATAAGATCGCGGTAGGTGCGATACTGATAGATTACGTGGTTAATCGGTATCAAAACATTACTTGTGTAAACAAAGTAATTTGAAAAGGTAAACTGTTAAATGAATAGTTGGTACCTATAAGTTAGCAATAACTCATACATTTTGTTTAGTCAGACATCAATCTTTGTAATAATTTCAACAACAACAAATGTGAAGTTTAATTAATCTACCCACACTGTCGTAACATTATACACTTGGGTACTTTAAAATCATAAGTAAGGTAAAAAAGTAAAACTTACCATCGAACAATATTTCTTTGGTACGTTCGGTCTACCTTCCAAACAGTATAATTTTATTGGTGATATAAGAAAATTGAATAATGACAACTATAATTGTTTTACTATAAATATACTATTAATATGAAAAAATAATATATACTTTTCTAATAGTAACTATGACCCAGTTCTGTTTGAAATTGAAAAGTTTTTATTTTTGTTTCTTTCGTTGTCTATTTGTCAAAAGAAATGAGTTATTGTTAAAGTGGTAATTCAGTTATGTCTGAAAGGTACCAGATAAATGGAAAAACTTGCTTACAGGTCGCTCCATAATGTCTCAAATTCCTTCACTCCCTCTGTGGGTCTGCGTTTGGAAAAATGGGAAAGAGGCAACAAAAAAAAAAAAAGAAAAAAAAAAAAAAAGAAAAATGAAGATCTAGATATGAAACCAAAAGTGCATTTTAAATATTACTGCTGAAAAAATAATAAAATAATAGCATTCATTGAAAACTAACCCTGTATGTGCGTGAAAAAAAAAAAAAATGCAATTGGGTGTTGATGCATAGTCAGCAGTGAAAATACTATTGGTGAGGAAAATAGTGCTGACATAAAGTTTAATTTTCCTTTTGTTTTCTCAATACATTTGAATGCTATCCTTGCAAAACAACAAGCACAGACAAATAACAGCAGTCAAATTAGAAAAACCCCAAACAAGAAAACACCAAAGCCAAAGAGCCTACATCTTGGGTAATTTATTTAATTCTCGAGTAAAAGTGGGTGTCGAGTCAATATTTCGAATTGAGTTAAGTCGAGCTACACGAAAAGTGACAAATGCTTGCACTGACTGGACAAGTCCACTCCAATCTATGTGGTTTTTATTCAAAAGATCATCTCAGACTCTAATGTGCATAGTCCTCATGTGAATTGAGCAATGTCTGTAGTTTAACAGAGACTATGACCTCTGAAGTTGTTTCGGCTGTTTCTTTTCAGAGTAGTCAAGCACAAAACAACGGCCCCATCTAGTAAAAAAAAAAAAAAAATTGTTTAAGGATTTTAATAAACCTACTTGCAAAATAAACATCATTAATCAATGAATACTAAAATTCAAAGAAATTAAATTAAAGTCACTATTTAATCTTATGGAACAATTCCTCTAGTTGTTTATAAACGAGTTCCATTTCATTGGAAATCAAAGCCAAATAATGAATAAGACGAACTGGGCCTCGATTCTGCTATTACAATAGTGTCAAAGTATTCGATCATTGATTTCATAATGACCAAGTTCTGTTAAATTTTGACAAGTTTGTTAATTCTACTATCATAATGGCGCCATTATGACTTCTCAATGAACAACCACTGACACTCCATTGAAAGAAATGTCATAGAATATTAATCTTGTACATGAAATCTGGCATGAATAAATGTTCGCATTTAGTAGTAGTTTTCGAAAACCATTTGTACTAAGGGTTTTATAATAATGACAATACGACAATGCCATTAAAACACAATTTTATTACGAGACCATTGACCGACCATTGTGAATTTAGCAGATTACGAACTTTAAGCAAAACGACAATGGTATGAGAATGGAATCGTGTTGGAGTGACGAATTTGTTGAAATAGCAGAATTAGGACCCTGGTAAAATTAACCTCACCACTCGAGAAGTTCAAAATTTGCGATAACTCGATTATGAGCAAATAAGTTAAGATTGAATCAGGCATTTATTTTATAAACAAATAAAAAATCTATTTATTGAAACACACAAGTACAAAGTAGCACAAAGTAGCACGAAGTAGCACAAAGTTGCATAAAGCTGCACAAAATTGCACAAAGTTGCACAAAGTTGCGCACAGTTGCGCACAGTTGCACAAAGTTGCGCACAGTTGCACAAAGTTGCGCACAGTTGAACAAAGTTGCACAAAATTGTACAAACTAGTACAAACTAGTACAAACTAGTATAAACGATTATAAACTAGTACAAACTAGTATAAACGAGTATATACGAGTATAAACGAGTATAAACGAGTATAAACGAGTACAAACGAGTATAAACGAGTACAAACTATAAGAAGCCGCAAGCTTCAAACTAGGTACAGCCTGTATCTTGGTGGCCAAAACAGACAGTAGAGGCAGATTGAATAACTGACTGTTCATTGTGACGCAGCACTACGACACAAGAACCAATTTTATTTGAAATTTATAAATAAACAATTCAATAAAAATAAAGAATATTAATAAAAATATGAATGTCATAAAAAAATATAATAGCAATACATTGTTCTCACATAATGCACCATCTCAACATGAATGATGTACTTAACCAAGATCTTGTAACAACATTATGATTTAAAAGTGTTCATGGAGTTTCTTGCCCGTTCTTCTCCATAGAGATCTACGCTAGGGAATGGGCAACTACAGTACTTTCACAGTTTTTATGTCTTGTGACTGGGATTGTAGCTAGATTTAATTTTCATCTTTGTTTCGACAATTCAAAAGCGCCTGTGACTGGCCTACTTGAAGTAAATGCTTTGATTTTGATTTTGAATAATCCAAATTTCATTGTCAACCAAAAAAATAAGATTGTAAAAATAAAACAAAGGAGAAGATAAACATACGTAATTCAAATTAAAATCATCAGTGAGTATGATAGCAATTAAACAAAAGTCATTAATCATTCAGAAATAAAATAACAATGACAATCAAAGAAATGAATATTAAAATCAAAAGAACCAAAACCAATGATTCAGATTATACAGATAAGATAAAATATTGTACTATTGTTTCTTTATTTTTTGTGAAGAAAAAAGAGATGTGATGTTTAATAAATGAGTTATACGTGCTGTGGTGGGGGATGCGCGTTGGAGGGAGCGCGGGGCGATGCGCCGCGCTCAGTCTGTTACCAGCGTCCCTAGCGACAGCACGCCTAACCCAGTAATATTGGAAACTGTGTTTTATTGTACAACCCTGAACAAAGACACCACCCTGATATACGGTGGCTTTACTCCAGACCCTAACTAGCGTCGGAGTGAACATTACAATTTCCTCAGAAGGAATAAAGATTGTTTTAAAGAACTTTTTAATATGTCTTATGTCTTTACATGTATAACGCTCTTGGGCACCGCAATGACGTCAAAAATGCTGTTAGTAAAGTTATTTGGTGCAATGTTTTGAAAAACCAAGATTGTTTTGTTAGTTACTTTAAATCCTCACTATCGCTGATATAATGTTACCTAGTTTAGGCCCTTGGCATATAAACAGGAATTCTATACTCCAGATTGTAGAATGCCGCCTCTAGGCACGGCTATGACCTGATTACCCAGATCCGAAGCGGCGACCTTGATCCTTTCTGTACCGGCACCGGATGAATGCAACCGTTTTCATGTTAGAGATGCCAATATTAACTAGTAGAAACTATAGTTCACTAGCTTATTCCCGAGGCTTTGCCCGCGCCGCATGGTGTTTGGTAATTGTCTCACGAGATAAAAAGTATTTTTATCGAAATCCGTTCAGTAGTTTTTGCGTGAAAGAGTAACGAACTTCAACAACATCTATCCATTCATTTCCATACATTTTCGCTTTTATAATATTAGTAGGATTGGGTTACGATGGTTCCGATCGAGATTTTCATCAGAAAACAATGTAAAACCTCATCCTCAAAGCTGTCAACTGGTAATGCCTCCAAGAGACCGGCGGCGCCCGTTGTATGGCAATGCTTAGCCTCTGGTCAAAGTAAAAGCTATCAATTCGTTCACGGGAAGTTTCAACCAAACTTTATGAATTTTTCGGTTTAGATTCCGACACTAAAGGCCTACCCACCTTCCACGGAAACAAAGACAACACCATCTTTTACCATCACCAAAAGACGGGAGTTTAATCTTCTCGAATTTATAAGACCTTCAGATTTCGTGTCATTGCCCCTAAATGTAATCACAGTGTCATATTATTCCACAATGTAGGTATTTACATAATGTTCCAATAATATGCCTACTAACTTTTTTGAATAAACTAAATAATTATATGACTACATTATAATGATATTAATTTATATATTTTTTATGTTTGCATGTTATGATGTCTAGAAACTTAAATAAGTTACTGAAGTCCAAGTTTTGGGTCTACGAAATTTAACGATATCAATCCGTTGATAAAATCGTCTTTGGCCTAGGGTAGTACGGACTTTCAATAGTATGCGAAAGGCCAGGTGATACTGGTATTATTACAACTGTCCCTAATCAATTTTTTAGTGCTAATTATTTTTCACTTGTTTTGTATGTGCGCATATGCATGAGGGCGGGAGGGTGGGCCCATATGTGCATGTGCATATGCATGACGGTGGGATTTGAGTCCTGCTTTCAGACCTGGATACTTATCTTGCGGTATTAAAACTAAATATTTTTCATAGCATTTAATGTCATGGATTTCCGCAAAGTAACGCCTGATTCCATAACTTGCTACATTTCTTATTTTCATACAGTAAAATTGGCAAATTAATTAAAACATGTAAATATTTGACAGCTATTTGCGACGTTGCCAACTTTTGGGATACGCGCTCTTATCGAAGCTGAGCTGCATTTGTTCGCCCCGTGATTTTGATAATTTTTTGGTTCTACACTATACCTTCTAGTTACGGAGATATTGGCGGTCCAACTTATTTATAAGTTTTTTTTTAATAGGTACAATTTTTTATGGAAGATTTTTACTTTAAACACCTGTATCTCCACAACCCCCGTACTATTCAATCCATCCATCACAATGTTTTGAGTGCGTTTCATTCAGTTCTACCACAGGAGTAGCTCGTGGCTAAATAATAGCAGCAGCTCGGGCCGATCTTTAGGTTAAGCCGTGCTTACCTAGGTTGGTCTATGGATGGGTGAAAAACTCTTACATAACGAGTTTTCTCCGTGCCTCGGCAGGCACGTTAAACTGTTGGTCCCGGCTGTCATTTGTCCATCTTTGGCAGTCGTTACAGGTAGTTAGTGGCCCAAAAAGTCTGACAACCAGTCTTACCAAGTGGTGT
Source organism: Xestia ashworthii (assembly GCA_950022955.1). Taxonomy (NCBI): domain Eukaryota; kingdom Metazoa; phylum Arthropoda; class Insecta; order Lepidoptera; family Noctuidae; genus Xestia; species Xestia ashworthii. Next base: position 1,339,490 of record OX465556.1, on the reverse strand, counting down.
CGTATTACCCAGTATTAACTAGGTTGTGGAGGTCAAATAGGCAGTCGCTCCATACAAAAAACTTGAATTCAGCTGAATCCAGTTAGACTGAAAACCGACCCCAACGTAATTGGGAAAAGGCTAGGCTAGGGTTTTAGATCATTGAAAGATATTTTTTTGTTTTTGACCAGCCCGCTACACTATTTCCAGACCACTGTAACTCCTGAAAGGCAAAATCAACAGTGGCGATCACCAGAAAAGCGCCGAGACAATGAAGCTCGACGAAGTCCCAGAGAATGAATTCATAACTGTCTTGGATCCGGCAACGAAATTAATCAGAAAGTATAGAGGAGGAGCAGGAAAAACCGTAATTGCCACTTCATTCATCTATGAAAGATAAAGAAAGATATCTTTAATTTAGGTTTCATCAAAGGTTCATAGTAACCCCAAAATGAGATTTGCTAACAATTTAGTACCAAAAGAGACTCACGGCAGACTGAAGCGTAATAAAATATGTGCTAAATATCGGGCGGCCCCTGCAACTGGGTCAAGTGCACGCGCTGACCCAACAGAACTGATATTCTGATGCATCCGCGCGCCTCCATTATAATTTACCTGTATTTAATAGAGTTAACCACGACATAAAGGGAATTTTAACGTGATTCCGTTTATTATCTCCTGGATAATGAATTCTTATGCCTGCATAGATGGATGGCGATATAATACCTAGTTCTTACTTTTTTTTAGTTAATTAAGTTGTTGCAAGTACTTCTCCAGAGCATCATGGGGTCTTAGAGCGATTTACAGGTACCCGACCTCTGCCTAGCCCTTCAGGGATTTTAGGCGCGATTGCAGTATGTAATGTATTTAAATAGACATCATCTTCTTGTCAAATGTCAAACCAGTATTTAGCAAACGATGAATCAAAATGTCAAACCAGTATTTAGCAACCTCAATAGGTCTGACGTTTGCCTCATTCACGACGGGTAAGAGAGAAGAAGAATAAACATATTATTATAATAACTTGTGGAACATTCGGAAAAAGTTGGGGATTTGGTTTGGTTTTGCGGCTTTGAGGCGCCTCGCAACGTTAGTAAGGATTAACCCATAACCCTCACTATATCGTGAGGTACCAAGCCGACAATAGGTATCATTGCCCCTTAAAATTCACAGTTATAATCCCTATCCAGTTTCATATAAGCTAAGCTTCGTCTATCCCTAAATATAAATGTATAGTATGCATATTTCATGAACCTGCAAAAACTAGCATTGAACGAGCAGTACAAAATGGCTGGCATCCTAAAACCGCTGGTAGACTAGAGCCGCACAGCTATTTTAATAAAGACCACTTCGCTGGTAATGCGAGGTTAAAAATATTCATTAAGTTATAAGCGGTAAGCGGACTCCCCCGAGTCTCAGAAAGTATATAACAAGCCGATGCGTGGTCCGGCTGTCATTTATTTGCATATTTTTGACAGTCAAGAAAGAAGTCTTTCTATAAAGCCGTGCAAGTCGCAAGAGTCAAACTCGCGCTCGAAAGGGGTCTGGAACAATATAGTAATAATATTTAACGCTCATTATTCAATTAATACAGCAACAGCAAACTGGATTTGTTTTTCGTAGTGTGTTAAAGACGGACGTTTTTGTTCGTGAGGTTTATCTCAAGATACATACCAGAATGGCTGTGACATACGGACGGACACTGAGACAGACATGAGGAATATAAAGGGTGTAAAACGTCTTAACGAAGAGAGAGAGAGAGATGCGATCGTGGCTAAATAATATTCACCGCTCGGGTCGATCTTTAGGTTAAGCCATGCATGCCTAGGTTGGTCAGTGGATGGGTGACCACCCTTACATACCGAGTTTCCTCCGTGCCTCGGAAAACACGTTAAGCTGTTGGTCCCAGCTGTCATTTGTACATCTTTGACAGTCGTTACAGGTTACAGTGGCCCAAAAAGTCTGACACCAGTCAAACAAAGTGGTATCGTATTTCCCAGTATTAACTGGGTTGTGGAGGTCAGATAGGCAGTCGCCCCATGTAAAATACTGGTATTCAGCTGCATCCGGTTAGACTGGAAGCCGACCCCAACATAGTTGGGAAAAGGCTAGGCAGATGAAACGTCTTAACGAAGCCGAAAGGTACCTACTTGTTTGCCCCGTCATTACGATCATTTTTTTGATGTACATCAAACCTGGGACCTTCAAGTTAGAGTGATTTTGGGTATCAAAGTTTTTATTTGAAAATTTTTAATTTAAACACTTCCACGACCCCTGGACTATTCAAGCCATCCATCAGCACAATGTTTTGAGTGCGTTACATTGAGTTCTACCACATAACATGATTATTCACCCCAAAAAAAAAATACATTTCCCAGCAACAATTTTTGCATAAAGTTACTTAGTTGGATGTACAGGGCCCCGATTCTGTTAATGCAATAGTGTCACGATAGTTTTTCATTGATTTCTTGTTCATTTTGACACGTTTGGTGATCTACTAACATCATGGCGTCATTATGACTTTCCAATGAACAATCACAGACACTGCATTGAAAGAAATAGCTTATAATAGTAGTCTCGTACATAATGACAAATGAATGACTGACTTACGCGGTAATCTGCCAACATTTTGACAGTTCCTTTGAGAATTAGAGCGGAAATTTGCTCAATTAGTACTATTTTATATTGCAATCAATATAGGCTTCTGTAATAAAGATAATTTAAAACACTTGTAAGAAAATAAATCAAAACACCGGCCGCTAGAAATAAAAACAGATAAACAAAAAGTAGAAATTTAATGCTATGATAAATATTTAGTTTTAATACCGCTAGACAAAAATATCCAGGTCTGAAAGCAGGACACAAATCCCACCGTCATGCATATGCACATGCACATATGGGCCCACCCTCCCGCCCTCATGCATATGCACACATACAAAACAAGTGAGAAATAATTAGCATGCCATGCAACCAAACCTTTACTCGACACGTGTTTCGCCCCTCCACGGGGCATCCTCAGGAGTTGTTGACTCGTCGAGCGTTTGAGCTCGAATGAGCTAGACGCACATCCATGGCATTTAATGCTATGATAAATATTTAGTTTTAATACCGCTAGACAAAAATATCCAGGTCTGAAAGCAGGACACAAATCCCACCGTCATGCATATGCACATGCACATATGGGCCCACCCTCCCGCCCTCATGCATATGCACACATACAAAACAAGTGAGAAATAATTAGCATGCCATGCAACCAAACCTTTACTCGACACGTGTTTCGCCCCTCCACGGGGCATCCTCAGGAGTTGTTGACTCGTCCGCGTCAGGAGTTCCGCAAAGTAACGCCTGATTCCATAACTTAAAAAGAAGAAATGTCACATTTGACTTTGACAGCTAAACAGATACAATGAGATGGATAGTTGCACATTTATCCACGTTACACATTACTTAATGTTTTTTGCTATTTACGAACTTCTTACTACTTCAGATTGCTTTTATCACAAATAATGAATATGTAAAAATATATGTAAATGAAATCTGGCTTGAATAACTGTTTAAATTTAATAGTATATTTTCGTAAATCATTTCTATTAACAGGTTTTATAATACTGGCAATACAACAATGTCATTGTAACACAATTACGAGACCATTGATCGAACCACTATGATGAATTTAGCAGATTGCGAACTTTAAGCAAAATGACAATGGACAATCAAATAGTTTCATTCTGAATGCGATCAAAATAAGTTGACCGTCTTCAGTTTTATCAGCCTATCAATCAAAAGTGTTTCACTTGTACCACAGTACTAAATATCGGGCGAGGCCGATACCCGCAGCGGAGTTTCAATTATACTTTGATTTTCAACCAATTTGTCAGGAAATGTATTTTATCGGCAAACCTTTTTGTTGTTTGCCGTTTTTCTATTAAATATTGAGGTCTTTGAATAATCGTCAACATTTTTCTTTTTATAAACCGATGTTGTAAAGTTTGAGCAGAGTATTATTGCAGTGGAAGGTAATCGAAGATTTTGTTTGGGCTTATTTAGACCCTACCTATATTAATGGTAAAATATGGTAAACAATCAAGTAGCCGTTTCCTTTACTACTTGGTTTAATTTTGCGTATATTTTGTGACAAATGGCGATAAACAATAATTACCGTAGGCAAAAAAACAATTAAATTGAAACCAGAAGTACACCGCTCTATTTCCTTGAATTTTGCTCAAGAAATAAGGAAACCCGCACCAAAATTAAATATCATAAACAACGACACCGACAGAGTTATTTCTTACATTTGCACACTGATTCTCAGAATCGGCACTAAAAAGAACGAAAAAAAAATTTGGTCTCGACGCGAAAACACCACAATGTATGGGGAAATAAGTAAATTTGCGCCGATTATTTGGCATTCACCCTTTGGTCTTTGTATACGTCTCATAAATTTTGTTTGTCCTATCAATTCTGTATGTTTGCTGGTGGAATGCCTTCCGACACAGTTCGGGTTTTGTGGGAGTGATAAAATACGTTACATGATTCTTCCTGGTATATTTTATGGCGATAGGGAACTGGCAACCGATTCAATAATTTTCTGTATCAAAATCAAGATCAATTGCGAGAATCGCATCTTGGATGTACATATTTGCGTTTCCCGAATTTTTTCATTGTTATTTTAGCGATCGAAAATTAATCATTATGTCGTTTTCTATGTCGAGCCCTGGGCAGTATGTGGGTGTATCAATTTAACATTTGACCTTAAAATATTGTTAAGGTAATAAAATACATTTTCCTTTTGTCATCGTTATAATAGTTTTATACATACATTTTTAGTAAAAGAAAAAACATAACACTCACAAGTCTGCTATTCGTCCGATAAAAGTTCGAGTTCCCTAAGTAGCAAATCGGGGCTGGTGCCAACTAATTAATTAATTCTGGCTAATTGATGGCCACGCAGCCTTGACACAGTAAGGTTATGGAATTAAAGGCGTTGGAGTATCACAACAAAAAATAACAGTTACGAAGCATAACGTTTCTATACTGAAGTTCGAAAATCCAACGAGTGAACAAAGATTATTTTTTGGTCCAAGGTTTGTTTATGATTAAACTGAAATAATAATAATTGAAAAGGTGTAGAAGCCGATGTAATCTGCCAGCGAGCTATGGAGACAATTATACTGGGTGTCGAACTTTAAGACCGTTTCAGAAACTCTATAGTTTACTCCCAAACACTTTGCTGATGCGAGTCTTACGGCTGCTAAGTTCGTGATTCCTTCCTGAAGGACCGGTCTACAATCGCATTAGATCAAGAAAAGTGAAAGGTTGGTATGGGAGACCCTTGCAATTCAGAGAAAAAGGCAATTTTTTTAAAAGGGTCTGGAACGATGCAATTTATACCGAATCAAAATTCCAAGCCAGCACTTTAGAACTAGGGTAATTACTTAAGACAGCACCAAAACGCCTGTTCTCACATACATAGTAAATTCATTATCCGTTACGATTTTTAGGAAGGATAAACAAGTACTGTATGAGTCACTAGCTAATACCCAACAACTTCGCCCGCCCGCTTGACTAATTATATGTAAAGTCTTCCTCGAGAACCACTCTATCCTGTGGTGAAAACAGCAGGAAAATCGGTGCAGTATTTTTTGAGTATATCGCGAACAGATGAAACATACGAGGCGGAGGACTTTGTTTAATATTATGCAGTTATGAGTAAAGTGGGCTAAGGTATTATAGCAGAGACTTTTGGTACAACTAAAATAGGCCAATAGTCATCTAAGGATCAAATTTAACTACCCCGTGAAGAATACGAGTCGGACTCGCCCATGGAGGGTTCCGTAGCAGATTGAATGAAAGGTAAATTGCTGTTTACGATTTATGACGTATTAAAAAAAAACTACTGACTAGATCTCGTTCAAACCAATTTTCGGTGGAAGTTTACATGGCAACGTATATCATATATTTTTTTTAGTTTTATCATTCTCTTATTTTAGAAGTTTACAGGGGGGGGGGGAGGAAACTCATTTTACCACTTTGGAAGTGTCTCTAGCGCAAACTATTCAGTTTAGAAAAAAATGATGTCAGAAACCTCAATATCATTTTTGAAGACCTATCCATAGATACCCCACACGTATGGGTTTGAGGAAAAAACTTTTTTTGAGTTTCAGTTCTAAGTATGGTCACCCCCAAAATTCATTGTTTTTTTTTTCTATTTTTATGTGAAAATCGTAATGCGGTTCACAGAATACATCTACTTATCAAGTTTCAACAGCATGGTTCTTATAGTTTCGGAAAAAAGTGGCCGTGACATACGGACGGACAGACAGACACAGACAGACCGACAGACAGACAGACAGACATGACGAATCTATAAGGGTTCCGTTTTTACCATTTGGCTACGGAACCCTAAAAAAACGAAATTTTTATTATGCATTTTTTATTATTCCAGTCCAATTCCATTTTAAACTAATCACGACCCTCCGAAATCAGCTCAACTTGCCCTGATACCAAATAATTGATTACACCAACAAAATAAAACTAAGTACATTGTTTAATATAATATTTATTATGTATAACCTTAACAACATCGTAAACTTCGCAGAATGTTATCAGAACTTTTTCAATGAATACAGTACCATTATCTTATTTATTTTGCTATCTCAAAAACTGAATACGCTTACTTAACCTTCATTAAATGTCTTATGGAATATTTACTATGCGTTTCTTTTGAAGGTCAGCGCACACTTATAAGCTCAGCATGGGACAACATCTCCTAAAATTCCCGGATAGACGCAGCACCAGAAATGGGGTGCTACCGTGCTTACGGCCCGACCACATAGCACTGGGTTGGCGGCGACCCTATATAGTAAGGTGACAGTTCACTCAAAGCCAAGACCTTTGGGCCACAAGCGCTATAAGCACGGTGACTACTGTTTACTAGCTAATCCTGAACTGAGGCGACACCTTAACAATGCTTATAAGTGTGCGCTGATCTTACAAAACGATGGCAGTTAACATTATTGTCTAAAAAAATTGAAGATCAGAAAAGTTGGTCTAATGGAGTTTTGTTGATCCTTAAGTAAAGCTTGGTAAAAGGGTCTGCTTTGAAGATGTTTCTTTATGACAGGTCTGGCAAACCACCCACATCATCATGTGGGTGGGTTAGGCCGTAAGTTATCTCATATTTATATTTAAAACTATAATGATATAGTACTGTAGATATAGGCTATAGGCTGGTACCCGCTGCTGGGACGCAAGCATCAGGGGGTTTTATAAGATTATTTTAATTTGTTGTCTCAATGAGAGAAAAGCAAAAAAAAATGGTAAATTACAGCAGGTATTAATAATTATGGTACAGAACTCTGGGCTTAAAAGATAACATTCAGGTATTTATGTGCCCGGGATAATTCTTTAAACCGGCAAATACGAGTATAATTATTTGATCATGTCTCAAAAGCAAAAAAAGGTCGTCCTTTCCAGAAAAAAAACTCCATTGCCAGGGTTCTTTTCATGTTACAAAAAAATATATTTACAAGTCATTGTTCAACAGAATTCTGACGTCATACCTAACGAGGAGTACGTATACCATTGTTTTAGTAAAAGCAATTAAATAACAATGCTTTGAATTATTGTTAGGATTTTTTATTTCACTTGTAAGATTAATTTACTCTAACTTAAGTCATCCAGTAACGACTTTGACTATGTTGTTATCCAATTAGAAAGATAGAAAGAAAAGGTATACATTTGTCTCGCACAGAATAAAACAAGAACACATAAAACTATTTAGCGTGGAATTCTGGGACACTGTCGCGAAATTATTAGAATCAGAATTATTCACTGCATCACTCTGAGGCCATATAGCATCTTTTCATCGATTATTAAAATAAAAGCTGTTTCCTACAAAGTCAATAAATCAATCAGTCAAAAACTTTATTTCGAACAAGAGTAAATGATATTTAATAATATAAATGTAATATTATACATATCATATTATACAACGTGTAACATAAAGGGTATAGTCATATGAAAGGGTGTGCTACAGACCATCAAACTGAACAACTTTCTCCATGGTACCACAATCGTAATCGCGAAAAAATAATCAAAGGCCCCATACAAAATTCCAATACCTACTCGACCAAATGTATGAAACAGCTGTTTAATTTTTTACGATTACGATGGTGGTCCCATAGAGAAAGTTGTTCAGTTTGATGGTCTGTAGCACACCCTTTCATATGACTATACCCTTTCTGTTACACGTTGTATATATTATTATTATCATATTACATAATTATATATTATTATATACACATATTATTCTATATTAATATATATATGTCACCGTAAAATTGTCAAACACGTTATATTACAATATAACGTGTTTCTCTCTAGCGATATTGTAATATCTCGAATTATTGTCAACTGAACATACGGAAGTATCTCTGGCCCCATACTCGGGACTTGAGGCACCCCCCCCGTTTGGTTAGTTAGGTTCCTTTAAACTTAAACCCTGCACTCGGAAATAGGGGCCCGCGAAGCGGGGCTCCGTCGACTACACTTTTTAGGGGAATATAAAGTGTTTTAAGGTTAGGTTATGTTAATCGATATTTCTCAGGAATGATACAGTATCTTTTCATGAGAGTGGTACCACTAGGCAAAGGGGACCCCTCCTTCTCTCCACACCGCGTGAGTTGACTACCATCGCATGCATTTCACGAAAAATAATGTGTTTTATTGTAAGCAGTATGTTCAATTGACAATAATTCGAGAGTTTACAATATCGCTAGAGATATTACAATATTACGTGTTTGACAATTTTACGGTGACATATACATTAATAAGAATAAAAACACATTACAATTAGTTGATTAATACACTTTAACCTAATTTAATATAATCCAATTAATTTAATCAATTTAATTTATTTCAATACTGCTGCTGATGTTTTTTACAAAAAGGAGGTCTGTGGCCCAGCTGTGGGAAGTGGAACCTCATAAGCAGATGTGGTGTTCCGTCGCTTCCGCAGACAAATTCCACAAGAACGCACAAAAGATCGTGCAAGTGAAGTGCATCGTGTACTAACATAGTTTTTAAGTTAATAAACTAACAAAAAATGTTATTAGTATGTATATTTAGGTTAAGGTATTTATGTATGGGTCTTTGTTACCTGAAATAAATGGTTCATTATTATTATAAGCTTATAATACTAATTAATCTAACACCACTGTTAAGTAAATATGGGTTTTAAATAACGTATTTTGTAAACAAGCAGTTTATTATGAATTAATTATTTATTATCAATTTGTTATGTACCTATATCAAATTGAGTTACTACTTGTAAATAATTCGACAAAACTATTTTCGTCAAATATTTTAACGACTTGTTGTGTGCGTTATTACGTCATCATAAATTTATCGTATTTTTACTCAAATTTCAAAATCATTTCGCCACATGTCGGGTGTGTGTGATTACCTACAGTCGTTGTATAGTAAATGAAATCATCCTATGAGGGTATCATGTAGGTACTTGAAATAAAACTAACGATGATTTAAAGCGACTACAGGAGCTAAACGCGGGTTTTATAATGCCTGAAAGTAAATGATTCACTGCAATAAACAAAGCCAGAAAATATATGATATTCTTCAGGATATATGCTAGTGTTTCGAAAACATAATACTATTCATTTTACTCCATAAAAAAATCACGATTTTATCTCTAAAATTTTCTTTTAACGAGTAAAACCCATACTTAAGTTACATGCGATCATTCTGATTTTTTGGCAACTAATTTTACAAGCAACAAATTAGCATCATAGTGATTTATTTTTTTAGTCCAATCAATAGATTTTTTTGTAAATCCATCGAAACCACTAATTTCATGTTATTCGGCCCGCAGTGACTGACGTTACAACCACTTTGTAGTGCAAGCTGATTAGAACATAATTCTAAAAGTATTTTAAACGAAATTTGAACCACCACAAATAGAGTTGCTAATTTAGCTCCTGTAGTCCTCTTAAATAAGCCACCGTTTCCTCAGAGCTTGTGCGTGGACTTATGGACTTGGTAAATTCTAGATTTCTTATGTAGATATCGTGTTTTTCGGCAGAGGTGTACCTAATTACCTACCTACCTCTGCCGAGAAATGCTATTATTCGAACCTAGCCCACACGGCGGCAATTAATTTCATCTTGTGATTTTTTTTTACATTCGAAAACGTATAAAAGCAAAGCCTACGTAACATGAGCATTGATCTTTGTAAATCACCATGTGCTTTACGAAGATAAGTTGCTTATAATGATATGAACGTTTTTTTATGTTTAAGTAGTACAGGATTTCCAAAATTATCAACAATCTTGGGTGAGGTTTAATAAAACCGGATCTTGTTACTTGATTTCTTGAATTCTTCGTATTTTGGTTTTATTTTATTTTTTTCAGTAATTTGTGGTCTGGTGTCATGTGCCTGGTGACCAAGTTTTATTTTAAAATACATTTTTAGAAATCTTATTTTACTAAATGATAAGGTAGGTATTTTATGTGTTTCTTGAGAATGAGAGTTTACATACATTTGGAACACGTTTAAAAGTTTTATGTCCTTTATTAGAATACCTACATTAATTTTGTAAATTACAAATACTGCTTTAAATAATTCACCTATAAATCTGGGTTTGCGTTGAACAAAGTATTCAACGGCATTTTCTAGTTAATCAATTATGCCTATGTATGTATGTTATTAAATATTGGCCTAGTTTACGCTTTATTATGAACTAGTAACTTTGATGTCACCTCACCTTTATTTGATTGCACACCCATCACACTCTCTGTAATTTCTTGCAACGTTTTGTCTTTTGTTTCCGGCAGATATTTGTACAAAATTAATATTACAACTAATGAGGAAACACCAAATGCAAGGAACGCACCATGCAATCCAAAAGTTGTAAATACAAAAGGAGCTAATTTTAACGAGAGCCCAACTATTAATTTTCCTGTTAATGCGATAAAACACACTGATAAATTTCTTGATCTAATCGGGATCAACTCTCCATAAACAGAAATAGACATTATCATAGGTCCACAACTTACAGCTATTGAAAAGACAACAAATAAAGATACTGTTACATATTTGTTTTCTCTAATCACTTTTAAAGTAATTAAGTATAAGTATAACGATAAAATAAACAAGAAGAACACACCTACGCTTGACGCAACTAGCAACAAAGTACGTCTTTTCAAGTATTTTGACAAAACGCAACCACCGTACATACTCAACACTGTGAAACCATCTAAAACTAACATAGCGGTGTAAGCCGTAGATTCACTATTTGTTATTTTCTTTAAAATATCAATGGCATATACAGCAAACACCAATTTTCCACAGAAAACTCCCAAACAACCAGTTATAACAGACAGTCCGGTTGGTTTATAAAATTCTTTAGCTTTAACACATTTTATGAAATCAGTCACACGTTCTCTTGCAGATAGTTTTAAACTTCCACAGCTTGCAATATATTCCTTTTGTGAATTTATCAAATCTTCCAATTCCTTCTCTGATTCTTCGTCACAACCTTTCAACGAGCGATGTGATGCTGCACATTCTTCAAACCTTCCTCTACTTGCCAACCAGTATGGAGACTCGGGCCAAGTAAAAACAGTCAGTAAAGTATACAATGAACATACTATACCGAAGAGAGGAATATTTTTCCAATGAAAGAAAGTACCTATCGCATTTGAAGCCCAAATACCCCAGTAAAACGTGGCTGACTTTACTATTAGAAATATGCCTCTATATTTTGGTGAAGTGTACTCAGTAAGGATCATGAGACTTATAACGATTTGAGAAGCACTGAATAATCCCTGCATTATATTACTTATCAATAAGTGTGTAATGTTTGTACTAAGATATAAAACCGTGAACGCAGCTAATGTATCTAAGATTGCAATGATGAAAGGTATCTTCCTGCCAACGAATCTTGTGATGATCGAGAGAATGAGCACGAAAGGAAACCCGCTGAAGCCGTACACCGAACCTGGAAAACAATAACAACATAAACAAGTCTGGAATAAAATTAGGAGGTTGCAACTAGGGGACGAGCGTTGAATAAGAATGTGCTTAATTTTTTTTAAGAGTTTTCTACCGCAGACGTGGTGGTCCGCGCTCTTATTTACATTTATTTATTGTTTGCTTGTTTAAAAAAAATTAAAACTACGATCGTGCTCCATCATTGGACACGTTACAATAAACTAAGCTTATTATTAGTAACTTAAGATCTATGTGAGTCCATCCAATTTTTATATATTTTTTTATTGGCGATAAGAGACGTAACACCGAGAAAAGTGGAAGGAATGGGGGGAGGCCTTTGCCCAGGAGTGGGACAGCTCAGGCCATTAAAAAAAAAATCTTTACAATTGTTGATATTTCTTAAGAACTAATTAAAATTAACAAACTAAACTACACTAAGCTATTTAACTATTTATTTTTTGATAACTGCATGGCAATGTGAGTCGACCGGCAGCATCCATTCACGGACATAATAATAATAATAATAATTTATTTAATTTATTTATTTATTTTAATTTATTCAAATAGATTGTAGATTTACAGCTTTTTTACATAAAGTACTCGTACATTAATAACAGGTAACACATTATTGTATTCTACAATACGGTGGATGGTGCTCTGTCGTCCTAGCTAGGCTACAAAATAGCCTGTGTTTAGGAGACACAGTTTCGATCCCTAGTAACTAGTTGGGTCTGGTACGTGTTACATGTGCAGATTGACAAAATTGATATTAACAGATTCTTATGCAGGAAAAATCTACAAGTAGTACATCTAAAAAAAAAAAAATTAAAATGATAAAAACAATAGTAGCATGCAGTAAGTGTGTGGGTGTGCTTCGTGTATGTGTGTGTGGGTATCGTGTATGTGTGAGTGGGTGTACATGTTTAATTGTGTATGTGTGTGGGTGTTCGTGCGGATGCGTGAGTTTACGTGTGTGAGTGTTCATCTGTGGAAGTAATTAGTGAATTGTCAATTTGATAGAAAGATTTCGGTTTCGTCATACTTTAGGTTTGATAAGAAGGAACGCGCATGTATGACTTAGCTCAACCATTTTGTAGGGAACTTAGCGACCGGATGTGCAGGTCATCATCACATCGGCACTGTTTTTACGTGAGTATGACAGACTCACCATGCCATGCAGTTTTACATACCTAATCTATTTTTGGTAACAGAGTTGTTTGGGAGTGGGATGTATTGGCGTTGGTTTGATTTTGGGATTAGGATGGGGTTTTTTTTTGTTAATTACGTCGCCTGATCAGGGACTTCGCTAGCCTGAGCAAAGCTTCCACAACAACTGCGTCTCGATGCTGCATGGCCGTCTTCAGGTTGTACTCAACGACCGTTTTAGTTGGCGCATCCATTGCTTTCTTCGCAAAGCGGCCAGTGGCATCATCGGCGTCGTCGGTGTAATAGACGCAACTGACTGTATGTCTCGACACCGCTCGCCACTTCCGCGTGGGAGATGCTGTCGTGGATTTGGAGTCTCCTAGTCTTGGTGTTGATAATAATTACGCTGTCGAAGGTAAGACCTTGGGCCTCGTGGATGGTTAGCGTGCGCGACCATTCGCCGGAGCCGTATCCCTGGCTGATGAGAAAATCTTTCTCTTCTTGATGAACCAGAAATTGGGTGTTTTGGGCGGTGCTCGGTACTTGCGCTCCTGTGTAACCTTTCACGCTCAGTGAGTGGACCCGCGACAGCGACGGCTCGTAGGAGTATATACCAGAGTATATCTAGCTCAACGCAAATGCCACATCCATCGGATTGCGGTGTGTGCAGAGCAGCTCCTGGGTGATGCCAGCCACCAGATTTGGACGGGTGTACCTTAACTCGAAAAGGTTCTCTCTGTCCAGAAATGGTAGCCGATTTATGTCTCCGATGAGGACAACCTTGCTTCCTCCTGACAACTTGACTGCCATTACTATGGCCCCAAAATGGAAATGGAATGTGCTTAATTAATAACTACTTGGTTCATGCTTAAAATCGATGAAGTTATTATAAGTGTAAATGGATGAAGGTAAACACACAGTTTCAGATTTTCTGGGTAGGCCAATATGTTAATGGATTATAGTTATTACCCCAATATAATAGGATGACTCTTTTGACGTCGACACTTTACGAACAAGGTTAATGGCATGGTAAAATAATTTCAAACACTAAAAATAACTTACTTAGCCAAGAAGCCATATCAGCTGTGATAACTTCAGTATTGTTCGCCTCCCGCCTGATCTGCGGGATGAACATGGTAGGTGCGCCGACACAAAGTCCGTACAGGAACACGGACGTCCATACTCCGCTACAGATCAGCAACTGAAACAAAATACAAAGTTGTGTGGGTCTTATCATTGGACTCCTGACGGCTTTTTCAACCTTGAGTCCTAAAATTTGATAACTATTTTCTAATTTTAGGTAAGGTTTGCTGTGGAGTGGACTATGCTCGGTTTTTTTGAAGATTTATTTTCCTACTCTTGTCCCATGTTACTTGGGGTCGGTGCAATATGTTTTTTTCTTCCATTCTCCTCTGTCAATCGTCATATCATTTACTCCTTTATCTTTCATATCATTCCTCACACAATCCATACATCGTTTCATTGGTCTTCCTCTCCACTTCAATCCATCAACATTTATATTCATCACTTGAAGAATTTTCTGAATTAAACTCCAAAAAGAGAACTGGAGTTAAAACATAGCTTACAAGACTAAGGTTCATGTTCACCAAAAAGATGACGGTCTAATTATCTAAAACAGCTGTTTAAAACACATTTTTGTATGGAAACATGTCATGGAACAGCTGTTTTTAGATAATCAGACCGTTATCTTTTCGGTGAACAGGGACCTAAGCAAAGTAAAGTGGCTTAGAGCTGGTCAGAGTCTAGCAGAGTTTGGGAATTCTTTAACTTCAATTAATCAATCCAGAAACCGACACTAAAACAACAGAATCGCAAAACTGACTAACGAAATCCCAAGTTGAGAATACATGACCCTTTATTTGTTCCAACTCGGAACATTTTAATTAAAATCCGATTGGGCTTCTCTTCAAGTTGTGACCACACTCGGGGGCAAACATCCCAGCCTTTTAGACTACGACTGTGATATCCTCTTAAAGCTTACCAAACCACAGGATAGACAGGCAGAATGTTTAGATAATTCAATTAGGTTGGTAGATAATAAATAGGTAAGCAGGGTTTATACAGGGTGTAAACAGACTCTTCACGAAGCCGTCAACCAAGCCGTCTCTACATCAAACTAAGTAACACTACGCAAAAATTATTGCTGGGAGTCGACTCCATTTTGGTATGGTCTTTCGGCATACTTAAATGGACTCAGACAAAATTAGACGCCCTGGATACGAAGGTCTGTAAATTGTTGACGGCATTTCGTATGCATCACCCGCGTTCTTTGGTAATGAGACTGTATATCCCGCGGAAGTGTGGAGTTCGAGGCTTTTTAAACGCTAAGACTCTCCACAATCGTAAGATATGCAGTCTCAGGGAATATTCCCTAGAAGCCGACGTGGGGATGCATCAATATGTGGTCGCGATGGACAAGGGCCTCACCCCACTCTCCTTGGCTAACGAGAACTGGCGCAAACCTGTAGTACTCACTACTGATGACCGCAGGAAAGAATGGCAGGGCAAGGAGCTTCACGGGCGCTTTTACCGGGCTCTTCATGGGCCCGATGTGGATTTTCTAGCGTCCGTGTCCTGGCTACGTTCTGGGGACCTCTTCGGAGAAACCGAAAGTTTTGTCTGTGCATTTACGGATGAAGTAACGGTGACGAATAACTACCGGAGATTTATTGTGAAGGACGGTACGGTTGACAATTATTATGTCGGGCATGCCACCGTCCAGGTGAATCAATCCGTCACATTATCTCCGGCGGTTCTCGTCTAACTAACGGAGAATACTTGCATAGACACAACCTTGTAGCCAGGAGCAACTTCCTCTAAAATACAACCCTGTGGAATCGGAAGTGCCGTACTATAGGTATGTCCCCGACCCAGTTTTCGATAGTACCAGTATCACATTGTACTGGGATCAATCCATCATCACTGACAGGACTGTTATAGTCAATAGACCTGATATAGTGGTGATGGATCGATCAGAGCGGCGCGCAATGATTGTTGGCATAACGGTCCCGCATGATGAGAACCTCATGAAAGCCGAGAAAGTTAAACAAATGAAGTATCTTGACTTGGCTCGCGAGGTTGTCGACATGTGGGAAGTGGACTCAGCGATCATTGTGCCGATAGTCGTATCAGCCCATGGCTTAATTGCTAAGAGCCTCGACCAACACCTGAGGAGGCTCTCGTTAGGCAGCTGGATTAAGGGCTTGATTCAGAAAGCGGTACTCCTGGACACAGTCTGTATTGTTAGGAGGATCCTCTCTCTGGAGCCCTGACCGCCGGTAGCTTGGACCCTGTTCCCGATTCCGTTGGGATACAATTTTTATATTTTTAAATGTTTTTATACATATTTCTATATTCATATTTAAAAATGTAAAAAGTTTGTTTAAAATTGAATAAAGGAAATAATAATAATATCTTTATTTTCAGACCAGAGATCCATAACAAAACAAACAAAAATAAAGTAAACTTGGCACTTACTAACTAAAACACTTTAAACAACACAACCACCTATAGCACATATCTGAACGACGGTCTGTGTGCCGCCACCCAGCGACACATTATTTGGCCATCCATTCTGCTAGGTACAGTAGCCCCGAGGCTGTTGGGGCTGTGGCGCATCCGACACATCAGTGATGCGATTCGCAGGCGCAGCAGCGAACCGAAAACCGGAACGCGTGCGTCCGCTAACATCCCAGACGCGCTACAGAAGCGCGGCAACCCCAGCAACACCCGGAACGCGTTATTATATTGTAGTCGTAGAGCACTGTATGAGCCCTGTGTGTAACTGACCCACAACAGCGACTGGCAGTGTGCCCTGAACAGTGTTATTTTAACCTCTTTCGTACACCGTGTGAACCTGCGGGCCAGCATGTTACACCTGACAGCCAGCGCTCTACGTTCCCTCTCTAAATCGAAATCAACCGACAGCCTATCGCAGACCCAGTGCCCCAGGTACTTAAAACGAGTGACTCTTTTCAGCGGAACTCCGCCCAAGATTACTGATGGAACAACCCACTCACAATGAAAATCCAAGATGACACCGAGGGTTTTTTGTTTTTCCAATGGGTGTCGTTTTCATGGTTTTTGGGGTCGCTGATAGCGAAAATGAGGTCAAAATAAAAATCCAGTGGTCATTAAGTCACGCAAAAGTGTAGTGGCGCAAGTGTCCATTCGCGCATGTGTCCTTTCGCGCAAAAGTACAATCGCGCAAGTGTCTTGGCGCGTAAAGTCCGTTCGTGCAAAAGGCAAATCACGCATTTGTGACAGGGGCCGAGCCTATTGCCATCAACCGGGCAAAAGTCCTTACTCCATGGCTGCTACTGAAAATTCTTGATGGAAAATCCAATAACACAAAATCTTGATTTTGATAAGCACACAACTAAATACCTTTATTAATTAATACTAATATACTCTATTACTTAAAAATAATATCGATCACTACACTCGATCTCAACCCGTGTGTGCGTGTATCTGCAGGTATTGAACAATGCACACAAACATAGGAAAGCAACGAATTTGCCTAAACTCTAGCGAGTGAACATGATGCGGACTCTTAAAGTAAAGTAACTTTTATGACCTTAAAAACCAGTATTTAAAAAAAACTTAAATTGATCGCAATGACGAGGAGAACAAATACCTTTTGGCTTCGTTAAAAAACTGTTTACACTCTTTATAAGTTAGGAATTGATTAAGGTCCATGTTCACCGAAAAGATAACGGTCTGATTATCTAAAAACAGCTGTCACTGTGACATGTTCTCATACACAAATGTGTTTTAAACAGCTGTTTTAGATAATCAGACCGTCATCTTTTTGGTGAACATGGATCTAAGTCGATTTTGTACTTCTCAGGTTTTTTGTGATGAAAAAAACCTGATCTGAAAAGGGCATACTCAGTACTTTATTTAAAAAAAATCTAGGTATTGCACTTTCGTAGGAAATTGCTGATTTAAAAATATTGATTAAGGTATCCAGTGCATTTCAATACACATTTTCAATAATTTTGCAACTGTGGGGAAAACTAGAATTACTAAATAGTCAACCTAGTCGAAAGTTAAATAAAAGTATTTTTTTCAGTTGAATTGTTTATTATAAAATATTATACATGTGGAGAATGTGTATATGTCACCGTAAAATTGTCAAATACGTTATATTATTGTCAACTGAACATACGGAAGTATCTCTTGCCCCCATAAACGGGACTTGGGGCACCCCCCCGGTAGGTTAGTTAGGTTCTTTTAAACCCTGCACTCGGAAATAGGGGCCCCGCGAAGCGGGGCTCCGTCGACTACGCTTTTTAGGGGAATATGATGTGTTTTAAGGTTAGGATATATTAATCGATATTTCTCAGGAATGGCACAGTATCTTTTCATGAGAGTGGTACCACTGGGCAAGGGGGACCCCTCCTTCCCTCCACACCGCGTGAGTTGACTACCATCGCATGCATTTCACGAAAAATAATGTGTTTTATTGTAAGCAGTATGTTCATTTGACAATAATTCGAGACTTTACAATATCGCTAGAGATATTACAATAGAACGTATTTGACAATTTTACGGTGACATATATACTGTATTACGTGGTGAATATTATTTTTTTCTTACCTGTTTCAAAAAAGGTTTCCATTCTATAGTTTTATTGCTTTGTTTCACAACACTTTCACTGTTTTCTAGAACTTCTGTATAGTTACACTTTTCCATGGTTTTTTTGTATTTTTGTGATTACTTTTCATTCACATTTGAAAACTTATATTATTTGTAATGCATGAAAATTTATTATTTTATCGTTTTTCAAGTGTTGTCCAGTCTGATACACGAGCAAATGTGGCGACTTGACTGCGAATATTACACAGTATTATGTACCTACCACATTTTTACTTTTTAAGGTACACATAAAGTTTAAGGGCAGGTATCCCAATTTTACATAACATTGATTCAATAGTAAATAAACAAAAAGAGATTGTTTAAAGCCAAAACAAAAAAGATTTTGTAGTTGACTATATCTACTTTGATAATTTGTGGCTCAAAACTATCGAAAATTTCACTCAATCAAAAAAAAAATCAAAACAAGAGCCTTAATCGATTGTTTTTTTTTTATGTTTTTCTTAAAGCATGTTTTACTTCCAAAAAAAAAAGACGACGTGTGCGCACGGCTCGTTTTGCGTAAAGGATGGCAGCGTTAAATACCTTCTTTGCTTAGTCTACCCGGCCTTAACCAACGGAACATTAATTTGTTTAATTACTTTTTATAACGGACATTAAACGTCTGCGCCAGTTTACAACTTGAGTTTGAATTATTTCTTTTAAACACGCTGTTTATCGCAATTTAATCATTTACGGAAGTTGAGTTTACGCACCCACTTTATTATTTTATCACAAATCTCACAATAAACAAACTTTCAGAATCATAAAACAAACTATATTCTGCACCTGCCATGATCATCCTAGTCTCCGGTCTAACCAGATGCAGTATACCTACTGGTATTAAGGCGACGACATGGGCTAAATTAGCAACTCTGTGGTGGTTCAAACTTCGTTTGAAACACTGTTAGAATAAAGTTCTAATCAGTTTCCACTACAAAGTAGTTACCTGGTACGTCAGCCACTGCGGGCCGAATAGTACGAAATGAGTGGTTTCGATCGATTAAAAAATTAGAACTTAACTATTTAATAATTAATAATCCATCACTCGATGTAGTTTAGTATAAATTTGTTATGGTTCATTTTGAATTAATTTTCATTGTTAAGTAAGGGATTAACTGCTTTTAAAGAAAATTAAGAGATATGTTTGAAGATTTTTTGATGCACTAAAGTTTGTTAAATTATGCTTTGAGCTCCATCACTGGCAAAAAACACTTAATTTTTATTTTTTTTTATTTTTCAAAATTATTTACGGTTTATGAGATACAGTGCTTTTGAAAACCGCCTTCTCGACCGTTTTCAAGAAATCTCCGCTTATATTATACTAGCACTCGGCTAATTTGCAAGATATCAATATAGTTTATAGCCTATTTTATTTGCTAAATATGTAGCTTTCTAATGGTGAATTCTTGAGTTAAATCATAACAAACAAACAAAAAATCAAATCTTTCCTCTTTATTATTTTAGTGTAGACTAGCTTCTGCCAGCGGCTTCGCCCGCGTGAAGTTTGATTATTGTCCCATGGAATCTTACTGCCGGGATAAAAAGTATTCTATGTTTTAATCCAGGTTATAAACTATCTGTGTGCAAAATTTCATCCAAATCCGTTCAGTAGTTGTCGCGTGAAAGCGCAACAAACAAACTTACATTCACATTTATTCTCCGAACTGCTAAGCTATCGGGAGTTACACGTGTTATTGTGAGTCAACTATAAAAGATAGACATATGCTGTCGTGGGATATTTTTTATATAATTTTATGTGGAATATTTCCGTTATACATGATTTCTATGTAGCTTTAACCATTAAGGCTGCACACGCGACGGAAGCTAAAAAAACCAAGTAACTTCTCCCGTTTTCCCAACATTTCCTTTCACTGCTCTGCTCCTATTAATGGTAGCGTGATGAAAAGTATACTATTACCTGCTCAGGAGTATGTAGAATAATTGTACCAAGTTTCGTTAAAATCCGTCGAGTAGTTTTTTTTTCTATAAATAACATACAGACAGACAGACAGACAGACAGACAGACAAAAATTTTACTGATTGCATTTTTGGCATCAGTATCGATCACTAATCACCCCCCGATAGTTATTTTGTAAATATATTTCATGTACAGAATTGACCTCTCTACAGATTTATTATAAGTATATAGAATAGATATATAGATATAGATAGATAGATAGTTATTTTGTAAATATATTTCATGTACAGAATTGACCTCTCTACAGATTTATTATAAGTATATAGATAGAAGATAGAAGATAGATGGAGCGACTGCTACTATCTGACGTCCACAACCCAGCTATTACTGGATAAATGCAAAACCGATTGGTATAACTGATTGTCAGACTTTTGGGCAACTGACTACCTGTAACGACTGTCAAAGATCTACAAATGACAGCTGGGACCAACAGCTTCACGTGGTTTCTCAGTTACGGAGAAAACTCAGTATTTTTAATGGCCTTGGCATGCGCAGCTTAAACTTGAAGACGGGTCAATCTCCAAAACGGGCGTATTCGTGTGATCGCTCTGGTGCTTTTCAGATATTGATATTTAATGGTAATAATGTATCTCATTAAAAGAATGATATTCAAATAGTACTTTTCAATTTACACAAACAGATGGAAAATTTCGCGACCAAAGACGATAATTGGTACCAGAGCGATCATAAATGGAACAAAAAAAAAATATATTGATAAAATATTATTTATTTAGCCATTTTCAGACATATTCAATTTAGTGTACGTGTAACAAGATTACATGTAAGAGAAATGTATTATTTTAGAAAAAGTTCAAGGCATTATTTAATTATCAGTCGTACTTACATAAAGGGTGTAAAACACCTCTTCACGAAGCCGAAAGGCACTTGTTCTCCCCATCATTGCGATCATTTTTTTGTTCTGCACCATACCTGGGAACCTTTTAGTTACGGAGATATGGGGGGTCAAAGTTACAACTTTTTGACAAGTTTTTTTTTTTAATACTAGTTTTTTTGTAATATTTTGACTTTTATCACCTCCACGACCCCCGTACTATTCAATCCATCCATCAGCACAAAGTTTTAAGTGTGTTACATTGAGTTCTACCACAAAACATGATTTGTAACCTCAAAAAAAAAAGTTGCTTCCCAGTATTATTTTTGCGTAAAGTTACTTAGTTTGATGTACAGAATGCTTGGTTAACGGCTTCGTGATGAGGTGGTTTACACCCTGTATAAAAATACGGATTATTTAATTGGAAAATACGGAAAAAAGAATATATGGAAAATACGGAATATGCAATTGACTGCGACGCTGCGTGTCGCAGGTTCGATTCCCACACGGTTAAATTTACAACATCGTAGATTTTTATCAAATTTTAATTGTTTTCATTTTAAACGTTTTTTGAGTTTTTTTTTGGTACTGTGTAAATAGTTCAAGTTAAATTCATTAGTTCACTGATAACCTGTAATTTGTAACTTGACACCATTCAATCTGATAAGTGTAACAGAATCCGAGCAGTTCCGACCCCTGGCCTGAAAGACCATGCATTCGCTTTTCTTTGAGTTATAGAGCAAACCGTGATCGATCGTGCGTAACGCTCGGAGATGCCCAGCAACCTGGACAGACCACACACCGAGGCGCTCAGCAGCACCATGTCGTCCGCATAACTAACCCTACAACGACAACATCCAAATTTAATTAAATGAACCACAACATGGGTCATGGGTGACCCCAAAATAAAAAAATGATTACTTACAAAATATTAAACTTTAATAAATTTAAACAATTATTACAAGGTTTTTTGGATATTAATGGAATGCTTAAGGGAAAAAAAAATAGTATAAATCTGAAAATCTAGATACATTTGGTGACAAATAGGTAACCTGTGTTGTGCACATATATTTTTGGAGCACTTAACACATTTCTCTCTGCCCTTCCTATCTTTGGCTCTAGTGCATAAATAGCAGCGGGAACTTGAAGTTGATCGAGCTTGGGCTACCTGAGCACTGTTTTCTTCATCTACTCCCAAAACATGAAGCATTATCACTTTAAGAGATTGGGGCAAATTTTTGACCTCATCAAGGCGGCGTTTCACGTAGGGCTGTACTAATTGAAGGCTTAGGTTTCTTAGAAAGCAGTTCCTTTTCAGTTTACTCCTGCGAATGTTTGCCTTGAGTATTACATATGAATTTATACCTCCAGCATCAAGCATGCCGTAGAAAAATCTTAGCGGCCACCTTCGTGTTTTTCTTGCTGTTGTCTTAGAATGACTTAATTGGTCAAACGTGTCAACGCCGCCTTCGTGGCGTTATAATCCAGTATTATTGCGGGTTTTTGTGTATTAGGGTCAATTTCACCAAATAAACGTGAAATCACACAACAGTTAATCACAAAAAAATTGTTTCGATAACCACAACACGGGTCGCGGGCGACCCCAAACTGCAATATCTCCGAACCTAATGAGCGTGCGCACCCCGCCATGCGTCACGGGCCACTGAATACCAATTACGGAAGGTACCTAGACGCACAGTGTTGTAGGTGCAAAACTCGCTAAATAAAAATAAAAATACGTGTGCATGGGGTCACCCATGACCCAATGTTGTGGTTCTAGGGCTAATATTGTTGACACAAACACCGTCAATATGGCAGCCGACACGAGTTATACTACTGAGCTACTCTATCAGTGCGTTGACGTACAGGTCGAAGAGCTTTGGCGAGGTCAGTCCGCCCTGCCTCACCCTGCACTCTAACCTGTATGGCTCCGTCACAGCACCGGACCATCGAACGACGTTGACCTGGTTAAGATACCCGTTGAAAATTTCCAGAGGCATTGAGATGTAACTTAATTTTTACCATAAGATGTCATAACTAACCTGGTCGAACGCTTTCGAGAGGTCAAGAAAACATGCATAAATAGGTGTGCTCCTATCGGAGTAGTACTTGATAGTTTGCTTCAAACACAAGTTGGCTGACTCAGTAGACAGTCCCTCCCGGTTTAAAACCAAATTGGTTGTCATGCGTGTTTACATACCGGTCAAGCTGTGTATTAAGCAAACTGTCAAGAACCTTAGGAAGCACTGTGGCTAGTGAGATTGGCTTGTACCTAGTTGCTCGTGTTGCCTAGGTCACCGGTTTTACTCTTCACAATTGGTACCGCCACGGTCTTTATCATCTTGCAGCAAGTACGTATGTCCCAAACAACATGTAAATAACATGGTAAGAACTCTGGGGAGGTGGACGCCAGCATGCTTTAAATGCTCAATGCTCAGGCTGTCGTGGCCAGGAGACTGACCACGTGACATTGACTTAATAGCTCGCCGAATATCCTTAGCTGTAAATCTAGTATCCAAATCCTGTCCATTTGACCCATCCACACTGAATGACCGTGATGGTCCCAATGGAGATTTCACCATAAAGTGATCCTTAAACATGTCCGCAATACATTTTGGTTTATTCACACCGTTAACGCTCACGGGTAAGCCCGGTTTATTATTTAGCCTACTAGTGGTTTTACAAAAATTCCGAAAGTCATGTTTCGAATGGTGAGAAGCGAGTGTGAGTGATATACATCTTTATCTGCTCCCTATTATTTTGGCACCACTTTAGGCGTGATTTAAAGATTTTACGAGACTCCCGCATCTAGAAGACAAGTTCTAGATTTCACATTTCTTCACAAACTGTTCAATGGGGTTGTTGACTGTAGCGAGCTTCTTGGAAAACTGCAGATAAGTGCACCATCTCGCTTGCCGCGCAAATGTAACTATAACCTTTTCTATGTGCCGGGATCCAAAACAAACCTCGGACACTTTGCCGTTCTGCCAAGGCTCTATAAGCGGTATAACGAAGTATCTAAGCGTAATGAGGTAGATATAACATTTAAATTAGCTAGGTTTAAAAAAGACTTATATGTCACAGTACCCAAGTCGTAATATTTTGTTGTTCTTAGATGATTATTTTTAACATCTATTTTTTTTTGTTATCATTCACTTCCGTTGTTATTATAGTTCATCTTTTATGTAATTCGCCTTGTTTCTTTTGTATATCTTTGTGTAATGTATTTTGATTTGTTTAGATCGTTTACCTTATCAAATTTACTGTATGTACCTACCTAGATTATAAGTGAATGATGAAGTCTCCTATAATTGGAGGCGCACACTTGTATTTCCCCTGTTAACCTGTTATCTGTATACTTTCATTTGTAATTGTGTAGTTTCTGTTGGAGATCCAATAAATAAATAAATCTCCTCCCGAATACGACCTTCACTCGGTTTACCCCACAGTACCCATTCCATAAATTTACACCGAGCTACCCCGTGAGCGTCACGCACATGCTTGTTCCATCCTATCACTGATTGTTTTTTCCTCGGTTTAACAATAGTATGACTCTCAGAGGCGGCTTTTCACAATGCACTTACAAACGAAATGAATACAATGACTACAAAAAAATTCAAAATCTAGTCCACGAACCAATGATAATCTTCGATCAACGCCCAATATTGTTCACTTAAGAATAATATTTCGCCAAGTTCCCAAACCCATAAAGCAACCCCTGGGATGTCCGCAGTAAGTCTTGAAGCCTCTACATCATGCCCCAAGCCCCGCTGTGGTCCACATTCGTCTCATAGTGGGGACACTTAATGGCCTATTAGGAACGTCATAAAATATTTCCCACACTTAAAGAAAATAGAGCGAAACGTTTCCTATGGAAAACACTTTGGGAGTAATATTCAAGCTGGTTATTAATGTGGGGGTAATAAACTATTGACTTTTATAGTGTTTTGTTTGTATCTGTCGTCATGTGGTCTTCTTTTCCTTCTGTACGGTTTGATCAATCCAGTGCGGACAAATATCTTTACAAATTATTATTCTTATTTTTTGTTTATAGGGCCGGTCTTTTATTATGCGTTCAGTAAAAAGCTGTTATTTATTTTGCGATCAGATACTTGAATTTTATTTATTTGTATAGTAATACGGTAAATTTAAATTTTATATCGACATCTTATAATTAAGTAATTTATAAAACAGCCCATGCTTATAGTTTAAGGGTGATGCTCTAAGGTAGCCCGCGAAATTCAATATCTCTCTTTCGCGGAAACTTCTTAAAATGTACAAAAACACGGATATTGATAAATTTTAATCATCCGCTAAAGGCACTCACAAACAGCCTATGAGTCGATTCATGTTCCCTATCCGTTTGCATAAAATTTTAAGACCTAATATAACTTAGCATAAGTTTGTTTGGCATAATTATATTTTCGCATAATATAATTACGCATAACAGCTTACACATAATTTTTTAAGCATAATTTCTCTAACCATAATAATGATTAAGCATAATATTCTAAAGCATAAATTTATTTACGCATAATGATATTAAAACATAGTTTTATAGAAATAACAATGAAATAATTATTAACACCTAGAATATTAAACACTAAACACGTTTATACAATATTGCTCTAATGAAATTTGTGGGCACTTGATATTGTAGGTACGAGTGGAATAGAAATTATTTTTTTTATTTTTCTAAGTAGACGGTGGTGTCAGGTAATATATAACACATTAATATAATATAACGTATTGAACAATTTTGTGGGTTTATTTTTCGCTGTAGGCAGCATGAAGCAAGCAAGCATACAGCATACAAGCAAGCATGCAGCAAACAAGCAAGCATGCAAGCAAGCATGCAGCATGCATGCAAGCATGCAGCATGCAAACAAGCATGCAGCATTCAAGCAAGCATGCAACATGCAGCAGGCAGGGTTTCTGTCACGGCTCCGGCGCTGCGGGCCTCCGGCGGCCCCACGCGTCCTAATCGTCGCAGACGGCTTTCGCTCACCACCGCAGCTTCGGCTTGTTGGCCGGCTTCGCCGGCCTCAGCCGCGGCGGCTCGCTCGCAGCCGCCTGCTCCTCAGCCCGCGGGCATAGTATAAATAGGAGCAGTAGTGCAACTAAAGCTCAATCCGCGTTATAATTACCTACCGTACTTGCCTGTCTCAGGGTTGTCACTTTTAGCTTAATTTAAATTCAGTGCCTAGAAATGTGTTGTCTGGTTTTCATTGAGATCTACGGCATATTTCTTTTTACTATCTTATTTTAAAATTTAGAGGGGTGGGGATGGGTCTATCTTTCAAACGATTGTAACGCAATGTAACGCATTCAAAACATTGTTCTGATGAATGGATTGAATACTACGGGTCGTGAAGGTGTATAAAGTTAAAATCTTACAATAAAAACTTGTTGGTCAATTAAGCGCAGCCACTGAAGGCGTCTGGAATGGAAAGCACATTTAATATACCTACATTAGGTATCTATCATAAAAAGTGGAGTAAAGTGACTAAAATATTATATAAAAAAACATCGTAAAACCACCAAAAACTATGTGACCTAAATGACTATGAGACTATATGATCAAAAAACTATTATCAAAAAAAATATTCTACAACAAAGAGTGTGAAATTTACGATGAACACAATGTTTACTATTTGTTTTACCTTATATTTCCTAAACTACTTGACCGATTTACATGATTTTTGCATGGATATCGGTTTTAAGCCAAGTCCAACGTTTTTACACTAATTTCAACGTCATATCTTAATTAACAAAAAATCACCTTTTCAAGTTACGTAAATATGTGACACAAAACTTTAAATTACATTTTTCTTGGTCTTATTGGACTTTAAAATTGTGATGATGCTAATTCATCATAATACTATGAAGATTCCAATAAGATACCATCAAAAAAATACTTATTTACGACATAAAATTATTAGGTAGGTACCTATCACAAGTTTTCAAAACACAAAATTTTGATGGATAATTATTAATAATGGACACGTACTTTTTTGGTTTTGTAAATCAATGGTCAATACTAAGATAAAACGCAGCAAAACTCGGGAGTGGGGGCTCGTGACGTCATTCAAAACTCATTCAAAATTATACTAAGGCGTCACGTTCGTAAATTTTGGTTTGTCTAACTGACGGACTACCTAATTAGATTTCTTTTGTCGTCTACCCTATTCGTCAATCATTTTAAATTACGTATTTTATAACTTTAAATATGGACTTATTTACTATACCTACCTAAAATACTGAGAAATCGGCATAACTCAACGTAAACAAAGTCAAAGAATCTATTGTCAGATCAAGTACCTACCTACCTAACATTCTAGTGGGAAAGTAGACCTGCCTACTTCGTCTGTCTAATAGAAGACTAATACAACAAACAAATACTTAACTAGGTATCTCATCATCAATAATAAATTATATGCTAGAATAAGCGACTTGCTTACCTTTCCTGTTCAGTAGGTAATCTGAACAGAGACAACTCTGGAATAGTTGAATTATTTAGACACCCATACACACAGCAATAGGTTCTCCTGCGATAATCACCCATTTTTAATTTATTTACGTATGCCTTTATGCCGTGACGCGCGAACTTTGTGCGGTGTGCAAGCCTCGACTGGCGGCAGTAAGACACGGGTCGAGATTTTGTTAGAGTGTGCGTGCGGCGACGTAAAGATAGTATGACGCACACATACAAGCCGCGCGCGGTGCGTTTCTATGAAGATACCCTACTTGTCTTTTTTTATACTTTGCCGCGGGCCACCTCGCCCCTCCGCGCCTACGCGATTTTAAATTACACTCTAGGGGTAGGACAAACAAGACCACGTGGAGTCGGTTTTGCAGCAATTCGGTTCTGTCACTAACTTTTGTTGCACAGCATATTAAATTTTTACACAACATCTAATATATTCTTCAGATAAAAGTTATCTCGCGATTGAAAAATCCTTTAAGTTACATAATGTTATGTTTAATAAAACATTTGCATGAAAATTGTTTTTGTTATTTATATTAATTGTATGCCTAAATATTATTATGCTAATAGTCATATATTAATTGTATGCCTAAATAATATTATGCTAATAGTCATTAGGCCTACTAACGTTATGCGAATCAAATTTATGCCAAACCAAATTAGTTTTTAAGATGATTATGCCAACATAAAATGTATGCCTAAAAATTATGCCGAAGTATTATTATGCCAAAACAAATTGTGCCAAAATCGTTATGCCGAAGTATATTAGGACAAAGAACATTATGCGAAAAGAAAGGATCCCGTCGATTCAACTGCCGTTAAAATAAGAAAAAAACGGTAATCAGTTTAAACCAGTGTAGAAAATCGCGCTATTTTGTTGCTAATGTGTTGTAATCCTCATCTGGCTAGTCTCTTCTCAAGCTATATTGAGGTCAGCTTCTGGTCTGACCAAATGCAGGATCAGGCTTCATTGCAGAGTAAATTAGTCAAACTTAAAAAAAAAACAATCTTGTAGTAAAATATAAAAAAAAAAGATGAAAATTAGGTTTACTTATCAAAATTGAACCCGCGCACTTGACGCAAGTTTAATTGCCTGAGTTCGTAAGGAGGCATTAAACTAAATTATACTTGTGTTTTTTACAAACGTAGGCTTACTTTCTCCCTAGCCTAAGTTGGCAAGCAGCCGGTTTGGATTCGTGCTCTATTACTGTTTCTAAACCCCCTTCAATTATTATTTTTTAAATATATTCAATGTACAGACACAGCTTTATACTTTTTTATTATAATGTATAGATTTATAAGTGACTGCTGTTAGTAACGATAAAGATGTTGCGAGTATACAGCGTGTTTTAATGGTTATTAACCCGCGGCAGGACGATTACCCATCAGTAGTACTATCGAAACATTAAGATAAACTTAAAAAAAAAGTTTGTCTTTTTTTTCAAATCACTAAAAAAGTATTCATAAACTTGAAAGCGCGAGAATCAATAGTAGCTCACTAGACATAACGTAGGTACTTACACGAAACGCACGCGCTGCCGCGCGCTGCCGGCAACAAAGGGAAGAGTGAATAATAAATGTTCAGAGCAAAATAAGCTCTCGAGCATGGTGATACGGCATCAACTAGCCTGCACGCACGCGGCAAGCGAGGCCCCCCGCGCCATTGCCTCAACATAAAAGGATGCTGGCAAATGTTGCACTCCGCGCTTAGTCCTTCCGCGAACGTCACACGTTCAATACGTAATCGACATCTTTTCAAAAATGAATCGTCATTACTATTTTTCTAATTTAGAGTTTGTCGCTATGGTGCAATTATATTCCAGGGCTAATTACGATTCACATGCTGCCCGGCGACTTTTCGCGGACCCGCAACACTTGCAGTCACTCCGTCTTCGCGGGGTTTTGAACCCGCAAGTCCCACAGGCCCAGACATTTGTAGCGGCAACACAGCGCGCAGCGGCTACTTGATTATGTACAGTTCAGGACACTAGAGCATGCACAGGGCAGAGGTCGTTCGGCCGTTTATTCGAGCTCGACGAAAAGATAATCGAGTACTTCGAACGGGATCCTCGTCGCAGTACGCGTATGGCTGCGGCTAGATTTGGCGTAACCCAGTTCTACATCTGGAAAGTGCTCAACTTAAAAGGACTGCATCCGTATCATTTTCGTCCAGTTCACCACCTCCACGAAAACGACGCACTGGCTAGAATTGCTTTTTGCCAGTAGTTAATTGATATTCAGAACTTGAACATTTTGTGGACATTTACGCGAGTTGGAATCTTCAACCAACGCAACGAACATTTTCGGTGTTTTAATACCTACATGTTATTCGCAAGTGTGCGCATCAAGTGCGCTTTAGTGTTAATATGTGGGCATAATTAATGGCCATCTCATTGGACCACATTTCGTGACAGGACACTTGACAGGTGCAACTTACCTAGAAATGCTACGTAATGTTATCCCGGACTTATTAGAAGACGTTCCGCTAGCGGTACCGGTAGACGATTTGTATTACCAGTATGATGGGTGCCCGGCTCATTATCAGCGCGCCGTGCGACAACACCCTGGACTCGATGTTTCCTCAGCGCTGGATCGGACGTGGCGGGCCATACCCTTGGCCACCGAGAAGCCCGGACTTGATTCCGTTGGACTTTTATTTGTGGTCTGAGCTCAAGCGCCTGGTGTATCGTGAAGAACACCAAACACTCGACGCGTTGCTAAGGGCGATAGTGGACGCTTTCAATATCGTGAGACGTGACAGAGACACTCTAATCAAACTGAAAGACAATCAGTTAAAACGTGCTCGTTTGTGCATTGCACTTAGTGTACTTAGTGGTTTGCATTTCGAACAATTACTCCGCTATCGGGAAGTGTAAGTACTTACTCGTACCTTGTAAAAACATTTAAAAGTAGGTTAGATAATTAAAATCATTGTAAATAAGTTGATTCCATTTTCAAATACGCCTTATATACTTTACTAGCTGGTACCCGCGACTTCTTTCGTGTGAAAATTTAGATACGTGTAGGAGACTGCCTCGTTGATCGAGTGGTCGCAAGCGCGACCACTAAGCATGAAGTCCTGGGATCGATTCCTGGTTTAAGCAGTGTTGAAAAAAAGTGTATATTTCAATTGCATAAAGTTATGACGGTGATAATTTGGAGGTCACCTTTAAGCAAGTGTAATATGCTTGTGTTAGGTGACCCCGCTCTAGCCGTGTCGACGGCGCGTTCGTGTTCCACGTGCGCCTCGAAGAGATCTCAGCATAATGAAGGGACCCGCAAGGGCCGAAACCTGCCGGGGCTGCGGGGCTGTTCGAAAGAGATACCGTGGCCCCGGAACATAAAGGGCGAGAAAGGAACATGAATGGGTTATAGTCAGTAAAAGTTCGACATTCCCTCCCGCTCCGCCCAGACTGGGAGAAATCATTTGAAGATTTCCCATCTGAAAAAACAAAAAAGGTGGCTCTGCTCTTCCAGCTTAATATTAAAGGCAATGATGGTATGTTATGTGTGAGAACTGACTGTCTGATCAAAATGAGATAATGTGGGTGACTACAAAAGGTGTCATATTGGATGCTATAATTCTGGGCGGCAGAGGACCGAAACCAAATTAAATGGCGTTGAGGTGACTATATATATATATAGCACCGTTACAACTGTTAAATTTTGATTTTTTTGGGTACTGAACAAGCAACATATAATTGCCCGTGTGAGAAGCATGGAGTACACAATTGAATGCCTGTCACTTTTATGGTTTCGCCCTGGGTGAAATGTGGGAGTACGATCTGTTGATCGTCATTGTAAAAGTAAATTGAAATGATACGTTATTTGGAATAACGGGAATGCGGGGAATTGAAA
This sequence comes from Xestia ashworthii, assembly GCA_950022955.1. NCBI lineage: Eukaryota > Metazoa > Arthropoda > Insecta > Lepidoptera > Noctuidae > Xestia > Xestia ashworthii. The sequence continues at coordinate 1,307,539 of OX465556.1, read as the reverse complement.
CACTCTCTCTTTTCGCAGCTCCGTTTTTGTAATGTTACATTTTGTATGGCCAAACGTCACTTTTGAGTATCTGTTAATATGTGAGTAAATAGTAAGTGCTACTTTAATTTTGAGTGACATTCCAGTATTCAGGGGTAAGTGCATCAAGGTTTTGCAGAACTGGAACGACAACTTTAAGCTCTAGATGATGGAACAGCACGTCCGCTAACTCTGGGGTGTTGAGAAATTCTTCGGGGTAGGTAGTACCATCGTTCTCTGTGGAGGGCGGAACACCGCCGTGTCCTCGTAACGGCGATCGGTGGCGGCGAAAAGAAAGGTGTCCTCAAGGGCCGATGCCTGCCGGGGCTGCGGGACTGTTCGAAAGAGATACCGTGACCGCGGAATAAAAAGGACTAAGAAGGAACATGGATGGGTTTTAGTCAGTAAAAGTCTCACACTCCCTTCCGCTCCGCCCAGAGCGGGAGGGGTCATTTGATGATTACCCATCCGAAAAAAAGGCACTACCATCGTCATAAGCCATCACAGTGTCTATGGATGTGTATACTTTTAAATAGCCGACGATCTCGAAATTTAATGTTGGTTTTGTTTGCTGACCCACTCATTCATTGACGACAGCACTCCTCTACTCACTTCTCACACAACGACTGTTTACTTTTTATATTTACCTCTAAATAGAAGAAAGTTCATCCTGTAGTCACAGGGAAAATTCATCGGAATATAGAATTTTCCCAACTGCGTCCGATTCCAGACGGCTCTCTACCATTTCCAGTAGCTTAATTCCCAAAGGCACCTGCTTCGTGATCGTTGTATAGTTGAACGCGCGTTTTGCACGTAATAATAATATGAAGTTTTTCAGTACCGGACGTTTTCACAGTGGCGACACCGAGAGACAGGCGTTTATTTTCATCCATCGCTGTGCCCCTTTCAGTAACTGGCAGTGTCAGTTTAAAGTCGTTTGCGAGCAAAACGACGACGCCACCCATCAGCGCCTGTTTGCCGCGGCATGCATGCAACTGTTGCCAATGCTGCAAAAGAACTCGCTCGTTTTTTTGGGGTATCTTTGCTAGCTAGATTCAGAAGAAATTTGAAAACGCTGTCATGGAAGCCACAGCCACAGACATGACGGCACGGTTGGCGCAGTGGCTGAGCAAATGGCTGCTGCCCTGCGGATATCGGGTTTGATGCCCTCACCAAACAAATTTTTGCATGGCTTATAGGTAGTGGTTCCGGGTCTAGCTGTTTGTGTTTGTGGGTTTTAATGTTTGTGAACACACCCACGATACAGGAGAAATTTCTAGTGTGAGGTAAAACTTTTGCGGTCCTTGGCCAGCTGATGGTTCAGCACAAATGCAAATATGGAATGGCACAGTTGGCGCAGTGGATGAGCAATTTACTGCGGCGCTGCGTGTCGCGGGTTCGATTCCCACACGGTTAAATTTAAAACGTCATAGATTTATATCCAATTTTAATTTTGTTTACATTTTAAACGTTTTTGAGTTTTATTTCGTACTGTGTAAATTGTTCAAGTTTAATTCATTAGTTTACTGATAATCTGTATTTTCAATAGTTAAAAAAAGATTGGAATGATTTGAAATTAAAATAAACAAATTATCTAGAACTTACAAAAAGTGATCGTGATCGAAGCATGTAAATAATAATTACTTTTGGGAATCTAACAGTACCAAAAAAACAACACAAAAAGTGGATAATTACAGCGATTCGAACCTGTGCCTCCTAGTGTACGGGAAGGGTGTGTAATATATGATATAATAACAGAAAGTATTTTTACACTTGAAATAACGTTCACATGATATAATTTTCATATGCTATAAAAACAAATAACCTAATTTCATGTGATCTAATCATATATTTCAAATAAACTTCTTTTACTCTAATAACATTTAGTATAACGTTCATTAAAAATAATTTTCAATTTGTATAATGCTGTTTTAATATAACGTTTAGTTGACATAACTTTTATTTGACCTAATTTTCATATTTCCTAATTTTCAGCCGAAATTCTGTAATGAATAAGTAAATCTCTCAATGCTGGTCCTGCTCCACAACCATAGGGGCAAACCAATTGATTCCCAGTTTAGTTATTGTGGAAGCTGCAGAAGATTGTAGAAAAGATCCTTGCATTGTATAGATTCCATATATTAGTATTATACACCCAAGTAACACAGTCTTGGAGGTTTAAAACAAATCTGTCTATTGACAGTCTATTCACGGTTAATCTTTAGATAGGGGCTTTCTAAAAATGGTTTTAATAAAGAAAATGTATTCTTATAGAGTTTTTTTTCTCAATTTTTAGAGCATTTGTTCTATAGCACACTTATTTTAAGTACGTCCATAGGTATTTTGAATGTTTTAAGATAAAATGCTCTACAAATAGTTAATAAAGCCTAAACGTACCTAACTTGAAGTAATTTTATAGATAAAATGATATATTTTAAGATAAAACATTATATTTTAGCTATTGGTATTCTTATCTTTGTATGTAAACAGACTTAAGTCTAGTTAACTACTCTAGTCTAGATACTTCAATAGATATTTTTCAGTTAGTCTAAAAAAATGATAGTGAAAACGTGTTTTAAGTATTTATTTTCCTAAAAATGGCCTTATTAAGTGCAATTGTATTAAATATTTGAATTGGATGATTTTATGCAATAGAGACAATGAAAAAAATTAAAAGGCTTTCGTCGAAAAATAGGCAAATATTTAAAAAGGAAGAAAAATGACGAAGAGTTGTAAAATAATTCAGATTCCGAATCGAAATTGTTCTACGACAGAAGATATTTGCAATGTCCCCTACAACATCACAAAATTATGTTATTGAGCAGTTCGATTCGGATACAATAAAAATGAAAATGACGACGCGGACGCACAACCGAACATGTCAAAACATGCGTTACTCATCTATTACTTAAACTTACGTCAAATTACGGGCTTTGTACACAAATCTGCGAATATGCACATTACAAATTAAATACGAATACCTACACAAGTTCGGAGGGATCCGTCCACTCTTGTATACCAGCCTTTTTTTTTTTTTTTTTTTTTTTTTTTTAGGATGGGAAATCATCAAATGACTTCTCCCACTCTGGGCGGAGCGGGAGGGAGTGTCAGACTTTTACTGACTAAAACCCATCCATGTTCCTTCCTCGCCCTTTACGTTCCGGGGCCGCGGTATCTCTTTCGAACAGTCCCGCAACCCCGGCAGGCTTCGGCCCTTGCGGGCCCCTCTCTTATGCTGACATCTCTTTGAGGCGCGCGTGGAACACGAACGCGCCGTCGACTCGGCCTGTCGTCGTTAGACGGACGGACGGCTAGCTAGCCCATAGCCAACCGTCCACAGGCCCGCGTCTACGGTGGCCGGTAGCCACCACGTGGCCCCCGACGCCCGGTGCGTCTCCCGCGGCGGCCGGGAAGAGAGGATCTCTCCCTCTCTCGTTCCGCCACCTCCTTCGCTAGCATGACTGCTTCGCAGAAGGAGGTGACGGCTTCCCATTCCGTCTCGCTCCGGACCATGGATTGAACCAGGGCCGGACGCGAGAGGTCGCCGCCGCCGATCGCCGCTACGAGGACACGGCGGTGCTCCGCCCACGCAGGGCAGACTTCCACCGTGTGCTCCACCGTGTCCTCCGGTCGATCTTCGCAGTGGAGACACCCGGGCGTTTCCTCCCGCCCGATTCGTTGCAGGTACCTCCCGAAACATCCGTGTCCGGTGAGGACCTGCGTCAGGCGGAAGGTGAGGACGCCGTGGCGCCTCTCCAGCCACTCCTCAAAGAGGGGACTTACCGCCACTATCGTGGCGTGCCCTGCACGGGGTTGCGACAGTCGCTCTCTCCATGTCGCCATGAGATCGCGCCGGAGGTCTGTCCGCTGAGCGGCAATTTGCCGCGGCAGCGGAGTTTCCCCCCGGCGTAGTGCCTCCGCGCGCCAGTCGTGCAGGCGCGCGAGGACTATCGCCTCCAGATCCCATGGCGGCAATCCAGCAAGCAGGCCCGCTGCCTCGCGGGAGATCGTGCGGTACCCACGGACCATCTTTACGGCCACCACTTTTTGGGGCGCGTTCAGATAATGGGCGGCTCGCCGCCTCAAGGAACGCGCCCACACTGGGGCCCCGTAGAGGGCCATGGACCGCACGACCCCCGCGTAGAGCCTGCGGCAGGGGGCGTTTGGCCCCCCAAGGTTGGGCAGGAGCCGCCTGAAGGCAGCCCCGGTCCGTTCCAGCCTGGGGGCCAGACGTCGGAAGTGCTCCACGAAGTTCCACCGGCTGTCGAGGACGAGTCCTAGGTACTTCAACGTCGACTCGACGCCGATGGAAACCCCTCCTACCGTCAGTGTGGATCCCGACGGTGGCGCATTCCGAGGCCCATGAAAACACATGGCCTCGGACTTGTGCAATGCCACCTCGAGACCCAATTGCCGGATCCTCTCAACGACTATCGCAACCCCGCGTGTCATGTTTTCGGCCGCCGCCTCGTGCGACCTCCCCTGTGCCAGCACCAGGGTGTCGTCTGCGTAGCAAACGACGCTGACACCACTAGGGAGGTCCGCGCGCAGCACCCAGTCGTAACCGATGTTCCACAGGGGCGGTCCCAGAACCGATCCCTGTGGGACACCGCACGACATCTCTCGCTGGTTCCATTCTCCGCAGCGACTGGGGTAGATGACGGCCCTGTCCGTCAGGTAGTCCCCGACCACACGACGGAGGTAGGTCGGCACCCGGTGATACCGGAGTGCCTCCCTGATGCAGCTCCAGGGCAGGGAGTTGAAGGCGTTGGCGATGTCGAGAGACACCGCCAAGACGACTCCGCCCCGGGATATCGCATCCCCCGTCGTGAGGGCTCTCACGCGCATGATGGCGTCCACTGTGGAGCGCCCCTTGCGGAAACCAAACTGATTCTCCGCAAGATTCGGCCCCATCCCATCAAGGTGCTCGGCGAGGCGGTTTGCAATTACTCTCTCAAAGAGCTTGCCCACCTCGTCGAGCAGCACGATGGGCCGAAATGCGGACGGAGAGTCCGCAGGGCGCCCCGGCTTTTGGATGAGGACCAGTTTCCCCGTCTTCCAACGAAGCGGGAACTGGCCTCTCTCCAAGCATGCGCTTAAGAGCCCTTTCAGTCGGGGCCCGAGAGCCTCCGCATCCGAGGCCAGGACCCAGGCTTTGCCAGGCAAGCCATCGGGTCCCGGGGCGGTATTTTTTGCCTTGAGCCTCCCTACCGCCACTCTCAGGTCTACCCCAGTCACTTCCGGAGTGTCGTCGTCGTCGCTTGGGTCCTCTTCCGGCACCGCAGGTGGCGGAGCCATAGGCGGGGGCGGATGTTCCCCCCGCGAGGGGAACAGAGCGCTCACCACGTCCTCCACGAGGTCAGGCCGGAGACTCTGCGTCAGCGGGGGAGCCCAGGTGCGGAGTTTATTCCGCACCATCTTGTAAGGGCGCCCCCACGGATCTCTGTCGAGAGTCTCCAGCATCTCCAAGCGGGCCAGATCCCTGGCCCGCAGGACCGCCTCCCGGAGGGCGGTCTTCGCCGCTCTGTATCCCTCGTACAGCTCCGCCTCAATGGCTGCCGCATCCGGCGGGCGAATGCGGAGCCTGCGATGCCTGGCGTACGGGCGCCGCGCAGCAACACACGCCTCACGGAGAGACGTTATTTCGCGCGACCACCAGTACACCTGACGTCGGGCGCTTCCTGGCCGGACTCGGGGCATTGCCACGTCACAAATGTCGGACATGGCCTCCCGGAACCACTCTGCCTCACTATTAACGTCGGCAGGCCTGTCCGGTGATGTCACCCAGGCCTGCACGATCGAGGCTTCCAGGAGGAGCTCCCGGTCTAGCTGCTTCAACGCCCAACGCGGACCACTCGGGGCCTGTTGGACCGGCGCGCTTGAGGACTGGGTGGAGACGTCAAACCGGATGTACCGGTGGTCGGAATAGGTCTCCACCCCCTCCATGACACGCCAGTCAGCGACACGCGGTGACAGAGCGGGGCTAGCGAACGAGATGTCCACCACCGACTCGCCCCGCATCCGCACACACGTAGGAACAGAACCCCGATTAAGGACGACCAGGCCCTTCTCCAGGGCCCAGTCCTCCACCATCCTTCCCCGCACATCTGTGTAACGAGAACCCCAAGCCAAGTTCTTGGCATTGAAGTCCCCGAGGACAAGCACGGGGAGGGAATGGTTTCCGACGACGACACTCAACTCTTCCAGAGAGTTGTGGAACTCGGCGAGAGTTCGGCTCGGGGAGAAGTAGACTCCCACCACGACGATCTCCCCGAACCGTGCTGCTACGCACCCCCGACCCCTCCTGACATTTTCATGGATCGGGGTACCGGCGGCGGCCGATGACACTATAGTCACTGAGCCGTCAAGGTCCGCCACCCAGTCTTCCCTGGGCAGGACAAAGTACGGCTCAGCGACCACAGCGATGTGTATCGACCACTGCGCCATGCTCTGGAGCAATAAATCCTGAGCACAGGCGCAGTGGTTGATGTTCGCCTGGAGGAAGCGTAATGGCGCCGTTATTGGCAATCCATTACCGCTTCCTCCCCCTGGGCCCCCTGTGAGGGCCCCTCCGCAGGCGAACTTGTGGTGCTCGGGGCGGCGGCGGTGGCGACAGCGGCAGCGGCTGTGGCGGTCGCGGCAGCGGCAGCGGCGGTCGAGACGGTGACGTTGGCGGAGGCGGCGGAGGGCCTTCCTCTGCCTCTGGCTCTGGGCCTAGCGGGTGCAGCGCAGGCCTTGCTCCCGGCGCGGTGATCGGCCGGCTTGCGAGCCGCCGCACATGCAGGACAGTGCGGTGCAGCGCTGCAGGTCGCCGACACGTGGCCGGGCTGACCGCAGCGGAAGCAGAGACCGCTGCGGTCAACCTCTGAGGCGCACTGCACTGACACGTGGTGTCCCACGTGGCAGCGATAGCACCTCAGAGGTCTGGGCTCAAGCAGTTTAACCTGCGCTGAAACCCAGCCCACCAGAAGCCTTCGGCCCTCGACGATAGTTTTGGCCGCCGTCACGGGGCAGCTCACCATTACGGTTCGCATTCCCGTGGGGTCCGGACGTAGGGTGCCTGCCTTGACCTGCTCGGCGGAGCACCCCCCGGACCTAGCGATGGCGGCCACCACCTCCTCCTCGGTGACCGAGTCGTCCAGACCCATGATGCGCAGGTCTGCGCACCTGACGGGTCTGGACACTCTGGCCTCGTCCGCGTTTAGGGACGCTCTCAGCTTTTCAGCCAGAGCGTCAGCGGACGAGCCGCTGGTTTCACCGGGGATCTCCAGCATACGAGCCCCCGTTGCGGTGACTTTGAGCCGGAGGCCCCCGGTGATCCCGAGCTCCCCGAGGTTCACCGTCTCTTTTGCCTTTGCCAGCAGGTCGCGGTAGACACGCCCCTCTTCTCCGCCTCCGGCTGTAGTGTGATCACTACAGCTGCGGTCTTTGGGGCGCGAAGCCTAGCTGCGACCTTTCGGGCCCTATTCTGGCGCTGCCGCTCCTTCTTGCGGGCCTTTTTGGCCGCCTTTCGCCCCCTCTGCTTCTCCCCGACTAGCTGCCATCCGGCTTCAGCTGTGGGAGGTGTAGGGGGCTGGGGAGGCGGCAGCGACGGCTGACGTGCCGCAGGCACTGGCCCACCCGCCACTGGCGCTGGTGCAGGCACAGTTGCAACCTGTGCCGCTGCCTTGCCCTTGCCCTTCTTCCGGCCCGCCGTCTTCTTCTTAGCCGGCGCCGCCGCCTGTTTGGCCGGAGTCGGCTTTACAGCGCAGCCCTGCCGGGGGGCCGACTGGATGGGCCCGGAGCAGGTGCAGATGTAGCAGCCGCGTACGAGACCGTGCTCGTGCCCGCGGCCGCCCTGCTCGCACCCAGGGGAGGGCGCAGGACAATTCCCTCCAGGACGGAAAACCGCGCCTGGAAGGAAGCCAGCTCCTTTCGAACCAGGTCCATGACCTGGTTTTCAACCGGCACAGGCTGGCTTATTGTTTGCGCCTGTGCCCCCCCACTTTGAGGTGCCACGTGGGGGCCAGGCTCCCGTAGACTGGCCAGGTCCGCCTGGAGCTTCGCATTCTCCTTTTGGAGAAGCTCCATGGCGGCCGTCAGGCGGGCCACCTCGGCCCGCAGTTTGGCCAGCTCGTCTCCCTCTGCTGTGGGAGGGGGAGGCCCCGCAAAATTGGCCTCCGCTGCCGCCATGATGGAGGCAGAAGCCGCGGGTATGGCCCTGAGTTTCGACGATGCCTTAACTTTCAGGGCCACCGTCCTTATGGCGGCTTCCACCTCCTTGGTGAACCTGGCCTTACGCTCCGCTTCGGAGCCGCCAGGTGCACCCGCCTCGCTGCCAGACCCGCGGGCTGATGTCGTGCCGCGGTGGCGCTTCTCCTCGGCCGGTTTTGCCGACCTCTCGGAGGCAGAGGCCCCCCCCCTCTTGCCTCGGATCCCCCCGCGCTTGCTGGTGGGGATCTTGCGAGCAGAGGCCATCTGCCCCTCCTCAGAGGACGACGACCGGTCGCCGTCCTGCCTGGGCCGCTTACGGAAGAACTTATTGTTCTCCGCAGCAGCCCCGGCCCTCTCGCGGCGGGAGCTCCCTGAGCCTCCCGCAGCGCTTGCCTCACTCGATGCGGCGTCGGACTCCGACCCCGCATCCCTCCTCACCTCTCCTTCTCCTTCTCCTCCTTTGCCGTTGCCGGCGGTTTGTTTTTTGTTTTGTTTTAAATATTTATCCATTTTGTTCCCACGAGTTATAGAGGAAATAATCGTCCGCCCAGGCAGAGCCTTGTACCTGGGTAAGCCCAATACTGTAGGGTGTGGCCGGTGCCCTACAGGGGAGGCGCTAACGACTGGAAACCCTCCAGCCATTCATCCTCTCGCCGCGCCTCAAAACTTAGGATTAGGTGGTTTTTTATCTTAGAGGTAGCCTTCCTCTGGGCCAGGCAGTTAAGCCAAGCCCCCAACGGTGGCATTAAGCATGCCTCCGTTCGCTGTCCGGCCAACCCGGCTCAGCGAACCCGCCGAAAGTTGTCTCTCCTAGGAATGCTCCTAGAAGAGAGACAACGAATGCCGCGTTGGTGCGCCTGCACCTCAGCGGCATGGTCACGTCCGCTGTGCCCTGTGCTTAGCAGAGGGTCACGCGGAGAGACCCACCATCGGTCCAAATTGGACCCCGCTCGTGATGCCAGACTCATTGGCCGCGGCAGTGCCAATCCCAAGGGATGAGAATTTCTTCTCATTCCAAGAGGAAGGACACTGCCGCGCCCGGGCTGCACCGGCCCAGCGGCTGCTGTTTCCTCCAGACGTATCGAGAGGAACCAGCAGCTGCCGGGCACACGTGGAGGACTTCTGGCATCGCACCCCTTGTATACCAGCCTTATGTTAACACTTTGCGTCTTTGCCACCGCCGCCGGCTTATATCTGTACATACTTAGTACCTACATACCTACCTACTATTTTTCACATTGTCTTTAAATAAAACAGAAATTTAGTTTACCTACCCTCTTCCATTGATTAATTAAATTGCTCTGTTACTGCATAAAATGGTCTTCCGTTTACAACACATCAAATTACCTATTCACTAATGAACGTCTAGAAATACTGTGAGAAGATAAAAAGGAATACAGAGATGACAGTTACTAGGTAATCTTAAACCAAGCATAAATCTGTTTAGTCTTTCACTAGATAGTTAAGTATGTAGCAAGTGAAATTATTCTTTTCATTGAGCTAGAGCCATACTATAGAAAATTATCTAGAGTATTTGTTCTATTAAATTCGTTTTTCTAGTAAATTTTATCTTGACGCCATTTTTATTGCCTATTTTTGCTTCAAATGCTTTTCGTCACATATTTGAATGCTTATTTTTATGTTTTTATCATTAAATTATGTCTAATTAAACATTTAACATGTTTAAATAACTATATTTTAAATAAAATGAGTATTTTAAACATTGAAAAGCAATTTAAAAAAAAAACTTATAATTAAATAATATTTATATTTGGTAAAAAAATATTAAATCTTACATTTACAGCGAGCGCTCTTATTTTAAGAGAGTTTTACATAATATTCGACGATAGAATTTCAATCGCATATAGATTTGCTTGTTTACCCATTAATAACTAGCTAAAAAACAAGTAATTTAAGAAATTATGAATTTGTTACGCCATGATGCAATTCAATAATAAGTTTAAGTAAATAACTCTTGTGAGTTCTGCGCCATTACGTGTCGTTGTCTATTACAAATCAAATGTAACTTAAAGTTGTTAGTCTTGAGTTAATTTTGGTTTAAAACCTTGACGAGTAAAGACTTCTATAAAGGTCTCAACTTTATCTATAAACTAACTACTAGTAAAATTTGTGGTCTATAAACAGTTTAGTGAGACACTAGAAAAATCTCTACAGACAATTTGAAAATGTACAACTCTTATCTCTATCTATTCATGTGTTCTTAACTCATTCTTATGAGAACGGATAAGGTTGTGCCCACTTTTACTAAACTGTGTCTATAAGCGTTCTTGAATATTATTTGGGGGATATTTTACTCTTAAGGTAGACAATAAAATAAAATTCTATTAGATATCTAATAGTCCGTTTTTAGACGCGATTATGTTACTTGGGCAGTATGTTAGTTTAAACGAGGGACTTATTCAAACCCGCAATAGTCTATGTTTACATGATACTAATCAACATATGAACAAAAAGAAAACACTAGTACATAACAGATAGATCCATACCAAAAACTTCGCCTAATTTTCGCAACGTGTGCGCCATGCGTTTATCGCAGAACATGTGTGCGGGTCAATGACCTTTCTAGGTGTAATCATTTCATTTTTTTTTTCATTTTTGCGCGGGGATGTGCCCTGTCGGTGCATCGGTGACATTACAAAGGAAAGGGGCGGGGTTTGCGCACGGAGCTCAGGACCGGCACGTGTTTTGCCGCGTGACACCTACTTGCGCGCTCAGTGTCCATGAGTAATGTATTTAATTAGACAATAATGTCAAAAATTAAGGTTATAGGTTTTTTACTTATTTGGATTGAGAATCGAATACTGAATACCTTCCCTCAATATGTCCCTCGTTTAACCTAACACGCTGTATAACTTCATAGCGCATGTGTGAGTACTATGCACTGTAAAGCCACCATTTACATCTAGTCATTTTTTTTTTTGACTTGAATAAGCCTTGGCGGCTGAGAGAATGTCATGCTCACTCAAATGTCTCGGTGATGGTGGCGGGTGTGTCGGGTCATTTAGTTCCCTTCAATATGGTTGAGCTGAATGGTGCTGATACATGCGTCATGTTCGTGAACGGGCGCTGTCAGTTGAGACTGGTCATCTCCTAGCTGCCACGGTTAATTTTAATTACTTTATTTTTATGATGTTGATTTAATCTTTTCTCTGGACGCTCTTAATGTGCACGTCTTTGTACATCGTTCTTACATATATGTTTAATCACAACATGAATGATGTAACCAAGATTTTGTAACAATATTTTGATTTAAAAGAGTGTCCATGGAGTTTCTTGCCCGTTCTTCTCCATAGAGATCTACGCTAGGGAATGGGCAACTACAGTACTTTCTCAAGTTATTATGCCTTGTGTCTGTGACTGTAGCTTTGATTTTTCTTGTATTTTTGACATTCAAAAGTGCCGTAATGGTCTAATTGAAATAAATGCTTTGAGTTTGAGTTTGAAAATATCAGGAAACATCATAATGCCCTGTCAAACCTCAAATAACCCAAATGATTCACCTACAACAGTGAGGATCTGTCGCTCGGCGGCCGCTGCCGCGGCACGCTCGCTCCGCTCGCTCGCCTTCGCGCGCTAAAGGCACAGTTCTAACCTAACCTAAACCACATCATTCACCCACAATACATGGTAATGATTCACCTGCAACAGCGAGGATCTGGCGCTCGGCGGCCGCTGCCGCGGCACGCTCAAAATTATAATTAACGTTATTATAGATTTTGAATATTATACTAGCTAAATATTATACTAACTTAATATTATACTAAATTAATATTAGTTTATGTGTGCATTATAGGAAATGTTAATTAAGACATATAAAATTAGATAAACTGAAATAATATCAATAATTCATTATATCATTTCATCGTTATACTAAACAAAAAGTATATTAAATGAAATTAGGTCACGCGAACGTTAGACTTTCTGTTATTATATCAAATGGCACGCACCCGTACGGGAAGGCCGCTGAACCGATACGCTACGTATTCCTGTGATAAATGGTCCAAAATAGCCGTTCTATTCTAAGGCACGTTATGACAGTTGTCAGTTGTCAAACAGTTGAAGAATGTTGTTGAATGAATGAACATAATGCAATTTTGCTCACCCCTCTAAGTTACTAGCGTGATAATATATAGCCTATGTGTTATTTCAGACTATAATCTATCTCTGTGCCAAATTTCATCCAGATCCATTAAGCCGTTGTGGCGTGATTGAGTAACAAACATCCATCCATACATCCAAACTTTCGCATTTATAATATAAAAAAAAAAAAAAAATAGTAAGAAGTAAGATTATCTAATTCAGACTTTTTTTAAATAAAACTATCTTGATTTTATTAGTTTCTCGTTGATCTGTAAGTTGTAGGCATAAAAGTATTTATGACGGTCCCAAGCCCGTAAAAGTATGAAGGGAAAATTGGAATAATTTATTGGGTTTTGTGTTTTATTAAGTCAAGAGTAGTGATCAGCTGATTTACACGCGAAGTGCCACCGACCGCGTGGCTGTTCTGGACACCCCCGCACCCGGCCCGCGTTCGCGTATATATCGCGCGATGTAATACTGTTGGTTCAAGTCGCTTTCGAATTTGGTTTATCACAATAAAATTGTTATTCTGCCATTTATTGAGTGTAATTTTTTTGATATATTAATCGATTGTATTACCGATACAACTAACTACCACTAAAATTTCACGCTGTAGGTATAAGTATCATAAGACTTGAAAGTATTACAGAAAATGTTTCGTAATAACACATTGTGACAAAATAATTTGTAGATTTGTATTTCGTACGCCATGCATTTTGCAAAAAGGCTAGAAAGACAGGAAGTTGCCATACTGCGTAAAAACCAATGACGACCTGTATTCATAGAATAATTAAGTATTAGTCAACAAAATTGATGCTTTCACTTCAGCAATGTTGTTCATAAAACCGAAAATCAAATATGGTTTATTGATAAAATAAAGCAATGAAAAACTACTTTTGTTCATACTATATTTTAATCTTTTTAGGAAAGCAGGTTCTTTACACACAGCTTTTAGAATCTGCAAAAATACACAAATATAAAATCACTCTTGTTTAGCTAAGGCCACTAGATCAAATAATAAAATTATTACATTATAAGTCACGTTTGTACATCCCATTGCCGTTAAAGTAAATAAAAAAACTGTAATACTCATTTTGAATCTTATGATAGTGGCTAAACCGGTCGAAGCATACCTATCTATTTGTCACTTCCAATGTTCATTACTTTCAAAGTATCAAATCTGGTCTAGCGTGGCTTTGACAAGATTGACCTATTCAAAAGTGTGCAAGTGGAGATAACACATCAAGTCGATCTTAAATAATCATTGTACATGCAGTAGATTAAAATTAGTTTCGTGCCAAACACTGTGCCGATGCAAATGCCATTTTGAAACGATGGAACAGTATCAATATACGGATATTCTACAAAGGAGTAAACAACATACGAATCTTCAAAACAATCATTGGAAGCCGTTTTTAAAACAGGTCAGTAATAGTAAAAATTAAACGCTGTAAAAAATCTGACAGTTCAGAAGCTAAAGTCTCTCTTCTCCCGTCTTGTTGAAGACGTGATACAATTTTGAACTCGTTGCCTTTGTTAAGGTAGGTGGGGATACAAGATTTAATAATACTACACACAACTCCGGTGACGAATGCAGTATAAAGGTCATCAAGTTTGCAAGTGTTAGTATGCGACGTAAGATTGAAGATGGATTTTGCATATGTGGACAGACACCGTATACGCTCTTAAGATTTGTGGAAATTCTGAACTGTAGAGATTTATAAGGCGATTATGGGAATGCGTGCGAATAAGTAAAAGCATACCGACAACATCAGTATATTTTAATTTCCAGTTGCTGATCTGTAGCGGAGTATGGACGTCCGTGTTCCTGTTCGGTCTGTGCGTCGGCGCACCTACCATGTTCATCCCGCAGATAAGGCGGGAGGCGAACAGTACTATAGTTATCACAAGCGACATGGCTTCTTGGATGTGTAAGTTGAGAATGTCTTTTAAGTGTTAAAAAGATTTTTGTTTAATACGCATGGAGTTATCCACAGAAGTTGAACTTATTGACGTAAAAATATTATTTTCCACTTGGCAAAAACGTAGATCTCAGGAGTTTTACTATTTTAAACAATCTTACATTCATATTTTCAAGCGTCTGCAGTCGTCTTCAGCGGGTGTCCCTTCGTCATCATCCTCTCTATCGCGACGAGATTCATCGGCAGGAAGATACCTTTCATCATTGCAGCTTTAGAGACTTTAGCTGCGTTCATAGTTTTATACTGTAGTTCAAACAATACTCACATATTGGTAAGTAATATAATGCAGGGATTATTATGTGCTGCACAAACTACGATCATTGTAATGATCCTAACTGAGTATATTTCACCAAAACATAGAGGTGTGTTCCTAACAGTTAAAACAGCTACACTTTACGGTGGTATTTGGGCTTCAAATGCGATAGGTACCTTCTTTCATTGGAAAACTATTCCGCTCGTTGGGATAGTGTGTTCATTGTACACCTTACTAACTGTTTTCACTTGGCCAGAGTCTCCTTACTGGTTGGCAAGCAAGGGAAGGTTCGAAGAATGTGCAGCAGTGCATCGCTTGTTGAAAGGTAGTGATGAACATTCAGAGCAGGAATTAAAAGCATTGATAAATTGTCAGAGGGAGTATATTACCCACTGCGGAGGTAAAAAACAATCTGCCAGACAACACGTGTTTGATTTATTCAAGACGGTAAAATCTAAAGAATTTTATAAACCTACCGTATTAGCTATTTTGACTATTTATTTAGGATTCTGCACAGGCAAGTTAATTTTTGCTGTGTACGCTATAGATGTTTTGAAGAAAATAACAAACAGTGAATCAACGGCGTACATTGCGATGTTAATCATAGATGGCTTCACAGTGTTGAGTATGTACGCAGGATGCGCATTATCGAAACTTTTTAAAAGACGTGCATTGTTGTTAGTGGCGTCGAGTGTAGGAGTCGGGTTTTTGTTTATTTTATCTTTGTACCTATATTTAATTAGTTTAGCTGTCATTACAGAAAACAACTATATAACAATATCTTTATTTGTTGCTTTCTCAATAGCTGTAAGTTGTGGACCTTTGACGGTGTCTTTTTCAGTGTATGGAGAGTTCATTCCGATAAGATCTAGAAACTTATCAGCTGGTTTTATCGCATTATTCTCAAAACTTTTAAATGCTCCTTCTTTAAAACTAGCGCCGATAATGTTTAAGGTTTTAGGATTGCATGGAGCATGTTTTAGTTTTGGCATTGTTTCAGCAACTATTATAATTGTTTTGTATAAATATTTACCCGAAACTAAAGACAAAACTCTGCATCAAATAGCAGACGGCATGAACGGCGTTAAAACAAATAGAGACGTGGTTACATCAAAGTTACTTGTTAATAACATTGGTGTGTGAAACCGTATTAGTTTATAACTGTTATCTACAACGTAGCAACGGCTCCTTGGTTGTCTGATACAATCAAAAATGCGATGTCGAAAAGGGATAAGGCGAAAAGGCGTTACAAAAAGGACCCTACTGATGAGAACTGGTCCCTCTACAAGAAACTGCGTAATCGCTGCGGTCGTATGTGTAGGGATGCTAAAAGGCGTCACATACACAACATTATTCAAAACTCAACACAGCTCAAGTATGGCAATTTCTGAAATC
The DNA here is from genome assembly GCA_950022955.1 of Xestia ashworthii. Taxonomy (NCBI): domain Eukaryota; kingdom Metazoa; phylum Arthropoda; class Insecta; order Lepidoptera; family Noctuidae; genus Xestia; species Xestia ashworthii. Next base: position 1,291,597 of record OX465556.1, on the reverse strand, counting down.
CCTGGGAATCGGCAAAAATACGGATGACAGCTCACCTGATATTGACTTGAACGAAATAAATTTACATTTTTCCAAATCACCAGTGACTCTGAATGATGGCGTTAAATCTAACACTCTTAACGATCTCTCTAATCTTCCTCGGCTAATATGTACTTCATTCTCTTTTCACCCAGTTACAGAAGGGGATATTAGGCGGGCCATTACATCTATTTCCACAAAGGCGGTGGGTGATGATGGTCTCCAACTTCAGATGCTTCTTCCTATCCTTGATGACCTTATTCCTGTTATATTACACATTGTTAACTATTCCCTCTTTACTGGCTCCTTTCCTTCTGCTTGGAAGAAAGCCTACGTTATGCCTCTTCCCAAAGTCTCAAATCCCTCTTCAGTATCCCAGTTTCGTCCTATTTCCATACTTCCAATTCTGTCCAAAGTCCTTGAGAGCGTTGTTAATAATCAGCTTTCTCATTACTTTTTCTCTAATAGCCTGCTTAGTCCTTACCAGTCTGGATTCCGTCCTGGCCATAGCACAGTATCAGCCCTTCTTAAAATAACTGACGACATCCGATTGGCTATGGAAAACCGGCTCCTTACGGTATTGGTTCTATTGGACTTCAGCAGTGCTTTTAATTCAGTGGATTTTGACATCCTCTTAGGTATCCTTTCTTCTTTAAACGTATCTCCTTCTGTGACTGCTTGGTTTGATTCGTATCTTCGGGGTCGCTCGCAGTCGGTGCACTTGAACGAGGCTTGCTCAGACTGGTGCGATCTTTCTGCGGGTGTTCCTCAGGGTGGCGTGCTTTCTCCTCTTCTTTTCTCTGTTTTTATTAACGCTATCACTAGGATATTAACTGCCCATTATCATCTCTATGCAGACGACCTGCAGCTTTATCGCCATTTTAAGCTAGAAGAGCTTCCAGGAGCCATCGACGCCATCAATAATGATCTTCAAAACATCAGTCTATGGGCTAAAAACTTTGGACTACTAGTTAACCCAACTAAATCACAAGCTCTCATTATTGGTGGCAGATACTTCGTCAATTTATTAAATCATCAGTCCCTCCCGCCTGTTATGTTCGATGGTGTCGCTATAGCCTACTCCAAAAAAGTTAGAGACTTAGGTGTGTTCTTGGACTGCAACCTATCTTGGCACGCTCACATTGCTGAAGTGAGCAGGAGGGTGTTTTGTTCGTATCGGTCACTTAAGCGTCTTCAGAAGTTCCTGCCACTTCAGACAAAAATTACTCTTGCTCAGTCTCTTCTTCTTCCTCTTCTAGACTATGCTGATGTCTGTTTCCTTGATGCGACTGAGGAACTTCTTGATAAGCTCGAACGTCTGCAGAATTTGTGTATACGCTTCATTTTCGGGCTTCGAAAGTACGACCATGTAACGGAATTTCGAAAGCAGCTGAAGTGGCTACCTATTCGGCAGCGTCGAGATTCACACACTCTCTCTTTTCTCTTTTCTATTCTCCATAATCCTAAAGCTCCTTCGTATCTTCGGGAGCGCTTCGAATTTCTAGTTCCTACAGGTAAACCTTGCCGCTCATCTTCATCTCTTCTCCTTCGTTTCCCTCCCCACTCCTCAAGTCGGTATGATGGTTCTTTTACTGTTCGTGCTGTGCGCCTTTGGAATTCACTTCCACACTCCTTGCGGGATAGCCCTTCGTTAGATGTTTTCAAGAAAAAAGTAAAGGAACATTTCCTGTCGGCATGATTTTAGTTTGTAAATAGTGTTTTATATGTAAGTGTATCTTTATATATATGTATATATATTGTATGTATTACGTATATTGTATGGTATGTATTAGATTATATAGTGTATAAAATAAGTTAGTTTAAGTTTTTAACTGTATTGTTTGTGCACATAGGTTTATCCTCTCCTTCAAATCTCGCAATTCAAGTATGGTTTGCTGTAAGAAAACCCAATTCTGGGTTAAGCTCGCCGTTGTACATAAGCTTTATACACTCGAGAGCAATGAATCCGGGTCACTTAAAGAATGTTAAAAATCTCGGAAACTAAAAATGATAGGTTAATGCAATAAATTGTATTTAATAGACAATGTAATACTCCTTAAATGAAAGTAAAAAAAATATGAGTCACCATACATTTTACTAACACAAAATTACATAAAGAAAAAAACTGCTGATCTCTCCTTAAAACAAAAATAGGAAACATGAAATTTTTGAACTTTATTACGATTTTCTTGAATTTTAATACTTCGTATTGCCTCCTCGTGCTTCCATTACTGCGTTTACGCGGTTTGGCATGCTGCACACCAAGTTCCTTATACGATTTTGGGGAATATTCTCCCATTCCTCTGTGAGTGCAATTTTGAGCTTTCGTTGTTTTGCGCCTAGCTCGTCCCAAGCATGCTCCATCGGGTTGATATCCGGGCTGCGCGCTGGCCACTCCATACGAGTAATATTCATCTCTTGAAGGTAGTCATTCACAATCCTACCTGTATGAGGTCGGGCATTGTCATGCATAAATAGAGCATCCTCGCCTAAATTGACCATAAATGGACCAACGTGATCATTGAGGATTTCTTCCACATATCTTACGCTAGTTAAAGAGCCGTGTTCTATGATCACCAGCTCTGTGCGACTTTCAGAAGAAATTCCGGCCGACACAAGTACAGACCCACCACCGTAGGCTACTTTTTCTTCGATGCATGCTTGCTTGAATCTTTCCCCTGGTCTTCGATACACTCTGTGTCTTCCATGGTGCTTGTAAAGCATAAATTTTGATTCGTCGGAGAACATAACTTTTGACCAATCTTCAATACTCCAATTTACGTGGCTCTGGGCATATCTTAGTCTTGAAATACGATGCCCACGCTCCAGTTTAGGGCCGTTTGCAGGTTTAAGGGGTTTTAAGTTAGATTCAGCAAGCCGACGTCTTACTATCCATGCACTTGGGTTACTTCCTCCGAGGCGTCGAAACTGATTTGTGAGTTCAGTTCCTGTGAGAAAGCGATTTCGAAGCATGGTGTTCACCAAGTATCGGTCTTCTCGTGCTGTGGTACACCTGGTTCTGCCCGTTCCTGGTCTGCGTAGGTTAGAACCAGTTTCTTTGTAACGTCGGAGAACTCTTTGTACTGTTGACAGCGACACACCGACAGTCCTGGCTGTATCGCGCTTACTCCGGCCGGTTTCCAGCATTGTAAGTATTCTGGTGCATTCTTCAGGCGTAAGCGACATAATTTCAGCTTGAATAATGAATATAGAGCACTATCAACATGGTTTATGTACCCACATAAATGACAGATTACAAACAAAAGCAAAACCAAATGCTGTAATTTCGTAGTTCCATCTTCGAAAGTGGCCCTTTTTCAAATTTGATTTTTTTATGATATAACTTTACAATAACTAAGAAGTTTTAATACCTTCATTTAAGGAGTATTACATTGTCTATTAAATACAATTTATTGCATTAACCCAGCATTTTTAGTTTCCGAGATTTTTAGGATTCTTTAAGTGACCCGGATTCATTGCTCTCGAGTGTATTTTAATTTTGTGTAAATTTCTGTTTGTTAATTTTTGTGTGTGCAATAAAGAATAAGAATAAGAATAAGTAGCACGTAACTGTTTTTCCGTGTAAAAATAAAATAAATGATGAGAAACAATATTTTTGTTTTTTTCCCCATATAATACTATTTTTGACCGCTGAGACCATTTAGTCATTAAATGCGAATTAATTGTTATAATAACACCATATTTTATGAGTAAGGGCGCTTTCAAATTAGACGGTTGATGTCGGACTGCAATTGCAGTGGTTGTGATTTTTCATACAAACAACGACTTTTGTTTTCGTTCCCCTGTAACCTCTACTCCTAAGTTAAAACCTTCAAAATAAGCTTTGAAGGCCACTTGCGTTTGATAACAAAATTATACAGCACCTTAATGCCAATTGAATTAACAAATACAGAAGTCGTATTAAGGTCAAGTAGATAAACCAATTTATTAATGTCACCACAGGTTTTCAATATTTATATAATTCTAATAAGATTATGAAGGTGGCGCATTCGGTAGTGCGCAGGAGTAGATTACGCAGCTACTATAAAATATTATCTAACATTTTGAGGAAAATCATTGTGTTAACATTAACGTATTCCACTATGGAACAGTATCAATATACGGATATTCGACAAAACAGTGAACAGCATGCAGACCTTCAAAACACATTAATGAAACCGTTTCAAAAACAGGTGAGTGATCATTATTTAAATCTATAAATAACTTCTTCTTTATCTTATTGGTAACTACAGCTTTGACCCGAATGGGGTCCTAACGCTCGGGTCATGGGCTCCGAGTGCGCGTCTCCTTTTTAAGGAAATTTCCCACCGACTGATCGACTTTTCGCGTGACCATAGGGGTTGGCTCTTTCTTTGGCCAAAGAAATAGCATTGCCATTCCACGTGGCAATGATATCAGTCTTCTGGGCTGCGGAGGAGTACTTTGACGCCTAACACCTGTATGCGTAGTCATCGACTAAGGGCTCATTTACGCGTCGCGTTGGGCGGCGCGGGCCACTTAAAATTCAAACATAATATGTCAATGTATGAGAGCGTTTACGGAGAAGCGTTTTTACGCGCGTTTGTTTGAGATGCAGCGTCGGACGCCGCGTCGGACGCGGCGGTGCACGCGGGGCGTCCCCCGCGGCGTGCGATAAACGTAGTGATTATATACTCTGTGGCGTGCGACGCGGCGTTATGTCATGGAGACTTCTGCAAGTTCTTGTTGTTTTTTTTTTGAAGTGAGAACGAAGGAGTTCGGGAACGATGTAGTTCCTGAATGACTGACTGGAATCATCGCACAGCCTAAACCACTGATCGTTGAGATCTGAAACTTGGAGAGTGTGTTTTTTGTATGACGTAGGCATTTGATAAGAAAGGATTTTTCGAAATTCTACTTCTAAAGGGGTGAAAAAGGGGGGCAAAGTTTGTATGGGACAACAAACTTTGCCCACCACAAACATATCACTGTTTGATATTCATTAAAAAAACATGGATCAATTTTTTTCTATGGGTATGATGTTATGCCCAATGGACTAAGTAAATTAATGTTGAATGATAACAGTTTGAAGTAAAATATGTTTGTGTTTCCTTTTGCTACATTAAAAAAATACTCTGCTTCTCCGACAGATTTCCATAAGATAGGTCAGAAAAAAAATATTTTATTTATTTATTTATTTAAAACAGTTTAAACTATCTTTACAGGGTTCACCCTAATGCGACAGCTAAGAACTTATACTATTAACCTAAACTATATACTTATAACCAAATTACAAAAAAGAAACATATTATTCTATACTATAAAACTAACAACATTATTAAAATTAAAAACACAAAAACATTATACAATTACTAACAAAAACGTAGTACAAAAAATTAAGATAAATTATTATTATTTTACTTGTAGCATAATATAAATAGTAATACCCTTGCGAATTCACTTAAAACAACATGTAAACACATCAATCTGAGTTTGAAGGTCGTTGATGGTACGGATAGCTCTGGTAAGGGGTGCTTTGGCAAGCAGGTTAGTTCTGGCTGTAGTGCTGCGCTCCGGCCGGAATCCGTGCTGCGCATCCGATAACTGTCCGCGCACTTGCTCTTGCATACAGCGCTGAAGGGCAGACTCGAACACCTTTGCCGGCGTCGACAACACTGCCACCGGCCTATACCCACCGATGTCAGCTCCCGCCCTGCCTTTGGGCACTGGAATGACTCGTGTAATTTTCCACCGAGCCGGGAACTTCGCAGAATGAAGACAGGCGTTAAATATATAAAGCAGTGGCTCCGCGAGAACCCTACTGTGACACTTAAGCCCTGTAGGAGGGTGTCAGCAGGTAGGTAGGTAGGGGTCTGTAAATAATAAGAGCTCGAGGATCAAGTACACTTATTATTTATTGCCTGAACCTCCGTGGCCTTCACACGACTCGATTGCAGAGGAAAAGTTGTGGTAGGAACACTGGCCTGAACCGACTCCAGCGATGATGGTTCCGACTTGGGCCTAGCCAGCAACCAACGGCTCCAGTCCCAGGTTCTGTTTTCGGTAGCCGACGTCAGCGCAGGGTAGATGTCGCTCTGTAGCAACTGCAGCAGAGGACCTTCCTCAAGCGTCCTTCGCGACACAGGAACCACGACGTGGCGAAAGGTTCAAGGGTAGACTAAAAATCCTGGAATTCCAGACAGAAACGGAAGCGTGAGCAAGCTGTCGGAACCACGTTTCGTAGGTCCAAAGGTCACAGTGTCCCAGATAGGAAAATAGGAAGAAATACAGCAGAAGACTAAGAAGATTAAGAAGTTCTAGAAACACCTTACAGTAATTAGCTCTTCTAATAAATACATGGAAACTTACCCTAGAGGGATTTCACGAAGTATTTAATAAAATTATTAAAGTACGATCGGAGCGAGTGACACAGCTGTCAAATCAGTGCTTTCAAAAACGACTGGTCATGGGCCCTTCCGGCCGAACCGATTCGTAACTCCTCGGCGACATTCGGCAAGGATCGTTTTATCGTTGCGCGGGCGCATAGAAGCGAGGACCTTTTAATATAATAGATTCTCGTAGGTTCCGTACAATAATATTTAATTTTAATGTTTTATGTAAGTGTTAGGTTTAGTTAGTAATAATATAATAGATTATTTCTTTAAAATGTAATTAGTGTAGTTTTAAGTATATTAAGGATTCTTAAACTAAACTCTTTTCATTTGTAACTTGCAAAGTGCAACGTTACACTACCACAATCTTTAATAAGAAACGCTGGTATACCATCCGGTCCCGCGGATCGCTTAGGCTTGAGGCGCTAAGAAATGCACTCGGCATTTCTTACGTCCCTAAGATTAAGATTATTAATTTGCACGCATGCACTACCAGTGTTCTCCGCTTCCGCTGCCGCCGCTTCTGGGTCTAATCGCGGCGGCACAGTACTATATACCGATTCAAAATAAGTCGCGAACTGCTCAGCACACTCCTCGTCTAACAGATACTGACCATCTTTTATAATGTCTTGTCTACTCGTGGTACTTTTCTGCGATCGAATGTATTGCCAAAATGACTTAGGGTCTTTTGCAAACTGACATTGAATCTTATTTTGATGCTCGTTGCGTGCAATTTCTGTTGATTTTTAATATGTGATCTATATTTTGAATATTCGTCGTAATCTCTATTTATTTTCGTTGTTTTATACAATTTATGTAGTCTTGCTTTAATTTTTAGGTTTTTTATTATATCGGTCGTATAGCATTTGGGGTAAATATATCGCTGTTTGACAGTAAATGTTTTTCTAGGAACACTTGCATCTAAAATGTTATTAAGTTTTTCATAAAAGAAATTCAAAATACACGACATCGCTCAGCTCAAACATATCTGTCCAATCAGTAGCCGCCAACATAGAATATAGCAATTCATAATCCGCTTTATAAAAATTCCAACGCGGTCTAGTAGTAGTGCGTGTACCGACGGCGCTGGCGGGCGCGGGGCGCGGGGCGCTGGAGGGCGCGGGGTGCGCGAGCCGCACGCTCGCCGCGAGCGGCGGGTGATGTGCGTCCACGGGGACGAGCGATCCATCCGCCATCACCACTGACACCTCGCGAAGACCCGAACTCAATATCAAATCTAGTTTTCTATTTAAAAATACGAAAAGGAAAAAAAATATGGTTTCACATGGTACTGCTAGTTAAAGTAAATACGACCGTATTGCTTGAGGCAGTCGTAGTTCATATAGCATTATTTGTATATTGCATAGGTATAAATCACGAAATTATTAAAAAATGGAAAAGCATAATTTCCTTCAAAATTTAGTCGCAGATTTGTTTTATACATAGTCGTATGAGCCCTTTTTTGTAATTATCAACGTGTACTTTTTGGAACGAAATAAAACTTAACGCGTCTTACAGGTCGTGCGATTTAGTAGAAATCGTCACGTTACGAAACGCTGTATGCTGTGTGTGACACATACACTACCACGTAAAACACTGAACGAGGGTCCATCCCTATACTGGCGAAGAATAAAATATAACAAATAAACATAAATATAAAATATAAACCTCTCGCCCCAAGCCGCCGCGGGAGACGCACCGGGCGTCGGGGGTCACGTGGTGGCCCTCGACCACCGTAGGCGCAGGCCTGTGGACGGTGAGCTATGGGCTAGCTTGCCGTCCGTCCATCTTATGACGACAGGCCGTGTCGACGGCGCCTTTGTGTTCCAGGCGCGCATCAAAGAGATGTCAGCAAAATGAAGGGGCCTGCAAGGGCCGAAGCTTGCCGGGGCTGCGGGACTGTTCGAAAGAGATTCCGCAGCCCTGGAACATAAAGGGCGAGGAAGGAACATAGATGGGTTTTATTCAGTAAAATTCTGACACTCCCTCCCGCTCCGCCTAGAGTGGGAGAAGTTATTAGATGATTTCCCATCCGAAAAAAAAATGTGTCGCCACATTGACCGGTCCTGTGCATCTCGCATTCAGCGGATCTCCGCAACTTTCACGAGGTTATCAGTCCATCCAAGCATCCAGCCAAGAGGCCTTCCAACGCAACGTCTTCCGGTTCCATTTAAGTGTTTGAACAAAATTATCAACATGGTAAAGCGTGGTTGAAACAAAACGCCGTAACTGGTAACTGGCTTAGTTCTTTGATCCGTTACACATATTTTTGTGTCTGCAGCGCACCCGAATCATAATAAACTGAAAAATTTAATAATAATAATGTATAATTTTACCACTAATACCAGCCTATTACTGTCTCACTGCTGGGCAAAGGCGTCTTCTCAACAGAGAAAGAACGAGCATCACCAACGCTTGCTTAAGACGAGTTGAATGAAAAATGTAAGTCTAAAAAAATAATTGGTACAAAGAAGATGTCTCACGCGGGTACACAATCCGTAAGAAGTCTCGTTTGAACATAAAACTACGCTAGTTGGAGATTCGAACTACAACAATTGGAAGCAGGATGCTCAAAGCTGCAAGAATGTGAACTAACTCTGATTAGTTCACATGGAGAAAAGCAATTACAGGGAGCGAACACTACAAAGACCAATAAAGAGCCTAAACACCCGTATTCCAAAAACTTGCATAAGACCATTTTTTTGCTTGAAACGGTCTTTGTTGCCATGGTAACAAGGAAACCTCTGCAGGCCACCGCCTCCGACACGCCTACAAAATTATGTTCATAGGGTGAGTACAGACTAGCTAAAACATGTATTTTCAACAAGTCATGAAGACACCAAGCTGCTTAACACTTTGTTAAAACTTGATTTAGGTACTACTTTTGCTTCATTCACGTTCATATATCTGGGAACACGCGGCGACACGCACGCAGGACTCGAGCACTGCCACCTGACTTTTTTTAAGAAACCTTTAGGTACCAATAAAGTATGTCCTCCTACGTTCTCTTTCGGTTTTTTTTAGTCGCCTTTTACTCGTTCTATCAAGATGTCTAAACCATCTAAACATATTCTTTTATTTTATTGTCCTTTTACATTTTTTCAATCGCAAACTTGTAGTTTTATCATTATTCCTAAAATTGTCAACCAATGTTACATCACACATTCTTGACGGAAACCAAAGGAATGTTAAAAGTAAATACGTTGAACACCGTGCCATGCTTTCGTAAAAACATTACAATACGTTGAAATGCTCATATGAGTACTCACCTTAATCTACCTGCAAAACATGCTGCCCATATCAAACTCAAAATAAGTATGTTGCATGAAGGTTGCAAGCTGCTCTATATGCTAAAAATGTTTTAATAGAATACGTCACAATGCTAGAGATGTCATAAATTGATGTTCGATCGAATGCTCTTGGTTGACATCATCTGTCAAAGAACAAAATCATAAAACCGCAAACGGATTAACTTTCAAATAAATATTTTTTCATCATTCAAGAATCATTCTCAAGAATTTAAAATGGCCTTAAGGTTTGCTTTACCTCCGGAGAAAAATCCTGCTTACTGGAACTTGTGCGCAAGTACAAGCTCCATTTATGTACGACGTGGACGGGCAGCCCATCAGCAAAAAAAATGCTTGGGTTCGCCTGACCCAAGAATATAACTCCATAAATAATACGCGCAAGTACCGCGTAAGTACCAAATAACATGTAGGCTGTGAGTCCGAGGGCATGGAGTTTGAGGCACGGCCAAAAAATTTAAAAGGGAATGAGGAACGAGATCAAGAATCACATTTGCTAAAAGTGAAAAACTTAAAGCGGATTCAAGAAAGAGAGGAAGAACTGCGCCAGATGAAAATGCAGGAGAGGAAGTGGCTATTAAAGGCAGCAGAGGAAGCCTACTAAAATGCAAAGCTGGACCGTTTAAGTGCCGCGCAGTTGCTTCAAATCAGTGAGGCTGCAAGGGAGGACGCCGAAAACAATTAAAAATAAATTATTACACATTATGCAAGCCAATTGATTTTTATTATAAAAGTAGTATCACGTATGTATAACAAATAAGTAAAATATCTACATAACACATTTAAAGACATAGAAAAACAAAGAAAATGATTTTTCATTTTCATTTAGTCCTACGTAACATTAGATCCAGTCTATGGGTTAGTAAAACCCAACAACACTGCATGGCCTGGGAATCGAACCCATAACCTCACACTGTGCAGTTTATGACTAGTGGACCTACGAGACAGCAAAAATATGAATATAAACATCACACAATTATCAACATAAAAAACTGGAGCATACATACATTTAGAAAAATAGGGGTAAAATCCAAGGAAGTGCCAGATTTTGCACCCTTGAATCCGCAATTTTTAATAAATTGTACCCTGCTGCCTCCAATCCGTCGCGGCTTCATGGTGGTCTCTCCAACCCAGCTGTGCTTTATGAGCTCACAGCTTCTGAGCTTTTCTTCGCCAGTTTGCTCTATTAGCAAGTTCCGGTCGTCCAGAGTTGAGCAAAGAATTCAGTCGGAAGATGAACCTTCTTCTGCTTGTCGTATCGATGTACTTCTATACTAACTTTGCAGTCCATACCACCCTTAATTGACTTTCACAAAATGGCATTCCAACTTTCACAATTCTTTGGGAATGTTTCTAAATCCTAAGCACTTTTTCAAAGAATTTTAACAAAGTGGCCCTCAATCCACACGCACATAGTTTGGCCCCAGTAGGTGGCCACGTTTATTGCAGTGGCAGAGGCGCTATTCAGGTCGTAACAAGTGCAGGTAAACGAACACCTTGGACACTTCAGCAGATAGCCCCGGCATAGTTTGGTTCGGACCGCCGCACTTGCACTCATTTTGCCAAATATGTTTTGCAGCGGCCTACTTGTGTACGCAATCGATTCAGAGCTTTCCAAATAGGCCACTGCAGGTCACTGTAGGTAAAGGGCGAGGAAGGAACAGGGATGGGTTTTCTTTGATTTCCCATGCGAAACAAAAAAAATGTCTGTCCGTAGCCAGGTTGTGTTCTTGGGGCTTCAATTTGTAAGGTGGTGGGAACCTCTCTTGCCATAACTGGCTTCGACGATGAACGATGAACCGAGCAGCTTAGAAGTATTCGATCTGATTATATTATTACTAGCTTCTGCCTGCGGCTTCGCCCGCGTGAAGTTTGATTATTGTCCCATGAGATCTTACTACCGGGATAAAAGTATCCTATGTTTTAATCCAGGTTTTAAAGTATCTGTGTGCAAAATTTCATCAAAATCCGTTCAGTAGATTAAAAAAAAAAAAAAAGTTTCTTAAACTCAAGGAATGTACTATATTAACGAGTTACGAGTATATGTATAATACCGCAACACAAATATACTAAAGATGTAGGTTGGGGGCTAAATAAAAAAAACAAAACAACCTTAGCCAAAAACTATTTAAAATAAATGATGTTCGGTAAGCCACTTATGTACCGCATTGGTTTCTCATTCAACTTGCTAAATTTAAAAAATAAACCAATATTAGTTCCCAAACATCACGAATTCACGAGCTACCTATGCAAGCTCGCTCTTGTTCTCTGAGATTCAAAATGCTGCGTTAATATTTTCATCACCATCATCATCATCAACCTATTAATGCTCCCATGTGTTCGAATTTTTGGTTCTAGGATAATTATGCACACGATGTTTTCATTCTCATGCTTTAGAAATACCAAATGAATTAAGCTTGTATTCATCTTTTATGTGTACGATACTCCATATTATGATTATTTGTCACGACTATATTATTTACGCGATCTTGATAAATAGCTCATACAATTCCACGACAATGAACATTTCCAAATACCCACCGATTTGGGAAAGAAACTGTGCTCAATATATATTTACCACGGAGCAAGTGCTTGCAATTCTTAGTAATAATCATGAATTACTAATTCTTCCTACATACTCTATAGGTAGCTTTGAAATTAAACGCGACGGAAAATAGGTATTAGCAACTATGGTCTCCGGCCGTCCATTGCACAGGCTGCAGGTAAAAGTTTTCAGAACGAGAACGTTGGAACCAAAAATGAACCGTGTTTTCTTTTACAAAAATAATACCAGCCTATTACTGTCCCACTGCTGGGCAATAGCCTCTTCTCATACTGAGAAGGCACGAGCATTGATCACCAAACTTGCTCAAGACGGGTTGGTTATTTATTTATTTATTTTACTTTATATCAGCCCGCTATGTCCCACAGCTGGGCAAAGGCCTCTCCCATGGCTTTCCAATTTTGTTAAACATTGCTTTCTTCGACCAATCCGTTATGACAGTACCCATAGACATTATTAATCTTTCGAACAGTTTCTGCATACGAAAATAATGTGATTTTTAAAGTTTTCCATAGTGTGAAGAGAACGATTTCAAAGAAAATCAAGGCACCACGGTTAGGCAAATAAATGGTAAGACCTGCTGTCTTGTACGGATCAAAATCATCATCATCATTCCAGCCGAAAGGAAAGACGTCCACCGCCGGACATAGGCCTCCCCCAAGTGTTGCCACATTGACCGGTGCCGTGCGACTCGCATCCAACGGATTCCCGTAACCTTTACCAGGTCGTCGGATTGCATTCGGATAACGGCAGCAGAATTATGTTGGACCACTCTGGGTTCTGGCGTCCGCATGTCTCCATTTACCATGATAGAAATATTGTGGAGTATGGCACAGGCACTAATGATATTCAAGGTGTTTGGTACTTTGTTTTGTAATTTTCTACTGAGACATGCAAATCGCCTTTTCCAGACCCCTTTGAATCGCTCAATTACGTTTCTTGTTTTTATGTGAGCCCTATTGTATTGTAACTCAGCTGGAGTCTGTGGATGAAGCATAGGCGTGAACATATACGATGTTTGGGCATAGCCGCTGTCCCCGATCAGTATGCAGTAGCTGGATTGTTGTCGGAATTGATAGTCCACGATCAGAACTACGCTAGCACTTTCAAATACCAAGGGTAAAAAAAAATTCTGCACGGTTTCCTTCTGAAACCGAAATCGTCTTTGGAACTGTTCGTTGTTGTAAAAGTCAAATGGGTTATCGGCATCGCGTAAATATCGTCGCGATAAATAATTATATGACGTATCGTTCGCATAATCGACAAACTCCTCAAAATTCATCTTACTTTCGCCATTTCTAGACAATCTCAAGAAAATAATTATACACACGTCAAACTTGAATTTCAGTAGGTACATATATCACCCACAACGTAAGTTTCTCGATTTCAAGAATCTTCTGGCGCGGGGCAAACATCAAAACTAATGCAGCCATATCTTTCTTTTCTAAATATTTCTTACAAAACAATTAACAAAAGGTTAACCATCAGCGCCCCCCTGTTGGCTTCATTCAAGTGTCAAAAGATTCTTGTACTACTGTACGTTGAATTTGACAGAAAAGTGGGCGGATATGTCAAATTATAAACAAACTTTAGCTGTCAATATCTCGAATGGGGTGGCAAGTAGGCGTGTCAAGACGGTTTTGAGTCAAGTCGAGGACTCTGCATACGGGTGGTGTTCTAATTAAAAGGAATACGTATAAAAAAGAACTTAGAAAAGACAGAAGATTGAATACCACATCTACAAAATTTAAATTTTGAACACATTGTGTTGAAAATATGGGAAAGGTTATCATTCAAAAAAAAATTGCTAGTCCTTTAGTAAAACAAGTTTCATTTCTGTTGGGAATATCGATGATGGAAACAATAACTTGTTGATTCTCTTCTGACAACACAAAATGTTTTTAACCCGACTACGGCAAAGCCAAAAGGAAGGTGTAACGTCAATGAAAGGCGTGGGTCAACGACAGACTGGTTTAATTGCCAAGCCAAACTGAGTACCGACCACCATACAATTATAAGTACCGACTGATGTCACATCTCTCCTCCTCAAGTCCACTAATCACAAGAAGTACATCTTACAACTAAGAGTTTTATAAATAACTATTTTAACTAAGTATTGTTAAAATTACAGCTTTCTTCCTCGGTTGAACGCACGTAGTGCGCGAGCTAACGCGCCCTGCGGTGGCGGTGATACTGGCGACGAAAGCCGTTCAGGTCGAACTTGCGCAGACTTTGAACATTCCAGCAGCGTGTCTTTAGTATCATTGTCACCACTGGATGCGTTCTCAAACACCTCACCCTCGACTCCGCTATCGGCCCCCGGTTTGGCTGCCCTAGATTCCGTAAATTCGGTTACGGCCACGTCACTTACGCGTGATAACGAGTACCTATTCTTGCAACTTGCTGAAATAATTTGGTCGGCAAGTCTACGCCACTCTACACCATTAGCTAAACTAACTTTGTACGAAATTGGCCCGGTATTTTTGACAATAGTGGCTTCGGCCCCCCTCGCCGTGTAATGGCGAGCAATCACCGCATCTCCAACGCGGAATTCCCTGTCGGCCCCCGAAGAGCGAGCGACCTGACGCTCTTGCTTCGCGCATATGTCTGCGGCTACGTCCGGCCGTAGCGCATCAAGTCGGCTGCGCAAGCACTGCCCCTGGAGTGCCACTGCTGTCGAGACCCCTGTAGTTAAATGTCCACAATTACGGTACTGTAGAAGAAATTTGCTGGGGGCGACGTTGACGTCCTCGCCCCTTCGTACATCGCACTCTTTATTGCCTTTTTCACGCTTTTAAATGCGTTCTCAGCCGCACCATTCCCCTGGGGCCTATATGGTGCCGAAGTTGTGTGTTTGATGCAATTCTTTTTACAATATACCTTAAACTCTTGTGATGAGAAAGGCGGGCCCTTGTCAGTCACGAGCTGCGATGGTAAACCGAAACGCGCAAATATACTTCTAAAAGCTTTAATTGTTGCTGCTGCGTTCGTGCCACGCATCGGCAGGTCTTCTATCCATTTAAAATGCGCGTCTACTATGATAAGATATCGCACACCACCGCAGTATAAATGTAGCTCCGCGATAAAGTTTTCATTTTGTTCATACCTAGATGACCCTCATGAAGTTCCTGTAATATTTTCTTTTGCAGAACGTGAGGGATCACTATCCTATATTTATAAATTACACATCTGTGTATCAAAATCATTTTTCCTACCAAAGAATGGTTTTTCCCCGTCGCAAACGGGACTGTCGGCCACCGAATGTCTCTTTCGCGCTCTGTCTCTTTTGCGATAACTTTAAAACAAATAGGCAGCGACTCCTCTACTACATTTAAATAATCTATGGTGTCAACGAAGCGACCCTCCTGAGGTAACGGTAGTCGTGACAACGCATCAGCCGGACCGTTGTCCACTGAACGCACAAATTCTAAGTCGAAATCATAAGCGCCCATCTTTATAAACGACTGGCAGCCGTCTGTGGAATTCCCCCTTTTGCTCCAAAAATATGAGTCAGAGGCTGACGGTCAGTGGGTAGCGTAAATGGCCTTCCGAACAAATATTGGTGATGTTTGGTGACTCCGAACATTATGGCCAGCGCCTCTATAACGAGCTGGCTGTAGTTGCGCTCGGGCGCACTAAGGTCCATGTTCACCAAAAAGATGACGGTCTGATTATCTAAAAATAGCTGTTTAAAACGCATTTTTGTATGGGAACATGTCACAGTGACAGCTGTTTTTAGATAATCAGACGGTTATCGTTTCGGTGAACATGTACCTAAGTGTGCGCGACAAGCAGCTGACGGGCCGCTCGCTACCGTCGGAGTACCGGTGCTGCAACACGGCGCCCAGTCCGTACGCGCTGCTGTCCACCGACAGCACCAGGTCGCGCCCCTCTTCATAAGGTGCTAATACACGTTCGCTCATGAGTGATCGCTTTGCCTCCACGAAAGCATATCGTCTAAGAATACTATACACCCTGGCACCCCGCGCAGCGTCTCCTCCATATTTTTTTGAATTTTTTCCGGTATAACCGACAACCCATATGGCGTACGTCTGTAAACAAAAGTACCTATATGCGTAGTTATAGCCGTGCAGGGTTGCGAGTCGTCCGACAACAGACACTGTTCATAAGCATGTTTCAAATCAAAGTTTGTGAATTTATCTCCCCCGCTAAGGTTTGCAAATAGCTCTTCTATACGCGGCAACGGATAATGATCTCTTTTTAATTTTGGATTTATGGTTATCTTAGAATCCCAACAAAATATACGTAATTACGTATGTCTCCGTTTCGTTTAACAACGGGTACTATTGGAGTTCCATAGTCTGACGGAGATATTGGGGTCAAAGTAACAACTTTTTTTTTTAAATTCATATAGTTTTTATTGTAAGATTTTTACTTTAAATACCTCCACCAACCCGTTACTATTCAATCCATTCATCAGCACCATGTTTTGAGTGCGTTACATTGAGTTATACCACAAAACGTGATTTTTAACCCCAAAAACTTACGGCGAAAGCAATAAACGATCGGATACCGAAACAATTTGTATTCGACAAGAAATACAAAATCCAGCTTCACGAGGACCACCGTTGCGAGGGATTAAACCCCGCGGAACTACGGATCTTCACAGATGGATCTAAAACAGGTACTGGCACTGGGGCTGGAATCTTTTCGGAAGACCTCAACATCCACATAGCCTCTCACCTAACCTCTGGGGGCCCACAACACGGTTTTTCAGGCAGAATGCATGGGCAATTCCCTGGCGGCGTCGGCCATCATAGCCAGGAAGGTTGTGGGCCACTCAATTCGTATACTGTCGGAGAGCATGGCGGTGCTCCTGGCTCTAAACAACCACACAGTGAACTCCGGGTTAATACACGAGTGTCATCAACGCCTGAACCAGGTTGGTAATCTCAATAACATAACCGTCCAATGGATCAAAGTACACAGCGATTCCAGCGGCAACGACGAGGCGCATGAACTCGCTAGAAGGGGATCGAGCATGGCAGCGCTGGGACCAGAACCCATCGCACCACTCCTTTTCGGAGACCTACGCACATTGTTAAGGAAACGAACTAGTGAACTACACCACAAGCTGGGGCTTGACCACTGCCAGTGTAGGCAAGCCAAGGAGGCACTTCCTGCCATCGACGGCCGCTTCATCAAACGCGCGCTTAGGCTAACCAAGCCACAGCTGCGCACAATTACAGCCGCCATCACCGGACACGGCTCTTTTAACAAACACCTCTTTGTCATAGGAGTCACAGACAGCCCCCTGTGCCGTGCATGCATGGAGGAAGACGAGACAGCAGCCCACGTGTTTCTACACTGCCCAGTGGTTGCAACATACAGGGCAAAGTACTTCGGTCACCAAGGTACTCTCCGCGAGATTGTCGGCAACATCGGGGCGCTGCTGGCCTTCCTTGGGGAGTTGGGATGGATCGAGTGAAGTTTGCACCCGTACGCAATATACGCGCCTTGACGTGGAGTTGCGGACACCAGCCCGTTATACAATACAATACAAAGGTACCTTGATATACGTACGTTGACTCCTCAGGTATCCTTGTCAAACCCATAGTTGCGTCCTGCTTAAATCAATGCTAAAGATGTTATAGGTAACTGTAATCAATGCTAATCAATGTTAAGGATGTCTATAATGTCTATCTAACCGAATGGTTTCTTGGTTGTCAACATTTGTCAATGATTTTACAAGAAGTAAACAGACTGTTTGCCAGTAAAATTATAACATTTTCGTCTAAAAAAATTGATGAACAACCACTGAACTAGTTTTGTTGGTCTACCAAAAGAAGAACCATCACTCTAAGTCAAGAATTCCAGTTGCGATAGCCAAGAAAACATCGACTGTGGAAAAGTGAAACCTGAAGTGGCAGGGAGCGTATTTGCTTCAGGATACACCTTGCACTTATGTTCAACATTGTCGAGCGGCCCATCGGTCAATGGCCTCGCCTGACTAAACTAGTGAAATATAAGTACCTATTTACAGGCAGTTTCTAGACATACATCTGTTTGGCGAACATACATCCTTGAAATTTTACCGCAGAAATGTTATTGATAGAGTAGCGCAGGTGGCAGGTTTGCCTGCTCTCAACAATTGATGTATACCTACTTTATGGTTGTGACATATCAACAGAATTCTAAGTAAGCAATATCCTATATATTGTTTCATAGGTCCCGAAGACATTTTAATAATAATGAATCTAGGCATTACAGAAATGTTGCTGTTGTTGTTGTTTTGATGTTCACTCCATCAGACAGTATGTAGAAAGTTTAAATTCTGGTCTATTTGAATTCTTACGAATTGTTTCATTGAAACAGTGATCTTTGCAGTAACTATAATTTGTACTTGGTTTACTGAACTGATTTACATTTTTTTATAGTGGCTCATGGCGATGGCCTTGAAAGAAAAACCCAGGGCTCAAAAGAAAAAGTCTGAAGGATAGGTCGTCATTAGTGGGGTCTATCGATGCAATAAAGATTTAATTTAATAATGTGCAATGGTTTTATTCTAGCATTATTAAACGTATTGAAGGATTGGGTAGAAATTCATGTTTCACGAGCAAAAAGTCTTATAGGATGTGCCAGTTGCCATGAACTGGGCTGAAATATAGAATCCAAACTCATACTGAGAGGCACTTACATAAAGAGAAAAATACACTTATATTCAAGTCTTAAGTAAGTATATATATATGTATTACGTATATTATATTGTATGTATTAGTTTAATGTATAAAATAAGTTAATTTAAGTTTTTAACTGTATTGTTTGTGCACATAAGTTTATCCTCTCCTGCAAATCTCGCAACTCAAGTATGGTTTGCTGTATGAGGTTAAGCTCGCCGTTGTACATAAGCGAAGTGGCGCGCATTTTAAAACACCGTACGAAACGATATGTATAGATATCCGTATCTACGACACTTATTCGTTGTAAATGTAATACTTGTTCTCATATACGATTTGTAAATGACGTTAAATACGTATTATTAAAAATATATAAAAAAAAAACCGGCCAAGAGCGTGTCGGGCCACGCTCACTGTAGGGTTCCGTAGCTTCCCAGACCATTAAAAATACCAACATTTTTCGTCAGCAAAAATAACTTTGTTTTTCATAGTATTTGTATGAAAAACAAAGTTATCATTTGCGTTTTTTTGAAAAAGTGCTATATAACTCAAAAACTATTCAACTCATCAAGTTGAAAATAATTTTCCTAGAAAGTTCATATAAAGGTCTACTTCTGTGATTTTTTTCATATTTTTTAAACTTATGGTTCAAAAGTTAGAGGGGGGGGGGACACATTGTTTTTGACTTTCGGAGCGATTATTTCCTAAAATATTAATATTATCAAAAAATGATTTTAGAAAACCCCTATTCATTTTTAAATACCTATCCAACAATATATCACACGTCAGGGTCAAAATTAAAAAAAAAATCGCTCCCCACTTTACGTCTGGGGGAGGTACCCTAATAAAAATGTTTTTTTAAATTTTTATTTTTGCACTTTGTCGGCATGATTGATATACATATTGGTACCAAATTTCAGCTTTCTGGTGCTAACGGTCACTGAGATTATCCGCGGACAGACAGACAGACAGACATGGCGAAACTATAAGGGTTCCGTTTTTTGCCATTTGGCTACGGAACCCTAATACAGGACTGTGCCTTGGGAAAATCTAAAGCCAATTCTGCAGATTAAAAAAATGCCATTTTTGACATGTTTTTATGTACGTAGGGACCGCCGATTTACATATTTAAGCACATTCTAGTCTCGAACGTTATATAAAATGTTCTCGTAAATTCACATTAAAATATTTATTGCTCAACACAGTGCATTTATACATTTCCAGATGTCAGGTGAATGCGTAGTTCACTGTACTGTACCAATTCAGGCATACTGTATAATTATACATTTAATAAAATCCAATTAATACCACGAACAGAGTCGGAAAGAAAATACAATCGAATTAATACCTTAGACAGTGTCAAAAATGTTATTATTACATTATATAATAAAATGGCATAACTAGAGATATAATACGAGTAAATAATAATAATACCCTCTACTATGTCATAAAATCAAATTAATCAGTTACACACTTTCATTAATTCATAAATAATAACTTTGCAAAAGCAGTCGACGCGACGTAACAATATCAACGAATACAGAGGAAAATAGATAAAAAATCATTTATAATATTAAAGTATTCTAAATTACAGTTGCTGATCTGCAGCGGAGTATGGACGTCAGTGTTCCTGTTTGGGCTAAGCGTGGGCGCCCCTACCATGTTCATCCCGCAGATCAGGCGGGAGGCCAACAGTACTTCAGTCATCACGGATGAAATGGCTTCCTGGATGAGTAAGTTGACGATGTTTTATTTTATTATATTTCAGGACTTTCCATACTCGATTGGACATTTTCCACAGATATCGTGCATTATTTTAACATGAAGAGAAACTTGACACTACGAAATAGTATAAAGCTTTGAAACTGTAAAGATAATACGATAGAAATCAATTAATATTTGCTGCATCAAATTGTTTCAAAAAAGCATCCAACGCGCTGTCACACATTGACTTTCTTGCAATAAGAATGCAGGTCGGACAGCGCGGCACGCCAGCATTAATGATCTCATCCGACGTACTCTTGCCGGTGGCAGCTGTATTAGAACCTACTGGCTTGGCACGCGTCGATGGCAAGAGACCAGTTGATATGACCATAATGCCATGGAAGTTGGGTAGGCCTTTGGTGTGGGACGCAACTTACGTCGACACCCTTGTGCCATCCCATCTTCCTATAGCACGGTGTGCTGCGCTGGGGCAGCTGCTGCAGGTGTTCAAACGGCGCAAACACAATAATTTAATTGGTTATAAATTATGTGTTTGAGCCGTTTGGGGTTGAAACACTAGGGCCATGGGGTCGGAGTGCCAACCTAGTATTTTGGGAATTAGCCAAACGGTGGGTTGACTCTTCACGTGACTACAGGGCGGGTCTTTGTTTTGGCCGAAGAATCAGCGTTGCCATCCAACGTGGCAATGCCAGCCTTCTGGGCACTTTTCCTGTTGGCAGCGATGTGGACGAATTTTTGCGATGTCTTGTAACCCTTTTTTTTACTTGTACATATCTTTATTTCGATTATAGAGTTAGTGTGTATATATTGTAAATTTAAACAAATCAACCTAATACTTCAAAAATAAAAGCATCCTTAATAACTAGTGTCTAAAATTTCATCAAAAACATTCAACCCTCGTTGCTACTTTCTAATTGTATCATTAAAATTATCATTTCCAGGCTCGGCGTACGGCTTCAGCGCGTTTCCTTTCGTTATTGTCTTCACGATCCTCACAAGATTCATCGGCAGGAAGATACCTTCAATCATTGCAGTCTTTGACACTTTTGCTGCGTTCATAGTTTTATACTGTAGCTCAAACAATACTCACATATTGATAAGTCTTATAATGCAGGGATTGTTTTGTGCTTTCAACACTACCGTAACTTATATGAACTTAACTGAGTATATTTCACCGAAATATAGAGGCATATTTCTAATAATCAAAACGGCTACGTTTAGCGGTGGTATTTGGGCTTCCAATGCGATAGGAACCTTTTTTCATTGGAAAACTATTCCACTCGTAGGGATAGTCTGTTCATTGTACTCCTTACTAACTGTTTTTACTTGGCCCGAGTCTCCATACTGGTTGGCAAGTAGAGGAAGGTTTGAAGAATGTGCAGCATCACATCGCTTGTTGAAAGGTTGTGACGAAGACTCAGAGAGAGAATTAGAAGCCTTGATAAATTTTCAGAAGGAATATATTGCCAGCTGCGGAAGTAGCAAACTATCTGCAAGAGAACGCGTGAGTGATTTCTTCAAAACAATAATATCCAGAGAGTTTTATAAACCAACCTTAATAGCTTTTTTAACTGGGTTTTTGGGATTCTGCTCAGGAAAGTTAGTTTTTGCTGTGTACGCTATTGATGTTTTAAAGAAAATAACAAACAATGAATCAACGGCGTACATTGCGATGTTAATAATAGATGGCTTCACCGTGTTCGGTATGTACGCAGGTTGCATTTTATCTAAATTATTGAAAAGACGTACATTGTTGTTAGCCGCATCCAGTGTAGGTGTCATGTTTTTGTTTATTTTATCTTTGTACTTGTATTTAATTAGTTTAAATGTTATTACGGAAAACAATTATGTAACAGTATCTTTATTTGCTGCTTTCTCAATAGCTGTAAGTTGTGGTCCCCTGTCAGTGTCTATTTCAGTTTATGGCGAGTTAATTCCATTAAGGTCTAGAAATTTGTCAATATGTTTTAACGCATTAGCTGGAAAACTTATATCTGGTGTTTGTTTAAAACAAGCTCCTTTATTATTTAGAACTTTTGGATTACATGGAACATGTCTTACATTTGGGATTGTTTCAGTGATTGTTTTAGGTATTTTGTACAAGTATCTACCGGAAACAAAAGACAAAACGTTGCAAGAAATAGCAGATAGTATGACCGGTAAACCAAAAAGGGGTCAGGTGACATCAAAGTTACTAAGTTGTAATAAAGATGTATAGAACTGCTTGTTTGAGTTTAAATTAAAACTTTGTTAAACTTACAAACTTATTTGATTTTGTATTCAGATTTGTCCTACTGGTTATCAGTCAGTACTTCAATCAATTTTTTTTTTATTATTCTTTTATTTTAAAAGGGGGTTTTTGTCCATACGGATATGCCAACCTGTTTCGTACCATACGTGATTCCGAACGCATTTCTTGTCGTCCAAGCATCTGACAGTTTGTTTGACGTGTTAGCATATCTAATAAAATTATTGATTCAATAATACCATAAATCATAGACAATTATCGAATACTCAATTATTTAGTAAATCATTCGTTCATTCTAAGGTGGCAACACCATTATTTCAGTTGGTCAAAATATTTCTTGCAACGGTCATTACTTTTGCGGATACAGACGTCGAAGGTTGTCTCGAGTCACATTATAACAGTTGTTAACCAGAAAATAAAGTGCATACAGTGATTAAAGAAGTGAATTGATGAAGTGGGATATAGTTTATCCACGTGCCTGATTGTGCGGTTTCCTGGACTCAAGGAGTGAAAGGTCAGAAATTAATGTCTTATTTTTTTGCCACATGATTTTTTGCCCACTAAACTGTTATAATGATACAAAACGTATCGGGAAAGACTGCGTTTATCCCATACGAAACGATTCTTGAGCATAGTGAAAAGAGGAGTCTGTTTATCATCGGAATATACGTAATTGCTTAATGATATCAAGATTTATGGTGGAACTGTGTGCAAATAAAACAAAATTAATATCAAAGTGAAGACGATTTTGTGGTGATTTGTGTCAACATTTTCTTTAACAATTTGATTAGTGACGGTGTAAGTGTTATAATTTATTAGCGAATATCGTTAGTAGTTCTTGTCAACTGGTGATAACTGACTTTAGTATATTGTTTATATTACTGTTATTAGATATATTACTGATTTTAGTATATATTACTGATAATACTTTCAATCGAATACCCTCATTGTTTGACTTTGAATAATTTTTTTTTTCTATATTTTATTTCGTGCTATATTACTCGTATTATTACTTTGAATCACTTAAAACCAGCGTGTATTGATAATGGGTAATTCAAAACGGAGACGATGTGAAACTAGTGAAGACAGTACGTCTGTAAATACAACCCCTAGCGACAGTGACAACCATCATCGTAGATCGCAACATAAAAAAAGACGTCATATTCGTAAACATAGCCGTAGCTATATAAAACATAGTAAGAGACAAGCGCGTTCTAAACGTTATGAGCAAAGGTCTTCTCTGAGAAGTGTCAACCGAAAATTAACTAAAACTCCGCCAGTGCCTATTCCGAATCATTTAATCGTATCGGACATTTCTAGTGCGCTAAATAATCAATCCGAATCTATTCCAGCGAATTGCAGTAGTTCTACAGTGCACATCCCCACGGTCAATGAACCTATTGGTCATTTTACGACGCCTCCAGTTCCTAATTTCTGGGGTCAAAACAATTTTCCCGTTTCTTTTAGTGTTGTACCCGAATTCGACCCAAGTGATAATAGTCAGCCAATAGAAAACTGGATAAACAAAGTTAGTGAATGTGCGCAGATTTATTCTTGGAATGATCGTCAGATAAGTCATTATGCACTTCCTAAATTGACTGGTTTAGCGAAAAAGTGGTACCAGGGTCTACCCTCAGTTTTGTATAGTTGTCATGAATGGACCCAAAAATTAAAATTAGCTTTTCCTTCCAACGAAAATTACGGAAATTTATTAACTACAATGTTAAAACTTCGATGTAGATTTGGACAGTCGTTAGAACATTATTATTATGATAAAATGGCATTAATAAATAAATGTGAGATAACGGGAACTAAAGCAGTCGGTTGTCTTATACACGGCATTGATGATAAGTTTGTACGAATGGGAGCAGGTACTTGTATGTTCAAGGAACCGGAACAGATCCTAAACTGTTTGCGTACTGTGTCTCAACATGAAAAAACTTTTTTGCAAAAAAATAGAACCATTGTTAAAAATAGTGACCATTGTTTGATTGATTTATTAAGTTTTTTTGTCACCGACTTCTGAAGCTAAAGTTATTTTTCACTTTTTTGAAGTCGGTTCTATTTTTTTGCAAAAAAAAGTTTTTATTTTTCACTTTTTAGTGATTCACTTGTGCTTACCCCTTCACAGCGTACCGGTACGGTGGCGTGATGTTATGTTATGAACCGGTGTAAACAATAGACAGACAATAGATTTCAGCAATCCCAGTCCATTTGCTATCATTTATTGAGGAGTTCCGTTCCATATCTCCGAAGTTCGTGATCAGATCATGACAATATTTATATGGGACCAACTTGGAAGTATACCCTTTCAAACAAAAAAATAATTTTTCAAATCGGTTCAGGCGTCTTCGAGTAATCGGTGAACATACATAAAAAAAAAAAAAATACGTACATAATACAGTCGAATAGAGAACCTCCTCCTTTTTGGAAGTCGGTTAAAAATAACGCACCAACTTCTAACTTCCGAAATCGGAACACGGCGTCGCTTAGACAACCTAATAAGGTGACAAACGAACAAACAAAAAATAATGTTTCAGATACAGTCCGATGCTTTAATTGCAACGAAATGGGTCACATAAGTTTGAAATGTAGTAAACCTATCAAAAAGTGTAACTTTTGCTTTAGATTAGGCCATGATACAAAATACTGTCGTAAAAAGAAGGCCAATAATAGTGATGAAACTAGTAAAAGTAATAATGTTACAGAACAAAATAAGACTGTCATGTGTATTAATAATAGTGAGTCCAATAATGAAAAATATTATAAAAATGTTAAAGTAAATGACATTAGTTTGCAGGGATACATTGACCTAGGCAGTAAATGTACTCTTATACGAGAATCGAATGCAAAACTTATATTAGCTATTTGGGATACCAGTGATTTACCAATGTTACAGGGGTTTGGTAATTCTTTAGTCAGGCCAATAGGAAAATCAATGGCTATGTTAGAGATTGGTTCCGTAAAAGCTGAAACTGATATTTTAATCGTAGAAGATCATTATCTAAGGACACCAATTTTAGTAGGGCAGTCTTTTACGGAAAAACCAAATGTCATACTATTGAAAACAGCCGATGAGCTGGTTTTTATGCAAATACCACATTTTTGTGATGAAAATAATTTAAAGGTTAAAGTTTTCACTAACAAAGATGAAGTCGTAAAACCTAAGACCACGATGCCAATCGATGTTATTGCTGATGGTAATTACACAGGTGGCTTGTTTGTGCAGTGTGGTCTTCGAATTTTACATAATATTGAATATGTTATTTGTTCTGGGCTTTTTGATTTTCGATTGGGTAAGGGATATTTACTATTAACAAACTTATCATGCAATGATCTAAAGATTCTTGGAGGTATGTTATTAGTACGGGGCCAAATATATCAGGAAGTGAGTAGTGAATACATAGGCATAATGACGGAAACTACGAACTATGAACCATTACCATTATCACGCTTAAAAATTAGCACAGATGTGACAGAAAAACAAAAACAAAAATTGTTTGAACTATTACAAAAGTATAGGGACTGTTTTGCAATGAACTTGGCAGAATTGGGTAAAACAAACTTAACAAAAATGGACATTACATTAACGGATAACAGACCGGTGGTGTATAATCCATATAGAATATCACAAAGTGAACGTCAGCATTTAAGTAAAATTGTAGAAGAGTTGTTGACTAATGGTATTATTCGTGAGAGTACTTCGGATTATTCAAGTCCCGTGATACTAGTAAATAAGAAAAATGGTGATAAACGGCTATGTATTGATTATAGATCTCTTAATCGAAAGACACTTAAAGATAAATATCCGTTACCACGTATTGAGGATCAATTAGATAGATTAGGAGGTAGTAGGTACTTCATAAGTCTAGACTATTTTCGGGGTACTATCAGGTACCAATGGATGAGAACAGTAAGCGATTTATGGCATTTGTGACACCCGATGAATTGTATGAGTTTGAAAAAATGCTATTTGGGCTTTAAATGCACCTAGTGTTTTTCAACGTACGATTAATTCTATGCTTAGGGGTAAACAAAATTTGCTACTGGCGTACATGGATGACTTATTAGTAACATCACAGTCAATTGAAGAGGGTTAAGATAAGCTGGAGAGGGTATTACAATTATTAAGATCTTCTCATCTAACACTTAATCTAGAAAAATGTGATTTCTTTCAAACTCGTATAATTATCTACGAGATTTGTTCTGATGGAATCCGTCCTGGTGTTGCAAAAATTAAAGCTGTAATGGATTCAGCCATTCCTAAAAATGTTCATGAGGTCAGACAGTTTGTTGGGCTTACAAGCTACTTCAGAAGATTTATACAAAATTATTCCTTAATAGCAAAACCTTTGACAATTCTTACGAAGAAAAACACTCTTTGACATTTTGGCGAACCTCAATTAACTGCATTTAATGAATTAAAATCAAAATTAACTACAAGACCTGTTTTAGCGTTATATGACCCCCAGGCTGAGTTAGAAATTCATAGTGACGCTAGTAAAGTTGGCATTGGAGCAATTTTAATGCAACGTGTTAATCTTGATAAGTTACATCCTATAGTGTATTACAGTCGTCAAACTACTTCCGATGAAAGCAAACTTCAAGTTTGCAGTGGTTTGTGCATTAAACAGATTCAGGGTTTATGTCTTAGGCAAAACATTTAAAGTTGTTACTGACTGTGCCGCTATAAGGAGTACAATGATAAAAATGATCTAATACCTAGAGTAGCGCGTTGGTACATATTGATGCAGGAATATGATTTTATTGTAGAGCATCGTGATGGTGCTAAAATGAGTCACGTTGATGCACTGTCTCGCAATCCTGGTATTGCTGAATGCCAAGATGAGATTAGAGTTGTTGATATTATGGCAATATATGATGATGCCTGGTTGCGTACGGTGCAGGAGCAGGATTCAGAAATACAGCGAATAATTAATATTCTAAGTGACATAAATACGAAAGACATTGTCGACATTCATAAGAACTATACAATAAAAAATGGTCGTCTATACAGAATAACAAATGACAAAAATAATGATGTTAATTTGAAGTGGGTAGTTCCAAAATCTGTTAGGTGGCAAATAGTTCGTATGAATCCCGAGTCGGTCACTTCGGTTTCGATAAAACTTATAGTAGGGTTAATCAAGTTTATTGGTTTAAAAAGATGCGAAGATTTAATTTAAAAATATTACAATTCCTGCCTCAGCTGTGCTCACAATAAAATACCGGCTGGTGCCAAAGAAGGGGAGTTGCATCCTATACCCAAAATTAATAAACCATTTGATACGCTGCATACTGATTTTGACAAGAAAAATTGTCACATCTTAGTAATCATTGACGCTTTCCAAAATTTATATATCTAAAACCAGTCAAGAATGTTAAAAGTAGTACTAGTATCCAGGTATTTACAGAATATTTCTCTCTCTTTGGAGTACCCCGTAGGTTGATATCCGACCGAGGTACTAGTTTTATCAGCAAGGAATTCTCCAATTTTGTAAATGAAAGGGGAATCAAACATATTTTAAATGCGGTAGCCTCTCCAAGGGCCAATGGTCAAGTGGAGAGATACAACCGGACTATAGTTGATGCTATAACGACCGCGAACCATAATAGACCAGAGAACGAGTGGGACTTGCGGTTACCGCAAATACAATGGTCCTTAATTATCACGATAAATAAGTCAACCGGTCGTACCCCCTCAGAAATTCTGTTTGGCACTCAGACTACAGGTGTTTCGGACGGTTTCATGAATACGCTTGTCTCAGAATCCCACACTCCGGTAGATCGTGACGAAGTTAGATCGGATGCAGAATCGCGAATTCAAATTAACCAACAGGAACAAAAAGAGCGTTTTGACAAATCACATAAAAAACCTACTCAGTATAAAATTGGCGATTTAGTTCGTGTCGAAAAAGATATCCGCACTGAACCTGGACAGAGTCGTAAATTATTACCTAAATGTGTAGGGCCGTTTAGGATTTCTAAAGTTATCGGTAATGATCGTTATGAAATAGAAGACACTCCTATTACTAGAAAAGAGGGTTGCAAAACCCTATAGATCGGTTTTCGCTGTCGACAAATTACACCCGTGGCTTGTTTGTAACCACGATGCGATATCGAGTGATTCAGGGTAGATCTAAATGTATTTGGTATGATAGTTTTTATGATTGCCTTTTTTAATATCAGTGAATGTAAGAATTGTATGATGATGATGATGATGAAATCATGGTTGTGATATATATATATAATAATTAATGGTTATCATAAAGGCCTGAAAATAGTATTATGATATTTGTGTATAATAAAGAAAATGAATAATGTGTAGAGAAATATTGAGTTTTATGTAAAATTAACTACAGAGGGTATAATAGTGATTGCGTTTGTATGAGAGAATGAAGTGAAGTCAATTGATTTTGTTATTTACTATTTAAAGTTGTCATGGGTATACTTCGTGAGTAAAATGAAGTTTTATGAGTGAGTAAAAGTGAATTATTACGTATCCTAAGAGATGAATAATTATGAGAATGTACTCATGAGATATTATTTTATAAGAGTGAGTCGCTATAATTATTGGTGAGAGTGCCAATACGCAATGTTAGTCATAAGAGTGAGTTGCTATTGGTGAGAGTGCCGATACGCGATGTTAGTCATAAGAGTGAGTTGCTATTGGTGAGAGTGCCGATACGCGATGTTAGTCATAAGAGTGAGTTGCTATTGTTGAGAGTGCCGATACGCGATGTTAGTCATAAGAGTGAGTCGCTATTGGTGAGAGTGCCGATATGCGATGTTAGTTATAAGAGTGAGTCGCAATTGGTGAGAGTGCCGATATGCGATGTTAGTTATAAGAGTGAGTCGCAATTGGTGAGAGTGCCGATATGCGATGTTAGTTATAAGAGTGAGTCGCTATTGGTGAGAGTGCCGATATGCGATGTTAGTTATAAGAGTGAGACATGCATACATAGTTTTAGATATATACCGCAATGTTTGTTATCAAAGTAATTATGTATTTTCTTCCTCTGATACTAAATATTGTAAAACGCGAGGCCGCGTTTGACGTCAGGATTAGCCGAATGTTAGCATATCTAATTATCGATTCAATAATACCATAACATCATAGACAATTATCGAATACTCAATTATTTAGTAAATCATTCGTTCATTCTAAGGTAGCAACACCGTTATTTCAGTTGGTCAAAATATTTCTTGCAACGGTCATTACTTTTGCGGATACAGACGTCGAAGGTTGTCTCGAGTCACATTATAATAGTTATTAACCAGAAAATAAAGTGCATACAGTGATTAAAGGCAGTATATTTCCTACAGACGTTTGGACTGTCACTGTTATATCAACTGTCATCCCTTGACGTTTTGGCACTTGTCCTTTTGATTCCTTACGAGATTACATCGATTTTATTGATTGATTGAGATAGTTGGAAAATCCAAGTGAATCCCTTTTGTTTGCAAAATTTTGGTTGTGATTCAGTGTTAATAAATAAATAAAATAAATAATAATAAATATCGCTGGACATTAACACACAGCGCCACCTAGCACCACACTAAGCAAAGCTTGTGTCGTGGACACTAGATAGTTGATATACTACATATATACTTTTTTTTTTGTTTGTAAATACATACTTATTATACATATAAACATCCATGACTCGGAAACAAATGTCCATGCTCATGACACAAACATTTGCTCCTACCGGGATTCGAACCCAGGACCCTAAGAACGTAAGGCAGCGTCACTACCTCTACGCCATTCGAGTCGTCGTGTTAATTGGACAAAACGCCCCCATTTGTGCCAGAAACCGGGTTTGTGCCAGAAACCGGGTTTATTTGTTCATTGTAAAGCGCCGGTTTGAGGTTATGCTTAGCCCCGCGTGCGAGGTGAAAATTGAACATTAATTATTGTATAGAAGTGTTAACGGTTGTGCCTGTGAACCATTACCAGTGCTGCATTCCGACCTGTTACGTGCTACTGAGACTAGCGTCTGTTGAAACGTAGTCGGATCTGCAAATTCACCCACCACATACATAACACTATACACGCACACACACAGACAGACAATACCAGAACCGGCTTGATCAAGGACTGGTCATCCCCTTCAGCCCACCGGCACCAGGTAAGTTACTTTTCTTATGGGCAATTTAATTTGATTGTCTCCGCGAATCGCGGACAGTTCGGTCACAACTTGCCCTGGTTTTGGACCGAACACAACCCCATCGTACCTTATTACCTAGTTACATAAATATTAGGAATACTAACTTACTATGTTTGTACTTAATAGAAACGGAATCATTGATTAAATATCTTCGCCAAGAATTTATTTTAAATACTAACAAGACTTATCAAAATGGTTTCGTGTCATTGATAGCTAGCTGCCTGTGATTGTCGGATATAAAATAGTAAATACCTACTATCGATACTTAGATTAACAGTTTCTAAAACCAACAGAAGAAAAGCCGCTGGCTGGCGGCGGTAGCCGCGCGGGCGGTTTGTTATCACTTCTATCGGGCGTCCCGAGATACACACGTTTTGTATTATCCATTGGTTCTCATAGTCTTACATTAAAAATTACAATTACTTTAAGAAGACTGTTATGTTTATAAGGTACTGTTTCATTTTACAAAGATTCCACACAATGTATTTTGTTCTGAAATAAATAACTTATGACTTATGATCAAGTACGGTGTCATCCAACATACAATTACGCTGGATGACTTGCACCTGCAGTGCAAGTACGTAGTGTATGAGTTTTTCACTCCATAAAAACTCATTTTATCGAGAATAATATTATTCACAACCATTCGACTCGATTCCGAACCGAATCGAACGTCTAGGATATGGAAGATGTCCTACAAACGCTATTCACAAATCTGAAACCGAATAATTTTGACAGTTCAATTCGATAAGAAGGCTCGAATCTTTCCGACAGCTGTTTGCTATCGGGAGTCATATCGAACAAAATTTAAACGAAGAAATAAACTATATTTCCAGCTTATTTCAGTAAAATAAAAATACCAAACTTTTTAAACACTGCCTGAAGTACGTAAATGAAGTTTTATTATTGTCCGGTGTTGTTTGTGTTTTATTAGTTGTTTTATTGACCGTATTTCATTGATGTATCCACATTTACATAAATTCAATGTGTTTACAAAAATGTGTTATTCGTTCTAGATTTTAGTTAACAAGCAAGAAACGTATAACACTGATATCAAATACTTTTTCAGTCATTTTTCCTTCTATCTAGCTACTGACAGTATTTACGCTGTTTTCGACAGCCGTGATGTTCATGCATGACGCGTCTATTTATAATACCGTCATTGATCATAATACCTAAGTTTATCTCAACTAATTTCATTATAACTACGGTCCAAAGACCTACTGTTTAAAATACCTAAAGTTCGTTTCACAGAGTTTTGTAATAACTAATGAACGAAATCCATGAAGGACTATGTTGGTCTCTCTCTAAAAAAAAAACTATAGTACCTACACACTTGCAACAAGCGATTTATCTACCATTATATTTTGTAGGTATCATCACATAAAATTAAAAAAATAAACTTACACATAAGCCGGTTTCATTCGATATTTGAGATATAATAAGGCCATTCGAATATAGGGCCACAATATTTGCCTTGGCTTCAATACTAATATTAGCCTACATATTGAATTCCGAAGAATACTAAAATAGCAACAACAAGAGAACACAAACGCTCGTAACTATGTTCACCAACCAACAACAGCGAATAGTGGAATAATTTATGTACCTAAACTAGTAAAATAGTTAAAATATGAGGGTAGATTTACAAAGTGAAATTATCACTTTGTTTCAAATCTACCCCTCATATTTTAATAACGACGCTAAGATTGAAAATAATTGTAAAACGAAAGAATCTTCGTTTAGTTGTTAGCAACTCAGCATTCTTATTTCGGTTCTCTATCGTATTATCTAACTTTTTAATCCATAATCTAAAATGACATAATATTTTTTGTCATAATCATCATTCGTCCGAATGATAATTTACCCGAACTTTAAATCACATAATATCATATGCCATAAAGTTGAAATCCCTAAATATAATAAGCCCTAAATCCGTTTGTCATAAGTATTACAATCAATAATATACAAAAGACATAAAATCGTTTTCAATAAAAGTCATAAGTCCTATTCTAAGTAAATGTTTAATCGTATGTAGGCGTTGACCTGCAATGCAAGCAAGCATGCAGCAAGCATGCGGCACGCCTGTAGCAAGCATGCGGCAAGCATACAGCAAGCATGCGGCAAGCATACAGCAAGCAAGCATGTAACAAGCAAGCATGCAATGCAAGCAAGCATGCAGCAAGCATGCAGCACGCATGTAGCAAGCATGTAATGCAAGCAAGCATGCAGCAATCATGCAGCAAGCATGCGGCAAGCATACAGCAAGCATGCAGCAAGCAAGCATGCAACAAGCAAGCATGCAGGCAGCTTGCAAGCAAGCATACAGTATGCAAGCAAGCATGTAGCATGCAAACGAGCAAGCATCATGCAGCAGGCATGGTTTCTGTCACGGCTCCGGCGCTGCGGGGCTCCGGCGGCCTCACGCGAGCTTATCGTCGCAGATGGGTTTAACGCTCACCACCGCAGCTTCGGCTTGCTGGCCGGCTTTGCCGGCCAGCCTCAGCCGCGGCGGCGAGTCTTACAACCACCTGCTCCTCAACTCGCGGCCCGCCTCGCCCCTCCGCGCCTACGCGATTTTAAATAACACTCTTGGGGTAGGGCAGACAAGACTGCGTGGAGTCGGATTTACAGCAATTCGTTTCTGTCACTAAAACCTGACTTTTAGGGATTTTTTAGCGACTGTTAGTCCCTAAAAAAATCCTTAAAAGTTAGGTTTATAAATGACCATTCGGAATCATACACATTATGTGATACAATACTTAGGACATACGACTTTATGTCATGTAAAATTAGGAGATTCAATTATTATAGTATTCGATATTAGGACAAAATAGTATTTGAAGTAAAGTTAGTTATGTAAAACATAATTTCGGTGTTTTGAACATTATGGTTACTGAAGTTTATAGCAAACGTGTTATGGATAATGATTTTCGGACAAAAAATTTTAGGACAATCAAGGGAGTACCTTCTTATTTCACATGTAATACTTAAAAAATATTTTTCATGTTTGGTGAGAATCGAACCGGAACGTTCGCCGTGCGAGGCACGGTGCTAACCACTTTAGCCACCGTAACGCTTACTTAACTAATTGAAATTTGTAATAACAATCCTAGGCGGGCAACAAGTTGCCAATGTGTAGTGTTGTCAAACGTTCTTAAAGAAGAAGGTCATAAGTACAACTATATGCGTATGCCATAGTTTTGTTAGATTGTAAGTCGACTTTTGGCTGTTATAGTACATAAGCTATATTATTGCAATTAATATGTATATTTGTTGTTTTTTGTGTGCAATAAAGAATAAGAATTGATCACGTACGTTACACACACAAATACACGCTCAGACACACACACACATACACACATGCGTACGCACATGCGGACGTACGTACTAGAGGGACCCAGGCACAGCGCCCGCGCGCATGGTCACGCCATCGTAGTGCGCGCCGCACGACGGCATGAGCCGCTTCAGCTCCATCTCGCTGCCCGCCATCGATCTCGAACACGTCGCCGACGAGTTCGACGACTCTGACGACTCACTTGTCGCGCTGTTCAGCGACGCCGCGGCCGGCTTGGGCACATCCAAAACGTCCGGCTCGGGGGCGGGCTCGGCGGACACGGGCCGCGCGGACTGCGGGCCGGCCGGCGCGGGCAGGCGGCCGCGCGGCAGCGCCAGGCGCAGCTTCTGCCAGAAGAAGGGGTCACCCCAGCGCACGTAGGTGTTGCTCTGCAGGTAGTGGCGCAGGCGCTCGTCCAGCGGCAGCGCGGCCGGGTCGTCCAGTAGCACCACGACCAGGCGCGGGCGCGCGTCGCGCAGCGCCAGCGCGTGCGCCTCCTGGAACTCGGCGCGCGCCCACGCCGAGCGCAGGAAATGCTCCGACACCACGGCCACGGTGCGGCGTGATGCGCGTACGGACGCTGCGATCTGTGCCGGGATCCAGCCGCCAGGCGCCCAGTCGCGGTAGTGCACGCACAGGCGCAGCGGGTCGGGCGGCGCCTCCAGCCGCGTCACCAGCTCGTCGCGCACGAAGCGCTCGTCGCCGTGCGAGAAGGACAGGAATACGTCGTAGCTCCGGCCCGCGTCGTCCTCGGGCGCGGCCGGCAGCCAGCCGCGCCGGTGCAGCGCCGCCTTGAGGCGCAGGCGCACGGCGGGGTGCCACAGCAGGCCGGCCAGGGCGCCAGCCGCCAGCAGCGTGCACAGCGTGGCGCCCGCGGCCGCCACGCCGGCGCCCAGGCCGCGGGAGGGGGCGCAGGGCAGGGAGGGCGCGGCGGCCAGCAGCGAGCCGTCGGTGCAGGTGACGTGCGCGTAGTCCTGCAGTACCTGCTGCTGCGCCTTGAGCGCGAGCACGGTGCCGGCGGCGCTACAGTTGCACACGAGCGGGTTGCCCGCCAGGCGCACGCGGCGCCGCTCGTCCGCCAGCAGCGCGCGCGTGTCTCCCGAGCTCAGCATTGACAGCGAGTTGTTGCTCAGATCCAACACCTGCGGCGATTCCAAAATTATAAGCGAAACGAGAGCTTATTTGCTGTGAGTTCTCCATGTCCCAAATAAATAAGTCAACTCACGGATAAATGTTCGGGGATGTCGGCGGCGTCGAGCTCGGAGATGCGGTTGTGCGCGAGGTACAACCGCCAGTCGTAGTCGGCGGGTGACTTTTGCGCGCTTTGTAGCGCGGCCAGCAGCGGGTCTGTGACGTCACGCAGGCGCCGCAGCGCCTTGCGCTCGCAGCGCACGATGAGCGCGCGTGCCGGCGCCGCGCCCGTGTGCGTCCAGGCGCAGCCGCAGCGCGTGCCGGCGCACAGGTCAGGCGCGCCGCACTGCAGCCGGTCCAGCGGCACGTCGTGCAGCGCGGCCGGCGCACTCGCACAGCGGCCGCTCAGCTGCACGTGCGCCGGCCGCTCGCGCAACGCGCGCGCCGCCCAGTAGGCGTCGCAGTCACACGCGAGCGTGGAGTCGAGCGTCACGACGGCGCGTGACACCGGCTTGTCCAGCGCCCGCGAGTAGTCGTCCGGAGTGTACAGCAGCTGGGTCACGTTGTTACCCGTCAGGATCACCTCCACCGGATTTTCGCCAGGAAACCGCAGGTCTGCGTACTGTGAACACACGGCCGGTTAGTGCGGGTTCGCGGGGGCGGGGGCGGGGGCGTGGCGGGGACGCAGACGATACGTTACCGTGACAGAGGTGAACTCATTCGCAGACAGGTCGAGCTTTTTTAATTGAGGCATGGAGTGGCGCCAGTCGCGACAGATCAGGCTGGTTTTGGTTTTCTTCAGCTTGAGATAGGTCAAATTGTTTAATCTTTTCAATGGTGACTCTACTGTAAATACAAAGACTAATATATACTTCCTAAAAATAAAAAAAAATAAAAACGACTAAATGCGAGGCCTCGCGCACAAAGGGGTAAGGGGTAAAAATAATGTTTTCATAATTGTTTGGTGCTACGACCCAAAAAATATGAAAACATTATTTTTAACGCTCATTCATGGATAAATTCACGAATATACTCGTACATTATGTTACAGCCAAAACTCTTCATCAGTCAAAACCACTTTTGTTTGACTGGTGTCAGTTATAACCCTTATGAAGTTAAAATGCGGTTTCATCATTAAAAATATGTTGTTATAAAACGCCTCAGTTGTAATTACCTAATTCTAGAATGACATGATGCTCTTTATAGGGTCACAAAAAACACCTCAAAGTTTCTAAGTAAATGTTAGTCATTGCGAAAATAGTTTTGACCGGTCATAAGGAGTATTGACTGATTAACAGTTTTGACTGTGACACTTACAGGGTGAATGTGCTGCCATAGCAAATTTACACATAGAGGAGGTAATTTACTAATAAGTGAACCTTATTTTCCCTAACTAAAGTTTTATAGTTAGGGAGTTATGTCAATATACTCGTATGAGTTTATACTTTAATGAGATTGTTCCGAAAGAAGGTCGGCCAAAGCGTACCTGGTGACGAAACGATAGCGTCCCTATATGCCAGATATATGAAAAATACCCTTATTTTATAAGGTCATAAAAAACGTAAGAAATATATTTTTAAGTGGCCACAAAAAAAAGTTATCCTTGTTTTTGTAATTTTATCGGAATTATTTTCGTATAGTAGATTCAGAACGCACCTTCTGATGATTCATTTCGCGTATGAAAAGACTTGTGACTCAAAGACTATTAAATATTCAAGTTTTTCTGAATAGTTGTGAACTGTTATTCAAATAAATTAGTATTTAGGCATCACATGTCAACTATTGCTATTTATTATGCATTGAATCCTTGTGATAAAAAATAATTATGTGAAAGCGTTTTGTTCAATTACATACAACGGAACGTCATTTGTCATTGAAAAGTTACATCATCTGTGGTCATCGACCCGCGCCATCGATTGACACCCGGCAATCATACGCACATGTTACGTTTTTTGCTGCACCTTGTTGTTGTGAATATTGTGATACGCGCTGTATTATTTGGGATTTCCTTCTGTTATTTTACTGGCATTGTTTTACGGACTGATAACTACTCTGTTGTTGATTCTAACCTCAAAAGTAAATTGCCGCTTTTATAAAAAAATGTGGCCATTTAGATATGATTTTCAAACGGGATGATGTTCACAACATTAAAACAAACCGATCTATGTATAACTTATTTTGGGACATGAAAAATAAAACTGAGGTCCAGCTCCTATAGTTTTTTGGCCATTGTTCTTTGACCTTCAAGCATTCATAATATTTTTTTTGTATAATTTTAGCTCGCGACCAACAGCACTAAACGTAGGGTAGAGGTAGACGGGCAGGTGATACAGTTGATGATTATAACTATCTACTTGGACCAGTTAGTATCTTTCGAAAACAGGCAAGAAAGAGAAATCGATCGCAGAGTCGAAAATGCTTGGAATACGAGTAGCTACTGGTCCATGAAGACGCTAATGAAGGGTGATCTTGAAGCCGATCTCCCTGAAGCACCATGTCGGTGGCGTATTCTTCACTTGTGTAGGTATCCCGGCATTTTAATACTGCATTTACACAATCGTGTTCGCCATTCGCCTCGTCACTCGAAGAACATTCCACGAAACATTCGTATACGAGTGCCGTCGCGAACAGTACATTCGCGTGGTGAATTATTTTTGGCATTCGCACACGAACATGGAGGACGTGAAAATAATGGCGGCATACGCTACATCAGGATATCTAAATAGTTTATACAATTATTTAGATATCCTGCGTAAAAAAGTAAAAAAGAATCGTCGACGTAATGATGATGAGGATGATGATGATCAATAGTATTAAATAATAATATAAATATTGTTAATATTTGTAATGATGATGTATCTATGATGTAACGAGGTTTTCTTTGATTTTAAGGTGCTGACTGGCAATTTCATATTAGTGGATATTCGGTCCCATGCATCGTTTAATTTTTGTCTATTTTTATTATTTTTGTGTTTTGGATTCCAAAAGAGCTCTTTCTTTTGATGGAGCTCTAGGAATTTTAAAATTAGTACTTCTGTCATCTATATTTTGTCTACGCACGTCCTGTTGCGACGGTCGCTAGCTGTCACCTGAACGGGTCTACCCTTTATGGCAGGAATTTTTATGTCATAATATTATTTTGCATACCAGCTGATAGCATAAACTTCATTTCGCAGAAACTCGTTTGGCAGACACTCATTTCCCATGCGTTCAAAACTCATAATTTTATTTTATTTTTATTTTATTAATTTTAAGAAAAGTTACAGCTAATACATTCGAGTAGTTCATGTAGAAAAAAGCCAATTACAACTTTCCACTTATAAACTAATGTATGAATTTACAAAACGATACAAACAGCGTTATGGTAAAACAAAGAAACAAATAAAGAGAGTAAACAAAAATAAAATACATTACACATTAAAGTTACACTTCAAAGAAAAAGTTACTTAACATTTTTTTTAATTTCTGGACACTATTTGTAAATAAATCAAGCTCAACATCCCGGCACACTATATTAAACATTCGACATGCCCTTAGGATATATGCATTTTGCCGGTAGTTAGTTTTTACTATAGGTACATGAAGGAGATGAGGTCTCCTAAGAAACACAGACGGCACACGAAGTCCAATCTTGGCCACCAGCTCAGGGACGTCAGTAGATCCGTTCATTATGCTAAATAGAAAAGCGAGATCTGCAATTTTTCTTCGCTCTTGCAAAGGAAGTATATGAAATTTCTTACACCGACTAGTATAGTTAGGAAGATAAGTATTTGAACGATATTGAATGTACCTTAAAAATCGCCTTTGTATTCCTTCGAGGCGATTAATATAAACATTGTAATTTGGATTCCAAATTTGAGAAGCATATTCGAGATGGCTACGGACAAAAGCACAGTATAGAATTTTCATGGTTTTGACATTCTTAACCTCAGAAGCAACCCTGAAAATAAAGCCTAAAGCTTTAGAAGCCTTGTTGACTATATTATCAATATGCTCATCAAACAAAAGCTTCGAGTCAAAAGTCACCCCAAGATCCTTGATGACGTTGACTCTGGCAATTGAGGTATTCAATAATTTGTAGTCATATATAATAGGGTTTGGTTCCCGAGTAAATGTACATACATAGCATTTTGAAATGTTTAAATCTAACCTATTTCGGACGCAGTAATCATGGAAGCGGTTCAGATCCTCCTGAAGTAGGTGTGCATCATTAATGGTTGAAACATCGCTCAGAATTTTCATATCATCTGCATACAATAAAAATTTAGAGTTTAAGAAGCAAGAGGCGATATCATTAACAAAAATATTAAATAAAAGGGGTCCTAATAAGGATCCTTGGGGAACCCCCGACGGGATGAACATCGCTCTCGAGGTATAACCGTTGAGGACCACAGTCTGGCACCTATTCTCGACATATGATACAACCCATCTGTACAAGCTACCCCTCACACCGATCTCTAACAGTTTGCGCACTAGAAGTGCATGATCTATTCGATCAAAACATTTACTGTAGTCAGTGTATATAACATCGACCTGAGACCTCTTGGACATATGCTCTGAAAGATAGTCACTACAGACCACGAGATTGGATGTGGTGGATCGACCTTTTAAGAATCCATGCTGATGTTCGGAGAAACTTAATTTTAGTGTAGAAGATAGTTGTGTGTGTACGATTTTCTCCATAATTTTAGCGAACATGCAGAGTTTGGAGATCGGTCTATAGTTTTCAACGCTACCCTTAGGTCCTTTTTTATGAATCGGTGTTATACGCCGACTTCCAGATTGTAGGCACCACTCCTAAGTCAAATGACCGTTTGAATAATATTGCTAATGGACTGGATAGACACCTGGCACATTTGGTTATAAAAACTGGTGAAATATTATCCGGACCAGCGGATTTATTAACATCCACTTGCTTTAGCAAGCGAAATACGTCCTCCTCTCTCACATCAATAGAGCAGATGTCTGATACAAGACCAGTAGACTGATCCATTCCTGCATAGGCTGAAAATTCATTCGCGTCGAGTCGCTCTTGGAAGTTCGAAAAGAAATAGTCGCCAAACATATTGCAAATTTCCTCCCCGTTACTAGACGACACTTCACCAAATTTTAGTACAGATGGGTAACAGTTAGTTTGTTGTTTAGATTTAACATATGGCCAAAAAGCCCTGGGATTTTTAGAAATGGCTAATTCAATGTTTGCTCTATAGTCATCAAACATTTCCTTCTCCAGATCTTTAGCCCGTTGACGTAAGATAACAAAAGAATGATAGTCCGAGAGATTTCCATAGGTTTTAAATTTTGAATGAAATTTAGATTTTTCTTTAATTATTTTAATAAGTACCATGGATGATACTTAGCCATTGGAGCGACGGTTTTAGATGGAATATGTGTATTATGCAGCAAGTTGATAGTGCGATAAAAGAAATCAACAGCTTCTTCAAGGGGCCTACAGTTTAGCTCTGCTGGCCAATCGATTGCCATCATTTCTTCAATGATTGCGTCATAGTTCGCCTGAGCGAATTTCTTGTATAACTTGATTCGAGGCCGAGAATGCAGCTGATGAAGTTGGACGAAGTCGGCAGAGATACAGAGCGCTTTATGATGCGAGTCCTCATGCACCAGGGGATCCAGGCTGCAAGTGACAGCCACTTCACTGTTAGACAAGACGAGTTCAAGAATCCTGTTGTTTACATTTCGATGGGAGTTGTACTGTAGCAGATTGCAAGCGGTGAGAGTATCGCAAAAGCTGGTTTGAATGGGACCATGCAAATTACCAGGACATAGATGACCACCGTCCACCTCAGCGTGCCAGGCAATATTCGGTTGGTTAAAATCACCAAGCACTAAGAACTTATCAGCGGGATGTTTAAGAACTATATCAGATAAATTACTTGAAAAATTATTGAGTTGAACCATTAAAGAGTTGCTAGATTGCTGACTACATATATACACAACACATAAATGTATTTTATAGGTTACTTTTTGATGTAAAGTTAAGGTAACCCACAGATCCTCGGCAGACGAGCACCATTCGTTGCGGACATCGGCAACTAGTTCACGACGTATAGCTATTAAAACCCCTCCACCCATAGTTTGATTAGTTTGCGAGTAACTGAGGTCACGCCTCCAAACCAAATATCGATTACCAAACAATTCACTATCGGAGATTCCATCAATAAGCCATGTTTCCGTCAGACAAATGACATCAAAAGAATTTACACAAACATTTCTGTAGAAAACAGATGTTTTTGTCCGTAGCCCCCGAACATTTTGATAAAAAATACTAATAGGCGCCATAATAATTCAAAGGTAAAACCAGAAAAATAATTGAAAAGATATAAGGTACACTCAGAAATAGTGCCAAGTAAAAGCTATAAGTAATAAAAGTCGGTTTAAACAGCAAGTGGTGGCAAGATAAAGCGAAAACTATATAAAATAAATAAGATATGATGAGGTAAGTGCAAAAAATCGTATTAAAAGTGTAGAAACATTTAGTTTTAAAATTGTAGGTATAGGATATGAGTCAGAAATTTCAAGTGTAAGCAGATCGCTTAGCATAGCTTGTGTACAGAGCAAATAATACTTTTATTTAATTTGTCATTGCGTGTCGGCACCCTAGCTATGTAGTTAATTTGCTCCCTCTGTATATGAAAATCAATTGCTTCACCTATCTTGGCCAGTATTGCAAACAGGTCTTCATTATTGGATAATGGCACTCCCTTGATCTCAATATTGTTCATGCGCGACCTCTGTTCGTTCTCAGACTGCCGATCCTCAAGCCGGGCAATTCGATCCTGCAAATTGATTATCACTTCTTTGGTGGTCTTCATTGCTTCGATGTCATCTTCCAGAGCTAACACTTTAGTTGCCAACGCTTTCATTTCCTGACCGTAGGACTCAAACGACGATTTCATGTCATGTACTTCTTGCCGCATGGATTTTAACTCCGCCAGCTCACTCTGGATAGCCTTCACACTCTCTATCAATGCAGGCA
Source organism: Xestia ashworthii (assembly GCA_950022955.1). Lineage (NCBI taxonomy): Eukaryota > Metazoa > Arthropoda > Insecta > Lepidoptera > Noctuidae > Xestia > Xestia ashworthii. Next base: position 1,249,096 of record OX465556.1, on the reverse strand, counting down.
ATGCTTCCATTTTAGCTGACAGACGTTGCAGCTCAACCATGATGGTCTCCGAATTTGCTGTCGATGCCTTCAAACAACCAGTTTGAGGACTGGCAACCGGGGTAGCCTTGCAGCTTTGACATTTCCATGTCAATTTACGCTCACCAAGTTTTCTCCATCCAGCCTCTGTTATCCCAGCGCAGGGGAAGTCGAATTTTGCCTTACAGGCAACACACGTAGCACCGTCCCTCGCTTCAGTGTCACAACGTTTACAAGTAAACATTACGACTGATTTATTTTGTAAGTAAGTAGTTTTTTATTTTGTAAGTAAGAATCATCTTTAGGCGTAAATTTCATATGCATAAGAATTAAAAGTAGAATTGCAGAAAGTTCACAGTCAGAATCATCTTTTGGCATAAATTTCATATCGATAGTCATCTTAAGGCAGACTTATCATATCTCAGAAAGTTTACAGTAAGAATCATCTTTTGGCATACATTTCATATGCATAATAATGGAAAGACTCATCTGTCACATCACAGAACATTCATTAAATCAGTTAATTGTGAACACTTTATTTTTATTTTCCTGTAAGAAGCAGGCAATCATGCAAACGAGCATACATGGTGCGTGTAGCAAGCATGCAGTATGCAAGCAAGCATGCACCATGCATGCAGAAGACATACAAACATTTAAACAAGCATATACCATGTATGCAGCAAGCATGCAGCATGCAAACAAGTATACAGCGTGCATGCAAACAAACATGCAGCATGCAAATAAGCATGCAGCAATCATGCAGCATGCAAGCAAGCATGCAGTATGCAACATGACAAGACTACGTGGAGTCAGTTTTGGAGCGATATTGACTTTTAATTTTAAATTAAGGTAATTTTATAGAAATGGCAATAATGCCAAATAATATTATTCCAAATGAAATTCTGCCATTTTCATAGTATGCCAAGTTAAATTATATCAAACAATCGTTCTAAATAAACATTATTCTAAACGAAATTATGCGGAATCTGAACAATGCCAAAGGTAATAAAATAGGCCAAATAAAATTCTGCCATTTAAAAGTATGCCATTCTAAATTTGGACATCAAACATTCGGCCAAATAATAATTATGTTTAAAAAAAAACATGCCTTTAAAATTTTCGTTTAAAGAAAATTATGCCAAGTGTGTTTAAAATAAATAAATAAAATAAGCCTTTATTGCTGAAACTTAATTTTACATTTCCTTAACTCTATAAAACAATTTACTTTCTATATTAAACATTACTTTTCTACATTCACACACACACACACACACACATCACACTTTTTTTTTTTTTCATTTCACATTTCTTTTTGCATTGTGTCTTCTGTAGATATTAGTTGACCTAGATAAATATTCGTTAACATACTATATTTTCATCTGACCACCATTTATTCTAATGTATTTTTTAGTAGATAGTTGTTGTAGCATGTTCTCCAAACTCTCTGGGGTTTCTGAAAATAGAATGTTATCGTCTGCGAAGTGTGGTCCACTAATGTTTTACCAAAAGTCCATTGACAAATTTTCATTTTAGAACCAACGTTTCGTATACTATTTAATTTCCCAAACAACTTATTCCGCAAATGTTTTATTTCAAAAATATTCGTTTTACAAACATTTATTTGGCAAATACTTCTTTTATGAAATGCATCAGATGATATTTATTCATTTAAACATTTTTAATTTTTTACTTACTCGTATATATATTTGGACAAATCACGTTTCAACAAAATAAACAGGCTAGTATTTGTTTATTACTCTTTTTTAAGAAAAAATTAAAGAAATGCATAGTTTTTTCATAATATGAAAACAGGCATACTCCATGCATGCAGCAAGCAAGCAGCGAGAAAGCAGCAAGCAAACAGCAGGCATTCAGAAAGCACCTTGAGGGGATGGGGCCGAATCTTGCGGAGAACCAGTATGGTTTCCGCAAGGGGCGCTCTACTGTGGACGCAGTCATGCGCGTGAGAGCCCTCACGACGGGGGATGCGATATCCCGGGGTGGGGTTGTCTTGGCGGTGTCTCTCGACATCGCCAACGCCTTCAACTCCCTGCCCTGGAGCTGCATCAGGGAGGCACTCCGGTATCACCGGGTGCCGACCTACCTCCGTCGTGTGGTCGGGGACTACCTGACGGACAGGGCCGTCATCTACCCCAGTCGTTGTGGAGATTGGAACCGGCGAGAGATGTCGTGCGGTGTCCCACAGGGATCGGTTCTGGGACCGCCCCTGTGGAACATCGGTTACGACTGGGTGCTGCGCGCGGACCTCCCTAGTGGTGTCAGCGTCGTTTGCTACGCAGACGACACCCTTGTGCTGGCACAGGGGAGGTCGCACGAGGCGGCGGCCGAAGCTATGACACGCGGGGTTGCGATAGTCGCTGAGAGGATCCGGCAACTGGGTCTCGAGGTGGCGCTGCACAAGTCCGAGGCCATGTGCTTTCATGGGCCTCGGAATGCGCCATCGTCGGGATCCACACTGACGGTAGGAGGGGTTTCCATCGGCGTCGAGTCGACGTTGAAGTACCTAGGACTCGTCCTCGACAGCCGGTGGAACTTCGTGGAGCATTTCCGACGTTTGGCCCCCAGGCTGGAACGGACCGGGGCTGCCTTCAGGCGGCTCCTGCCTAACCTTGGGGGGCCAAACGCCTCCTGCCGCAGGCTCTACGCGGGGGTCGTGCGGTCCATGGCCCTTTACGGGGCCCCAGTGTGGGCGCGTTCTTTGAGGCGGCGAGCCGCCCACTATCTGAACGCGCCCCAGAAAAGTGGTGGCCGTGAGAATGGTCCGTGGATACCGCACGATCGCCCGCGAGGCGGCGGGCCTGCTTGCCGGATTGCCGCCATGGGATCTGGAGGCGATAGTCCTCGCGCGCCTACACGAATGGCGCGCGGAGGCACTACGCCGGGGGGAAACTCCGCTGCCGCGGCAAATCGCCGTTCAGCGGACAGACCTCCGGCGCGATCTCATGGCGACATGGAGAGAGCGACTGTCGCAACCCCGTGCAGGGCACGCCACGATAGTGGCGGTAAGTCCCCTCTTTGAGGAGTGGCTTGAGAGGCGCCACGGCGCCCTCACCTTCCGCCTGACGCAGGTCCTCACCGGACACGGATGTTTCGGGAGGTACCTGCACCGAATCGGGCGGGAGGAAACGCCCGGGTGTTTCCACTGTGAGGATCGACCGGAGGACACGGTGGAGCACACGGTGGAAGTCTGCCCTGCGTGGGCGGAGCACCGCCGTGTCCTCGTAGCGGCGATCGGCGGCGGCGACCTCTCGTGTCCGGCCCTGGTTCAATCCATGGTCCGGAGCGAGACGGAATGGGAAGCCGTCACCTCCTTCTGCGAAGCAGTCATGCTGGCGAAGGAGGTGGCGGAACAAGAGAGGGAGAGAGCCTCTCTTCCCGGCCGCCGCGGGAGACGCACCGGGCGTCGGGGGCCACGTGGTGGCTACCGGCCACCGTAGATGCGGGCCTGTGGACGGTTAGCTATGGGCTAGCTAGCCGTCCGTCCGTCTAGTGACGCCAGGCCGTGTCGACGGCGCGTTCGTGTTCCACGCGCGCCTCAAAGAGATGTCAGCATAAAGAGAGGGGCCCGCAAGGGCCGAAGCCTGCTGGGGTTGCGGGACTGTTCGAAAGAGATACCGCGGCCCCGGAACGTAAAGGGCGAGGAAGGAACATGGATGGGTTTTAGTCAGTAAAAGTCTGACACTCCCTCCCGCTCCGCCCAGAGTGGGAGAAGTCAAAAAAAAAAAGGCATTCAGAAAGCATGCAGTAAGCGAGCAACAAGCATGCAGCAAGCGACCAGCAAGCATGCAACCAGCAAGCATGCAGTATGCAAACATGCAGCATGCAACATGCAGCAGGCATGGTTTCTGTTACGGAGTTCACGGCCCGCCTCGCCCCTCCGCGCCTACGCGGGCTTGTATTGTATTGTTCAATGGGCTGGTGTCCGCAACTCCACGTCAAAGCGCGTATGGGCTATAATCTACCACGCGGGCCCAGTGCGGGTTGGTAGATGTCACATGTCTTCGAATTTTTGGTTCTAGGACATGCCGGTTTCCTCACGATGTTTTCCTTCACCGTTTTTGAGAGCAGTGGTGATGAAATAAATTACACAAAGTAATGCGCCTACCTGGGTGGGATCCCACGACTTACTGTTCGTAAGTCGGGGCCGCCACCACTAGGCTTAAATTACACTCTAGGGGTAGGGCACAAAAGACTACGTGGAGTCGGTTCTGCAGCGATTCATTTCTGTCACAAATTTTGTGGTTATAGGAAACCAAATTCATCTATATTCCTTTTTTTTTTTGGAATGGCACAATCAATATGTGTAATGTCTTTATTTCAAACGTTGTTTTATGAGATAAAACGAAAAAATAATGAATTGTTTGTCAAATAATACGTTATTAAATCACGACAGAAACCATGCCTGGTGCATGTTGCATGCTGCATGCTTGCTGGTTGCATGTATGCTGCATGCTTGCTGCTCGCTTGCTGCATGTTTGCTGCTCGCTTGCTGCATGCTTATTGCTCGCTTGCTGCATGCTTTCTGCATGCATGCTGCTTGCTTGCTGCTTTCTTGCTGCTTGCTTGCTGCATGCATGGAGTATGCTTGTTTGCATGTTATGAAAAAACTATGCATTTTCTTATTTTTTTCTAAAAAAAGAGTAATAAAAAAAATACTGGCCTGGAAATTATTTTGTTGAAACGTGATTTATCCAAATGTATCTAAGTAAAAATAAAAAAAATATAAATGAATAAATATCGTCTTATGCATTTGATAAAATAGGTATTTGCCAAATAAATGTTTGTAAAACGAATATTTTTAAAATAAAACATTTGCGGAATAAGTTGTTTGCGAAATAAATAGTATACGAAACGTTGGTTGTAAAATGAAAATTTGTCAATGGACATTTGGTAAAACATTAGTGAACCCTATGGTGACCAGTCAGTTTACCAAACATTAATTCACAAACTTTTACTTGACAAGCAACGATTAGCAAACACATTATTTGTCATTTCAACATTATACAACCACAAATTTAACAAATAATTCACTTCAAAAAATAATTATCCAATAAACTTATAATTAACAATGTATTATTTGACAAACAATTCATTATGTTTTCGTTTTATCTCATAAAACAACGTTTGAAATAAAGACATTACACATATGATTTTGCCAACCATAAAAAAAATTGGTTTCTATGGACAAATTTTGTGACAGAAATGAATCGCTGTTGAACCGACTCTACGTAGTCTTGTCTGCCCTACCTCTAGAGTGTTATTTAAAATCGCGTAGGCGTGGAGGGGCGAGGCGGGCTGCGCGCCGGAGCCCCGCAGTGCCGGAGCCGTGACAGAAACCATGCCTGCTGCATGTTGCATACTGCTTGCTTGCTTGCTGTATGCATACTGCATGCTCGCTGCATGCTTGCTGTATGCTTGCCGCATGCTTTCTGCATGCTTGCTGCTGCTTGCATGCTGCTTGCTTACTGCATGCATGCTGCTTGCTTGCTGCATGCATGCTGCTTGCTTGCTGCATGCTTACTGCATGCATGAAGTATGCTTGTTTGCATGTCATGAAAAAACTATGCATTTCCTTAACTTTTTCTTAAAAAAGAGTAATAAAAAAATACTAGCCTGTAAATTATTTTGTTGAAACGTGATTTATCCAAATGTATCTAATTATGAAATGAAAAATTTATAAATGAATAAGAAATGAAGAATAAGATGTATTTGCCAAATAAATGTTTGTAAAACGAATACTTTTAAAATAAAACATTTGCGGAATAAGTTGTTTGCGAATTAAATAGTTAACGAAACGTTGGTTGTAAACTGAAGATTTGTCAAATGTTCAATGTTACCTTTGGACATTGACTCAGCACTCGGCCTGCCTCACGCGCGGCCCAGTTAAAATAATGATTTGGCTGCATCTTACACGCATAGGACACATAGAATTATTGTAATAGTGTGTGTTAAGAAAAAGTAGTATATAAGCAGAACATTTTGTAAATAAACCAGATTTGAATATTATATTCTTGTCTCATTACCCCTCGCTGTGACCAAGACACCTTTAGCCATCTTCGGATCAGTCCCGTGAGTCTGCGGGATTGGCAGTGAGTTTACCCTTCCCGAACCTGGTATTCCTGCCTACTATCCATCTGTAGCCTTAGGTCGTATGGTGCAGACATCCTGAACTTATTTATATATTTATTTATCACATACTAGGTATATGGTAGGTTAGGGCTGTAGGACTTATAGGGCTTAGGGTCGTAGGGACTGTTAGGCTTGTAGGTCTCTGTAGGTTCCTTTATCTTACCATATATTTCCATGTATCATCACACCCTTGACAGTATTGCGGCCTTACGTGACGTTTGTTAAGGGTGGATGTACATTTTGGTCCTTCGAGCATTTGAATCGCGCGGTCCCCTTGCCCATTGTAGGGATAGACGTTGACAGACTGACACTTCAGAGAACTGGGGGCTGGTGTACTCAACAAAGCATCAGTTTTCAGTAATCTGAAGTACATTGTACTAGGGTATTCTGTCGGAAAGCCTCTCGTTGCGGATCGGTCACTGGCCTCCCACAAGCGGGTCTCACCAGCTGATTGAGAAGTCGCACGGATATAACAAGAGCGCAGGTACCACTAGTACGGACTTAACAGTTAGAGTAGGGTAGGGCGTTAGGGAAGAGGAGAGAAGAACACTATGGAGATACAGGAAGTTAACGAACTAATCAGGAGCCAGGAAGCGGATTACAACGAGATCAGGAGGGTGTTGACAAACATAAAAAAAGACTCGCCCACAAGAAAAACCGAAAAATACATCAACGAAAGAAAGAAAACTTTAAACCAAGTTTTTCAGCGAGTTCAAGAAAACCACTTAAGACTACAGGAACAGGAGGTGCTATCAACTCATAAATATATTACTACAAACTACTTTGCCAGCATTAAAAACTATTACGACGAAGGAATCAAGTACCTTGAAGAATGCGAAGAAAGGCTACAATATGTGCAAAGTGTCTATGAGAGTTTTGGTGAAACATTAGTGAACCGATCTCTATCCCCCCATATAACACCTTTAATAATCTTATTGCTATTATTCACATCTATCTGCAGGCGTCTTGGGTGATCAGACCAAAAAACATTGTAATTATTTTTTACACTTTCAACAGTCTTTCTAGCCGCTAATGAGGTCACATAGTGATCGAGCCACCTCCTACATCCGCGACTATCGCTAACATAAGTATATGACGCTATAGGCAAGAGTTTAGTGTCCACAATACATAGTTGTTGCTCACTACAATATTCCATAGGCTCATTATAAAAGGGCATGTCAGGATGAGCTTTAAAATCACCCAACAAGAAGACCAAATCCACATCTTCATTCTCGATAATCGCATACATTTCACCCAGGCATGATGAGAACTCGCCAAGATTTTCACACTCATCCGTAGGCATGTACACCACATAGTATTATCATAGTATTATCATAGAACTATCACTAGTAGTGACCCTGATACCCGCCAACGAACACTTCTGCACTGAATTAGTCTGTTTCAGAAGCGTTATAATGTCCTCAATGTACCGCTGCGATTTCTTATCTCTTTTGCGCCTCTTCAATTGCTGGCTCAACGAAATTGAGCAGCAACTTCTTTGCACTGAGGATTTCTTCAGACGAAAACGCCGTTACACATATTTGACTTAAACTGTCCTCGTCAATCACATCAAGTTTGTTTTTCACAAAAGCCAGCACTTCACAAATTACTAGGTTACAACCCAGACATTTCATTACATTAGACGCCATTGTTACAAGTTGTCACGCTGGTGCGCACGCAGTCTAACACACGCTCGACGCTAACGAAGCGCGCGCGACGACTGAATTATGGTGATTGTAGATTTCAAACGGTTTGTTTACTATTATTTCAATACGATTCGTTTTCGAGTCACACTGCCGTTTCGGTTGATATGTGTCGTAAAAATGTCTTAGACACAGTTTGACCGGAACGTGTTTCAGTAACTCTTTGTAGTCGATGAGTCAACACAGTATGTACGGATTTGTAGCTATGACGCAATGTTATCATACAGCGTCGTAACTTAAGGGGCTACCTCATGCCAACGACCTTGAGCGAGTGGGAGAAGTTTAGCAATAGCGTATACCCGTGCGTAAGAGTGGTCAGCGATACCCTGCCGCCCGTCGCCCCGAGGAGCCCCGCACCAAGATTATTCGAAAAAACAACCCACCTTGATTTATCAAACACAATACGGATAAAAGCCTTAAACTAATATAAAGGGCATAAAATTGTCTTTGAGATGATCTAAGTTTTATGCAAATAAGTCCGATAGTTTTTGCGTGATGATCGTTTTTTTGCCGCGCTAGACATAACTTCACAAATTAATTACACTAAGTTATAAAAATATTTCTTCACATTTTCACATATTAAATTATGAAAGAAATGGTCTAGTATAACATATATTTTTTTCAAAAAAATTAGACTAGAAGTTAAGACGTGATGATCAATTTAAAATCACTAAAAGTCATGTGTCTGCGCCTTAAAAACCAAAATTTTACCGTGTCGAGAAGTGCCCCACTTTAGTCACAGTGACCGAAACATAGTCGTAACAGCGACCAAAAATGTTGTGTAGGTCGACTTTTTAGTGTCGACTTGTTTCGTAACGGCTACCAAAAAATGCTATCTGGGTGTAGATCCCGACGGTGGCGCATTCCAAGGCCCATGAAAGTACATGGCCTCGGACTTATGCAATGCCGCCTCGAGACCCAGTTGCCGGATTCTCTTGACGACTATTGCACCCCCCGCGTGTCATTATATCGGCCGCCGCCTCGTGCGACCTCCCCTGTGCCAGCACCCAGCATGTCGTCAGCGTAGCAAACGACGCTGACACCACTACGGAGGTCGGCGCGCAGCACCCAGTCGTAACCGATCTTCCACAGGGGAGGCCCCAGAACCAATCCCTGGAGGACTTCGCATGACATCTCTCGCCGGTTCCATTCTTCGCTGTGACTGGGGTAAATGACGGCCCGGTCCGGCAAGTAGTCCCCCCGACCACACGATGGAGGTAGGTTGGCACCCGGTGGTACCGGAGTGCCTCCCTAAAGCAGCTCCAGGGCATAGAGTTGAAGGCATTGGCGATGTCGAGAGACACCGCCAAGACAACCCCACCCCGGGACACCGCATCCCCCGACGTGAGGGCTCTCACGCGCATAATGGCGTCCACCATCGAGCGCCCCTTGCGGAAACCAAACTGGTTGTCTGCAAGGTCCGGCCTGTCACTCGACAACTTGTTATAACACATGTCAGCGCCTGTGACTCACCTCGCACGTTGTCGGACGCTCTGCCGCACGAGTCGCGCAACACGTTGTAGCTGAGGTCGAGTTGGCCGAGCGACGTTACCGCCTCCAGCGACGAGTACACGTCACTCGACAGCTTGTTGTGCGCCAGCGTCAGCGTCTGCAGGGACGTAGTTCTAGCGAACAGACCACTGCGAAACAATTCTAATCAAAACACATCCGTCAAGAGCGAGCCCGCCTTGTGCAGAAGGGTTCCCGCACCAAACTACACAAAGCAGTTTAAAGAACGGTCTGCCGTCATTTTCTGTTTTGAGCGTAATTATTGTACTCGCGCTATACCACCTTAACTTTACATCACATGATGAAGAGTTAAAGAATAATTATATCTGTTACCCTAAAAATTTTAAACCCGTTAGATTGTAATCTATCTAGCGAGATTGTTATCTCTCGAGAAATTGTCAACCGAACCTACTGCTTACAATTTAAGGCATTATTTTTCGGTAAATTATAATCTTTCAAAGTGAAACCGTAAATTTGTGAAACATATGCGATGGAACTCACCTCGTGCGCTGTGGAGGGGGGGGGGAGGGAGTTGGTCCTCCCTTGCCCCATGGTACCACTCACCTCAAAACACTTCCTATTTCTTTCTGCAGGGTTTAAAGCAGAAAAATGTACAAAGTCGATGGTGGTACATTGGAGGGCAAGCTCAGTTTTCGATAAGTATGTATTCTAGTTGAATATGATTAACTGTGCTTGCTCGAGGGGAGATCGTTAGACCTTCCAAGTATAAAGTGCGTCACTCACCTGCTAGCCTTCTGAGGCTTTTCGAGGGAATCTTGTACTGATGTGACACGTGGCTGGCGTTGCACGACTACCGGCCGGTCCGATTATAAATTCACAAATTGGTACACCAGAGTCGGCACTGCACTATTTGAGCCTTCAGGAGTCACAATAAGTCCAGATAGATATTATTATAAAGATAGCCGTTAAGCGACGTTTATCCCTTATTGCAAGGATTTTAAGCGGGAGCGCGCACTTAGGCAACTGGAATAGCTGCCGTCTTGGATTAGACTTTTTTCTCATTCGTTCGCAAGCACAGTGCGCGCATAGACAAAAACATGTATGATTACGGAACATTCCCCCCACCAAAATGCATAGTATTTTAATTAGTTGAAAGAGCGGAACCCGAGAACAACGAAAAACGAATGAAGAGCTGATGTCATTAAAGTTAACACTTACCTAAACTAAACTAGAATCTAATGAATTGAAGTTACGGTAAACGGTCTGTCTAGTCAGTCTGAGTTGGCAGAGTGCACAACTTTACAAGAGGTACGAAGTCTCGTAAGAAGTGATCCGTTTGCCATACGCACGGTGGCCACACATACCACGCCGTCAGGACCCGGATGTAATTCCGTGACCCGAGCAACAGGCCAATGCTAGTGGTATAGTGTTTTCGTTTTTGATGACCACGATTAAATCTATAGCTAACGGTTTGCAATGCTTAGGTCCATGTTCAGCGAAAAGATAACGGCCTGATTATCAAGAAATAGCTGTCACTGTGACATGTTCCCATACAAAAATGTGTTCTAGACAGCTGTTTTTAGATAATCAGACCGTCACCTTTTTTGGTGAACATGGATCTTAGTCCACTTTATGTGACGGCTAAACACCCTTATTTCAGAATTTGTGACACTACAGAATCTTAGATAATCGATCGAAAACGAGTCCAGCCAGCTTGAAAAACTACTTTCCGCTGGTCTCTCAATCTCGGTAACGGAAGTGATTTCGACAACTTTTTGCATATCAACGGGCGTCACATACATTTGTGACAGGCATCGAGCTAAAAGATTTGTGATACGTAAAGTGGTTTAGTAGAAAAATGCAAAAATCTGTGTCCAGTCATCTTGAATTTACGTTTAAAACTTTTGGATGGCACTCAAGAATCTCAAAAAAAAATTAATAATACATTAGAATTATGAAACAGCCTGTTAAAAATGTTTAATTATCAAACTGTAGAGTACCTATACCTGCCTAGCGCGCGAGTCGAGCAGATCATTCCATCAGCATTTTCAAGGAGACAAAACTACGCCTTGCGTCATAAATGTCATTAAAAATGAATAAAAATTTATTTTTAAATTATCAAATCTCATAAATACCTATTATTATTGTGAACGTTAAACGTTTACTAGTCATTGGATACATGAACTGGACTGCCTTTGTAAGACGACTAAAAAGTCACGGTGTATAGCAGAATATACTAAAATATTCAATTTAAAGGCAATTATTACACAAAATCAACCACAGCATCAGTCTTCATATTTTGATTAAAGTATTTGGTAAAGTATTCTTTATTGATTCATATGACAAGATACAATCACATTTGGTTTTAATCTCAGATCAACAAAAAAAGGAAAATGGCGCGCTGCGAACATCAAAAGTGAAGCCACAGAACTATGCCGCTGCAAGTAAATAAACGCTCACGCACACACACACAACTAAAACTATGCTAAACCACTTTTAGTAAGTGACAAGTCGTCGTCCAGAAATCATAGTTTAAAAAGTCTCATCCACAGATAATACACTATTTAATACAAGATAGATGCGCAACACCGGTTTTCGTTTTTAAAACTGTGTACCTTAACTGTTAGATGGCACTGTTAGTTTCTGTTCAACCAAATAAATACAAAAAGTAATTCTTGACTGCGGATTCGAACCTGGGACCTATTATTCACAAGGCAGCCGACAGGCAGCCTCAATAACATTAAAAAATTACCCCCCTTCCTCACTTCTACACTTTTGTCTTCTATTGATTTAAATATCTACAGTTGTTCTTATTAGTATCACTAGTACACGGATTTTCATCCATTAAAGAAAACACCATAAAATATACTAAGTCCTATATAAAACCTACAATATTGGTAACCCTAACTGCAGTGTTTGTATGGGAAAATTTAAATGATCAATATCTTTGAAACTACGCAAAGTTTCTCCGTCACAAATTCAGGTTATCATTATCGTCCCCGTCACAACATTTTGAACACATTTTGAAGGTCGTAGATCATCAGGCAGCGGAGATACAGGTGTCCAGCCAGCTTGAACTCAGGTTGGCTGGTCATTAAGTTTTTATTGATTTCTCGTAAACCCTTACATGTGACGCCATAAATGAAACGTTATTACTGTCACACATTGCGTCACCAAATGTTAGTAAAGGAACCATATTCGAAAACGCTACCGTTATTGAGATTGGCTGGACACAGATTTTTGCATTTTTCTACTAAACCACTGTTATACTTATCACAAATCTTTTAGCTCAATGCCTGTCACAAATTTATGTGACGCCCGTTGATATGCAAAAAGTCGTCCAAATCACTTCCGTTACCGAGATTGAGAGACCAGCGAAAAGTGGTTTTTAAAGCTGGCTGGACTCGTTTTCGTTCACGTCACAAATTCTGAAATAAGGGTGTTTAGCCGTCATATAAAGTGCCCTAATAATTGTCCTAGTAAAATGCGAGCTATTTTGAAGATTTGACCAGCCAGCCTGAGTCACATTAGAAATAATGCGTTAAATTGTAAGCATACTGCTTACAATTTAACGCATTATGCTGTTCGGTTGACAATATTTCGAGTGTTTCCAAACTCGCTAGATGACAATCTAATGGGTTTTACAATTTTACGGTGACATATTAGAGAGCAGCAGTAGCCCAGCAGTAAGTCGTGGGATCGAACCCAGATAGGCGCATTACTTTGTGTAATTTATTTTCATCGCTACTGTTCTCAAAACGGTGAAGGAAAACATCGTGGGGAAACGGGCATGTCCTAGAAACAAAAATTCTAAGGCATGTGACATCTACTAATCCGCACTGGGCCCGCGTGGTAGATTATAGTCCATTCCCTCTCATAGAGAGGAGGCCTGTCCCAGCAGTGGGAACCTTATAGGATGATAGTGATGATGATACATAGGGACACTTATATTTTATTAAACTATATATAATTTAAATAATTCTATAACTTGATCTTCTCACAGAACCACAAACATTCTAACATTATCGTCTCCCATTCAGCAGCAAACAAGTTTAATTCAGGGTTAGTCTCCACGAGCGCGTAAGCATCGTAAGTATACGCGGTATAGGGGAAGTCACTTGGATCGAGCTACACAGAAAAACAAACTTCATTGGACTGGTCATGGCACTGCTGTATTTGCTAAATCCTGTCGCGGTCGCTTACATAAATAACATTGCTGAGCTTCAGCAAGGTCTATACTTTGATAAAGTAACTAATACGCGGCGAGTGGAAGATTATCGTGTACTATGACGTCAAGCCCTACTGGTACAGTATAGCAGTATCCAGTAAATTCACTAATCATCTAGAAAACATCTGCCAGAAAATAAGACAGAAAACACAATGCAACGTAATTTTAACACAACTACAACACTCGATCAATGAAATAGGATACCATAACGATAGTGCCATTATCTTTCTTGTAAGTAGAAGTTACACATTTTCATTTTTCTTTTCTTTAAATATTTTACGAACTCAATTTGCAAGAAAAACAGTCGGCGATGGAAGTTTGACGCTCAAATTCACATTGTTACATTCAATGCTTATAAGCTAAATACTAAATGATAAGTTAAATGTTTTACTTGTTTTTTCGGAAAAAATCGTAAAGAAAGCCTAATTTAAGCCATTAATGACTTAAATAAATAATAAATAATAGACACATGTAGTACCTTCATTGTACCGGCAACTTCGCACTTATTAAAATATTAGGGTAGATAGAAAAAACTTCCTTGCTCGCGCCACGCCCGGCCCGCCGCAACGGCGGCGACGCTCCTCATTCTTTAGAGTCCTATTACAAAATTTTTTGATTCAGGGTTCTGGGTAGGGAGGGAACTTTATCTTCGAATGAAACGTACTCTTATAATTGGGATAGAACTTCACTTACAGGTAAGTTCGTTTAATCATCAATTATATTGCGTACGTTTCATTCTTCAGATAAATAATAGACACATGTAGATGTTCAGAGATTAAAAATTTTGTAACTAGATAGTATCAAATTAATAAAATTAAAGACTAGTGTTTTACTTCTAGAAATCATTTAATTATTCAACACAACTCAAATAATAATCTTAGATATGAACAAAACAAAAAGGTTTTATTTTTAAAACTAGTTCTCCTATAAGTTTACAACATTAATTTAGATAATTGTTAAGAAAAATTAGGAACAATCAGATAAATGTATTTACTCTAATCGCAGCTAATGTCCCCGTTGTTACCCAGGGAGAAAAACTGATCTTGCGAAGCAAGCATCATCGCTCACTGGACGATTATAAAATTTAGCAAACGTCTGCAATGATTGCGATCAACCAACAGTCTTCCTGATGACGTCAAGCGAAACGCCTTGCGTGCGCGCCGTGGATGTGGGGCAGCGTGTCGGGTGCTGTGCGCACCGAACGCCGACACATCTACGCCGCTCTCCGCGAGCACCTGCTTTATCCATCGACTGATGGTTTGCGTGCAGGTGGCCTTATAAGGTCGCTTGTATGTCATCAGAAGGTTTTCAACTGTATTTGGCCTTAAATCTTTTGAAACCGACAAATAATCTTTCACAGTTTTTTTTATATTTACATTTTCTTTGAAATAAGGCAGGAACAAAACTGGTTGTTCACGACCAGCAGCAGATGTTTTAATGATATCGGAAATTATAATATTGACTCCATTAGGATTAATGTGAATGTTTTTAATTTTAATAGATGCAATTGTTTCCGCTCTGTGAGCTGTGCATAAGGCTAATAAGATTACAAGCTTCTGGGAAATCTTTTTTAAAGGTAATTCGTTACTAGGGCCCCATTGAGCGATGTGTTGTAAAACTATTTGAGGGTTCCACGTAGACGCGTATTTTGGGATGGTTGGCCTTAATTTGTAAGTTCCTTTTAATAACCTTTTGATCTGTTCATGAGATCCTAAATCATCACCAAATAATAAACTTAAAGCCGAACGGTAACTATTAAGGGAGCCGTAAGCTGCACCTTTATCAAACTGTTCCGTTAAGAATGATAACACTGACGGTATACAAGATTCGTATGGATCTATTTCACTATTACGGCAATACTGCCACCAATGTTTGAAGGCCACACCATATTGTTTCAATGTGTTCTTGGCTAAAGATGCCATCATTAGATCCAAAGAGGCCATAGGTACACCTCGTTTTATGAACGCGTTCCTGAGAGCTTCGCTGCACCCAGGGTAACTTCTTTGATTTGTGAGTTCCTAGAGGGAAACCATATATTATTATTTTCGGAATTTATAAATATAATTTCTGAAGTGAGTTAAGTTTGTAAAAGAGGGAACCAGGGTTGCGAAGGCCAATAGGGAAAAACAAGTATGCCTTCAGCCTTATCTATGATGATTTTTTCTAAACATTTTAATATTAGGGAAAAAGGTGGGAAAGCATAAAAGAACAAGCTATCCCATAGAATTGTGAACGCGTCTATCGCTACGGCATCTGGGTCTGGTTTCCATGATACGTATTGATGACATTTTGTATTGGTGCGAAAAGCAAATAAATCGATATCTGGTTTGCCTAATTTAGTCACAATTTTATCAAATCCTTCATCTAACAATTTTAGTTCTATATCTTTGTTAATCTTGCGAGATTCTTCATCAGCTTCTTTGTTATCTTTACTTTTAATATAAGAGGCAGTCAAAAATAAATTTCACTCTTCGCACCAACGCCAGATTTCTCGTGTCAAGTCGTTTAAATGGGGGTATTGGATACCACCCATGCGATTAATGTAGCTTAATGCTGTGGTATTATCGATACGTAATAAAATTGAACAGTTACGTATGTCGCGTGCAAAACATTTGAGACCAAAAAACACTGCCAGCAGCTCTAAATAGTTGATATGGAATTCTAACTCAGTTGACTTCCATTTACCGTTTACTCTTTCGTTATTACAAAATGCGCCCCAACCAGACCTGGAGGCGTCTGTAAAAATTTCAAGTTGAAACTTATCAGGTCTTAAAGGAGTAGATGTCGAAAAAATGTTCTGAGACCACCATTCCAGATCCGGTAGAATTACCGGCGAAGGACTAAAATTAGATTTGTATGTTTTATAAGTTTTTAATGCTAAGTAGGTACTTTTGTCTCTCGAGACGTTTAGTATACACCCAACCATATTTAACCGCTGGACAGGCGGATGTTAGGACCCCGATTAAACTGGCAAACTCTTTAATGGTGCAACGTGGTAAGGCAATATTCTTATTAACTAATTTTGAAATATGTACTCGTTTATCATTTGGTAAGGATAAAGATATGTTAATAGTGTTATAATTAAAACCTAGGAATTTAGTCCGTTGTGATGGTTGTAAAGAGCTTTTTTCGAAATTTATCACGAATCCTAAACATTGTAATAGTTTTACAGTCTCTTTTACGTTATTTAAACATTCAGTATATGTATGGCCAATACATAACAAATCATCAAGATATATTATAGACGAATATCCGCGATATCTGAGGTGAGCTACGACCTCTCTCATAATTTTTGTGAATGTTCTTGGTGCCGATGATAGGCCGTAAGGCATAGCCTTGAATTCATAAGTTAAATTTTCACCGACTTCATAAATAAATTGAAATCTTAAATATTTTCTATGTGATGGATTGATAGGTACCAATAAATATGATTCTTTTAAATCAATCGTTGCCAGAAAGCCGTTATGAGGAATTAATTTGCAAGCAGTTCTAGTCCTCCATTTTAAAATGATTTTGTGTTACGAAATTATTTAACAATTTTAGGTTTAAAATAAATCGTTTTCCGCCATTTGATTTTGAAGTCAAAAATATTTTAGAAATAAATTGATCTGGTTGTGGCTCACACTCATGTATGGCGCCTAATTGTAACAAATTGTTGATCGCCACAGACATATCTCTCTGTTCTACATTCGTTAACGTGTTGGAGGGTACAACATGTTGATAAACTCTTTTAGAAAATGGTATCACGTAGCCATTTTTAATCCAATCCAAGATTGTACAATTACTAGTGATGTTCATCCAGCAATTGTAAAAATATTGTAAACGACCTGCGTGTACCTGAATCGCTAGCGTCGAGTCTGGGCACGGTGCTTGCCCTGGCTGGGGGCAGCTCGAGGTCGCATCGTCGTCGGCTGCCGCCGGTATGCTGCCGCTGTTCGTGGATATCCTCCTCGCCCCCCCCTGTTTGTCGAGACATAACGAGGGCAGCCCGTCCCGTTTCCCGAAAACCGAGTCCTCGCTGTCGATGGTCCAGCTGTGGGTGCGGGAAAAGACGTCGCCCTTTGAGCGGATTTTTTAATCAGCGATCCTTGTCGTTCAATAGCTTTAGAAGCTTTTATGGTTTCTGAGAGCTTTTCTCCGAAAAGCGTCTCGTCTCTTTCGTGTTCTTTTATAAGTGGCGTAAAAGACTTGTCCAGACAGGGAGTTAAGAGTTTTGTCCTCACCTGAGTTTCGGTATAATGTAGGTCGGTCAGGATCCTACAGCTGTCAGAAAGAATCTTAATAGCCTGAACTTTTTCATCTGTTAGAAGAAGCTGGGTAATAGCCTTATTAAGCGCGCTTATACCGAGGCCTAGTTGATCTTGTTTCAACTGTATATTTTTATCACGGCTAATAACAATTTCTGGGACTGCAGCCTTAATTTCCGGATTCAAAGTAGGCGCCCTAAGGAGTTTACAGTTCTCCGGTATCTGATACTCTTTTAGTAATTTTTCCTTGAGATCCTTGGCAAGCCCTTTTTTAAGTAAAGGAATCCAACGTTGTGCTAAAGTGTGGTGAATATTTTCGCCGTAAACTGGTAGTTCATCCGTGGTATCGCCCAGTGCTGATAATAATTGCGGATCGAGCTGCGGAGAATCATCCTGCGCCAGTTGAATAGGCACCTCTGGGGTTATTTCAGTGTTTTCTTGAACGTCATGGGATTCAAGTGGAACGTGAAGCTGCATCGCCGTGATATCATCTTGCATGGTTTCGTCGTCTGAAACGATCAACGTTTCAAATTAAAACAAACTAGCCAGGCGTTACGCTTTTTAAACCCTCGTGTTGACCCACAGTCAACCTCCAGGTATATTTTACACATCATGCTATACCTTCGTGATACCCTCAAAGTGATATCCTCCAGGCTTGCTTACAGATGGTAATTTATTTATTTTTCACATCATGCTATACCTTCGTGATACCCTCAAAGTGATATCCTCCAGGCTAGCTTACAGATGCTCATTTATTTATTTTGAACCACAGTAAAAGAGTATAATAGGTATCACGTATAGTGTATACACAGTATTGTAAATTGTTGTACACGAAGTTACTTAGTAATAAAATACATCATAACTAACCTTGATTTTTCTCGGAATCCGACGAAGATGAATATATATTTAGCATTCAGAAGTGAAGATGTTTAAAATAAGACGACGAGGTACATAAAGTAATGAATACAACCGTTTATTCTAACTTGGAACAAAATATCAATTGCTGAAACTATCCATAACCACAATAAATCATAAGGAATTCAATTAACACGTAATTGCTTAGAAAAGTAGCGAGTAAGTACACAAAATAGGAAAATATAAATCTTACAGCCCTTTGAACGATATTCCCAACGAGTCTCCCGCGACCAGAGACTAATGCAAGTCGTCTGTCAGTCCTTTCCATAGAAGTAACCTGTGCTACGTACAACCTCATTTCTTCATAATGCTACGCGAAACCTCATTTCTTCCTAACACGGCTTCTCCTGACACCAAGTCGCCCTCGACTTGAAAGTTGTAGGTTGCAGTAAAGTGATGATCTTGATGCCGCATTGCTCCTATTCCAGCATCGAGATCAGGTGTGGACAGCCCTACCGCCACGGGTTCAGGTCATGCTCAACATCATCAGCTTCGTCATCTGAAAGCGTTTTCGATGATTATTCCTTGTAGGCAACAACGCATGCTAATCACGTAGAAATTCAAAGTCCGCAATGGCAAAAATATAAGATGGTTAGCGTCCCAATCATCCCATATCACTGCCAAAGACTTTACCTCAGCGAATAATGACAAAAATATAAGATGGTCAGCGTCCCAACCATCCCATACCATTGTTCACATAATTACTACGACTAGACTAGACGGTCAAAAGGTCTAGCATTCACACAAAACTAGAAGGTCTAGTATTTACACAAGACTAGACATAAGACACAAGGTCAAGTATTCAACAAGACCAGACATAACACACAGGATCTAGATTTCCAACAGTATACCACAACCAGCGCGTACTGCACCAGCAGCGACAGGCGCACGTGTTGCACCAGTAGCGACAGGCGCACGTGCATCCTGCGCCAGCAGCGCGCCCTGCGCCAGCACCGCGCCCTGCGCCAGCAGCGCGCCTTGCGCCAGCAACGCAGCAAGATCTGCGCCAGCAACGCAGCGAGTCCTGCGCTAGCAGCGCGACCTGCGCCAGCAACGCGTCCTGCGCCAGCAGCGCGTCCTTCGCCAGCAACGCAGCGAGTCCTGCGCCAGCAGCGCGACCTGCGCCAGCAACGCGTCCTGCGAGAGCAGCGCGTCCTTCGCCAGCAACGCAGCGAGTCCTGCGCCAGCAGTGCAACCAGCGCCAGTAGTGCGTCCTGCACCAACAGCGCAACCAGCGCCAGCAGAGCGTCCAGCACCAGCAGTGCGTCCAGCTCCAGCAGCGCAACCAGCGCCAGCAGAGCATCCAGCACCAGCAGTGCGTCCAGCTCCAGCAGCGCGCCCATGCGCGCTCAACAACACATGCCTTTGGACACACCCGCACGTTTGGCGACACGCGCCTTTGGGAACAAACCCGTGCGTTTGGCGACACACGCCTCAGGGAACAAACCCGCGCGCCAGGCTACACACGCCTCTGGGAACACACCCGTGCGCTAGGCGACACACGCCTGTGGGAACACACCCATGCGCTAGGCCACACACGCCTGTGGGAACACACCCATGCGCTAGGCCACACACGCCTGTGGGAACACACCCATGTGCTAGGCGACACACGCCTGTGGGAACACACCCACTGGATGAACGACTCACACCTCTGGCAGCACACCCACTGGATGGGCGAGTCACACCTTTAGGCACACACCCAAAACCATCTCTGAAACCATAAATAGAAAAGAAACAGCACTCACTTAGCAAAACAAAACATTATGGCATTCGTTTCTGGGCACGTATCGGGAGTCTGCTTATGTGGTTTTTCCTCAGCGACTAACAAACAGTTTCAAGTTCATGGCTCTCGCATCCCAGGGTCTAGTTAGCTCATTGATTCATCATCGGCTTATTAATGTTCCCACTGCTGGGACAGGCCTCCTCTCTATGAGAGGGAATGGGCTATATAATCCACCACGCGGGCCCAGTGCGGATTGGTAGATGTCACATGTCTTCGAATTCATGGTTCTAGGACAGTTCTCCGGTTTCCTCACGATGTTTTCCTTCTCCGTTTTGAGAGCAGCGGTGATGTAATAAATTACACAAAGTAATGCGCCTGCCTGGATTCGAACCCACAACTTACTGAACGTAAGTCGGGGCCGCCACCACTGAGCCACCGCTGCTCATTGCTACTTTATTACAAAGGTAAGGTCGACGACCTCGTATTCACAAGACTGGCGGTTGGACCGGTAAGGTGGATCGTACCTTTATTCCTCTTCAGGAGTTCACAAGAGCGACATCAATAGATCTCCCACAAAACTTTTGTTGTTTTTAGAATGCTTGTGACTAAGTCACGCACCAGCGACCATATGGGCGGAGTAGAGGCGTCAGTACCAATAATAAAATTGATGACTGTGGTTTTTGCTTGCTCACATGCGTTCATGCCTGACAGTTCCGGGGATCAACGACTATTTTCCGAGAGCTCGGCCACACCTGACCAAAGCTTGAAAGCATTGAACCTTCGTTCAGGACAATTTGAATGTCAAAAGTTCTAGTGAGGTACTGCCTCTCTTTGCGCACGTTAGTAATGCTACCACGGTTAAGACTGTCAGCAGTTTCCAGGATTATTACAGTTTTAAACTACGAAGCCATAACTTGCCGTTCCCTTACGCTTTTGAGAACACAGCGGTTGGAGTTACTCGAAAAGAAAGGTGCTTAAAAACATCAAACAAAATCAGCGAAACCAAGCTCCACTATCTATGAGAAGATTGGCGAGAAAATAAACAAAACAGAGAATTATAAATCTATGGGTGTATCCACGGATGCCTTGAACAACAGCTGTAATAACGTCTGTTTTGTTATTCGACAAAGCTTCGCTGATTCCTAAATTGTGACCGGCTCTTAGTAAAGCACGTCTCTTTCTTGTACACTTTTCTCTTGCATTATAAACACTGCGCTCCATATTTGGCAGCAGTAATATCATTGGCTGTACCCTGCGTCCCGGATTTTTGAAAACGGAAGCATCAACCGGTTCCATAAGAAGCTTTTTAGAACAATTACGACATACCTACTTATGTCCTCACTGATTACATTCGTAGCACTTGGGTTCGAGATCGAGCGAGCGTGCTTCTTACGGCCTCTAAAACAACTTACTGTTCGGCTTCGGTAGGTTGCTATCCTCTGTCTGTTTGATATTTTACTTAGAGACTGTTACGGGAACAAAACGTCAGTGAAAAACATTCTTTGATTTTTCAAGTAGGTGACGCAGATAGGATATTTCAAGCTAACTTTGTTAGAAACACCGATAGCTGTGAGACGTGGCATAATAATTACTGACAGTTATACGTAAATAAGTTACAGAAAACGGGGCTTAGTCAACCCGCCGGAAGACTCAAGTTTACAACTTGGTTTTACGTAAATTGAAAGAATCAAGACTATGTCTTCAGTTGCTAAGTTCGCATTTGCCACGGCTGCCATATTTTGTGGGTTGTCAATGCCGCGTATAATCAATACCGCGTATAACCAATTAAACTAATAGGAGTTCGTAATTCTTCGGTAAGACTCTTAACTGTTGTCAAACGTAACAAACTTATGGTACGCCGGGCGTACTCAGCGACATATGTTGTAAAATTGTCGGATGTTGTGTTCATTGTTTCCAACAAAATCCTACTAAATGCGAAATTTTGTGAGTATGGATGTATGGATGTTTGTTTGTTACTCTTTCACGCAAAAACTCTGACCGGATTTGGATGAAATTTCGAACACAGATGGTTTATAACCTGGATTAAAACATAAGATGCTTTTTATCCTAGTAGTAAGATCCCATGAGACAATTATCAAAGTTCACGCGGGCGAAGCCGCTGGCAGAAGCTAGTGTTAGCATTATCTAACTTCTGAGGGCAAAAGGGTTTTGAGTTAAAGAGGGTTGGACAAAGCGTATCCAACGACGAAACGATAGCGTCCCTTTATGCCATATAACCGCCGTATTTATTGTAAAATTCTCCCATTTTACAAGTTCATAAAAAAACACAAGAAGTGTTCAAGTGGCCACGAAAAAGAGTTATCTTTATTTCAGTTTTTGCAGTTTCATCTAAACTACCTTCCTATAATTGTTTCAAAACGTACCCATTGACGACTCATTTCGCGCATAATATGACTTGTTGTTGTTATTCAAAAACTAGAAACATTCAAGTTTTTCTGAACAGTTGTCAACCGCTATTCAATTCAATTAGTATTTAGGCATCAACCACTATGCCAACTTATTATGTATTGGATCCTTGTAATAAAAGATAATTAAGTGAAAGCGCCTTGTTCAATCTCGCACAACGGAATGCCACTTGTTATCGACAAGCTACTCATTTTATTGAATGACACCTGTCAATCATACGCATCTTCCACGCTTCATTTGCCGCTGCGAACTGCGACACACGTCGCACCACCTGGGACTTCCCTCTGCTGCTTTGACCCAGGCATCGTTCCACGGACCGATGACCACACCTGGACGACATCGAACCGAGAGTCCAATGGACAGACGAGTTGCCAGTGCGCCCTGACAGATGTCCCAATTTTTGGAAATTCTTTGAGAAATCGCAACAAATCTAAACGAGACCGCTAATTATCCTCCTTGCGCTAAGTACACATTTAGCCTATGCAACAGTCGGATAGAAGGCAGTAGTTGTTTCTTATCTCAAAAATATAATTGAGGCTTTTAGATATGATTTTCAAACGGTATGATGCTTGCGACATAAGAACAAACCAATTTAAATAAAGCTTATTTTGGGACATGAAAAATAAAAGTAGAGTCCAGCTCCTAGTGAAATCTGGCCATTGTTCTTTTAAAATTTGACCAAGTTCGGTCATTGATGACCCTTTCATTTAGCCAAACTTTTGCGTCGTCGCCCTTGAGACAAAAAGCTACTCGCGAAAAACACTCGGGAGTACCGCTGCACGGTCCACTTCGTGACGCCACACGTCAATGTCGTGTTTGCTTAGATACATACTAACCAGGGCGACCTCACAGGCTGTAAAGATCTTATACCACACTATGCTCCTTGTGCTGCTCAACGCTATGCTCCTCGCACTGTCGCGATGCTCCTCGCGCTGACACGATGCTCCTCACGCAGCCGCGATGTTCCTCGCGCTGCCACGATGTTCCTCACGCCGTCACGATGCTCCTCACGCTGCTGCGATGTTGCCCTCGCTGACCACACACTGCTCTACTCACGCAATTAATTGTTACACTCCGCACTGCACACAAAGGTTAATAGATTTTCAGCTTTATTGCTAACAAGCATTAAATTCAAGGTTGATTGGGGAAAAGCTTATCCGAATGATTTTACAACAAAGTATTGACGGTTAGGTTTGAAATCGAATGAGAGAAAATCTGACATTGCTGGTCCTTTGACCTGCACTCAAAAACCGACAAAATAGGGAGCGGTGGGCACGACGAGGAAAATGATGTAAGGCATGACGAGTAATGTTGTCACACTACGTCTCTGCCTCCTTTCCTCACTACTTCCCATGCCACTCGTCGAGTGTATGGCAGGCCCATTAAAGCTTCCACGAGAGTAATCACATACGACCAGGCTTTGAAACTGTAAGCGATTGGATCGTTTGTACGAATGGTTAATAATGAAAGACACTCGAAGTTCTTTGGACGAACTCGTTGCGGAACATCGCTCAAGTTTACGGGGCTAAGCTAACACGAAATGACCGCGAGGCCCAGGTTCTCAGGGTTAGTTCTTCACTATCAGCATACCTGCCTCGCGTGTCACCTTTAGGTCAATCTCATGTATGACGGTGATCACGCCTTCTCAGCATATTTATCGCAAAGCTTGACACACACGTAAAATAACAGAAATGACAAGAATAAAAACGAAAAAGTCAAAAATCGCCATTTTGACTTTCGGTTGAAAGGTAAATTGTTATTTTGTTCCTTGAATATTTTACACTTTCGTGGGCAATTTGTGTTCACTATCCCACTTCTGAATTTAGCATTCAGAAGTGAAGATGTTTAAAATAAGACGACGAGGTACATAAAGTAATGAATACAACCGTTTATTCTAACTTGGAACAAAATATCAATTGCTGAAACTATCCATAACCACAATAAATCATAAGGAATTCAATTAACACGTAATTGCTTAGAAAAGTAGCGAGTAAGTACACAAAATAGGAAAATATAAATCTTACAGCCCTTTGAACGATATTCCCAACGAGTCTCCCGCGACCAGAGACTAATGCAAGTCGTCTGTCAGTCCTTTCCATAGAAGTAACCTGTGCTACGTACAACCTCATTTCTTCATAATGCTACGCGAAACCTCATTTCTTCCTAACAATATAATCACACGATTACGTTTTTTGTTTGCACGTTCTTTAAGTCTTTTAATTTTATTTTCATAGTAACTAATTTGGTTGTCAGCGCTACGCTTAGACATAATGAAAAAGAAATTCGAAATATCACTAAATATTTAAAAGTATCTAAGATTGAGTGCTCGTTGCCGCGCACAATAAAAGAATGAGGAGTGTCGCCGCCGTTGCGGCGCGGGCGGGCGGGCCGGGCGTGGCGCGAGCAAGGAAGTTTTTTCTATCTACCCTAATATTTTAATAAGTGCGAAGTTGCCGGTACAATGAAGGTACTACATGTGTCTATTATTTATCTGAAGAATGAAACGTACGCAATATAATTTAAAAATGAATCCCTATTTCCCTTGGTCATGCCATCACCCATCACGCGTGAAGGGTTGGACCGATTTCACTTTTACAATTCTTTTTTATTGTGTTTGTTATTGTCAGGAGAAGGTTCTTATGAAAAAAAAAATGTAGTAGGTTGGTAGTAGGTAGGTAGTAGTAGGTATGTAGTAGTAGGTAGGTAGTAGTAGGTAGGTAGTAGTAGGTAGGTAGTAGTGGGTAGGTAGTAGTAGGTAGGTAGTGGTAGGTAGTAGTAGGTAGGTAGAAGTAGGTAGTAGGTGACAGGACAACGTCTGTCGGTTCGGCTAGTACTATATAAATAAGATTTAAAACTTCAATCAACAATGAATGCGTTTCATTAGTTTTACAATAAATAAAATTAAAGTACTATATATTCTGCGTCAATTCAGCTCGCTCCTCAGTCTCATGTCTTCACGTATAAGATCAAAATTATTTGATCCAGTAAGTAAAAATCATGATTTTGCACGAAAAAATTAATAGGACTCTTAGGAACCCATAGAATACCTTTTATCCCGGTAGTATGGTCTCGTGGGACAATTTTAAAACTTCGCAGGCGGAGCTACATCAGTTAGTATTTTATATCTTTGACAAAAACTCACCCCGGCAGCTCGTGTAACGAGTTTCCAGTCAAGTCGAGCACGCGCAGGTTCGTCGCGTCGTCTAACAGCCCCGATGGTAGCGACTCCAGCGCGCACCCAGTGATGCGCAGCTCCGTCAGGTTTGCCGCACCGCGCAGCACCGCCGCATGTAGCTCGCGCAGCTGTGCCCCGTTCTCCACTCTCAGCACGCGCAGCTCCGCGCAGGCGCGCACCCAGTCCGCCGGCAGCCGCGCGGCCGTCACCTTGCGCACGGTGAGAGAGCGCAGCGCGCTGCACGCCGCCCAGGGCACAGGCCGCGGCTCGTCCCAGCCGATCATGGCCAGACTCTGCAGCGCGGCTGGCAGCGTACTTAGGACATGCGCCGCCGGCAGCTTAAGCTCCAGCACCTTCACGTGACGGCCCAGCGCCACGCTCACGTCGTGCGTGTCGCGCACCGTCACGTTTTCGAGATGGGGCAGTGCGTCCAGCAGCTCGGCCGGCACGTCGGTGTTCATGCGCGTGAGGTCCAGCATCTGAAGCTCGACTGGCAGCTCGTCACGGTTCAGCCCGCCGGGCGGCAGGCGCACGTTGTCGAGGAACAGGCGGCGCAGGCCGCGCAGGTGGGACGGGCCGGCAAGGGCACCCGGCGCCAGTTGCACGTTGACGAGCTCTAGCGTGCGCACGGTGTCCAGGCCGGCGAGCTGACTGTGCGTCACGTTGCCGGCGTACCGCAACATGAGCCTATCGAGTACGTGCACGTTGAGCGCGGCCAGCAGGGCGGCGTAGGAGTCGCGCGGCGCCACGCAGTTATGCAGGTGCACTTTGTTAACGCGCAGCTGCGACTCAAAGCGAGGCAGGTTTGAATTGTCGAGCGTCAGGTTTTCTGAGCAACTTAATCTGAAGTAGTCGCCGTCGGTGAATTTAATCAGCAGCTTCAAACCTATTTATTGAAATACAATTTAATTATAAATAGGACTTCGGCCGCATGCATATCGTAAATTTCTCTGCAACATTAATCTACCCCTCCACCCCCTTTAAATGGTAGTTTTTAGAAATAAAACACTACAATGTTAAGACGATAGCAGACGACTCCCCCATTTTTGGGGCTATCGTTTGTAGATGAACATCATCATCCTGAACAACAAGCTTGTATCACATCAATAATAATTAGCTGTGGCCAGCATCATTATCCTTCCTTCCTTACTTATATTTGAAAAGTAAGTTTTGTTTTATTTTCACGCCTAAATGCGAAATGCATATTATTTATACGTTGCCAGGTGTACACAAACGGACATAGACACCTTTTATCCCGAAAGGTACTATTCGCGAGTTAAACG
The DNA here is from genome assembly GCA_950022955.1 of Xestia ashworthii. NCBI lineage: Eukaryota > Metazoa > Arthropoda > Insecta > Lepidoptera > Noctuidae > Xestia > Xestia ashworthii. The sequence goes on along the minus strand of OX465556.1, from coordinate 1,221,757 downwards.
ACACTAAAGTTCTTATGATAATATAGTTGGCACGTGTCTTTCAAATCATGATTGAATTATATTCCCTTTATTATTATTTTTTTTACATTTTTTTACAGCTTATGTTATTTTATAAATATACAGTGAAATTAGTGATAGCTTTGCAATAGTTTTCACATCAAATGTTTCTGACCTCCGATTTTTTATAAGTCAACAGGAAATGCCCATCAGACCGACCAACTTTTGCTAATACATAATTCCTATAATGTATAATAATAATATACATATTATGGTTTATTTGGGCTCTTGGAGTTCCACCACAGGTATCCCAGATCTTCAAATTTATTCTCTCAGCAGAAAATGCTCATCACGTGGAACAAATTTCGCTATTGTGTTATTTTTGTATCTCTTCTAATTAAGCTGGTTTGTTGCGGTTCTGCATCAGGTGTTCAAGTTTCCATGATAAATTATAGCCTAACCTTTACGACCCCGTACTATACAATCCATCCATCTGCATAATGTTTTAAGTGCGTTACATTGATTTCTACCACAAATCATGATTTTTCACACCCAAAATGTTACCCATTTTAATGTTTTATGTGCGTTACATTGATTTCTACCACAAAACATGATTTTTCATACCCACTTCCCATCAATATTTTTTTGCATAAAATCACTTAGTTTGATGTACAGAATGCTTGGTTGACGGCTTCGTGATGAGGTTATTTACACCCTTTATGGAACTTTGTACATTAGGTACACAAACTGAGCATTGATTTCTTAGCGTAGTGCATAAAACTAATATGATATTTTTATTACCCAGTAAGCTTTAAACAGATGAAACACCAACAATCAATGAAAAGTGGTAAGGAACAGAATAATGTTATTTTATCGTATATATTATCTTTACTTTATATTATAAAGCTGAAGAGTTTGTTTGTTTGGTTGAACGAGCTAATCTTAGGAACCACTGGTTGGAATTGAAAAAATATTTTTTGTGTTGGATAGTCCATTTATCGAGGAAGGGTAGAAGGCCATATTATTATAACATCACGCTACAACCAATAGAAGCGCAGCATACATGAAATTGTTGCTGAAACGAAAAAAAATGTAGGTATTCCTTTTGTAAGCTATTTCTCTCTAATTTGACGCAGACAAAGTTGCCTGGGTCAACTAGTTCTGGAATAAAAACAAATGGACTAAAAATGTGCAGTGGAATGAAGTCATATGGTGGAAAACTAAGTTAGTTTGTCTGTTACAGTGATATCATGGCATAATAACCTATATTGTTGTTACTGAAGCTGCTTACATTGAATTTAGCAATTATGGACCAGCATTACACTTTGAGGTTTCGTCGCCTTATGGGCACAGGCTGGGTCGGAGAGTCATCTTAAGTTCACGGCCCATTTAAGCCAATCTTAAATAGGTCCTGGGAGCTACTATCAGTCGGTGGTAACAGCAAACAGTATAAGTGGCAAGCTCACCGTCTACAGTGTAGTTGTACCCTTTGCGGCCGAGGCCGCCGGGGACGCAGCGCTGCGGGTCGTGCTCCGGGCAGCGTGGTGGTTCAGCGCTCGCCGTCCACACCCCCGCCGCCAGCAGTGCACCCAGCGCCAGCAGACAGCGCGCCATACCTGCCAGTTGCTGCACGCTACCTCTCATCATCGCACGCTATCGCTCATGCCCGATAGAGGTGATAACCAGTTCTAGGACCAATAACTAAATCTTGTAACGCTCTTCTTCTGTCGCCTGTTGGTTATTATTCTTCAAAATGAATCCACATCTATTTTATTAAATACACCACACATTAGAGCACCACTTGTTTATTCACTTGACCATAATCTGTGCTATATTCAGTTTATCGGAATGGGTTCAAGGTAAAAATTGAGGAAATCCCCACACGAAACTCAGTGATAGCTCTGAATTTGGTTTAGGTATGTACCTAACATAGTATCACTATGGTTTCTATTTTTACAATAAAAGAATATGATGTAATATTTTAAATGCTACGTTATAATTAGTGATGATGTTTATGGAAGGTTGAATTTAATTTTTTGAGGACCTTCTGTTTAATCTGTTAAATGTAGAATGGTGATACGATATAAATTCCGTGGCTGAGTTCGTAAATTAGGTGGCAATGTTTACATAAAAAGACAAGTTTAGATAACTGTTGATCTTTACTTGACGTTTTCTGTATAATTTTTAGTTGGCAATGTAAAAAAATATCTTGTTTTCCCTTCTCTATGAGAAGTTTGATCACGTGGCTCATAAAAAATCTGTGGCTTTACTTATAATTTCTCCTTAAAAAACTCAAACTCAATTTTTTTTTTATTTGTAATATAAAGTTAGTGGGTACGAGTATATATTGTAAATAATTAGTCTGTGTTTTAAAATAAAAACTAAATTAGAAAGTGTTACACACCAGCCAGCGCTGACCAGCTGGTGTCAAGTACGCGACGCTCGGATAGCAGATTCTTTGCACAGGGTCGCCATGTAGGGTAGGCAGAGACAGTAAATGAAATAAAAAATGAAATGTGTAACGCGCACCGTCTCAAAAGCCATGTACTCTTTAGGGAATAATAGTGCCGTTAGGTTGGTTAGCGTGGGTGCCGCCAACGGACGCCAACCTAAAACGTGCGTCCTGCCCCCCGCGCCTCACACACCCTGTTCGGCCGGCAATAACTCTAACAACAACACATTTGCGCGCGCTCTTGATCGCGTCCCGCCAGAATTGTCTTAGCTGTAATTGTATATAACTTCCTGTTTCTTTGTTGATATATTATGTTCCTTCTGTGCAATAACGATTTACATTAAAATAAGTTTTAACCAGTTTGCGAGTGTATTTTATAGAACCCCTACAAATGGCTTTATTACAATAATAATGTGGTATATAAGGTGTCTATAGTGACAAAGATTATAATAATGTAGAGGGGACCTTACAGTATGAGGTGGGGAGAAATGTCAGCTACCATGAAGAAAAGGCAGATGCATGTAGGTATACTCGTAATTAACTTTATTACTAATAACTTCCGGGGTGTTGTCATAACTTACCATACAGTCTATACAATTTTCCATTTAGCAGTCTTTCACTATAATATGGCATGCACACAAATTTACGTTTGCGTTGTTTTGCAAGTACACGTGTTTGAAATAATAACGCTGTTTATAAACTTGTGTATTCCAAACTAATACACAATTCAGTTTCAATATACAGTGTTCACTCGACACGTCTTAATGCTACTTTAGGGAGTATACAACACGGAGAGTGTCCACCACAGTAATCCCTACTTGAGTACTGCTCCTTCTGGATACGGGTTCTGGAGTCAATGAAAATTGGTTTATGTTAACCGAATATATTTCGCGTGATCCCAGAGAGAGAGGACCGTTCGCCCGGACCAGTGCGCAGTAACTGGTCGTTCCCATGCATATACATCACGCGCCCATACAATCTGCTAACCTTGCACTCTGCCTTACGTCATGTGTCCCTACACTACTTCCCCCCCAAAATTTTACAAAAAAAATTCTTACATCTACTACACTTATCATAAACATTACGCCTAGTCACATACAAAGTGTAAACCTTACGCTACAAATGGCTGCTTATTGGTGGCCGGATCGGATTACGCGTAGCTGGCTTGTGGCGGTTGCTGTGGGACGCTACGTGTCTCCACGTGCCCAGGCAACACCGTCCCCACACCGGATGCATTCTTGATTTCTTTATGAACCATTTTCTTGACGCTATGACGAAAATGACGACACAATACGAGCACTGCGATGAGCGCGACCGCGGTTGCCATGACTGCGAAACCGATCTCGTACTTCGTCACTTTTGACTCTATCGCGTTATTTTGGGCGATGACAACTTCTTCTTTGCTGTACGTCTTGCCCATGGTGAACAATTTTTACGTAAGTATCGCTACTCGGAATGATAATGAATGCTATTTAACTCAGTACTTCTTGCAGTACCTAAGTATTACTAATTAATGAGTATAGGTACATGTGTAAGCAAAATCAAAGTTCATTCCCTTCAAGGCTAAAGGATGTGGTATTATAGTTTGCACACACCGATATTTAAAACAATGTTCAATCTTGTTTACATAAAATTGCCAATGCAGAGTCGGCATTATTTCTATACTAGTTATGTTACAGGGTGCGGTCATCCATTTTTCTTGATGGTATTCCATTTGGCAATACAGAGACTTACATCTAGGTTTAAGGGTAGTTGCCGTAACTTCCACTCTGCAATAACATAATGACACCATAAAGGTAACTTCCGTTACGACAACGCCAAACATAAATAATTTACTAAAACAAAATGGCAAAAAAACGAATACAAAAACACACAAAATAATGTTGACATTCACACTCATTGAATCTTACGGGTGGTTAATGCTGACTTCAAGGAGCGATGCCAGCGTTCCACAAGGCCATTGCTTTGAGGGTGGTATGGTGTGGTACGCGTTTTTGTTATACCCATGTACTTCATTAATTGCGTGAATAACGAGCTCTCGAATTGCCGCCCTTGGTCGCTCGTCAGTTTATCGGGACAACCGAATCTACTAACCCATGACTCATAAAATACTTTTGCTACGACTTCAGCCGTTATTTCTTTTACTGGAATGGCCTCAGGCCAACGCGTACATCGGTCGATCATGGTGATTAGATACTTGTGCCCTTCTCGTGACGTGGGGAGGGGGCCGACGATATCGATATGAATTTGCTCAAAGCGGTCACATGCTGGGAACTGTTGCAGGTCCGATACCGTGTGTCTATTAACTTTTGCTTTTTGACACTGTAAGCATGACTTTGCCCATCTTCCGACATCGCGATTTATTCCTGGCCAAAAAAAAAGAAACGTTGTGCGACCAATTTACGCGTTGCCCTTATGCCCGGATGGCTGACGTCATGTACCGTATTGAATGCAAGTTTTCTAAAATCATCTGTTAAATACGGCCTACAAGAGTTGGTCGAGATTTCACAATAAATTTGTACGTCGTTGTTTGGAATGTGATATTTCTTTAAACAGAAGTTGTTATTTCCTGCGTGCGAGTTCAGCGTCGCCGTCTTGCGCTATCGCTAATTCTGTGAAGTCGAGTACAGTCAGGCAGTGTATTGTTTCGACGCGCGATAATGCGTCGGCTACGGCATTATTTTCGCCTTGTATGTACCTAATGTCCGTTGTGAATTCGCTGATGAATAATAACTGCTTCGTACGTTTTGGCGTTTCGCAATTGCTATGTAGTTTTGTGAATGCATAGATAAGGGGTTTATGATCTGTAAAGATGGTTAGCTGATTGCCCTCAAAGAGATACCGAAAATGCTTGATTGCCATGTAAATGGCTAATAATTCTCTGTCGTACGTAGAATACTTTTGTTGAGCTTTTGTAAACTTCTTAGAAGGTATCCTAATGGCTGCCATGCTCTCGATTTTTTGCTGCAGCACAGCTCCCGCGCAAGTGTCTGAGGCGTCATTACTGCATTCTTTAAACCTTGTTTACACCTCTCGAAAGCTTCTATTGTATTGCTATCCCATTTGTATATTTTGATTATACACTGGAGCTAATTAAAGTCCAATTACATAAAAAATGGTTTAATAAAATAAGATGCGTACATTAACAAGGTTGGTAGTGGAGTGGCTAAGCCAATACGGGTGGAGAGGGAACAGCTTAGTACGGTTACGCCTGGCAAAATATTGCTAGCAACTAGCTGTCGATCGCAGTGATGGTGAGCTTGAAGATGGTAAGGCAAAAGGCCGCAACATATTCCCGGCCGTTGAAAGGTTCTTTTCAACCATTCAGATTTCAGTTCCTCAGCGGTAGGCAGTGGACATAGTCGGGTGAACGGTCGACGAACGCAGCCTCGAGGAGTTTTGATTTCGGCGACTCGTGCTACTCCATCTGGTCCAGGGAACAGCCGCAGAACTCGGCCAAGGCACCAGCTTAGTGGAGGTGTATTATCTTCCGCCAACAGAACCATATCGCCCACGTTGAGCTGAGCGTTTCCTTTGCGCCACTTCGTTCGCTGCTGCAGCTCCGACAAATACTCTTTCTGCCACCTCTGCCAGAAATGCTGTCTTATTGTTTCAAGACGTTTGTATCTATTGTGTTGGTTGCCATCCTTCTCTGCCAGGGCTGGTAAGGGCAGCGCAGTTAACGGCCGACCTATGATGAAGTGCCCTGGGGATAAGGAGAGGAGGTCGTTAGGACTGGATGACAAAGGACACAAGGGACGGCTATTAAGAATCGCCTCCACTTGTGCAAACAACGTTATAATTTCTTCAAATGTCAGGTTACTATTTCCAATAACCCGTTTGATGTGGTATATAGCCGATTTAACGCCGGCTTCCCAAAGGCCGCCGAAGTGAGGAGCGTAAGTAGGTATAAAATTGAACTTAATACCCTGCTGACTTGCAAAATCAGATATTGGTTCTGTATTTTGTTTTAGAAAACCGCCTATCTCCTTCGCGGCAGCGACAAAATTACGACCATTGTCACTAAATATTTCCGATGGTTTTCCTCTACGTGCAATGAACCTTCTAAGTGTCATCACAAATGCATCTTTAGTTAAATCACTAACTGCCTCCAAATGAATGCATTTGTAACGTAAACACAAAAATACACATATAACACTTTATTATGCGACTTCCACGACCTTTGCGATTAAGTATAAAAAAAGGTCCAGCAAAGTCCAACCCAAGGGACAACAATGGAAAATCTGGGTTCACGCGCTGTGAAGGTAAGTCACCCATTTTCGGGCACAGCGTTCTGCCACTTAAGCGCCTGCATCTCACGCAGTTATTAGCTGTCCGCCTAGCTAGGTGTTTACCATTGATAGGCCAGACTGTTTCCCTAACTGTTGCTAACAGCAATTGCGGGCCTGCATGCAAATTCACGAGAAGCTCTTGGTCAAAATACAATTTAGTTAATTTATGCGAGGCGTGCAAAAGTATTGGATGCCTTTTTTCAAAATTACATGCGGACGCATTTATGCGTCCACCGACACGAATTAAATTATCATTATCTAAAAACGGAGACAATGATAATACTTTGCTGCGGGCAGTGTTTACCTTTTATAAGTAAGTCGTATTCAATAGGAAAAGACTCACGTTGAGCGATAACGCATAATGAATTAAATGACTCACGCAGCTCATCAGCTGTTAGTGTGCCTACACGCTTATTTTTCGGATGCTTCATTTTAAATATGAATCGCCGACAACGTGCAATTAGGTTACGAAGTTTATTGAATGATGTAAAATCTATTAAATTATTATTGTTAACTATTGACGATACTTTTGACTTGGCGCATAATAGCTTGATAGTGCTGTCACCATTGCCATTGGTTGATTTTAAATAAATACATGCTCCATATGCACATTGAGACGCATCACTAAACGAGTGCAATTCTATAAGTTCAGGCTTGTCACATAACACTAATCTAGGAATCTGAAATTTGTGCAAGTATTCTAGATTTCCTGTAAATTTTAGCCAATCGTCCCTCATTTCCTTGGGAACCGGTTCGTCCCAATCTAATTTTTGTTGCCACATCTTTTGTAGTAAGATTTTAGGCTGAATTATAGCCGGACTTAGAATTCCTAAAGGGTCGAAAATTTTAAAAGAATTTGACATAAACAAACCGTTTTGTGATCGTTGCTTGTTTATCAAGCGTAAAGCTTTTAAGTGGAAAAAATAATGTGTCACTGGATGGCGTCCATCCGAGACCAAGAGTACTTGATGATTCACTTGAAGTGTAAGAATATAATATGTATGTTCCTTTACTTTAGTAAGTAGGTACACTCCTTTATAACAGTATCATGTACGCTGAGTTAGCACTATACCTCATATGCATGTATATTATAATTATTCATTTAGTCATTAAATAGTACTTAACAGATGTGGTTGTTTCCTTGAAACCACCCTTTAGGGACCCCAACATTATATCGCGACCCTGCTATGGGACTCGGCCAAGGGGATTCTAAACAGTTTGATCAGAGTTTCAGTTTTTCAGCATACTATGTCAGCATAATTACCTCAATCATACAATATTTTTTTTTTTTTTTTTTTTTTTTAATATTTATTTAAAGAAATCATATTACAGCGGTGTACCTTAACTCTAAAACTCGCCAAACTTTAACGTTTGATGGCGAGAGGCGCTCTTTTCCATTACAATGATCCACCTTACACTACTTAGCTAATACTTATACAATATATTCTACTTTTCGAATTTTACAATGTAGTTGTTTATCTAGTTCTCTTTGCTATCCTGCAAACAGTTTTTTAATTTTGTCTTAAGGGATCCTTTACTTAATTTTACTTTTTCTCTTAGTATATCTATTTTGTTAAACACTTTAGGTACCAAATACTTAGATGTTCTCTTACCATAATAATTTGATATCTGTGGTTGAACCAGTCTGTTCTCTCTAACCCTACGTGTGTTGTGCTTGTTTTTAACATTAATCTTAAATTTATCACTAAAATAGTATTCTAGACCTACCAAATAATCTACTTTTTTATCTACGGGTATAATTTTACATATGGGAAATAACTTTTCATACTCTTTGTTGCACTTATCTTTAACATTTTTACTAACCAGAAACTTTATCAGTCTTATCTGTATATCTTTAATGTCTCTTAAATATGTAATAAAAGTTCGCCCGTACACAAGGAGTCCATAGCTTACTAGCGAATCGGCAAGAGCGAAATACACAGTTCTTAGCGTCTGTCTGTTCAACACATTTTTTAGGTGGTAAAACTTACTAAGCACGGATCTTAGCCTCTTACAGATATCATTTACATGTAATCTCCAATTAAAGTTCTTATCAATCGTATGTGAAAATGTGAAAATGTGTCGGTCAACTGTGGAAAAAGAAGAGGTTTTTCTCAGCCCAAAACGCAGCTGGAGGCAACAATGACGCCACGTTAAAGGAAATCGGAGGCCACGTGGAACGGCTTAGCATTGTGACCTACATTGTTTTGGCCATTATTGGAACCGCAGCAGTTTATGTTGCCCTGAGGATGCACAGGAGCTGCCATCGCACATGGATTCATCAGGAGATTGGAATGAGTACCTTGCAGAAAATTAGATCATCCATCAGAGGACGCACAGAAGGTACCGAAAATCAGTAATAATCCAGTGAAAAATGAAAGTGTTTTGTAGTTTTTCATCTTTTCGTAAAATTATTAGTGAGTGAACTAGTTACGCGATATCAGATTAATTTCATAACGCAACAACTTAAAGGCGCTAGAATCATGCACGGACATTCAGTCATAAGACACCAAACGGAAACAAAATGCAACGTCGGACATTTTTGCTGCAACGTATTAACGTGGAATGTGTACTTTTATGCAATACTATTATTAGAATAAGAATATGATTGATATTTTAGAACAAAATTATGTCTTATTAGTAGAAATACGTAATTATTTAGTAAAAAAGGGACAAGCGCGATACAAAGGTAATGTTGTTTCAACAAAGTTAGATCAAGCAAAAAGCGCTTACAAAAATGTTGTAAAATATGTTTACTATTAGAGATAAGTAAAGATATTAATTTGGCTGTAGCAATAGATTTTTATGAGAAAATTAAACAAAAATACGAGGAAATAGATAAATTGTGTATTTTTCCCGTAACAGTAGATACAGAAAAAATGGATTTTGACCTTAAGGTAGCGTGTAGTTTGATTCCAGTAATGGACGGTGTTGAGGCCACCACCAAACGCCTAATAGACTCCGTAGAGATGTATGCTGGCATGCTGGACGGCCCAGGTAAAGCACTATTTATTATTTTCGTATTAAAAAGTAGGCTGAATGAGAACGCAAAGTTAAGAATATCAGGCTCATACACAAGTATTCAGGACTTAATTGAGGATTTGAGGAAATATCTTTTACCCAAAAAATCATTTATGGCCATACAGATGCAACTTCAAAATATTCAACAGGGTTCGAGGTCCATTGAGGATTATGGTTCAGAGGTAGAAAAGTTATTTACAGAGCTGACCATTACCCAGGCTGGTGGAAAATCGGAAACATTTACTATTTTAAAACCGATCAATGAAACCTTTGCTATAAAACGGTTTACAGGGCCTCGATTCTGCTATTACAATAGTGTCAGAGTATTCGATCATTGATTTCATAATGATCAAGTTATGTCAAATTTCGACAAGTTTGTTAATTCTACTATCATAATGGCACAATTATGACTTCTCAATGAACAACCACTGACACTCCATTGCAAGAAATATCATAGAATATTAATCTCGTACATGAAATCTGGCATGAATAAATGTTCGCATTTAGTAGTAGATTTTGAAAACCATTTGTACTAAGGGTTTTATAATAATGACAATACGAAAATGCCATTAAAACACAATTTTATTACAAGACCATTGACCGACCATTGTGAATTTAGCAGATTACGAACTTTAAGCAAAATGACAATGGGATGAGAATGGAATCGTGTTGGAGTGACGAATTTATTAAAATAGCAGAATTAGGCCCCTGATGGCCTGCGTAGCTCGAAGCTGAGCACTATCGTCTCGGCACGCGGCTTCAGCAGCTTGAAAGATGCCATACAAGCAGCGAAAGACGAAGAATGCACGTCTTTCCAACCATCAGGTAATATTTTGCATGTATCTAAAAATGGACGAGTGTCACATAATACAAGGCGCTCACAAAGTTATCAAAGAGGTACTTTCCGTAGTCAATATAGTAACAATTACCCTCGTAACACCAGTTACAACCGAGGACAAGGTTCTCGTGGAAATTTTAGAGCAAACCATCGCTCATCATTCAACAATCAGAGAGGTAATAGAGGTTCAAGGTATTTTAGGAACCGTGGACGAGGCCAAAATACGTTTTCAATAGATCAAGTAGATGACACGCATCAATGCGAAAAAGATGATAATGCAGGTACAACAAACCAGTTTTTTCGATCTTAAACATTTCATATTGTCATTTCGAGGTAATGCGAAGTATGTAACCTTTTATATTAAAAATATTAAATACTTTTGGCTTATAGATACGGGTGCAACGTTGTCAATTATTAAAAATGAAATGTTACCAAAAGATATCGTTATTCATAGAGATGATACTTTAATAAATGGAATAGGTGGTCAACGACGTTCACAAGGTTCTGTAAACTTACTATTGAAGCACGACGGTGATACGTTTTGTAGCATTATGTAACTATTACCGTAAATTTATAAGATTTTTTTCGGATATAGCGATGCCTTTGAATAAGTTAAGTAGGAAAAATTGTTTGGTCTAATGAATGCCAACACGCTTTTGAATTTTTAAAAAATGCTTTAATATCGTCACCAATTCTACAGTATCCAGATTTTTCCGAGAATCATGAATTTATTTTGCAAACAGATGCTTTGGGAACTGCTATTGGTTCAGTATTATGTAATAAAGATCTTAGACCAGTTGCATACGCGAGTAGAGCCTTGAATAAAGCAGAAAAGAACTATCCGACCATCCAAAAATAACTTTTGGCAATAGTGTGGTCTGTTAAGTATTTCAGACCATATTTATATGGTAACAAATTTACCATAATGACGGATCATAAACCTTTAATATATCTTTTTGGTATGAAAGATCCATCCAGTAGATTACTAAAATTTCGATTAACTTTAGAAGAATATAACTTTAAAATAGTCTATGTGAAAGGAACAGACAATGTTGTGGCAGATGCCTTATCTAGAGTTTGTATAACGTCTGATGAACTTAAAACTATGAATGAGCAAGTAATGGCTGTAATGACGAGGGCGCAAACGAAAAAGATGAATGAACTAAGTAAGAGTAAGAATGACGGTGAAAAGAAGGTTCTTACTAAATCCATTAACGGGACTGATCAACCAAGAGTAGTGGATATATTAAGAAAACCACGTGATTCAGTAGAAATGTAAATAATAAATAAAATAATAAATAAATATCGCTGGACATTAACACAGCGTCACCTAGCGCCACACTAAGCAAAGCTTGTGTCGTGGACACTAGATAGTTGATATACTACATGTATACTTTTTTGTTTGTAAATACATACTTATTATACATATAAACATCCATGACTCGGAAACAAATATCCATGCTCATCACACAAACATTGCTGCTACCGGGACTCGAACCCAGGACCCTAAGAACGTAAGGCAGCGTCACTACCACTACGCCATTCGGGTCGTCAAATGTGTTTGATTGAAGGCAAAAAATTAAAAAGATTACGCGATAATGACATGATAATTAAAGAATTTGAATGTTTTGCATTCGTAGAGAATAAAAAGATACTATACATTAATCTTGATTTGAAGGCGCACTTCTCGCGAGCCGAATTTGTGCAGAAATTAAGCTGTTTCTGTTGTGAAAAGATACGTATCAATGAAGTTTGTATAATAAAAAACAACGATAATATAGAATTTATTAAAAGTGTTTGTGATGAGATAACAACACTTACTAATTGGTCCGGACCACGAATATGTATATTACGAGGTCTGAAAAAAATATCAGAAGACAATGAAAAAACTATAATTAGGAATGACTATCATTTACTGCCATCCAGTGGTCATGCTGGAGTGCGCAGAATGGTAAACACTATCAAAAGACGATACTATTGGCCAAGTATCGACAAGGATGTCCAAGAATATGTCAAAAAATGTACAAAATGTCAAAAATCTAAGTATTTTCGTTACATTAAAGAACCGATGGAAATTACCACAACGGCTTCCTCGGCATTTGAAAAGATTTACTTAGATGTTGTGGGTCCTTTAGATAGAGACGAAAGTGGTAATTGTTATATATTGACTATGCAGTGTGAGTTAACAAAATTTGTTCAAGCAATTCCTTTGCAAAACAAAGAAACGAAGTCCATTGCAGATGCATTTGTCAGAGAGTTCATATTGAGATTTGGTATTCCGGAAACAATAGCTACAGATCGAGGAACTGAATTTATTTCAGCAACAATGGAACAGGTTTGTAAAATTCTTAATATCGAAAAATTATCTTCTACAGCCTATCACCATCAATCTATTGGAGCTCTTGAAAATGCTCACAAAACTATGGGTGCATTTTTAAGGATCGAGTGTGGCAATCATACCGATACATGGAGCTACTGGTTACCATTTTGGTGCTTTAGTTTTAACAACACAGTCCATTCTGAAACAAATTATACGCCTCATGAACTCGTTTTTGGTAAACTTTGTCGAATACCTGATAGCATTACCAATACCGTAGATCCATTGTACAACATAGATAATTATCCATTACAATTAAAATACAGGTTACAGTTAGCTCATGCCGATGCAAAGAATAATTTGTTGCTAAATAAACATAAACGTAAGGAAACATGTGATAAATCTGTCAATTCAACATTATATGAGAAAGATGATTTGGTTTTATTAAAAAATGAAACGCGTAGTAAATTGGATGCGCTATTTCAAGGTTCCTATACAGTTGTTGAAGATTTAGGTTGTAATGTTAAAATAATTAAAAATAATTAAATTCAATTAGTACATAAGAATAGGACTAGGCCTTTTTGTCAATAGATTTGATGAAATGTAAGAATTGGATTTAGATAACATTGCAATGTATAATGATAAGGTTAGCTCTTAATACTTTAAAATAAGTAAGTATATCTGATAAACATTAATAAATAGAAATACATAAATATTAGATAAGTAACTAACAAGACTTTAAAAATGTAAAAAAAAAACATGTGTACTTAATCTATTTTTTTTTCTTTGCCCGGGAGGTGAAGTGTAAGATATGTAAGTTCCTTTACTTTAGTAAGTAAGTACCTACACTCCTTTATAACAGTATCATGTACGCTGAGTTAGCACTATACCTCATATGCATGTATATTATAATTATTCATTTAGTCATTAAATAGTACTTAACAGATGTGGTTGTTTCCTTGAAACCACCCTTTATGGACCCCAACATTACACACTTATAGTTAAGTTGTCTTGATTTAAGTTTAGATTTTCAAAGATTAATGGGTTATTACTTTTATATTTTCTTAAGTTAAAACAGCCTTTTTTAAGTTTCGGATACGCTCTTTTGAATGTAACGTAAATCCTGTGCGTTATCAGCCCCCGTTATTAGGTCATCCACGTAAAAATCTTTTTGGATAATGCATTTAATTGTTTCATCATCCTGTTCCTCACCCAGTTGCCATAGGCAACATGTGCTTAAATAACTGGCGCTTGCGGTGCCATAGGTGAGTGTATTTAAGTCGTAAGCTCTAATAGGTTGTGACTCGTTCTCCCGCCATAGAATACGCTGTAGACAACGGTCTTTTTCAGCTACGAGAACCTGCTGATACATTTTTTCAATGTCTCCAGTTAAGAGGAACTTGTATAACTATTGTCTAGCACGGATTAATATAGCGAATAGAGATTCTTGAAGGGTCGGCCCTACCATTAAGATAACGTTTAGAGCATAACCGTGGACGCTGCTGACCCATCAAAAACAACACGCAACTTAGTCGATTCACTCTCTTGTTTTAATACCGCGTGATGACATAAGTAATACGCTGGGCCTTGTATCTCTTTAGATAAGGAAAGATGGGCCCCTAATTCGGCGTATTCGTTAATAAATTCTGCGTATTCAGATTTTAATAATGGATTTTTTCTAAATCGTTTTTCTAAATAATGCAACCGCTTTTTTGCTAAGTTATAAGTATCTCCAAGGCAGTCTGGAGTGTCCTTTAGTGGTAGGTTTACACAAAATCTGCCCGTGATTTCCCTACGAGTGTGAGCGATAAAACGATTTTCGCAAAACCTTTCATCTTCGCTCATTATATGTTTTGTGGGAACCTCTTCTAATTCCCAGAATTTGCATAGTGATTTTTCAAAATCATTTTGATTTGACACTATGGCTTTATTGCAATAAATATTTTTATTAGCAACATATGGATTTATAGGTCCGGATATTATCCAGCCTAGCTGCGTATTTATGTGGGGCGGTGCAGTAAACTATGGTGCCTTTTATTGCACTCACGGCACGGTCCCATGCGACATCTACATGATGTCCTTGCCTGAGGCAGTTAACACACAATTTATATTTGTTGACATCTAGCATTCTTTGATCTATTCCCTTTGCCTTAAAAGTGGGACAACCAAAAATTCTGTGATTATCGTTACAAATAACACATAAATAGGCGTTAGAACTGTTAGTATTAGTATTTTTAGCTTTATTCAATTTAGTATTAGAAGCAGCAAATGACTTCGTATACGGGTACTTTGACCGAAACGTTTTTGACTACTCACTGTAACAGAACTACTGCGCGGTCGTGTAATCCTACTTTTTACACGATTTAATTTTATATTAATACGGAATATAATTATTAATAGACGTTCGTATTAATTATTCAACCAAGAAAATATTTTTATTACCTAACTTGTGGGTGGGTTGACAAAGTATATAATGATGATGCAATTTTCTTTAAATCATTAATTTGTACAAATGAATTCGACTTCCAATAACCAGGAACGATATTTAGAGGTATTTTGGATGTGTGAAGATTAGGAAAATAGGAGGGAAGGGCACTTTAAATCTGATTTTGCAGAAGTCCGATGCGCGATGTGATTCTTTCGCTGAATCACCGCTCGCTTCAGCCTGAACTCGTAGATGATTCTGGCTGCACCCGGCGGCACCTTCTGTCTTGATCCTTTCTTCAATCTTCAATCACGCCAAAGAAGCCAGTGACCTTTGGACGGCAACGTGGTTTCGAGGTTTCTCATCCGATTTTCTTGCTACTTTTTCTTCGTAATTTGGTTTCTTGATAATGTATTTCTTCGCAATTTTGTTTGTATTTCCCCTCATGGACCACCAATATGTATATTTTGATTATACACTGGGGCTAATTAAAGTCCAATTACATAAGAAATGGTTTAAGTAATAAAATAAGATGCGTACATTAACAAGGTTGGTAGTGGAGTGGCTAAGCCAATACGGGTGGAGAGGGAACAGCTTAGTACGGTTACGCCTGGCAAAATATTGCTAGCAACTAGCTGTCGATCGCAGTGATGGTGAGCTTGAAGATGGTAAGGCAATAGGCCGCAACACCATTGTATAACAATTTTATCTTTCTTTTTGGCGCCTTTCATAAATTCGTTGAGGTTTGCCTGATGGCTCGGCGGCGTTTGGAATGCCTGCTCGATAGAAGTTGATCATACCTAAAAACCTTCTCAATTGTTCTACGATTTGAGGTCGCGGGAAATCTAAGATCGCCTTAATTTTATGGTCTAGTGGTCTACCGTTCGTCGAGACCTCATATCCTAAAAATTCGATGTTAGATTTTCCAAACTCGCACTTCGATAGATTAATGGTGATGCCAAACTGCCTAAATCTTTCACAAACCTGCCTGAAATGGATTTTATTCTCTTCTATTGAGTCGCTAGCTATTATGACGTCATCTACAAAGCTAAATAGAAAGTCTAACCCTTGCAGTACTGTGTGGTTCATGAAACGTTGAAAGGTCTGACTCGCGTTACGTAAACCGAAGGTCATGCGCGGGAATTCGAATAGACCGAAGGGGGTTATGATTGCCGTTTTCTCGATGTGTTCCGTCGCGATTATCACGCAATGGTACTGTCACCGCAAAATTGTCAAACACGTTATATTACAATATAACGTGTTCCTCTCTAGCGATATTGTA
The DNA here is from genome assembly GCA_950022955.1 of Xestia ashworthii. NCBI lineage: Eukaryota > Metazoa > Arthropoda > Insecta > Lepidoptera > Noctuidae > Xestia > Xestia ashworthii. The sequence continues at coordinate 1,205,133 of OX465556.1, read as the reverse complement.
ATATCTCGAATTATTGTCAACTGAACATTACGGAAGTATCTCTGCCCCCATAATCGGGACTTGGGGCACCCCCCCGTTAGGTTAGTTAGGTTCCTTTAAACCCTGCACCCGGAAATAGGGGCCCCGCGAAGCGGGGCTCCGTCGACTACGCTTTTTAGGGGAATATAGAGTGTTTTAAGGTTAGGTTATATTAATCGATATTTCTCAGGAATTGTACAGTATGTTTTCATGAGAGTGGTACCACTGGGCAAGGGGGACCCCTCCTTCTCTCCACACCGCGTGAGTTGACTACCATCGCATGCATTTCACGAAAAATAATGCGTTTTATTGTAAGCAGTATGTTTATTTGACAATAATTCGAGACTTTACAATATCGCTAGAGATATTACAATAAGTATAACGTATTTGACAATTTTACGGTGACAGTACGATTTGTTAATATCCAGTTTTGTGAAAAATTTCTTACCTGACAGTACGTAGGTGAAGTCGTGCAGCCGTGGAACTGGGTATCGGTCTGGTTTCGTGATGGCGTTCAGGCGTCTATAGTCGCCACACGTCCGGATATCCCCGTTCTTCTTCGCCACCACATGTAGCGGGCTGGCCCACGCGCTATTGGAGGGTCTGCAGATTCCCATTTCCTGCATTAACCTGAATTCTTCCTTCACCTCGTGATACCTGTTTGGGGGAAGGGGTCTGGCACGCGCATGTACGGGTGGTCCCGTCGTTTCGATGTGATGCAATACTTTGTTATTTTCGCTATCAGTGTCGTCGTCCAGTGGTCCACCGTTGACTGCATCGTGGCTAGTTTCCCGTCTCCTGTTCTCCTGACGGTGCCGCACCTTCCTTCCAGCTACACGGTTGTTCGCACTTGCTAGCTTTCTTCCCGAACCGGAAATGGTAGAAACACACCCAGTCCGCCGATCTCCTCCTGTCCCGCCAGTTGATCCAACGCCTCCCTGGTGACGGTGATCGAGATCGTGGTTTGTATGGTTTTCTTTCCCTCTGACTGCCTCTGTGCATTTCCTGGATACTCTTGCTTAGTTTCGATACCTCTGCGATCAATAAATCTGTGCTTGACGGGGAAGAGTTGGCAGCGACTTCGGAAATTGCATTTCTCGGCTCCATGAATTATAAATTATATTTATATAAAATTTCCATGATTTTGTCTGCCTGCTTTGCCAGCGTGTTCAGGTCCGTTATATCGCTGACCGCTAACACCGTTCGTGTCATCGCTGGTAGGTGTCCAATCCATAGCATGCGCAGGGTGTCCTCTGGAAATTTGCCCCTAGCCAGGTCTTTCATGTTTCGCAGTAGTTGTGATGGTTTCTGTTCTCCAAGATGTCCAAGATCTATTTCTTTTAGCAGTTTCCGCACTCTCTGTGTGTCCGATTCTTCGTATATGCTCAGCAGTCGTTCTTTCAGCACTGTGTAAGGTTTGTCTGCGGGTGGTTTCAGTACTAGATCTGACACTTGTCGTACATTTTCCTTGTTCAGCTTTGCGATCACCAAGTTGAATTTCGCCCTTTCGCCTTTTTTCTGGTCTGCGACTATGACCTCGAACTGACCAAACCATAGCCGTGGCTCGTCTGCCCAGAACTCAGGAATCTGTGTCTTGGTGTTGATTTGTGATACATCACCGTCCTCCGATTTCACTGGCGCGGTCGGCTGCGTTGATGCCATCGTTTGCGGTGGTAACACTGGTTGCAACATTTTTATTAGTTCGTACTACGTGGCAAGTACTATGAACGCGCACTATAATATTGTAAGACGTGGATAGTTTTTCGGGGTCACCACTTTAGGGAGTATACAACACGGAGAGTGTCCACAGTAATCCCCACTTGAGTACTGCTCCTTCTGGATACGGGTTCTGGAGTCAATGAAAATCGGGTTGTGTTAACCGAATGTATTTCGCGTGATCCCAGAGAGAGAGGACCGTTCGCCCGGACCAGTGCGCAGTAACTGGTCGTTCCCATGCATACATCACGCGCGCATACAATCTGCTAACCTTGCACTCTGCCTTACGTACATACATGTGTCCCTACACTACGATAGCCAAGCACGAACTAACAACCGGCCGGCTGTCCCCGGACGGTTTCATTGCCCCATTCTTACCCCCCCCCCCCTACCATAATGAATGATACTCGGTGTTATATATGTGTGCGTGCGGCACTCATGACACACATCCGCCATGTTATTTTATGAATATGTCACCGTAAAATTGTCAAATACGTTATATTACAATATAACGTGTATCTCTCTAGCGATATTGTAAAGTCTCGAATTATTGTCAACTGAACATACGGAAGTATCTCTTGCCCCCATAAACGGGACTTGGGGCACCCCCCTGTTAGGTTAGTTAGGTTCCTTTAAACCCTGCACTCGGAAATAGGGGCCCCGCGAAGCGGGGCTCCGTCGACTACGCTTTTTAGGGGAATATAAAGTGTTTTAAGGTTAGGTTATATTAATCCATATTTCTCAGGAATGGTACAGTATCTTTTCATGAGAGTTGAACCACTGGGCAAGGGGGACCCCTCCTTCCCTCCACACCGCGTGAGTTGACTGCCATCACATGCATTTCACGAAAAATAATGCGTTTTATTGTAAGCAGTATGTTCGTTTGACAATAATTCGAGACTTTACAATATCGCTAGAGATATTACAATATAACGTATTTGACAATTTTACGGTGACAAATACAAGTCAGTACGCTAATAGCCTAACAGCAAGCAGTGGTTTCACTTGTCCCCATCCCATCGTCGTTCGTGATTGGCTGCAAAAGTGACAGCTAGTGTTGCCATATTAAATTTAAAATTACGCGTGTCGTGATTTTAATTACTAATTAAGATGCTTAATGGAACAGTATCGATGAAGTTCATTTTGATACTGACATAAAATTACTCTGAGGATACTGAAAATGAATTGACGCAAAAAATGTGCGCCGCATGTACGTGTACGGTAAACAAGTACAAAACTTAAAATTTAAATTTATCGAAACTAGCCGCGGTCCGCGTTTTCAACCGCGTACGTTTCGACGCCGTGGGAATATCGGATTTCTATTGGTAAAAACATCATTAAAATCGGGGCAGTAGTTTCAGAGATTAATCGATACAAACAAAATAAAGAAAGAAAATATAATTTCCCCTTCATAATATTAGCATAGACAAATCAATATTGATAAAAATAAATAATAAAGCACAACTTTTGTTTATATTTTTCTAAAGTTCTACCGTTTTAAGAAAGGATGCTCTTTGCACACATCCCCACAGATTTGAGAACCTGCAAAAGTACGCAAATATAAAAAAAAAACACTCGTATTTAGTTCACTGCGTAACATAGCCCGGTTAAACAGACGACAAGTTGATCTGCAAGATGTCATTCCGAAAAAAAAAATTCACTGCGTAGTCAATCTGCAACCGTTGCAATAAAGGCCAATATGAACATTTTCTGAGATCACATTGTCAGAGGAACATGGATGGGTTTTAGTCAGTAAAAGTCTGACACTCCCTCCCGCTCCGCCCAGAGTGGGAGAATTGACCTATTCAAAAGTGTGCAAGTGGAGATAACACATCAAATCGATCTTAATGATATAAATTGTTTATGCAGTAAATATATAATAAAATAGTTTTAAGTCACAATAATCGGTTGAGGGTAGGTCGTGTGCCTAGCCCTTTTGAACGGCAACGCGCGACGCAATAAACACTGCATTACTGTGGCACCACACTTAACGCAGGCGTTAACAAGTAGCTTATGCTTGTGCGCTTGGATAATATCCCAACGGGATAAAAAGTATCCTTTGTGTTTATCCAGGTCATAGACTATCTGCGTTCCATATTTCATCTAAATCCGGACAGCAGTTTTTGTGTGAATGAGTAACAAACATCCATCCAGCCATCCATCGTTTTGTTATAAAAGATTTTTACTATTAAAATAGATTTTATATCTGTTCATTCTGGGGTAAAGGCTCATACAATTTTTGGGCAAGTCCCCAAGACTATAACCTCTTAAGAAGACCTGCGAGATACCGTACACAAAAAAACCCTTTTTCTATGTTGGGATTCTATGCGTTTTTATTCACTATAGTTAGGCCAATGTAATAGATCACATTTGACAACTGTCAGTTCTAAGGAAATATTACTTTTTTGCCATTATTACAATGAATCTATAATCGTAATTGAAAAATGTTAAGCAATTGTGCAGTTCTAACTTCGAAAAAATGTTAAGCAATTGTGCAGTTTAACGAAAAAATCAATAATATTTTATTCCAACCGTTACTTCGTCAAAATACATCAACGTAAGGTTACGTTGTTGTATTTTCAAATGTGATCTATTATCTATTTTACGTCGATTGTTGGGCTTTCTTTTTACCACTTTTGTTTATTTGCTTTGTGATTGGTTCGTTGATATAGCTAAAGATAATGATTGTGCTGCGTGTTCACGTACACTACGTCGTCATCGTCGATACGTTTTCAGTGAACGGTTACTGGCAATTCGAAACGATTTTGTTGAACTTATTATACATATACACAAATAATTATTATACTTACATTTAAATTATTATTAATTTTAAAATAATATTTACATGTATTAAATAAAAAAAACATAATCTCTATGATCTAGCTACATAACCAGGTCACCTGGATAATTATTATTTTATTGACAGTTACATACAAATACGATGCTTTTCCTAACTCCTGAACAAAAACATGAGGCAATATTTTGGTGTTGACCATTGATTTCGAATATAAAAATTATACATATTTTAACTATATTTAAAATAACAAAAAAAAACTGAGATCTGACACGAATGAGGACATCTCATTCGTGTCGGGTCTGGGTCACAAATGACCGTTCGTTTTTAGTGATTTTTAACCGACTTCCACAAGGAGGAGGTTCTCATTACTCGGAAACTTAAGGATTTTCTATACACAACTTCATCCCCCTTTTTATGCCTTTAGGGGTCTTCTTCTTAGTCGTTATCTTCATTGGTGAAGGTCGTGTCTAGTCTGAGATATCGATATTGATGAGGTTTTGATCACTCGGTGCACTATACTCTTCCACGTTTTCCTGTCCTCGGCGGTCTTAAAAGCTTCGGCTATTGGTATTTTCCCGTCTACTTGGCCAACTAACATGAGCTTTTCGAGGCTTTCAGGGTTTCTACGAGCGACATGTCCAAAATACTTGGGAATTCGCTGGAAGCAAACAGCGGAAAGTCTTGTGGTTATTTGGAGCTCCTTAAGAATGGACTAGTTGGTCCGGCGTGCAGTCCATGGAATTCGCAGCATCCGCCTCCAAACCCACATTTCAAAAGCGTCAATTTTTGCCCTTTCCATCTCTCTAATTGTCCAGGATTCGGCGCCGTAAGAGAAAATTGAAAATACCAGCGCACGCACCATCCTCAGGGATAGAATCAAGAATCCTTAGGTGTAGAATAATCAAAATAACAGAAACACGTATTATAAATTAGTTTTCAATCGTCAGCCTAAACACAAAGTTTGAAGACCATAACTTGAAAACTGACGGAATTTCATATAAACTTCCATATCCTGTTTTACCCCTCTAAGGGTAAAATTCCCAAAAATCCTTTCTTTGTGGATACTTACTCTTCACAAAAAATACACCTTCTAAGTTTCAAGTCTCTAGGACCAGCGGTTTGGGCTGTGTGTTGATATACTCGTATCACTCAGTCAGTCATTCAGTTTACCATTTTATACATAATTATAAAAGATTATACAGCACCTAAATGCTAATTCAATTTACATATACAGCAGTCGTATTTTTGTAAAGTAGAAAAACCAGTGAATTCCTGTCACAACAGATGTTTAGTATTTATCCTATAAATTATTCACGTATGGTTTAATGCGCGTCTATCAAGGTGGCCCATTCAGTAGTGCGCAGGAGTAGATGAGACAGCTACCTCATTACAAAAAAATAATATTATTTAACAATTCGTTGCAAAAATTGTGTAAACGTAAACGTGTTCCGGAACAGTATCAATATATGGATATTCGACCAAACAGTAAACAGCAAACAGACCTTCAAAAAACGGTTATGAAACCTTTTCAAAAACAGGTGAGAGATCATTACTGAAATGTACCATACCATACTAGTATTTTTGTATAGAGTAACTACACCATAATAATGTGATACGATGCTTCTTGGTAAGACTGTGTCACATTTCGGGCTTCTGAATGTCCGCAAGAGCTGTCAAATTTTAATGACAGCCGGGACTAAACACGATCTTTTCCGTGTGTCGATGGGAACTCCTCATGTACCAAGCGTTGCTTCACCTTAAAATTGAATCGCGTGACTACTATTTTTGCTGACATTTTTACAAATTACCGGAAAAAGGCGTCTATAAGAATCTATTTCTCAAAGATATCGGTTTTTTCTAAAGTCAAATTAAAGTAGTCGATAAAAGAAAATAAAATCACTTGTTTGCAATAGTGTATTTTCATGACGTACGCATAACTTTGATTTTTTTTGTTGGATTCTTGTTTTCTCAACTGGCTGCAGTATTATTTCACTTTTCAAAGCGTTTATAGGTATGTAGAACAGGGTGTTAAGTTCAATTAGTTAATATTTTTTCAAGATGGTATTAGATAAATACTCACTAGCAATATCTGTGTTAAGACAATACTCTGTATTGCTTTCATTTCGAGTTTGTATGCTAGTTTTATGTTTAGTTTATATTTATTAAAGAGACACAAGACATTTGACATTTAAATAAAAATGTGTTTTCAAAAATGAATGAATATCTAAAATAGATAAAAAATTGTGAAGGACAGATTAATAGACTTTAAATGTAGTTTCTTTGTTTACAGGTGTGTTTTAGTACCTAATTGGTTGTTACAATGCTTTTGTATTTAGTTTAGTTTCGTAATACACCTTTGTTTACAGAGCAACGCAAATTATTTTATTTGGACTTCAGAATTAAAGAAATAGTATTATAAAACGACACTTTTGATAGTAAATACCTTTACAGAACATTAAAAATGGAAAAACTTCGTTTCGAATTCATCACATACTTCCGGGGAGTGACGGAAAATCAGTTGTTTAACTTCAATAGCTACGAGTGAAAATAAAGTGTACGTTATTCAAACGTAAGAACTTCAACATGTTACTACAAAGAATAAGTAAAAAAAACAGCAACATTCATCGAGGTAAAAAACAGCCTAAAGAAAAGATACCAGACGCGAAGAGTCTGGGTAACAGTAACAGGAGAACTTAAGAAAATCTACTTAGACGACGATGACAATTAACAATTTGAAAATCAGTACTTAGAGGAAATGGAACAAGTTACAAGTGCGGCTGCACAAAGTAGAGTTACCGATGTATTCGTAAAAATGTTCGAAAAACTAGTTCAAGATACACATGAGTCTAAGCAGCAAAACTTGAAACACATTGCAGAGAAGTTTGTGATTGAGAAATTTACCAGCAAAAATTCGAATGCAAACCAATGGATTGGCACTTTTGAAAAAGAATGCCTACGCTTTGATGTGACAGAAGCCGAGAAAAATATTGAATACTCAGATTGTTCATGGATAAAAGTTGTATATCTATACAACTTTTATCCATGAACAATCTTGAGTATATCAATATTTTGGTATGGTTCCATGATTATAAAATTGACCATGGATTCGGAATGGAAAATATGGAAAAACAAATTTTGTGAATCATTTGCGAACAAAGGGTGGAACCAAATTACCTATGCTTTAAATTTCATCAAAAAAGTAGTGCGATATTGGCAGTACTGGCTGATAGGAAAATTATTTACAAATTATTCAGATCATAAGTCACTAGAAAACATGAATCTGAAATCGAGAACCGATGAAGAACTGGGTGATTTGACATACTACTTACCACAATTAGATTCTAATATTAAATATGCTCCAGGAAAAGAAAATTTGCAAACAGATTGCCTTAGTAGGAATCCTGTATTGGAGTAAAATGAAAACACAGACGCACAATTGATAATTGTGAACTTGGTTAACCTAGAAGATATTTTAATAGATCAAAATAACAATGAAGAAATATAAAAGAGTAAAGATAAAATAATGAACAAACAAAACATACAAACTATAAAAAAAATTGAAACGAAGAAAAAATAATGTTGTCAGAAGAATTCAGTATCCAACTTTTAAGAAATATACATGAAAATCTCTGTCACATTGGAATAAAACAAATGGAGAAGACAATTAGTCTACTGTACACAGCAAGAAACTTAACAAAAAATATTTAAAAAACAAAATATGTAGAGAGTGTCAGACTTGTTTAAGAACTTGAATAAATCAAGAGGGTAGTACAAATTTGGATTTATGTCTCACCTGGGTCCAGCGACAAAGCCATTTGAAATAATCTTGGCCCTTGCGGACCCCTTTCTTTTTGCTGACATCTCTTTGAGGCGCGCGTGGAATACGAACGCGCCGTCGACACGGCATGTCGTCATAAGACGGACGGGTGGCGAGCTAGCCCCTTGCTCACCGTCCACAAGCCCGCGCCTACTGTGGCTGGGGGCCACCACGTGACCCCCGACGCCCGCTGCGTCTCGCGCGGCGGCTGGGACGTGAGGTTATCTCTCTCTCACGTTCCGCCACCTCCTTCGCTAGCACGACTGCTTCGCAGAAGGAGGTGACGGCTTCCCATTCCCTTTCGCTCCGGATCATGGATTGAACCAGGGCCGGACGCGAGGGGTCGCCGCCACCGATCGCCGCTACGAAGATACGGCGGTGTTCCGCCCTCCATAGAGAACGATGGTACTGCCTACCCGATGAATTTCTCAACTCCCCAGAGTTAGCGGACGTGCCGTTCCATCATTTAAAGCTTAACACGTTAAACGCCGTGGGGGACAACATATGGGCCTCACTTATTTAGTAAAAGGAGCCAGGTCAAAAATGCCCGATTGTTTAATTTTACGTTTATGTTTTTATTGCTTTAGGGGCTAGAAAATGTGCCAAATCACATGAAACAAATCGAAGAAAAGTAATTAGTGACTTTATTTTACCAAAATACTACTGTCACTCAACAGTGGCCCCCCATGGCCCACGCGGAAATAAATCGCGTTGTTCGCTGGCGGGGGCCGCGGGGGTCGGGGTGTCGGTCTTCCTCGCTCATGTCCTGCACGAACAAACAAGACGAAAAAACAAGACGAAAAATGATGTAACTTTTTGTGAAACTCAAACCATTTCTTTGTTTTGATTGTTTCCATAAAATTCATTAAATAATAGGTGTAGTAACGTTGATATTGATCTCAATAAGTCTGATTTAATTTTGTTTCATTTAAAAACTGTAATAAATAATTATTATATTTCTGATTTACAAACATGTAGTTTAATTAATCTATATATATATATATAATAATAATCAAACTATCCCCGAAAAATTAAACCCTAACAGCTATGTAGTACCACTTTAACCAGATTTTAACTACTTCAGTAAATAGTGACATTACACAGTATTTCACAACACATTTTAAATAGTAATTTTATGGAAAAATAGAAAATAACACATTATCATACACACTTTTTCCTTTAGAACTTTCAAACAAGTCGTGTCCCGAAATGATTTGTCATATTTTTCTAAGTCATATTTTTTACTAAAAACCAAATACAATCTATTTGTCTGCAGGGCCGTGGGGGTCACGTCAAATACATATTAGCTTCATATCTGTACCCGACGGCCCAATAGAGACGCTTAAAATCGCCTCTGACTCGCGGTCATATGTTGTCCCCCGCGGCCCCAACGGAACTATTGTATGTCGACCATACGGTGTCCCCCACGGCCCAAACAGAAAGACTGAAAAGTTAAAGCGGCGTTCAACGTGTTAAAGTTGTCGTTCCAGTTCTGCTGATGCAAAACCTTGATGCAATTACCCCCGAATACTAAAATGTCACTCAAAATTTAAGTAGCACTTACTCTTTACTCACATACTAGCTTCTGCCCGCGACTTCGTACGCGGATCCTGTTGTTTATCATATGCCAGCGACAACGGGGTCGTCAAAATCGAAGATCTGAAACGTCTGATGTCGAATTCTAAGAGCCCAGGGACGGGAAAATAACGGATCTTTCCCACCTGAGCAACACATACCGTTTGTTTCTTTTTGCCATTTAACAGCTTCACAAAAAGTACAATTTTGAACCATATACTTCCGATGGCGGAATATGTGGCGGAATATAGGAGTATACGTAAATGCACTCCGTTCCATATCAACCCAAGGAAGGACGCCATTCTTCTGTCTCTACATGCCGTACTCCAGCAATTCTTTCTTTCTCACTTTCTAACTGATTATGAATATTTTGTTGCGTGCGTGTCGCGCATCACGTTCATCACTTGTTTCAAAAGACCTGTTAGTCTGTGCGAATACGCTGAGAACTCAATCGTGATTCTGTATCGGTAAACGTTTCCGATTCGCGAGATAATGCATGTCGCTCACGATCAGCGGTCAGTCGCGCATCACGTTCCCCACTTGTCTCTAGAGACCTAGAAGCAGATGCGTAGAAGCGCAATTCTCTATCCGTGAACGTCTCCGACTCGCGAGACAATCGCGTGACGTTCACGATCAGCGGTCAGTCGCGCATCACGTTCCACACTTGTCTCTAGAGATCTAGAAGTCGATACCTAGATACACTTGGTACTCAAGCGCAATTCTCTATCCGTGCACGTCTCCGACTCGCGAGACAATGCAGGACGTTCACGATCAGCGGTCAGGCGCGTGTCTATTCTTCACTGGTCTCTAGAGACTTGGATGTAGATGCGTAAATACGCTGAGAACGCAGGCGTGCTTTGCGATTCGAAGAGGTTTCCACGGAGCAAGTTGCAGCCTGATGTTCTCGAACAGCATCAAGTCTCTCCTGACGCTCTTCGGTAGATTCTTGGGATCTTATGATCCTCAATATTTAGCTCCTTTAGAACATTGGGAAAGATTTGACCTCTTTCTAGGTATGGTAATAGTTTTTAACCGACTTCCAAAAAGGAGGAGGTTCTTTTTTTTATGTATGTTACCCGATTACTCGAAGACGCCTAAACCAATTTGAAAAATTCTTTTTTTGTTTGAAAGGGTATACTTCCAAGTTGGTCCCATAGTCGCCAAGTCGGGATCTGATGATGGAATCTTGGCGAAATCGAGGGAACTCTTCAAATTTTATAGGATAACGTACAGCAATTTTTATATTTTCTACAACAAGTGAAGCATTTGCGTTTGATAAGAACCATTCTACCATCAGATCTGATGATGAAGCCAAGATTCACGGAACTCCATAATGAGACAATGTATCCTAGTCGTGTTTGGGCTTGTTGTAATTGTAACGGTATGCACTTTCCATGTGAACCACTAAAAAGTGAAAAATAAAAACTTTTTTGCAAAAAGTAAAACCGACTTCAAAAAGAAAAAGTGAAAAATAACTTTAGCTTCTGAAGTCGGTGACAAAAAAATTAAATCAATCATACAAACGTCACCGACTTCAGAAGCTAAAGTTATTTTTCACTTTTTCTTTTTGAAGTCGGTTTTACTTTTTGCAAAAAAGTTTTTATGTTGTGAAGATACCGCAGGTATGCTGGAAGAGATTTCATTAGAAATAAGCATCACCTTTGTACTATTTTCTGTTCCTTTCTTCTTTTCTGTAATAAGTGTGTACATAAATTGTTAAATAAATAAATAAAATAAAATAAATACCTGATCAATTAAAATCTAAGTGACTGCTCCACTGCGTTACCGGGTAAGCTACCAAGTCACGAAGATAAATGGAAAAGGAAAATAAACACTCAAATAGCATAAGCCCGAAGACATATTAATTCGATAAATATAATAATAAATGGATGTTTTGGCCAGTAGAGTCAAATTTTCAATGATATACCATCGTCATCGAAAATCAGTCCTAAACTGTTACCGCCTTCACCGCGTGGAGGTATGTACTTCCAGTTTATGTTATTTTATAATTATATTATACTGTGAAATTAGTGACAGCTTTGCACTCAAGACCGAACAAATTTTGCTACGACGTATCGGTGGTGTAGCTGGGCTCTTGGAGCTTCACAACAGGTGTCCCAGATCTTCGATTTTTATAAGTCAACAGAAAGTGCTTATCAGATTGAACAACTTTTGCTAAGACGTCATTCCTTTAGGTGTTATGGTGTACCTGGGCTCTTGGAGCTTCACAACAGGTGTCCCAGATCTTCGATTTTTATAAGTCAACAGAGAGTGCTCATCAGATTGAACAACTTTTGCTAAGACGTCACCTATATGTGTTATGGTGTAGCTGGGCTCTTGGAGTTCCACATCAGGTGTTCCAGATCTTCAAATTTATTCACTCAGCAGAAAATGCTCATCACGTGGAACAATTTTTGCTACGGTGTCATTTTTGTATCTTTTATAGTTTAGCTGGTCTGCTGCGGTTCTGCATCAGGTGTTCAAGTTTCCAAGATGAATTATAGCCTATATATTGCCCAGGCTTAATGTCTATACAACAAAAAAAATATCATTCAAATCCGTCCAGTAGTTCCGAAGATTAGCGTGTACAAACAAACAGACAAACAGACAGAATTTTTTTTTAGATTCGTGCTCTATTACTGTTTCTAAACCCCCCTCAATTTTTTTTTAATATATTCAATGTCCAGACACAGTTTTTTTACTCTTTTATTATATTTATATAAGACAATTCGATAATGATATTGAGGGTCTTCAATAATAAACGTTGTGTTGCTCTGAAATAACAAAGTTTATTTTAACATAAATTTAGATACACTTTTTAATGACTAAAACAATACGAATCATGTGTATCTTACCTGAAATAACAAAGAAACGACATTTAAAGTTTATTATTACACTTGTCGATCCCTTTATCACTAAATTATAATATTTTATTGTTTACGTTCTTTTAATCATATTAACCTCACTTTCGCTTTACTTCAAAACCCGACTACTTTATCTACCGTACCGCCATGACACTTGTACGCCATCTAGTTCTAATGAAGATAAAACAGTAACTGTTTTATCTACGAACAAATAAAGAAATACTAATTTCTTTACATCTTCCCTCCCAGGGCAGAAAATTTTCCCAAAATTTTCGCAGCCTAAGGTCCACATTTATACAGAAACTGGGATCAGCTTCGTGATGTGAAATAAGTTGGATTCTGATTTCTTATGGCCTGTATTTATTTTGTATAATTAGTCTCTGATATTTTCTCTTCAATTCTAAAAGGGCCTATCTTTAGCTCATCTAATTTTCTTCTGTTTAACTTATGCCCATTCTCAATAAATACCATGTCACCTGTTTTGAAATTATGCTGTATTCTATTTCTGTTTGTTGTTGAGTATTTAAATTGCACATATTAATTTTAAAGTTCTCTTCCTTTGTGTGTTCATTGAAATTTATGGAAATCTCATTTTTATTCATCTCTTTCTTCCAATTATTGTCATGAATTAGTTTCTTATTTGTAGATGTTTCTTCTTGCTTCTGCGTTATCTTCAAATTCTGGTCCTGAACCAAATGATATTCTTTTATCAAATCAAGTCCAATCAGGAAATCGTATTTAAATTCGTTGCCATCCACTATATAAACATCTACACTTTTTTCTATATCTATGATCTTTATCTTTATTGTTGTCAAACCTTGAGTCCTTTTTACACCATTAATTGTTATTAGATTTGCATTTTTGTAATCGTCTCCTTTTTCCTGCTTTATATTTACCAATTTGGAATTTATCAGTGAAACGTTTGAGCCAGAGTCATATATACCATATATTTCCATATGCTCATTTAATGTTAGTTTGACTTTTATTAATGGTGTATTTACTCGTTTTTTTGGTCCTCATCATTTAATTCGATATCCAACACAGTATTGTTCACATTCTTGTTATGCTTTTTTTTGTTTTCATAGTCATCACTTTGTTTAAACCAACATTTTTCTTCTGGATGGTAGCGTACTCCTTTGTTTAATTTTTCACAAATTTTGCATGGGGTTTTCTCAAGTTTGTATTTATTATCAAACATATTATTCTTACTCTTGGTAAAATTTTTCTTGTTCACTGCATATTCTTGTTTACCGATTTCATTGCATAGACTTGCAGTGGATGTTACTAATGCTTTATCAATTTTGTCCATGACGTAATCCGGCAAACCTATCACAATAAGATTTGTCAGTGTTTGAGTGTCAATGTCTTTGTTTACCTCCAATAAAAGGCGTTCCTTCTTTGTGGCATATTCTAGCAAGGAACCTGTTTGGTATCTAAATGTATATGCATATTTTACAGGAGACCATCCTTTATTTCCATATGTTGCACAGAAATTTTCTTTCCATAAACTCCATTCTGATTTGACGGTAAATTTTATTATCATACTTGTGTACCAATCTAAACACTGTTTCTCGAGAAGATGTTTTAAGATTTCAATTTTTCTGGCATCCTGTATTATTTCGAACCTTTCACATTCTGCTTCAAACTCGCTAATCCATTGATTCACATTTGATGTTCTTCCCGAAAACTTCTCTAACAAAAACTTTTCAGCTGTTTTTACTGGATTTTTATGCTCAGATTCGGTCTTGTTGTTGCTACTATTATTTGTAGTTTTTGTTTCCACTGAAATTTCTTCTAAATATTGGTCACCGAACTGGACATTTTCGCCTGCATCCAAATAGATTTTCTGTAATTCGTCAGTTAGCGGGATCCATATTTTACGTGTCTGGTTTCTTTTTTTAAGTGAGTTCTTGATTTTTGCGTAGGTTGCTGAACTAGTAATACCAGTATGTTTATTAGCATTTTTAAATTCATCTGGAACCTCGTATATACATCCATCAGGTGTCTCGATTAAGGTTATGCAAATTATATTCGTTTTACTATCACTTGCGGGTAATACCGCGAATGTAAATCTTAATTTTTCCATCCTTCTTTATTTTAAACAAGAAATGTCGTTTTATAAGACAATTCGATAATGATATTGAGGGTCTTCAATAATAAACGTTGTGTTGCTCTGAAATAACAAAGTTTATTTTAACATAAATTTAGATACACTTTTTAATGACTAAAACAATACGAATCATGTGTATCTTACCTGAAATAACAAAGAAACGACATTTAAAGTTTATTATTACACTTGTCGATCCCTTTATCACTAAATTATAATATTTTATTGTTTACGTTCTTGTAATCATATTAACCTCACTTTCGCTTTACTTCAAAACCCGACTGCTTTATCTACCGTACCGCCATGACACTTGTACGCCATCTAGTTCTAATGAAGATAAAACAGTAACTGTTTTATCTACGAACAAATAAAGAAATACTAATTTCTTTACATTTATATAGATACAGATGATCTCGTCACGTACTTCAAAATAAAAAGTTATATCTATTGATATAACTTTTATTTAAATTCATGATAGAATCTCTTAGCAATATTTATACATTTAAAATTGCGATTTAGTGTCATGTTTGATATTTTTTTTATCGAGCGAATCATTCTTAGTCGCGTTTCTATTTTCGCGACTGACTTGAGTACCCTCAAGTTGTTCAATTTTTATATAAAAATTGTATTTATAAAAAAAGTCGTTTTTAATTAGATTTTAATACGTTTAAAAATCATAAAAAGTGCAATAACCCCGCCTTAAAACATGGATAGATGGATTAAATATTACGGGGGTCGTGGAGGTGTTAAAAGCAAAAATCTTACTCAAAAATTTCGCCATTTCGTCATCGTCAAGAACATTTTGTGACGCATCGGCCTTTGGATATTTTTTAGGTACACATGCCCATAGTTTATTTTTTATTAAGTATGCTTTTACATGCACCATGTATATAATCAAAGTATACACCACGTATCGTAGTTTTTCTTTCCTAACGGTTGGATTTTTACAATTGACTTTTCGATCGTTTTTATTTTCCAATATCTTACAGTTTTCACTCTGCTGCCATGTGAAACTTTTTTTGAGAGTTATTTTATACGTTTCAGTTAAAGTAACAAGACAGATTTATATCAACAAAATAAACTGCTATGCAACCAACCATATACACAAAAACACACAAAAATAGAAGAATTGTGAAGTACAGATTAATAGACTTTAAATTTTGTTTCTTTGTTTACAGGTGTGTTTTAGCATGTGTGTTTAGTTTAGTTTATTTATTTAAGGACAACCAACAAAGCGTACACCAAAAATACACGTTTAAGAACTCACGTTGAATGTAACATTTTATAGTGTAGCCTTAATTAAATGCTGCCACGGCATGCATTAAACATAGGATAAAGAAAATGCGGTAACAAAACAGATTTTATTTCGATCAATCTAAACAAATAAAATCCGCTTTGTGCTGCTTTGATTGTTTTTAATCTTTGTTTACAGAGCAACGCAAGTTATTTTATTTGGGTTCAGAATTAAAGAAATAGTATTACATCCGTATAATTACAAACCACATTCACAATCACAAAACCACTGATGACTTGAATATTGCACTTCTAGTTCACTTCAATCATTGTTTAGTCAAATGAGAGAGCAGTACAACTTGGCGCCGGTGCAGCGGTGTACTGCTCTCTGCTGCCCTGCCCTGTTTTGTCTTATCCTATTGAATTTCGATGTGTTCCCGAGCACAATGCATACAGAAAGTTTTCGAGGTAAGAGATAACTGAGAGGGACCAAATTTTCTTCGGCTCTGATGACAATA
The DNA here is from genome assembly GCA_950022955.1 of Xestia ashworthii. Classification (NCBI taxonomy): domain Eukaryota; kingdom Metazoa; phylum Arthropoda; class Insecta; order Lepidoptera; family Noctuidae; genus Xestia; species Xestia ashworthii. The sequence goes on along the minus strand of OX465556.1, from coordinate 1,188,488 downwards.
GGGTCGTGAACGACCTGTGTCATGTGGGAGACTGCTTCGGAAAACCCGACGGCTATTTATATACCGACTCATCTATCAAGAAAGTTCCACTACGTTTTGAAACGTTTTTCACAGTTCCATAGTGGAACATTCTAGAATCGAACGGAATATACGCTGTTCTTGTAAAATAGCCGACGTAACGTAACGCTAAAGAAGAAAGTAGATGAAAAACACATTTATAAGGATATTTAATTTCCAGTTGCTGATCTGCAGCGGAGTTTGGACGTCTGTGTTCTTGATGGGGCTCAGCATTGGCGCACCTACCATGTTCATCCCGCAGATTAGGCGGGAGGCGAACAATACTGAAGTTATAACAAGTGACATGGCTTCCTGGTTAAGTAAGTGGTGAATGCCTGATTAACCAATTTTTTGATGTCGGATCGATATATAATCTGCTATTTCGCTACAGCATGCAGCATCGTGACTGTATTGCGGCCGTTTTACTAGTGCTGTGTCACTGCAAAAACTCGCGATGGCAATAATTCGACTGATTGTTGTCACTGGCAGTATACACCCACACACAGCATTTTGAAGGTTCGTCGTGTTTAACATGTTCCACGAAGTTTCATTGCTCAATAAGTCTAGTTAAATAGTCTTGCCTGTTTTCAAAACGTCGACACAAACGGTTCGACTTTTCCTGGTTAAGGTGACTGAGCGAGCTATAAGCACAGAATAAGCAACCTAAACTGGCAAAGGGCTGTTGAGTAGATGACCAATAAAATACTTGTTTTCTTCAATGGAGACAGCGGATCAGCAAGCGTAAGGTTAGGCTGTGTGGAGCGACGATCTGACGTGGCAAGTAGCCGCTCCCTGAGAGTTGCCAGAAATGAGTTGAATATTATGCGATTAGAGAGGCCTGTGTCTAGAGCTGAACTGCTCTAGTCCAATAATGAACATTACTTAATAAAATTAAAATTTTTTCAGCGTCCGCACACAGCTTCAGTGGGTTTATCTTTGTCATCATAGTGTCGATCGTCACAAGATTCATCGGCAGGAAGATACCTTTCACCATTGCAGTGTTAGTCACTTTGGCTGCTTTCGTAGTTCTATACTGTAGTACAAACGTCACCAACATATTGATAAGTAATATAATGCAAGGATTATTAACTGCTTCTCAACTAAACGTCATCGTTATGATTTTAACTGAGTATATGTCACCAAAATATAGAGGCATATTTCTAACAGTTAAAACAGCTACACTTTTCTGGGGTATTTGGGCTTCAAATGCGATAGGCACTTTCTTTCATTGGAAAAATATTCCTCTCTTCGGCATAGTATGTTCATTGTATACTTTACTTACTGTTTTTACTTTGCCTGAGTCTCCGTATTGGTTGGCAAGTAGAGGAAGGTTTGAAGAATGTGCTGCATCACATCGCTTATTAAAAGGTTGTGACAAAGAATCAGAGAGCGAATTAGAAGCCTTGATAAATTCTCAGAAGGAATATATTACTAGCTGCGGAAGTATCAAACTATCTGCAAGAGAACGTCTGGTAGATTTCTTTAAAACAATTAAATCTAAGGATTTTTATAAGCCAACCTTATTAGCAATGTTAACTGCTTTTCTATCACTTTGCTCTGGAAAGTTAGTTTTCACTGTGTACGCTATAGACGTTTTCAATAAAATAACAAACAGTGAATCGACGGCGTACATCGCGATGTTAATCATAGATGGCTGTACAGTATTGGGTATGTACGCAGGATGCATTTTGACGAAACTGTTGAAAAGACGTACATTGTTGTTAGTCGCGTCGAGTGTAGGAGTCATGTTTTTGTTTATTTTATCTTTGTACTTATATTTAATTAATTTCAATGTAATTTTGGAAAACAAGTATGTAACAATATCTTTGTTTGTTACTTTCTCAATAGCTGTAAGCTGTGGACCTTTGTCTGTGTCTGTTTCAGTTTTTGGAGAGTTAGTTCCGATAAGATCTAGAAACTTATCAACATGTGTAATGTCATTAACTGGAAAACTTCTAACTGGTCTGAATTTAAAACTAGCTCCTCTATTGTTTAGAACTTTTGGATTGCATGGAACATGTCTTGCATTTGGTACTGCTTCAGTAATTACTTTAGTTATTTTATATAAATATCTACCGGAAACGAAAGACAAAACTTTACAAGAAATAGCTGATAGTATGGTCGGTAAACCAAATAGGTATCCAGTAACGGCAAAGTTACTAAATTGTAATAATGGTGCATAGAACTGCTTGTTTGAGTTTAATTTTAAACTTTGTTAAACTGACCGACCTATTTAGTTTGTTAATGTATTTTGATTTGTGCTACCGGTTATCAGTTGTTGTTTATTGATGTACTTCTGTGTAGTTACAGGAAATGTATGAAACCTAGGAATTTTACACAATGCCTAACAAATGTTTATGTCACCGTAAAATTGTCAAACACGTTAGATTGTTATATAACTAGAGAGATTGTAAACTCTCGAAAGATTGTCAAACGAACATACTAGTTACAATGTAATACATTATTTTTCGTCAGATTGTAATCTATCGAAGTGAAACCGTAATATTGTAAAATGTATGCGATGGAAGTTAACTCGCGTCGTGTGCAGAAGGGGGACGGAAGGAGGGGCCCCCTTGCCTCAAGGTACCACTCTCATGAAAAGATAATGTACAGTCAGCAAAACAATTTGGTTTACAGGCTAGCAATCTTTTTTAACTAATATATCCTAACCTTAAAACACTTTATATTCCCCTAAAAAGCGTAGTGGACAGAGCCCTGCTACGCGGGGCCTTTATTCTGTTTGCAGGACTTAAAGGGACCTAACTAACCTAACATGGGGGTGCCCCAAGTCCCGATTATGGCGGCAGAGATACAATGCTTGCATTTCACAATATTACGGTTTCACTTCGATAGATTACAATCTACCAAAAAATAAATCGTTGTATTGTAAGCAGTATGTTCAGTTGACAACTCAAACTCAAACTAAAATCATTTATTTCAACTAGACCATTACGGTACTTTTGAATGTCGATAAAACGAAAAAAAAAAGCGAAGCTACAGTCACAGACACAAGGCGTAATAACTTGAGAAGGTATTGTAGTTGCACATTCCCTAGCGTAGATCTCTATGGAGAAGAACGGGCAAGAAAATCCATGAACACTCTTTTCAATCAAAAAATGTTGTTACAAAATTTTGGTTACATCTTTCATGTTGAGATTATACATAATAATAATTATATGTGAGAACGATGTAGAAAGACGTGCACAATAAGAGCGTCCAGAGTAAAAAAAAAAAACAACAATTTAATATAAAGCAATTCTAATTATCCATGGCAGCTAAGAGATGATCAGTCATGACTGACAGTGCCCGTTCACGAACATGACGCATGGATCAGCGCCATTCCATTCAACCATACTGAAGGGAACTAAATGACCCGACCCACCCACCACCATCAGCGAGACATTTAAGCGAGCATGACATTCTCTCAGCCACCAAGGCATATTCAAGTCAATGAAAGATAACTAAATGCAAATGGTAGCTTTACGGTACCTACATGGTACTCACACATGTGTTATGCAATTATACAATACTAGCGGACGTCCCGCGGTTTCACCCGCATAGTTCCCGTTCCCGTGGGAGTACGGGGATAAAATATATCCTATGTTACTCGTGGATAATGTAGCTTTCGAATGGTGAAAGAATTTTTAAAAACGGTCCAGTAGTTTTTAAGCCTATTCATTACAACCAAACAAACAAAGTTTTCCTCTTTATAATATTAGTGTAGACTAACAGATGGAATCTATACAATGCAAGAATATTTTTATAATCTTCTGCAGCTACTACAATAATTGTAAATGTTTCAAAGATTGTTTGCAATTCCGAGATAATACTAGGAAATTAATTAAAATCAATACTCTCTGTAAATAATATAAAAAAAAAAACACGAACAAATGCACATCATCGCCTGCCTAGCCTATTCTCAACTATTTTGGGGTCGGCTTCCAGTCTAATCAGAAACAGCTGAATACCAGTATTTTACAGCGACTTCGGAGCGAGTGCCTATTTGACCTCCACAACCCAGTTAGAACTGGGTTATACGATTCCCCTTGGTAAGACTGGTTGACAGACTTTTGGGCCAATGACTACCTGTAACTACTATCGAAGATTTACAAATGACAGCCAAGACCACAGGCTTAACGTGCTTTCCGAAGTGCGGAGGAAACTGTACTGTATGTTTTAGGCAGTCACCCATTCACGGACCAACCTAGGTAAGCGTGGATTAACCCGAACCGGCTGTTATTATGTTGCCACGAGCTCCGGGCACGGGCGGGACAAATACAAAAGGCATCAAGCAGTGGTGGCCCAGTGGTGGCGGCCCCGACTTACGTTCAGTAAGTCGTGAGTTCGAACCCAGGCAGGCGCATTACTTTGTGTAATTTATTACATCACCGCTGCTCGCAAAGCGGTGAAGGAAAACATCGTGAGGAAACCGGCATATCCTAGAACCATACATTCGAAGACATGTGACATCTACCAATCCGCACTGGGCCCGCGTGGTGGATTATATAGCCCATTCCCTCTCATAGAGAGGAGGCCTGTCCCAGCAGTGGGAACATTATTAGGCTGATGATGATGAGTGGTGTGGCGCCACATCTTTGATATTTCATACAAAATGTATAGAAGAGGTGTGGCGCGAGACATACAGAGACGGTGTGGCGCGGACGTGGCGTAGGCGCGGTGCGGGCGCTGCTTTTTCGACCTCGGCGCACCCGGCAGTGTCATGCACACGGAAAGAACAACTCGGCGAAAATGCTGGACAATATAGACTTTATCGACTAGGACTCCTCCTATTTAAGGACAGCAGGTTCTTTGCACTCATTAACACAGCTTAGAGATATTGTTATTAAAAACAAATGGGGACAACAAGTAACTTGTTAAGAACGGTATACAGGTACGACTGTGTATTAAACGGTTTTTTTTTAGTTTTTAACTCCGGTATAACGTGGCACAAAACTATTCTTCTTCATTTTACGACACCTTTAAAACTAAAAATAAAACATGTTATGTAACAAATTCTGTTTATTTTTTCCATCAAATATTACTATTTTTACCTTTAAGACTATTGAGTCACGAAATGCGACTTTATTGTGATAAAACTTCATACTCCAAAACTTCATATTTCGTAACGCGAATGGATAAAGCAAGAAATGAGTACAGAAAAGGAAGTCTGAAAGAGTGGTGACTGAAAAGTTATGTGAAAATGTCGTGAGAAAAGATATGAGTATGAATGTGGATGGGTATATGAGTAGAGGAAGAGCAAAGAAACGATAGATGGACTGTGTTAAACATGATGTGGCAAGAAAAGAAGTGTCTGATGAGATGACGAGTAATGGAGAAGTATAGAAGAAGAAGACATAATATACTGCGCCGACCACAAAAGAATTGGGATAAGGGCAAGAAAGTGATGATAAAAAACTCAATATTCCACGAGATACTGTTCAAACAATGTACTAAAAGACGTTTTTCAACTGACGCCAGTGTCACCCCAATGAAAGAAAGAATCTTAAGTAAGTCTAAGTTGCCATTGAAATTATTTGCGTGCTCTCCAAGGCAAGGTTCTGTTGCGTAAACTATGAGACACTTTTGCAAAAATTGGACTGCAGCTGCTATGGGATTAGAAATACAGCTCATAATTGACAAATTCATTCCTGAAAGACACACAGGCCTAAGTTCAGGTAAACAGCATAAAGCTGGTTTCAGACAACGCTATACTATTCTGCTATACAGGGTGTAAGCCACCTCATCACAAAGCCGTTAACCAAGCATTCTGTATATCAAACTAAGTAACTTTACGCAAAAATTATTGCTGAGAAACAACTTTTTTTTTTTGAGATTATAAATCATGTTTTGTGGTAGAACTCAATATAACGCACTTAAAACATTGTGCTGATGGATGGATTGAATAGTATGGGGGTCGTGGAGGTGTTAAAAGTCAAAATCTTACAAAAAAAAACTTGTATTTTTATAAAACTTGTCAAAAAGTTGTAACTTTGACCCCCCATATCTCCGTAACTAGAAGGTATGGTGTAGAACAAAAAAATGATCGCAATGATGAGGAAAACAAGTGCCTTTCGGCTTCATGAAGAGGTGTTTTACACCCTTTATAGTATAGCAAAGCAGGACCTAATGCTATACTATATAGCACGGCGTTCACATAACGCGATGTTATCGCAAGCATTTATAGTATCTAACAAACTCAGAAAGAGATCAAATAAGTGGGGAAAACATTCGCTTGTGGGACGGCCAGGGGTGAGGGAGGAGGAAGAGGGCGGCGCGTGATATAGTATAGCATGAACTCAGCGTATCGCACCATTTTGTAGTGTATAGTAAGCCAATAATATATAGTATAGTACAGTGTGAACGTATCCATAACAAATGTATGGTGCGCGATATTGTTGTGCTATGAGCTATATACTATATGCTATTATTTATTATAGCGTAGTGTTACACCCATTAGGACAATCAAATTAATTAAACAACGATAACACAGTTTATGGCATGTATTTACTTTCTTCAAGCATGGACATACATAGGTACAAACAGTATAGTATGATGGTATTTGAAATTACGTTGAACGATATAATTTTACCAATAAACACAGTAAACAGTACACAATTCAAAGCTCAAGTTGAAATAAAGCTGCCACAAAGGAAAACACAAATAATTGCTTATAGCTGTTAAAGGCACATTTAAAATGATAGCAACAACATGAATATCAATAACTTTAGCAATTCCAAAGGTATAAATACTTAGCTTTTAGAATCAGAAATATCCTGCACTGTACTAGGTACTACACACTGAATAATTATTATACTAACGCTTCGTCCTCGAGATTAGAACACCATGTAGTAACACATAAGTGACACCACTCAGACACTAGTTGAGAGTACCTACACTTTTCTTTTTTTTTTTTTTTTGCTGCGGGTACTTCTGTTTCTCCTTTCTTATTTGTCGGCTTGGGATCTCTTGTCATTCACATTTTAGTGTTCAGCCGCTCAACACATTTAAACATTTTATTATACTGTACAGTAAAATATATTATGTCGAAAAGAACGAGTGTCGTTGATTACGAACATCTAACGAAAAAGTTACGTAAATATGAACGCAGATTACGGCGTCTATATCCACCCTCGCAAGACTCAACGCCTCCGATCGCGTGTTCATCATACGAACAAACAGGTATGTCAAGTAACAACTTGTGATCCGCAGTAGGAATACTTTCCTACCGAGTATTGAAATAACGTATTTACGTTAACATTTAAGTTTTGCACTCCGGGCTACCTATGGGTTTTCCGACGCACAAACTTTACAACCGATACTCAGTAGAACAATCTCATTGCTTAAATGTGTTTACGTTTAACTAAGTCTTGCATTCCGGGCTGTCTGTGGACTGTCCCGACGCAAGGAATAATAAAAAGCAATTATGTTATGCCTACTCACTCGTCAAACGTTCGTTATTATCGAAATTTTTAAACGTTTGTTCATCAAGAATAAATCATATTCAAACCTATTTTACCGTTAAAACTTTACAAGTAGATATTTATCTACTTTATTTTTCTACTACCCACGAGTGAGTTAATAAATTATATTTAGCTTTCCCGTGTTTCTTTTTAGAATACACTGGTATTGAGCCTGATGATTGGTTACAAGACCCTCCAGAGGTCAGTAATCCACCTGAGGAGACCACCGCGGTTCCAGATGATCCAATTGATCCAGTTATTTCGGTTGATTCCGTAGTATCACTGGATCCGGTCATATCAATTGACCCTGCAAATTTGCAGGACAAACCCAGTACTTCGCAAGAAGCGTCAGGTGACATCATCGACGCGGACCTAGACCAGGACACGATGATTATCCTGGGGGAAGACCCGTCGTCATCTGTTAAGTACGGACCAGATTTACACAAAGAAGTAACTAAACGCTTCCTGCACATCGCTACCGAGGGCCTCGACAAGGACTGTAGAAAAACACTAGTAGCTAAATACTTAGTCCCATCAAACTGCCGTTATATTGCTGCCCCAGCGTTGAACGCAGAGCTTAAAGCAGCAATACCCGAAGCCGCATCGAAGCGTGATAAGGCTATAGTCGTCAAACAAGACCAGATGGCAAGTGCTATCTCCTGCTTGGGCCAGGTAATCACAACTCAACTCATTTCAAAAAACAACGAGTTACTACCCCAGCTAATGGACGCTACGCGAATCCTTTGTGATATCCAACACTACGATTCAGTTACCCGCAGAAACTTTATTTTATCTGCGCTAAAAAAGGACATGAAGGATGCCCTAGGTAGTACCAAAATTGATGAATATTTATTCGGCGATAATCTATCGGAAACGATTAAATCGGCTAAAGCCGTAACAAAGTCGGGTACAGAACTAAAGCCCGATACTGTCAATAAAAGCCATCAAAAACGACCAAACATCCCAATGCCTCAGAGGCATTTAAACCGACGAGCTCCTGCTCCAGCGCAGCGCAGGCCGCTGGCAGCCGTGCTGAGGAGCCGCGAGCCTGCAGCAACGCGGCAGCCACCGCCGCCCGCCAGCTCATCGAGGAAGTGGCCGCCACAACACCAACCGCAGCGCCGCTACTAGACCCAGTTAAGTATGTCTTTCGCTTGTCATTCTTTTACAAACAATGGTCGCTTATAACTGGTGATCAATCAATACTGTCGTGGATCGATGGATACAAACTTACATTTTCCTCTCAGGTAATCCAGACGGTAGTGCCTGTGGAGCAAAGTTATTCGGCTTCTGAGTTTACTCATTTTTCCGATGCTGTTAATACTCTATTAAACATAGGAGCCATATCAAAATGTGACCCGTGCCCAGGTCAATTCGTATCCAGCGTGTTCCTTACTCCTAAACCAAATGGAAAAATGAGGTTCATATTAAACCTCAAACATTTAAACAAGTTTATTAATACACACCATTTTAAATTAGAGGATTTAAGAACCGCTATAAAACTTGTTACTAAGGGCTGCTATATGACGACCTTAGACCTAAAAGACGCTTATTTTTCTATCAAAATTCATCAAAGTTCTCGTAAATATCTTAGATTCTCGTTTAATAGCCAGTTATTCGAATTCAATGTGTTACCATTCGGTTTGAATACAGCTCCTTATTTATTTACAAAAATAATGAAACCGGTTGTGAAATTGTTGCGGTCCGCGGGTTTTTTGTCTACCCTCTACTTAGATGATTTTTTATTAATAGCGAATACATACGAAAATTGCAAAGCAAATCTTGCAATCACAAAGAAACTACTTTGTTCTTTAGGCTTTATTGTCAATGATGATAAAAGCAATCCTTATCCGTCTACTATGTGTAAATTCTTAGGAGTAATTATAAATTCAGCCAATTTAGAAATTAGTTTACCCACAGATAAAAAAGCGCGCCTTAAAAACGAAATCCGTAAATTTATTACCATGCGACAATGCAAAATTAGAGCCTTCGCGCAATTAGTAGGTATTTTAGTGTCAGCCTGCCCAGCTGTGGAATACGGATGGGTACACACTAAACAATTCGAGCGTTGCAAATTCTTAAATCTTAGGGGCAATGAAGATTATAACAAACAAATGATTCTCCCTGATTCATTATTGCCTGATTTTCATTGGTGGTTGAAGGTTATTGATAATTCAAAGCACCGTATTAGAGATGACAACTATTGCATCGAAATATTTTCTGACGCCTCAACAACGGGATGGGGCGCCTCCTGTGATGGTGAAAATGCAAGTGGTCAGTGGTCGAATAGCGAACGCGATAAGCACATAAATTATTTGGAATTATTAGCCGCTTTCATCGCTCTAAAACTTTTTGCTAAGGATTTATACGACTGTCAGGTACTACTCCGAATAGACAATTCGACTGCTATAGCATACATCAATCGCATGGGCGGTGTACAATTTCCCCACCTAACCGATATGTCAAGGGAGATTTGGAAGTGGTGCGAAGAACGAAAACTTTATATATTCGCGTCCTACATACGATCTTGTGACAACACCATCGCGGACACCGAGTCGCGTCGTAATCACCCAGACATAGAATGGGAGTTGTCAGAGAGGGCCTTCAACACTCTTAAGTGTAAATTTGGGCAGCCCGACATAGATTTGTTTGCTAGCCGCATCAACAGAAAATGTGCGAAATACGTTTCCTGGCATAAAGATCCCGACGCATACGCTATAAACTCATTTACAAGTGATTGGGGTTTATCTTATTTTTATGCGTTTCCCCCTTTCACTGTTATTTTAAAGAGTCTAAGGAAAATAATTAATGACAATGCTCAAGGAATTTTCATTGCACCTTTATGGCCCACACAACCGTGGTATCCCCTATTTAGGTCTCTGCTTATATCAGACCCAATTATATTTATCCCTAATGAAAACTTCTTAATATCTCATTCCAGCAACCGGCAGGTGCACTCGACGCTTACCCTGGTTGCCGGGGTGTTATCCGGGAGGCGTTTTCACGACGATGCCTGCCGCCTTCCTCAATAGATATCATGATGGCCTCTTTATCAGATAACTCGATGAAGCAATATGACGTATGTCTAAAAAAATGGTGGAGTTTTTGCCAAGAAAAACTTATTAATTACTATGAGGCCTCGGTTCCATCAGTAATATATTTTCTTACGCAAATTTTTAACAACGGCAGTAAATATGGAACCTTAAATTCATATCGATCTGCTTTATCACTGATTTTGGGCCCAAATATCTCTAAAGACGATCGAATTCATAGATTTTTTAAAGGTGTATTTCGCCTACGACCACCTAGGCCGAAATATAACGTAACATGGGATACTAACCGCGTGCTGGATTTCTTACGGTCGAAATACCCAAACGAACAACTCTCACTCGTAGAAATTTCTAAAAAATGTGCAACTTTACTGGCCCTTACCACGGCTCATAGGGTTCAAACTCTGTCGAAAATTTCTATGGAAAATATCAGTATGCTGCCATCCAAAATTATCATAAAAATTCCTGATTTGATAAAAACTTCTCGAGTGGGGTCTAAACAACCTCTATTAACTTTACCCTTTTTTAATGAAAGTCCAGAAATATGCCCCGCTAACACACTTTACTGGCACTGGCAGAGCCCAGATGGTGCAACAAAAAACGAGATTGACTTCATCATGTCAACCAAGAAGCAAATGTTCAATGATGTCTCTGTGATCAATTCGGTGAAAACCGGGAGCGATCACCGCATGGTAAGAGGCACATTGAACGTCAATATCAAGCTAGAAAGGTCTCGACTGATGAAGTCTACGCTCCGTCCAGCACAGATCCAAATCCAAAACCCCGAAAGCTTTCAGCTCGAACTCCAGAATCGTTTCGAGTGCCTAGGGAGCTCAGTGGACGAATACAACGATGGGTTCGTGGAAACTGTCCATACGACCGGGTCTAAGTTCTTTAAGACACGTCGTACAGATCAGAAAAAGAGGTTCTCCGATCAAACTCTCAAGTTCATGAAGGAGCGGCGTGAGATGAACCTGCAGTCTTCAGACGAGGCGTTGAAATACCGGCAGCTCAATAGACAGATCTCTAAATCCTTGAAGAGCGACCTCCGCCGCTATAATACCGAGCGCATTAAAGATGCAATCGAACGGAACAAAGGCTCCAAGGTATTTTCAAGAGATCTGGCTATTGGGCAGAGCCAGCTCACGAAACTGAAGACCGACGATGGCAGGATCTTATCCGCCAAACCGGAGCTACTGAGGGAGATCGAGAACTTCTATGGACAGTTATACACGTCAACCAGCAAACCCATTGTCGACCTAGCAAACGACCCAAGAGCTAGACTAACCCGACACTATACCGAAGACATCCCGGACGTCAGCCTGTACGAGATTAGGATGGCTCTGAAACAACTCAAAAACAACAAGGCACCGGGGGATGACGGAATAACGGCCGAACTCCTGAAGGCGGGTGGAAAACCGGTACTTAAGGCCCTTCAGAAGCTGTTTAATTCCGTCATACTCGAGGGGAAAACGCCACAGGCATGGTGCAGGGGTGTGGTGGTGCTCTTCTTCAAGAAGGGTGACAATGCCCGGTTGAAAAACTACAGGCCCATCTCACTTCTAAGCCATGTCTACAAGTTGTTTTCAAGAGTCATCACGAATCGTCTCGCGCGCAGGTTTGACGATTTCCAGCCACCCGAACAAGCCGGTTTCCGAAAAGGCTTTAGCACCGTGGACCACATACATACGCTTCGGCAGGTTATACAGAAGACCGAAGAGTACAACTTGCCTCTCTGTTTAGCGTTTGTGGACTACGAGAAAGCCTTTGATTCGATCGAGACCTGGGCTGTACTGCAGTCTCTCCAACGGTGCCAAATTGACTACCGGTACATCGAGGTGTTGAAGTGTTTGTACAAAAACGCCACCATGTCAGTCCGACTTCAGGACCAAGTCTCGGAACCTATCCTTCTACAGCGAGGTGTAAGACAGGGAGACGTAATATCTCCGAAACTGTTCACCGCTGCACTGGAGGATGTCTTCAAGGTTCTGGACTGGAGAGGGCTAGGTATCAACATCAATGGCGAGTACATCACTCACCTTCGGTTTGCCGACGATATAGTGGTCATGGCTGAGACCATGGAGGACCTCAGTACAATGCTCGATGACCTCAGTGGAGCTTCCGAAAGAGTGGGTCTAAAAATGAACATGGACAAGACGAAGGTCATGTTGAATGCCCATGTCACACCCATTCCTATCAAGATCGGAGGCTCTACACTCGAAATTGTAGACGATTATGTATACCTAGGACAAACGGTCCAGTTAGGTAGGTCTAATTTCGAGAAAGAGGTCAATCGTCGAATCCGACTCGGCTGGGCAGCGTTCGGGAAACTGCGCGGTATCTTCTCGTCCAACTTACCGCAGTGTCTCAAGACGAAAGTCTATGACCAGTGTGTGTTGCCAGTGATTACATACGGGACCGAAACGTGGTCGCTCACAATGGGCCTTATCAAAAGGCTTAAAGTCACCCAAAGGGCAATGGAGAGGGCTATGCTCGGAGTTTCCTTGCGTGATCGAATCAGAAATGAAGACATCCGCAAGAGAACCAAGGTCACCGACATAGCCCGAAGAATTGCTAAACTTAAGTGGCAGTGGGCAGGGCACATTGCTCGCAGAACGGATGGCCGCTGGGGCCGGAAAGTTCTGGAGTGGCGACCGCGAACCGGAAGACGATGCGTTGGAAGACCTCCCACTAGGTGGACCGATGACCTGGTGAAGGTTGCGGGAGTCCGGTGGATGCGAGTCGCAAGGGACCGGTCAATGTGGCGACACTTGGGGGAGGCCTATGTCCAGCAGTGGACGTCTTTCGGCTGAAATGATGATGATGATGATGAACACACTAGTGTTTTACATAAACAAAACCAAAGATCTTCGTAAATCTGGCATCCTTTTTATTAACCCCAAAAAGCCACACAACTCTGTGAGTCCGCAAACACTTAGCCGCTGGATTAAGTGCACGTTACGTGATAGTGGGTTAGATGTGTCAATGTTCTCGGCGCATAGCACGCGTCACGCGGCTACGTCACGTGCGCACGCCCTCGGGGTCAGTATCGACGAAATTCGCAGGACTGCCGGCTGGAGCGGTAGTTCTGAGACGTTTGCTAGATTTTATAATCGCACCATCACTGATTATGACGCGAGTTCCTTAGCAATGTCAATAATCAATCAATAGTCTAGATTTCTCGTTAAGTAATTGTAGCTGTTGCAACTTATTCATTAAGAATAAATTGTACCCATGCACAAAGTTAGAATTAATTTATTTTTTCTGATTGTTAACGAAACCATTAATTATTATCGAAATCTTTATAATGTAAGATTTGATTCTTTTTTGTTATTTAAAAATATTGTTACTTACCAGAATAAATAATTCCAAAATTATAACATTGCGTTATTAATATTTCCAGAAGGTAACTCTCAAAATCTACATGGTGTTCTAATCTCGAGGACGAAGCGTTAGTATAATTAGTGATTAAACGAACTTACCTGTAAGCGAAGTTCGATCATAATTATACGAAGCGCTTCGTCCGAAGAGATTAGGTCCCTCCCTCCCACGCTTACGCTCACCCTTAATTGTCTTCAGAAAACATTAAGTAACGCTTATTCTTTACACTAAATGACAAGAGATCCCAAGCCGACAAATAAGAAAGGAGAAACAGAAGTACCCGCAGCAAAAAAAAAAAAAAAAGAAAAGTGTAGGTACTCTCAACTACAGTGTCTGAGTGGTGTCACTTATGTGTTACTACATGGTGTTCTAATCTCTTCGGACGAAGCGCTTCGTATAATTATGATCGAACTTCGCTTACAGGTAAGTTCGTTTAATCACTAATTATAAACTGCTATTATTTCCTTATGATTCGTTGAGATTTCAAAAGAACACTGACTAAGAAACTTGTGGCAAAAACCTCCACACCTCGTAATCCAACATCAGGCCACATCCAGCTTCACCGATTGGTTCGCAGAGGTGGCGCGTTGCTTCAGTCTTCCTATTGGTCGATCGCACGACGTTGGTACAACAACCGTCCACCGATGCCAGCGCCGCCGCATGACGACACCGCACGATGCCTGCTGCTGTTTATAGGCGCTCAGTCGCGCCATCTAGCGCCTAACGCGTGTAACTATTTACAGTAGTCTGAAAGCCCCTTATTTCTCATTGAGGTTGGGATGCAGTGGGCTTTCTTCAAGGTTCCATATTTGGTTAATTTCTCTTTGATTTGTTTGATTTATTCGTTCAATTATTTCGAAATCAACCGAGCAATGTCTTAGCCTTCATCTGCCAGCGCGGCAGTGGTATAAGGCTAAAGACACCAAACCCCCAGGCCTACTCCAGACAACAGTCATGGATGTGTTGGCCAGGGACTTCTTCAGCCCCCTGCTGGAAGGAGATCAGTGGGCGCGGTAGGGATTTCTCATTGAAGACACTGCTTCCCGATGGACGACTGTCTTTGCTCTAAAGAAAGCAACATCAGAGGCCTGTGCTTATGTCTTCATCGAGGAATATTTCATGC
The DNA here is from genome assembly GCA_950022955.1 of Xestia ashworthii. Classification (NCBI taxonomy): domain Eukaryota; kingdom Metazoa; phylum Arthropoda; class Insecta; order Lepidoptera; family Noctuidae; genus Xestia; species Xestia ashworthii. Next base: position 1,173,417 of record OX465556.1, on the reverse strand, counting down.
GATTCGGTTTACCTCGCAGGATTATTTCGAGCATCGGTGTTCAGTTCGTTTCTGCAATAATGCATATCGGTCTTAGTTCCAGTTCCTGTTCCGCTACGAATACGATTCACTAGATAAGGTATCGCTCTCTCTTTTCCTCACACCAGTTGTAAGCGAGTGGCGGTTGCGCTCGGCGTCGCCCCAGTTACTAATTCCCCGCGCAAGTATACAGGGTGCAATTTTAGTCATGGGCAATATTTTAATCTAAGGCTCTACTCACGATACTGATTGCATTAGGGCTAATAATTCGCAAATCTATCTATTAATGCACGTATGGAAAACCTTAAAAATGTAGTAAGTCACACTGCAAAGGCATAATGTTGCCAGTGGTGACATCACGCGACCTAGAGACCAGTCTACCCCCGCCATGGCGTGCTTCTACAGAGTCCTGACGTTAACAGCTCACCGCGAGGACGAGATTCGAGGCAGGGGGGGCACACTTAGTACTGTCATCAATTTACATAGACGACAGCGACATCTGGAGGTTGGTGGCATAACCAAACGACAGCCATCTTGACTAGCCTGTCAAACAAAGGTCATAGTCGCCATTGAACTCCGGCTTTCCCGACGTTGATGCTCTTCCCGAGTTTATCTCAGCTAATTCTGTTAAAATTGTTACTTGTTATTGTTACTTGTTTTGTTTTTAGTTCATAATATATATAACTTTGTTTTTCATTGGTCATTTTTATTGTTTTGAACAGTTAAAGTACTGAAGTATGCATACCCATAAAGTTCACACACACTTACGTAAAGTTATGAATACACGCACATACATACCTTAAGTATGTGTGTGTAAATCAGAACTTTAGTTCACCCACCAAACTCAAGGTGGCAGCACATTCCATACATGCAAATTTTACCACAGAGTTGTCACTCTTTCCCTCTATAATAGTTACTTTACTCTTTGATTCGGGGTCGGATCGCAGCGGAATTCAGACGTCTTGAAACTGTATCCGATTCATTGTGCCCAGTGTTATAGTGTGAAAGTGTAATGTCAAGTAATTTGTTAGTTTACTAAGTGTAGATATGCTTGAAAAGAGTAACCATGGAGTTTCTTGCCGGTTCTTCTCCATGGAAACAACCAACGCAAACCGTGCACCTGAAAATAAACAGTGTATCGCATCCAGTGAGTTTTCATAGCACGAAACCCGTCTTCTGCCCACATAATGCTCGAACCTAACGAAATAAATCCTGCCAAACCCGATACGCGTAACGAAAAGTAAACAAACATCAAATAATAATAAAACTTGTTTGCTTAACAATAACAATAGCTCAAACGCATGCCGCCCGCCTCGAACGAACTCTCTCCGTCCCGCTTCTTCATGCAAAAATACGAATGTAGCCCCCCGAGTGGGTATCCTCCCGAGTCCCGAACTTTTTACGAACTGGAACTAACTTGTGACTAGTGTAGTGTCATTACGACTGCGCAGGTGCATTGACGTGTTTGATCCATTACTCCTGTGACGTAATCGCCGCTCGCGCCTCACGTATCGTATTCGGTTAAGAAACTTGGATTGCAGTGTTAGTGGACTTTACTGTAAAGTGTGTACCTAGTGTGTGTCAGTCAATTACTGTTGTGACGATTCTGTGGTTGTGATAACGGTGCCTCAACCGCGTAATGTGCAGGCTAGGTACACAAATCAACAGTACTTCCAAATGGTCACTATTTACGTTCGTACTAACAGTCTTGTGCAAACACGTGAAATATTTTTCATCGCCGCTACCCGAACGACACAATTCCATCACGGGGTCTTATTTTAGGAACCACACAAAACCTGTTAGACTTTTCATCTTTTCAAGTGCCAGTACATGCACTAGCTTGTGGAAGACCACCCGTTCACCCTTATTCCCTATACCGACGAATAAGGAAAGTTGGATCAAATCGTAAGCAACTTACCATATGACGAGTCGGGCGGTGTCAAAAGAGGTCACGCGCAATGCCGCGTATGTACGCGCGCGCGGCGCTGCGTTGATACATTGAGACACTTACTAACATTATTAAGGTTTTACATACTTGCATTAAAAATGTTTTAGATTTGCGAATTATTAGCCCTAATGCAATCAGTATCGTGAGTAGAGCCTTAGATTAAAATATTGCCCATGACTAAAATTGCACCCTGTAGGTATACGTGGCAACACGCGTCAATATTGTACACAAATAACTGATCCGAACTGTAATACAGGTCTGTTCAGAGTGAGACATTCCACTGTGAGAATTCAGTGCTGCACCGCTCCACACGCCGCACACGCCGTGAGCCGCAGCGCGGCTTCGTGCTGCCAACGCGGCGCGTCGCGTCTCGTCGCGTCTCGTCGCGTCTTGGTGTAATCAACAACAGGGTTGGATCAACTGGCTTTTAATATCAAAATTATACAGCACAGGACCTACTACCTAAACTAATTAATAAAAACAACAATCATAACCCAATGAAGGTAACAAACCAGTATTCTGACGTCACAAAAGATGTTCAATATTTATTACGATTCATTTATAGTTTCATATGCATCTATCAAGGTGGCCCATTCGGTAGTGCGCAGGAGTAGATAACACGGTTCAAAAATATATAATATATGAATTATTGTTTTAAATCAAAAATTGTTGAAAACATTGTGTTAATATAAACGTATTTCACTATGGAACAAAATCAATATACGGATATTCGACAAAACGGTAAACAGCATACAAACCTACAAAATACAGTTATGAAACCGTTTCAAAAACAGGTGAGTGATCATTAGTTAAGTCTAGAAATGAAAACTGGATGCATTTGTCTACCATTTCTTTGTATAGAGTAACTACATGGTGATGCGATGCCTCTTGGTAAGACCATGTCACTTGTGACTATATCCGCAAGAGCTGCCAAATGACAGCCGGGACTAACTTACTTACACGACAATGGCATAATAAGCAACACTAATAAGTGTATGACAGTGCATTCGCCATATTCACGAAACAAAAACGTTGACTTGAATATTAAAGGCCATAGTGTTGTCAATGTATTACATTTAGAGCAGGTGAAAACATATAGGCCGCCCTTATGCACAAAAGCATCCTCTGCATGGCTCCGAAAATATTAAATAAAATACCAAATGACATTACGAGTATTTAACTATCAAAATTGCTACAGCACAATAAACTTACTAAATATTTTTAGTTGAAAAATTTTACTATACCATTGATAAATTCCTTTTTGACAAAATTTAATAAGCTAGGCTGATTTGTTTTAGATGTAGATTTCTTAATTATTTGATTATACTCTGACATTACTTATCAATTTGAATATTTATGGTATTATTTCTTAATTTATAACATTGCATTTTAGAAAGCATTCATTTGAAAGTATGATTATTGTTGTAAAAATAAATTAGGACATATTATATTAATTACAATTAAACTCGAAAGAATAGAATAGATTTTCAAAGAGTTCAAAAATTAAATTAAATTAAATTGTACAATATAAAATACATTGATTGGAGTCACACAAATACACAAATAAACCTTTTGTAAAAGAAATCAACAAATAAATCGATCAAGAACTGAGGACGTTTTGTCTGAATTCATCCAGACCGATAGAAAATATGTCCAAGATAACGTGTACGCGTGCTCAGCTTATTGTAGCTAGACAAAAGCCGGTATAAAGGCGCTGAACGACTAAGATTAGTTCTATTTTTAGGCATTTGGAATGTTTCTGATTTAAAATTGGATGAGTATGAGGTACGGCGAGGCACAAGATTGATCTCCGAAACCAACTCCGGTACATTCTCCGAATTGTGGAGGGTCTTATAAAGGAAAATTAAATCTGAGCAACTTCTTCGTTGCTCCAAGGAGCTCATCTTGAAATGACAGAGCCTTTGAGGATAATCAGCTTCGCGAACACAAGTGATCTGTAGCGGAGGTATCTCGTAAACTTTTTTTTGGATACACTCTGTTCTGTCGATGTGGACACGATACATGGGATTCCATACGGGAGATGCATATTCCAGTATACTCCACACCAGAGAGTTATAGAGAACCTTAAGTGTGCCACTTGACCGGAATTCTTTTCAAGTTCTTTTTAAAAATCCCGACATTTTATTTGCTTTGGCGACAATAGTGTCAAAGTGGTTTATAAAGGATAGTTGACATTCAAGTTGTACTCCCAAATTACGAATGGTATCGACTTTTTAAAGAGATAAGCCGTTTAGGTGGTATGCTGAAGGTTGAATCAACTTTTTTCGTGTAAATGTTATATGATAACACTTTACGGCATTGAGAGTCGTCTTGTTACTTTGACACCACTCATGAATTGCGTCCAAGTACTACTGAAGCAGAGCAATGTCGGTACTTGATTCAATTTCCTTGTATAGTTTTAGATGATCCGCAAACATAGAGCATTTTGAGTTTTAAATAGAGTGTATGACATCGTTCACAAATACCAAGAGAGGATAGGATAAAGATGCGATCCTTGTGGTACCCCAGATGTTGAGTAATAAAGTGGCGACTAATAACCCTTTGTAATAACTCTCTGTTGTCATTCTGAATGATATGAGTCAAGCCAGCGTAGCAAATGACCATGCATAGTTCTCTAAGTTTTTGAAGTAGAAGCACATGATTTACTATGTCGAACGCGCTACTGAAGTCAGTGTAAATTGAGTCCACTGGCACACCGGAGTCTACGGATCTGCTGATATCATTAATGTGGTGAACTAAGATGGTGTTAGTGGATTTACTATGGTATTAGTGACAGAAACTGTGCAAGTGGAAGTTAATACAGGACAAACTAATGATTCACCATTGGAAAGCTACATTCACCCTGAGTAACGTAGGCGACATTTTATCCCCGTACTCCCACGAGAACGGAATCTACGCGGGTAAAACCGCGTGACGTCCGCTAGTGATAATTATTTGGCACATTGCCTTATGAAATGCGGCGGTAGGCCATCAGGCCCTGGACCTTTGCAGATATTTAGTTTTTTTAATTCTTTGAGTACGTTTCGCTCTGTGAAATAATGGCTTCCTAGCGACTACTATTTTGACTTTGTTTGGACCGCGACTATACCAGCTGGAAATGCAAAGGTGGCACAAAAGTGTGAGGCAAACAGGTCACTCACTTCTTCTCCAGAAGTTACCACTTTCCTGTTCCAATACATCTCAGATGGAATGTCAATAGACTTGGCTTTTTTGGCCTTAACGAATGACCAAAATGCCTTCGGATTCAGTCTGATGTTTTCTTCAGTGTTATTGGCGTATGTGCTGTAGCAATTTTGATCATGTTTTTAGAACTTTCCTCCAATGAATACCGTACGGTATTCATTAGTCCTTGGGATTTTTGTATTTCTTAAAACGAAGTCCTAATTTTTCCTTTTCGTTGAGGAGTCTGATCAAACATTTTGAAAACCATATAGGGTTATTAGGTCTAGGAACACATTCATCCACTTTCAGATTCAATTGTGCGTAAGACGTGTCTACCATAAAGTCCACATCATGGTCACCATGCTCCTCAACCCCTAATTTACGAGTACAAAGTTGGCTTTCCAGAAGTTATATTTGAGACAACTCTTACTTTTTAATGTTGCGGGTGAAATATTCTTGATGGTGCTGTCAAGCGGAGGATGATGAACATCGACCAGCGACGGTTCACTATTGTTTCATCAAAACTCATCATCATCATCATCATCTCAGCCGAAAGACGCCCACTGCTGGACATAGGCCTCCCCCAAGTGTCGCCACATTGACCGGTCCCTTGCGACTCGCATCCACCGGATTCCCGCAACCATCACCAGGTCATTGGTCCACCTAGTGGGAGGTCTTCCAACGCATCGTCTTCCGGTTCGCGGTCGCCACTCCAGAACTTTTCGGCCCCAACGGCCATCCGTTCTGCGAGCAATGTGCCCTGCCCACTGCCACTTAAGTTTAGCAATTCTTCGGGCTACGTCGGTGACCTTGGTTCTCTTGCGGATGTCTTCATTTCTGATTCGATCACGCAAGGAAACTCCGAGCATAGCCCTCTCCATTGCCCTTTGGGTGACTTTAAGCCTTTTGATAAGGCCCATTGTAAGCGACCACGTTTCGGTCCCGTATGTAATCACTGGCAACACACACTGGTCATAGACTTTCATCTTGAGACACTGCGGTAAGTTGGACGAAAATATACCGCGCAGTTTCCCGAACGCTGCCCAGCCGAGTCGGATTCGACGATTGACCTCTTTCTCGAAATTAGACCTACCTGACTGGACCGTTTGTCCTAGGTATACATAATTGTCTACAATTTCGAGTGTAGAGTCTCCGATCTTGATAGGAATGGGTGTGACATGGGCATTCAACATGGCCTTCGTCTTGTCCATGTTCATTTTTAGACCCACTCTTTCGGATGCTCTACTGAGGTCATCGAGCATTGTACTGAGGTCCTCCATGGTCTCAGCCATGACCACAATATCGTCGGCAAACCGAAGGTGAGTGATGTACTCGCCATTGACGTTGATGCCTAGCCCTCTCCCGTCCAGAACCTTGAAGACATCCTCCAGTGCAGCGGTGAACAGTTTCGGAGATATGACGTCTCCCTGTCTTACACCTCGCTGTAGAAGGATAGGTTCCGAGGCTCTGTCCTGAAGTCGGACTGACATGGTGGTGTTTTTGTACAAACATTTCAACACCTCGATGTACCGGTAGTCAATTTGGCACAGTTGGAGAGACTGCAGTACAGCCCAGAAATCAAAACTCAAATCAAAACTCTATTGACAAATTTTCATATAACAACCAACGTTTCGTATACTATTTATTTCGCAAAAAACTTGTTCCGCAAATGTTTTATTTTAAAACATTCGTTTTACAAACATTTATTTGGCAAATACTTTTATCAAATGCATCAGATGAAATTTAATCATTAATACATTTTTCATTTCTTATTACGATACGAGTACATTACACACATTACAGTATTTTTTTTAGAACTCTTTTTAAGAAAAAGTTTAGGTAATGCATAGTTTTTTCGCAACATGCAAACAAGCATACTCAATGCATGCAGCAAGCAAGCAAGCAGCAAGAAAGCAAGAAGCAAGCCGCAAGCATGCAGCAAGCATGTAGCAAGGCATGCAACAAGCAAGCAGTAAGCATGCAACATGCAGCAGGCATGCAACAAGCAGCAGGCATGGTTTCTGTCACGGCTCCGGCGGTCACACGCGAGCTTATCGTCACAGAGGGTTTTAACGCTCACCACCGCAGCTTCGGCTTGCTGGCCGGCTGGAGCCAGCCAGCCTCAGCCGCGTCGGCGAGTGTTAAAGCCACCTGCTCCTCAGCTCGCAGGCCGCCTCGCCCCTCCGCGCCTACGCGGATTTAAATAACACTCTAGGGATAGGGCAGAAAAGACTACGTGGTGTCGGTTCTGCAGCGATTAATTTCTGTTACAAAATTTGTGCTTATAGAAAACCAAATTCATTTATATTCTTTTTTTTCAATGGCACTATCAATATGTGTAATGTCTTTATTCCAAACGTTATTTTATGATGTCTTTATTCCAAACGTTATTTTATGAAATAAAATGAAAATAATTATAATGAATTATTGTCAAATAATACGTTATTAAATAAAAGTTTATCGGATAATTATTTTGCGAATTGAATTATTTGTTAAACTAGTTGTTATATAATGATGAAATGACAAATAATGTGTTTGCTAATCGTTGCTTGTCAAGTAAAAGTTTTTGAATAAATGTTTGGTGAACTGACTGGTCACCACCAGCGAAATTGGATTTTTACATTCAGTTGTACACGGTGAGCTGGAGAGAGTATTATCCGTGCTCCAGTCGATGAACCCGAGTCTGAAGTCCCCAGTATCTCCTCCCGTTGATTCAATCTCTGCATCCACGTTGTCCAGGATCGAGTTAAGTGGGGCATGTTGCACAGGTTGTGGCAAATAGGCCACACAGATGTATAGGTCGCCCTTTCTGCTATTAGTTTTGAGCTTGACCCACAGATGTCCAGCATCTGATTCCCATTTTGTTACGCGTGATGAGTCTTTCGCCCTAAAAACAGCGATTAGTACACCTCCGCTTTTTTTGGTGCCAAGAGGAATAGATGCTCTGTCTCTACGATAAACGATGTATCGAGAGTCAAATAATTCGCCATCATTCACGCTGTCATCAAGCCATGTCTCTGTTCCAATAATCACATCATAGTTATCATAGTTATTAAGTTGTGCGGCTAGCCTGAGATTATGCAATTTAGTCTGAAGACCTCTTTTTCTTTTTTTTTTTTTTTTTTTTTAGGATGGGAAATCATCAAATGACTTCTCCCACTCTGGGCGGAGCGGGAGGGAGTGTCAGACTCTTACTGACTAAAACCCATCCATGTTCCTTCCTCGCCCTTTATGTTCCGGGGCCGCGGTATCTCTTTCGAATAGGCCCGCAACCCCGGCAGGCTTCGGCCCTTGCGGGCCCCTCTCTTATGCTGACATCTCTTTGAGGCGCGCGTGGAACACGAACGCGCCGTCGACACGGCCTGTCGTCTTTAGACGGACGGACGGCTAGCTAGCCCATAGCCAACCGTCCACAGGCCCGCGTCTACGGTGGCTGGTAGCCACCACGTGGCCCCCGACGCCCGGTGCGTCTCCCGCGGCGGCCGGGAAGAGAGGATCTCTCCCTCTCTCGTTCCGCCACCTCCTTCGCTAGCATGACTGCTTCGCAGAAGGAGGTGACGGCTTCCCATTCCGTCTCGCTCCGGACCATGGATTGAACCAGGGCCGGACGCGAGAGGTCGCCGCCGCCGATCGCCGCTACGAGGACACGGCGGTGCTCCGCCCACGCAGGGCAGACTTCCACCGTGTGCTCCACCGTGTCCTCCGGTCGATCCTCGCAGTGGAGACACCCGGGCGTGTCCTCCCGCCCGATTCGGTGCAGGTACCTCCCGAAACATCCGTGTCCGGTGAGGACCTGCGTCAGGCGGAAGGTGAGGACGCCGTGGCGCCTCTCTAGCCACTCCTCAAAGAGGGGACTTACCGCCACTATCGTGGCGTGCCCTGCACGGGGTTGCGACAGTCGTTCTCTCCATGTCGCCATGAGATCGCGCCGGAGGTCTGTCCGCTGAGCGGCAATTTGCCGCGGCAGCGGAGTTTCCCCCCGGCGTAGTGCCTCCGCGCGCCAGTCGTGCAGGCGCGCGAGTACTATCGCCTCCAGATCCCATGGCGGCAATCCGGCAAGCAGGCCCGCTGCCTCGCGGGAGATCGTGCGGTACCCACGGACCATCTTTACGGCCACCACTTTTTGGGGCGCGTTCAGTCTGAAGACCTCTGAAGTTCTGATAATAGATCACCATCTATTATCAGAAATTCACCAATTCTGACAGCAAAATCACGGTCTGTGTGCGTCTTTGATCCCTTTATAGTAAAGGTACAGCTGCTGTTCTTCTCATTATAAGACGTCTTATTTTATTTACATATTCATATTTCTCTTCCTCTGCCATTAGGAGTCTCTTTTATGTCTCTTTCTTCCTTATTGAACGTCTTTCAACGTCAGATTTTGTCATCAAACTAGTCATGCACGCCCGCCTGGCAACCCAGAGCATTTTCAACGGAGCTTGCTCACTGAGGGGCGAGCATGCGGCTGCATGGTCAAGCAGTCAAAATTTTGCTCGACCTTACGCCAGCATTTTGCAGGTCAGTATGAGCTGACTCTAGCTTGGAATTTTTTGTTTGAAAGTTTTGGATTCTTGGTTACACAACTAGCTTCAGTATTACTTCACTTTTCAAGGCGTCAAGTTCCTCATCCTCTATAAAACAATGAGGATCCTCCGACCAGGCTAATGTTGTATCTCGTTTGCAACTGCACCACGGTTGCCGTCAATGTTGGATATATCGAGTTGTTAGAATGGTTGTGATACCAGATTTATGTCTTATAAAAGTATAACTTAATTTATGAGTATTATGTCATCGTTTCAGTAGCCTAGTTTTTATTCTCGACAGACTGTCAGGACAAGCAGCAAGAAGGGGACAGGTACCGATGAAGAACAGGACTTGGTATCCATGTCCGAACTTAAGTTTGTCTCGCGTGTGAAACCATTTGTGTCATTTGCAATTGGAACCAAAGCAAAAGATAGTCAGTGAATCTGCTGACTCTGATTTCGATCTAAACGACGTTCAAACAGAAGTAAAATTACAGCTCTATCTGTCTGATATGAATGTTAAAATACAGCACATAGAAACAGATATTACCTGATCTATTCGACTAGGTCCCGGCGCATTTAGCTAAACAGCTAACATCACATAGCGGTAACCAGAGAATCTGCAACAAGGAAGACTTGCATCAAAAAAACTGTACTACCCAGTTTTGATTAACACACCTCCTTCTCTGGAACAACCGTTCTTTTCTGGTCATTCACTTAATGAAAGAGGATATAGTGGCACCATTTTGGAAAGTTAATGAGACGATGAAGTCGTTTCTGTAATTTGTACGTTACGTAAAACATTTATTTTGAGTAATGTGCCTTGAAAACCAGGGGTAGTTTAATTTTTTTTTCATATTATGAACTTGATGACGGTGTTTTGTTTATGCGTTTTTTTTTAAAATATCATATCAATGCTCTGAGCTACGTAGATTGGTCACGGTTATTATTTTTTGGTCCAGTGGAGGAACCTTTTCAAAAAAACTTAAAAAGTTGATTACTCCGAAACCACTCAGATGGGACTCCTAGTTATCGGGTTAAATTTTTAGCAAATGAGCTCTAGTATCACCCATTTCAAGGCCTGCACCCAATTACCAATCACCCTGTTCCATTCCATGTCACCATTCACAATCACAATACCACTGATAACTTTTGACCTTGTAGTTAAGTTCGATAATTGTGTATTCAGAAGAGAAAGCAGTACGCGCATGGTGCCGGTGTACTGATATCTGCTGCCCTGTCCTGCTTTTACTTATCCTATTGGGTCTCGTCAGGTAATTTTCGAGGTAAGAGGTCACCAATATGGTCAAAATTTTCTTCTGCTCTGATGGAATGTGTGGCTGACTGCTCCGGCAAACTTGACGGCTATCTATACACCAAGTCATCCATCAAGAAAGTTCCACGACTTTTTGAAACCCTCTCACAGCTCCTTTATAATAATAATATAATTTATCATTCAGGTAACAAAAGATCAAATTATATACCATAAAGACTAACATACATATTTATTAAAATCACAAAAACATAATTAAACTACTGCACACGAAGAGATGGCGCGCGGCGTCATGTTACGCTGCGTGGTGTCGCGTAGCCTTCCGCGGAATCGCCGATACACGACACCTTTCGCCCAAAACTCTTCCTTGAGGAAGGTCTTAATATTATTATGGTGAGTCGGAACTCGCACCACGAACGATTTAAAATTCGTGTTGTGGTGCGACTCCAACTTCTCGACCCTCACGGTCCAGATGGTCTTCACTCGGACATACTCCTCGATCTCCTCAACCTTCGTGGTGTGATGCAGCCGGGCCACATAGAGCTGCGTCGTTGATATTGCCGGACGCAGCATATTGAGGCCTTCCTGCGTGGTCCCGCACTGGTTCTTTAGTGGAACATTCTAGACTCGAACGTAATTTAAAATGTTCTCGTAAAGCGGCCGACATAACGTAACGAAATAGAGGAAAATAGATAAAAAAACACATTTAATTTTATTTAATTTCCAGTTGCTGATCTGCAGCGGAGTTTGGACGTCTGTGTTCCTGATGGGGCTCAGCATTGGCGCACCTACCATGTTCATCCCGCAGATCAGGCGGGAGGCGAACAATACTGAAGTTATAACAAGTGACATGGCTTCCTGGATAAGTAAGTGAATGTCTGATTAGCCATTTTTTTTTATGTCGGATCGATATATCCTGAAAGGCCAAAAAACCCATAATCGCCAGTCATATGTACCACATCAAAAATATATTGTAATTTATTGCAAAAACGATTTTGTACTACGACGAGATATTTATTTGTGAATAAAATAATAATTATAGTTCAGTTAGGTACTTAAGACATAAACTCGTTTATCATCATCTGCTTAGCCTTTTCGCAACTGTGTTGGGGTCGGCTTCCAGTCTAACCAGATGCAGCTGATAAATAAATAAATTTATTTTACATGGAGCGACTGCCTATCTGACCTCAAACACAGTTATTACTGGGTAATTACGATACCACTTGGTAGGACTAGTTGTCAGACTTTATTCGCCACTGACTACCTGTAACGACTGTCAAAGATCTACAAACGACAGCTGGGACTCAATACTCAAACTTTATTTGCATTCCACAATGTGTACTTATTACGTTGTAAATTAATAATGAGATCATTATGGACCCTGTCGGGCACAGCAAGAGACAAAGATATAGTAGGAGAGAGGAAGCTTTAAAATACACAAAAAAATATGTATATCTAAAATAATCCAATAATACCATAATCAAATCAAAGCATTTATTTCAAGTAGGCCAGTTACAGGCACTTTTGAATTGTCGAAACAAAAATTAACATTTTTCAAGTAGCTACAGTCCCAGTCACAAGACATAAAAACTGTGAAAGTATTGTATAAAAATTTTTTATACGTACACATAGAATTTTTATACATTATTAATTATATTTTATCGTTTAAATATTCATTTATGCTATAATAGCATTTTTCTGTTAATTTTTTTTTATGTTTTTTATAAATATGTTTAATTTTTCTTCTTTTTTTATTATTTCAGGTAGTTAGTATATATTTTTATACACATTAACATAGGGGCTTGTTGAGTGTATTTTTAGTCGAGATTGCGGAACGTTTAATCTTGATTTGTGTCGGAGTGTGAAACGTGATTGTATATCTTCGCGCTTTGTGTAAAACTCTTGATATTTACTAACAAATTTGCAGGTTTCTAATACTCGTAATTATGTATATACTGGGGAGTGTTAAGATATTATAATTTTGGAAGTGAGGTTTGCAGCTGTCGGTTTGATCGATATTTGCCAGGATTCTAATTTTTTTTTAAGGATAAAGAGTTAGGGTGCATCTGAGCTATTTCCCCAAAGAGTAACACCGTAGCTTAGCCATGCATTAAGCATATGCATAGTAGGTGGTGAGCGCTGTTTGAAGATTGGTGGTTTTCTTTATTTCACGTAGAGCATATGAAAATCTTGAAATTTTTTATTTTAATTTGTGTATGTGAGATTTCCAATTTATATGAGTATCCAAATTGAGACCAAGTAGCGTAAATTCTTTAACAATTTCTATTTTTGTGTTATTAAAAGTAAAATCAATATTTAATTGTGTTTTTTTGGTGGGGATGAAAGGTTATAAGTTTAGTTTTGGAATATTTTTTTTTGAGGTTGTGTGCGTTCATCCAAGTGATGGTTTTAGTGAGTATTGAATTTAGGTAATAGAGAAATGTCATCCGCAAATAATACACATGGCCCTTCTATGATTTTGGGTAAGTCGTTGATATAAATTAGAAACAAGAGACATCCTATTACGCTTCCTTGGGGTATTGAAGCACTAATTGACCAACAGCTTAACGTGCTTTCCTAGGCATAGAGGAAACTCGGTATGTTACGGGTGTTCGTTCACCCATCCACAGACCAACCCAGGCAAGCACGGCTTAACCTAAAGATTGTCCCGAGCGGCTGTTATTATATATCTCGTGGCTACTCCAACATATAGTCGCATGTAAAGATTATTAATTATATTCACAATATTTTAATATAATTATGTTAACAATGTGATAGTGATAAAATAAAAGTCAAGAAAAATCAATGAAGTATGATTCTCATACAGTATAAAAGCTTTCATACTACTACAGGGTTTATGAGGCTGATTTTTTGATACATTTCGTGGTTGGCGATTCTGAGTTTTTGTCTATGAATTTTTGGCCAAGTCCAATCTATTTCGCTACAGCATGCAGCATCGCGACTATATTGCGACCATTTTGCTTGTACTGTGTTGTATACAATGCAATATGCTAGGAATCTGCCTAAAGGAATTGAATCTGGAATAATGTGATCCGGCACGGAACTAAACTTGTCGACATAGCTCACATAATAAGAAACCTAAACTGGCAAAGAGCCGTTGAACAGATGACCATTAGGTTACTTGTTTTCTTCAGTGTAGACGGCGGATTAGTAAGCGTCAAGTAGGACGCCCTCAGGCTATGTGGAGCAACGATCTGATGTGGCTAGTAGCCGCCGCGCCGCCTGAGAGTTGCCAGAAATGGAGTTGAATGTTATATGATTTGAGAGGCCTGTGTCTAGACAGTTGAACTGCTCTAGTCTGAGAATGAACACAACTTAATCCTCATCATCATATCTGCCCGGAATAACCCACTGCTACCCAGCAGTGGGTAGCAGTGGGTTAGCAGTGGGTGGGCAGAAATAAGAAGAGGCATGTACCCACATGCCTCCCCTTTTTTCTGCCACAGTTCCCGACCGAGCGTCCCTTATCCAGATGTTTCCCGTGACTTTGACGACAACTTAACAATATTGAAATTTTTCAGTGTCTGCACACAGCTTCAGTGGGCTTACATTGGTCATCATAGTATCGATCGTCACAAGATTCATCGGCAGGAAGATACCTTTCACTATTGCAGTGTTAGTCACTTTAGCTGCTTTCATAGTTCTATACTGTGGTACAAACGTCACTAACATATTGATTAGTAATATAATGCAGGGATTATTAGCTGCTTCACAACTTAACGTCATCGTTATGATTTTAACTGAGTATATTTCACCAAAATATAGAGGCATATTTCTGACAGTTAATACAGCTACACTTTACTGGGGTATTTGGGCCGCAAATGCAATAGGTACCTTCTTTCATTGGAAGAATATTCCACTCTTCGGTATAGTATGTTCATTGTATACTTTACTGACTGTTTTTGCTTGGCCTGAGTCTCCGTACTGGTTGGCAAGTAGAGGAAGGTTTGAAGAATGTGCTGCATCACATCGCTCGTTAAAAGGTTGTGATGACGAGTCAGAGAAGGAATTAGAGGCTTTGGTTAATTCTCAAAAAGAATATGTCGCTAACTGCGAAAATATTAAACTATCAGTAAGAGAACATGTGTCTGATTTCTTTAAAACAATTAAATCTAAGGATTTTTATAAACCAACCTTAATAGCTATTGTAACTGGTTTTCTATCTTTCTGTTCTGGAAAGTTAGTTTTCGCTGTGTACGCTATAGACGTTTTCAAGAAAATAACAAATAGTGAATCGACGGCGTACATCGCGATGTTAATAATAGATGGCTTTACAGTATTGGGTATGTACGCAGGATGCATTTTGTCGAAACTTTTGAAAAGACGTACATTGTTGTTAGTCTCGACGAGTGTAGGTATAATGTTTTTGTTTATTTTATCTTTGTACTTATATTTGATTGCTTTCAATGTAATTTTAGAAAACAAATATGTAACAATATCTTTGTTTGTTACTTTCTCAATAGCTGTAAGCTGTGGACCTTTGTCAGTGTCTGTTTCAGTTTTTGGAGAGTTAGTTCCGATAAGATCTAGAAATTTATCTACGTGTGTAATCTCATTTACTGGAAAACTTCTAATTGGTCTGTTTTTAAAACTGGCTCCTTTAATGTTCAAAACTTTTGGATTGCATGGAACATGTCTTGCATTTGGTATTGCTTCTGTAATTACTTTATTTGTTGTGTATATATATCTACCGGAAACAAAAGACAAAACTTTGCAAGAAATAGCAGACAGTATGAAAGGTGAAACAAACAGGGGTGAGGTGGTGTCAAAGTTACTATGTAAATGAAAGCGGACTTAGAAACGTTAGCACGGACTCTACTTGTGACACAGGTGGTAATTTTTTTATTATTTTCTCTATTATGCACTTCCTACGTATGAGGACCCGCAGCGCTCTGTTACTCCGTGTGCAGGCATGAGATAATTACCTACCTCTTCGCGCATATTTGTTTAAAATTTTTGTATTTCTATTTTTTATGTGTACATAATAAAGAGTATTCTATTCTATTCTATTCTATTTAATGTGCAAGTTCGGTAGGGCTGTCGCGCTTCAGCCGTGCTTACGTTAAATTATATAAATAAAAAGGCTTTTTATTTTCTATAAGCCTTAAAAAAACAAATACACAGTAGTTATTCTTAGCCTAATGTTAATAACTCACTCTAATGTTAGTTTTATATTAATACCAATACATTTTTTTTTTCAACCGACTTCCAAAAAGAGGAGGTTATCAATTCGTCTGTATGTTTTTTTTTTTTTTTTTTTTTTTTGTGTTTGTTACCTCATAACTTTCGGCTGCGTGAACCGATTTTGATGATTCTTTTTATTTGAAAGCTGGTGCTTCCCATGTGGTCCCATTTTAATTTGCTGAAGATCTGATGCTGGTCTTCGGAGATATACAATGGAACTCTTCAAAAATGTACGGCAAATCTGCAGTGATTGCTATTATCGCTTGTAGGTTTATTGTTTATACAACATCATGACGTAATATCACGCCTGTATGCTCTGAGGGGGTACGCAGATGTGTACAATACACCTAGATTTGGACAGTGTTTGTTACCTCAGTACTTTCGACTGGGTGAACCGATTTTGATGATTCTTTTTTAATTTGAAAGCTGGTGCTTCCCGTGTGGCTATATTTTAATTTGCTGAAGATCTGATCCGGATCTTCGGAGATATACAATGGAACTCTTCAAATATACACGGCAAATCTGCAGTAACTGCTGCAATCGCTTGAATGTTTATTGTTTATACAACATCATGACGTAACATCACGCCTGTATGCTCTGAGGGGGTACGCAGATGTGTACAATATTCCCAGATTTCGACAGTTAGGTGTATTAAGTTCCATTTATTGGGGATAAGTTTTTTTTTATTTTATTGGCAAGGGCACTTCAAGGGTAGTTTGATGAGAATTTGGTTAGGTTCTGATTATGGGATCCATGACAAAGGAACGGAACTCTTCAATTCTTAGAAGCAAATTACCGATTCTCGGCCAAATCTTTTAAAGGCTATCCGGATATTTGAGTCACGTACCATAACGTCGTTATTAACCGACTTCAAAAAGGAGGAGGTTCTCAATGCAATGTTCCCCGATTACTCGAAGATGACTGGACCGAATTTGTTTTTTAATTGTTTGAAAGGGTATACTTCCCAGAAGGTCCCATAATCATCAAGTCAGGATCCTGATAATGGGATCCTGGAGAAATAGAGAGAACTCTTCAAATTTTATAGGCACACCAGAAGCGATTTGGGTAGTTTTTGAAAGAGTAGTTTCTCGGAGTGATCCCATTTAAATTTGGTAAAGATCTGATGAAGAACTTCGGAGAAATGCAACGGAACTCCTCATTAAATGTAGCAAATGTGTGTCTCTTACTGGGATTGCTGAAATCTCATGTCTGTCTATTGTTTACACCAGTTCATAACAAAAAATCACGCTGGTACGCTGTGAAAGGGTATGCACATATTGTGAACCACTAAAAAGTGAAAAATAAAAACTTTTTTGCAAAAAATAAAACCGACTTCACACAAAAAAGTGAAAAATAACTTTAAGTAGCTTCTGAAGTCGGTGACAAAAAAATTAAATCAATCAAACAAAGGTCACCGACTTCAGAAGCTACTTAAAGTTATTTTTCACTTTTTTGTGTGAAGTCGGTTTTATTTTTTGCAAAAAAGTTTTTTTTTAAGGCTAGTCAAGTTAGGCCACCTCCAGTTTCTTATATTTCTCCCTATCCTGCACTGTTCTTGTCTAGTCTTTCCCCGCTACCGGTGAAATGTCATCAACCCACCGTTTTTGTGGTCTACCTACTTTTCTCTTTCCTTGTGGACCGGTCCATTTAGTACACTTGAGAGTCCACTCTTATGGTCAGTGTATTTTGCTACATGGCCGGCCCAGTTCCATTTTAGTTTTAATGCCTGATGTAGAGCGTCTGTGAGTCTTTTTCTTATTTCTTGACTTCTTATTTTGTGAGTTTCCTTAGGTTTAATAAAGTTCTTTCCATGGCTCGCTGACAGGAATTTATTTTGTTGATGATCTTGTTTGTAAAGGTCAAGGTTTGGGAGCCAAAGATCAGGCAAGGCAGAACACAATTATTACCGTCTTTTTCATGCCTAGGTCGTAGTTACGTTTCAGTATTTCCTTGTGCGCCCCCCTTCATTCAAATTTAGAGAAATCAAGAAGTATATGAGACATTCCATTTAAATGAAACAATTGTAATTATACATATAAGTTTTAATTAACATTAAAATACAAAAATGTGGGTAGTATTTTAGTTTTAGTAAGTCCTTGTGGTAGCCCTACCGATTGTCCATTAGGCAGCGAGATGTCGAGTGACATACGCTAACGCGTAGCGTCAGGGACAATTATTAAGTCTTTTCCCTTCAATAACTTTTGCGTAAAGTTACTTAGTTTGATGGTACCAAAACTTGGTTGATGTTTTCGTTAAGGGGCTTGTTACACCATGTATATTTACATCGGATAGTAATAAAAGCTCCGACAAAAAAAGAAGCCTTATTGTCCTAACTCAAAATATTAAATATACTGCCTAAAATACTAACTTTCCGACTACTTTTATCCAAATAAAAATGATGAAACGACCGAATGAGATACTGAAATCTTACTTACTGAAAAGATAATGCTCAATCAAATGCTTCACCATTTTAACAACAATAAAATATTACACGAGCAACAGTATGGTTTCACCAAAGGACGTTGTACAACTGACGCTGGTGTCACTTTATTAAAACACATATTTACTGCGTGGGAAGAGGCACAAGATGCCATAGGAATCTTCTGTGACCTTTCGAAGGCATTTGATTGCGTAAATCACGAAACCCTGATCTTGAAACTTGAGCATTACGGTTTAGGTAAACTTGCGCTCAGCTTAGTAAAATCGTATTTGAGTGATAGACAGCAGCAGGTACAAATCAATGGTGTCAATTCAATGGGTTTAAAAGTAGAAATGGGTGTACCACAAGGTTCGATATTGGGTCCCTTCCTCTTTTTAGTTTATATTAATGACTTACCCCATTTATTTAACAATCACCCGCAAATGGTGTTGTTTGCAGACGATACTTCTTTAATATTTAGGATAAACAGACGTGCCACTAATCTTGACGACGTAAATAACGCCCTACTGCAGGTTCATAATTGGTTTACTGTAAATAATTTAGTTCTAAATGGGAAAAAAACTAAGTGCATCAGATTTGCTCTACCAAATGTCAAAAGTAGTGATTGTGACATAGTATTAAATCAAGAGAAACTAGAATTTGTCGATAAAACGATTTTCTTGGGAATCGCGCTCGATTCAAGGCTACAATGGGGCCCTCATTTAACATCTCTTGCAGGACGCCTAAGCTCAGCAGCATATGCTGTTAGAAAAATCCGTCAATTTACCGATGTTGATACCGCGAGGATAGTTTATTTTAGTTATTTTCATAGTATTATGTCATACGGTATTTTACTATGGGGACGGGCTGCAGACATCGAGTCTATATTTATTCTGCAGAAAAGAGCCATCAGAGCCATATATGATTTACGTAGACGCGACTCCCTAAGAGAGCTGTTTAAAGAAATTAATATCATGACAGTACCTTGTCAATACATCTATGAAAACATCATGTACGTTAGGAAAAATCTGCATTTATTCAGTAAAAGAGGTGACAGACACCACTATAATACTAGAAATAGGGACCAACTAGTTCAGCCAGGTTTCAGGCTTGCTAAAGTAGATTCCTCTTTCATGGGGTACTGCTTAAAATGTTACAATAAAATACCTCTCCACATTCTACAACTGAATGAGACGAAATTTAAATCTTGTGTAAAACGCACACTATGTAGTCAAGCGTATTATAAGTTGGTGGATTACATTGATGATAAAAATGCTTGGCTCAATGCCGGTCCTGCTCCACAACCATAGGAGCAAACTAATTGATTCCCAGTCAAGTTATTGTGGAAGCTGCAGAAGATTGTAAAAAAGATCGTTGCATTGTATAGATTCCATATATTAGTATTATATAACTTCATAGCGCATGTGTGAGTACTATGTACTGTAAAGCCACCATTTACATCTAGTTATTTTATTTTTTCTGACTTGAATAAGCCTTGGCGGCTGAGAGAATGTCATGCTCACTCAAATGTCTCGGTGATGGTGGCGGGTGTGTCGGGTCATTTAGTTCCCTTCAATATGGTTGAGCTGAATGGTGCTGATACATGCGTCATGTTCGTGAACGGGCGCTGTCAATTGAGACTGGTCAACTCTCGGCTGCCACGGTTAATTTTAATTTATTTATTTTTTAATTTGTTGATTTCATCTTTTCTCTGGACGCTCTTAATGTGCACGTCTGTCTACATCGTTCTCACATATATGTATAATCACAACATGAATGATGTAACCAAGATTTTGTAACAACATTTTTGATTGAAAAGAGTGTCCATGGAGTTTCTTGCCCGTTCTTCTCCATAGAGATCTACGCTAGGGAATGGGCAACTACAGTACTTTCTCAAGTTATTATGCCTTGTGACTGTGACTGTAGCTTTGATTTAGTTTTGTATTTTTGACATTCAAAAGTGCCGTAATGGTCTAATTGAAATAAATGATTTGAGTTTGAGTTTGAGTTTGACTACAAATCGTTTGTTTTATCTACATCAATTGTAATAGAACGAAATTTTAGATAGTTTTTTTATTTATTTAATAATAATGTAATGCAAAAAATAAAACCGACTTCACACAAAAAAGTGAAAAATAACTTTAAGTAGCTTCTGAAGTCGGTGACAAAAAAATTAAATCAATCAAACAAAGGTCACTACTGGTAAGGTACTGCCTAAAATACTAACTTTCCGACTACTTTTATCCAAATAAAAATGATGAAACGACCGAATGAGATACTGAAATCTTCGAAAAAGTAAACATAAATAACGTTCTACTGAAAATAATCTACCGAAAAATAATGCGTTATATTCTAAGCAATAAGTTCGTTTGACAATCTTTCGAGAATTTAAAATCTCGCTAGATAGATTAGAATCTAACGGGTTTTACAATTTGACGTTTTACGGTGACATACACATAATTATTGTACTTATGAACTATATAGGGAGGCAGGTAGTTAGTGTGTTGGTAAGTTAGTAGTATCCTTAGTAGATAAAAGTAATATTAAACCAATACTAACAAAAACTATTTAATTTTGTAACATAAACAGACAAAACTCGACTACTTTAGCAAATAGAATCACGTGCAAACATTAAGTGGAACACCGACATAACTAACCTAGGCCAACCTATTCAGTATCTATTAAGACAGCAATAACCAGGTCGGTCCCAGGTCAGTCTGCTGAGGCCCCAAAGGAAATAGCGTGGCGATACGAGCATGAGCCCAACCGCTATCTGGTACCGGACACGCCGCCATCTTGCAGTGACGATGGCAGTGCTTGCAACCGGTAAGCTCAGACGGTCTTGTCTATGGAAATAATTGCATTTGACTGAATGTTTGTAAAAGCAACCTATTTCTTTTTTTTAATCTTGACGAGTAAATGTATAAACAAATACAAAACAGGCATTTTATTTATATTTATGTCCTTTTAAGGGGCGTATTACAACAAAAAACTCGAAATCGCAAAGTTTACACGAGTAAATTAAAAAAATATATGTTTTTCGTTTGGTTGCTAACAATTACTTACTACAAATCGTTTGTTTTATCTATATCAATTATAATAGAACGAAATTTTAGATAGTTTTTTTATTTATTTAATACAAAAAATTCTCCCGTTGTATGTTAAGGGGCCGGCGGAGCATGCGTATTTCATACAAACGTAATACCAAAATTATTTGTAAATCAAACATAATTTTAAGGTAGTGTGTATTTATTTCGATTGGATTACAGAATATCTATGTTGCCAAATATGTTTTTTGAGAGGACATTGATACAAAGACGAGATATGAGGAATTTAAAATTTCTATAGAAAAAATATTTTTCTTATAACTCTTGTTAAAATCAGTGTCCAATCAAAATATATATTTGGGAACCTAGATATTCTGTAATTCAATCGAAATAAATACACACTACCTTAGGAATATGTTTAATTTACAAATTATTTTGGTATTACGTCTGATGAAATACGCATGCTCCGCAGGCGTCTTAAGGCAAAAACTCACGGAAACCTGACCTCTCCCTTCGGACCTCTAATTTGTGAATTCCAACTCTTTTTTGTTCTCAATTTTTTTGTGCCCGGTTAACGGCACTGAACTAGCACTATGTTATGAAATGTGAAACTACTGAGGCACTAATTCTACCTAACCTTTCGAGAATTACAGGCGTGATGTTATGTGGTAAACGAATGAAATATTAGCCAAACCAATTTCCTTTTTAGGGTTCCGTAGCCAAATGGCAAAAACGGAACCCTTATAGATTCGTCATGTCTGTCTGTCTGTCTGTCTGTCCGTCCGTATGTCAGCCAATTTTTTCCGAAACTATAAGAATTATGCTGTTGAAACTTGGTACGTAGATGTATTCTGTGAACCGCATTAAGATTTTCACATAAAAATAGAAAAAAGCAATAAATTTTGGGGGTTTCCCCTTAGTTAGTACTGAAACTCAAAAACTTTTTTTTCATCAAACCCATATGTGTGGGGTATCTATGGACAGATCTTCACAAATGATATTGAGGTTTCTAATTTCATTGCCCCCCTCCCCCCCCCTGCAACTTCTAAAATATGAGAATGATAAAACTAAAAAAATATATGATGTACATTACCATGTAAACTACCACCAAAAATTGGTTTGAACGAGATCTAGTCAGTAGTTTTTTTTAAAACGTCATAAATCGTAAACAGCAATTTACCTTTCAATTTATCTGCTACGGAACCCTTCATGGGCGAGTCCGCCTCGCACTTGGCCGCTTTTATTTTTAAACCGTCTCATGACAAAGAAATAACAGAATAACGTTAATTGCCTCATCTCGATACTTATGACCCTTTCCTTGTCTGTTTCCGATTGGATTCACAAAGTCAGAGTTACCCCTAAACCATCCATCATAGCTTAGGGACGACGTCACCGGGGTCAACGTCCTCTGTAGGATATTCGCGTATCAGTTCAAGACAGGGATGGATTTGGATTGTAGGATGCATTGTTAGATGCAATTAGTCGGTTCAATAGTGTAAATTGATAGATCGCATATTGGTTAGCGTAGTGTGAGACGCAACCAAAGTTAGATGAATTATTGAGGACTAAACAAAGGCGCTGGGTCAGACGTGAAATTCGGAGAACTGGGTGCTGTGGAGCAGCTTGGGACCTATGTCCAGCAGTGGACTGCAATAGGTGGACGATATTAAGTATTGTTGTTGGTTAGCTTCAGGAACCCCTTTTTTTTAGGATGGGAAATCATCAAATGACTTCTCCCACTCTGGGCGGAGCGGGAGGGAGTGTCAGACTTTTACTGCCTAAAACCCATCCATGTTCCTTCCTCGCCTTTTATGTTCCGGGGCCGCGATATCTTTTTCGATCAGGCCCGCAACCCCGGGAACTTCAGGAATCCTGAGCTTGAATTAACGCTTGAACTGGTTGGACCCTGAGTACAAAAGTAGAGACTCTTCAATGTTTATTTGAGTTTTCCCATTCTAACAATAGATTTTCTCTGAATTAGTCGGTAAACAATTGCCATAAACACAGAAATTGGACAAAATGTAAGCATACAGCAAGTCTATTTCTGCTTATTTCATTTTATATTTTTGCAATCTTTCAGTCACCTACCTTCTGTTCTCGGTTTAAGAAGCATCAAAATCTTTGCACCTAAAACCTTTAACCAAATCCGTCCCACACTAGGCCATCGGCGATTTTAATAAACCGAGTTCAGTCGTTAACCTCTGGTACAAGTTTAAACAAGGGCCCCCATATTTGATTTTACAAGTACTCCTGTTAATTACCACAGTTCAGGCCGTTTGCATTTTAAATTCATGGTAATGGATTAGCAAAAACGTGAAGCTTTAATCAAAGTTTACTTATTCTTTCCGGAGTTGTGAGTTGTATGGAAATTAGGGAGAGGATTTTTTGGTTTCATAAGAGGAAATCAGAAACTTATTATGGTCAATAATATTGGACGCAGCTATAAAGCCAGCTCTCCAATACCTATATAGGGTGACTGGAAGTGCACTTATTGCCAGTCACCCTATATAGGTATTGGAGAGCTGGCTTTATAGCTGCGTCTACGATACCTTAACACTCGATTGTACTCATGATAACAAACAACTCGCGATTTCTGATTTTGTTTACAAGTAGTTTACATTGATTTACAAAAACAGACTGACAGACTAAATAGATTTGTTTTTTATTGATAGTGGAAACTAGCCTATTTATTCTACGTATAGCTAATTTGAAGAAAAAAAAAAAAAAACAAATCTCTGTCTCTAACTCTCTTTTTCAGATTTTTTTTTTATTTGGAATCAAAATAATATCAACAAACAATTAGATGCCTAAGCAATGTGATTGCCATCGACATATTTAAAAAAACACAATAACATTAAAACCGATATCACAGAAGTAGATTTCCACTCTACGCACGATACTCAAAATAAAGTCCTTTAAATAAGACGTGAGACACATTGAACTGTCCTGAGTTTATCACCCTTGACAAAAACAAATCCCTGTTCCCGGCCTTCGAGCACAGAATAGAAAGGTACAGAGAGTTAACTGCATAGAACGGGTGAACGCAGGCTCACGCACGCATATACGCGTACGTATGGCGATCTCAAACAAATCCTAGTCCGTGACCAGAACTTCTGCTCCCTGTACGTGAAGCATGTCAATGTACACTAAAAATCTACATAAACTTGTGCCTTTTTTCCCATGAGATAGGATGATTAATATGCGGTGGTGGTGTGCGGTGTATGTGGTGTGTGGTGTGTGGTGTGTGTGTTTTTTTGGGTTTATTTTATCTGAACGTATGAATCTTCTTCGATCGGCGACATGTTTCAGTGTTAACCTTCTTGGGTGTCCGTTGCCGGCGGCGTTTTGACTAACATTGCCTTCTTAATCGTTTTCTTCGCTCGTCGTTTTTTCATCTTTTCTACAAGTACAAACATCCTTGCATTTTTTGTTGCTACATCGTCTTGTCACTTTTTTTTTGCAAGTCTTAATGTGTGTGTTGGCATTCCGTAGCTATTTATTCTGTGCTTTAGGTGGGTGTCGACCTTATGATAATAATCTCGTATTGATATGCAAGCCGATGTTTGACTGAAAGTTACACTTTTCAGTTTACGCGCCACGTTAGGCTGGTGTTACAATGACGTGGATTTGGTGTGGAGGCTCTTTGACCTTCGGTGTGCATGTTTTATTATTAGACAATTAAATCTCCTCTCTCCTCTCTCTCTCTTCTCTCTGCTCTCCACGAAGCCATCAACCAAGAATTATGTACATCAAACAAGTAACTTTACGCCAAAAATATTGCTGGGAAACAACTTCCGTTTTTGGGGTGAAAAATCAGGTTTTAAGGTAGGACTCAATGTATCGCATTCAAAACATTGTTCTGAGTAGATGCATGGATTGAATAGTACGGGTACTTGAATAGTGTCGTGGAGGTGTTTAAAGTAAAAATTTTAAATTAAAAACATGTATTTACAAAATAAACTTCTAAAAAAGCATCCCATAACTAGAAGGACCGTTCTCAGGTATGTTCTAGAACAAAAGAATGATTGAAATGACGGGTTAAACAAGTGCTTTTTGGATTCATTAAGGGTATATTTACACCCTTTGTACACAAAATTTACTTCCGGATATTGATATTATGTTACTTTCAACCAGCGGTTCATTGGTCTTGGCTTTGATTTTCAGATCAGGGCAAAGTGATTTCTGCCCTAATCTGAAAATACCTGAATTTCTGATGTAATCTGGATATGTCTATATCTTACAAGCGTAATGCGTAATGTGATTAAATGTAATCATTTTCCCCAATTAAACAGGTTGAAAAAGCAATTTTCACACTTTAAAAACTCCGTAGCCTCTTTGTGTCGTTAATATAAAATTCCAAGCAAGTATGAAGGCCAAAAAAGGTGCTCCACCTGTCGGGAAAACCACACATAAATCAAAAGCCTCCCACGGGAGTGTTTTAAACTATGTCTCTTGCAACTAATTGTGTCATTATGGATACCCTGGGACGGTAGTTACGTAAAAAAGGGTTGAAATCTCCTTGAACTATAAGCGATAAAATGTAAAAACAATTTTAATCGATTGGTTTACTCCAAAAGAAAATTTCTTCCTTCCTATAACTTCAACTAACCGACAGATTACTGACAAGAGATAGACGGTTCTATTAACAGTTTAGGGACGAATTTTCTTTTTGAACCCTACAAAGCTGTTCGTACTACGAAAATCCAAATTACTGAGGCCCAGTTAATTATTCAAATGAGTTTATTTACGAATATCACTAATCTTTTGCAAATGTTATTTTTTTAACACTCCTATCGTTACCTATTATAGAAGACTAGCCGACCCACGCAACTTCGTCTGCATAATAATTTGTTGATTGTGCTGTACACCATAATAGCATACTTCATAAAGCGTACTTTTCCATTGAAAGTCATCTTCTAATGGGCCCTCGTCGTCGTTATGATTTTTTTTTGTTGCGCGAGTTATTTTAATTCTGTTATATTTCCCAAGATATTCATCTAAATGAAGTGGAGTAAATGGCAATTGTGGTCACAATTAAATGCTAAAGATGACTAACATATTTATTTTGATAAGGATTAATACTATGTCTGTAAAAACACCTTCGCAAATGAAGCATTATATTTTACGAAATTTTAAAATCATAAAAATGGTTATTGTGAGTCTATCTTCAAAGATAGACATATGCCGTTGCGGACTTTTTTTAGATCTTTTAAAGAGAAACAATTCCATGATACATGATATTTGCGTAACTTAAACCGTTTACGAAGCGCATGCAACGGAAGCTCCGTTTTTGCAACATATTTCATTTATGCCCCGCTCCTATTGGTCGTAGCGTGATGTTATATAGCCTATAACCTTCCTCGATAAATGGACTATCCAACACAAAAATAATTTTTCAATTCCAACCAGTAGTTCTTGAGATTAGCGCGTTCAAACAAACAAACAAACAAACTCTTCAGCTTTATAATATTAGTATAGATATAGATATTTGAATACGTCACATAGTAGACCGGTCCTTCTCTCATATTCAAAAACAATTGAGTTAAAAATCATCGCTTTGACAGTTGATCAAGGACATATTTTATATGTAAAAGTCACTTGGTCACTCCAAGCAACTTTTACATTTAAAATGTTTTTTGGGTTGACTTAAAAGGGTGCATGGGCGGAATGAGCCTGAGACTTTACAGCAAACTGTAGTTATACTTGAAAATATATTGTCTGTAAGTAACAGTTTAGATGTAAGGTTAGATACATATAGATATTAGCCATGTAAACTTGTTATTTTTAGTTGTTAGTCCTGCTAGAATCCTTTTATTCATTTGTTAACCTTGTTAGAATCTCATTGCTAATTTGTATTTAAGAGAATCCCATTTCGTTCCTATTTAGTGCTTATCACATAAGTTTATTGTAATTTAACTCATTAGGTGAAGATAAAATGAAGACATGTACAGATTTAACGTAGTATGTAAAGCTTCAACCTAGTATGTAACAGATTTTACCAAATAACTGCATACAATGTAACTGATTTACGTTATTAATAAATAAAGTTGCTTTACACACACATACAGACATGCGTTACATTTTATACAAACATATACTCAGCCAATAGTCGCCTTTGATTGGACAGATAAAATTACCATGTTAGCTCGCCACCGCCGCGCGCAGCGCTAGGAGCGATTCCTATAAGAACCGCGCACCCAAAGTTCAGAATTATTATTCACTAGACCGCTGCTGAAGACACTTTAAGAAGAAAACGACCCAACATCCTCTACACTCTACACGCACAACACTACACACGCAGCTTATTTGAAGAATCGTCTTATTATTTATCAATCCTGAATTACTTATAAGTAGTTCTTCCGTCGGAGGGCCCCGAAAGTCGATACGTCGTTTCGCTTTAAAATAATGGAGACGACGTATAGCTCCTCATTATCCCCTCGGCGGTATAACCCTGCCCGACTATACAGTTTAAAGACTGCTGTCTACAATGTCTGGTGTAGCGCCGTGCTGAAAAAGCCTACACCTTTCACAGTTATCAGTGTTGGCGAGCCTTTTTCTTATCTCTGATACCGAAATGAATGTTTTCAGCCCTCTCATTTAAAAAAATAGCCTTATATATACAGGGTGTAAACCACCTCATCACAAAGCCGTTAACCAAGCGTTCTGTACATCAAACTAAGTAACTTTACGCAAAAAATATTGCTGGGAAACAACTTTTTTTTTTGAGGTTATAAATCACGTTTTGTGGTAGAACTCAATGTAACGCACTTAAAACATTGTGCTGATGGATGGATTGAATAGTACGGGGGTCGTGGAGGTGTTAAAAGTCAAAATCTCACAAAAAAACCTGTCATTAAAAAAATACTTGTCAAAAAGTTGTATCTTTGACCCCCCATATCTCCGTAACTAGAACGTTCCCAGGTATGGTGTAGAACAAAAAATGGTGAAAACAAGTGCCTTTCGGCTTCGTGAAGAGGTCTTTTATACCCTTTATAATCTCATTGCCAAAACAAACAAATATGTTGGTTTCGAAGGCAGCTTCGAAAGGTAAAAGAAACAACTTGATCAACGGCGCATGTTGATAAATGTCCTGGAAACAACCCCAGAGGCTATTGCCCTGTCACTGAGGCTACGGGGGTCTAAAATACCCACATTTTGCGCCTGAATTCCTCGCCAAACAAAATTATTTAGACCTTTTATTTGCCAAGATGTAGTGTCGACATATCTTTTACATTAGTGGCTTGTGGCCGGATTGTGTTCACAACTAAAACAATATTGTAATTAATATTATTATACTTTTGATATTTTATTTTATTATTAAACTAGCGGATTCCAAGGGCGTAAAAATTATATACTAAAACTTTCCATTGCCATTGGTGGAAACAGCATGAAAATCGATGCAGTAGATTTCGAGTTTATCGCGAACAGACAGACGCGGTGGAGGACTGGTTTTTATAATAATATGTAGTGATAGTACACTTAAAGTACTTATGAGATAATATCCGTGATTTTCTTTTTGATTTTCTATAAGCTCCCGATGTTTGAACGCTGTCCATGATCGCGGGAATACGGGAGATATGCGGGTGGGACGAAAATTATTTATGAGCAGACAAATCCGTCTACCCTCTTTCTTAGTCTTTTATTACGCGCACTACTGGAACTCGATTGTAACTCACGACAAAACGCACTCACAGTATCACTAAAGCCTATACGTTTCTTATAAGTGTAGTGAAAAACCGTTAAAGTCTAAAACAGTGCATGTATGATGGTGCCGTTGTTGGTTTATCGGTCGCAAAACGCTACTGGGTTCGGTTCCAGGTTGGGGAAAGTGTTTTCGATCAAAAACTAAGTTGCAGCTAGAGTAGCAGTAGATTTGCTCTCATTACGTGTGGAATGTGGTTGTACTAATAGTTACACCTCTGCTTAAGAGGCCTAATACAAAAAGAAATGTGAAATTGCGAGTTTTACTTGTTGAAATAACAATTTTACTTGTAAGAAATAGTTCGTAAAATACTGGTATTCAGCTGCATCCGGTTAGACTGGAAGCCGACCCCAACATAGTTGGGAAAAGGCTCGGCAGATGATGACTTGTAACAAATAGCTCGTTTCATATACTTCCCTAACAATAATAACATGAATTTTAGATAACTTATTAACTTATTTAGTAATAATCATTCTCCCGATAAAACTCACGGAAACCCAACAAAACTCCCTGATTTCATGATTTGTGACCTCTAATTTGTAGATCCTATTGAATGTCAGAGAGACAATCAACATTTTATTATCTCACAAATTTCATTAATTTAATTTTATAAGTTTATACGTACTTTCTGGTGACTATGGTTTTTTTCTGTATTCATTAGCTGTTAGTCTTCCATGTACTAAATAAATGAATAAGCAAATAAAAAATACACAAATAAATAAATAATAGAAGACTTTCTCGTTATATGCCTATTTAAGTAAATTGAACAATTAGCGTAAGACTAAAATGTAAAAGGACTCCGGAAATAGTAAATCTTTAGCTAACCTAAGAACCATGTTTTGGTTTTTTATATAAGAAAAACAGATAACAGTCAACCGTAAGAAGATATAATTGAGAGCCAATTAATTGGACACTCTGTTATTCCAGCTAGTCTAGCCCGTTGTTACATTTAAATCATTCGTGAACATATTATTTTCCATTAGTTTTTTCTAGCTATCAAAATATGTAAATCTTTAAATAAACGTATTTTAAAACCTAACATTTACAGTTTTATTTATTTAACGGTGGCAACCTTTCTTGCCCCTCATCATTTACAACTCCCACTCATAAAATACCTTTGAATTAATCTTATACATATTTAAATATTCGCATATGTCACATCTGAGACAACAACAGAAACAGATGTGTATTGTTGAAACACTTCTCTGAAATAAATTATGATTATGTGTCAGTAAATAAGACGTGAGCATACAAGAGCAGCGGTGGCCCAGTGGTGGCGGCCCCGACTTACGTTCAGTAAGTCGTGAGTTCGAACCCAGGCCGGCGCATTACTTTGTTTAATTTATTACTTCACCGCTGCTCTCAAAACGGTGAAGGAAAACATTGTGAGGAAACCGGTATGGCCTAGAACCATAAATTCGAAGACATGTGACATGTACCAATCCGCACTGGGCCCGCGTGGTGGATTATTATTAAAGAAAAAAAAAAGAAGTATAAGTAATTAATTAATTAATTTTATTTATTTTCAGGATGTGTGCGTTGCATTCCAGCTACAGAAGAAATAAAAAAAGGCATTGGCGCGAAATTTTAAGATTTTTTCTGTTTTATTTATTTGAATTTCTTTTTATCTCCTACGTTTACCTCACAGACGACACAATATTATATTCGTCTTCACAGAGAACTGAAGATTATGTTGCCGGGAAAAAACATCTCATTAGAACAACAGTACAAATTGTACATTTCATTTTTAATAAAATAAACTATCATAATATTAAATATGGTTATTTTATTTTCTCGCAATCGTAGTGAAAAGTACGGTGTAACACACGGCGCTAAAATCCCATTATAACTCGGTTCCTATTTACTACCTCGTCTATAATGGGTCATTTTAGCCCCTTGTATCACAATGTACTATTATATGAGTTTTTAGACTGACATGGTCACTAACACAAACATTAGAATTAAGAACGGGATATTTACCATGTTTATTGTTAGTTTTGAGTACTATTATTTACAAAAACGTTGTTATTAGACTTTTAGAAAAACCTGAACCTGAAAAAAACTCAATATTACAATACAAAGAGTTAGAATTATAATTTAAACAAGAGCAGCGGACATCGCTCCTGGCTGGCCAAACACGAGAGATTGCTCAGATGCAAGCCCTGGGTAAATCAAAAGTACATTTTTGGCATAATCTTCGCCAAATTTCGTTTTGCTGCCGACAGCATCTGTCAATACGGGATGTGGTGTAAGACACAAGATAATGTTTGATGCTAGAGTTTGTTTTATGTTGGAATTTTTCGCTCATTAATAATTTATTAATTATAATTTATTTTAATTTATTCGGTCGATCTCCTTGTTAGCTGTGATGTTTCTGGTTTTATGCCACTTGATTGTTTAGATGTTCTCAATGTATGAAGATTAAAATAGTTACGAATTGGGACATTTTTTCATTGGTTTTGTACGTCCTTTGTTTAGTTGTTGTCGAAATGGGAAAGGTATCAAATGAAACGGGACCTACCCCCTGAAAGATAGGATTACGAGTAAAATTAAATGAAAAATTCCCTACAACCCTTGGTCGCTAATGACTTGTTCCAGCCCGAACCACACTGAAAGCCTAGTTCAAACAACATCCTATTGTAGACTCTCCCGCAAAGACGCAGTATTTACTCCATGTACACAGCTTCTTTTTAAATCTTCTCATAATTAAAGATTCTTTTCTATTTTGACTAGTCATTCTCTCCGATTTTATATCGAGATATTTTAACTTTTAATAAACATCGAATATTCAACGTCTTGTATTTTTATGACTAGTCATTTTTGAATTTTAATTTGATTTTAATTTTAATCGGTTTATTGGTGAAGATCGATGAATAGTCATTAAATCAATATTCATTATATTCAACTTAACATAATCAGCTCGCTTTGAACGTCAAAATGTACAAGAGACCGTCCCACAAAACGCGCGCTCATGGCTACTTCCTAGTGCTTTAGCTGAGACGATAACTTGCTCACCAGTTTAGTCTGGGTGCAGTGGTGACATGTTGTTTAATAGATCTGGGCCTGCAGTCTCGACATAGATAACGATCGCAAATCTAACGAATTCGGTCGCAAAGACTCTCCGATCCAGATTTAGCGATATTTGGTAGTCTCTACACTCAAAGGTAACGAGTGTCCTTGGTTTACTAACAACCTTTGTAGCTAACTCAACGAATTTCGTAAAGTTTACGAATATATTTTGCGAGCATTTCTGACAGCCCGCAAAGTGAATCGTTACCAATGTAAATTAATTTATTGGTGGTTTTCACGGAATTACTGACCAAAAACTGTGCCGCACGGGCTTATTACTCGAAGGTCTATTGTCTGTACCAAAGTATGCTGTGCTTACGGCCTTTAATGGCCGTAAGCCGAACCTAACCTATAAATAAGTAGGTTCCGGACATGAATTAGTGTGAACAGGCGTCGCTAATATTCATTTCATTGGAAGGAAGAGGATTCATTTAAATAAATAACACACAATATTGTAATCTATTACTATTATCAACTTTATTAATATCAAAGTTATTCAAGTATAATTCTACTAATAAATAAGGTCGCTCACACATTTTAAATCTTATTATGTACTGTCTAAAAACAAATGTATAAAACATGTAATGAAGGTCGTATGTACATATGTTTATTATTTGTATAAAATGTGAAGTAAAAAGGACATTTCATCAAACTCATAATACGGCAAGAACATTACAAATCGCAGTACATCCTCTATACTTATCCTATGTCAAAATTTAAAAAAAAGACATAATAACTAATACACACATCATCTTTACAGTCTACTAAAAAATAGGTACCTACGTACAATCTTATCATTACCACCAAAACATTTTACACTTTTATTTCAACTGAACACGGTGTAGAAACAAATATCTGCATCAATACAAACAATAATACACACAAATACTTTCTTAAAACAATGCAAAATTATCAATTTTTGAAATACTAACATGAAATTAACGTTAAAATTAAATTACACAATGCATTTTTAATATGCTGCCGTCCACAAGCAATAATGCCGTTATCTCGCATCTGGTCGATTTTCGTTTTTTGATACCACCATAATCAGAAAAAAAATCTCTATCTTTCTGTCTAAGCAGTGTTTCTCTACTATTTATAAATCACGAGATAGAAAAAATTAAAACGCCGTTAAGTTGCCCTAAATGTAATGTCTCCTACGCTAAAACGCAGGTAAGCAACATTACAATACTAAAAAGTGACTAAGGGCTTATAATTTACATTATAACTAAAATTTTTATCATCAGTTGCATAACTAAATCGCCTTTAAATGAAAATACTTGTTAAAAAGGTCGTTAATGTCACTTAACCGCATTTATGCGTAGTACTTAGATGTATTTTTAATAAGACACTTTGTAGTGAATACGCCAATAACGGCATTTTCAATTTGAAATATAGTTAAATTGCTTACGACGTCAACACAAAAATGCAGTTATCAGTCGTTACCACACTAAAACGCGGTTAACTACCCTCGATCACTCGCTCTCGCTCCGCGGCTCCCCGCGTCTGAAGCAGTGTGCCACCATGGTTTAAGGTGAAAACGTCAGGGTAGCCCGCGAAATTCAAATATTCTTACGTTTTTTGAAGTTTGTAGGCCAGCGGTATGTTGTATGTTGTTTAAAATATTGCTCGTTACTATAAAGACCTATGTATAGTTACAGAATTATAATCATCAAAATCACCAATACAACCCTCCAAGTTCATAAAGGTCTAGAAACTGTTTATCAAGGTCAAAAACTACTCCAAGTTTTTAATTTACAACATGATTACGATATTTTTTTGTTAACTAAACAATGCAGGAATAAAGATTAATTTAAAAAGTTTAGATTTCGTCACACGAACAACTTATTTTTGGTTTCTCATAATTATAAACCTGCGATATCTTCTAAAGTATTTATTTGAACTAAATGAAGTAAATTGCAATATTAATTGAACGTAATTATTTTATCGAAACTATGTAGTTATTTAGTTTGAAGTGATTGCGTAGCGAGCTACCAGTAGGTACTAGCCCGCGAATTCGCACAATTTTGCGCTCATTTTATGCGGACAATTTTGAGACGCAGAGTTTGATCTTGGGTTTTTTTTTATATAATTATATTAATATATTAAAAAAAAACCAAGATCAAACTCTGCGTCTTAAAATTGTCCGCGTTGCTATTCCACAAAGATCCAAAAACATTTTAGATATGATTAAGAAGAAACGTCATAAAGACACCAAAATTGATCAATTTGACATAGAAAACTCTCACTTTTAACACAGCGTTTTGATACCTTGTGCTTCAATAGGTTTTGTTCAATGGCCTCCAATATTTTTGATAAGTTTTGTGATACTCAAGTTCCTTAATTCACATGAGCATCCGGAACAATTAGAATTAAGATTTTAATACGTCTTCAAAGAGGAATTGATTTTACCTATAAGTGAAATCAGTTCCTCTTTAAAGCCACTAGCAGTCATCATTCTGGCATGATGCTCTAACTATATTATTGAACCAGGGCACACGTTTATGAGTGCTCATCAAGCGCACCATCAAGACGAGTTGGCTATGAAGATAAAAGTAAAACTAAATGATTTTGAGGACTTTGAAGAAGCAGAAGCTTCAATAAACAAATCAAAAGTCATTGTGAAATCCTTATCACCTGCTCATATTCTTAATATACCATATCCGACAGAAGAATTCAAAACTCGCATCGAAGAGCTTACTTAAAAAACATCTGTGAAGTACGTTTTAAATGAAATATTTAGTAATTTTTTTAGCTGCATTACAATCGACACGAAAAATTAACAATATTAAAGTGTGATTTAGGTGCTTTTTTAGGGTTCCGTAGCCAAATGGCAAAAAACGGAACCCTTATAGTTTCGCCATGTCTGTCTGTCTGTCTGTCCGCGGATAATCTCAGTGACCGTTAGCACCAGAAAGCTGAAATTTGGTACCAATATGTATATCAATCATGCCGACAAAGTGCAAAAATAAAAATTTAAAAAAACATTTTTATTAGGGTACCTCCCCCAGACGTAAAGTGGGGAGCGATTTTTTTTTTAATTTTGACCCTGACGTGTGATATATTGTTGGATAGGTATTTAAAAATGAATAGGGGTTTTCTAAAATCATTTTTTGATAATATTAATATTTTAGGAAATAATCGCTCCGAAAGTCAAAAACAATGTGTCCCCCCCCCTCTAACTTTTGAACCATAAGTTTAAAAAATATGAAAAAAATCACAGAAGTAGACCTTTATATGAACTTTCTAGGAAAATTATTTTCAACTTGATGAGTTGAATAGTTTTTGAGTTATATAGCACTTTTTCAAAAAAACGCAAATGATAACTTTGTTTTTCATACAAATACTATGAAAAACAAAGTTATTTTTGCTGACGAAAAATGTTGGTATTTTTAATGGTCTGGGAAGCTACGGAACCCTACAGTGAGCGTGGCCCGACACGCTCTTGGCCGGTTTTTTTAAGATCTCATTTTCAGTTATTACAAGTACCTAAGTCCTTACAAAGTGATTTTTTTAGAATTAAAGAAGACTGTCATTAAATGTTAAAAAATAAAAATTTCAGATTAAGCCACTTATTTTATTTTGTAAGTAACTACCATTTTATTTGATTTCCTCAACTTTTGTGCTCGAGTTTCAAAGCTAGAACGCGGTTACATTTTATTGTTTTATTTTTAGCGGCAATTATGCTAAGTAATCAACCTAAAAAATAAATGCAGGAAAAATTTTCACAAAAGTTACTAGTCTTAATTGCGGCTAATTGGCTTTAGCTGCATTACAGTTTAGCATAGTGTTTGTTCTTGGTGTCATGATGCTTAGCTATATCATCGTTACAGTTATTTAGCGGCATTATAGTTTGGTAATGTAGAGATTTTTTAAAGTATTTTATATGTCAAAAAAAAAATAATGAAAACCAAACACTAAAATGCCGTTAAGGTGGGCTTAGCGGCATTATAGTCGTGGTTCCATAAGCTGTAAATTGTTAAAACACTTAACTAAAACGCAAAAAACCTATTTTTGTTAAGATTATATCTTAATTAGCAAGTGTTAGTAGGGCCATTTGAAAGCACAAAATTAGATCTATTTTTTGATACCAATAACTCACGGATATGAGAGAAAGTTAAGAAACGGCAAGCATTTTTTATTTGGCCGCGCTTCTTTGCCCATAACTCGAAAAATGATTTTGTTGGATAACGGCATTATAGCTTTAGGACGGCAGTATGGGAAGAATGAGATGAACAAAAAATATATAGGATAGGTTAACTACTTTCTGAGGTACTTAGGCGCTGACTCCACGAGCGAGAGAATCGCGGCGATATTATCGTCCTTGCCACGTTTTTCTATACACTCTCTTTTGGGCCGTCTCCACGAGCGAGAGAATCGCTGCGATATTTTCGTATAGAAATACGTCAAATCGCCGCGATTCTCTCGCTCGTGGAGTCAGCGCCTTAGAGCTTTATAAATTAATGGTAATGGTACAACTTCTAAATATTAAGATTCTGTATACGGGTAATTCTGCGAGTGACTTCACTCATGTTTGAGTTATTTCTATTTGAAAGAGTTTCATTTTACACTTAACAGGTTTGGATGATTACAAAATGTAATGGAAAACCACTTCTTTTCCTTTAAGTTAAATGATTCTGTGATTTGCAGATCGGTTGACAAGATTCAAACCTTTGTAAATTGAATATTTTGGAATTGTCTTGCACACAAGCATTTATTTTGTGTCATTTACTCTGCTGTGAATCCCTAACAACTATAATATGGTAATATCGAATATTGGAACACTGCGATTAACACAAATATAGTCTTGGAAATATCTGATCAATATTACCACACTACACAAATTCACTGTTTGTTTTCTTGCTTGTTCTTCGTTATTTGTCTACCATAGTCTCCAGCCGGCTCGGAGGCCTTCCGTGGTGTGACAAAACGGCTCAACAGCTCGCTACGTGCTGCTTCCGATACCTTCGGCATGCTTCGACACATCACACGACATCAGCGTGAAAATGTAAAATTCCTTGAATTTGCTTATTTCTGTATCCGGACGGAATAACAACAGTATTGTTCATGGAGCTCCTTTATGAATTTCAGCCATCTCTTCAAACACAACAACCTTACGAACTTTAGGTCGAGTTCAAGTATAACTTCACGACATTTATAATAAGTGAATGTAGAATTATGTCCGGTGGGGTCGCAGCGTTAGCCAGAAAAAAGTTAGTAGAGGTACTGTACTGTTGGCTATCAATGAAAATTGCTTCAGAAAATACCATTGAAAACATAAACACACCAAATATTGGATTCCAATGACAATGAAAACAATACAAAACCAATTGACAAATTTGACATTGACATTAAGCCAATGTTGCAAGGAGGCAAATTCTAATTTCCAAAAATATTTAACCATTTATTTAATTTTTTTAAAACGTTTTTGGCTCTACTTACGAGTTTTCATGAAAAATAGTGCCATCAAAATAAGGCTTTTATAGTCTCAGTTTAAGATACAAAAAAAAACAATGATTTTTATTGAATCATGTTTTCTGCTTTTCCCCCCCATATTCAAGGAGATTTTGTGAAAACATAAAATTGTCTTTGAAATAGCCGAACTATGAATACGTTTTTCGCTAGCCTACCGACATCAATATGTCAAGATAATGTACGACTTTGCCCGTTAACTTGAATGTAGAGACTTGCGTTTCTCCCAAGCGTTGTTATTGCAACCGAAATTTTTCGTTATTATTTATTTTACGTTAGCTTCCGACAGCGTCGTTACTAATGTCGAGTCTCGACAGACATAGCGACAAAATCGCTAACTTTCGGTCGCTGATTACTAACTAATAAATTCGGCTGCAATAATTATGCTTACGAGAAACGCGTCTAGGATGAAGAGACTTTCATTATTAGCAAGCATCATTAGTGCAACCCAATTTATTCGTTAGTAATTAGCAACCGAAAGTTAACGATTTTGTCGTTATCTCTGTCGAGACTGCCGCGCCGTCTCGACAGAGATAACGACAAAATCGTTACGGTTGATATAAGTATGTTTCACAGTAAGGCCCCGTTCCCACTATGTCGTGACGACAGATAATCGTGTAGTGGCTTGTGTATTTAAATGGAGGTGTTCACGTATAAGACGAAACGATCAACTGTCGTCTACAAGTTTTTGTTCCAGTGACAACAGATTGTCGTGACAGTGGGAACCGCTAGCACAACAGTTTTAAAACGATAAAAAATTGTCACGACAAACAAACAACAAAGCGAATGCCTTTCGGCTTCGTTAAGAGATTTTTTACACCCTTTTCGTTGTCCCAAAAATATTTACAAAAGGAAACAAGTTGGACACCGAGCGACACATGTTATCCGCAATCATACGCGCACTGACAGGTCATAGCAGCATTATGCGCGGGCGCACATCGCGGGAGACCTCGCCGCGTGGTGACAACCAAGTAACAGAACAAGCTTAGAACTTTGTGAGTTTTCATGATACATATTTGATATTTCGAACATAGATTCTTTACATAAAAATACTAGACACGTGTTTCGGGTTTTGCATATAAAACAAATTTTGTATAAAACCTTGGTATGTGAAAAGTCAGATGAGTTGTACTCGCAACCAGCGTGCGTCAAAGTGGTTTTCGGTACTTTTTGCTTGTTCATAAGGATGAGAAAAAGGGTGAGTGTAAGCACGTGTATGTTAGTAGTAAAATAAAATAAAATAAAGTAAAAAAGCCTTTTATTTCTTGCATTACAAATAAATTAATAAATAACATGCATGCAATCACAAACAGATCGTATTAAACAATTCAATTCAGTTCAATTCATTATTTATTATTTTTTATTATTATTTATTTTATTTCGGACACTAAAAGATCCATAGAGTGTTAGTAACATAATATTAAATAACTTATTATCTAGTGTTAGTACCAATTACTCTCTGCACAAGAAATCTTACAATTGGAGAGCCGTAGCTCTCCGCTACAGTTCTCAGGATGCTGTTGCGACTATCTCTCACTCTCCTGAGTATTGAGGCACTTTTTTTGCGAACTATCGCGTGAAACCCGTCGGTACGAGCTAGCGCGAACATCCCCGACGCACTGCAGAAGCGAGGTAGTCTCAACAACATCCTGAAGGCATTATTATACTGGACGCGCAGGGCATCTAGCGACCTTTTGGTGTAATTGACCCATAGATTACCCGTGTACAGACTCTGGCAGTAGGCCTTGAAAAGAGTGATTTTAACTAGGTCCGTACAACGAGCAAATCTACGGATCAACATGTTGCACCGGACAGCTAGTGCCCTGCGCTCCCTTTCTATATCTACATCGTCTTTAAGGTCGTCGGACAGAAAATGACCCAAGTATTTAAAAGTTGATACTCTACGGATCACTGACCCGTTTATAAGCAGCTCGGGTCCTTCTTCCCGGCATTTGCCGCCGACCTTAAAGACCATGTACTCACATTTTTTAACATTGTATGTTAAACCGTGTGCGGCAGCGTAGGCTTCACAAGTCCCAAGCAATTTCCCTACTGACCTCGCAGACGGACCCAGCAGCACCATATCGTCCGCATAGCTGATGTTGTTAATGCTAACACCACCAACACTGCATCCGACACGCATGCTGCTGAGTCCCACTATGAGGTCATCTACGTAGAGATTGAAGAGCCTGGGAGACGACAGACCTCCTTGTCTCACACCACACTCCAAACTATACGGCTCAGAGAGCGTACCGTCCCACTTCACGTGACTGGTCTGGTTGCCGTACCAATACTGGAATAGCCCACATATTTCCGCGGGTATACCCCTGCTTGCCATTTTCTCCCAGAGCACATCATACGAGACAAGATCGAAAGCTCTGGAGAGATCAAGGAAGCAGGCGTACACCGGCGTCCCGCGATCTACATAGTATTGAACTGTATGCTTGAGACTCAAAATAGCGCTTTCAGTTGAAAGTCCGGGACGAAACCCGAACTGCGCATCATGAAGATGTATATAGTCACTAAGGCAAGTATCAAGCACACCGTCCAACACCTTTGCTATTATAGTCGCCAGAGAAATGGGACGATAGTTACCCTGATCAGAAATATCTCCAGTCCTATTCTTCACAATCGGAGTTACAATGGTCTTCATTAAATCAGCAGGTAAGTACGCGTGACTAATACACATTGTGAAAAACATAGACAAGACTCGCGGCAGGTGTACACCTGCATGCTTCAAGTGCTCAATACTGAGCCCATCATGTCCTGGAGATTTACCTCGGCTCATACCATTTATGATTGCACTTACTTGCTTACTTGAGAATCGCATTAGAGGTTTAACTCCACAACTGCTGGGCCCCGCATCCACTTTCACGATTGAGGGACCGAGAGGGGACTGAACCCGAAAGTGTTCTTTGAACATATTCGCGATTCCACTAGGTTCATTTATACCTCCCACACTCGTAGGGAGTCCCGGTTTTCCATCCAACTTAGCAGTGGATTTCCAGAAATCGCTGAACTTTTTAGTAGCGCGTTGTTCGACCAACCTATCCATAATAATCTGCTCAGCATGGTTTTGACAGTATTTCAGACGGCTTTTAAAACATTTTCGCTTCTCACGCATTTTATTATAGATAGGTCCCGAGAGGGACGTTTGTTATTTATCCAGGCCTGAAAACTAGTCCTGGCCTCGCGATGAGCGTCCCTTACATGCTCATTCCATCCACACACACGCTTGCCCCGTCTCGGTCCCCTGTCGTGTGTTACTTTAGACTGCCTAGCTGCCACACAAAGTATTTCTACAATCTGCCTATACAAAATTGTCCAGAACAGACCTATGTGCAGCCAAACTACACGATCCACTACCGCAACTCTGAAAATCATGGGGGAAATCAACATCTCGCAACTTACTGCTACAAATATTATGGTATTTATAAAACCTTTTTTTTTAATAATAATAATAACAATTAAAACAATAAATAAACACAATTGAAAAATCAAATAATCAATCATTCATTCAAATTTTTGTAGTAATCATTCATTATTATAATTATTATGAATTGAAATGTTGATTAAAATAAGAAGAGTAATTTAAATTTGATTACAAAAAAATGATTAAAAATTAGATTACATAAAATTGATTAATGATTTGATTTAAAAGAAATGATAATAAAATGAAATAAATGAAATGAAATTGATTACAAAAAAAATGATTAAGATTAAAGAATTTGATTACAAAATATTATTTTAGCAAGAACCCCTCTTAGTAGAAGGTGAAGGCCTCCTCCAGAGATGACCATCGGTCTCTATCTTTAGCTATTCGCATCCAGCTAGTACTTGCGATCTGTACAATGTCATCCATCCAGCGTGCTATAGGTCTTCCTCTTTTTCTTTGGCCTGGTGGGCCTGGCCATGACGTCACCCTAATAGTCCAGCGGTCGTCGCTGAGTCTAGCTATATGACCAGCCCATCGCCATTTCAGCTTAAGCGAATAGTCGAGAGCGTCTATAACTTTAGTCTATAACTTTAGTTTTGTGTCTTAAAAGATACATACTCGTAATGTATCTTTTGTATTTTTCGTATCTTCATGACACTCCTTTCCATGCTCTTTTGGCATGACCTTATTTTACTTTTTACTGCCCGGGTGAATTTCCATGTCTGGCACGCATATGTTCTTTTCTTAGTTTTTATAGGCATATCGCTTTTAAGTATTTCTTTTAGACTCCAAAACTTTTTCCACGTGTTTTTAACTCTTCTGTCGACTTCCATTTCATTATTTCGCCTGTCAAAAGAAATCCTTTTTCCCAGGTTAATATAGCTGCTGGCATAAGTTAGAGGCGTATTTTCAACGCATATGGTGGTTTCGATGTGATTCGTCATAATATTTGTTTTGTTTCGCGTGGTGACAACCAAGTAACAGAACAAGCTTAGAACTTTGTGAGTTTTCACGATACATTTTTGATATTTCGAACATAGATTCTTTACATAAAAATACTAGACACGTGTTTCGGGTTTTGCATATAAAACTAATGTTGTATAAAACCTTGGTATGTGAAAAGTCAGATGAGTAGTACTCGCAACCAGCGTGCGTCAAAGTGGTTTTCGGTACTTTTTGCTTGCTCATAAGGATGAGAAAAAGGGTAAGTGTAAGCACGTGTATGTTAGTAGTATCATGTGAATAATTTTATTTGTAGCAAATAAATGACAAGTTTAAAAACAGTCGACCGTGACAATCGCCGAACAAACATAAATTAACCTAACAATTGGTGGAAAAACGTTGAGTAAAATATAAACGACCATGGAATAGTATAAATATTCATACCTACGTATTTTCTTATTGACGCCTGTACATAGTGTACATTTCCTGAAGAAGTGGGTACAGATAGTGGATGTGGGTGGTTCCTATGAAACGTCAATGTGTTGACAGATGTACACCGTGACTTTTTAGTCGTCTTACAAAAGCGGTCCTCTCAATGTACCCGACATAAAATAGGTACCTCTAGGCGCGATTATAATTTTTTTATCATTAAGTAATTAAGATAATGGGTACGAAGAAAAAAAAAATACAGACGAATTGAGAACCTCCTCTTTTTGGAAGTCGGTTGAAAATAAATAATACATTAGAAATATGAAACACCCTACCTAGCGCACGAGTCGAGCAGATCATTCCATCACCATTTTCAACGAGACAAAACTACGCCTTGCGTCATAATAATGAATATTTTTTTTATTTTTAAATTTTTAAAATGTCATAAATACCATTTTTTTATTATGAACGTTTACTAGTCATTGGATACATGAACTGGGCTGCCTTTGTAAGACAACTAAAAAGTCACCGTGTATGAGATCCCATTAGAATAGATGGACTTTTAATACAGCGTTCAGAACGACTAGCCAAAGATATCCATGGAAAGGAAAGCACTGATTTAAGTGATTTTATTTTGCGCTTAGTTACCTGCTATCTCCTACTTATCGTAACAACACTATCCTAAAGAAGTGATGAGTAATCACTTTAATCAGTGTTTTTTTTGCATGGATATCTTTGGTTAGACATACTGAACGCTGTGTTAAAATTTGTCCATCTATTTTAATGGAACCTTATATACCTTTACCTTTTTTTAGTTTAAATATACGTATTTTATTATATTGGCTTAATCTGAAGCCTGTACAATGTACATAGTGTACATTTCCTGAAGAAGAGGGTGGAGATGGTGGATGTGAGTGGTTTCTGTGAATGCCCACAAGTCAATGTATTGACAGATATTCAGACACATTGGCCGATATCTGTCACCTACATCGATATACATACGCCTTCATCTCGTAAGACCTTAATTAATAAACCTACACTAGGGCCATGGGGTTCGAGTGCCCACCTAGTATTTCGGGAAATCGCCAAACGGTTGGTCGACTCTTTACGTGACCAGAGGGCGGGCCTATATTTTGGCCAAAGAATCATCATTGCTATCCAAAGTGGCAATGCTGCCAGCCTTCTGGGTACTTTTACTGTTGATAGCGACGTGGACGAATTTTTCGACGCCTTGTAACCCTTTTTGATACTTGTCATCATCATCATCATCAGCCTATAGTGTTCCCACTGCTGGGACACGGCCTCCTCTCAATGAGAGGGAATGGGCGATAATCTACCACGCGGGCACAGTGCGGATTGGTAGATGTCACATGTCTTCGAATTTTTGGTTCTAAGACATGCCGGTTTCCTCACGATGTTTTCCTTCACCGTTTTGAGAGCAGCGGTGATGAAATAAATTACACAAAGTAACGCGCCTGTCTGGGTTCGAACCCACGACTTACTGTTCGTAAGTCGGGGCCGCCACCACTGGGCCACCGCTGCTCTCATACTTGTACATATTTTTATTTCTATTATAGAGTTAGTGTGTAAATAATGTAAATAATTAGTCTGTGTTTAATTAAGACTTAGTTCTACGTAATTACTTTGTAAAAAATGGCCACATTCTAAATAATCGCTGAACTCTCGACCAAAAATGTAACAAAGGGCCATAATTGCGTGCAATACCCAGGATTACACGTTGTTTGTCTTTCTCCAGAGCGGACACGATTCGCTATTATAACACAAAATGAATGCTCCCGAAAAAGATTCGGCGTTGTCGTCAAAATCTTCGGGACGGTTTTAGGGGACGTCAACCTCAGAATGAATTCTAATTTTCTGTACGTTGTTGTAGTAAGAAGAAATGCGTGGTTTGCGGAAATATAAATTTTATTCAAATATTATAAGGCCGAAGGGTCTGTTTGGTTAAGCGCGTTAATCTCAGGAAGTACTGGTTTGAATTGAAAAATAACTTTAGTGTTGGATAGCACATTTATCGAAAAAGGTTATGAGCTACATAACATCACGTTTAGGCCAAAGGAGAAAATTAAGCAAAAACGGGGAAAATGAGATGGCAGTACCTTTGTGCTCTTTTATCTTAATGTAATGTCCTATTAAGTATTTTGTGTGAATATAAATAAATAAATTTAAAAAAATGATTTTTTATAATAATTTCACCCGGATGATGGTGCCTGCTACCCCCAAAGAGATAGCTAGTAGTGGTGC
Source organism: Xestia ashworthii (assembly GCA_950022955.1). Taxonomy (NCBI): domain Eukaryota; kingdom Metazoa; phylum Arthropoda; class Insecta; order Lepidoptera; family Noctuidae; genus Xestia; species Xestia ashworthii. Next base: position 1,128,492 of record OX465556.1, on the reverse strand, counting down.
ATTGATAGTTACACCCTACATTTCGTCAGCTTTGATTTTTGGTACTATTCGATGGTTAATTCAGATTTTATGCATAAAATAAGTAAATTTAGGTAAATATGCAATAAGTTTTTTTTTCTTCATTCTTTCAATGCAACTGACTGATATACGTTTCAATAAAGCATTAAGGCGACTACATGAGCTAAATAAAATTAGCAACTCTTTTTGTGGTGGCTCAAACTTCGTTATAAATACTGTTAGTAGTTCTAATCAGCTTGCACTACAAAGTGGTTGTTACGTCAGTCACTGCGGGTCGTAGTTCGATCGATTTACCAAAAATCTATTGATTGGACTAAAAAACTAAAACACTAAGATGCTAAGGTTTTGCTCGTAAAATTATTTTCCAAAAATAAAGAATGATCGCATGTATTTTAGTATGGTTTTTACTCGTCAAAAGATTTTTTTAAGAGATAAGTTCGTGATTTTTTTCTATAGAATAAAATTAATTGTATTTTGTTTTCAAAACACTATCATACGAGTACTAACGTATATCCTGAAAAATAGCATATATTTTTCTGGTTTTGGTTGTTGCAGTGAATCATATACTTTTAGCCATTATAAAACTCACGTTTAGCTTGAACTGTAGTCGCCTTAAAATGATCTTTAAAATACCCACGCCACAAGAAGTGTCATCAAATCCAGGCGTGCTTGTTTCACTCAAGCAATTGTTTTCTACACTTTCACGAAACATGTTAATCCCATTAAAATCCCCCCCCCCCCACTAGTCTCAACTTTGCGGTCAGACAAGTCTTAACAGCTAAATCTTGCCCAAACTGGACCCAAACCAACACGATCTACATTACCATCTCAATTATTAAAGGAGACAATTTTTTTTGTTCGGCGATTAGGCCACCCGCATAAATTGTAGCATGAAACTTGATAATGAAACTTACATGGATTTCTTTCTTATAACCTCTAGATTCCAGTGGTTAAATTAGCTAAGCATTGTCTAAACGGAATAAATGTGAAAAATCTGCAAAAACACTTACGAAAACCAAAATAAACAGATAAAGTAAATGTCAAATTAATGAAGTTGTCTGTCAATCACTAAAAAAGTGGGTTCATAACGTTCCGTGCCACGTTGATTGTTTAAACCATCTATGCGATTTTAGTGTAAACCTCTAAAAGTAGCATTTATTAAAAATGCTTACAGTTTAAAAATATTTATTTTTATATTCTTTCTGATCCTATAATAATTATATCAGATATGATTACCAACGGGTAGGTACCGTACTTTTTTTAGTAAACAGAAAAAAACGCCCCTATTCACGTAAGTGTTTGCTGTCAAATGACATTGACCACAACAGGAATGATTTGACTCGCAAAACAATATCATAACATAGCTTATTTATTATGATTTTAGGATTCCGTTTTCATTTCTACGTAATATTTCGTTTAATACCATAGTAAAATGGTTACTTTTTTTGGTGTTATTATGAATAATAAATGCTACGACCAGGTGGGCCCAAAAAAAATTATCTCCTTTAAGGTCCTTTTAAAATAGATAATCAAACCAAAAATATTCAAGCAAAAAAAACCACTGAGTTAACGAAGACATGGATGTGTTTATGCATTGGGTAACCAACATTTTTAGTAAATACTCCATTTATTTCTGAAAAGAGATTTGCTTTTAATTACCGCTTGAGTTTTAAGGAGACGGTCTCACCCGTCGTTCGGCTCCTCAAGAATTGGGCTATCAAATCCAAAAATATTTTTTCGAATTCGACAATTGGTTCTAGGGATTAACTCTTCAGCTTATTTATAGAATTAGCTGACCCACGCAACTTCGTGTGCGTCACTTAAGAGAGAAAAACTAAAGGCAAAAAAAACCACGTTTTTGCAACATTTTTCATTCCTGCTCCGCTAATAATTATTCAATTCGAAACAGTAGTTCCTGAGATTAGCGCATTCAAACAAACAAACAAACTCTTCAGTATCATAATATTAAGTATAGACAATATAGATATATAACATATATACAACGTGTAACAGATAGGGTATAGTCATATGAAAGAGTGTGCTACAGACCATCAAACGAAACAACTTTTTCTTTGGGACCACCATCGAAATCGTGAAAAAATAATCAGCTATTTCATACATTTGGTCGAGTAGCTATTGGAATTTTGTATGGGCCGATTTCGATTGTGGTCCCATGGAGAAAGTTGTTCAGTTTGATGGTCTGTAGCACACCCTTTCATATGACTATACCCTTTCTGTTACACGTTGTATAATACAGATTGATATTTTAGATAAACTTGTATTGTAGACCGTATCTATACTAAACTATAAGCGATAGTTAAGTTACAATAAATTCTGGCATACTTTAAATTTTACACTAGGTAAACAATTTTTATAGTAGGTCATGACAGTAATCAAAACAAACACTTTTTCTAGTCCAGAGGTCAGTTGTTTTAGTGTAAGTTAACCATTGACCCGTTACTTCATATCAACCATAACTGAGTCCTAAGTCAACAGATCTCGTGTGGGTACTGCCCAAAGGCATGAAAATTATCACTATCTGATATTTGGACAAACGGTCCAGTTAGGTAGGTCTAATTTCGAGCAAGAGGTCAATCGTCGAATCCGACTCGGCTGGGCAGCGTTCGGGAAACTGCGCGGTATCTTTTCGTCCAACTTACCGCAGTGTCTCTAGACGAAAGTCTATGACCAGTGTGTGTTGCCAGTGATTACATACGGGACCGAAACGTGGTCGCTCACAATGGGCCTTATCAAAAGGCTTAAAGTCACCCAAAGAGCAATGGAGTGGGCTATGCTCGGAGTTTCCTTGCGTGATCGAATCAGAAATGAAGACATCCGCAAGAGAACCAAGGTCACCGACGTAGCCCGAAGAATTGCTAAACTTAAGTGGCAGTGGGCAGGGCACATTGCTCGCAGAACGGATGGCCGTTGGGGCCGAAAAGTTCTGGAGTGGCGACCGCGAACCGGAAGACGATGCGTTGGAAGACCTCCCACTAGGTGGACCGATGACCTGGTGAAAGTTGCGGGAATCCGGTGGATGCGAGTCGCAAGGGACCGGGAATGTGGCGACACTTGGGGGAGGCCTATGTCCAGCAGTGGGCGAGCTGAGATGTTGATGATGATATTTTAAAAAACCCAAAACCACAACACAAACCACAAAACTAGTATCTTTAAGCAATAACCAATTAACTCGGCATTAGGAAGTCCTTTGCTGGACATAAGCTTCTGTCAAGCTTTAGCATAACAAACAGCAAACACCCCGACGGATGCAGCAGGCGGTCCATAACTGGTTCACCGCTAACGATTTAGTACTCAATGGGAAAAAAACTAAGTGCATTCGATTTGCCCTACCAAATGTCAAAAGTAGTGATTGTGACATAATGTTGAATCAAGAGAAACTAGAATTTGTCGATAAAACAGTTTTCTTGGGAATCACGCTCGATTCAAAGCTACAATGGGGTCCTCATTTAACATCTCTTGCAGGACGGCTGAGCTCAGCTGCATATGCTGTTAGAAAGATCCGTCAATTTACGGATATTGATACCGCGAGGCTAGTCTATTTTAGTTATTTTCATAGTATTATGTCATACGGTATTTTACTATGGGGACGTGCGGCAGACATCGAGTCTATATTCATTCTGCAGAAAAGAGCCATCAGAGCCATATACGAATTACGTAGACGCGATTCTCTGAGAGAACTGTTTAAGGAAATTAATATCTTGACAGTACCTTGCCAATACATCTATGAAAACATCATGTACGTTAGGAAAAATCTGCATTTATTCAGTAAACGAGGTGACAGACACCACTATAATACTAGAAATAGGGACCAACTCGTTCAGCCAGGTTTCAGGCTTGCTAAAGTGGATTCATCTTTCATGGGGTACTGTTTAAAATGTTACAATAAAATACCTCCTCACATTCTACAACTGAATGAGACGAAATTTAAATCTTGTATAAAACGCACACTATGTAGGCAAGCATATTATAATTTGGGGGATTACATTAATGATAAAAATGCTTGGCTCAATGCTGGTCCTGCTCCACAACCATAGGCAAACTAATTGATTCCCAGGTTACGTTATTGTGGAAGCTGCAGAAGATTGTAAAATATCCTTGCATTGTATAGATTCCATCTCGTAATATTATATAATTGCATAGCACATTTGTGTGAGTTCTATGTACTGTAAAGCCACCATTTACATTTAGTTATCTTTTTTTTTTTTGACTTGAATATGCCTTGGCGGCTGAGAGAATGTCATGCTCACTCAAATGTCTCGCTGATGGTGGCGTGTGTGTCGGGTCATTTAGCTCCCTTCAATATGGTCGAGTTGAATGGCGCCGATACATGCGTCATGTTCGTGAACGGGCGCTATCAGTTGGGACTGGTCATCTCTTAGCTGCCACGGTTAATATGAATTTCTTTTTTTTATATTGTTGATTTAATCTTTTCTCTAGACGCTCTTAATGTGCACGTCTTACTACATCGTTCTCACATATATGTTTAATCACACATGAATGATGTAACCAAGATTTTGTAAAAATATATTGATTTAAAAGAGTGTCCATGGAGTTTCTTGCCCGTTCTTCTCCATAGAGATCTACGCTAGGGAATGGGCAACTACAGTACTTTCTCAAGTTATTATGCATTGTGACTGTGACTGTAGCTTTGATTTTATTTGTATTTTGACATTCAAAAGTGCCGTAATGGTCTAGTTGAAATAAATGCTTTGAGTTTGAGTTGAGTTTGAGTTTGGAGAAAAAAAAAACAAATATTGCCTAATTGAAGGCCATGAAAAGACACCTTTGAACTTAATGAAATTAAAGGAAATAGAGAACTGATTCTCCAGTCTGCCGTCTTTTCTATGTTTGCTGCCCTTACTAGCTTCTTATTCCATTGGAGTTCCATACTACGCTAGGTCAGCTCCAGGTACGGCTCGGAACTTCAGTTGACCGCCGATATGTAGCCTGCTTCACCATAGTTTGAGAAAAGTTCTCTTTCACTCTCTATTCTACATTTGTTGAACTGATGAATGGTAGCACCTTCATTTACTCTGTAATAACATCTTTTTGTAAATATTATTTTTATACCTTAAAGTAGATTTACTTTAGTTTTCGTAGTCAAAAATAGTTGACATTTAAGGCTCTTAAAATCATTGAGAAGTAAATTACGTCCATCAACTTTTCAAAGGAGCAATTACGCATTTCAAGAAGTTTTAATTGGATTTGTTTTTGACTCTATGTCAATTACTATGAATGAACTACAAGTCTGAAGTGTTGCCATTCATGGTATTTGAATGAATGAAAGTTACAAGTAGAATATTTACCCAGAGACCAAGTACAAGAAACTGTAATGCGATAGAAAAGTTACGCAAGACCTGTTCCTCAAAAGCAGTAATTTTACAGAATGTCAAAGTTCTCAAGGAGGCAGCGACGAAATATTTTTTTGTGAATGTCGTGTGTCGACTAGGATTGCGGTTGTCATTGACAAATCGGCCGATCTTATGAACGTATAACCTCAAATGATTTTAGTATAAAAAGGCTGAAGCTTTATACGCATACGCACTTAGGAAAACGTTTCATGAATAGAATATTTTCAACACTGTACAAAATAGCGTACTCGAGGCTCAAGATTCATTGTAAGTTAAGATTGACAACAGTAAAGGAAATTATTATAGAGTTCCATGAGAGATGCAAGGTGACTGCAAGACATAGCATTTATTTGATTAATGTTTGTTATTTTTTTCACCTATGGTCTCCAAATGAAATATTATTTGAATTTGAACTTGACCGACATAGCTGAGAAACTGTAAAACTTACGTGGCAGCATGCAAAGCGCACTGCTATTTGCAGAATGGATTCCTGGAGGGCTCTGGAGCGGCGGCGACCATGTAGCCGATGGCAAAGTTGGAAAACTTCACACTTGGTGTATTAATGACCAGGTAAATGCTGCAGGAATCCACTGGATGCGAGAATTACAGATCCGGTCAATATGCTGAGGCTTTGGATAGGTATTTGTTCAGCGGAGGATATCTTCGACCTGAAATGATTATAATGAAAGATAATAAATATCGGTGTCGGTATATATTAGTATTCCAATTACAACGATGTTATTAGAATTTACAAATTAGTTTTGCAAGTGCACTCTGGTGCGCTATTGAGAGTTACCTCCATTCTTTGAGAATTCAGCTTCATGCCAAAGAAAACTTTGTGTGATACAATTTGAAAGAAAATCGCTTCACAGAAAGTTTTCTTTGATTTTATCAGAGCTTTGCAATCGGGACGTCGTTATTTTCCTTGTAGAGTAAAACGTGAAACGTTATTGATAAAGGGTGTAAAACACCTCTTAATGAAGCCGAAAGGCACTTGTTCTTACCGTCATTGCGGTCATTTTTAGGGTTCCGTAGCCAAATGGCAAAAATGGAACCCTTATAGATTCGTCATGTCTGTCTGTCTGTCTGTCGGTCTGTCTGTCTGTCTATCTGTCTGTCTGTCTGTCTGTCTGTCTGTCCGTCCGTATGTCACAGCCACTTTTTTCCGAAACTATAAGAACTATGCTGTTGAAACTTGGTAAGTAGATGTATTCTGTGAACCGCATTAAGATTTTCACCCAAAAATAGAAAAAAAAACAATACATATTGGGGGTTCCCCATACTTTGAACTGAAAGTCAAAAACTTTTTTCGTCAAACCCATACGTGTGGGGTATGGATAGGTCTTCAAAAATGATATTGAGGTTTCTAACATCATTTTTTTCTAAACTGAATAGTTTGCGCAAGAGACACTCCCAAAGTGCTAAAATGTGTCGTGTCCCCCCCCCCCCCCCCTTTAACTTCTAAAATAAGTCCGACTCGCACTTGGCCCGTTTTTTTTCTTCACACCATACCTGGGAACCTTCTAGTTACGGAGATGTCCCCAATATCTCCGTAACCAAAGTCAAAGTTCAAACGTCTTGACAAGTTTTTTTTTAATACATGTTTTTATTGTTAGATTTTCCCTCGTACTATTAAATCCATCCATCCGTACAATGTTTTACGCGCGTTACATTGAGTTCTAGCACAAAACATGATTTTTCACCCCAAAAAAAAAATTGCTTAACAGCAACATTTTTCGCGTAAAGTTACTTAGTTTGATGTACAGAATGCTTGGTTGACGGCGTCGTGATGAGTTTGTTTACACCCTGTATGTATAGCTCAATGTAATTAAAAATCAAAGACGTGATGACAACCACCATCGCAGACAGGGTGGGTCCATGTGATGGATTTCAGCCCACTCCCTTTCACAGATAGGAGGGCAGTGTTCCAGCAGTGGGAATGTTCTTGGCTGATTATGGTTCCGCTTAACTCAATAAAATAATAACGTTTATAATATCGTAAGTGACATTGAAAGTTCAACATAAATATTATTACATACTTGTGTAAACATAACGACATTGTGACGACCCAAATAGCGTAGCGGTGGTGAGGTTGCTTTACGTTCTTAGGGTCCCGGGTTCGAATCCCGAAATGGGCAAATTTTGTTTCCGCGTCATGGATGTTTAAATGTTTAATAAGTATGTCTTTATAAACAAAAAGTTTCTATGTAGCATATCAACTATCTGTGTGTCCACGACACAAACCTTGTTGCTTAGTGTGGCACTAGATGGCGCTGTGTGTAATGTCCAGTGTTAAGAAGCGACTGCTGCGGATAGGTGGTAGGGGGTGGGGGGGGGGGGGTATAAGGACGACTTTGATATACCAATAAATCGAGTCACAGGAAATAAATAAATAATCTTCATTGAAAAGACCCGCTGCTGCATCCTGCTCACACCAACAAGACACACATAACCCCAACATTGGTCCTTCGAGCCGGATTTCAGAAGAACACGAGACGCAGCCATCTTTGCGTCTCAAGGAGATCCGAAGTGCATCGTGGGAAAGATAGCAAATCACGGTCCGGAATGGTATCGTATCCCGTTCGATCGTCTCCTCTTTCCAGCAATAAGGGTTAACCAGTGATATTTCTCGTGTTTCAGTCGTGCGTTATCCAGTTGCGTAGTTGTGCGTCGCCGTGGCACGTGCTGTGCAGGAAAATTGTAAGTACTTTTGCCTTTTTCAACCGCCAAAATGACTGACGACGAAGCTTTTCAGGATGTTAGTCAGGATCCCGTTAAAATTGATCAAAAATTGAAGCTCGGGCAATTAAAAAGAAGCCGAAGCACGCTAAAGGGCAGGCTGACGCTTTTCGAGAAGTTCCTTTCAAACGAATGATATTTATAATATTTATTTATGTATGACCAAAATCAAGGTTATCAATTGAAAGAATTGCCTAAAACCTTTTACTCTGCGTCTCCCTATGACGTAGTACGAATTTGTTTCCGTGCTCAAAATAAGTTTAAGTCAAACGGCGAATAATATTCTGCGAGAAGTCCGCCGTTGCCATAGCCCTACTGTTTCCAATGATAATTATGTTTAGATTACGAGGGTGGATCTTCGAGTCTTCGATAGTTTTCACAAGTTCCCATTGTTTTTATGTTCATCTAAATCAGAAAGGATGTTAAACTTATTGGCAAACTTATTCAGAGCTTTGTCGATGTCATTCATATGGATCCACCCAGTAGTAGTCAGTACCCATCCACCTACCTATTGAACTACTTATGCTGAGTATATTTTTACTAGTGAAAACCTTGACATCGCTGTCTGACGTCGCTGTGTATCAAGAAGAAAAGAAGATGCATGGAAGCATTTGACTCCTCCTGCAGGGCTAGCATGGGCTGGGGATAAAACTTTTGTCCACCGGTTATTTCCACTGACAAGGGACAAAATTATTTTATCCACCTGCCAAAGCACGGCAACAGGGGGAAAGAGAATTATATCACTTTTTGACATTAGACGTGGATACTCACCCCCCGCCTATAGCATGGCGACTAGTGGAAGAGAAAAAATACAGATATTTTGACATAACAAAGGGAGAAATTTGTCCTCATCTTTAGATGGTGGGTTTATGTATATCTCTTTGAAAAATAGTACATTACAGCAGAATCCAGTAAGTAAGCCTTCCTGGCCGAGTATGAGTTAACCGGACCGAACCGCAGGTGAGGTCCGGTTATATACGAGGGCAGGATGGCTTTCTTACTGGTTGAGGTTTGTATAATGCTTTTCTCAAAAATGAAAGAAAGTTTAACAACAAATTCGTTTAATTAATATTGAAGGTTACATTCATATTAGGGCAATTACTGATAGATATTGTGATCGATTTACCGGGGGCATTTATATTTGTTTGTTGTACATCTTGATTAACGGACTCTTGGCTGGCAGTAAATGTCTGTGAGACATTAATTTGGTTGTTTGGGAAGGTGGATGCTTGCGATGATGTTACGGGCAGGGGAATAGTGGTCGGTTCTTGGCGAGAGGTAGATGGCTGCGGAGCCAGGCTTAGCTGCTGTTGACGCGATGTAGACGGCTGCGGGGAGGTGGAAGATGATGTGTTTTGAGTATTCAATTTAATTTTTTTATTTATATTGCTTGTAATTTCACTTTTATTTTCTAATGACTCTTCTATGTATCCTTCTGCAACTCGGTCCGATTTCCACCCCCCGTGTCGTTTTATTGTCGTGAGATTGGCTCCAGAGTCAGCAAGAAGGGTAGCAGACGACCTCCGGAAACAATGGCCAGTATAGCTCTCTGGATTTGGTAAATTCAAATATTCTGCTATTTGTTTAGGTATTGCGGCAATCTTATGACGACCGATGTTTTGCCGCAAGCATGTCCCGTTTCTATAATTGATAAAAAAATTATCACTTTTCATATTTTCAGGGCGCAGGTCATGATATTTCCTTACAATATGAGCTGACTCCTTGTGTATAACAAAAGAGCGATCAATTTTTGTTTTTGTTTCTCGTACTTTTACCGAAATTATTTCATTATGGTATTCCACGTCACTGTTTTTAATATTACAGAGCTCCATACATCGGCAGGCGCCATTAATTCCCATTATAGTAATAACCTAAAAACAAAAAATAGTACATTGTGATACAAGGGGCTAAAATGACCCATTATAGACGAGGTAAGTTTTACTACCGAGCTTTAGCGAGGTAGTAAATAGAAACCGAGTTATAATGGGATTTTAGCGCCGTGTGTTACACCGTACTTTTCACTACGATTGCGAGAAAATAAAATAACCATATTTAATATAATAGTTTATTTTATTAAAAATGAAATGTACAATTTGTACTGTTGTTCTAACGAGATGTTTTTTCCCGGCAACATAATCTCAGTTCTCTGTGAAGACGAATATAATATTGTGTCGTCTGTGAGGTAAACGTAGGAGATAAAAAGAAATTCAAATAAATAATACAGCAAAAATCTTAAAATTTCGCGCCCATGCCTTTTTTTATTTCTTCTGTAGCTGGAATGCAACGCACACATCCTGCCAAAGAGTTCGGCGTTCGGCGCGTTTGGTTCCATTTTTAAAATAAAATGTCTTTTTTTTTTTTATGGAACAGTAATAAGTCAATTCTTCATGAATTATGAGTAAAGACTTTGCGCTTTCGAACACCGAACACGAAATTTAAAAAAAAAAAGCTTATTTTCCCTAGGGCTATAATGAGCAATTTTACGGCCCCTCTGGTACGCTATTATGACGGTCTTTTCGAGCAAGAGGAGTGAAAAAACTATTTAAATCGAGAATATAAAAATAAGTTTATGTTATTTGGAACCAGATTTAATAGCATATTTATATTATTGCAACCGACTAACAGACCACTTACTCGTACATCACAACAAGTTAAATTAAATAAGTAAACAAAATAAATATTACCTTCACTGCTAAATAAACTTCATCGGGTGCTTCATTTATAAACTTCTGTATGTTTTGGCTGGTAAATACATTCGATTTTTTTCCTTTGTAGCCAGTCGATTGTCTTTTCAACCAAGTTATTAAATTGGAATAATTCTTAATGTTTACATCGTGTTTATTTTGCACTACACATCGAAGCATAGAATACACAGCCCATAAACTTGTCGGCTGCATTGTTTGGCGAAGAAAGCTGAAATATGCCAAGAATACATTTTCAGATCAACTGTTGGCTTGTTTTTCTGCCTTCCACTTCATAAATTTTTCATAATTTTTCATGTATCGCTCCTTGGATTTTGGCGGAAGTAAATTTTCTTTTGCTAATTTGGCCTCAGCTTTTAAATCAGGAGGAGTGCCATCTATTTCCGAATCAGATTCGCTTGAATTCATTTTTTGGGATTATTTAAATTCACGCGGTAAATTAAAACACAATTGTCGCAATTGAATGTGAAATCCCGCCAGTCGTTGTTTTTTTTACTACAAAGTTTGCGTTTAGTTTTAAACATTGTTCTATTTTTACATTACATGAATGTTTTAGTAAAAAATGTAAATTATTGTTTTTGAAACTCCATGTTAATTTTAGAATGGAAAGTTTTAATCCAACATGATTTATAAACTGAAATGACTAAATACAAACATAAAATCCCACACTATACTTCTACAACATTACTAAGTACAAAACGCAACGTGCATACTTTTTCTGCGTCGCGTTATGTGTCAGACAGACCCATAAAAAAAAAAAAAAAAAAGTGTCACAGACAATAAAATGGATGTTTAAGGCTCCAAAATATATTATGTATCTCATAAAATGTCATACCAAAAAGAGATAGATATATATTTGGAGCCTCCCTCTAACCATGTTATAATGGCTAAACTCTAATCTGTGTCTGGTAGGTACTATGTTTTTTTTTTCTAAGCAGATCTAAAGAGGATGACCTAAACCGTGCGAAGCCATAAAAAAAAAAGGGATGAAGGATGACCAAGTGTCCAGTAAGTAAATTACATACTTACTTACTGGACAGTAGGAGATTCCAAATTTAAAATCTCGCTTCTTACCGGACAGTTGTGAATAGTCTCCGGTAGAGTTCACTTTCTGGATACTTTTTAGAGATGTTATGTCAACATTACATACCATTTTTGAGAAAATATAATTAGTTGTACCTAATATAAAAATGTCTCATGTTTACTGGAGCTTAGTGTTGTCGTCGGTTATATTTTTCAAGACAAGTATTATTAATACCTTGAATTCGCGTCCAGGAAATCAAAAAAGAAATGCTTATTTTGTTACGCCCGATTTTCTTGACACTGCCGTTAATAATATTCTTGAAGGCATTTTGTTTTAAAAACTTCCCAAATGTGATGGGATGCAGTGTGGTTCCATAATTTTCAGAGATAACATTTGTTTGGACGTGTACTACAAATGGCACGATGTCGGATTTTTCATAAAGATAACTTTATAAAAAATCAGACATGGCCATCAGACATATCCCAATTTGAGCGGGAACTAATAAATTCGGGGACAAGCGTTCCCCTGTCTTGTCCACCGTGACTATTTTATCCACCCATGTCGCCATGCTCGGAGGGTGGATAAAGTTGATAGAGGGGAATAGTATTTTGTCCTCTCCCCGTGGATAAAATGTCTCCGGCCATGCTAGCCCTGCTTAAAAGGACTGATCCGTATTAGTAGAGCGGAGCAAAGTAGAGAAAAAAAGAGAAACTCTTTGAGTGGTAGTGGGACTGAACAAGTTAGACAGATAGTTTGTGAAAAATTCTACTTGAATAGACCTAAACTTGAAGAAAACATGTTCATACATAAAGGGTGTGAAACACCTCTTCACGAAGCCGAAAGGTACTTGTTCTCCCCGTCATTGCGATCATTTTTTTGTTCTACACCATACCTGGGAACCTTCTAGTTACGGAGATATATGGGGGGTCAATGTTACAACTTTTTGACAAGTGTAATGGTTGTAACAGTTTTTATTCACCATCAAAACAATTATAAAAGTACAGACACTCATATAGACGGAACACAATGCAATTTGAAGAAACGGTGTGGGACATGGAAGATATTTGGCGCGAACGACGCGTAGGCGGCGCGAGATCGCATGCGACTGGCTGTGCGCGGGACGCGGGCGGCGCGGCGGTGTGGCGGGGCCGGCCGAGGGCGAAGCACAGCGGATTACCACGAGAGCGCGCGGTTGGCGCGATTATTCAAACGTATGTCAAAGTACGGCGGATTGCAACGAGCGCGAGTATTCGAATGCTCGTGGCGCGAGTATTTGAACGTTCGTCTTATATCCTCCCCCTCTAACCCAGGCGTTGCGTCCCCGAAGCCGGGTTAGCCTTACGAGGTCTCCCTCTCTTGCGTTTCTCTTGAATGGGGTCTTGGATGGGACCAACGAACGGTGTTAGCAACGAAACGTGATACCTCCCTAGCGAGACGCCGTCACTTATACGCTCCAAAGCGTATGTTGTACTACCGATCACCTCCTGAATACGATACGGTCCGTCGCGGCGGGGGATGAACTTCGGAGTCTGCCCTTTGCTCGTATCGTTAGAGCCCTGGGTCTTAAGCAGTACGAGATCCCCTACCTTATAGTCCGGCGCGGGGCGACGACTCTCATCGGCGAACTTCTTCTGAGCTTCCTGGGCTTTCTCGTGCACATCCCGTGCATCGAGCAGCACGGCTGAAAGTTTCTTAAGGAACGGGGTAATAGACAAGACCACGTTGTCGTTCTCGACGATGGCCCGCATCTCAGACAACACGTCGGCGGGCGCGCGTATCTCACGCCCGAAGTTAAGTAAAGCGGGAGAATGTCCCGTGCTTGCAGTGAACGCAGAGTTCATGGCGAACCGAATGGCGGGAAGGTGACTATCCCAGGAATCATGTTCCCTACCTACCAGTATCGCAAGCTGTGGTTTAAGATCGCGGTTCTTCCGCTCGACGGGGTTGGACTCCGGGTGGTAAAACGACGTCAGGGCCTGTTTGATGCCCATGACGTGGCACGTCTGCTGCATCACTTCGCCCACGAACTGCACGCCGTTGTCGCTGATGAGTCTTCTGGGCGTCCCATAACGTAGGTATACCTCGTTCACCAGTGTTTTGGCACACTCTTCGCTGGTGGCGGATGAAAGGGCAAATAACTCAACCCACCTAGTACAGGTGTCCTCCACTATGAGGATCCATTTATTGCCGGTAGGTGCCTCCGGTAGGGGTCCGAACAGGTCTACGGCGAGCACCTCGAAGCGGCGTGACATAGCTGGAACTTGCAGTAGGCCGGCGGGCTTTCGCGTGTCTACCTTGTACCGTTGACACGCTGCACAGTTTTTGACGTACTGGGCAACGTAAGTTCTCATCCCGGGCCAGTAATACTTACCTGCGAGACGCTGCAAAGTTCGCTCTGCACCGAAATGGCCGGCTGTGGGAGCGTCGTGGTACTCGGCTAGCACGTCCTTGCGCTCATGTTCCGGTACCACCAAACTGGCGTCATCATCTTCTTCATTGTCGGGTCCGTAACGATACAACACGCCGTCGACCACTACGTACCCTTTATCTGCCCAGGACCTCCCCCTAAAGGGATCGTCGGATTCCAACGCCTCGACGATCTTACGAATCTCCGGGTCCTTCAGCTGGCCGTCTCTGACGTCCCTAGGGGTGCGTGTGGGCAGGTCAACCACGGCGAGGCACAAGTCGCACTCGGTTCCTTCAGTCTCTTCCGTCGCGCAAGCAGGACGTGACAGCGTATCCGCGATCACGTTTGCCTTACCAGGTGTGTACTCAATCTTCAGGTTGTATTCCTGCAGGCTGAGCGCCCACCTGGCCAGGCGGCCGCTCGGCGACTTCAGACTCATGAGCCACCTGAGCGGCTGGTGATCGGACTTGACTGTCACATCGGCGCCGTCAATGTACCCTCTAAACTTCGACACCGCCCATACCACGGCCAGTGCCTCTCTCTCCGTCGTATTATAATTCTTCTCAGCGGCCGTGAGGAGGCGGCTGGCGTACTCGACGGGTCGCTCATCGGTCCCCTCCCCCTGGAGTAGAGCCGCTCCAAGCGCGTAGCCGCTGCTATCGGTCCTAAGGACAAATGGTTTCGTTCCATCAGCCTGACGGAGGATAGGAGCCGATACCAAGAGGGACTTGATGGTCTCGAACGCGCTCTGCTGTTCGGGGCCCCACTCCCAGGTGCTCCCTTTCTTCAGCAGAGAAGTCAGCGGTCTACTCACCTCGGCATAACCCGGTATGAAGCGCCTGAACCAGCTCGAGGTTTGCAGGAAACACTTCAGGTGCCTTACGTTCTGAGGGGGCGGCATGCCAGTTATAGCAGACGTCTTGTCTGGGTCCATGCGAATACCACCTGGTACGATGACATGGCCGAGAAACTTCACGGCATCTCGGGCGAAGTGGCTCTTTTCGCGATTCACCCGCAGGTTAAACATAGCAAGGCGGTCGAACACGGCTTCCAGGTCTGCGAGGTGCTTTTCGAACGAGCCCTCAGATAGCACCAACAGATCGTCCAGATATGCGACCAGAGTTATACCCGGTAAGTTGGATTTGAACCGGTCGATCAATCTCTGAAAGGTTGCCCCTGAATTCCGGAGACCCATGGGCATGCGCTTGAACCTGAAGGTGCCCAGCGGTGTCGTGAATGAGGTAAGGTCCCTATGATCAGGATCAACGCTCACCTGGAAATATCCGGATCGCAGGTCCAGTGTTGTCATGTACTTGGAGGTTTTCGCCGCGTGGAGCACATCTTCGATCCTGGGAAGTGGGTATCGGTCAGGCTCCGTGACCGCGTTGAGCTTGCGGTAATCGACGCAAAGCCTGTAGCTCCCATCTTTCTTCTTCACCAGGACGACGTTGGAGGCCCACGGTGACTCGCACTCCTCGATGACGTCGGCGCTGAGCAGCTTTTGCAGCTCCTTTTCCAAAGCTTCTTTCTTGGACGGCGATAACCTGTATGGTGGGGAGGCGAGGGGTTCCTGATTATCTCTTACCTTGATTTTATGACAGGCGAAGTCCGTGGGAGGTCCATCTGTAGCAAACTGGTTCGCTCTGCTACGCAGAAATGCGTTGAGCGCGTTCCTGTGCTCTGGTGGTAACTTCGTTCCCTCGTCGTCGCGCATGGTGACGTCGGAAATATCTGCCTGCATCAGCTCTGTGCTATTTAAACTAAATGATTGCACGAAAGGGAAAATCTGCTCAGGATTATCAGTAAAGAACCATGATTCCTGTGACAAGTCCAGTGTGACCCCAGCCTTAGTAATAAAATTACGACCTAACAATGTTCGGGTACTCTCACCTGGGAACACCACGAACTCGGTATCGACCTGCCTTCCTTCTAAAATCACGGGTACCGTCGCCGTGAGGACCGTTTTCACCTGGCGGGAACCGACCGCGAGTCCGATGGTCCGCTCCGCCTCGTGAAACTGTACCCCAACCGATGTTAAAATGGAGTACAACATGGAACCAGCAACGCAGCACGTAGCTCCTGTGTCGAGTATTGCGGCACCTACCCTATTCGCGATAGTGACCGATACCATAGCGTGTGACGGCGTCGTCGCGTGAGTTTCGCGTGTGACGTTCTCGTCGTTCACCATATTAAAATCGCATCGCGTCGCGGGTAACTGTTTTCCGCTACAATTCTCACATTTCGACTTTACAACACCGGGTTGGCCGCATCCGTAACAACGCAAATTACTAGCCCCATTATTGGTACTTTTACCCTCGGAAACCGCGCTAGTTGGTTGTTGTTTATTATTTTTGCTCTGGAGATTGCGACAATCTGTTACAACGTGACCATAAGATTTACAGAACGAACATCGAACGCGCTTATCACGTTTCGAATTCTCGTTCGAGTTTAGAGTGTGTTTCGCGACACTAGTACCGCACGAACTCGTGGTAACGCTGCGTTCGCGCTCGCTCGACTCGGGTTCGTGACCCCGGTCGCGCGGCGCGTCGTGCGATCGCGACAAGTTTTGACTTGCCGATTTCGTCGTAGAAACGATCGGGTTCGCGGCGTACGTACGAAGATTTAATTCGACAATAGAATCTTCTATGGCCCTCACTTTTTCTATCATAATATCAATATCGTTAACATCATCTCTAGGTAATCGCTTTCTCACACGTCGATGTAAAAGGCCGTAAATAAGGTCTAATTGCAAACACATCGGCACCTCGTAAGGTAATTTAGCAAACAACGACCGCACTCTACACACAAACACTTCTGCACGTTCGGAGTCTTTCTGGTCCGTGTCGACGATCTCCCGTAGCACTTTGTATGGCGGCAGCCGCATCCCGTACATGGCACGCAGGCGCGCCACGGCGTCCGGCCAGACGCTCACGCTGGCGCGCGCGCCGCGCCACCACACGGCCGCGTCGCCCTCCAGCAGTATCGGCAGACCGCGCAGCGCGTGCTCGTCGCTGACGCCCGCGCACTCCTTGTACACCTGCACCGCGTCGATGAACGCCTCCAGCACCTCCGCGTCGCGCGACCTCCCGTCGAAACGTGCAGTGCACTTGGCGAAGTTGCCTGTGACCGCGGACGAGTAGGCGCTGGGCGGACGGGTGTCGGGCGTTGGCGTCGATGTCGGTGACTTCCCGGAGCCGTTGAAAGCCCTCAGGGTTTCCACTAGGGTTCTGTTGGTTTCCGCTTGCATTCTGACGAAGGACTCCATGAAACCGGCTAAGACGGTCTCGGTGGTCGCACTCGTCGAAGCGCCGCCGGCGCGACCATGTGCCCCGGCGGGGACGGGGGCGGGGGCGCTCACGGCGCGCGGCTCCGCTTGGTCGTAGTATTCGGGCTCGCTCGTGTCGTCACTCATAATATCTTCACTCGATAGTACTTTCGCGTTTCGCAGTTCCATCGGCATGGCAACAGTTCGTCGTGTAACTTAATGTTTTCACCGATTGACGCGTAGGTAGGTATCTATCGCGGCACTCGCGACGAAACTTCTCGAAAGTATCTCAAGGTGGATTCGAAGCCACGAGTTGGGCAGCCACTGTAATGGTTGTAACAGTTTTTATTCACCATCAAAACAATTATAAAAGTACAGACACTCATATAGACGGAACACAATGCAATTTGAAGAAACGGTGTGGGACATGGAAGATATTTGGCGCGAACGACGCGTAGGCGGCGCGAGATCGCATGCGACTGGCTGTGCGCGGGACGCGGGCGGCGCGGCGGTGTGGCGGGGCCGGCCGAGGGCGAAGCACAGCGGATTACCACGAGAGCGCGCGGTTGGCGCGATTATTCAAACGTATGTCAAAGTACGGCGGATTGCAACGAGCGCGAGTATTCGAATGCTCGTGGCGCGAGTATTTGAACGTTCGTCTTATACAAGTTTTTTTTTAAATGCAAGTTTTTTTTGTAAGATTTTGACTTTTGACACCTCCACGACCCCCGTACTATTCAATTCATCCATCAGCACAGTGTTATAAGTGCGTTACATTGAGTTCTACCACAAAACATGATTTATAACCTCAAAAAAAAAAATTGTTTCCCAGCAATAATTTTTGCGTAAAGTTACTTAGTTTGATGTACAGAATGCTTGGATGGTTGGCTTTGTGATGAGGTGGTTTACACCCTGTATAGTTAAAAGTAGTAGTAGTAAACGGTAACGGCAATATAGTTTTCATCGAGTTCCCAACTATGTTGAGATCAGCTTCTAGTCTAACCGGATGCAGCTGAATACCAGAATTTTACATAGAGCAACTGCCTGTCTGACCCCTAAAACCCATTTAGCACTGGGTAATACCATACCCCTTGGTAAGGGTTGGTCCTACCCCCTGGTTGTCAAACTTTTTGGGCCACAGACCGCCTGTAACGACTGTCGAAGATCTACAAATGACAGCCGGGATCAACAGCTTAACGTACTTTCCGATGTGCCAACCTAGGCACGGACGGCCTAACCTAAAGATCGACCTGAGCGGCAGCTGTTATTGTAGTTTTCATCGAGTTACCTACATAAAAGCCAGACACTATGATTTCATTGTGACGCCTTTGCTGCTACGATTTGCGGTTACAATCGACGCCTGAGGTGTACTTTAAATGTTCTTTTATAATTCATCAGAGCAATAACCAAACAAAACTTACCCTATAAGCTCATAAGCTGACACTCATATAATACTCTCTTCTTTTAGAGTCTTCTCCTTTCGTATATTATCGACAATAATAAGTCCTCAAGGATAACCTATAATCCTCAGAGCGGATGTATGAGGAGTGGCGTCGAACCTTCGCGACAGTTTATTACTCCCTCTGACCTCTACAAGTGTTTGTCTGTTTTTATATTTACGTGAACGTGCGTGAGGTATTTTTAGTTCATTTATGGGTACAAAGGTTACTAGTACTACATATTTTTGGATTCATTTGAGATGAATATGAATGATGAAAAAGATTTAGAAACCCAGTCTCATAATACTTATAGGTATATAATATACATAACGGCTGAATTCTATGTAGTATTCATCATCAGAATATTATCATCTGCCCAGCCTTTTTATTTTACATGAAGCGACTGTCTATCTGACCTTCACAACCCCAGTTAGTACTGGGTTACGATACCCCTTGGTATGACTGGTTGTCAGTATTGGGCAGTGGTGTTATGATAATAACACTTGATTTTCTTCAGTGTGTCATGGATATGGGGCGTGTTTTTTATCATCATCATCATCTTCGTGCCCTTAACCCATATTAGTTGGAATCGTGTCTTTACCGTCAATCGGACATCAATCCAGATTCCGAGCTGTTAAAATGACTCAGTGATAACCCCCATAAAACGATAAAACGCTGCCGCCCGACCTTAACCGAACTCAGGACATCATGCTCGGTTGACTTTACCGCAAATCGGATTTCGTACGGGATTCTGAGAAAGAACCTTTCATCATAGTCACCTTATTATTATTATTAACATTCCATTTCTAGGATTAGTATGTGTGACATTTTAACGTATTAATTATTTCAATAATCCCCCCCCCCCTACAAAACCTAGTTTTCTCATAAAAAGTAACGGCAGTAAAAAGTCATTTAACAGCTATGTGCGTGATCGTGACACGCTGTAGGACACGGCGCGTGGCGGGACAAGGACGAGGATGTTTATCACGATAAACAGATGGTGTCCGACTAAACACGGCGCGGTTGACGACCCCTGACGCCGTGACGTGACGTCAGGACGCGCTGCCATTGAGGGGAATGGGGTAGTAGATAGTAGAAAAGGAAGTTAAGTTGTTTTTGAATGTTTTTTTATAGTTTAAATATTTGACCGATTACCGCTTTTATATTTAAAATTGGTGCGCCAGTAAATATGACGCAGGATTTAACTGAAAAGATCGAAACCGTTTTCTCGATTTTTCAAATTAAAAATGCACTGTTTTAGACTTTCACGGTTTTTCACTACATAACACTTAAAGTACTTACGGGATTATTTCCGTGATTTTCTTTTTTTTTATTTGACAGCGTCGAAATATCGAGTGCTCGAAAAACCAAAAGAAAATCACGGATATAATCCCGTAAGTACTAAGTGTAAATTAAAAATGTTTTTAATTTAATGGTTTTAATGTAAAAATTGAGAGCCAGGAGTGCTGTCTAAAATTGTCGTTCTCTTAGAAAAGAACACGCGGAAAAGTTCTATGGTTAATAATAGCCTATAATTATGTTGCCCAGACATAATATCAATACAACAAAAAAAAACATTCAAATCCGTCCAGTACTTCCGAAGATTAGCGTGTACAAACAAACAGACAAACAGATAAACAGACAGACTTTTTTTTTTAGATTCGTGCTCTATTTATTATTTTTTAAATATATTCAATGCACAGACACAGTTTTTTTACTCTGTTATTATATTATGTATAGACTAGCTGACCCGCGCAACTTCGTCTGCGACACATAAGTGAAAGACAGGGTTACAGAGAGTGGCTCGTAAGCACCTCTAATACAATTGTCAAAGAGCACATCACATCACACACATCATTCCGCATAATGAAAAGCACGCCCGGTACATGATCATTATTTTGCTGCTGAGTTATTTAAAACGGTGTATCTCTGATATTCATTGAAATCAAATTACGTATCCAAGGGCAATTATGTTTAAAATTAAATACTTGTGATTAACAACGTATTTATTTTGATAAGGATAAATTACCATGTTTATAAAAACAGTTTAAAGGGCTTCTCTCGACGTCCTAACGTCTTCATCCTTAGTTAGACACTCGATGACAGTCTCATACTCCAGCTAGATCTGAAGTTCTCATCAACGTGTATGAAATGAGCCGCGACACGATATAGCTGCTGTAAACTGTTGCGGACCTCTTACAACTATAAGCCATTTCAAATTTCGAACTCTACGTGCCTATGAGGCCGTGTCCTAAAGTGCACAACCTCTTTAAAGCTTAAAAACCTTCAAATGCGGTGTTATTATAGTACGGTGACTATCGGGACATTCCAATTTTAAAGAGTATTAGCACCAAGTTTTTATGTGAGTCCAACCTTTTTTGAATAATAGGATTGAGTTTTCAAACTTATATCAAAATAACATGTAGTTTAAATCAAAAGCACTAAGGTCACCACAGGTTCACCAAAAACATGACGGTCTGATTATCTAAAAACAGCTGTTTAAAACACATTTTTGTATGGGAGCATGTCACAGGGACAGCGGTTTTTAGAAAATCAGACCATTATCTCTTCGGTGAACATGGACCTAAGGAGTGTTGATATCAAATTCGAAACAAATCACCGCCAAAATAACTTTCTACCCCTTTTTTCATCAATTCAACACGTCTTCCATCAATTCTGTTAAAAATTTGAAATAGATTGGACCAGTAGTTCGTTGTATTATTTTATTTGTAATATGTAATAAACAGGGTGGAAACGGTTAACGGGGCAGTAAAGGGAGCTACATTAACCGTTGAGTATAAGAAACAGGATCGATTGGCATCAAAAAAATGTTGTGTAAAATAGCAATTTTCTTGCTACCCGTACGTTTTTTTTTTTAATCTGTGAATGGGGATCAAAATTTCACGAAAAATTTCGGATGGTTTTCTAAGACCATTTTCATGTAGCTGCAGTGACTTTTTGAGTACTCTAACCTGGGTTGGTCTGGAAGAACTTTTTGATCAGTGTCGGAAAGAAGATCGATTGGCATCAAAAAAATTGTTTTATGAAAAATGGCAATTTTCTTGCTAACTGTACTTTACTTTTTTATTAAATCTGTGAACAACACTTCTCGAAAAAAATACGGGTTGTTTTCTAAGACCATTTTCGTGTAGCTGCAGCTCCCCTTAATTCCCCGTTTACCGTTTCCATCCTGTATTAATTACGTATACCGAGGAAAGCCGATTTTCTTGAGTTCCGCTATTTTGGGCGTATTCACTTCAAAAATCAAATTTCAAAAAAATTGAGAAATTATATTTACCTGTATTAGATTTAAAGTATTTACAACAACTTTTAAAGGTTTACACTTCATTGGATTTTATTCTATAGGTGTATGAAGTTAGTTAATTTTAAACACAAAACCCTCTTTTTTACGTCTCTGGATGAGATTTAAAAAAAATGCTGAAACAGGTATTTCTTTATTTTTAATAATAAGTATTTACTCTGAGTTTTATGATTCTAGAACAATCTAAAATTTTTTTTCATACAAACTTTACCCCCCCTTTTCACCCCCTTTTTCCAAAATTTTCCATAGTTTCTATAGCCTAAATGTTATTCTGAGTTCATTTAATTAGAATAGTGAAGTTTTCATCAAAATCCGTCCAGCAGTTTTTACGTGATGCGCGTTCAAACAAACAAACAAACAAACAAACAAACAAACAAACAAAAATTTTAAAAATGGTTTTAATATGTTCAGTTACTTATTTTAAGTCACCCTGATCGGTTTTTTTTTTGAAATCTTCAATGTACAGATTTTTTGGTCTCAACGAATTTATTATATGTATACTGCCGTGCAGGCCCTAAAGTGCAGTATGAGGAAAAAAGCGGTTTCGAGAAAACCGCGAAAAACTTTTTAACACTGTTTTTTTTTATATTATTAATGTGTATGGTGCATATTTTTATTGCTACGAGGACTAAGTGACAACAAAGATGGTATTTACAAAAACAAATGTTAATTTAGTTTGTTAGATTTTAATTAAAATCGGGTTTTTTTAAATCTTACCGGTTACTGCACGCAAAAAGTTACACATATGCAGATTAAAATGCGGTAAAAATACTTGATACTACATATACTATGATTTTTATGCTACTTTACAGACTAATTTGCAGCATAAGACTTTCTTTACTGCATTTTAATTTGTGTCTTGAACTAATTGCACATGTAGTATATAACAATTTCTTCCAACTTACGAGTTTGTTTTAGGTAGGAATTTACAGAAAAAATTACATTATGTATGTAAAAAATTGTCGTTTATTTTATAATATTACAAGATAATAGTAACTTAAAATTAAGGTGCTTTGAACACAAGCGGTTCTAAAGACATTTCGATAAAAATTAAATGATAGAAAGCTTTTTGGTTTCACAAGAAACATGAGATCTTTCAATTAAAATAATGGCACATTTATATTTTATAACTAAAAATAACTCACAAAAAATATCAAAAGTATCAAAAATAACAAATGCTCAACATTCGATACATCTCTATATGGCATGCATTTTAATACAAAAATAATAAAATACGGTAATTATACGAGTATCATTTCATCGGTTTCATTACCAAAACAAAAGATAAAACACAAAAAAAAACGAATGTATTAAAAAAAAAAACATAAAAGCTTAACGCTCGGTACATTTTTATATGACATGCATAATCAAATTACCTATGATTCGGTATCATCATCAAAAGGTTTCTACAGCCGATAAAGGTAACGAATAACACTAAATAAAATGCCACATTTTAGTACTTTGCTGCATTTTAATCTGTAGCTAATGTGAAATAAACTAATGATCAACCATGCAGTATTAACACTGTTGGTACAAAAACTACTTACTGCGTTTTAATTTATATCCCTCAGTATATTTTTGGGTTTAGAATACAGATTTTTTTTTGGTAAAATAGATATTTACTGCGTTTAACTTGGTAAAGTGACGGATCGTGGTAGACGTAACTGCCATAACTGTATTTTAGTTGGTTTTGTAATATATTTAGACATGCAAAGTTAAGTTACTGCTTTCACTAATTTGATTTTTTTACCGTTTAAGGCATCCTAACAAAAACCTGATTAGATCTTCATGTTCCTTATAACGTGTCCATTAAGGTTCAATATTCAACAAAAAAATAACAAAAAACCTGTTACTGCGTTTTAGGGTCTGCACGGCAGTATAGATTATGCCCATGAAATAAGGTATTAGTACAATTCGTGCGTTTTGTGACTCTTGTTCTCACACCTGCAGATTAACACAATACAATGTACTAGCATTATTCTCAGAATCCCTTTTCATTTAACACATTGTTAAGGAGTCTACTTGTCATGTCCAGATTGGTTTTTCAGTTAAAAGTTTAATGAACTTGACTGCTTCATTGGTCTGTTTAGTCAAGTGCTAGACTAGACTTTAGTGGTCACAATGTGCGACTCTAAGCTTGGGGATTTGGGTTCAATCCTCAGGCCAGCAGTGTTAGGTTTTTCATTATTTCGTTTAGACACTGATGTATTTGAAGGTGGTTCATGACGTCTGACAATGACTGTTAGAAAATAATACCGCGGCCCTGGAACACAAAGGAACATGAATTAGTCAGTAAAAGTCTGACACTCCCTTCCGCTCACTTTCTTTGCAAATATTTCTCTGTTACGCTAAAGTTAGATCTCGCAGAAGATGGCGGAAACAAGCTGGACCAGTGCAGTGGTCCACATTGGCCCTGAATCGGAAGGATTGGAGGTCATGGGGCGGGACATTTGCCCATTAGAGGGATGGTACAAGCTAACAGTATACTAAACTTAGGTCAGACCGTATAAGAAGTGGTTCGTTCAACACACTTTGTCTCCAAAAGCAGCCGACGCGGCGATTCAATTCTCTGCGCAGCCCAGCTAATTTCACTTGAAATATTTCACCAGATTTTAATTACTCCAGGACTTTGTAAGTCGAGAAATTCAGCAACTCGTCCCACATGTCAATATTCTCCCAGCTCAAACCACAAACAAAATGACCATGACCACTTCTTCACGTTCGACATTGAGTGAACTTTATATCTAAGTAGGCCATTTGCCATCTAACCGAATTTTCTTCGTCTTACTAATGCGTTTAGTAACTTGAGCGGAGTTTTTAAGATCAGAGAGGCCATCATGAAGTATCACATTTAGATAAAACTTGAGAGTATATTAAGCGTTCTTATTTTAAGGATAATTTATCGTCATTAGGTCGTGAATATCGTCGTCTAATGTTCAGCTTTTAGTTATTTTTGGATGTTTTGTAATCTACAATATTTATTATACGTAAAATATGGTAATATTTTCTGAGAAAGGCTTCGTGGGAGTATCTAATGACGGTATTAGGGACATCGAATTGCAAACTGTTTGTTACCATGAATTCCGCCTATGTACTCGTACCACTCTCCTGTACATGATGTTTAAATAAATAATTAAATAATTTCTTTATTTTTTTTTTACTAATTCATTACAATTTTAAACATTTTTAAAAACATATAAAAATATAAAAATTGTAGCCCACCGTTATCGGGAACAGGGTCTAAGCTGCCGGCAGTCAGGGCTTCAGAGAGAGCAACCTCCTAACAATATGAATCGTGTCCAGGAGTACCGCTTACTGAATCAAGCCCTTGATCCAGCTGCCTAACGAGAGCCTGCTTAGATATTGATCGAGGCTCTTGGCAATAAAGCCATGGGCCGATACGACTATCGGCACAATGATCGCTGAGTTCACTTCCCACATGTCAACAACCTCGCGAGCTAAGTCAAGATACATGATTAAAATTTGTTCATCACGATTATTATTAAATGACGACCTGAATGGCATAGCAGTAGTGAGGCTGCCTTACGTTCTTAGGGTCCCGGGTTCGAATCCCGGTACGAGCAAATGTTTGTGTGATGAGCATGGACATTTCTTTACGAGTCATGTATGTTTACATGTATAATAAGTATGTATTTACAAACAAAAAAAAACTTTTTGTTGTATATCAACTATCTGGTGTCTACGACACAAGGATTGCTTAGCGTGGCGATACGCATCCAAAAAAAAAATCTGTCTGTTTGTTTGTTCACGCTAATCTTCGGAACTACGGAACGGATTTGAATGTTTTTTTTTGTTGTATAGATATTAAGTACGGGGCAACATACAGGCTATTATTTATCTTGGAAACTTGAACACCTGAAGCAGAACCGCAACGGACCAGCTAAACTAAAAGAGATACAAAAATGACACCATAGCAAAAATTGTTTCACGTGATGAGCATTTTCTGCTGAGAGAATAAATTTGAAGATCTGGAACACCTGATGTGAAACTCCAAGAGCCCAGCTACACTATAACAGCAATGCAGCATAACAGCAGGAATGACATCTTAGCAAAAGTGATTCAATTTGATGAGCACTCTCTGTTGATTTATAAAAATCGAAAATCTGGAACACCTGTTGTGGAACTCCAAGAGCCCAGCTACACCATAACACATGTAGGAATGACGTCTTAGCAAAAGTTGTTCGGTCTGATGGGCATTTCCTGTTGACTTATAAAAATCGAAGATCAGAAATATCTGATGTGAAAATTTTTGTTTTAAATTAGTGATACACTAATTTTACTGTATAATTATAAAATAACATAAGCTGGGAGTACTCCACGTGGTGAAGGTGGTAACAGTTTTGGACTGATTTTCGATGACGATGGTTTATCATTGAAAATTTGACTCTACTGGCCAAAACTCCCATTTATTATTTTATTTTATCGAATAAATATGTCTTCGGGCTTATGTTATTTTAACAGAATGTCGATATCATCTGAAGAATCGAATGTGTCTCAAGATATAGCCGTAGGGCATGGCGATTTTTCTTGAGATGTTAAGGTACGGAGTGCATTTATGCATACTCCTATGATTGAATAAGCCACATATTCCGCTATCGGAGGTATGGTTCAAAATTGTACCTTTTGTGAAGCTGTTTTAAATGGCAAAAAAAAACAAACGGTATGTGTTGCTCAGGTGGGTAAGATCCGGTATTTTCCCGTCCCCGGACTGTTAGAATTCGACTCGAATCAAACGTTTCAGATCTTCGATTTTGACGACCCCGTTGTCACTGGCATAAGCAACCGGATCCGCGTACGAAGTCGCGGGCAGAAGCTAGTATTAAATAAAGGTAAGTAAATTTAGATCAAGATCTTTATTAATAGAACTTTCATCTTAAATGAGATTTGATCCGAGTTTCATAAACTTTTAAAAGGTATCACATTCCTGCGACGCAATAAAACGCAGTTGTTGTCGAAATATTCCTAAACATAAATTGTTGCTTGTTATCTGTTGGATAATGTGACGTATTTGAAGCTTTGTTTTCTTGAGATTTCAGTAACGTTGAATTACTTTATATTGAGTAGACATTCTATGCTTTATTAGACTTTAGAAGTTATGATTTTGGCTTAAGGTGAAAGCGTCAGGGTGACCCGCGAAATTCAAATTTTCTTACGTTCCTCGACTCTTATGAACTTGGACGGTTGTATTGATGATTCTGATTATTATAATTCTATAACTACATACGTCTTACAGCCACGACCGATATTTCCATCAACATACAACTTAGCACTGCGCTGTAAATTGCAAAAAACAATGGTTTGATTGTCAACTTCCCGCATTCATGCTAATTTGCATGGGATCGTCGGTAGCAGCAGCATGTGTTCATCATACCTGTATGTTATTCAACACTATTTAATATTGGAATGTTTTGACTCATGATCTCTGGTCATTATGTCTCATGCAGTTCGTTTTTGTGGGTTGAATAGACGTTAAGGAAATAAATAAATATCGCTGAACATTACACACAGCGCCATCGAAATCTTATTTAACAGCATTTTTTAATAATATCGCTGGACATTAACACATCGCGCCATCGCCATCTAGTGCCACACTAAGCAAGGCTTGTGTCGTAGTCACCAGACAGTTGATATACTACATATACTTAATTATACTTTTTGTTTGTAAATACATACTTATTATACATATAAACATCCAGGACCCCAAGAACGTAAGGCAACCTCACTACCACTACGCCATTCGGGTCGTTTTTAAATGGTACCTTTGGAAATATTGTCCTTATTTTCACTTAAGTTGAGCCCCTCCAGATTTATATTTCTGGGTAAAACGATTTTCTCGAAACTCTCATAACAATAAGCACGACGACAGTATCAAAAAATTACGAATCTATTTAGTCCGTCAGTTAGAGTAGGTATTGGAAAATAATGGACACGTATTTTTTATTTTTGTAAATATATCAATGAATATTGACAAAGATCGAAACTCGGGAGTTGGGGGCTCGTGACGTCAGAAATCGGTAAAAATATAACGAGGCGTGACGTAGGTAATGAAAATTTTAAAAGCGTCGTATCATCAACAGTTTTGGTTTATGTAACAAAAGAAAAAATACGGTTCAAATATTTGTTGATAATCTGAGGTCTAACTGAGGGACTGATTATTATTTTATTGTCGTTTACCCTCTTACCCATTAGAGACTATTCTGAAAACTCAAGCTATAAAATAAATAAAGATATAAATAAAGTAGGTATAATATCAATCTATCTTTAAAATATTCTACGTCATCGACACCTGACTACACAAAAGTTTAAAGGTCAGGGTAAAGCTGATCTAGCCAATTTTCCAGTTTCAAGAACAATAATAGAAACTGTATAATTGTTATCAGACCCAGTTTTATTACCTTTTTACGTATTTTGTTACAATTTTGATTAAATGTTTTAGTTGTGTTTTAAAATAATATGGAGATATGCAATTAAAAAAGACAAGGTGTATATTTTGCTTATACACTGGGGCTAATTAAAGTCCAATTACATAAAAAATGGTTTAATAAAATAAGATGCGTACAGTAACAAGGTTGGTAGTGGAGTGGCTAAGCCAATACGGGTGGAGAGGGAACAGCTTAGTACGATTACGCCTGGCAAAATATTGCTAGCAACTAGCTGTCGATCGCAGAGATGTTGAGTTCGAAGATGGTGAGGCAATAGGCCGCAACATATTCCCGGCCGTTGAAAGGTTCCTTTCAACCATTTAGTTCCTCAGCGGTAGGCAGCGGACATAGTCGGGTGAACGGTCGACGAACGCAGCCTCGAGGAGTTTTGATTTCGGCGACTCGTGCTGCTCCATCTGGTCCAGGGAACAGCCGCAGAACTCGGCCAAGGCGCCAGCTTAGTGGAGGTGTATTATCTTCCGCCAACAGAACCATATCGCCCACGTTGAGCTGAGCGTTTCCTTTGCGCCACTTCGTTCGCTGCTGCAGCTCCGACAAATACTCTTTCTGCCACCTCTGCCAGAAATGCTGTCTTATTGTTTCAAGACGTTTGTATCTATTGTGTTGGTTGCCATCCTTCTCTGCCAGGGCTGGTAAGGGCAGCGCAGTTAACGGCCGACCTATGATGAAGTGCCCTGGGGATAAGGAGAGGAGGTCGTTAGGACTGGATGACAAAGGACACAAGGGACGGCTATTAAGAATCGCCTCCACTTGTGCAAACAACGTTATAATTTCTTCAAAAGTTAGGTTACTATTGCCAATAACCCGTTTGATGTGGTATTTAGCCGATTTAACGCCGGCTTCCCAAATGCCGCCGAAGTGAGGAGCGTAAGTAGGTATAAAATTGAACTTAATACCCTGCTGACTTGCAAAATCAGATATAGGTTCTGTATTTTGTTTTAGAAAATCGCCTATCTCCTTCGCGGCAGCGACAAAATTACGACCATTGTCACTAAATATTTCCAATGGTTTTCCTCTACGTGCAATGAACCTTCTAAGTGTCATCACAAATGCATCTTTAGTTAAATCACTAACTGCCTCCAAATGAATGCATTTGTAACGTAAACACACAAAAATACACATATAACACTTTATTAAGCGACTTCCACGACCTTTGCGATTAAGTATAAAAAAAGGTCCAGCAAAGTCCAACCCAACGGACAAAAAAGGAAAATCTGGGTTCACGCGCTGTGAAGGTAAGTCACCCATTTTCGGGCACAGCGTTCTGCCACTTAAGCGCCTGCATCGCACGCATTTGTTAGCTGTCCGCCTAGCAAGATGTTTACCATTGATAGGCCAGACTGTTTCCCTAACTGTTGCTAACAGCAATTGCGGGCCTGCATGCAAGTTCACGAGATGCTCTTTGTCAAAATACAATTTAGTTAATTTATGCGAGGCGTGCAAAAGTATTGGATGCCTTTTTTCAAAATTACATGCGGACGCATCTATGCGTCCACCGACACGAATTAAATTATCATTATCTAAAAATGGAGACAATGATAATACTTTGCTGCGGGCCGGCAGTTGTTTACCTTTTATAAGTAAGTCGTATTCCGTAGGAAAAGATTCACGTTGAGCGATAACGCATAATGAATGAAATGACTCACGCAGCTCATCAGCTGTTAGTGTACCTACACGCTTATTTTTCGGATGCTTCATGTTGAATATGAATCGCCGACAACGTGCAATTAGGTTACGAAGTTTATTGAATGATGTAAAATTATTAAAATCTATTAAATTATTATTATTAACTATTGAGGTGAATGTCTTTATTTCAGGTAAGCCATTCAAAACGCATTCTTTTAACAGTGGCCATTTAGATTCATTTTGGTGTAAGAAGCTAGGGCCTGACCACCATAATTCCATGGATAGCAATTTTTTTGCATCCACACCCCTAGATATTAAATCTGCGGGGTTCATTGCAGTGGGCACATAACGCCACGACGATGCCTTAGTTAGTTCGACTATTTCACATACACGATTAGCAACGAACATTTTTAATTTAGTTGGGTCACTGTTTATCCAACTTAGAACGACACTGGAATCGCACCAGTGCCAGTGTACTAATCTTCCCGGCCTGCACCGGAGTGAATCTACAACAGATTTACAAAGTTTAGCGGCCAATAGTGCAGCACATAATTCAAGCCGTGGTATTGTAGTCGGCTTTACAGGCGATACTTTTGACTTGGCGCATAATAGCTTGATAGTGCTGTCACCATTGCCATTGGTTGATTTTAAATAAATACATGCTCCATAAGCACATTGAGACGCGTCACTAAACGAGTGCAATTCTATAAGTTTAGGCTTGTCACATAACACTAATCTAGGAATCTGAAATTTGTGCAAGTATTCTAGATTTCCTGTAAATTTTAGCCAATCGTCCCTCATTTCCTTGGGAACCGGTTCGTCCCAATCTAATTTTTGTTGCCACATCTTTTGTAGCAAGATTTTAGGCTGAATTATAACCGGACTTAGAATTCCTAAAGGGTCGAAAATTTTAAAAGAATTTGACATAACAAACCGTTTTGTGATCGTTGCTTGTTTATCAAGCGTAAAGCTTTTAAGTGGAAAAAATAATGTGTCACTGGATGGCGTCCATCCGAGACCAAGAGTACTTGATGATTCACTAATAGTTAAGTTGTCTTGATTTAAGTTTAGATTTTCAAAGATTAATGGGTTATTACTTTTATATTTTCTTAAGTTAAAACAGCCTTTTTTTAAAGTTTCGGATACGCTCTTTTGAATGTAACGTAAATCCTGTGCGTTATCAGCACCCGTTATTAGGTCATCTACGTAAAAATCTTTTTGGATGATGCATTTAATTGTTTCATCATCCTGTTCTTCGCCCAGTTGCCATAGGCAACGTGTGCTTAGATAACTGGCACTTGCGGTGCCATAAGTGAGTGTATTTAAGTCGTAAGCTCTAATAGGTTGTGACTCGTTCTCCCGCCATAGAATACGCTGTAGACAACGGTCTTTTTCAGCTACGAGAACCTGCCGATACATTTTTTCAATGTCCCCAGTTATGAGGAACTTGTATTGTCTAGCACGGATTAATATAGCGAATAGAGATTCTTGAAGGGTCGGGCCTACCATTAAGATATCGTTTAGAGCATAACCGGACGTGGACGCTGCTGACCCATCAAAAACAACACGCAACTTAGTCGATTCACTCTCTTGTTTTAATACCGCGTGATGACATAAGTAATACGCTGGGCCTTGTATCTCTTTAGATAAGGAAAGATGCCCTAATTCAGCGTATTCTTTAATAAATTCTGCGTATTCAGATTTTAATAGTGGATTTTTTCTAAATCGTTTTTCTAAATAACGCAACCGCTTTTTTGCTAAGTTATAAGTATCTCCAAGGCAGTCTGGAGTGTCCTTTAGTGGTAGATTTACACAGAATCTGCCCGTGATTTCCCTAACAGTGTGAGCGATAAAATGATTTTCGCAAAACTTTTCATCTTCGCTCATTATACGTTTTGTGGGAACCTCTTCTAATTCCCAGAATTTGCATAGTGATTTTTCAAAATCATTTTGATTTGACACTATGGCTTTATTGCAATAAATATTTTTACTAGCAACATATGGACTTATAGGTCCGGATATTATCCAGCCTAGCTGCGTATTTATCAGCTTTGGATTTTGTGGGCCAAGGGAACGTTGTTCGTCACCTAGGATGTCCCAAAATAAATCAACGCCGATCAAGACGTCAATAGGTGCAGGCTGCCCGAATGTAGGATCAGCTAGCACAATGTTTTTAGGCAAATTCAATGAATTAATATTGACCGGGTACTTTGGTACGAAACCGGTTAATTCCCTTAAAATAAGACAATAACATTTTGCACTGTATTTATGATCTAGAGATTTTATTTGCACATTACAACTTTCGGTAATGTGAGAAGAAACTGTGTTTCCAATACCTACGACCTTTAGCGAGTCAATAGGTATAGCTTTTACTGAAAGCCTATCCTTTAATGCTTTAGAAATAAAGGATGATTGGCTGCCGCAGTCTAGCAGCGCTCTAACCTTCTCCTTTTGCTGGGTCAATGGATTAGAGACTTCAATCATAGCTGTTGACAAAAGTGTTTGACTTGAATTTCGATTTGAAAAACTAGCAATCGTTTCACCATTACTATAGTTACGCTCGTCTATCGCTACAAGACTATTAGCGTCAGGACATGCCGTGGGGCGGTGCAGAAAACTATGGTGCTTTTTATTGCACTCACGGCACGGTCCCATGCGACATCCTTCTACATGATGTCCCTGCCTGAGGCAGTTGACACACAATTTATATTTGTCGACATCTAGCATTCTTTCATCTATCCCCTTTGCCTTAAAAGTGGGACAGTCAAAAATTCTGTGATTATCGTTACAAATAACACATAAATAGGCGTTAGAACTGCTAGTATTAGTATTTTTAGCTTTATTTAATTTAGTATTAGAAGCAGCAAATGACTTCGTGTGGGTATTTTGACCGAAACGATTTTGACTATTCACTGTAACAGAACTACTGCGCGCGCCGGCTATGTGGCACTTGGGTACACTGTTATCTTGTTTATTTCGATTTAATGACTCCAAAACCTCAGCGCGATCAGTCATGAACTTATAGAACTGTTCTAACGTAGGGTTATCTTCGTCTATGTGCTTAGTATATTCCTCCCATTTTACCATAGTATTACTGTCTAACTTTTCCGACAAAATAAAAATAAGTAGACCATCCCATTGGTCCGTGGGTTGTCCCAAACTGGCCAAAGCACGCAAGTTTTTCTTGACGTGGTCAACTAAAAATCTCAAGGACCTCTCTGATTCGCGTGTTATCTGTTTAAAGTTAACAAGTGAATTATAGTGGTGATTGACTAAAACCCTTTTATTGTTATAACGATTACAAAGTAATTTCCATGCTTCCGAATAATTTGCGGTTGATACCTCAAGGTTTGCAATAATTCTCGCGGCATCACCTTCTAAATACGACATGAGATAATGAAACTTCTGAATTGATGTTATATGTTCATTTCTGTGTATCAAACTCTCAAAAGTGTCACGGAACTCCAACCATCGAAAATAAGAACCGTCAAACTTAGCTATTTGGATTTGAGGTAGTTTTACGCCAGCTGCTTGATTATCCGAACAACAAGAATTATCATGAACGGAACCACGTCTGTGTTCACATTCGTTCTTTGAAAATTTATCCACTAATGTTTTCGCAGTGGCAATGTTGACTATAATGTCGCATTCTATACTTTCGCGTTCATCTAGTTCAGCTTCCAAATTATCTGAATTTAAGACCTCGATCTCATTTTGCAAGTCATCAGTTCTAACTGACAGTGCCTCGAATTTAGCAAGCTTTAACCTTAACTCAGTTATTTGTATAGTATTCAGCTCAGTAAGCTTTGAAATGCTACCCAAATAATGCTTAAACTTGGTTATCTGACCTTTGGCCGACGATCTTTTAACAATTAAATCTTTCAAACGACATTTATCTACAGATTCATTAGGCATTGTGAGCGCGCACGAACAAAAGTACTAAGTTCAATAAATTATCAAGACAACTTTCAACGTTAAATAAATGTAAAGAAAAGAATAGCTCACGCTCCTCAACTCGACGACACCTGGTGATCGCAAACCGGTTACGCTCGCACAGCTGATTGCAGTTGGCGAGTTACGTCACTCGGCTTGGCGTAGATAACAATCTGAAATTATCGGCGTTAAAATATAAGCATTTATTGCTGAACTAAGAAAAACGACCTTTGGACCTGCAGATTTTCTTTGAATGTGTAGGTAGGTAGGAATAATGTATTGCTTGGAATCCTACTTTTTACACGATTTAATTTTATATTAATATGGAATATAATTATTAATAAACGTTCGTATTAACGGCTTGTAACGAATGAAGCTAAATTATTCAACCAAGAAAATATTTTTATTAACTTGTGGGTGGGTTGACTAAAGTATAAAATGATGATGCAATTTTCTTTAAATCATTGATTTGCACAAATGCATTCGACTTCCAATAACCAGGAACGATATTAAAAGGTATTTCGGATGTGTGTGAAGATTAGGAAAATAGGAGGGAAGGGCACTTATCTGATTTTACAGAAGTCCGATGCGCGATGTGATTCTTTCGCTGAATCACCGCTCGCTTCAGCCTGAACTCGTAGATGATTCTGGCTGCACCCGGCGGCACCTTGTGTCTTGAACCTTTCTTCGATCTTCAATCACGCCAAAGAAGCCAGTGACCTTTGTACGGCAACGTGGTTTCGAGGTTTCTCATCCGATTTTCTTGCTACTTTTTCTTCGTAATTTGGTTTCTTGACAATGTATTTCTTCGCAATTTTGTTTGTAGTTCCCCTCATGGACCACCAATATGTATATTTTGCTTATAAAAATGGGGTGCTCATTTCTTTCTTTCTTTCTATATGTCTCAATGCTTGAAATTTATCTCATAATAGAAAGTGTAGGGTACTTGGTTAGACTTGGCTCGACTTAGAAACCAAGTTTTAATCATGCTTGTTAAAACTTAACTTGGTAAGTATTGTATAACGGGCTGGTGTCCGCAACTCAGGCCGGACAGGCCGTGTCGACGGCGCGTTCGTCTTCCACGCGCGCCTCAAAGAGATGTCAGCATAGAGAGAGGGGCCCGCAAGGGCCGAAGCCTGCCGGGGTTGCGGGCCTGTTCGAAAGAGATACCGCGGCCCCGGAACGTAAAGGGCGAGGAAGGAACATGGATGGGTTTTAGTCAGTAAGAGTCTGACACTCCCTCCCGCTCCGCCCAGAGTGGGAGAAGTAATTTGATGATTTCCCATCCTAAAAAAAAAAAAAAAGGTAGGTACATAGGCAGTACAAATCGCTCCATTCAAAATTAGCCTGCGTTGTACCGCTGCAGTTCAAAAGCCATACTTGCTTCTTTCTGTCTTTAAAATTATCTGTTACCGCAATTGGTTTAGTCCCGTAACAAAAGAAAAGCGAATCATGGAAGAAGCCTACTAATCCGCCAATCTAAAAATACTCAGAAACTGAACTAAAAAGTCACATTAAAGTCACAAGTCCTTAAGACCAAAAAGCAAATAAAATAACAAGTTCAATGTCCCTTCGGGGCGCAAGTATGAATGGGCTGGGGTGACCACACGGCGGGATCTTCCGGCCCAAGTCATACCCGGATTAACTTCGGGACATAGATTAATTACTTCTACGTCACCTAATTTAAATGTGAAACTTTTGAGATAAGAGTTCAGATTTGGGTTGAGTGGGCTAATTATAATCTTAAAGGAAGAACATTTTTGTTATCTTTATATTAAGGACATCGCTTTTAGAACTTAAAGTATTTTTCAATTATTTCAACTGTTATCAAGTCAAAACAATAATAATTTAATAAATCAAAAGACCCGTCAATATTGACACTCCGCCGCCGCCGCCCGCCCTGTCTCTTGAACTTGTTTTATTCTTTTCAGTTTTTATTCAAAGTCATTATTTTCTTTTTTACGAAGTCGTGTCTTTTAATTTTTAAACTATTTGGTTATGTACCAATTTAAAATCCTCATGATTATCCCTTCATCGAGCCGTTCAGTCCGCAGAGCGTGCCAACCATTTGAATTTGGCGCCAAAAATCCGCCATTTAGTTTCATTTTTCTCGGTATACCCAGTGTCACTTTCACAGTAAATACGAATCTAACGACACCTCTGAAGTCGATTTGTTCTAGATGGTGTAAATT
The DNA here is from genome assembly GCA_950022955.1 of Xestia ashworthii. Taxonomy (NCBI): domain Eukaryota; kingdom Metazoa; phylum Arthropoda; class Insecta; order Lepidoptera; family Noctuidae; genus Xestia; species Xestia ashworthii. Next base: position 1,091,989 of record OX465556.1, on the reverse strand, counting down.
GTTTGAGTGCATAACTTTGGTATCTTGTGGGATTGAATAAGACCGCAATGTTTATTTTATAAGACGACCGTAATATTTTTTTCTGATTAGGTTGGAGTAATTTGAATTAGTTGATTGTGTTGCTATGTTTCATAACTTATGATAATTATTTTGTACCTATCTCTATCTTTTGTTGGGTTTTCTTTTAGTTTCGAGTGTTTTTTCTGCGGAAACTTGTAAATAAATAAAAAAGTAATATAATAGTAGGTCTTCGAATCCATACAGGGTGAAATTGAATAGATGCGACAAATTTAAATATACAATAATACGTGTTGTCAAAAAAATGTATAAAATATCAAATGTAAAATTGTAATGAACGAAGGAAGGGTAGTGGGCGGCGCGCGGTCGCCGGGAAGGGATGTCAGCGCTGGCGCACATGCGAGGTTTGGCAACGTCGCGCGATACTTACATTAGAAACTAGGCTAAATTAGGTAAATGACCGCTATGAACGGGAATACCGATAATTCGTACTTAAATAAAGATAATAACATCAATGGACCTTTTGAAAACGATAATCGCGTAATTTTTTTTAACGATTTAGATAGTAGAAAAAACAGTTTATAATTACTATGTTACTGTAACTGAAGCTCCCATTTCATTTTGTCGCATTTATTCAAATTCACCCTGTATAGTTTAAGAGCATTGTTTGTAGTAGCTGTAACTTTCCCGAATAGTATAAAATCGAATAAACAAAATGAAAAAAAAAAAAAAAAAAAAAATATTTATTTATTTATTTATTTTATTTATTTATTTATAACAAACACTACTAACATTACAGGGCAATCCTAATGCGTTAGCGTGGTACTATCTCATAAATAACTATTTTAAATAACATAACACATACAACATTGTTTTTGTGAATTCATTAAGAGAGCAGGTAAATAGATCGATCCTTTCAGCAGTGTCATTCAGTGCGTGCAAGGCGCGCGTCAGTGGCGCTTTGCTGAGCAAGTTGGTTCGTGCTTGAGGCACCGCTAGTAACCGTGGCTTCCGGCGCCGCGATACAAAATTGTCAGGCACATTTAGACATATCTCCTTCAAAACACCGGAATTGTATGTCTTACGACGCAACAGTTTAAAAACATATGTGGTTATCGCCAGGTCCCTCCTTGTCTCGAGTTTGTTGTACCCGACCATACCGATAACGAATAAAGTCGGGTACATCAACGGATAGAAGGGATAGACACCGTAAAGTTTCTTATACAAAAATCTGGTGAATTTGTTTTGTATACGCTCCAGCATGATACTATATTTAGTCTCATGCGGAGCCCATATGACAGCATTATACTCAAGCTGAGATCGGATAAGCGCATTATACAATGCTGCAACTGTATGTATATTTGTAAAACTCGATGCCCGTCGAAGAACGAAACCTAGACTTCTGTATGATTTTTTACAAACATTTACAATATGGTCACGAAATGTTAGCTCAGTGTTCAAGCGTACACCCAGGTCGCGTACCTTTTCTACCCGCTCAATTGACGTGCCCTCTAGCTTGTAGTCGTAGTAATAAGGCAGTACTCCTCGATACGGCTCGCATTGTGAGCAGGTTCCTGTCTCTGCGGCCCTAACCGTGCCGGTAGCTTGGACCCTGCTCCCGACACCGCCGGCAGATCACTATTTTTTTAAAAGAAATATTGAAAAAAAAATTAAACGAGTTGTTGTAAAGTGAATAAACGAAATAATAATAACATTGTTATCAGCTAAAAATACTTGCTAAAGCGTTTTCGTACGTACTCTAATAGATCAAAAATCTAGAAGCAATCTGGTATTTTAGTATTTTTTTCTTAAATTATGTTAAACCTAATTAATACGAAATCTTGTAAAACTATAATTAACAGGCTTGAAATTATATCATCCTTATTCAGAACCGACCATTTTTCCTCAGTGTTTGGTCACCCTACACAAAAACTACTACAATATCATATTCAAGCAATACGTTTCCCTTTTGTTTTCTCAGTTTTTATTTATGTGGCAACATATCGCGATGTTTTTCAAAGGGATACGTTCACAAAGTGAGGGCCTTTTATTATTTGTATAAGTATTGACATATTGCTTACTTGCGTACTTTGAGACTTTGACATACTCTTTGAGGGTTAACATCCGTATTATAGGTTTCGGTTGTGAAAAACTATTTTTGTTGAAGTGAGAAATTGATTGTTGTATTGAATTGACAGGTTTCTTGAAATGTCTATATGGATTTTTCACTGTATTAGAGACGGGTGAAGAACGATCTTTTTGCTATATTGGCATAAAAAGCTATGTTCTACCGCTTTTTTTAATCGTTCTGTTATTAACTGCATGCTACTTCAATGCTTACGTAGTTGGACATGGACATGAATCTTTTCAGGGGTTTTTAGCTTTCAGCAGCTTAACATAGGTTTTAGTCAATGGCAATATGAAAAATAAAAAACAAACTGTATAATAAATTTTAACTCATTTATTTCTTAACATCTAAAAGTATTTACAAAAATACAACTCGTCTTTCGCAACACATAACATCATTATTAGGTGGTTACACATTAATCTTATCAGACAGTTACAAACTCTACATTCACAGAACTCTACAAATGTGGAGACATCATCCAAATGGCACTTAATATCAATCTATGAATTCTTTGGACACGCCAAAAAGTAAAGCTGACGAAGGCAAGAAATTATTATAAAATGTCCAAATTTTCTCTAAACTTTACATTTATTTACACAGAATATACACTTAATTTACATATTATTATATAAATACAAATTGCACAATAATTCATAAGTTAAAAATTATTTTCAACATATCACTCAATCCAAATTATCATAATTTCATAACATTTTGTATCACTATCATAGGACGTTTATGTTTTTGTGAATTATTATTAATTTTATAGAAAAAAATACAAAAAGAGTACCAATTAAATAAAAACATCCAATTTTTAAATACTCTTTACTAAAATGTGATTTTACAAATCATTGTGTGTAATAATAATAACAGAACGTCGTTGTCAACCTCAGATGCAATCCTTATTTTTCAAAACATACATTGTCCAAACAATCTCACGCAAACTTACAGTTTTCAAAATGGCTTCTACTATAACGGTCGAGCAAACATGAGTCTCTCACTGCCTTGCCTCCTCATAATCTCTGCAGCTGCAGGAGTTGCCACAAACACCGCAGCCTGACCTCCCAGCTCCATGAACTTTCCTCTCTTGTGGTTCATCCCACTTGCCCTCCTCTCCATCCTGTGTGTCGTATCAAACACGTCTTCTCCCTCACTATGATCGTAATCCACCACAGGCTCATTGAGGACCTCTTTTCTTCTAGTCTCGAGTCTTTTCTTTCCACTTAAGAAGTAGGATTGGGTTAGATTGGAGACGTTAGGAGTAGAGACTTGTCTGGTCATCCTACCTCCGGAGCCGATCCTCTCGAAAGGTGGGAAGTGTCTCTGCATGTTCTCCGAGAAGGACTGGCGCCTGTAGTTGAACTGTCTCGAGTCTAAGGGTTGGTGGGTGAAAGATGCTCTCCTCAGGAACCGAGGTTCTTGCTCCAGAAGATACGGCTTCCCTCGACCCTCAGCGTTGCGCGTAGACTTGAGAGAATCTTCGTAACTGCACCTAGGAATTGAAATTGAATTTGAAATGCCTTTGGATGGTAAGGTTAGTACCTATAATATTTCCCGTTGGTTAGAAGTAAATGATGTAGTCATGAAATTATGTTGTTGTTGTTGGATAAAATTAAAGCATGGCCATGTTAGCATCTTCTACAAGAATTTTATTCCTTGGAATTTCGGCGGTTACTTAAAACTGGACTGTGTGCTTTTAAAACTTTGTTGATGTTATTGAGTTAAATGAGAATATGATTGGGATAGTCGTTACCATTGTTACCATTTTTCGTGTTATGAAATACCGTAAATCACTGAAAATTAACACATTTTATGATTGTATGATAACTAAAAGATGAGATGAAAGCTTTGGAATTTCTTTAGTGGATATAAATGTAGTATAAGGACAGTGAGCATGATGTTGAATTGCAATTGCAATATTAGACTCGGCGCCAAAAGTTAAAAACTAAGCGTGACATCGTCGTTTGTCAAATAGCCCTTCCAACCCTGACCGAACCCCAGAACCATATACTTATAAAAAAGCCACCCACCCGCTGCTCTCTTCAGAAGTATGCAGGCTGGACTGGCCGCAGGGACAGCGCGTGGCCTCCGCGATGCCGGAGTCTTGTCCACTGGAATTCACTGACGTTATGGATGTATCCTGCCCCTTCCTATAGGTAAAGTGTTTTATAGCTGCTGTCTGTGCTGTGGCCGTGTTAGTAAGTCGGTGGAGTGTTAGTAAGGATGTGGGCGACGCTGGGGACGCCTTGACCTGCGTTAAGGGGTTCAGGTTTAAGGCAAAATGGTTTTGGGTTAGCATTATACAAGTCTTATCTTAAAGGTATAGTTTTGTGAAGTTTTTTGGATTATTTGTAACTGAGTTGTTTGGTTCTGATTATCTAGTACTTCTGAGCCAAAAACGTAATAAGTGAGTTTGTGACAGTGTTCTTTTCTTCAATCGCACTTTCCGAAAACAAAACTCGTATTCAGATAAATGGTTAGTTTTATAAAGTACTCGTAGAATGTTCAATATCAGAGTTACTGAGATATGTAGAAAAGATAGCGCTCTATAAAGTGACAAAGTATTTTGTGTACGAATGTGTTGTGGCCTGATTTCTAAGAATTATGGCATTATAATAATCGTGTTGTGACGCGTTTGGTTCAATGATTACACGACATTTAAAGTTTCTAATACTGGTGTAGTGTACGTATCTATAGCTTGGCTAGTGACTAGACCATGAAAATAACAGTTTATAACGTAGCAACAACCATTGAAAACTTGCGTTAAAGACAAAAAATAATGGTAAATGTGACGTGCCTTTATGTTTCATACATAAAACTCGAAAAAAAAACATAACATCACATTTATCTTTCCAATAAATAGACAGCATGTAAGTGTTACCGGCTAATCCCAATTTCATGACAAACTAGTTTTGCCAAGGCTAAACTGTTTGAATCGTTCGCTCGAACGAGTCCGGTCGATAGAATATAGATAGGGGGCTATACTTCTGAATGATGTATAAAAATCTGTGTCGGAGTGCCCAAAGTACCTAGTTATAGTTTCGCCTAGACAAAACTAGTTTGTCCTGAAATTGGATTTGGCCGGTAACATAACCACCAATATCCAGATAAATCCCTTCATGTCTCCAAGTGTTTATAAAAAGTTTTATTTGAAGAAAAAAAAATAACGATTTTTCTAGTGATTAATGGTCAGCAAGCAAACCGTCATAGAGGTTGAATATATCGGTATTATCATAACGGTCTGAACCGTTATTTTTATAAAATCTGGATTAGGTACTTTTTAAAGTAAATAAATACATTTATATTGAAGACGTTTGACTAGACATTTAGTTAATTGTAGCAAAAGAGAGTTAAGGCCTATCCCAACATAGGGTGATTCCGGGCTGAGATGATAAAATTACAGAATGCTGTACTACATCAAACGTCTCACTTGATTTCCTAAGTTGATTTATGTATGATACCTATTAGTTGTCTAATTTTAGCGAGTAAGTATCTTGAAGTATCTTCACTGAATTACTTCTGTTGTGAGGGAAAAAACAAGTAATGACAAGAATGAGACCAGATTATCTTTCTTGGTTAAAGGGTTTTAAAACGAATTTACTGTATTTAAATGCTAAATTAGATTTAAGAGAGGTACTACGAGTATAAATGTGAAATAGGTGTAAAAGCCAACAAAATTACCGGGATAATAATTTCCGATGAAGAAACAACATAACAACCATGTTTTGTTAATTAACTGTTCAGAAACGCTAACCTACTTACCGAGTTAAATTTTAATGCTTTTAGGAACAAAATTTACCCGGATTTTGTACTTCAAGTTTACATTATTGACAGGCCTGTTGGTCTAGTGGTTAGTGACCCTGACTGCTATGCCGGAGGTCGTGGGTTCGATTCCCACCCAGGACAAATGTTTGTGTGATGAGCACGATCATTTGTTCTGTGTCTGGGTGTAATTTATCTATAATATGTATGTATTTAGAAATATATAAGTATGTTTATCAGTTGTCTAGTACCCATAACACAAGCTCTGCTTAGCTTGGGACTAGATGGCGTTGTGTGATAGTTGTGGAATATTATTATTATTATTAATTGTTTGTTGTTTTCAGGTATTTGTTCGGACTTCCTGTACTCAAGAAAGGCTGTAATATTGTTCCGAAATAAGGTTGGTGTTATTTTATATTGGTTGACCAGGATATAGCTACTTTTATCATTAAGGTTTGGATCACTAACAGGTTGGGTTATGGGGAAACTCGTGCCACCCAAACACTCCGCCTAAAGGCCACTTTTATCAGGGTTTTTTTCTGACCTTTCGAACCTGACTTTTAGCCTTAGGAGATATTATACCTATATTAAAACATCATACTTAGCACTAAACATTACTAAAAAGGTCATTTCTAGGTACGTGGCGATTATGAAGTAATATTATTTTAAACATTCGAAAAGGTCAGGTTGGGATTCGAGGCCATCATCTTATTTAGAAGAACCTATTCGGGCGTAAATTACCTTTTGCCTTTTACTCGATAAAGGAATAGACAAGAAAATGGGTGGCACATGGTACTTATTGCAGATAAAACAAAGAAAATGTGCGGGAAATCGAATTTATAAACTAATGCTGAAAATAGGTTTCTACTGTTGTTTAAATGTCTCTTTTAAGATGTCTATAGGTGGTCTCGATATTTCATGTTATATGTTGTGTTTTTGTGTCTGCTTATGTATTCAGTGATGTAGAGTGAATTTCTAAGTAATATTTACAAATTATGGACATAATTGAATAAAATGAATATAGTAATAAATTGAACTTTACATTTACACTCTGAAAGCGGACACATGAAATAATTTTTTTTTACAAATTATTGCAATATTCTGGCCAGAGAGTGGCCACCTTTAACTCTTCAAAAAGCTTTGTTTAGCAGACGGGTAAAGAAGGATGTAAGAATTGAACTGAATAGAAACTTTAGTATCCATACCTCTTCTGCAAAGGCCGCTGGTTGAATTTGATGCACATCCTTTCATGCTTCTGATTGAACAGCTGGTCTTCCCCAAACTGGTTCTGAGTCTTCACACATTTCTGGTGAGCCTTCCCGAACTCCTCAACCGTGTTCCCGTGAGGACAAATCTTCTTCACATTCTGATTGATGACGTCGATGTAGGAGTCAGCTTCGCTGTAGCTCTGGTTCAGCTCCTGGCACTGGTTGCCGCCAGATGGGAAGAGGCCGCCGTATTTGGTTAGGTGCTCAGTTGAGAAAGCGTTAAGTCGTTGCTGGGAATATGGTTTTTGGTGTCGTCTGTTAAGGCAAAAGGTTTGAAGTGAGTGGTGGGTTAAAAGTGAGTGGAGCCGCTGATATTGGTATTTTTTGCTAGGCGAACTGGCCTGATCTGACTGTACTGATATGCATCTAGTACTTGCCAAGTTTCAAACCTAATACTTTCAATCTGCCCATTAATGTGGAACCTTTTGGTGATCGTTGACGTGGTTACTCAAAACCTAGTGGATAATTTGCATAAACATTGCATTGCATTTGCATTGCATTTTGCGCATTTGATTTGCTTCTCGTCGTCAGTATGATATAACAACAAGTTTTATGGTATGATATTAATGTCTACCTACCCTAAAAAAATGTTCAAATAAATATTTTTCATTCTTTCAAATAGTATAACTACTTAAAATTCTGCCAAAATATGACAATAATATTGCACAAAAAATACCAAAAACAGTGGCAAATCAAGTTTTTAAAATATACTTACTACGGTATTAAAACTATAATTATTCCTACAAAAGAAGAATTCTAAGTTAAGTGCCAGGAAACGCTACAATTTCAAAGATTTCTTTATTTTTATTAACGAAGTAGGTAAAGAACAAATATTTCTACAACACATGCAACAAGAGGGTAGTTTCATATGAAGTAGTGGGTCACATGCTTTCGCCTGTGGTGGTGGTGTTTTCTGAAAACGATAAGCGAAAAATTGTTGCTTACCATCAGCCGTTGGCAACTTATACAAATAATAATACTTATGGACTCGGATTTCAATAAAAAAAAAATGAGAGCAATGCTCGAATGCGTAACTTTTAAGGAAGATAAAGATCGAAGCAATAGACAACGAAATGCTTCGATCGTGAGATTGTATTCGAAACGCAGATGAAACAAAAATAATGACAAAACTCTCACCTTCGACTCTTCCTCACGCATAGTATGCAGACAAACGTAGCACAAGCGCCAATGAAGACGACACAGCCGAGCGCCACGACACTGATCTCCATCGTGCTGAGCATGCGCACCCCCGCGCGCGCGCGCACCACCGCGGTGTCGCCCACCTCCAGCACGCGGAACCCGGCCAGGTTGTGGCGGAGGTCGCTCTCACGCTTCATTAGGGATCTGGTGGAGAAAATGTATTTGGTGAACTTCACTTGCTTGGAAGAGAAAGATAGGATGGAAGTGACAACACAAGTGTAATAAGCAAAACTTACTTCTGAAGCACATCCATGTCAATAATGGCGTTCGACAGCGGATCAACTCCGTAGATATACAAGTCGGTCCTGGAAATGAATATAAATATTTTTTCAATATTGCTGATGACCACACCAATTAAAGTTTAAAAATAAAATTCGAAACTCACGCATAGCCATCCATGGCAGCCTTATTGTGTGCCTCTAGTCTTCTAACCCTTATGTCGTATCCAGTCATGGACGTCAAAGATCTAGTGATGTTTTCTACTCCCTTCTCAACTTCCATCGGTTTTGCTCCGACTACCAGCACCAGCTGTTTGTTTTCGTCTAGCACGTATACCTGAACAATGAAATATTAATAAAATTAAAACTTTCACGATGACAATGTGAAAAATACTATACCATGAAAACTTAATTAGCTAAGAGACGTCCTTCAAATTATTAAAAGCGTCCTAAGAAGTTCTACAAAATATTTTTGACGTAAACAGTTAATCTTCATTATCTCGACTGCCTCGTTGGTTTCATGGTCGCAAGAGCGACTGCTGACCATGAGGTCCTGGGTTCAATGCCCCGGTCGGGCAAGGTGTTGATGGGGTTTCCGTCAGGAATGTTTCAGTAGAAGTCACGGATATGTGCCGGTTGATGGAAATGACTCGCCCATAACATAACTGGCGGAATGTGGGTATACTATTTATTTTGGATCTCCAACAAAAGATACGCAGATACAATAGAAATCGCTATTACACAAAGGTCTTTTTAAGTGTGTTTCTTCAAATAATTACAGGAGACCACTAGGTGGAGGAGGAAACTAGGTTTTAGCACAAAAAGAAAAGAATTGAAAAAAGTAAAAATAAATTCAAAAAACCAAATAAAACCAAAATAATAAACAACATTTGTTGTCACTTCATTATCGCGCTATTACTGAGATGGTCTAGGTTCAATTGCAATGTCAGGCAACATGTTATTAGGTTTTTTCATGTTCGATAACTCGGTAGTAACTGGGTTGTAGAGGTCAGATAGGCAGTCGCTCCGTGTAAAACACTGGTATTCAGCTGCATCTGGTTAGACTGGAAGCCGACCCCAACATAGTTGGGAAAAGGCTAGGCAGATGATGATGATGATAACAGATCGAAGGACTTGTATTTAAAGTAAGAACCAGCTATTACCATTAGGCTCACCTCCTTCCAAATCCAACCTTTCGGGGATAACAGGCTTGGCTTATGTTGTTCATTAATTCCAATACTCACAAAAACATTAGCAATCGCCGATTTTCCGTCATCCGCTCCACGCTTGTCGGTCGCCTTGACATCGAACCCGAACACACGGCCGGCATCCCGAGTGAGAGCGGACACGACTCGGACGCGGCCGGACACCGCGTCGATAGCGAAGCGCGGCGCCTGCTCGTTGATGATTTGGTACCGGATGTCCGCGTTGATTCCGACGTCTGTGTCCGTTGCCTGGGCATAAGTTAATATTGCTTATTAATTTTAGAAGGTGATATACATTTAAACTGTTACTAAGATGTTGCAGATTCTACAGCAGTTTTTAATAAAAAATAAAAAATTACCTTCATTGAGAGATTTCATTTGAGGAATTTTAACAATTAGTGCAAAAAAAATGTGTTATTATTACTGACATACTAAATTAATTGTAAATATTGATTATACCGCACGCAAAATGTGCGCTTTGGACGTGAAGTTGCGGACACCAGCCTGTTATACTCGTTTATATTATACAATACAATAAATAATTTTATTTGCTGTCACTCACCTTCAATTGTATAACTTGGTATCCAAACGGCGCTGTAGTAGGAATCGCTGTGACTAAAGGCCGACCGCCATTGGTAAACTTTGGAGCATTGTCATTCACATCTTTTATCCTTACAATAATTTTAACATCATACTTAGTCAGTCCCTCCATTACATCATCAGCAACCGGGTATATCATGTGTGGTAACTCCCGACTTATTTTTTGCCTCTCAGCTCTTACTACAATCTCGTAAACATCTCTTACCTCTCTATCTGGACTTCTCACTAAATACAAAGTTCCATTTCTCGGATCAATCACAAATGTCTTCTTTACATCGGCATCGTTTTCATTCAGAATGAAATATTTCATTTTGAAATTCTCATAATGCTCTGTCAAATTCAAAGTTACCAACTCGACTGGCGTATGGACATTTTCTTCAATCTCTAATTCGTAATATCTTGAAATAAATACTGGTTTGTCTGACATCTCCACTTCATCAGGAACATCAGTCACTGTCAACATCAGGATAGCCGTGGAACTCAAACTTGGTGATCCTAAGTCCGAGGCCACAATAGTCACATTATGAACAGTCTGGCTTTCATAATCAAGTCTTCCCGTCATTGTAATAATACCTTCTTTCGAGTCGATAGCAAAAATATTCAATTGATTCTTTCTTTGTGGTAGACTGTACAGAATAAGACCATTTCCATTACCAACGAAATCAGAATCGTTTGCGTAAACCTTGGCTACAACTGTTCCAATAGGAGCATTTTCTTTTAACGTTGCTTTGTAAACAGGCATCATCATAACTGATTCAAAGTTGTGATTTGAGATTTCATCAGCTTCTGGATGTTTCCATTCTAGAAGTTCATCGTATGCATAGAATTTAGGTGCATTGTCATTCACGTCTAATACTTGTACCTCTACACTGACCGAAGACGACAGTTTCTTGTCATAGCCATTATCTTGTGCCACCACTGTGATCACGTATTTATCTTCCTTTTCTCTGTCTAATTCCCCATTAACACTGAATACCCCAGTCAATGGCGAAATTTCGAAAGGCAAGTCTTTAGATGCTGGTTGAATAGAGTACGTCAAGTTAGCGTTCTGGCCAAAATCAGCATCAGTGGCATCTACTTTACCTAATACTTTTCTAGAATACTGAGCTTCTTCTACATTAAAACTGTACCAGGACTTCTTGAACATTGGGAAATGGTCATTGATATCCTTGATGAAGAATCTAATTGATATGTGGTCGCTCAAGTCCCCACCATCTAATACTGTTATATTTAATCTAAATTCTGCTTCTGGAGGTAATGTTCTGGCTACAATTATGTGGCCATATCTTTCATTGATGACAAAATATCTTTTCACTTGAATACCTTTAGAAGACATGCTATGAGGAGGTATGAAAACTTCTGAAATAAATTCATATCTTACTTGACCGTGGACTCCACTGTCCATGTCTATGGCATTCAGTTTTAATATTGTTGAACCAATGGCAACGTTTTCTGGTACCATAAACAAAGGTCCATGAGAATCGGAATCCAAAGCAAACTTACTCCTTGGCTTAGCTTCCGAATTTGATATACCCGCAGTAGAATTATTTTTCCGTTCGCGGTACACCTTCACTGAAGACTTTTCGTCCGACTCGAGGAGTTCTATATTTTCTCCCAAGGGAATGATAATTTGATTGAATTTAGGAAGATTATCGTTTTCATCTGATACATTTATTGTCAATTTAGTTTCAGAGCTAAGTCCACCTCTATCTCTTGCAACAACTTTGAGTACATACGAGCTTTTTTCTTCTCTGTCTAATCTGTTCCCTATAAACGTTACCACGCCAGTGTTTTCATGCACATGGAACATTTCACGACCATCCCCAAAGAGAGTGTACGTAAACGAAGCATTTGGTCCCAAGTCAGCGTCTTTGGCTACTATTTTATTTGTCATTTTAACTTCAGTATCTTTAGGTGAGTTTTCAGCAATAAAACCCTCATATATCGGAAGTTCAAAGACCGGTGGGTTATCATTTTCGTCGTCAACGTGTATCGTAACTTGGTAAATGCCAGCTCCAGATATCATACCTTTAGTGAATTCAGCGATCACTGTCATTCTATAAGTTTCTCGTTTTTCTCTATCTAAAGGTTTCTGAGCAAAGATTGTACCATCTTGTCCTGGAACATAAAAAAAACATATTAGTCAAACATTGTTTTAAGCTTACATGGTTTAAAACTAAACTTATATTGTCACTTATGGGATATCTTCCGTGATTATTTGTTATTTTAAGCGAGCTAACTATTAGTGTATGAGATTTCACATTGAAATTGTAGTTATTTAAAAAAATACATTATTTATCTTACCTATCGCAATGTCGTCAGTAACATCTTGTTGATTGGCGATTATGAACCTTATGTTACCAGTGTTGTTGGCTTGCAATGAGCTCACATTGACGGGGAATATTTGGCCTACTGTTGCACCTGCTATGTTTTCTTTAACGTGGAATACCAGCGGTGAATGTGCACCTCTGAAACAAAATGTTATTTTATTTCTTTGCTGATTTTTATGTTAAAACACGAAAAAATTAATCATAAACATTACCTACCTCAACAACACTCCTCTTTCGTCATTTACGTCGACTACATGAACCGTTGCATTTGTGGTAATACTCAGGTTTGCATTTTCTTGAATTGCTACCGCTTCGAAGTCATACATGGGTCTGTTATATTTGGTCAGCTCATCTACCACTGTTATAACGCCAGATCTCTCTTCTACTGCGAATGGCACTGCAAGTAAAAAGCATGATTTAAAAGTAACTCCACCTACTTTACTTACCTATGAGGCTTTGCCACACTAAGTGCGCTATTAGTAAATAATAAATAGGTACATAATACATTGCAAACTTAATTTTTAGTTAATTGTTAAAGTGGTAGTGGTCAGTATTAACTGTGTCAGTATTAACAAACTGGAATTAAAGTCTAGGTACTACTTACCTCCTTCTTCATAACTATGTAATAGATCATACGACACATCGTTCTTTTCCATAGCGTCATTGATGCGTATTTGGCCGACGCTCGTTCCGATACCAACATTGGCTCCAACCCAAAATTCGTAAGGCGCTCCTATAAAACCTGGCTTGTCTGATTTGGGACCTGATAGAAACACACACAATTTATGAATTGTTACTTTTGAATTTTTGCGTTACAAAAATATTTTTTGTTCGCTATGTATTGAGTTTATGGATTTAATTCTTACTTAGGTTTTCCTAACTTACCTTTAGTAGCACTAGTAACATCAATAGTAACAACAGCTAACGAGTATCTTCTCTCACTAGGATTCGCTGGTTGATCTGAAGCCTCAATAAATAAAGCATGTCTTCCTTCAATGATTGGAGACTCAGCAACAGTCACGGCTCCAGTCTTAGCATCGATTTGGAAAGGCGAAGTAATTGTCAAATTACTTGTTCTTTGCAAATCATACAAGACTATTCCGTTTCTGCCTAAATCAGGATCTACAGCCTTCACTTTACCAATTGAAGTACCGACTTTAGCATTGGATTTGATTGAGAATTCGTACAAATTACTTGGAACGAAGACAGGGTTGTTATCATTAGCATCTAGTAGAGTGACTTCGACATTGACGTATGACATGAGCTGTTCATCAACATACTCCATGTTTTCATTCTTGTTTCCTAGTTTATCTGGGAAGACGTATGTGGTTCTGTCTTTTAATGTTGCTCTAGGAGTGGTAGGAGTTCTTCGCCATTTAGAAATACGATTTTTGTCCAAGAAGGTTCCAACCACACTTGGGTTCTTCTCTTTGGCGTATACTTTCATTTTCAGTGATGAGTGTTGTTCTCTGTCAAGTACAGTCTAGAAAAGGAATTATCGTTTATGTATCACAATAATAAGGCCTGCCAAATTGTTAGGAAATAAGTAAGCTTTTTTGTGTACATATTGTCAAATACGTTATATTGTAATATCTCTAGCGATATTGTAAACTCTCGAATTATTGTGAAACGAACATACTGCTTACAAGAAAACGCATTATTTTTCGTGAAATGCATGCGATGGTAGTCAACTCACGCGATGTGGAGGGAAGGAGGGGTCCCCCTTGCCCAGTGGTACCACTCTCACGAAAAGATACTGTACCATTCCTGAGAAATATCGATTAATATAACCTAACCTTAAAACACTTTATATTCCCCTAAAAAGCATAGTCGACGGAGCCCCGCTTCGCGGGGCCCCTATTTCCGAGTGCAAAGTTTAAAGGAACCTAACTAACCTAACGGGGGGGTGCCCCAAGTCTCGATTATGGGGGCAGAGATACTTCTGTATGTTCAGTTGACAATAATTCGAGAGTTTACAATATCGCTAGAGAGAAACACGTTATATTGTAATATAACGTGTTTGACAATTTTAAGGTGACACATACATGGCATGTTATAAATATCAATGAACTCATGTCAAGTTTATCCAACGCAATATGTTCTAACTGTATTATTTATTTTACCTCGAGCAATGAGGAAAAGTCAAAAAAGAATGTTCTCGTGATACAATTACAGATCAAAGACACAATTTTATTTCTGGATTACATAAATAAACATATAAGGCTAAAGACGCTTATCAGTTGCAGCATTAAGCATTATGAGAAAAAATAACGACTAATCTACTTAGTAGCAAAACCAGCAAAGTGCGAGTCGCACTCGCACAGAAACTGTTCCATATACCGCGTATGCTCAATTTACAGGAACGGACAGACAGACAGGCGGACAAGGCGAATTTATAAGGGTTCAATTTTTTTGCCATTTATGAACGGAACATTAAAAAAAAAAACATGATAATTTTATACAATGTATCATCCTGCTTTATAGACCCATAAAAGGTAGATTATTACCTGATTCCTAACAGTGAGCCAGCCAGATCGAGAATCAATAGTGAAGGCACCTTCAGGATCTTTCAGTTGATAAGTAAACTCTCCATTGTCTCCCTGGTCCTTATCTGTTGCCATCACTTGCAATACACTGAAACCTGAAAGAAAAATTATCATAATAAAAGTGTCCATTCTGATAGGAATCATGATTATAAATGAGAGTAAAGGAGTTTGTGGCAAAGCTTGTGTGAGGATTGATTCATTATTAGTCGATTTACGACTGAATGATGATGTTGAAAGAGTAGGTAAGGTTAACAATATTGCACTTTTTTCATGGTAAGGATTATCGTAAATAAATAGACTTCTACATCTGACCTTCGATGTCGATATCATTGACTTTCTCAGGTTACATACCGTTAGGCAAGTTCTCCACAATGCTGATGTTGTAGAAGTCCACTTCGAACTCCGGAAGATTATCGTTGAGGTCAAGCAGTTCCATCTCCACTCTCGCCTGCGCTGTCTTCAGTGGGTTGTCTAATTGTGACGCCTGGACTTGTAGCACAAACGTGTTTCCTGTAATATAATTGTCATTATTATTGAACCTTCATTAATTTTTTTTAAAGTTTTACGGGGTTCAAGGAACATATTATTTATTAGTGCCGTTTAAATATTGGTGTTCGGTAAGGACACATCTTCAGACAATTATTTTTATATTTTAACACGGCACCTGTAAGATGAGAATGGAACCTCAGCCCTTAAGCTCATCAGTAGCACTTGCAACCATTATACCAACAAGGCAAAGTGATATAGTCAGTGGTGGGTCAGGTGTGCAATAGATAAACAGTTTTCCAGAATGTATAAATGAAAGAAAACTGATTTATAAGTATCGATGTCATACAGTTTGATAAAATCATACATATTTTCAGTTACTGTACCTGATAAATTAGCTTCTGCATCCAAATCGATTTCTTTATCGAGGAACAGTGTGCCATTCCGAGGATCCAAAGAGAACAGCTTCCTCTCATTACCGGCTACCAGTTCATACTTCAGAGCTGCATTTACTCCCAGATCTTGATCAAACGCCTTGATTGGCTCTGGGAATAACAGCTCCAGGTGGATCTTCTTGCCCTGAAACACGAATTTAATTGATATTATCTCATGTTTTGCCAAAACTAATGCAAGTCTAAGCGTGCACCCATCGTACACAACTTGCAACTTACAGGAGCTAAACGCGAGTTTTGTAATGCCTGAAAGTATTTGATTTTTTTAAACAAAACCAGAAAAAAATGATATTCTTCAGGATATATTATAGTATGCTAATGTTTTGAAAACAAAATACAATTAATTTTCCTCGATAAAAAAAAATCACGAACTTCTCTCTAAAAAAATCTTTTAACGAGTAGAAACCATACTAAAATACATGTGAGCATTCTGATTTTTTGGCAAATAATTCTATAAGCAACATAATAGTGTTTTACATTTTTAGTCCAATCAATAGATTTTTTTGTAAATCGATCGAAACCACGCATTTTGCACTATTCGGCCCGCAGTGACTGACGTAACAACCACTTTGTAGTGCAAGCTGATTAGAACTTTATTGTAACTGGATTTCAGACGAAGTTTGAACCACCACAAATAGCGGTGCTAATTTAGCTCATGTGCCTTAAGAAGAGGTCAGCCACCATTGGGGCGAAAAGTTCAGAGTCTCAGCGCCTGCTGAAAATTTACCATTTGAAAAAACACTGCATGATTTAAGGACTGAACTTCATGTCTTATGACTGAGTATTCTGTGTTTGTTTTATAAACGCATCTATTTTGTGCCGAATGTAATATTACTATTTTTTTGTCTTTCGATTCCAACTGGCAAAAACAACGTAGAAAATATTATGTATTTGGCTCACTCTGACCGCAATACCTGACTGCTCTGTCAATCACGGATGAGATACTCAAATTAAGGTCATCCCTTTTTATCGTTTGGGTTCAGAGTCGGATTATAAGCTTAACCCTTAACCACCTGACATACGTCTCTCAGACGCAAGGAAATTAAAATCGGTAATATTTTGGCGCGCAAAACACGTATCAACTTGCACGTCCCTGTACCTTTCCGCCGCGTCCCTAAGTGCCGCTCAAGCGCTCGTCGTGGTCGGAGGTGCGCGCGTTTGTCACTGGTAAGTAAAAAATGGTCCTGTTCCGTCTGTAAGACGTATGGTAGGTGGTAGCGTGACTTTTTTGAAATTGTAATTTATTGTGTTTTTGTTCTATTTTAGTTTAAAATGGCTTCTAGTGATAGTGTAATTGAACGTTGGTTAGAACAACATCAATCTGACGACGAAAACATACATACTTCACTGCGGCAATGACTCGACCCCACCAGCTCTACTAGGTAGAAACAGTTCCGAAGACAGATTGGCTTCTCGAAAAAACTGCTCAACAGAAACGAAGGACACAATCCATGTGTTTTGAGTGTAAAAAGCCGATTTGTATCGAATGCTCCCAAAAAAATGTGCATTCACTGTCGGGAAAATCTATAAGATTGAAGTTTTGATTTTATATTACTTGCTGATTATTGTATTTTTATAAACAGAAAGAAATAAGTTCCTATGTCTTGTGATTATTTTTGTAGATCTCGTTTATTGAATAAGAAAATTTTTACGTTTGAATTAAGAGTTGTTCCAAACAAATTAAAATTTTAAGAAAACATGTTAATTTTTATGTGCCTTATATACTTTAATAAAGACGTTGATATGTATTTTAATTGATTTTAATTACAATACATATGGAGTAGTTACGACGCGAGTGCCTGTGATAATGGCTTTAAATACTGTTAAATGTAGCAATTGCAACATTGTTATATCGGAGTTGCTCGCCTTTGTGCAAAATAAGGCAGATGTGATGGACGAAGACAGTATAATACGTTTGTGTAACACGGCGTTCAAAAGTGAGGAAATTGTAACGGCCAAAAAGTTGCTTTTTGAGTCAATGCAAACCAGTAGTCGCAACATAAATCGTAAAGGAGATGGTAAAGAAAAGCGTGATATGGAGGACATCCTAAGTATTATCAAGGAAACCGACCCTGAGTGCTTGCCAGTCTTCGTTGCAAGAGACCTCCATCGTCTACCACCGGTAACCTTCGACCATTTGGATGCTTCGAGGCTGCTAAAAGACATTATAATGTTGCAGCATGATATAGCTGTTATAAAGGACAGTTATGTGACCAAGGATATGTTGAAAGTCTCATCTCCGGAGGTGAAAAATTTTGTGAATAACCGGCGAAGAGGAGCGGGACTTATGGAGAGTTTTGATTGCGAAAGTGGACCTATTGGGCTGCCGCATATTTCATCAGAGGAGATGGTTGAAGTATTGAACTCAACAAATAATAACTCGCAGGTACCTCAGTACACAAATAAATCTGTTTCGCACAGAACTACACCAAAGCATTGTAATACCGTCTCACTCGCGCAATCCTTATCGGTGACGCGGGCGCCCGGCGAAACTGGTTTAGCGGAGGCGAGGAACTCGCGAGGGGAGGCCGGTACGATGGTTTCTACGGGAGTAACGAAACAAAATGACACAAATTCGTATGCTGAGGCCGCGGCTGTTGTTTTGGGAGTGACACAGGATACAATGCAGGCTAAAACTAACGAATGGACGTTAGTACAAAGAAAGCGGAATAAAAATAAATTCATTGGCAAGAAAGGGACTGCCGATGTTACGTCTGAATATAAGTTTAAGGCCGCTAATATAAACATACCGTTTTACATATATAATGTAAGCAAGGACTGCTCGTCGACCGATATAACCGCATATATTAAATGTAAAACGGGGGTAGAAGTAAAATTGGATAAAATAAATATGAAACTAAAAAAGGATTATGAGGCCTATAAGTTCATGATTCCTAAAGATAAATTATCAATATTTATGGACGAAAATCTGTGGCCGAGTGGAATATCTTTCCGCAGATATGTTACGTACAACAAAACGTGGAATAAGGGTGATAATCACCTATCGAGTGCTATTAATTCCGAACAAAAATAATGGATGTGATCACTAAGGACAAGGACATTTCAACTAAACTAATTAGTTTCAATTGCAAATCTTTTAAAAGATCCTTTGAGTGTGTTAAGATGTTAAGTAGTGATGCGGATGTGATAGGACTTCAAGAGACTTGGTTACAATCTAGTGAAATACCGTACTTAGGAGAAGTAAATAAGGACTTTAGTTTCTTTGGCAAGTCTGCAATGGACACAGGTGTAATGTTACAAGGTCGCCCGTTCGGAGGCGTGGCCTTACTATGGCGGAACACGCTATTTGATTCAGTGACTGTTATTCCGTGCAATAGTGATCGCGTTGTTGCTATTAAAGTTAATGTGTTGGACCGATCTAGCTTAATTTTTAATGTGTATATGCCTACTGATTCACCTGATAATTTATTAGAATTTGTGGAATGTTTGAGTGAGATTGTGGCCATAATAGAAAGTAGCGATACTGAAAATGTATACATATTAGGGGATTTTAATGCACATCCTGGGGAACTATTTGGAAAAGAAATGTTAAATTTTTGTTCAGAACAAAATTGGTTTTGTGCCGATTTAATTAAGCTGGGGGTTGATTCGTATACCTTTGTAAGTGATGTGCATGGTAGCCGTCGGTGGCTTGACCATTGTTTGGTAACCGAGGCAGCGTTGAAGTCTGTAACATCTGTTAGGGTACATTATGATAGCTACTGGTCAGATCACTTCCCGTTAGAGCTGCAATGTAATATGATGGGAGCCAGGCCAAAGTTGACTCCATTACATGAATTTCAAATCAATAAAGTAACGTGGGGTGAACGTAATATAGATCAGATTGAATTGTATACCAAAGAATGTAACTCGAAATTAAGGCAAATTGATTTTCCTAGTGATCTAGGCCAATGTTGTGACACTATGTGTAATGACCTAGAACATAGGGAAGTAATTGATAATTTATATCATAAAATTGTTTTATCATTGCGGGAGGCTGCTGAGGCCACTTATGTCAGTCACTTTAGGGGGGGGGGGTTTTAAAGGGTCGACCTATCCTGGGGTGGAACAAGCATGTTAGGGACGCTCACCGGAACTCCAGGCAACAGTTTACAAACTGGGTTTGGCATGGTAAACCAAGCACAGGATATATATATAATGCTATGGTGGAGTCCCGCAAGATTTTTAAACAAAAACTGTATCCGACACTCGTACCTACCCGCTGCGTTGATGAGAACGGTGGTTGTACCAATATTGAAAAATAAAACCGGTGACGCCAGTGACAAGGGTAATTACAGACCGATCTCACTGGCGACCGTTACGGCCAAAGTGCTTGACGGTGTGTTTGAGAGTCAAATTAGTAAACATCTTAAAATACACGATGCTCAGTTCGGCTTTAGGCCCCAGTTATCAACTGAATGTGCTATTTTGGCCCTCAAGCATACTGTCAGGTACTATACGGAGAGAAGTACGCCTGTATATGCGGCTTTCCTAGACCTTTCCAGGGCATTTGACCTGGTAAGGTACGACGTCTTGTGGTGTAAGATGCGCGAAGCGGGAGTGCCTGACGCCATAATAAATATGTTTCAGTATTGGTATGGCCATCAAACCAATCAAGTTAGATGGGCCAACGAGTTGTCTGAGGACTACAGGTTGGAATGCGGGGTGAGACAGGGTGGATTGACCTCACCAGCGCTTTTCAACCTGTATGTTAACCAACTGATTGTCGAGCTCAGTAGCACTCGTGTTGGTTGTTCCATTGACGGACTGTGTGTCAATAGTATTAGTTACGCGGACGACATGGTGCTGCTGAGTCCGTCAATTAGCGCACTCAGGAAGTTGTTGGCGGTCTGTGAGGCCTATGCTGAAGCGCACGGGCTTGTATACAACGTGCAAAAAAGCAAACTGCTTGTGTTTAGGGCGAAGCATAAAAAACCAGCACATAATATGCCACCGGTTATATTAAGGGGTGTGGCCCTTGAAAGAGTGCTAGATTTTAAGTACTTGGGGCACATAGTTACGGAGGACCTGAAGGATGATGCGGATATGGAAAGAGAACGGAGGGCGTTGGCTGTTCGATGCAACATGTTGGCCCGCAGGTTCGCACGTTGTACACCAGAAGTCAAAATAACGCTTTTCAAGGCGTTCTGTCAATCATTGTACACGTGCACTCTGTGGGTTCGATATACGCAGAGGGCATACAACGCCCTCAGAGTTCAGTATAATAATACGTTCAGGATGTTGTTGGGGCTCCCACGTTACTGTAGCGCGTCAGGAATGTTTGCGGAAGCGCGTACTGATGGTTTCAGTACCATTTTACGTAAGAAGACTGCTTCTATGATGCGCAGAGTGCGGGGGAGCGGCAATGACATCCTGAGGGTCATTAGTGATAAGCCGTGCTGCACCATTATGGCGCATTGGGTACGTGTACATGTACATATACCCGGTGCGTCTGGTGAGTGCAGCAGATATATGAATTAAATCTTTTTTTTCGTTAGTCACTAACATAGTTTATAAGTAGTGTGTATTACTAACATCATATGGATCAAGGTCTGAAATAAAGTATTTTTATTTTTTTTTTTATTATTACAAAACAAACCTTTCACCCTTAGGTTTTATATACGAAAGTCTTTTTACTCGCCCGTCTGTGAGACGTATGGTGGGTGGTTATGTAACAAGATTAGGTGGTAGGTGGTAGAGGGTTAATCATTCCAGTCGACAGGTATATCGATTGATATTAGAGAGAAACCACGCAAATGATAATTTTGAAGACAAATATTACTTTGTTACCCAAGGGGTCAAAGTAACTGCCGGGGTTGCGGGACTGTTCGAAAGAGATACCGCGGCCCCGGAACGTAAAGGGCGAGGAAGGAACATGGATGAGTTTTAGTCAGTAAGAGTCTGACACTCCCTCCCGCTCCGCCCAGAGTGGCAGAAGTCATTTGATGATTTCCCATCCTAAACAAAAAAAAAAAAGGGGGTCTAAGTAACGTATTTAGTACCGAGACGGGGTTTGGCACCCGAACGTAGCGAGGGCTCCAATAGTTTAAGGGACTAATTAAGTCATTAACCCGAGGTAAACACAGTGCTTTTCACTAAGAATACCAGGAAAATAAAAATAAAAACATGAATCAACTCGAAAAAACAAATGAAGATCGGATTGCCGCATTTCCGCCTATTTTTTTTTGAATACGGCTGAAATAGTTATTTGTTATACAAGAGTCCAAAGTTGCTTTTTAACCGCGTGCTCAATTTTGATGACCGAGCAAGCGAAAGATTCTAAAATTCAAAACTTAAAATCTTGAGCGTTAGCGAGGGAATCAAAAGAGCACGAGGTGAAAAATCTTTGCACTCGAGTGCAACACGTAACTTTTCATCACACCTCAGCAAGGAAATTAATAAACGCAAAAAAAAATTGCGCATTATTAACAAATTCAGTTAATTTCTGTTGGCGTCAAATAAACTTCCTCGTCGCTAGATAATTAGTGGTCATTTTAGGTTTTTCACTTGTTTTCAAGTTCCTTGTTTTTAACCTAAGGTGTTAAAAATATGACGTGAGAAGAAAATGGCGCGCGCAAAACCAATTAAAAAAGTACACCAAGAAGGTTCTGAGTCTGAGGTAGGTATATAATTTAAAAAAAAGAAGAAAATAGAAAAACAGAAGTAAATAGGTTTAATTATGCTTTGAATTCACATACTTAGTGCACACGATGTTCTAAATTCAAATTTACTTTATCCTCTAGACGATAAAAACGGCTTTTGCACTCAGATATCGAAGAGCAAAAATACTCTTTCCGAGATGGGGGGATGAAAAGTATTTTTTTCGGGCAAGTTCAAACTTACTTTCGACGAGTATAGTAGTGACAAAAACTAAAATTATAACATCCACACCTGTTCTTCTCAAAGGGTTAGACAGAGGTGACCCTGGAGGTTTCTCAACCACATTACGCACTTTATGTTTGAGTCCAATTTTGTAGACAGGTACAAAATAATATTGTGAACTCGTAATAGGTACTTTAAAAGTAGTAGAAAGTAATACAACAGGTTGAACAAACATCGGGCTAAAGTTCATATGTCAAGTGGCAAAGTTTTTTCGATAACGTACGAGTATGAACAAAGTTTTAGTATTGACTTGAAGTTTTTACTTGATGGGGAAAATTTGAGTTTATGTTTTTGAATACTTTTGTGCTTAGATATGTAAATGCTTTTGGCAGAATTTTACTTAAGCGGAAAGCCACCAAAAATGATATTACCAAATCTGTAAATAGGTTGTGACATCTAAGCAAGAGTGCTCCAGCAGAGACCACATCAGGAAATCATGTAAGTCAAATGTATAAATAATTATAAAAAGTTAACACTTCTATAAAAAACAGTAGGTACGTAACTAGCGACACTTACAAGTAAAGGGTAGAACTCAGGTATCTGTGTCCTATAGAGGTCTGCTGTGAACTTGGGAGGCAGGTCATCATTGTCCTGCACCACGATGTGCACTGTCGCGTTCGAGCTACGCGGCGGAGAGCCGCGGTCCTGAAAACCGGAAAGATCGGATTTAGATACCTAGAGATAATTATGGTTATGTTTTAAATATTAGCATATAATCAGCCACGAATTTCCGTATTCCTAGGACATGGCCCTCAGAGTCTATTGGTGGATGTTACATGTCTTCGAAGTTTTACCGGTTTTCTTACAATATTTTTTACTTCGCCGTATAAAGAGCAGTAGTAATGAACACACAAAGTGAAATGACTGCTTGGTTTCGAACCCAAGGAATAAACCTCCTAAAAATTCTAAAGAATGGACTTTCAAAACTTGAACCTGCTTCGATTTAATAAGGGTGCTAATTAAACAGGCTTCCTTTTAATATCATTATTTGCCTCCAAAAATGTATGTTGCCTTCTAAATTACTAAGTCAGCCACAATTAACGAGCATCTAAATAATACTATCTTAGCAACTAGTTATCTTCTATGTAAACCACTCTAAATACAACTCAACATGATGGTTATTTTTAGCATCTAAATTTGTAACATGCATTCTAACAGTAAACTTCTAAAATACTATTAAATGACATCAAAAAATATATTTATTTAGCTTCTAATTTTTTAACTCAGTACGTTTAAAATGTAACTCATCCCATATTAATTGATCGTCAAAATTTTGCTAAAAATGTCATCAAATAGTACTAATATTGGCCACTTTATATATATGTCACCGTAAAATTGTCAAACACGTTATATTGTAATCTCTCTAGCGATATTGTAAACTCTCGAATTATTCGCAAATAAACATACTGCTTACAATAAAACGCATTGTTTTTCGATGATCATGCGATGGTAGTCAACTCACGCGGTGTTGAGGGAAGGAGGGGTCCCCCTTGCCCAGTGGTACCACTCTCATGAAAAGATACTGTACCATTCCTGAGAAATATCGGTTAATATAACCTAACCTTAAAACACTTTATATTCCCCTAAAAAGCATAGTCGACGGAGCCCCGCTTCGCGGGGCCCCTATTTCCGAGTGCAGGGTTTATAAGGAACCTAACTAACCTAACGGGGGGGTGCCCCAAGTCCCGATTATGGGGGCAGAGATACTTCCGTATGTTCAGTTGACAATAATTCTAGAGTTTACAATATCGCTAGAGAGAAACACGTTATATTGTAATATAACGCACGAACTACAATAAACAATTACACGTGATCAAGTCAACTCGTCGTTATATGAATCGAATGGCGCTCTCTGATTGGTGCAAATGGACGGTCGCTGTCGTCTCGCGTACTCGCGCAAATCATGCAGTGGCTATTTTCACGATAAAAGAATATGATGTATTATTTGACATGCTAAGTTATACTAAATGATGCTTTCTGTAGAAGCTTGAATTATGTTTTTTTGAGGACATTGCGTTGGAGCTGTAAAACGTAAAATGGTGACGAGATGTAAAATCCATGGCCGAGTTAGTAAATTAGGTGGCAATGTATTAATAAGAAGGACAAGTCACAATAATTGATGATTTTAACTTGACGCTTTCTATAGAATATTTAGTTGGCGTTGTAAAAAAGACGAATTAGTTTATTAGAGGCTATGTCATTTTCTCGTTGCTTAGTTATAAAATTAGAAGTTTAAACACGTGTCCAATAAATAATTTTGTGGCTAGACTTATAATTTCCCATTTATTAATTTACGCTATCTTTTCAATTAATTTCGCTTACCGAAGCAGTCACCACCAAAGAGAACTCTTTGTCCCCTGCATCATAGTCCAGTGGTTTCTTCAGCACCAGGACTGGCTTGTGAGAGCTTTCTAGAGCAAAGTGACCGTCAGTGTCTCCCGAGATGATGCTGTACTGGATATCGGAGTTGGGGGTGTTCGGCTTGTCGCGGTCGAACGCGTGTATTCCTTTGAATATTGTGAGGCCTGTGAAAAAACAAAAGAATATTATAATTAAAACCAACTGTACTGTGGCTCCGTTTTGTGTGTAATGTCACAGTATCATGCATCTAAATGATGGCCGTTTTTCGGGAATGCTAAGCATTTAATCAGTCTGTTTCTTTTGGTGTTTTTGTGGTATTCAAACGTATTCAATTTACATAATATACAATGACGCCTGCAATCCCTTTTTTTTTTTTTTTTGAAGGTGTAAACCGTGGTGTACCTAGTAGTACACCCATATTTCACTAGTTATGTTTAAGTACCATGTTATAGGGGGCGTGCCTATTGCCATCAATCGGGCACAAACCCAGACTCCGAGGCTGCTACTGAGAAATTCCTAATGAAAAAATCCAATCACACTTTGCCCGACCCCAGGACCTTAACCTCATACTCAACAGTCACAGTCGCAACCACTAGACCATCGAGGCAATCAATTTTAATACATTTTCATTTTGATTCTAAATAATGTAATAAATTGTTGGGTTAAATAAATACTAAGAGACACCGTCGACGCGTCGCTCTTGGAACACCTAAATGCATAGTAAAATTCAAGTAACCTTCGGTCGACACGATCTTCTACAATCGGTTCAAAATTGCATTTTCACGAGAATTCCTAATTAATGCTTGTTCACGACTTTTGTATTCTGCTTGAACACTCTTGTTTGACTTTACCAGGTGTGTGCAGAATAATAAAATTCCAAATATATTTTTTTATAAGAAACTGAAAATCTTAAGTAAGTAAATATTAATTTCATACCTCAAGTACTTTGTAATTCCCCTTTGAAAATTTTGTAAAATAAAAAAAAACGTGTTAGGAAAACTATATTGGAGAATTTTAGTCCGCAGAAATTCTTGTCTCTCTAAGATCAATGAGAAATAATGTTATACATTGGTGGACGAACGATGTCTTTGAACTTTATTAATATCGCGAAAGAAGCATAAACTTCCTTTGCAGAAATATTTTATAAAGAGCTTTATTTTATTTATCGCTGCTATATATTAGTCCCTAAAGGATAGGTATTGCTATATTATTATGACATAATCACACAGCATGATTAATATTACGAACTTCGATACCTATACGCTTGAAAATAATATTCGGACAAACTTAAAGTAATTTTTACCAACGTTTAAAGAACTAAAAACTGCAAACTACTCTACTCCTTACAAAAATTTTCATACGTGTTAATAATTTCATGGCAAACAAAGCAAACAAATATAAGTCTTTTTGTCGTTCCCCTGAGATGAATATTTACAATACATGCTAATGTATCTATTTATAGATATTCAAAAAGGACAGCTATCCTAGTTTGAAATAAACTGAAAAGTCAAGGAAATAAATTCGGATGGACTATTCAAAGTAAATTTCATACCATCATCTAATAACCCATTCCCAACTATGCATCATAACGTTGATCGGCTTGCAGTCAAACCAGATAACATTTCCGACCTGTCTCTTTTATATGCCATAAACAACTCCAACACAATCAAACCCCTCAAGTGCCAAACACTTGTCTCCCTTCCTACCGTCACCCCTCAAGCCGTCAATGTGCCCACCTGTTGGAGTCAATTCATCCACGGTGACATGGTACGGCGTGTCGAGGAACTTGGGCACGTTGTCGTTCACATCCTCGATGTATACCGTCACTGATAGGTAGGCTGATATCTGAAAAGAAGAAAGTATTGCTATGAACAAAAGATCTTAGTGATGAAAATAGCGGGAGTATCACAAACACAGAGGGAGCAGTGGATGAAATCAGGCGGCTGTCGCTAACGATGATGTTGAAAATGATAACAAGCATGACGACACTATCAAAAAAATTGCAAATCCATTCAGTTCGTCAGTTAGAGCATTGGAAAATAATGGACACGTATTTATTGTTTTTGTAAATCAATGAATATTGACAAAGAAAAAACGTATCAAAACTCGGAAGTAAAGGCTCGTGACGTTAGAGCTTGCTAAAAATTATACCAAGGCGTGACGTATTGACAATATTTGACAATTATAAAAGCGTCGTATCTTCGTCAATTTTGGTTTATGCAACAAATGAAAAAATACGAGTTAAATATTTGTTGATACTCTAGCTGACGGACTAATTGAATCCGTGATTCGTCTGTACCAGATTGAGTAATGCTCAATTGTTTAATGACGTCGTATTTTAACTTCGTTTGTTTAGATAAATTTTTCAGTAAATAAATCTATGTCTTCAGTCTACCTTCATCTAAAGTTCAAGTACCATCAATAACTTTATTTATGTATTTACATGAGAATAGTGGCAGTAAACGTACGAAGAAAATGATATATGTAACAAATACCTCCATTTTATTAGGACTTGAGTGCTAGGATCAATTTGTATGAGATCGTGCATAAGCGTACATTTGTCCTACAGAAAGCCTACAAATGTGTCGTTTACCTTTATGACAAGTCATGTAAAAACGTTTCTGAAGTATTGAGCCTCATTATTTATCTCTAAGTAACTTCAGTCTTGTTTATTACTTTTGGTAAATGTTAAAATGAAAGCATTAAAATTAGCGTAGAGGAGTACATTGACGCTTATGTGTCCTTGTGAATTTGTAAAGATGTGTAACCTAGTATAATTGACTGAAGACAGTTTTAAAGCAAAAGCACGCTCTTTAAAAACTTAAAAAAAAACAGTTGGAAAACTATCGTCCATTCCACTCACCGGCTAATGGCTCATAAAACTCCAGGCTATCAAAATATCGCTACATCGAACAACAATATTCCTAGCAAAAAGTTTTCTAGAACGACTAAAACATCTCGAGTCGACATAAATGGTACATGTTCGACGGTAAGAATAGTTTTAGTGTTCCGTATGGCCTTTGCACACGGAACACTGAAAAATGTCAACGGGACCTTTAATAATAATAATTCAATTATTTCAGATCACCTCCTTTACTAAGGGCTCTTAATCAGTATGAACGATTGTTCACTAGTACGCATATTACAACATTTCGGTATCGGCCGATAAATTAGTTTGATGGACTGCACGATTGGCATCAAGCGATCAGTCAACTGGTCTACCAGTAGGCCAATCGAACCAATCGCGCACCTTTGAGCGCTCTCTTCAAAAGCCCGTAACCTACAAGCACATTGTTCGTCACGTTGTCTAGTGTGCGTGCTAGCAGCCAAAACAAAACTATCGGCCGAAAGCAACTCTGCAGTCTGCGGGGACTCTGCGTTGTCTGTCCGTCTATCACAGGACTGTATCACTTCATCTACTGAACCTTAAAAAAACGCAATAAATAAACGTGTTTTTTTAGCATTAGGAACCCTTCGTGTGTAAGTCCGACTCTGACTTGACCCGTTTTACGTTTACTTTTACAATATGACATCGTTAAACGTGAAAATAAGTCGGAAAGTGTCAATGAACCGTGTAGACGACAGGAAAATGTACGAGGCAATATTTGGGAGTCCCGCTGACGAGAGTACGGGAAATGTGTTGTGATTATGAGATGAAAGGCTGTGGCTTGTGAATGGAATGTGATCAGGTTGTGAAAGAGACGGCTTTATGTAAGTGTATCCTGTTCCTTGTTGGTATTCTAATATTATTTATTTTTAGACTGTGTTGTCACACTGCATTTTTTTTAAATTTCCAATTATTTCTGTGAAGTACATCCTACTGAAATATGTATTGGTAGAATCTTGTTTCAGGAGTAGTAGGAATCCAGGAGGTTAACTCATATGAATTACAAAGGAAACAAAAGTATTACAAGGTTTTTTTTTAAATCAAAAGAGTTTAGTAAAAATTAGGTACACTATAAAAGACACAAAAGTACCAATGTTGTTAAGCAGTGTTGTATTTTCCGTCATGAAGTCAATCCACCAATAAATGTTAACACCAATAAAGTAGGGCAAACATCAAACAATGACCACGATATAACTCGAAACAGTTAAACAAACAAGCCTAAACCGTCCCAGATGTATTCTTAAAATGGAGGAATAAGATTAAAAATGTTATTTTATCGCCATGGCTAAATTAAGGTCGGGTAGAGATCCCGAGGGTGGTATCCCGAAGTATGGGGAATGATCCGGCTTGAAGGCAACTGGGTGAAGGACGAATTGCTATCTGAGGTGACTGGCACAACCCTGGGAACTTTCAGCCGCATTGTTTCAGAGGCATTTTTAATATGCCTCCTCAATAATCCTTACAGTACTACAAAAAGAGATGTTTTTCCTTTGTTGCGACTGTTGCTGAAAGTTTGTAATCACGCTGCATATCTTTCGAAAATCCTTGCAAGGTTGGATTTGTATTCAAAGCGGGGTAAGTCACCATTAATTTCGCTTTTAATATCTCATTAAAATTGACTTTTACAAACTGGAAAGAATTAACTTCTTCAACTTTGCTATTAGCGACCTTGTTGTGTCATGAAATGTTATTATTTTCGGACCCTGAAACTTTTAATACCCTTCCTGTGTTCTTGAACTGTTTTTAACTTGTTTAGGCACAATTATTTTTGTTTTGTTAAGTGCTAGGCATATTAAAATGTGCGGCGTTTCTTTAGATCTCACTTTGAAGTTTAGCATTTCAGTGTTGATTATAATTATCAATCCCATAAAATTTTGATACATGGTCTAGCTGAACTAACATAAAAGTCAATTTCATAGTGCTCATCAATACTTTTATTTCCAAATTATTTTTGCAGTAACTTTAATGTCTCTCTCGTGAAATGTTCTACCAAATCACCGTCTTGACATTTAAACGTTGTGACGAACGAGGCGGATATTAAATTTTGTCAAACACCCGCACATGTGGCTACAGTTGACCTACTTCAGAAAATATTGGGAGAGGAAGTGTTTGAAATGCTCTTTTGCGGTGAATGAAGGTTTAAACGAATTAGATATACTTATTCATTTTGAGAACTAATAAAGCACAGCATAGTGATTTTATATAAAAGTAGCCGTGACAGAGGTCATCAGTGGAACATAGCTAATTACTGTAAAAATAGAAGCAAAGTTAGACATAACCCTTGTAACGTTACATTATACCCGGGATGGAAAAATGTAAGGTCTTGAGAAAGGGAGAGCACGGCTGAAATAAAAAAAATGGCAAGGGAACCAGAATAAGAGAATTTATTATAAAATACAACCTAACCTATAGAGCTTACCTAAACGGTGCTGGAGCTACCTAACCCTAACTAGGCCAGGGAAGCCGGCGTACGGAACTCAAGGTAAAATGAAGAGAGCCACGGGTAGTCAGACATTAGCCTGTGCAGCGGAGGGACATCAGACAGTCTTCACAGCGGAGGACCGAGGGACACCCATCAGTCATCAGACTTCACAGCGGAGGGCAGAGTGACCACAGCCATCTAACATCGTAGCGGAGAGTCGAGGAACTTCCGTCTTCAATCAGGCTCACAGATCAGGCTGTGACGACGCGTTGTGCGATGCCTCATCGCTATAGCGACATTCTTTGATGTGCAGCCAAGAGGGAGGACTTTTAAGCTTCTCAAGAGGGAACTGCCCTCTAGTTCACTCTGCAGCTAATACGAGCTCTCAGCGTAGTTTGCCAAGCTTCTTGTCGGCACGAGCACCAAACGTAGACTGCCACAATTTTCATCATGACGGCAGGTGATGGGCCGACGGGCTTTTCTTCATAAAATGTAATAAAGAAGGTCTAATAACAATTTGATATAGAACGTTAAATTCTTAGCTCCAGCAATAAATTAAAAAGAAACCTAAGCTCGTCATTGTCATCATCTGACATTACAAAAGTAAACAAAGATTGAAAATACTTCAATCTACAGCAAAGCTTTAAGCATTACAAGTTACAAGGTAACAGGTATGCTAAGCTTCCACGTAATGGCCATGCTGCAGTTACTTGGAAAGAATGTATGTTTAAATTTCAGGTAAAAAATAGTCAAAAATGTAAGTACAAAAACACAAACATTCCACCATGTACAGTTGAACGTAATTTTAAATTAGCCAACTTCAAATACATAGGGTTCGTGTAAGGGCTTAGAATAAAGTATTAGAAAGAAGTTTGTTCATTTTATTTCATTTTCAGATATGTTAATTTCGAGGAACGGAGCCAATCTTATGCTGCACAGACTGTACCTTCAATGATAGCCCTGCTTGCTATCAGAATTGCAGCAGTCAATCAATCAACAACCAATGGCAATCTAGGCTCATTTTGATATGCTACATTGAAACTTAGCGTCACTCAATTACAATGAAATCTCAGTCTCTCAGTTCTCCCTTTATCACCTGTATCAAGACACAGGTCTTCATCTGTAATATCCAATAAGCTTAATACTTACAAGGTCATCCCCCGCGTCAAAGTCGCAGCCCAGTCGGAACTTGACGACGTTCTGCGGCGAGTCACTGTCGACCAGCGCGTCCACACTCTGGGCCAGCACCACGGACACGTGGGTTCGGTTCACGTCGCGGTAGGTGAACAGGTGGGCGTCTTCTTCTCTGTCTACGGGCTGCAGGCTTAGGTTCTTTCTGGAAAGATCGGGAAAGTTCGAGTGAGTAAGATAAGATAAAATAAGGCTTTTTTGGAGTACCTAGTAGATATCTTATTATTCCAGTTGAGAAAATGGGAGTAAGAAACAAAATGTTGAGTAGGTACTACCTAATTTGCAAATTGCTATACCTATACTTGTGTGTGTAAATACACCCGTGTGCGTCGACCCATTGTGTACAATATTAGACTCTCTCGTATTTAGGAAACAATCGTTTTTTTTTTTAATAATGTTAACCGAAACCTGATCCTTAAATTATTGCGTAGGCTTTCTGCAGCTATTACATTAAATTGGTGATCTATTAACCTTTGATTCAAATTAATAACCTTAATTTAATTTATATTGGTAAACACGGCATCTGTGTTGGCACATCCAAACTAATTCAAAATTGGTCCAACTCTGTATTGTTTCAAAAATATCTTCTAGTTTCTCACCAACTGTTTCACAATGTTATCACTAGATGGCATTTTATTCAAATTTAAAATTTCGCAAAATGTGAATCAAGTCTAGACACTAAAAATGTTTGCACCAAAAACATTACAAGTCTAACACAACTTAACATAATTTAGACAAGACATTTCTTAGTTAATAACGTAATAAAAACGGTAATGTATGTTATCCTAACATTTCCGCACAAAATAAAAGTTAGTAATCGTCTAAATAACAATCCGAAAAGTGTTATAATGACATAATAACTGAGAAAATAACTCTAATTTGTGTTATTATGAGTATTTAGTGGAAATTCTCACGGCGTCCGTCCGGAAGCTAAATACGGCGGATATGGAGATACAAATCTTATTTAAACTGTGCCGCCCATTGTGTTAAAACGTTATTCGGTATAATTAGTGATGTAATCGATATTCATGTTTGTTTAAAAGCTTTTTGATCGTGAGAAGTCATCTCTGACTTATATGGGAGGCTGGTTGTAAATACCAGATGGTGGAGATATTAGAGTTAATTAAACACGGCTATTCTTTTGCTTTGTTGTCATTTTTAATTATGAAGATAGTATTTTGATCTGTGAAATGATTTTAAACAATATGATAAGTAATAGTAGATTATTAACCAAGGGGATAAAGCAGTGTCTTCTGTCGCGGATGACGATTTAAATTGTGATTATGACGAGTCCTGAGTGTAGCGAGGGATTTAAGTTCACCCAAGACTAAGACAGCTTTATCACCGAGGAAAATACTCTACTTTTCGTACCATTTGCGAAAAAAATAACATAATAATATTATGAGGTAAGCATTTATTAAAAATAATGACAATTAAAACTAAAAGTTAACATTCGAAACATTGGTCCAATTATTGACAGAGAAAGTTACATTTTCTTTTGGTACATATTTTATTGTTGATGAGTTGATTTGAGTATTTTAGAACATTAACTTATTTGTAAAAATAAATTAAAATAAAATTAACGTTTATGTATTTGAAGAAAACAAAAACGCGGCAAATTCCTAGGCTAATATTTTTTTGTCGGAAAAGCAAAGGCATCAAGCTCATACGGCCTAATCGGTTTTCGTAATTTTATTTAATAATCATAACTGCATAATAAATGCGTACCTATTCCTTTTTCAAAAAGATGTTTATATACAAACTCAATGGTGTAAACACAGATGTAGTATGTAGTTCAGTATAAATTTCGGTAAGTATTCCAAATTTAAATCACATTCTCCCCCTAGAGGATGAATGAATGCAGTACAAGTTTCTTTCCCTGTTTTTAACAGATTAAAAATGACTATTGTTATGTTCGCTTTTTGTGGCATAGAATGTCACTTTTTTGAGCAAGTGGTACGAAAACTGTTTTATGCGCATTTTGCCTATCTCTGCTTGCACTAACAATAGGTAGGTACCTACTGGAGTATCACCAAAAGATCTAGCTTGTTTAACCTTTGTCACTGCTATTTTGATTTTATTGCGAAAAATGTAATATCCACCAGTAATAGGTACCTAGGTAGATAGAGTTCCAGTCTGATTCCATCGATGGTACCTATTTCTATGCATAAATAACCAGGTAGATAATCTTCATTAAGATCTAGATAACCCGTCTGGGTTCAGTAGTTTACAACCGATCTTATCATAGTAATCAAATTGATCTCTTATTAATCACTGTTATGGTACTTTAACCTGACCCGAAGTTCAAAGTATTTTATTCGTTACACAGCGTCGACGCATTCATGTTACAGGGGCGCGGGTACCTACCGGGAAACGTGAGGGGCACGCTTCGGGAGACCTCCTGTGTCCCGAAGAGCGCGCGTTGCCGCGTTATTCAAACTCAAAATCAAACGTGGTTTGTCCAAGTTAGGCTGGAAATGAGCTTTTTATCGGAAATAATTAAAATAAAAGACATGCTCCAAAAACTACAACTACCACCGTTCACCACAGGGAGGTAGCAGCTGAAACCCTAGCTCATGTTTAAAATGAACTAATTGCAAGGGCAGTCAACTCCACAGCACAATATTACGTTTAAATCAAAATCATGGTCCAGATATTAAATGTAGGTACCTACTTAACAAAAGAAAAGCTTGGCTTAGGCCAAGCTCATCACACCCTAAGATTATACCTACGGGTGTTAGGGGGCTGCCTACATTGCCCACTGCACTTTTTCGTCGGTTATTAAAAAAATCATGATTGCAGTTTTTGCTTCGATGTCCAAAATCTATGACACAATAATAAAATACTAATAATTATTTAAATAGTCAGTGAGAGCAGCGGTGGCACAGTGGTGGCGGCCCGGGCTTACGAACAGTAAGTCGTGGGTTCGAACCCAGGCAGGCGCATTACTTTGTGTAATTTATTTCATCACCACTGCTCTCTAAAACGGTGAAAAAATCGGCATGTCCTAGAATCAAAAATTCGAAGACATATTGTGACATATACCAACCCGCACTGGGCCCGCGTGGTGGTTTATAGCCCATACGCAAAATACGTGCTTTGATGTGGATTTTCGGACACCAGCGCTTTGTACACTACAATACAAATAGTCAGTGATTTAATTAAATAGTAAGCAGCATTCTATTTTTGCAGTCATAAATTCTAGTTAGGTTTTTTATTTTTATTATAACACAGTTAAATACACATTTTTATTCTTCTCGGCTCTTATTAGGTCCCGAGTTAAAAAAATACCTACCCAATCAAATCCCTACCTAAAATGTTTCGCTCAAACCAAAGAACCGTCGAATAGTATACCCTGAGCTCGATAGATGGCGGTGTGCACCCAAGCGTCAGTCGTCGCCGGCTGAATCGCACTATGGTTTCGTTACCCGGCGGAATACATACTTATAGCAAGTGGACATATTTTTGTTTGATCACAGGGTAAGTTGTGATATCCCACTGTAACTACTTATTACCATGATTTTTGCAAAATCAGCCGTATTATTATTGTGAAAGGCTGATTTTATTATCATTTCACACAAAAACTGTCTCAAGTAAGACGTGTGTCACACCTAAAGATTTTTTTTGTGTAATTTAAGCGTTCACTCTTGCGCGTTTTTTTTTTCTAAAATATTATTACCCTTAATTCTCGTAATTTAAGATCCAAACCTTGACATCTAAATGTAAAGTTTTTCAATTAATTTATCTGCTTATCCAATAAATATGTCAAGATGACGAATTTGGAGCAATGAACAGCTCATCAAATATGCATTGAATTGTTTTCTGTCAAAATTCATTAACAACCAATCATTTTCTGACTTTGAGGTTGATGCTGGAATTTAACTTATTTTAATCAAGGCTGTCCTTGAACTAAGAATTCTTATATAGACGATCTTTTAATGAAGTTTATGGTATGGGACATATTTTCCAAAAAAAGCAAACAGCCTAAATGCCCAACATGTTAGAAATAAAAATGAGTATTGGCATTTTGTTAAACATAATTAAGAGGTTATTATTGTAAGGCCAGGAAGTTTTAAGAATTCTATCTAAGTATTTTAAAGCTCGCCCTAGTCATCCTTGATTCTACCCAGTTCCATGGAACTTAGGGTAGATGCATCTGATGCATCTACCCTAAGTTCATCTAGATCTATCATTTATAGTTTTAACCGGCGTTTATTTCTGACCGAGTTCAGAACTTGTCTCCAACGACCACTAGCTAGAAGATTACCATGCAACGGTAAACGAAATAGATTACTTTGCAAACTCACTATACTTAGTCTTACTGTAATGATGACACTGTATTTATTGGTCCAGTCTATCGTATATTTATAGTTTGATCAAATTGAATCAAGCGATTTTTTACATTAAAAAAAACTTGTACTCACAAGTAGTATTAAATTTTTGACACTCCTATCTACAGACGTTTAGAGTTAGGAGTCTGTAATAGAAGTATGGTCTTAATAGGACATGCCGCGCCGACTTTAAATGAATTGGGATAAGGGTAGAAAATGATGATGATGATGACATCCAGTTGTATCAGTCGAAGGATTCACATGTAAAGTTCAAGCATCTCATTCGTGAAAACTAACCCAATAAAGTGACCGATAGGTGAGATGCCACAACTACTGAGACGACTATCCAACGGTGAAAGAATTACGTAAATAAGACCAACATTTTAGTAGATCATAACATAATGTTTCACATTATCAGACCAACACGCAACGCTTATGAAATTAGCGAAATGTTAACGGAATAAAGCGGCTATTTGTTTCTTAACGACTTAAATAAGATGAGCTTTTAGAAACTAACAAAAAAATAACGAAGCTAGAAAAACTATAACCATTCAAATTTCACAACAAAAAATAGTTAACATCGCGTTATCACTATTTGTAAAGCCTTGAGAATCACTAATTGAGATAAATCTATAACTAAAAAGAATGATGAGTTCTTGGTTATAGATTTATTACAATAATAAACAATACCTACTGATTACTTTGGTTTAATCATAATTGGTGACACTGAAACAGAATCATAAGAGGCCGATGGGGTGGAGATTGAAAGAATACTAAAGGAACTGAATCATGTTTAATGGTCGTACCAGGTATTCCGGCAGTAGACAGCAGAAACTTTATAGACAGCATTACAAGCAGGCCAAGCAATTAGGTACATGCTATAAAGAGGGTTACTCAAAAATTGTAAAAGTAGTTGTCCAACATTGTATAGTTCCCAAACCGTTGCTACTTCGGTCAGTGGAGTAAGGTTTTGACTGAATAGAGACCATGGTAGGGCTAAAGAAATTAAGGTCGCCCAAAAGCACTTTTGGAAAATGATTAACTAGACGTAGGGTAAGCGTAATTTTTTGATAAGTAGACATAGTAGTCATTATCCTCAAGGGCTAGAAGCGAAAACGGAGACCCCGTTTTAGCGTCTCGATGACAATCTACACTGAATCGGCACAGAATTTGACAACAAGTTTGGGATTTTGAGTAGCGTCCATCCGTTCCTGTAAAGTGTAGACAACCAGTCACGCACGCAGGACCCCATAATTATTAAGAATCATTAATTGATCACCACATTTATGCTCCAGGGTAGAATCACATAAAAATCACTACCCAAAAGATTTTCCTTGCTCTCTCTACAAAAGCAAATAATATGTATATGAAAATGATGATGGCTGTCGGAAAAATTCGGGTCATTTTCAAATCATTAACTTCTATATCGACCTGGTAACGAAAGAAACTCTCATTGTTGTTGCCCAGCTGCCCCACCACAGTAAAGTCGAGCGAGGGAACTGTATCGCGGCCATTCATACACGTTGCCAATCCGTCATTACATATGTATCACTGTGATCATAGTCCTTTTATGGGTTATTGCTTAGCTTCACATGTGAGACGTGTTTGTAGTATACCGCAAGATACTCAAGTTACTAATACAAATAAAATGTAAGCATCCTAACTCTGCAGGTCAAATTGATAGCAAAACGGATAGCCGATGGGGCCAAAAAATTCTATGACGAGTGGCTACCGCGAACCGGAAGACGTTGCGTTGGAAGACCTCCCACTAGGTGGACCGATGACTTGGGGAAGGTTGCGGAAATCTGCTGGATGCGAGTCGTACGGGACCGGTCAATGTGGCAACACTTGGGGAGGCCTATATGATGATGATGATCCCAACCCCAACACTTGCCTTGATAGGCCAATACCGTAAATGGTTCCGATTAGAGACAGCTTTATGTTGGACCTAGCAGAGGCAGTGCCAAACTGAAATGAGGAACCACACTAATTCCACCGTTTGCTTCACTTCCGATGCTGCTAAGGTCACGGCCTTGGATGTATTTACGATGTCTCAATAAAAGCCCCAACCGGTTGATTACCAAGATAATACAAAAGCAAACCATTTAACTCCTACGACTGCGCTCTGTTAGCTATGAGGTCAAAACTTTAAATCCCTAATGGAGACAACTTGTTCAATACGTTGTTTGAGGGTAATGCCACTCTTAAGATACAAAAAAATCAAGTACAGGTCAGAGGTGTGAAGTTAGACACATTATGACAATGGGTTTAAACATCTCATCATTTTCTGCCCTTGTTCTATAAATTACTAGGGGTCAAAAATACGTGTTTTTCTTCCATTCTTTATTATCAAAAACCACGCTACCCTGTTTCATATAATCCATCCAGAAAAAAATATATTTATCACTGTTTTAGTCACATAATGGTTGATCACTATAGTGCTCGTAATACTACAACGTAATTAAAAGAAGAATATTTCGGATTGTAGAAGAAGAGATAGAGCGAGAAGAAACTACAAAAGCAAAATTCTTTACCACGAAGGTTTAATCATTATTCATCATCATTTCAGCCGAAAGACGTCCACTGCTGGACATAGGCCTCCTCCAAGTGTGCCTTAACTTAAAAGCCGCGCTTTTTTACCGCCTGACAAAAGATTGTTGTACAAATCATGCCAATCAGAACAACATTAACACATCACATAACATTAGCTCATCTGCAGTCGATTGCTATAATATAGCTACTAAACTGATATTAGAATGTGGTGTCCTTGCATCGTTACTGCTCATCCGTCTTCATTATGTCATTATGATATGCAAATTATAGCTGTCGACACCTGTAAAGTTATAATTACTACTTTAGTGTGTCTATCTATGAGAGTGTCGATATCAACATTAATCTTGTCGACTACTTTTATCAGAAAATCATGTTGATCTACTCTCATTTTGGTACAGGGGAATGGAAAGTCCTCTGATAAACTCATGGTACGTGATACAAGCGGGTAAAAGTAGATGACAGATTTGAAAATTCATATAAAAATTACTACTGTGAATACAAACACTAATCTGTATTCACAAACTACAGGTGCTTTCAGTGCCAAAAGAGGATATTATTTGGATCTAACCAAGCTCGATTATAAGCAGAGATTCAAAGCCTCTTAATCTCTAAGTACACAGCAAAAACAGTCACTTCGACTTTGATTAAGTCATATTTGATAAAACACACACAAACTCACATGCAAAGTTCACGATAACAACAACACGCGATAACGACCACTAAATATCCGAAATTAAATGCGGAAGCAATCATCACTGATGATGCAAAACTTATTGATAATCAACTACTCAGATATAATGACATAAACGACGACATTAATAAACAATCATCCCTAAGTAAATAAACAGTGTGACATAACAAACCTCTAAACTTATATAAGAATATTGAATAGAAAGTAAAACCTAAGAAGCTATTAGAACTAGCTGTTATTACCTACGGACAGATTTCCCTCAGAAAATTATTTAAAAGTAAAACCGCAGCCTCCGGTTTTAAATCCTAGCTTGAATAAAGAAAAGTTGAGAATAGTTTAAATGATAAAACAATAAAACTTAGTGCTTTGTCTACGTGACTAAAATATAATAAAGGTATTGAGCACGGTGGTATAATAACTACTCAAATCAATCAAGAACATGGATACTCAAATGGACAAAGTGATCCAATATTTATTAGGGCTTCAAAATCTTATTGATGATTGAAAACATGTCAATATTCGAAATATAGTGAATGAACATATCAGTTTTACTTAGCAATAATAACGCAATTCAATTCGACGATTAAGTATTAAGACGAATTAACACTACAATTTTTAATTTCGATAATGTCATGATGAAACTAAGAATCCAATCATGCAGATCTTTAAAATTGACCACAAATATTATGAACACAAAAGTAAGAAACTAATAATCTAGATAGCATCTATAGATTTAAAGATTTTATTACTGATATCAAAGTATCTGCGTAATAATGATTAATTTAAAGACTCTCAAATTGTCGCTATTGTGCCAGTAAATTGGAAGAAGTGTCGATTTGTCGATAAATATAATGTATTGGTAATATTTTTATATAAGAAGCTTTTGAGCTAAAGAAGAGCAGGTCAGGTCATCAGGTGCAAAGAAATATCTAGGTAGGAAATTGAAGATAGCATAATATTGATGTTATTACGGGTCAGGGTATAATACTCGTAATAACTTTAGCAATATAATAATGACAAAAGAGAGTTGTATGACCAAACCACAGTTAAAAGACAAACACATTGCTTTTAGACAGAAACCTAAAGATAAGGGCTGAGTCTAATTTTAAAATGAGTTTGTGCAATGGAGATCCAGATCATTTAGAATAAGGTTTAGTAAGTTTGGTTCTACATCAATACTAATATTTTGTAATTACCCTTTTTCAAAGGTATTCTTTTTGCGTTTTCTGGTTAGATGGAATCCGATACTATCGTTCAATCTTCAAGTAATTGGATCAGTATCTGATAAAAGTCTTACAGACTGCATTGTATATACAACAGGACAGGTCAAGTCACCATTATTTTCTTTATAAACCTCTGTAATATTCTCACTCATCATTACATTTATAGTACCTAATTCTTTATCTTTTTCTTTTGATACACAATCCGTGTGAGAAAGACCCACTAAATTGTTTACGTAAGTAACAGTTTAACCTAATTTCATTATCACATTGACTATTGTAGTCGTTTTAATAGCCGAGTCATCTTCCTTAGTAATAAGTTGTTACTGCTGCGTACTGTGTTGTTATTTTTTTGTCAGTTGTTACACGGGCGGTTGAGACGCAGCGTTTGGAACGCTAACCTCAAACCTGTGGTCGTTCCTGATCTTCTTTGGTTTTCTTTTTTAGATTCGACCAAATGTTGGACTTATTTTGAAGTGATCGCAAATACTGCATTTCTTTAAAATAATGAAGAAATGCAGTTTTTGGACCACTGTTGTTCTAAATTAGTTAAGAATAATTGTCTGTATTTTTAATCCCCGACGCAAAAACGACGGGGTTTTATAAGTTTGACGTGTCTCTGTATGTGTGGTTTTTCACAAATTCCTCAATATGGGTATCAAATGAAAGGGCTTGACACCCGTAAGCCGCGTCAAGAAATAAAGGAAAGT
Organism: Xestia ashworthii; assembly: GCA_950022955.1. NCBI lineage: Eukaryota > Metazoa > Arthropoda > Insecta > Lepidoptera > Noctuidae > Xestia > Xestia ashworthii. The sequence continues at coordinate 1,050,528 of OX465556.1, read as the reverse complement.
TTTCTTTAAGGATTTGCTATCTCCAGTATTTCGAGTACTTTCCCTCCAGGTGGCATTGAAAAAATTCACACTGTATATATATTTTTTAGTTAGCCTGAGCTGCCCCACTCCTGTGCCAATGCCTCTCCCCTTTCCTTCTCCTTTTCTAGGTGTTGCACATCTTCTCGCCAATATACTACACAAAGTAATCCGCCTGCCTGGATTCAAACCCATGCCCTTCAACTCGTAAGTCATTGAAGCTGCTACTGTGCCACCACTACAGCTTTATGGCCGACGTACGAGTATTATTTATTTTCTGTAAAGGTCATTGCACTTACGCTTACTAAGTTCTTAGAACTAGAAACATTACTTAGTATTTATGTAAATGCCTCGCCTGCCGCAATCTACTTAGTAACATTTAGATCCGGTGTATTACCTAGCTTTCGATAGAAAATACGTTCATTTTCATTACTAAGTAAAAGTTGTACATATTTGAAGACATCCATGATCATAAAATTCAAATAAAGTGAATTTATTCAAATTATTATGCATCGACGTTATTATTATCAAATAAAATTCACAAATACTTTCTATGATAAAGTTTAAATTCCGATTTTGTAATAATTTCTAAACTTTCAGTGTGTGAATGCAATTTTGACATTTTCGTGATTATATAATATTTTTGAGGTTATTTGGTAACTTATTAACTGAGAGAAGCTACGTTTTTCATCATGATTGTACTTAATTAGCTAAAATTATCATATTCTCATAATTAAAAGCTAATAAATCCTGACATTTAGCACTAACCTCAATTAGTACTAATGAAAAATGTGTAAATCATAGGTTACTTTATCGATAAATGTCAAATACTGACCAGTATTTGACATATATTTAGGTCTTGCATATCGTCACTATAATTTTGAAAAACACACAATCATTACCCTAGATCAGTTAATATATAATATGGCTAGAAACGAAGTGTCTGATGATATGACGATATATAGAGGAGTATGGAAGAAGAAGACATGCTGCGCCGATAAGGGATAAGGGCAAGAGAATAATGATGATGATGTGATCTTCATCACCATTACGAGTTACTCTAGTTTGTCTTGGCACTCAGGTCAGCTTACATCATTCATCAGCTGCCTAGCCTTTTCTCAACTATGTTGGGGTCGGCTTCCAGTCTAACCGGATGCAGCTGAATACCAGTATTTTACATGGAGCGACTGCCTATCTGACCTCCACAACCCCTTTAATACAGGGTAATACGATACCACTTGGTAAGACTGGTTGTCAGACTTTTTGTACCACTGACTACTTGTACTTGTTGGATTAAATCATTATGATTTATTAAATAAAACTCTAACAGTGACCCTCTCATATTACCTAGCACCAACTGTATTGTCAGGTTGTCACTAATTGTAATGGAGGTCAGATAGGCAGTCCTCCATTTAAAATACTGATATTCGGCTGCATCTGGCAAGGCCGGCCTCAATAAAGTTGAGAAAAAGTTAAGCAGATGATGATACATTTGGTTCTGTTAGATTGCTATCGCTGATAGAAAGCTACTTTAATAGATCCAGGGCTCTTTCAGGTCAGCTTTTATATTACAATGATGTATAATTATAAAAACGTACGACGGTAAAGCTCAATCATGTTTAAACCTTAACACATAAGCACAGCCGGCAGACGCCGCACATTACGTCTAACCGCTCGTCTGTAACGGGACCCAGATGAGTGAGTAACCGCACTCTTACTGTTGCGCAACATGCGCGGTTCAGTATTTGTTATTATATTTATATCTTGACCAACATAACTTTAGACATGAAGGTGGCGCTGTTTGCTAAGAAAAATGTTGACTCAGCTTGACTGCTGAGTTCGGTCCCGGCTTCAATTCTTAGGTCTAGCGAAGAAGAAGAATTTGAAAAGAGTAACCATGGAGTTTCTTGCTGGTTCTTCTCCATGGAAACGACTAACGCGAACCGTGCACCTTTTTCGACGTTTTTTAAATGCACATCTAGGCATAGGTGACATAAAATATTTTCATTTCTATTTTTGAGTTGATCCGTTAGGAATTTCTTTTATTATCAGGGTGGTCCTGCTGGCTTAGAGCAATATCATACACTTGTGAAGTTCAGTACATTTTAAATGTAGTTCCGTATTCCACCACGGCTCAAGATATATTAGTTTAGTAACAACGCAACCAATAAATTCTTTGCTTCAATATTATGTAAGTTATGGTGTTAGCGGAAGAGAAGATGTTTTATGGGTTTTCGATTTCTCATTTAACTTAATTTCGATTAATGGTTCATTAAGTTATTTCCGGAGTAGGTGTTGCCAGGAGGTCGTCATGTGAAATTGAAAGGGCAAACGTGCAAGTATTTGAGATCGAGGGACATCGCAATAAATTTCTGTTCAGTTCAGTTTAGAATAAAATTAATCTTGAAAACCATAAGTGATGAGTATTTTTTGTCTACTAAGTACCACGAAACTAGATGCTGTAATTTTTAGTGTGGGGGTATAAGTATAATACCGTAATGAAAACGTTTTATAGAGACTTAATCCCTTTCAGAGCCTTTCCATGATCTTGTGTTGTATGAACATGCGATTGCAGTATAATGGCAGATTTGCTGTCATTTATTGAAGTGTTACATTTCCAATGATCGTGATGAAGGTGTTCATATAATCAAAACCAAAATCAAAAGCTTCCCTTCCAAACCAATGGACAATCATCGAAATAACTAATTTACCATCATCAAAGAAAACACTGATACAAGTTACTTACAAAGAAAAAGAACATTCAAAAATGATTACCAATTTTTTTATAAGGTTTCTATCACTTAACTTTTCATAATTAAGTACTTAACTGTCAACAGTTTTTTTTCCCCAAATTCACGTCAAAAAGTGGCCTTAATTTAAAAATTATTTGATCCTAAAGTACTTAACACTTTTTACTACAACTTTGTACAAAAAATTAATCGATATTACCGGTCGGTTATACAATATTACATTACTCGGCTATTATCAATCGATCGATTCGCGCTATTTAACCGACACACGATATTTCAGTCACGAATGTGGGGAATGAGTACTCGTAATATTTTTGTACATGATTACAATGTAAGTAACAGGAGTTTTTGTTAAGTCAAGCATGTTGTGACCTTAGGGCTTTTAGGAAAATCTATACCTATAATTATGTCATCATATGTATTAATTTAAGTAATATAGGTTTTTTCACCTTTTGCTGCATAAAACATTTGTAACTTAAATGGAAGAAATCACTGGCTTCTGAAATACAGGTACTCTAACCTAGCTCAGGAGCCAGGGTTTCACATTTGTATGTAACCTGTTTTTATGCCAATAAAGAATTTTTTATTTATTTATTTATCATGTGCCTATCCTTTTCCCAATTATGTTGAGGTCAGCTTCCAATCTATTTAAAAAAAAAAGAAAAAATGATTTTTTGACGTCAGTACGTTAATACCGGTAGGTACTTTACACGGAACAACTGCCTGTCTGACTTCTACAACCCAGTAGGTAGTGGGTAATATGATACCCCGTGGTAAGACTGGTTTTTAGACTTTAGAGTCACAGTCACCAGGAAAGACTTTCAAAGATCTACAAATGACACCCAGGATCAACGGCTTAGCGTGCTTTCTGAGGAAACTGGGTATAAAAGATAAAAAAACATTGCCATCACTAGATGGACCTGGACCATATTATGTTAGTTCCCATGATCGTAATTTTTCTTCGTATCATTTCAAGCAAAGGAAAGAAAACCAAGGTTCCAACATGAAGAAAGGAAATGTTCCGAAAATGTATGGAGCCAGCACTATGTACACTATACGTAAATATCGCTATTTAACACAGTAACCGTTTTCATTATTAATTTTCTTTAATTTCACATCGTTTCAATGTATATTCAAATTAACTTGGTTATAGGAGAGCAACACAACATAAAATTAAACATGGTGGATCAGAGCAGCAGTTTGCGAATATGTCATTAGACAATGACATTTGATTGCACACAACCAATCCAAACTCATAGCAAAGACATACTCAAAAAACACTTCTTAAAACTGTCAAAGTTTTCAAACGTCATGTCACACAACTGTCATGGCTGCCCTAAAAATAGGGTTAACCAATTAAAAAACTTCATTTTTGTACGCCTGTACCCTTTTTCAAATTAATTCATTAGTATTTTTATGAAATTCCCCTATTTTTTTCCTATTTATCTATGTAGTGAACATAGTTGTCGCCCAAAATCAAACATCTCCTTTTCAGATTAACGTAAAGTATAAAATCCTAACAATCGCCAGTTTAATTGTGGGTCGAATAAAAGTCTTAATCAGTACCAACAGTTAATTGATAAAGTAGTTAAGTACTTAACAATTACTTATTAAACTGCTCATCAACTTCAGCAATAAGTGATACATGCAAAGCACATTCTAACTGACAGATTACAACCATTCATTACATTAAAAAAAAACATAGCGTTCACATTAATCATATTCATTATGTGCAACGCACAATATTTTAATGCAAATGCCTAACTGACGTAAAGAGATCACATGCAATGAGTTGAATATCATTAAGTAACTAGCAATTTCCTTATAAGTACTTGTTATTATAACATACGATTGAATTGTTTAACTTTGTAGTTTGATAATGTCAAAAGTGGGTGCGCCAAATTTCACCTAAATTTTCAACTCCGATAATTATTGGAAATCCGAAAATGTTCTTCCTAACATTTTTCGTCATAACAATCACAATTCCTAACTACTCTGTCTCTAATGTCATAATTCCGAATCATTCAACTTCATAATATCAGTAGAAACACCTATTATACTATTATTTGTTTTCCTATATTTTCTCAACATAACCATGTTTTACACTATTATTCAAAGTCATATATTTTTTGTTTAGATTTGTTTTTATTCATAATAATCAGTATTATACAGGGGGTAAACCACCTCATCACGAAGCCGTCAACCAAGCATTCTGTACATCAAACTAAGTAAATTTACGCAAAAATTATTGCTGGGAAGCAACTTTTTTTTTGAGGTTAATAAATCATGTTTTGTGGTAGAACTCAATGTAACGCACATAAAACATTGTGCTGATGGATGTATTGAATAGTACGGGGGTCGTGGAGGTGTTAAAAGTCAAAATCTTAAAAAACAAACTTGTGTTTAAAAAAAAACTTGTAAAAAAGTTGTAACTTTGACCCCCCATATCACCGTAACTAGAAGGTTCCCAGGTATGGTGTAAAACATAAAAATATCGCATTGATGGGAAAAACAAGTGCCTTACGGCTTCGTTAAGAGGTGTTTTACACCCTTTGTACATTAATTTTGCGTAACTTTATTTTCACATAACATAAAACACCTAAATAAAAGGCTAAAAGTGTCTTGGTAGTTTTGTCTCCGACTAACCGTTTGTCGCAAAAACGATGTGGAAGGGATCCATAGGTTAGGTACACTTAGGTTAGAACTGTGCCCAACTACTACGCGCGAGCCGAGCGAGCGGAGCGAGTGGTGCCGCGGCAGCGGCCGGCGTGCGCTACCTCGAAATTGGTCGCGAATTTTTTTTACAAAGTTTTTTTTTCATAGTGCCCCCAAGACGACACTCTGACCTGAATTTCATTCATTTAAGACAAAAATCAGTGAAACGACCTGTAATCAAAAACAAAAAAAATACTATAAATATCATCTTTTACCCACATATATTTTTTATTGCACTTGGTAAATGTTTCTTTCTGAGTATGAGTGAAAATATTTTGGTAATATTATGTTTAGGGATAGAAGCGTTATGATAAAAAACAGTAGGAGTTTCAATACATATATTACGTGAATGATATTAGTAATTTAAATTTTCGGAAATATGAGTGTTATGAACATCGCCGGTAGCACTACAAATAGTATGAATGAAAACTTTAAGATAAAAAATTTTAGTCATCATTCGGAGTCCAAATCGTTAGGAAGAACAATTTCGGGTAAAGAACTTTAGGTGAGCCAATATGTACCCACCTGGCTTAATCTTTAGCTATGCTGGAGTCGGTTTCTAGTCTAACCAGAGCGAAATACATACCAGTGCATTACTTAGATATGGGGTATCACAATGCTCCTGGTAGTTATCACTATCAAACAACAGAGACAAATGACTCATCTGCGTACAAACTCTCACGTAGTTACTTATTAACCTATCCGTAAACCAAGATAAGATCAAAAACCAAACAAACTCCCACAGATTTGTCACTACATTAAAAACAGTTTCTATCACAAAGCAATAAGGTTCTCTACATCGCGGCATCGCGGCATCGGTACTTGTACACAATATGTGTTTGCAAAATAAGATGCGTTTGACTGTAGGCAATTTTGTAAGAATGGTATTGTCCACAGACAAGAATACATATGGCATGTATCTTTGATACAATCCCACGGCGGATTTTGTATAATTTATAAGTAGGTACATTTTTGCATATCATAACATACCTTGGATGCACTTCTACTCTGAGCACTTCATCTCCAACTTGCAAGTTCTCCGGGATCCTCACGAACCTCAGGTATTCTCCCACTGGGTAGAAATTACAACCTGCAACAACAAATAAAAAAACAATTGAAACTCAGTTTCTATAAAATCACGATGACGTGTACATTCGCATATAGAGGAGGTCATTTACTAATAATATGTGCTTAAAATTAAACTACAAAAGACACGCGTTTCAGTTGTCTTCGTATTCTACACTGAATTAACTAAAACGTCGTGATTCGCATCACTAGTTTATCCGCAGATTGACGATGTCCTTAAAGGTCTGTTCATAATTGATGAAAATTATGATAAAATCAAATATATTCAATTATTTCTTAGTAGAATAACTCACAATATCCATTATTCGCAAACATATAAACATAGTTCCGAAGACAATAAAGCAAAAACAGGGCTGCCTTCCGAAGACAATCAGGCTAGTGGCAACAACTAATTATTCTGCTTACGACACTGTCCCACAAATGGACCCATTCAATATGGCGACCCATTGTTGGGAAGGGAAAAACTGTCAGTGATAGGTGATCGTTTAATAGTATTTGCTAAACTGTTTGCAATTTGTAGCTGTTAAGAAACTTAAAAAATTTAACCGTTTTTAGGAACGGAGTTTCTGTATTGTCATTCACACTTTTACTTTGGCTATTAAAAGACAAAATAAAGGCTTATAAATTGTTGTCTAATTATGTAGAGATCATTAAAAATGGAGAAACAACAACGAATTAAATTGAAAATTTAATGATGGATTTTGAAATCATCGGTTAAATCTTAAGTATTTGTATTCCTTCGTAACAAAAAAAAAACTTTATCAACAAAATCTGTGAATGACACCCAAACAGAAAGCCTGTCAAAAGAGCTAGATCTTATCATTGCAGAAAATGTCCAAAGGATTGCGTACAGACAGAACCATCTAGACATTACTCAAGCCATAACAAAATGACCCAAAACCAACAAAACTTCCTCATTGATTTCCATCAGATCGACAATGAAGTTGCGATTGCGCGACAAATCGCATCTTGCAGCTGTTATGGAGTATTTTCCCATAGATCGTCAGTTTCACAATGGCGACGCTTGAGTAGAAACTGATGGCTTCCAATTTAGCCGTGAAATCCGCAATCTTTTGTCGCATATGATTTCAGAATTATTTTTTGTGGTGAAGTTGGCTGCTGTATTCAAATGTATGGCGTAAGTGGCTACAAGCTTTTGAGTATTGTATGTTTCATCTTTTCTACTTATAAAAAAATTGACGGTATGTTTATCTGGATATATTTTAATGAAGTTAATTGAGTAAGAAGAAAAATCATTTAAACATCTTGAAATGAATTATCTTGCTTAGCGCAAGCACGTATTGCAATTTTTATATAATTATTCCATTTTGACTTTGGATCATGTAATCCATCATTCACCGTGAAAATATTTGGAACTACCAATTTGTTGAATAATTTTAGCCACAAAACATTGCTTAACGTATTGAAGCTTTTTCGTTTTGAAATATTTCAAACCATAAATTTAATTCCACCCAAAAAAATAACCAAAATCCAGTAATGCTGAAACAGTAGTTAGCCGCATTTACACAATAGAGACATAACAATAGTTAGGTACCGTTGTCTCTGTCTTCAAATTCACTCAGTTATCGTGAAAGGCGACTGTGTGTCAGTCGACAAAACAAAAAATAACAATCTCACGGCTAATGAAAAAGCATTAACTGATTACTTACATAACACCTGTTAATCCATTAAAGTCATTTGACAAGTATCACACTGAGACGAGGAAAATCATAACAACAATGACTTTTAATATGAACGTGAACTCGATTCTGTACATTCACGCTCTTTTTGTCACGGAGACCAGAACATTTTTAACAAGAAAGGCGGATTCTGAAGTAAGATAGATACTTAATGGTTTATTGCATTCCAATGATTTCTTGGCTAGTGTTAATGTTATGTATGAAAGTGGATGGAGCAACAGAAGAATGTAGGGATGGTTGCAGGTAATATTTTGTAGTATGTGAAAAGTACGGAATGACTTGGTGAAAACAGATCACGGCTCTCCTGTGAATTTAAACACCAGTGCAGCTGTATACAACATGGCTTTTTGCTGATGTCTGAACGTTATAGAAACTGACGAACACTACACAAACTGGCAGACTCTTTCCCAAAATAATTGACCGATTTGTTTGCCCTCGTAACGCCAATAAGAACCAAACAAAGGACATTATCCAAGCTTGAATATAAACAACCAATATACTCGTAGTATGTCAACATACGCCTACCCATGATACTCTACACAATTATATACGTATAGTATAAGCCGCAACAAACATCCTACACTGTCTCCATTCACAGCGTCGTCAATGAACCGTGTGATCGCCATAATACGGCGGGTTCTCATACGTGCCGATGTTCGGATAAAATACCGTAAACTATGGGACGGCTAGCGGGACCAATTGGGTTCCTAACAATGTGTGACTAGTTCAGCACCCCGATTGTTTCAGTTTAAACAACTGAAGTTTGATAGTCATTTATCTCAAATAGTGGATTCACATGTTTACAACAGATTAGTAAATTTGTAACTACCTAAGTAATTTTCCTTGAAAAGGTCAACATTGTGTCTAATGTCTGATTTGATGATAATAATGAAGAAGTATGGAAGCAGAAGCCATGCTGTGCCGACAACAAATGAATTAGGAGAAGAGCAAGATAATGATGATGATGTAGGTCGGAAGGAGTATTTCCTTGTACTTGTATCTTACCACCAATTCCGTTATTTTCTGTTTAGAAAAGGAACAGTTAGTGTAAATACTAGAATAACCTAAGATTTTATGATAAAACCTGTCTCAAAGAGTCGTTAAACTTGTTCGAGGCAGTCATTTATTGCAATCAAAGATACAGTCTTTACCTTCTTAACTCACGCAAAAATCAAACAATAATATGCAATTTGGTTCGATTCTGATCTAAATATGCGCTGCAGCGCTGTGGGAACCCAGTTATGACTGAATAGTCACTGCCCCTCTCACGAATCAGATGGTTACAGAAGACTTACTTGGTAACGTGCTCAGAAAAACGGTGGCTAGACTGAATTCGTTATATGTAAGTTTGATTATCAGAAAAGAAACAGTTAATCCATAGGAACTGACACTTTATAAAATATCTTTATGGTGATCGAAAAAGGATTTAATAATATTAATTCAATCAAATAAGCCTATAAACTGGACAGGCCCCTCAAACACTTTCCGCTTTGTCTGCTCCAGTCACCTTTTAAATGACGCAAATAAGTGGGTACCACTCCCGAACTCGATGGCTCTATCGGCCATCGAACCGTCGACAGACATGGCATGTCCTCTGACACTTAATTTGCTTACTCTGCAAGCTATGTCGGTAACTTTACTTCTTCTCTGAATCAGTCGTTATGTTATTGTTAAAACTAATTCAGTCCTTTTTCAGCCGACTTCCAAAAAGAGGAGGTTCTCAATTCGACTGCTTTTCTTCTTTTTTTGTGTTTGTTACGTCAGAACTTTCGACTGGGTAAACCGATTTTGATGGTTCTTTTTTTATTTGAAAGTTAGTGCTTCCTGTGTGGTCCTATTTCAATTTGGACTGAATTTGGTGTAAACAGTGAAAAATAAAAAAGTGAAAATAACTTAAGCTTCAGAAGTCAGTGACCTTTGTTTGATTGATTTAATTATTTTGTCACCGACTTCTGAAGCATAAGTTATCACTTTTTTATTTTCTCTGAAGTCGGTTTTATTTTTTGTAAAAAAGTTTTTTATCTTGCCATATCATAAGCCTTCTGACGTTCATCGCCCAGTGGCTATAATAATGTATAGTCAATCTCATCTCTCAAGGTGGCGGAACATCTCACTTCCTTACCCATTGTTTCTTTATGGGTTGAAATAGCGGGGTTTAGTGTTAAAGTTCCTATTAACAGCATTTTATATCGGAACCAAATTGGCTTGAGAACTCTTGTTAAAATAAAATGATGTACAATGATCCTTTGAAAGATGTAGGCAGGATGATACATGATTTAAAGTGCAATTTAGACAAATAAAAGCTAATTTTAGCGGTAAGTTCCATGTTTTTCATTGAGAATTTCATTATGAGTTACTTAATGTTATCTTAAGTATATTAACACCCGTTAGTTTTTATTATAATCTTATCTCTATCTAAGATCAGAATTTTGATGAATTACTTTGAAAATATAATTAATCTGGCTATCTTAGTTTGTTTGAGCAAACCGACGATATGACTACGAGATGCAACAAAACGTATGTGTTGTTTTTCAGTTTGTTTATTTGTGATCTGAAAGTCGTTGACCTTTAAATATCTAAATACATAGTTACTGATTTCTGAATATCTCCTTATATTTTAAAAGAATAAGCTTTGTTCATTCTCCTAGTTACAAGTCAAAGTATTTCTTACCTCCACAACACCCAGTGAACCTTAAGGGGCCGGCGGAGCATGCGTATTTCATACAAACGTAATACCAAAATAATTTGTTAATCAAACATATTCTTAAGATAGTGTGTATTTATTTTGATTGGATTACAGAATATCTATGTTCCCAAATCTGGGGGCACGGCAGTGCCCCCGCCAAGTCGAGCGCGAAGCAAACACTGCCGTACCATCCTTTACTGGAACCATTTCGCCGCATTTTCAGGCCCCTATTTGAGAACCTCTGGATAAGACAAGAACGCAGAAATTTTCGTCATCCAGTAAGCTATAATCACGTACTTAAAATCCAAAATTTCAAGTCTGTAGGTCATTTAGTTCCGAAGTTAAGCGAAAGCAAAGTTTCGCATTTATGACACTCACTCACTCACTCACTCATGATCATCAAAATAGAACTAGTACTTCCCATAAACTCAGAGAGCTGAAATTTGGTACAGAGTTAGGGTTTAATGGCCACATAAAGGGAAAACTATAAAAACTAGGATAATCGAAGATCTGGAGTACCTGGTGACCCTGATTAGAAAACACAAGAGCCCAACCAAACTATTAGAGAGATCGACATACCGCCTTTACAAAAAATATTCAACTTGGTTGGCCGCTTCATTTGATGTCAAAAATCAAAGGTCTGAAGTATCTGATGAAGAACCCTCAGCTGGTCTCAGCTGTATTAGAGACTAGCTTCTGCCCGCGACTTCGTTCGCGTGAATTTCCCGCTTGCAACATTTCTTATTGCTGCGCTCCTATTGGTCACAGCGTGATGTTATATAACCTATATAGCCTTCCTCGATAAATGGACTATCCAACGCAAAAATAATTTTTCAATTCGAGCTGGTAGTTCCTGAGATTAGCGCGTTCAACCAAACAAACAAACAAACTCTTCTGCTTTATAATATTAAGTACAGATATGGTAATGCCCCCTTCTACTATTGGTACATAAAAAAAATCGACTGTCATTGCAAAAATCCAGCGTAGTGGGACACATCTTCTAATTTAATCTAGCCTATAGCGTCCCACTGCTGGGCGAATGCCTCCCCTTCTGCTTTTAATACGCATATAAATAAAATTGAAGGAAAACTCTGGATAAGACTAGACTGGCTTTTATACTTATACTTACAAGTTTACAAGAAGAAATAGTCGAACGATTAACTTTATTCTACTCGAACATTACACAAATTAAATAAACAAATTACACTTAAAATATTAATTTCGCATAGAGAGGAGGCCTGTGTCCCAGCAGTGGGAATATTAATAGGCTGATGATGATGATGATGATTAAATTCGCTCAAAATTTTGTCAAAATATAATGCATTGGACTTGAGTGGCGGTGATACCCGCAAACGTCGCTAGATGGCGCTGACTGTATTTTAAAACGCGCTTACGTTTGTTTTTCCGATAACCTTATATGGCGAAGTGGCAACCGGCCGCGTTACAGTCGTTTACGACATTCTCCTGATGCGCTTGAAAACGTTTACTAGGGATTAGGAGGGATTATTTGCATTTCGTTGATTTCGCTTATTATTTCGTGAGGTTTGCTAAGGTTAGCAGGTTGTTGTTATAACAATTCGAAGATTTGAATAGGTTAGGAATTTTATGAAGAAACAGTACTTCGAAAATTCGCTGATAATTTGATTCACGAATTATTGCCTAATAAGTCAAAAATTTGAGATCATACCCCGGGCATACGTGTACAGAAAACAATTCCCAAGCTGTGTGGCGTATGCCCTAACAATTCACAAGAGCCAAGGTGTAAGTCTAAAAAATGCCCCCATGGACATTGGCACCTCCATATTCTCTTGTGGCTAAGCCTACGTGGTGCTTTCACGAGTAAACAATATCTTCATGTGGTGCACCTCATAAATGTTGACTTCAAGAGTATAAAAGCTCAAGCTTCAGCGATCACCGAATACAACCGGCTTAGGCGTAAATACTGCGCCGATCTTTCAGAAATTAAACCGTCTAAAAGAATAAATAATGAACGCGAATGGGCCATACGAAAAACTGTTGCTACTGTATACAATAATCTGAACCGGAAAAAAAGAAAAGAAAGATTTGTAATAATAAAAAAACTACTCCTAAAAAGAAAAAAAACTGTGTCAAATAAGAAAATCTAATAAAATAAATCAATATGCCCCACGTTTCTACAAAAAGAAGTGAAATCCCACCAAAAACATTCTGTAAAAAACTAGCCAAGTCTCGATGGAGCTGCTTGTTTATCTCTAAAAAGTAATGAAATCTAGACAAAGTCGTGCCAAGGCTAAGGTTCCTTACGGCAATTTCTTTATTATTTATAGTTAATGTTGTGTGACTTGGCCGTTGAACATTAATAAACATTCTCTATACGTTAGTGGGTACCTACAAGTCAATTTTGTAGTTACAATAGATATAACATTACGCGAAAACTAAATTAATGTTCAACGGCCAAGTCACACAACATTAACTATAAATAATAAAGAAATTGCAGTAAGGAACCTTAGCCTTGGCACGACTTTGTCTAGATTTCATTACTTTTTAGAGATAAACAAGCAGCTCCATCGAGACTTGGCTAGTTTTTTACAGAATGTTTTTGGTGGGATATATATTTTGAGAGGACAATGGTACAAAGACGAGATATGAGGTATTTAAAATTTCCATAGAAAACTTATTTTTCTTACAACTCTTGTTGAAATCAGTGTCCAATCAAAATGTATATTTGGGAACCTAGATATTCTGTAATTCAATCGAAATAAATACACACTACCTTAGGAATATGTTTAATTTACAAATTATTTTGGTATTACGTTTGTATGAAATACGCATGCTCCGCAGGCGTCTTAATTAAGCGAGGAAGTATTAAAGATGGCCAATTATGAAGAACAATCATTTTCAGATATGAATACGATCATCAGAAGAAAAGTTTCAGACTAGCTACTACAATAATGACCTATCCTGTGGTTGCTCCACTAAGTATGGGACCCTTAAGACGCCTGCGGAGCATGCGTATTTCATACAAACGTAATACCAAAATAATTTGTAAATTAAACATATTCCTAAGGTAGTGTGTATTTATTTCGATTGAATTACAGAATATCTAGGTTCCCAAATATATATTTTGATTGGACACTGATTTTAACAAGAGTTATAAGAAAAATAAGTTTTCTATAGAAAATTTAAATTCCTCATATCTCGTCTTTGCATCACTATTCTCTCAAAAAACATATTTGGGAACATAGATATTCTGTAATTCAATCGAAATAAATACAGACTACCTTAAGAATATGTTTGATTTACAAATTATTTTGGTATTACGTTTGTATGAAATACGCATCCTCCGCCGGCCCCTTAATATCGTCTTCGTTGTATTCTGTTGTTTACAGGGACTGATTGATTCTACTGAAGGCGCCAAGCTCGTTGCTTAGGTCTGGGTCGACACAATTTAGATTGCATCGACGCGCTATTAAGAAGATCAATGTCCTGCATCTGATCATCAGATAAGGGGTATGAGGAACATTGTTCAGAGTTCCTCAGACCCCTAAACTAGTGACCCTAAAATGGACGTCAGCACAGACTTGTTCCGTGATGTCATCATCACCAACATTACTTCCTCAAGCCTAAACCCACCATAGATCTCCTATATTGACAACTTCATATCCTCAATCCACGTCCAAATGAGGGGTTCCCAAACAACAGCACATACCTCACCATTGCGTGTCTTACTTACAACAGTTAACATTCTTCACGCATTACAACATAATGGAGCTATTCTGGTTAAAGATAGCATCTCTAACATTTTGTACAATACTACATGGTTCGTAATAAAATAGCCGTATATTATAATAAGATAGTGATCGTGGAGTGAATGATCTGCTCGTGACGGATTTGGTTGGGTTGCGAAGTAAAGTTTGGGTGGCCAACTGATGGTCTAGACCATTTCGTAAGTGCACTTGGATATATAGTGACATTCTATCAACGGTTAACGATGAAGAAAATTTTAAAAATGTACGAGTCTGAAGCTTGAAAAACTACGGAGAAGCTTAGGCTTGTGCTGTTGAAAGTCAATGAAGATACAGAAGACTGAAAGCGATTGAGACTAGTGTAGGTCCTCAGATGATAACATTTTTCCCTTTAAATGGAAGTATGATTTAAAAACTTTGAATATTAACTTGAAAACGGAAAACACGGTTGGTTGAACACTAACGAATGTTTTCGTTCTTCAAAGATTTCTTATTCTCACTCGGGAATTAAAGCAAATATCTACTTTTAGGAACTACGTTGAGGTTAAGAAAACATCAGTGCAATATCAGGTGTTATAGAGCCACGAAATACTAACAGCAATGCAACCGTCTGAGACTGAATCAGCTAGAAATGTAACGTATTGCTTAGATCGAATTAGTTGCAAAATTTGTACTCATATGTTACTTTTTTCCTCTGCTCAGTAAACACTTGATATTCAGTACAAATGTTGTAACTTCACATTCAAATTAAACATTGCATTTGAGCATAAGTAGTGTAGCAGTGTTAGATTGAGAAATAATCTGACTGACAATTGTCTAGATTTGTGTCAGTGCGCTTCAAAGTTCTATAATTTGATTTGATTAGTCGTAAATAGATGTCCACGAATGTTTTTTTCTTGGAAGTTTAAGAGCAACTACTGAGCATTAGGCCATTAATTCTCAAGTCATTGCAGTTACTGCTGATGTTCTTATTGAACAGGTATTGGCCAATGATACGTAGACAAGATGAATATATAGATAGAAATTGTTTACTATAGGTGCTCTAAGAAGATGAGTAACGGGTCATGCAATACATTAGAACGGTTAAAATATTCGTCTTACCGATACAAGCAATAATGATGTGAAAAGTCATAGGGAAAGTAGGACATAAGGGATGACCATTTGATTGTGGGTCATTCAATGGCCCACTTGTTAATTCTACTACCTAGTTTCAAGAGCAGAAATGATGGTTTTTCGAATTATACCACAATAAACCGTACTTAAGCCGCGGTTTTAGTAAATTATGAACTCTAAAAAGATCGCTATGTTGAGATCGAACTGATGAAGCGTCTAGAAATGCTTAATTAAATGTCAACCACCTCTGTGAGAGCTTGACGAGACTAAACTTGACAGAAGCTACTAACTGCGGCTGTTCTCGGGGAATTACGCACGACATTTCCTTTTGCAGAAACATGTGTATCATCAAGATGTTTTTCTTCTTAGAAAGGAAATATACCTTATTTCGTTCTGAGTTTAGAAAATATTGATAGAGACTTGATACAGTTATTTCGTAGTGACTGCATTTAAAGCCCTAAAAATGATGATGCTTTGCCTACTTTACATACAATAGGTTACTGAAGTGGAAACTGACCGACGACCTTAAACATATGGCTAGGTTAGACTTGATGGGGAAAATGGGGAATAGGGTGCTGTGGCGTAGCTTGGGAGATGCCTATGTCCAGCAGTAGACTGTACTGCTGTTGTTTAGTGTTAAGTTCTATATTCCAAGCTACAGTGCAAAAGTGGAATACTGCACTTAATTATCAATACCATGATGCTCAGATGTTTCTGTCCCATATTCCAAATCACCGCCTTGTTCTATGCAATCAGTGGAATAAAGCCTTGGCTTTATAACAGACTGCGCTCTAGGTCTAACGGGCGGTAAAGGGTGGCTTTCTCTCGTCATTATAGATGACTATCTATCTATTTGTTGCTTTCATATCCTTTCCAATATTGCTCCGTTAGTAATGCTAATAGATGTGTCAATGTTGCGTCGGATTTGTCTGTCAGGGTCGAGATTAACTGTGGCTGCGTGTGATTCTATTTCTGTGAGATCTTTATTTATATCTTTAATTAAAATCTAATAATATTTGACATGATAAACCGGTTTCAAGTACACTTAATCATTAATTGTTAATCTGTGTTCTTTAATGCATCATGCTTGATGATTTATTTAAGTTTTTAATCTCATGTTTTGCAAGTGCCATTAGTACCTACATTAGAAACAACATAATACATATATATGTATATGTAATATGTAGTTTCTAAAATACACTGAGCCTTAACAATTTTTATGATAGCCAAATTACAATTAATTTAATTCTTGATTCTAGACTTGCTATGTGAATAGATTGACATTGGAGCATTTGCTCCAACGCAACGCACTCATTTCTTAAACACGACTCTTACTTTTTCACACCTTCTTACCAAAATAACTCCTCACCCATTCATTCAACAACAAATTAACTAATTTCAATAACATTAACTGTATATAAAACACATCATTTGCATGATTGTCCGTCAGTAACCGGCGCGGTCCAGTCTGGTCACTTTCGTTTTTTTCTCCGACTCCACGACGCAATTAGCTATACACTGCTCAGCTAATATCCGTTATTATGTCACCGATGTGTGTCTTTTTTTAGTTGAAACTAAACTTGTTAGACAAACGTCAACTTAAACGGACTTAGACACGTGTTTCCGATCGAACTAGTTGTAGTAGGATATTGCATTTGTTCCTGTTGTTGAATGATGGATTCAAGTAAGTGTAAGTGCAATCGATGGTGTATCGATTGCACTTACTTGTTTCAGAAACTGAACTAGCGGTGACCAATAACACACGACCAACAACACTATTAGGTGTTGTATTAGGTATACAGGGCTATTTGTAAAACACCAACAACCTCGCAGCAGTAGATTACTAACATGATAAACAAAAACATATTTTGTTCAACGACTTTTTCGAAAACAGGCAATAAGATATGAACTTTTCATGCAAAACTCGATCAGCTGTTTGGACATAAATGTATGGAGAGTTGAATTGTTTTTGTCTGTTTTCGGAAAAGTAGTAAAACAATTAAATATGCTGTTGTCTAAGATGTTAGTAATATAATCCTGCAAGGTTGTTGGTGTTTTACAAATAACCCTGTATATTCAAGTATTAGAGGTACCTGCATTTTTTTATCTTAATTTGTGAAATTAGTCTATATTGCTTTTTTGGAATTTACCTGGTTTTTGTTTGTGCTCAGAACTTCATAAAAGATCGGTCAAACCGGCATGGACAAGTAACGGATCGGGTGCGAACACCAGTCTGACAGATACTGCAGTATGTTATAGTACGGCACTCAGAAGTTTCGGTCAAATTGGAACGGACCGGTAGCGGACCGGCTGCTACCGGTCTGCGTCAATATGACTGAAGCTTAAATGAATATTTTAAAGGGGACTCCACTGATACTAGGCTGCACAGTTCGTCAAGTTCTACAAACGACGAGCAAATTACTCATCCGTGTCAACCGGGAAATGACTTCAAATAACTAAGATTACGGTCTGACAGTCAGTGTGGTCTATGCATAACAGTAACAAACAAATTGTGGTGGATCAACTCTCTTGCACAATCAATCAACTTCACTGTGATTACATCTTGGCTTGGAATTTCAATTCCAATTTCTTTGAATTTCTATGCCCAAAAATTATAGTTTTATTGCCCAATACGTCATTCTCTTTTATTAGTTAATTTTAATTTGATATTCCTCTAAATCGAACGGTCGTTACAAGTTCTTAGTCACGCACTTTATAATCTGTCGTATCGTAGAATTTAAATAACCAGGAACGTTCCGTAAGTCATCGGAATCCGGCAAGAAAGTCTCAACCGGTAATCGAACTAGATTCCAACTAATATCTATCTCATTTGCAAAATCACATATTTCCGCTATCCGCACAGAATCTAGTCATTTCATCAACTTCCCCGCTTCTAATAACTTAGAATGACATTACTCTAATGATACCAAAGAAAATATACTTAATATAAAAGCATTTGAAATGAAAAGTAATCAAGGTAGTAATCAAGACATTGGTATAACGGGTTCCGGTAGAAATGGAAATCGTAGGTCAGCTCCGTTATTATATCATCATGAGGCTTTTGACCTTGTGGCCGTGGGTACTTGAGAAGTCATCAGTAACAGATATACTACTAACCGTACTTTTACTTTTTTTCGGTTTTCATTTGCATACCTGTTTTAATGTGGGGTGGGAATGTAATCGAATAATGTGCTCTTTGTGGAAAGTATTTTTTTCAACTAAACTTCTGGAAAGTAGACTGATGGTTTCCATCTTTAATTTATTGTTTGTGTAAGAATAGCTACTTATACAGCTAATGAAATTGATAAAATATCCATTGGTCAAGAAAGCACTTTTCGATTGTTTTAATGCAGGCTCCATAGGAAAAGTCTCAATTAGGCATTTGTTTAACAATGATAATTAAACATACAAAACTGTTTCGTAGTAAAATAATGATGAGGAGTTTTCATGAAACTTATAGCCATTTTTGGGTGAGAAACAAAACGTAGTACGATGAAAAAAAAGTTGAAACCTGAGGGTCTAGACAAGTTCCAAAGTGCGCTTTCAAAGCATTTTGTACCTGCTTTCAATAGAATTGACCAAAGGTGAACATGAAAGCTACCAACTGAAGTAGGTAGCTGTCATGTCATTATTTAAACTCAATGTTTACAAATAGGCAGGATAACACACGGCGGGCTTGCAATGAAGCTGTTACTTCCATACTGGGTGCCTATATAAAAACAAGTTGTCTACAAGCTGTAGTTGTTCCGCGCCATGCTTTTAGTACTTCCTCAGTGTTTACTTCGAGGAAGTTACAAGTCACACTTACAAACGCAGACTTCAGCATTATTTTGTAATCGTTGTGGCATGTTTATGATTTGTTGTGATCATGAATTTAGACACAACTAGCCGTCGCCTTCAGCTCATCATTAACATTTATTGAGGTATTATTGAGAAGAAAAATAGCCTCAAGCCTATCAACATCATCGTCACCTTTAATGTCTTTATCCAGTGATTTAGACGTGAAAACGTTACAACAGACTGCCTTCTTTTGTTTACGGTAATGACTTCAAACTTCTTTATTAATATTCAGAGGAAGTATTTAACCATCAAACTCTTGGTCTCCGTTCCTGATTTTCAAAGGCTTCATCTATCTTTTCCTACGAATATTAAACTTTTCGTGTCGTTGATATTTCACTTCATATGATTGGGTAATAAAAGGCAGGAATTCACATGATGCTGGATGCATATTATGACTAGTGTACGTGGCCATGCTTTGAGAGCCTTTGTCCTGGGGGTCTTTCGAATGATAAAAATTATCAATTACAATGATAATAAATCGATCCTAGTGGGTGTTAGTTTTAGGCAGTAACTGTCAACATAATCATTTATTAGTTTCACTTAATTATAGTCTTCTGCTGATGCAAAATATTTTTATCAATATGAAGATTCGTTTTGCTAAACGTAGGCGTTTCACACGCTTTCTCAAGGCTTTCATTTGCATATTTTATGTAATTAATTAGTTTTCTATAGGCATAAGTTTAGCATCAAACTTTTAAAATAATAACATGTTTTTTTACCGGATATTGGCACTAACCGGTACGGTTTTGAGAAGAGTGTCTTTAAATGAAAATATAAGTGCATAAAACAGATTGGGTTTCATCCGATGCAATTAAACAAGCCGAGAGCTGTGCCTTATTATTACATGATAAAATACCATACAAGTCGCAATAATGTCTAAACAAATTATGTATTTTTACCGGGTGGTTTTCATAGGCATACATGATTATAAACGATTGGTAAACAAATTAATTATTTTGTGAGGGTTGTAAACGTATTAATAACGACAAGCTCCATTTAACCAGGTTTGGCCCCAGCTTTACCAGCATGATGGTCAGAAAAGCCAGGGAACGCACTACCAGAATAAAAACCTATTTAAGATGACCGGCGCCGCTGTTCAGCTGTTAAAGAGTCAAAAGGTAACAGACACAGGCATACCGCCGTATGTATTAAATTATTTGCAGACAACGTATAGAAGATACTTATCTAGATCGAGCCGTAATCCGAACAAGTTATTATGGTAATGGCAGTTACGCAAGAGATCTTGAACTTTCAACCAGTTTGATACGCAGGCGTTTACCGCTTTCTTTGGAAATCACCGTATTATTATTATCTAAAAGAAAACCTTTGTTTATTCATAATATTTCTACTTTATGACGCAAGGTGTGATAAATTATCATATTTGGGCGGTGAATTATTTATTTTGAAAATGATTTAGTTTTAATCGTAAAACTAGCTTGCTATGCGTGACTTCGCTCACGTTTTTGAGCATAATAAGTCCTCTATGAAGACTGGAATGAAAACTAACATTTAATTAATATGTCAATAGAATAGGGTAGACGAAAAACAAACTAATTTGTCCGTCAGTTAGATTATCAAAAAATATTTGAACCGTATTTTTCTTTTGTTACGTAAACCAAAATTGACGAAGATACGTCCCGCCTTGGTATAATTTTAGCTAGTTCTGACGTCACGAGCGGTTCGAGAGCGCTCGCTCCTAGTTTTGATGCGTTTTATCTTACGGCAATATTCATTGATTTACAAAAAAAAACAAAAAATACGTGTCCATTATTTTCCAACACTCTAACTGACGGACTAAAAAGATTTGCAATTTTTTTATGCTGTCGTCATGCCTATTGATTTTGCTAGTAGAAACCTTTCATTGTCTAAAAACTTCCATATCCATTTTAAATGAGAAAGTAACTTTACGAGACTGAACGAATTTTGACTGTATTTGGCATAAGGTGTAATGTTAATTACCTGATTTACGTTTTTTTTAACATCGTTACTTTGTTAGTCATTGCCATGAGATGTTCTAACGTAGACAACACCGCAAGCAAAAGGCAATAGACAATACACGCATATGTCATACTTCCAAAGATGCGAACGCCCAATAATGCACCAAATCAAATTAAGAAGTAGGAGTTTTAAACATTTTTGTTTAACTGCCAGTTCAAAGTTCCGATAACTCCATAGCTATTACGAGTATTACAAAACACTCATCATGTGTAGAGGCACTATCGTCACGCCCGCGATCGTCGGAGAACTTTATAATCGTACGTTTAGGGTTCACTGATAATAACATTACAAGAACAAAACATGGAGATACTTCATGTATGTGATCGTATCAAGAGTACCTAGTATTGACGTCTTGTTCAAGTATTTTCATTCAAGATGTTATATACCTAATGAGAGAAGCTTGTGACTAAATAATAACAGCCGCTCCGGTCGATCTTTAGGTTAAACCGTGCTTGCCTAGATTGGTCTGTGGATGGGTGACCACACTCACATACCGAGTTTTATCCATGTCTCGGAAAGCACGTTAAGCTGTTGGTCCCGGGTGTCATTTGTAGATAGATGGTCAGTGGCCTAAAAGGTACCGACAGCCAGTCTTACCCAGTACCAACTTCGTTGTGGTAGTCAGATAAGCAGTCGCTCCCAATGGGGTTGCGTCGTTTCATTACAGAGTTCCTAAGGCCACCTTCCAGCTCCATCATCAGATCAGCTCCATGTTATCATAATATTGCATTGCCCCGTGTTAAACACATGCGTGCAAAATTTCAGCTCGATCGGTAACCGGGAAGTGGATCAAATTTAACTTGCAAGATTTGATTACAGACAAACGTCGGGACACCAATCGGTGACCAATGACGATGTTTGCAAGTAGCAATGCTAGCGCCATTAGTTTCACAGTTACCCATAAAAGTCTATATTCAAGACCAATTACCTCTGTAATATAAATGCCAGAGGGATTGTAGGTAAAGCAGTTAACCCATCTGGCAGATTGACTGGTGATCGCAGTTTATTTACAACTTGTAGACGGTATACTGTTAGAGGCGACCGACGAGTAGCCTGATTTATAGCCTGAATTTAAGCATAGCTTGACTATGGACAAGGAGGCGAAGAATAACGCGAAAAATCTTTGGTCATCCTAACTAGTATTGTAAATGCGAAAACACCTGTCTGTATGTATGTATGTTACCTTTATACGCTTTTGTAATGGTTGTACGGATTTCGACGATAATCGGCAGACAATTCACTAAAGGCCGTTTTCTGTAACTTCCTTACGTATGACTGACAGTTAATATGCCTACTCTCGTAGCTATCGGTTTGTATTAACAAAGTTAGCTTGAAAGTGTCCTATCCGCGTCACGTGCTTGTCAAAGCTTTTCAGTGACGTTTTATTTCTATCGGTTCGTAAACAAAATGTGACAAAACTGACAGAGATAGCAACCTACCAATACCTGTCAGTAAGTTTTTGAAAATGGCCGTAAGTAAACCATGACCTAGGTAAGTACTGAGGATAAAGGAGGTGACTGTTATCCCAGTAGGGCATTTCCGATCTCCACGCGGGTGAAGCTAGCTAATTTTCTTATAAATCACACCTTCCTCCTAAGTCCACTTTCCATTTAAATTCCAAGATTTAAAAAAATGCCCTTTAAAAGTACAGCACGCATCCAATCTCGGAGGGAATGCGGACATGTTGTACGTTTTTCTGCACAATCAGCTGTTCTCATGTTATTACGTACACACGCGCTGACGCTGCGTTGCGCCGGCGCAGGTGCGTTTCCTTAGTTTTTGTCGAGTCGTCGATGCCAACGACCCGATCGATCGAGTGCGACGATGAGCTTTAGTTTGTGCATGTGCACTTGGAAAATAGGGGAGATGGACGGCTGGTGATGGAAAGAAAGAAATTATAGTTGATTTTTACGTTTCAAACTGGTGCTTTGGGACTAAAGTCAATCATGTAATTATTTTTTAATATGCAGATGATGTTTGTTAATTCATTTGAGTCATTGAAATTAAAATCTTAGGCCAAGGAATACGTAAAAAAGTAATGCATCACGTATAAAGCAAGAGCACGAAAAAATGTTCTAGTTCTTACTGAAAACTATGATATTTATCAACTTTTTATTTTTAATTAGAAAAAAGGTCACTCACTTATAAATTCTTAAATTATTGAGTAAGGTGATCTTTATATATGTATACGTCACCGTAAAATTGTCAAACACGTTATATTACAATATAACGTGTGTCTCTATAGCGATATTGTAAACTCTCGAAATATTGTCAACTGAACATACGGAAGTATCTCTGCCCCCATAATCGAGACTTGGGGCACCCCCCCGTTATGTTAGTTAGGTTCCTTTAAACTCTGCACTCGGAAATAGGGGCCCCGCGAAGCGGGGCTCCGTCGACTACGCTTTTTAGGGGAATATAAAGTGTTTTAAGGTTAGGTTATAATAATCGGTATTTCTCAGGAATGGTACAATATCTTTTCATGAGAGTTGTATCACTGGGCAAGGGGGACCCCTCCTTCCCTCCACACCGCGTGAGTTGACTACCATCTCATGCATTTCACGAAAAATAATGCGTTTTGTTGTAAGCAGTATGTTCGTTTGACAATATTTCGAGATTTTACAATATCGGTAGAGATATTACAATATAACGTATTTGACAATTTTACGGTGACATATATATATTTTACTGGATAGCAGTTGGCGACAGCCCTTTCCCAAGCTACCTTCATACAGGAAATGTATCGACAAACTGGAATCTACGACGAAGGTAAAAGTAGAGTTACGATCATCTGTCAGTTTGATTGATGGATCAATTGACAAGCCGCGCACTGCTACCAGGAGCGCACAGATATTCAATGAGGAAGTGGCGTAAGAAGATTCCAGTATCTACATGTTGCGTGTGTGCGCGAGAGGTGGGTAGAGTTTCACAAGTATTGGTTATATGATAGGAGAATTTATTCCTATAGGAATGACTGGACTGGGTGGTACCTATAACTAAACTTAGCATTTTCAAGATAATTGATTAGATTGGAGATAAAATTATTTTATCACCATCTATATTTTATCACTACAAATAACAATAGCTAAAATATGACAGTAACATAACACAATATCCCCGAAAGCAGATGTACAGTAATTACCAATTTACAATTTAAGTTATATAGGCATAGCAAATAGATTGTTTCTTAAACTACGTTTACGAAACCATCATCGTTGATCAAGTTTTACAATCATTCCTCAGTGAGTTTATTAAATAAATGATAAAAATAAAGTAAAAAGAATATATTACTCAAGTTCACACTGATACACTTCTATTCCAATTTCATTGTTAATCAAAATTTTACGCTTAACAACCGTTTAAAATGATCATCTATTTCATTGAAAATTACTCGTTCACGACTGTCTAAGTACAAAAGAGTATTAAAAGTAGGTACAAAAACTTATTACTTTCTTGATTATTATGCTGAAAAGATAAAAGTCTTCATTCGCAATTAAAGACCAAACAAAAGTGGCAGTGGGCAGGGCACATTGCTCGCAGAACGGATGGCCGTTGGGGCCGAAAAGTTCTGGAGTGGCGACCGCGAACCGGAAGACGATGCGTTGGAAATTTGACCGGGTGATGGCTGCGGGAATCCGCTTGATGCAAGTCACACGGGACTGGTCAATGTGGCGACACTTAGGGGAGGCCTATGTCTAGCAGTGGACTTCTTTCGGCTGAAATGATGATGATGATTCGAAATTATATCTTCACTAACACTAATTCGGAATAGTAAAATCTTTTGGTTACTGAACCGACTTGAAGGCGAAGCTTACGAAGTCAGGAAATGCATTTAATTAAGCTCAATATATGTTCATATAAATTGTACCAAACAGAACTTTGCAAACTAGGACAAATAAACTCGGAGGCAGTTTAATAATTAGGTAGGTACGACGTTACGAAG
Source organism: Xestia ashworthii (assembly GCA_950022955.1). Lineage (NCBI taxonomy): Eukaryota > Metazoa > Arthropoda > Insecta > Lepidoptera > Noctuidae > Xestia > Xestia ashworthii. Next base: position 1,024,954 of record OX465556.1, on the reverse strand, counting down.
TAAATAGTACTTTAATTAACAGACGTCAAGTCAAGCTAGCCGGTCAACTTAGTACCTTTTCGGAAATCGTTTTAGCTATGGAATTGAGTAATATTACTGAAATCGAATAAATGTATTTTTTTTGTCTATTATTTGTGAATGAGTGAACATTGTAGGCTTTGTCGATGATTGTTAACTTTTGTTCAATATTTATATTGTTTTATGTTTTTGATACAGTAAGCAACGACCTATTGTCGGGTCTACGCTATCCCCCCATACTTAAATACTAATGCAGAAATAATATTGTAATACCAAATGATTTGAAAAGAGTAATCATGGAGTTTCTTGCCGGTTTCTCTCCATGGAAACGACTAACGCGAACCGTCTACCTTTTTCGACGTTTTATAGGCGCCCATCTAGGCCTATGTGAAATAAAATATTTTGATTTTCTTAAAGACTGGCTTAAAATGTCGTCAGGCCTACTGACGTCATTTTCACCTGCTTAATATTATCTCTTCTTTTCTCGATAATTCTTTATGCTCTTCTGGGAAGAGGATCCAAATTACTATTTCATCTGGACTGTACTGATCTGTGTGTGCTTGTACTGTAATGCTGTTAGCAATGTCCAGAAAGCACAAAAAGGACCATTCAAATTTATAGTGATTTCTATTAACCTACATTGTGCGTACTGCACTGCTGTGCCACCACCTATCATGGTGTATTATTATTTTTTGCATTACAAGCTATACATACTTTGTCAGACAGTAAGAAAGTTTTTGATTACCACACTGCACTGGATCACTGTATGTGCCCATTATAATTCCAGATTTCTTCACGACATCTATCTAATTCCGTACATTCAAACTCCCACAAGCCAATTATAAGACAAGTAATAAACACACTGCCCTCTAATCCATAAATTGCGAACAGTTCTCTATGCTACCGTAAAACATTAAACATGGTAGGAGTAAGGCATTGCAACACCACCTCTAAGCTAAAATTCAATATTGTAAGTAGTGATGCATGATCCGATACGATACTTTACAGTATCGGTACAACATGATGCGATACTTCGATATTGTGGATCAATAGAATCAGATTCAAAATGAGTACCTACCTATAAACCAACCCATAAAATAATTACCGAAATGTTGCCAGTTGGAGTTGTTGAGAAGTGCGATCCATCCCGGAAGGCGACACACTACGATTTGATGTTTAGAAAATCGAATGGTAGTCATTCGATAAGATCCTAGATCTCATATTACATAGGTCCGATTTAGATCGATCTGAATGTACAATCGATAAACACTCCTGAATCGTGCATCTCTAGTTTCAAGTAAACGCTTTTTGCGAACGAGGGCGACGCTTATTAAAGCTATATAACTCACGTTTAGTAACTGGGCTTTTAAATGCCTGTATGTCGGCTAATGAGTGGCACATGTGCTATATGTTAAGTACTTGTGAAACTTTAAAATACTATGTCTCAACGGCTTAAACCTAGATATGAGTTAAAATAAGCTTGCTGCCTCAGACGGCACGCAAATCAAAATTACAATTGGTTTGCGATCTATCTGGAGTTTTATGTATAGGTACCCGTGTTCTGAAAAGAGAGGTATTTTTAGGTTAAACCATTCCTTTTAATTGAACCATTTACAATCATTTTTTAATTGTGATTTAGTCAGGGACATAAAGAGCACTTCACAAGTCTCTATGGAGGAGAACATAAAGTTATGTTTTAGTTTAGTTTTTTTTATAAGTAGAGATAACCAATAAAATTCGAAATCATTTCAGATATTTTTTTGGCACAAAGTTACGTCTACTAAAACTTCTTCATATATTTGATGAACAGGAGGTTTCTTCTCATCTATCAATAATGAACTTTCCATAATATTTATTAATACCTACAGATATGCACAAGTACATACATAGAAATTCACTATTCTTAGCCAAGTTCATTGAAGTCATAGAATAGTCATAGTCACTTAGTAAGTTGTAAATCTTACAATCAGTAGTTTTCTAATATTTATAAATATGTAATATGTTAGTTATTTATTGAAACAACTGCATAAGTTATTGCTCTGTAAAGAGAAATTTATTATAATTAAAACATTTTACAAACGATGTAGACACTTCTACAAACTAAACTTATTCTAAACATACAGATCACTGTTATTAATTAATTACTAACCTGTAAAGAGAAACAACATTAAAAGCTAATGCTTCAATAATTTTCTATTATTTTAAGAATAATTAAGAAAACGTGTTCACATGAATTTTACACACCCAATCATAGAGTAGTGCAGGCTTGCTGTCCACAGATAGCGTATGTAATCCAATGCGCGGGAAAATCAAATTTAAATGAAGAACAGAGCTTCATTTACAAATATATATATTACATCATATGATGTTTAATTGTTACAATATTTACTAGCGTAATAAGTTGAAAAGCTTGTACTCCAAAGTTGAAATAGTCTATAGAAGACACAATCAAAATTCTTACCCATTCATAATTGCGAAGAGTTATCAGAAAGATCGCACTTCCCCACTTCCCGTAGGAAATGACTTTACAAAACAAACGTAAAGTAATTCAATGAAAACGGAACAATAAAACTAGACGCCATTTCTTTATTGTTATAAGCTAAGTAAGCCGTGTCCCACGAGTATGAAACAACTTTAATATTGCTATCAACACAACCTTTCAACTAAGCGTATAAGATTCAAAATCTTCATCATCAGGGGTATTGGAGCTTGTAGAATATGACAAGCTAATTTGCGGTCAATGACGCTCTTATATCGGAGGTGTAAAGTTGAGTACGGTTTGTATGTTTGGTGAGTGTAACGTTGTAGAGTCATAGCCCACTTTTGTTTAGCTAATGCCATAATGGCGATGACACGCCGCCTTCTTTCTTCGCTAATTAATTTGCTCGGCTTAGAGAAATCCATGGGAGTAGTCGGCTAGTCTTATTTATTTTTTTCTTTAAGTTATGGCTTTTCGTCTATGGTGTTGCCAAGGGCCATGGATCATTTCATAGGATCTTATGTAAGAAGTATTTTCGCACGGGTTCTAGTCGTTTTTGGAATAATCTGTGAATCTGGTTATGGTCTGAAGATTATCGTGATGGGGTAATTAGACCTTGAAGTGTGGCTTAAGTGAGATAATTGTGGTCGTTTTTTTGTTCTTGGTCTGGTGGGTAAGATGGCTTAGAATGATTTTATTGGCAATTGCATTTAAGCTTACGCGGTCAAGTCTATAAATTAGGCTCATTACTTTGTAAGGCTGAAATAGGACTGGCCTATACAGCAGGGTGTAAACCTCTGACTCAAATATTATTGCTGGGAAACAACTTTTTTTTTGGGTAAAAAATCAAGTTTTGTGGTTGAACTCAATTGAACGCTCTCAAAACATTGTGCTGATGGATGGATGGAATAGTACGGGGGTCGTGGAAGTAATTAAAGTAAAAAGAAACATGTATTAAAAAAAACCGGCCAAGAGCGTGTCGGGCCACGCTCAGTGTAGGGTTCCGTTAGGTTCCCGTCCGTCACAATAAGTGTTCAATCCAATCCGATTTTAATAATAATTCTTTTTTTGTTTGAAAAAAGATACGTTCAGGATAATAAAATATGTAAACGAAGTTAAAAAAAAATGCTTGCAAATACGATTATACTACAAACTTAGTCCAGAAATTATATTGTACAACTTTTTGTCTTTTTTGTACAAAAACTGTTGTTTCCATCCAAGTTAAAAATGATTTTCCTAGAAAGTCCTTATAAAGTTCTACTTTTCAGATTTTTTTCATATTTTCTAAACTTATGGTTCAAAAGTTAGAGGGGGGGGACACATTGTTTTTTACTTTTGGAGCGATTATTTCCGAAATTATTGACATTATCAAAAAACGATGTTATTCATTTTTAAATACCTTTCTAACAATATATCACACGTTAGGGTTGAAATTAAAAAAAAATCACTTCCCACTTTACATATAGGTTTATATACACTACCCTAAAAAACATTTTTTTTCCAATTTTTATTTTACCACTTTGTCGACGTGAGTGATACACATCATATTGCTACCAAATTTCAGCTTTCTAGTGCTAACGGTCACAGCGATTAAGCGAGGACGGACAGACGGACGAACAGACAGACAGACATGGCGAAACTATAAGGGTTCCTAGTTGACTACGGAACTCTAAAAAAGTTGTAACTTTGACCCCCAATATCTCCGTAACCAGCGAGCCTAAAATGGCCGCTTTAGCAGAACATAATATGAATCACGTTAAAAAATTTAAATTATAAAAATGTACTTTATTGTCGTAAACATAAAGTCCATTTTATGAATTTTAAATTCTTAACGTGATTCATATTATGTTCTGCTAAAGCGGCCATTTTAGACCCCCTGAAGGTTCCTAGGAATGATGTGGAACAAAAAAATGACCGAAATTGCGGGCAGAACAAGTACCTTTCGGCTTTAGATTATAATATGATGATGATGATTAATGAGTCCATTTATTGAGGAAGGTTATAGGCTATATAATATCACGCTACAAGAGGAGCGGTGCATAAATGAAAATTGTTGCAAAAAGGGGGAATATTTATTCCTATAAGCATTTTCTCTCATAAGTGACGCAGACGAAATGGCCTGGGTCAGCTAGTTTTGCTGACTCACGCAACTTCGTCTGCGTGGTCAGCAAACTACTGCTGCTACGACGTACGTTATTTGTTAGCATAACTAAATCATTAGGAAGAACAATTATTATTTCGGGTAAAGAACTTTAGGTGAGCCAATATGGACCCGGCTAAACCACTTGCTCTAGAATCATGAAATTTTGCACAAAGTTAGGGCTAACACAGGATTTTTGAGCATTCACTTCTTAAATGGGTAAATGAGGATATTTTTTATGGCAATCTAAAATTGCCAATTGCTGACACACGACTGACTGCGAAATAAATTAGTCGAATACTTATATCCACGGGAAGTAATAAGACATTTTTTCTGAAGTTTAAATAATACGCGGTAGTGGCTATCACGATTTAGTTACCAGATTGTAGGTAAATGTCAGTGAATTTGCGTTTATCGCTGGTGTTTCGCTTTCTCTTCACTCGAGTTCCTTCCTATGGCCGACAACTACTCATTTAAATTAATTATCAGGTAATTATGTCAAGAGGATATTTATGTCAGCTTCCTTCTTGTGAGTTAGTAACGACATGTAGTTAAGGCAGACCCTTTGGTCAAATGTTCTAATGCTGAGCTTGGTGCTTGGTTTAAATCTCACGGAATATTATCTATTGGAATGCACTGTTACTAGCGAAATGTGAACATAAAACTCTGCCAACCCTTTTATGGTTAATAGGAGTGATATTATATTGTCAATTGTTGACATTTCACTGTCAGATATAAAGATCATCATTGATCAATAGCCTGTCAAATTCTAACGATCACTGATTGCGATGATCATCGCTTTGAAGCAACTGCCCTAAATATTCCTCATTGCATTTTTAGAGATCTACATAGTTTCATAATAACCACAAAAAACCGGCCAAGAGCGTGTCGGGCCACGCTCACTGTAGGGTTCCGTAGCTTCCCAGACCATTAAAAATACCAACATTTTTCGTCAGCAAAAATAACTTTGTTTTTCATAGTATTTGTATGAAAAACAAAGTTATCATTTGCGTTTTTTTGAAAAAGTGCTATATAACTCAAAAACTATTCAACTCATCAAGTTGAAAATAATTTTCCTAGAAAGTTCATATAAAGGTCTACTTCTGTGATTTTTTTCATATTTTTTAAACTTATGGTTCAAAAGTTAGAGGGGGGGGGGACACATTGTTTTTGACTTTCGGAGCGATTATTTCCTAAAATATTAATATTATCAAAAAATGATTTTAGAAAACCCCTATTCATTTTTAAATACCTATCCAACAATATATCACACGTCAGGGTCAAAATTAAAAAAAAAATCGCTCCCCACTTTACGTCTGGGGGAGGTACCCTAATAAAAATGTTTTTTTAAATTTTTATTTTTGCACTTTGTCGGCATGATTGATATACATATTGGTACCAAATTTCAGCTTTCTGGTGCTAACGGTCACTGAGATTATCCGTGGACAGACAGACAGACAGACAGACATGGCGAAACTATAAGGGTTCCGTTTTTTGCCATTTGGCTACGGAACCCTAAAAAGGGATTAAACTTAGTTTAACTTGAACCTTGGTGCTCTATGAATGGAATGACCGGCTAATTTAAGTTTGATTAAAGATATTGGAAGCATGAATACAGTTTTAAGGTCAATGCATTTAGATTCTAGACGAAGATCTTCTTAGACTGAATGCTGTTTGATCCCCAGCTTAATTTATATCCAGTGATATATGTCAATTCTAAAGGACATATGTTTGTAAGTGAGAGTGAGGAAAACGATTAACAGTTTCTAATCAGCTATCTAAAATCCATTTTATATTCTTATAGATGTCGCAAAATTAAGTGTCAACGCATTTGCTTGAATAAGAGATATTCTATACGTAAAAAAATTTTTTCAAACCGTGGTGACCAGACCATGCTTATTTGTGGGAAGAAAAGCATGACTATTGCTAACCTAGATATTTTTTTTTATTTGGTGGGGAAATCATGTTTTTCAGTGACATAGAGAGGATAAGATTAACAGTCTTACTGTAGAGGCTGAATAAACCGAACACAGAACACCAGACAACACAGAACAACAGACAGAGAACTGAATAACAGATTTCCCATATTATTTTTGTTTACATTTTTGCAAGAAGCACAAATTCATGAAAATGAACAAAGTTTATAACCAAGTAAATAATAATGTGCAAATCCATGGCAATGTTTTCTGCAAAAATTCTTGCTAGGCTCACAGTAGTTTCTATGTAGAAGACGCAAGCTGATGATTACAAAGCTTTTAGAAATGAAATTATTTCACTTGAAACTCGTTCGCTCATGATGAAAACGAACTTATTAAAAGACATCTCTGCATTTTATGGTGTCGCCATGGAATGTGGTTTAAGATTCTGAAATCTCAGTTGTGTCATATGCTCTGATTCTATTAAGGGTAAATATCTGGTTGCGTGTTTTAAGTGAATTTCCTGTATTGCACGTCTTGTCTACATTCTTGAAATGTATCGCGTTGGGTTTTCTCTGAATGTACCTAAGATAATTGCTAGGCAGCAAAACAGGAACTGGGTGTGTTTAGGGTACCTATTGAAAACGTAATTATTAGACTGGGCTTATAATAGGTTTTAATATAGGAAAATAGTCAATGATATTTACTGTGATAAAGTAAAATTATTTTCAATTAAAAATTGACCATTACACATATATATACTTCTTCTGTATACTTTAATAGTTCGATTTTCTAGTTTTACTCATTTCAAATCATGTATCCGATAAGATTTTACGTTGGTAAAAATTACGAACTTCCATACAAACTTTCATACTTTGTAATCCTTTCATTCAAAATGCTACCTCAGTGCTCACATCTATTCTTGACTCAGTATATCTGTCTAGAAGGGAATCTAAGATTAATTTGTTTGCCTGATATCACACTCTACCAAAGTTTACAAAATAGAGAAGGGCTGGTATAATTAATCGCCTTTACGACATGCATTAAACTACAAATCGAAGCACGTTCTCCGTGTTATTACAACAATACTCTATTATTTACTTTTATGTACACTAATTACACGTTACCACGAAACCGCCTGTCGATTTACGTCAAAACTCATAAAACAATCAAAATGTCAATGTTCAATACTTCATACACAACAATATTACCCAATCTATACTAATATTATAAAGCTGAAGAGTTTGTTTGTTTGATTGTTTGAACGCGCTAATCTCAGGAACTACTGGTTCCAATTGAAAAAATATTTTTGTGTTGGATAGTAAATTTATCGAGAAAAGCTTTAGGCTATAACATCACGCTACGACCATTAGAAGCGGAACATTTAATGAAAAATGTTGCAAAAACAGGGAGTTTTTTCCTTTAGTTTTTGTCTCTTATTAAATGTGACGCAGACGAAGTTCCGTGGAGCAGCTAGTCGTTAGTATTTATGAGTTGCGTAAAAGCACTACCGCGGGCCGTCGCCGCGTCAGTGAATTTAAGAGGACAGACAAAATGTCAAAGTTTGGTTTATTAAAAGTTTGTTAAAAGATTTACTGACTACAAATGGGTGTATAGTGGTCACTAGCGCTACAGCTGACCACTAGGTTCGATTCCCAGGGTGACCAAACATTTCCAGTCAGACAGGAATTTGCCTTGTTGATGGCAACATACTCGTACTACATGAGACTTTCTGGCGTACTTTAGGTACACCTCTGTCCAACACTTTGAGGAGAGAATGATATTATGTTAAAAACTATAGCTTTTAATTTGTTACGCAAAATTTTGTGAGAACACTTAGCCAACTGACCCACGGTGGTAGGGTCAGTTGGCATATTAAAGTGGACTCACAGAAGGTTCAGAGTGTAATGACTTGTTAAAAGATAGTTGAGAACCTCTTCAAGTGACATTTCACATTAGGCACTAAACACTTGTTTGGCATATAAAGGGTAGTCAGCTAAGCTACCAACTTGATGACCGTCTATTACTTTTCCATTTAGTTGCAATAAAACAAGTGATCGTACTAAAGACATTTATGTAATGAACGCGTAATTGGTGAGTTTTAAGTTCAAAAGTTGCCTGACTATTTGCTAGTGTTTTGTCAGATATGATCTTAGATTCTAAAACACCTACATTGTAATCAGGTAAACTTCGGATGGATGTAGGAGGTAATCTTCGACATCAATTGTTTTTTGCCTATTGTCAAAGAAGATGTTTTATGGTATATAAAAGTAGCAACATTAAATGGACAAATTCGCAGGTCAGGCAAGGCAAGGCAGGCAAGTTAGCTTCTTATAAAGCTATTTATCACAATGAAATCACCACAAATCACCTCTCAGTACATAATCTAATCCTAATAAAAGCGTTTTATGTAACATAATCATGATTTATTTACCTTCAGATTGATGACTTGTCGACATAACATAATTTGCATTTCACAGTAACGAATGGCAACATTATGCTTACTGTAAATTAAATAATGGCCTTTTTATAGACTCCCTGTTTGTTTAAAAGTTATGAATTAGCATATAAAGCGGTCCATTTATCGTCCTAATATTAATTATAGTAGTCGTAAAATTATGCGGAGGGTAATTTTGAATGCTGTAATATAAATACTGGTATTTTCCTTGGCTTTCTTTTTCTTCTTTGATGGAGTTATGGTACTCCCTATTACATGGGACTTCACCATAACTAACAAAATGTGGGCGCATTATAATATTCGGTATCTATTAATATCTGCCTAATTTTGAGAATTTCAAGAACGATGTTATGTAATTTGAAGTACGAGTATAAAATCCGCAAATCAAATTGTTAATAACACTACATTATTTTGTTAGTTTATAAATACAATGAATTTGTTTATTCTTCAGTGATGCACACGTAAGTTCTTATTATTGTGATAATATTAATATTACAGTACAATACGTTAAGATCAATATTTGAGTGTTTACATCCTTCAACCAAACTACCATGCTACCACTTATTATTATTGGTAACATAAATAAATCATCTTCACCTGCCTAACATTTTGCCAAATATGTTGGGTTCCGTTTCCAGTCTTTCCGAATACAGCTGAATACCAGTATTTAACATAGAGCGACTGCCTATCTGATTTCCACAATCCGGACTCTTGGTAATTCTAGTTGTCTTATCGAGCTTCTGACTAACCGTATCTACTGACAAAGATCTACATAAGACAGCTGAATACAAAATCGCTTCACGGGGAAAAGTAACTTTGTATGTAATAAGTTCTGCTTAACCTTGAAGATTAACCCATGCTGCTGTCATTATTTAAAAGCGTAAATAATCCACATTCACAACACAATAAAGCACTAAACTTCACGATAATTTCCATCATTTACTTGTATCTCGCTATTCTCACAAACTCACAACCATACCATACTACTCAGCTACCTAAAAACAAAAAAACAATAGAGCATGTTGGCCACTCCGTCAACTTTCGTTTTCACCTTGACTGCGTGACCCAGATTAGTGCATCTGAGATGAGATCTGGTGCCGCTCCACATCCTGCCGGCTGATAACCGGAGTGTGTGGAGTGTGGACGGTAATGTGGCCAATTTACTTTCAATCAGTTTTGACTGGGAATTACTGGTGGAAAAATTATGGTGGACGTGCGTTCATTGAGTTATGGATTTGGGTCTTATGTTTCGTTTGTGTGAAATTGTAGTAGTAACGTTTGTGATTCGCTGTCAAAGAAGTTGTAGAACAGTCAGATTGTGTAAGTGGCCATTTTCAACTATGGAATATGGACATCTCAACATCATGAAAATAAACTTTAGAAATTGCAGTTTAGACTTTTGCCTAATAAATAGGAAGGGAGAGGAATCTTCCATTAGCTTTCGGGCAAAACTAGGTCATGTGTGATATATTTATTGTGCGGCCACGCATCTTCGCGTAGCTAAAGCTAATGTTGCTTAATTGCAGCTCATAAAACGCAATGACAACACAAAGAAAAACAAATAAAACAATAAATTCTAAATAAAAAATATCTGTTTACACCAAGTAGCGAAATTAAGTTCACACAGTAGGATTATGTAGTTCCTAATTTTATTTGGAGCATCACCGCTACGCATCGTTGCAATATTAGTAGACGGCACGTGTATTGGAAACATGACGAATTATAACCAAATACAGAACATAGCAATAACCATAAATAATATAATAAATGGGAAAGTAATTCTGTCTGTCTATTACCTTTTCGGCTGAGGGGATTTTGATGGTGTAAAGTATGACCTTGCTTATGATACTATTCGGGTGATGGTTTACTATGGAATAATTTCCAATACCTACACAATAATATTATCATTTTTGTTTTTTGTTTCTGGTGAAGGTTGCGGAGATCCGCTGGATGCGAGACGCACGGGATGATCAATGTAGTGACACTTGGGGGAGACCTATGTTTGTCCAGCAGTGGACGTCTATCGACGGAAATGATGATGATGATGACATCTTTTATTGAATCTAAAAAAAGAGGATGTTAACAACTTTTGTCTGTATAGAAGCAAAAACGCAATTACATAAGTACGAGTACCTACTAATCATTTCCTCTATTTAAAAGATAACAGCACAAACATAAGATAACATTTCCAACAATATACTCCTGTTTATATTATATCAGACAATCTCACAAAGGCTTCAGTTTTATCGCAAAGCAAATCGTTTTAAAACAAAATCGGTGCGCGGAGAAAGTTGGAAAGCGGCAGAACAAACTTTGTTCGTAATTAAGCGAATAATTCTGTCATAAAAATAACTATTTAGATTTCGTTACGTGCTCTATGCGATTACGGGTTTTGTATTAACTATTAAAGTTATGGTTTCGTTGTATTATGGACGTATGGTGCAAGTTGAGAGTTGGAAGAGCTCGTGACTAAGAAATAACAGCTTCTCGGGTCAATCTTTAGGTTAAGCCGTGCTTACCTAGGTTGGTCTGTGGATGGGTGACCACCCTTACATACCGGGTTACTTCCGTGCCTGGGAATGTACTCTAAGCTGTTGGTTCTGGCTGTCATTTGTCCATCTTTGACAGTCGTTACAGGTAGTGGCCCAAAAAGTCTGACAACCAGTCTTACCAAGTGTTACCCAGTATTAACTGGGTTGTGGACGTGAGATAGGCAGTCGCTCCATGTAAAATACTGGTATTCAGCTGCAACCGGTTAGACTGGAAGCCGACCCCAACATAGTGGGGAAAAGGCTAGGCAGGTGATGATGGTGCAAGTTGATTGTATCCGTTAGAAGATTTGATTTTATTTTTAAATCATTCATCAGTGTCTATAGTATTTTTCCCAATTTGTTTGTGGTCGGCGTAACGTGTCTTGTTTTTTCCATACTTCTCTATTAGTCATCATTTCAGTAGTCACCTCCTTTCTTACTATTTCATCTTTCACATTAGTTATCTACATACAATTTCAAAAAGTTTTTAATGACATTTTCAGACAACTGCATTGTATATTTTTCAAACTATTGACATTACAATATTAGCGCGACATTGAGGCCACAGGCCACATTGAGGCTAAATAACACAGACACAAATTATCATATAGTTACTTTTTGTTCGATATTCAAGTAGCGATCTAGAATCTTTTGAAGTTTTAATAAAATCTTTGTAACATACCCATGTAGATATGAACGTAATGTAAATAAAACGTAGTACTTACATAACGCCTGCCGGGCTACCGCGGCGAGGAGCACCACAAACAAATAGGTCTTGGTATACATGGTGTTCACTGATCACACACTGCCTACCATCGTCACCACACGCACTCAGACACCCTCACTGCCTCATTGTTCCCCTGGAAAAAAAAAAACAAAAATAGTGTTCAGTAAAATAAAATAATCTTGGTAGAAAAAAGTTTGATTCCTGGTCTGGGACATTATTGAAACAGGTTGGGCAAAATGTTATTGGTTATTTTTTTCCTTCAGGAATTTCTCAGTAGCACTCACAGAGTCTGAATTTGTGTCAGGTTGTTGGCAATAGAGTTTAATTTGTGTTTATTAAATTGCCTGGTAAAGTTTTTCTCATTACTGCATAGTCACTGGACAATAATCGTCGTAAAAAGAAATTTCTTATGACATGAAAATAACAGTAAGAAAAACCTGACATGGTACAATGTTGATTCGTGTTAGCGCGCGTTGATGTCTTTTATTTGGTGAAAATGTTATCAGTAACGGAATATCTTTTTACAACATTAACAGGTGTTAGTGCAAAAACCATTGTGTTAAAGTTCTTCAAACTAATAAGTTCGATATACCACATGATTGTTTGATGCTACTGTGGAAGGGTTTAAAATTTTTATCATTGCGTTTAGGACGCATCGTGCTTTCCATCATTGAATATTACAATAGCTAACATGAACTTTGTTAACTTAACTTAGTTAACCCTCCCAAACTCCATTTGATATTAACGACGTACTTAACCTCTAGGTTCAGAAGCATTACAGTAATATAATCTAGAACCGAGAAAGTTGCAGCGAAGCCTCCGGCTGTAGGAGACAGGTAGGCTGTTACAAATGCTCTATACCGTTACCAACTGCGCCTGAGACGCACCTGGTGCGAGGGGAACCTTGGATGATGTGGAGATCGTATCTGGAGAGGCCGTGAGCCTCTATTAATATTAAAAGTGGGTAAGGTTGTTGAAGTTTCTGGATGTTTTCATGATAATAAATGAAATAGTAGTTACTGATTCAGATTCCCTGCAAGCTGCGTGGACTGGGCATTGCCACCTAAAGAGGATCAATTAAACACGATCCAACATATCTGTGTTGTTTAATATACTCGTTTGCGTGTAACGTAGAAGTTATTAAGAAGCCTAGCTTAGCCTAGTCTGACCGATTTATCTCATTTCCGTCAAAAAGGGAAACTGTGATCAATTTTACAATTTTTAAAAGTTAAGACATTTTCACGTCTTGAGAAAAATGGACAACAATCTTGATATTTTTTTTAATTACATGGTGAGCGTTGTAATCGTATTGTGTGCTATTTATTTCAAACTCATGTGCCTGGACGTTTCAATACACATACAGCGGGAATGCCTGAGGGAAACGGCGGAAGGAGGGGGAGGTAGGAGGGAGGCTGTAACGGCGCGCGCGCATACGGTACTACGACGCGGTTCATTGAGGATTAATTACGATCCAGTGTGAAAATATGGCTTGGAAGATATACACGGGATTTTATTGAGATGTTTCTGATTTCTTGGTTCAATTATTAAGTTGTTTTATTGGAATATCGGTTTATTGGTATAAGTACATAGTGAGATTTATAATTGACGAATAAATGAATGATTTTTCGTAGTTTAAATACTTTTCTTTATATATTGTAAATAACTCCAAGGTAATTACAAAAAAAATGAGACAAAGTTTGGTTTAGGAGTTGAAAATAAGATTTTAAGTAGCGATTTTAACATCTGTGTAATACTACAACACACCTTCTTATCTCTCTAAAGAAGTAGGATAAAGAAGGAAGGGATGATCTCATACAGACCAACGAAGTATGACACAAAAGTGAGGAAGTAGTTGATGGAACAAGGCTGCCTGGCTGATAATGATGATAGTCATGATGGTAATAATTATACATATATTCCACTAAACTTAAAATGTCACTTACAGGATATCTTCCGTGGCTGTTCTTTATATTGACAAGTGTAGGGCGTTGTGAGCCGTGATAGCTTAAAACAATGCTGATATTCCATTATTATTATAAATGCGAAAAAGAAAAAGTGAAAAATAACTTTAGCTTCTGAAGTCGGTGACGTTTGTATGATTGATTTATTTTTTTTGTCACCGACTTCAGAAGCTAAAGTTATTTTTCACTTTTTCTTTTTGAAGTCGGTTTTATTTTTTGCAAAAAAGTTTTTATTTTTCACTTTTTAGTGGTTCACATGGAAAGTGCATACCGTTACAATTACAACAAGCCCAAACACGACTAGGATACATTGTCTCATTATGGAGTTCCGTGACTCTTGGCTTCATCATCAGATCTGATGGTAGAATGGTTCTTATCAAACGCAAATGCTTCACTTGTTGTAGAAAATATAAAAATTGCTGTACGTTATCCTATAAAATTTGAAGAGTTCCCTCGATTTCGCCAAGATTCCATCATCAGATCCCGACTTGGCGACTATGGGACCAACTTGGAAGTATACCCTTTCAAACAAAAAAAGAATTTTTCAAATCGGTTTAGGCGTCTTCGAGTAATCGGGTAACATACATAAAAAAAAAAAAAAAAAAAAAAAAAAAAATACATACAGTCGAATAGAGAACCTCCTCCTTTTTGGAAGTCGGTTAAAAAGTTGTGAGTATGACATGAATGGATGTTTGTAACTCTTTCACGCAAAAACTCCTGAACGGATTTAGGTGAATTTTTGCACACAGATAGTTTATAACCTAGATTAAAATATAGGATATTTTAAATTTTACAGAGGGCGGGCCTATTTTTTGGCAAAAGAATCAGCATTGCCATCCAACGTGACAATGCTGCCAGCCTCCTGGGCACTTTTCCTGTTGGCAGTGATGTGAACGAATTTTTCGAAGTCCTGTAACCTTTTTTGATACTTGTACATATTTTTATTTCTATTATAGTGTTTAGTGTGTTCCGGTTCCGGTGCTCAAAGTGCCAACAACTACAAGTCACTGTATCGTAAACAAATTGCAATTAAAATTGGTTCGAGATCACATTTCTACGCGTATTAGGCTCTGAAACAAGAAGAATAGTGCACTGAAGTGTGTGAACATATAAACTTTACGGGAACTACTGGAATTGAACAAAACAACAACATTAATACCAGGAATTTTTGGAGGTTAGTGAAGACCATAGCCAAATAGAACAACTGTCAGCCACATATCATTCATTCACCAACTGTCATCCAGTCAGCCACCGGGGTTACCAGCGGAGCAAAGAATAATCGACTAATTAGACGAATCGATTTATACGTTCCGTTTCACGAAAAAAATGGACGAACAATTCCAAATGCTGTTTGATAAAATGAAAATTGAAATAAAAAATCAAACAATTGAATTAACCGAAACCATTACTAATACCATAATGAGTAGAATGGAAGAAAAGTTAAAACCAATTATAGAAGAAAATAAATTGCTAAAAACTAACTTAGAAAACATGCAGAAAGAAGTGGAGTATTTAAAATGGGAGAAAAGAAGTAAGAACATAGTGATTTTTGGTGTAAAAGAGGGGGAAAAGTCAACCTTAGAGTTACTAACGAAAGTCAAGGAAGTGTTTCAACACGACGCACGAATAGCTATTGAGGAATATGATGTCAACAATGTATATCGTATCGGAAAAGGAAATAGTAGTGATAAACCGAGACCGATCCTTTTTTCCTTTGTTAGTAATATGAAGAAAACCGAAATATTAGCAAACAAAAAGAAACTGAAGGAAGTATATATTGCCGAAGACTATTCAAAAGAAGTTCTGGAAAGAAGAAAAGCCTTACTGCCTCAATTAAAAGAAGAAAGAAGTAAAGGAAATCTAGCTTACTTAAAGTACGATAAGTTGGTGGTTAGAGAAAATAATCCGAACTATGAAAAAAGGAAACGTGAATTATCAACTTCACCACAAAACAACTTGCAACCAAGAAAACAACAGAATATAGCTGCCTCAAAAATAAACCGCATAAATGCATTTGATATGATGAGAGCTAGATCTAACTCTCTCTCAACTCTCCCAGAAAATAAACAATAGCAATCAAACATCGGAAATCGGGAAAGCACATTCCACAACAAACAAAAGAACCAACAAAAACATAGCCAAACAAATCTTCCAATCCGGTTGGTCACCGTGGAAGAATATGACCATAACCCTCCAATGAATATAACAACAGAGAAAAACAATACCCTACATAAATATCAACTAACGATTGCAACATACAACGTCCGGACTCTTTCATCATATGATCGCTTGCTTGAACTTGAGGAAGCTATAAGAAATATAAAATATGATATAATTGGAATATCGGAAATGAGAAGACATGGAAACAAAATAGAAGAATATGAAAACTTTATAATGTGCTACATAGGACAAACTCCGGGCAAATACGGGGTCGGTTTCATAATAAACAAGTCCCTCAAAAACAACATAATAAGTTTTAATGGAATAACAGAGCGTGTCGCAACACTAAATATAAATATGCAAGGTCATAAGATATCTCTCATACAAGTTTATGCACCAACGGAATCAGCAAGCGAATATGATATTGAAGAATTCTACAATACAATCGAGAAAGCCCTGGAAACAGCACACAAAACCACAATACTAATGGGAGACTTCAACGCTAAGGTTGGAACTCCCAAAGCGGAAGAATATTTGGTTACAAAAAAACACGGATACGGCGATAGAAACGGAAGAGGACAGAGACTGGTAGACTTTGCGCTCCAACATAAACTGACGATAATAAACACATGTTTTAAAAAAAAAAGAAATCGTAGATGGACTTGGCGATCTCCTAACGGTCGATACAAAAACGAAATCGATTTCATCTTGTCAAACAAACCAGAAATATTTCAAAACATTGAGACGTTAAACCTGAACTACAATTCGGACCATAGAATAATCAGATCATCAATAACACTAACCAAACGGAAAATATCTAGAGCTAAATTTACAAATAACCCAATCAGCCGACTAAAGAGCGATGACGAAATAATCAATTACAATAAAAGCCTAAAATTACAGTTATCTTCAACTCCAACTCCCTGGGAAAATACCTCGATACAACATTGCTACGACAGAATAGAAAAGGTCATCACTTTTAGTTTAAAACAAGCTCGCCCAAAGAAAGAAAAAAACAAACAACACAAAATACTAACGGAAAGTACAATAAGGCTATTAAAGAGAAGAAGGGAATTACAGAAAACTAAAAACAAATCACGAAGCGAGAAAAATGAACTTTCCGCACTATATAAAGTAGTCAACAAATATATAAAAGCAGATTACGCAAAATATAGACAAGACACAATAACAGAACATCTACAAAGCACGGGAAGTACAAAGAAAGCCTACAAGAAACTCAGAACTAATACAACATGGATAGAAGGATTAAATAAACAAGATACTAAACTGTACACTAGAGGCGATATTATTACTACTGCGACAGAATTTTACAGAAATCTATACAGCAACAAAGACACAACAACCATAAATTTCGACAGAGAAATAGACGATACACAAGAAAGAAACATTAAACCATTAGACGCAGCAGAAATAATAGAAGCAATAAAGAAACTGAAGCTTGAAAAAAGCCCTGGTTCAGATAACATTACAAACGAAGCACTGAAAAAAGCACACATAACTCTAGCTGCACCATTAGCTGAACTGTTTAACATGATTCTACAAAACTCTGAAACGCCGTCCCAATGGTCTGAATCCAACATCATATTAATATACAAAAAAGGCGACCCGAAGGACATCGGAAACTACCGACCAATTAGCTTGCTACCGTGTGTGTACAAATTATTCTCCGCAATTATAAATGCAAGGATTAGTGACACACTGGAGAAAAAGCAACCGGTGGAGCAAGCAGGTTTCAGAAAGGGTTTTTCAACGGTTGACCACATCCACACACTTGAAATAATCATGGAAAAGTATCAAGAAAACCAAAGAACTCTTTATATAGCATTCGTCGACTACCAAAAAGCTTTTGATACGGTAAGACATACAAGCATCTGGGAAAGCCTGAAAGAACAAGGAGTGGAAGAAATATATGTAAAAGTCATCAAATCCATATACAACAACAATAAGGGAAAAATCAAGCTAGAAACCATAGGCCCTTGCTTCCCAATAGAAAGAGGAGTTAGACAAGGCGATCCGCTGTCTCCAACAATATTTATAGCTGTCCTCGAGGCGATCATAAACAAGCTAGACTGGAGCAAACGAGGAATAATCATAAATGACAACTACTTGAGCCACCTGAGATTCGCTGACGACCTAGTACTATTATCAGAGTCATTCTCCCAGCTACAGATCATGGTAGAATCCCTACACCTAGCGAGTAAAAAGGTGGGGCTGGAAATGAATATTACAAAAACGAAGACAATGACAAATAGCTTGAAAAGACCAATAATAGTCAATGGCAAACCACTGGAATACGTTGATAAATATGTCTATCTGGGAAAAACTATTAGTTTCGACAGGAAAAACAAGAATACAGAAATAGAAAGAAGAATCCAATTAACATGGAACAAATACTGGATCCTCAAGGACATTTTTAAAAGTAATATGCCACAAGCGATTAAAACAAAAGTCATGAACTCGAGCCTCTTACCATGCTTAACATATGGTTGCCAAACATGGAAATTCACTGCTGAAACAAGAAAAAAGATCAACGTCTGTCAGAGAGGGCTCGAACGAAGTATGCTAAAGATAAGGAAGCTGGATAAAATACGACACACAAAAATAAGAAAAATTACTAAAGCAACAAACGCTCTGAGTCATGCACAAAAATTGAAATGGAAGTGGGCAGGACATGTTGCGCGGCTAACTGATCTTAGATGGACCAAACAAGTAACGTTCTGGAACGGCCCAATAGGCAAAAGAACAAGAGGGAGACCTATTACAAGATGGGAAGACGAAATTAAAACGATAGCTGGCCCAAACTGGAGACAAGTAGCTCAAGACAGAGTCAAATGGGCATCACTGGAGGAGGCCTTTACCCATGCTGGGGTTCCGGTAGATTAAAAAAAAAAATATATTAGACAAATAAACATATTATTAACAAAAATAGTTATAGATAAATAGATACATATAGAAAAAAAATATTAATTTAGTTTAGTTTAGTTATTAATTTTATTTTTTATTTACTTATACATAGTAACTTACACAGTAGATATAGTTAAATTTATATAAAACAGGTTGTGAATAATAAAAAAAAAAAAAAAAAAAAAAAAAAAAAAAAAAAAAGAATAAACCACATCAAAACATGTATAGTTTTAAGAAATGTAAATTTACTGGAAATAAAAGGCTTTTTATTTTATTATTATTATTATTATCTCGGCAATAAGATCCCATGGGTCAATTATCAATCTTTACGCGGACGAAGCCGCTGACAAAAGCTAGTCTATAATATTAAAACTGGGCACTAAAACCAAGGTTTTATAAATATCTTTACAAGCCAGTAGAACTAACTGCATTCTAATCTGAACCACTCCCTGCTTATTAATGTCATCGAACAAATCTAGATTTACTTCACCCTAGTTATTACTTGATAACTAGTCAGATGAGGTTCTGTTGCTTTGACTTACGATCTTGTTCTTCTAATGATTAAGTCTTAGGATAAACCAATGGTTGGCATTAATAACTAAATATTGGTACCGTGAATGATGCTGGATACCGTTGTCTTATTTATGTTTTCATTAATTCATTGCTTTTGTATTGCTGAGAAAGATTGAGCCGGAGTGTTTAATATAAAGGGTGTAAAACACCTCTTCACGAAGCCTGAAGGCACTTGTTCTCCCCATCATTGGATAACTTGTTTGTTCTACACCATACCTTCTAGTTACGGAGATATGGGGGGTCGAAGTTACAACATTTTGACAAGTTTTTTTCTAAATACAAGTTTTTTTGTAAGATTTTAACTTTTACTCGTAACACCTCCACGACCCCAATCACGATTCAATCAATCCATCAGCACAATGTTTTAAGTGCGTTACATTGAGTTCTACCACAAAACATAATTTATAACCTCAAAGAAAAAAGTTGTTTCCCAGCAATATTTTTTGCGTAAAGTTACTTAGTTTGACGTACAGAATGCTTGGTTGACGGCTTCGTGATGAGGTGGTTTACACCCTGTATAGCATCTTGATATTAAATTCATATCATATTTTCCCTTATCTTCGAGTAATGTAATGTATCAAATCGGATGTAATGTATCAAATATTGTATCAGTTCTGAGATTTAAAATAAAGGTACGTAGAGTGTAAGAAAAATTAAATAAATTAATTTACATCATCACTCTTTTCGCGTATCTTTGTAGTTTAATGTTAGGTGGTGGACGTGATTACCGTTTTTATCATCTTCATCATTTTTTTGCCCCTATCCCAATTTATTTGAGGTCGGCGCATAAACTAAAAGTATCTATGTAGTGTATCAACTATCTAGTGTCCACGACACAAGCCTCGTTGCTCAGTGTGGCACTAGATAGTGCTGTGTGTAAAATGTCAAGCGATATTTATTTCATATTTCATGTAAAACCGTTTTTATGATAAAATAATAGGAAAATGAAATTTAAACTCTCAAATAAAAACATCGTAACCTTATATTGTCACTTACGGGATATCTTCCGTGATTATTTGTTATTTTCAGCTCCCAAATAATCACGGAAGATATCCCGTAAGTGACAATATAAGTTTAGTATTAAACCTTGAAAGCTTAAAACAGTGTTTAAAAACATCATACATTCTACGATTCAAATATGCTTTCTTAGTAGAAATAGTACAAACATCTTGCAATTCGATTAAATTACGAGTTTGCTTGCGCTCAGTAATGTTAGCGGAAATGATTGCGCTGTTCATTTGTTTCACGAAAATTGAACATCAAGCACTGCAATAGACGGACAATGGACATCAGTCACTTATTTCATTTGATGTTTTAGGGTTTCGCATAAATTGCATGCTGCATTTCATGGTTTATTGTTTATCTAGTTTTATTTGCACGTCATGTCCGTGCGAGAAATTATTTTTTTCTTTCTTTTTTCCAATAAAGCAATCAAAGTTTCAAATGAAGAAGAAATGTCATTTCGTGTTTGAACTTACTGTTTTTTGGGTTTAGACACAAAATATAAATAGAAACGATAAGCACTTAGTTCTAAATATCATACAGGGTGGCGATGACCAAACGAGATTAATAATATACATGTACACAATGTACAATCTGCATCAAAATCTTTTTGTAAAACTACTAGGTACAGAACCACTTATATAAAACAACAAAGATCCACAAAAAAGTACATAATGTTAAAACAAATAGTAACTGTTACGCAAGTCGAGCAAAGAAATATGAATAATTCAAGCACAATAACAGTTCACTAATCACTATGCAAACCCTCTTTATACGCAAAACTATGCAATCTATAGAACACGTCAATTTTAAAAATAACGACGAATATATTAAGAAATTTCCTTTTTCTCGTAACTGTTTCATAACTTTATTTTCTCCGTAATAAAATGAATAGTTATTCATATTCTGATTGTTTATGAATAAGTTTATTGAATACATTGAATTCTGAAGACACTTTTCCACTTGGAGGTTGACTGAGTTGGAATGGAACTGTATATTTGAGTAGACATTCTGGTTTGAGCTTGATTGATGGCTAGAACTGATGGGTAGACTTTGATTGAATTACTGAGTCACTCTGTGCACTTAAACCTATCTTTGTTTTGTAATGTATTTCCTTAAGAAAATCTTGTACTAACAGGTAGATACAAATATTATATTCCGAATCTATTTGAAACAATTGTAAAAGCTTTTTTTTTAGAATTGTTGAAGGACTAAAAAGTTACAGTGATATGAAAAAGATATTACTGTTTTATTATTATTTTTAAAACATTCAGAAAATAAACCATAAAACCAACGTTACTGAGACTGCATAAAAAACTGCAGTTGTGATTTTATCTAGAACCTTCACTATTACCCTATTACGTTCTGTTCCTATTTATTGTTTTTTCAAAATTTATTGCAGCTGCACTTTCTTCGGTCTCAGAAACATGCTTTCCCTTGCTCCAGGGCAGATAAACTGTCATTGGCTATATTTATCGGAATACCTGGAAAGATCAAATGTTAGCAGCACTTGAAGAAAAGTTGGTGAAACGGTGTAAAAGATATTGGAACGACCTTTGTATACCTACTCATCAATTCATATCTGTCAGCGAATACTCGATAAATCATAATACAATCTTTAAAGAGCTTAGGCATACACATGAAATACAAACAAATAATGAAAAAACAAAATAATGTGCGATAGAAACTTTTGTTATGAAGTAAAAGTTTTTAATTGACATAAGCGTGCAAACTAGCGTTGATCAATCTTATTCATAACAGGCTGAGATAACAGGATACTCTCTAGATGTAACTAAGTTAGTTAAATTGCAATTAAAACCTTGTTATTAATTTTAATCAGAAACTATTAGTACAGAGAGAAATGCATAAATTATTCATAAATACTAATTGCTGCAATTAATGCAATGACAACAAATAATACTGAATATTCTATGAAATAAATGTGTTCAATTTGATAACTAGTCGATCTTCAAATATACATAGATATAAGCAATAAAAATCAACTCCAACGCTACTGCAAATAACACGATCAATAAATTATTATTAACTTTCACATACAAAGATGTCTATCGCAAACTACAAATTGTTGAATAATTGAAATAACCTCAATACTTTAAAAAATAAATGATGTAACCTTATTGACACATAAAATAACTGAAGTTATATTTTATTTGCAAGTCACAGATTCACATTAGTTCTGTTATTTGTAATGATTAATTACCATGTCGATAATGCAATTATTACATTAATTTACAGTCAGTTACAGTCCTTAATTTCTGTATAAGAGCAAATTAATCTACCCGCGTGAGTGATGTAGAATCTAATGTATTTTCCATTTTATAAAAAAGTTCAGTTAAAATAATTTGTGAACCAAAACGCTGTGTAAACATCATCTTCATCTGCCTAGCCTTTTCCCAACAATGTTGAGGTCGGGTTTCAGTCTAACCGGATGCAGCTGAATACCAGTATTTCACATGCTGCCTATCTGACCGCCACAACTCAGTTAATACTGGGTAATACGATACCACTTGGTAAGACTGGTTGTCTGACTTTGTGGGTCACTACCTGTAATGACTGCCAACGATGGACAAATGGCAGCCGGGACCAACAGCTTAACGTGCTTTCCAAGGCACGGAGGAAACTCGGTATGTAAGGGTGTTCACTCATCCACAGACCAACCTAGGCAAGCAAGGCTTAACCTAAAGATCAGCCCGAGCGGCTGTTATTATTCAGCTACGAGCTCTTCAACACACTGCAGCTGTGCAAAGATGATAAGTTGTAATAAGGGCAGGAGAATTGGTGAAAAGCATGGTGACCAAGCACCAATGTCTTTCTGTCTACTATTATTAAACACCAACTGCAACTACGGTCGCTAATCCAGTTTTTCAGACGTATTTTTATTAGTATATGTTTGAGTTAATTAAGCTGAATCCTGATTATTTTTGCCATTTACATTTTAACTCTCAAATATTCTCCGTTTCCGACACTTTTAGAAAAATATGTACCTATAGAGCAAATATAAGCTAACAGATAAAAAACAAGCTTTCACATCTATCTACACAAATCTTTTCTCGTTATGAAATTAATAAATATGATAACTTATAGCTGTAATTATGGATATCGTTAACTCTAATGCATTATAATATAGAAGAAAATTATAAACGCCTAGCAGAATATTTTCTCCTTGACTCTAATAACTGACGAGTCAATAACCTACCATAAATCAATTTAAAAACTACGTTTTTGGTTTGTCTAGAACACAAAAGGATGTTTAAGTACATTGGCGTCAACAAATACCTAATCCTCCTAATTTTATTATCACCATCAATTAATATTTCAGGCAAAAGTATGCAGCAACTTTTTGAAGATTAATTTATTTATCATCACAGTATGTTATAATTATTATTTTCCTCTTCTCATAAGCCATCTTAAGCTTCTTCCTGCATTAAAAAAAGAAGAAAGGTAAGCTTAATTAGCCCATAATATTCCCATCCCACTGCTGGGACAGAAGCTTCTCTATGAGAGAGACAGCGCAGTAAACCACCACGCGGCCCCAGTACAGTTTATATGTAGAGAAGGGTTACTCTATCACAAAATACAGTTAAATCCTCAACAACAATTTAACCTACAAATGTGTTGAACCGCGGTTAACATCAGCAAATCTCTGTTATTGCATATTTGTATGTGAAGACATTGCAGCCGGTGATTCTAACATTTTAATTACAGATACGATCTCTTCACAGTTATAACATTACTCGGCTAGCTGCTGCATGCACATTTACAACTACCACTCTAGTACCACTACAGTAATTCTTATAAGACAGTTTTAAGATCCAGTGTTTGTGTTGGGAAAAGCTGTAAGTGGGTAATTAAATATGGAAACGGAAGGAAATATGAGGTTTATGACTGAAACTATGGCGAAGAAAAGAAATCTATAAGTCAGAAGCTTTTTTAAAACCTTGTTATTTTTCCGTTTGAAACTATCTGTGGTCTTGAAAGTTAATACCGCTGAAACGAAAACTTGCGAAAGCTTTTTCGCAAAACACAGAAAAGCGCCTTACCTCTATCCCGAAAAAGCATCCAAAAATAAAAACAGCTTATGAACACAATCACGTTACACACTTCCAAAATTCAAAACAAAAATTCATCAAATTATTTGACATAAAATTTCCGCGCTACAGAAAGCGTCAAATCGTTTGTATTTAGAACGCGGCACGTGATTCGCCGACGTCGAACGGAACGCGACTGGTACTCTTCGGGTAGGCGAACTCCCGCGCAGCTCAACCAATATGTCTGATGTAACTTTTGAATGTCATATTAGCGCGATTTTTATGTAATGGATGAAAGGTGAAGATGAGCTAGGAATGTGTGGAGTTCAAATGCGGTTTGTGTAAGGATTTCAACTTTTAACGGCACCTCTGGAAATGGAAGTGAATAAATGTTTTAATTGGTACACTGCTTAAAATATTCTTAAGTTCGCATTTTACATCCTGAAAAAAAGAAAATAGAAAATCATGTCGAATTTCGATGATTAGGAGAAGTGTGAGATTCCTAGGAGATTTTCTTTTCTGATGAGTTTTATTCCATACCGGTTACTTAACTGCTAATCGCTTTTAATACGTATTTCTCAAAACTGCTGTGAAACCAACATGAGTGTTTTAATAATCAATCTTGATTGATTAATCAATAGGGCTAATTCTTCTCAAATCAAAGTTGATTGATTAATCAATAGGGCTAATTCTTTAATGGTGAATAAATAGATACAAATAAAAACTTTGAAATATTTTCAAAATAAGGATAACTGAAAGAAATTAATGTTACCTGTTAGTGTTAATAATTATCACGAAAAGTCTGAAGAATCGTAGAATATTAATAGTTCTAAGATTGATTTTCAATATCAACTAATGAATGCAGGTTGGTCTTTTAATCAGTAGTTTATCTACATTTTTTTTTGTCAGCCGATGACATTAAAAACTCCTAAAAGAAGCCAGGGTCAGGGTATCTTTTCTACCTCCTGGATTGACTTTATTTATTTACGAAAAACATGCACAGCATTGCAACTAACGCATGCTGACTCGTGCATATAAACTCTCTTTTTTCCACAAAAACTTGTCATTCATGAACCCATGTAAATCTCACAAGTCATTATGTTGTCATTTACTTTTAAACAAAATGAGACAGTTCACCTGTTGAGGCTGTGTTAACGAGTGCATATAACAATATGTGTACACTCTAGAGAAAGTATTGTTCACAATCTATAACAATATAATTAATATAAATTAGAGTTGTTTTTATGGCTGTCTGTGAGCGTGTTGTTATTTTTAACTACACAATGGATTTTTATGCAGTTTTCACAATCATTTAGGGAATTTACTCCGAGGGTGTATGTGTAACTATAGCATATCCATAATAAACAAATAATAAAGAAATCTTAAGGTATCTCATGTCGTAAATACCGTGTGAAGCAGAGGAAGGTCACTAATGATGAAGAAAATACTATGGTTTGACTTTTGACTGCTTCGTGTTCGTTTGTGTCACAGGTCGTGCGTCCGAAATACGCGCGCCCGTAAAATATTTATTTGGCTCAAATGCTCAATTTGATTGAATCCCGAGTCGAACAAAGTATTATTAAGTTTTTTGAACAGAAACTTTCCGGAACGAAACCGACATAGACATCTGCTCAGTTGATCGCAATAAGCTCGATACTGGCTATTTTTTTACAGACTATTACTGGCTACTGGCTTAAACATAACTGGAGAAATATGCTTGTACTATAGGATACACCTATACCTAATCCTTCGAGGATTAATTGAGTTTTTTTTTCGGTTTATAATGTTGAGTCACTCTGGGTGGAGCGGGAGGGAGTGTCTGAATTTTACTGGCTAAAACCCATCCATGTTCCTTCCTCGCCCTTTATGCTCCAGGGCCACGGTATCTCTTTCCAACAGTCCCGCTGCAGGATTTTAAGCGTCATGTTATGTTTATGTTTATAACTAGGAGGAGGTGGATTCTCATAGAAGTATCTATGAGAATGCACCTGCAACAAATGAAAAAAAGGTTTCTTTTGCTCTCATGGCGACATGGAGAGAGCGACTGTCGCAACCCCGTGCAGGGCACGCCACGATAGTGGCGGTAAGTCCCCTCTTTGAGGAGTGGCTGGAGAGGCGCCACGGCGTCCTCACCTTCCGCCTGACGCAGGTCCTCACCGGACACGGATGTTTCGGGAGGTACCTGCACCGAATCGGGCGGGAGGAAACGCCCGGGTGTCTCCACTGCGAGGATCGACCGGAGGACACGGTGGAGCACACGGTGGAGGTCTGCCCTGCGTGGGCGGAGCACCGCCGTGTCCTCGTAGCGGCGATCGGCGGCGGCGACCTCTCGCGTCCGGCCCTGGTTCAATCCATGGTCCGGAGCGAGACGGAATGGGAAGCCGACACCTCCTTCTGCGAAGCAGTCATGCTGGCGAAGGAGGTGGCGGAACGAGAGAGGGAGAGAGCCTCTCTTCCCGGCCGCCGCGGGAGACGCACCGGGCGTCGGGGGCCACGTGGTGGCTACCGGCCACCGTAGATGCGGGCCTGTGGACGGTTAGCTATGGGCTAGCTAGCCGTCCGTCCGTCTAGTGACGACAGGCCGTGTCGACGGCGCGTTCGTGTTCCACGCGCGCCTCAAAGAGATGTCAGCAGAAGAGAGGGGCCCGCAAGGGCCGAAGCCTGCCGGGGTTGCGGGACTGTTCGAAAGAGATACCGCGGCCCCGGAACGTAAAGGGCGAGGAAGGAACATGGATGGGTTTTAGTCAGTAAGAGTCTGACACTCCCTCCCGCTCCGCCCAGAGTGGGAGAAGTCATTTGATGATTTCCCATCCTAAAAAAAAAAAAAAAAAAAAAAAGGTTTCTTTTGCTTCTTTCACTTTGAAATACAACTTAAGGCGACACCTGTTAGACGAAAGGCCGCCAACTGCATAAACATTACAAACTAATTAAGCTCTTCATTACACCTGACTTTCTCTCACCCTTCGGTAACATAAGGCTCGCTCATTAGAAAGCGGCCATGTTTGGCGTTTGCCCAACTTTGCGCAGTACAGTCACGATAATGCGTTTTATTACTATTAATGCGCGTGCGATACATGCGCGTGTGCATGTGCGGTCGTGCGGTTTTTGAGGGATTTCACATTTTATGAGCTTAGTATTTACTCGTGTACACAAAAGACGAAATATGGGCATGAGAAACCAAAAAAAAGCTGTTGCAAGTCCTCTCATATTATTACGTAACTTTTCTTACTCGATTACTCACACGTTTTTTCATGTTCAGATTTTTTAAAGAGAGCTATGGCTTTAGTTACTATTAAACGCAGACATCCTCTCATTTAATTTTGTAACTAAAAAAAGTAGTCATAACTAAAAAAATGTGGTAGCTGAATGCAGCCTTTTAATTTTCCACCTATCACTCTTTACAAACCTAGATTAGACACATACGAAAAGTTTATTTACCGTAGAATCTATCCACTTTTAACCGTATCATACCTAAAAAGTAATCAAGAGAATTAAAGCTTTCATATAAATTCTGCAGTGAATACAAGTTATCCAATAACCAATTTTTTCATTGAATTTAAATAAGAGATAGTTTCAGCTTTTTCTACTAAAATATTTTAACACTATTAAGCAATTTAAGATTATTCTGAATCTGAATCCTTTTTGCAGCTAAACATTTAATCACCCAAGATCTAATTGAATTCTTCACAAATTCAGATTTGAAAAATTATACGTAAACACAAAATTAATATTTAAATGCATACGTAGTGCTTATTTGCATGAAATGAGTGAAAATAAAAGACAGTCACAAACTCTTACATATTATAAAAATATGCATATAATAAAGTAAGAAGTTTGCAGTGCAATATGTTTTATGCATTAGCTTGCATAATATTTTATTATGTTGGTGTAAGTGCCTAACTGCTTAAGTAGCTAAAACTAAATAACGTCATTGTTAACTTGTTTTGCGACTATCACTGATTCTTTATTTTTACTTTCATTTTCTTTCTTACCGACGTAAGATAGAAAATTTGATAAATACCTACCAATTACTTAACAACTAAGTTCAATTTTATCCAATCTTTAGAGAAACCTATTCAAAACACAAAAGCCATTTTACGTTGTTCTAAGACTACTGAATAAAACTATTGAAGCTATCCGCGCATCTATTCCAAAGTGAGCAATAATAACAAATAATACAATTTATTCAGTTCGCATAAATAACAAGGTACAATGTTAAAAAACTAGTACAGAAGACAATGATCCTTAAGCGCTAAGTTTTTACGAATTCCCTGGACTCCACACTAGGATACCCTTTGTCGTTGGGTCCAATCTCTTCCCAACTAAACGTAACATGTTAGCTTTAGCTGAACTAATTACAGAGTAAATAGAAAAATTTAGAAAAATAAATGCATCTATCAGGGATTGTGTACATAATATTTTAAAACATAATGTTTTTATCTTGCAGAATTTTTATTGTAATATTTTGTTAACCTATTCTAATAAAAAACAGAAAGAGTATGCTTTCCATACCCACACGATATGAAACAGCCAATAAATCTAGAAACAAAAGAACTAGAAACAATTAATAACACGTTACATACTTACAGGTCACGCGACGGACTCCAAAACAATAAGGTTTCTCAACTGAACAAAAACGCACAAATTAATCAAAGTATCGCCTACAAGTCGCCGAGCAAGTTCTAGTCACAGCTTGTTGGACGTTCAACCTAATGAAATGTAATTAACTATTTCGGTTTGAACGAATAAATCAGGCAAGCGATATAATTATATGTCAGTAAGACGTATGTTTTGCTTTTTGTAGGATTGGAATACATAAATACTTACTACAAAAAAAAAATACAGAAAGACAAGACTAAATGAAAAAGACTGAGTTTGCAAACTTTCTTTAGGCAGTCATAGATTCGATAATGTTTAAGAATATATCCAATCAAGTGCATTATGCTGACTTGAGCTTCAGATCAATCGCAATCATGAAACGTCCTGATCAGCCCATAGTTTTCCCTTAAAAATATCTTAGGACAAAAGTAAGAATACCCTGTACCGGAGTCGCGAGTGTTGCTGAGCTGTTCCACCTCTTTAAAAGAGATGAAATATTTCCAAATGGTAGTAGATGGCCAGCATTCAATAATTGGTGATGTATCTCCAAAAGAATCCTTTTGCCTTTTCCCAACTATGTTGGGGTCGGCTTCCAGTCTAACCGGATTCAGTATTTTTACATGGAACGACTGCCTATCTGACCCACACAACCCAGTTAGTACTTGGTAATATGATACTCCTTGGTAAGACTGGTTGTCAGACGTTCTGTGCCAAACTGCTTGTAACGGCTATCAAAGATCTACAAACGACAGCCGGGACCAAAAGATTAACGTGCTTTCCGAGGCACGGAGGAAACTCGGTATGTAATAGGTGATCACAGATCCAGAGACGGAAATTTAAAAATAACTATTTTCATGGTTTGATTCGACAAAAATATTATTTTTTTTCAAAAATAAATAAAAAATTGTCCTCTGTATGTTTTGAGCTCTCGATAGACACTCCTCCTATTGAATAAGCCCCACTTACATCAACATAAACACAAACACAACTAGTTATTTGCAGATTGAGTGACAGACGAGGAAGCGGGCGCCCGGGCGGCGTAGTGCGTGCTGGACAATTTCATGGGCCTGCGACATCCTCGATGTAATGTTGTGTTGCTACATATTCTTAACGATACGGCTTTATTGTGTATACGGACAGGGAACCTTATAGAGCTGTGAATATAAACAAACGTACAATGATGGGATGTGATGCGAATTGTCTGTTTCTCATAACATTGGAAATACAACACAACACACAACATCAAAACGATTTCCAAACAAACTGTTAAAATAACGATACCTCTCCAGCTAAAATCCATAGAGCCGTTCAGGCTGCAGAGCGTGCCAAACATTTGAATTTGGCGCCAAAAAGCGGCTACGTTGTTTTTTTTTTTTATTTACCCAGTGTCACTCTCACAGTAAATACAAATCTGAACACATCTCTCAAGCTAAAATCCATCGAGCCATTCAGGCCAGGCTACAGACCACAGAGCGTGCCAAACATTATTGTACATACATACTCTCGAAAAACATAGCCCTCCTTCTGGCGCAGTCAGGTAATAATCGTCCGACCATCACTATCCTCAATTTCTTGCTGAAGAAATACAATGAATGAGCCAACTTGGGGTCGGCGCAAAACATTTTTTTCTTCCATGTCACGGCAACATTTACGCCTTTTTCTTCTATGTGAGCAATGGCTCACACAACCATCCATTTGGAACCCTTTGGATGCCATGTGTTACAACAATATTATTTTAGTCAATCACTTAGGTGAGAAGTTCAAAAAAACGTCAACTTTGTCTATTGTATTATTGCTGTCAAACCCAAAACCCACAATCATAATAGGCAGCTATTATTTGCACAGCAAATAAGCCTTAATTGCTTTCTTCAAACACACTCATTCATCAACCACAAAATAATGTGTACTTCAAATATTTGCTGTCAAATATTATCCTCTTGAACTAACACCTCTATACAAATACGCAAGACCGCAAACTCACGCGCACACCGCGCATGCGTAACACGCATAATATCCATCCAACAGAAAGTAAATATTTGAAGAAGGCCCACTTCATACATCACGCTAATATTTGTATTTTGAATAAAGAATGAAGAGGAATGCTCAATTACGTTCGATTGCCGAAAAATAATCTGTATTGGATGCTTAAATCTTTCAAATAATGGTCTATTGACCTCCAGAATCTACGTTTTAGAAAAACATTCGTAGTGGACATGTACCAACCCGCACTGGGCTCGGGTAGGAGATACTCCCTCAAACTCGGAGGAGACCTATGTACCAGCACTTGAAACAGGTCACTTTAATGGTGTTTGTTTACTCTTTCTTCAAGTGAACTCGCGTTTCAAGTAAGACTTCTATGCTTATATGTTTAGCGGTTACAAGAAAGGCAAACTAGCATTATGCTCAATCGTATCTGCTTTTCCTATATGTGTACACTCGAAGTGCGTCCATTTTTCATAGTAACCATTTGTAAGTCAATGATGTAAATGAGATATAATGTCGTTGCATATTCTGCGACGCATCGCAGTGGATCAGTATTTCTGTTTAAAAGTTATTACCAAATATTATAGGCACAATTAATCATATTTCGTGTTTATTCGAAACTTTTTTTAGCGATATAAGGCATGTACAAAAATAATATATCAAAGCATATTAGTAGGTTTGCATACCGCACATTGCCGCTTTCTTTTGACATTCACTGTCCCTAAGGTGATTTATGGTGACATTTATTTGAAAGTTTTGTTCAAGAACCGATCTTCAAATTAAAAATCAAATACTACCTCAAACACTAAACTAAAGCCTGCAAAACAGTCTTCGTACAAAATCAGATAAAGTTGTTAACTAGCAAAAACTGTTATAAGCATCCTCGGTTGCAAAAATATACCCCGTCGTTGTTCAAAGAGGCGTAATACTCGTAGCATATTTCACACTTTACACTTCGAGAGATAGCATCGGAGTAATAATATTGTATGGAAGATAGCGACGCGTTGAGTCAAGCTCACACCCTGTAATTTCTGATAGCCTGGTAGCATCATAAGATTAGCAATCTATACATCTTACAAATCTTATACAATTCGTGAAAGGTGGTAAATCGCGTTGTTCATTTTCAATGACATACATACTCATTCTTATTTTGTAATGCCTGGAGGGATCTTTTTATCAGTTTAGTGTTATCTCAATTTAATCTTAGATGTAGGAATATTTTGCAATTAACAGAAGGTAATAAAATGACTGTGTGTAACTAGGGGCCTTTGAAACACATAGATTTTATGATGAACTGTGGGACCTCTTTATCTATAGCAACATTTCCACCGAAAGACGACCTCTGCTGGACAAAGAGTTTTCCAAGCGACGACGGAGTGACTAATGAAAAATAAAAAATAAATCATTAACCAGTGATTTTTTTTTATTTTTCGCTAATGAAAAATAAAAAAAATATCACTTCGCTAGGGATGACCATTAAATATATTTAGACAATCGGCAATCGCTTTCAAAGCGTTTCGTTTTTCTACGACTTTCAACAGGATTGAGATAAACTTTTCGGAACCATATTACATCAATTCATAGTAATATACTTCTAATACATTTAGACTTTTCCATCGTGTGTCGTGTCACTTTGTCTTCTCTAACCTCTTCAACATTTCTTCTTAGAACCTACCAAATCAACCACAGCAATAACTATTGCAATCAAGGAAAAGATATCAATTACAGCAAAACGGCACCTCACACTAAGAAATTTGAAGTTTTCCACACAAAATCAATGAAAACAAACGAAAATGTTCGAACAGTAAATCCCCCGTTGTTCTGTAAGATAAACCGCGGGATGCGACGCGCAACCGCAAGCAACGTCGGGCGAAATTATTATATTACGTGCCCGCTATAGCTGCAGGGATTAACGGTTCCGATGCTGTGCTCTATCCGAAAGAAATTGTAGTGTTTAACGCCTGGATTCACTTGTAAACGTTACAAACATTAAATGTTTAAAGTCATCTGACGCTTTTAGGTCGGTATCATCCTCCGTCCAGCCCTTTCAGCTTCCAATCTAACCGGATACCAGTATTTAACATGGAGCAACTGCCTATCTGACCTCCACAACTCAGTTAGTACTGGGCAATACGATTAGTACCACTTGGTAAAACGGGCTGACTTTCGGAACACTGACTACGTGTAACGAAAAAATTCAAAGGTCAACAATTGACAGTTAAGACGTTGGTCTCCTCCGTGGCTCGAAAAGCTCGTTGAGCCCAACGGCTTAACGAGCTTTTCGAGCCACGGAGGAGACTCGGTATGTAATGGGTGGTCACCCATCTACGGACAAGCCTGGGGCACCGCAGCTTATTGTGAAGATAAATTATTATTTAGCTAGGTTTCTATACCAAAATTCAAAGGAGGAAGGAGGTTTCTCTTTCTTTTAATTTTGATAAAAAACCGATGATGATTTTAATCATCAGCTTGTGAGTCCACAAATAGGTGAGTATTTATTTACCCTTCCTGACCAATAGAATAGAAAGGAATAGAATAGAATACTCTTTATTATGTACTCCATAAAAATTATAGATCCAAAAATTTTAAATATTTTACAAGGGGTGACACAATGGGCGGTCTTATCGCTAAAAGCGATCTTTTAAAGATAACCTTTCAACATTAAATATATTATTCGAGAAATAGATGATTCGAGTTCTGGACTAATGTAATTATCATCATCATCATTGTCATCATTTTGCTGAACATGGGCTTCATGAAGCTTCGCTACATCGAAAGAACACTGAAATATTTTTATGTCATATTGGCAAACTCTTTATTGCTGCTAATTATACTTTACCATTCCATCGTTTATATTAAAGCCCCAGTTTATAATTGTAAGGTTTTGAAACTTGCAATCCACATTCAATTTATTTCAATAAATACACGATCTAACCTTTATTCGAGATACGAGTACTTGCAGTTTATTTTCATTAGTAAACGCCCACACATTGACTTCGTTGGTATTTATTTTTAGTTATCAAATTGATCATTTTAATCAAGTCATTGCTAAACAGGCAATCAGTGCACGACCTTGTAGAAGAAAGGTAATCTCGATAGGTATCTAATTATTTTTAATTTTACGCTTTAAAATTTAATAGCTGTTTTCTGTGAAGCTTAGAGTTAACAGTTTTTAGTAAACGTGGGTATGTTTCTAAACCACGAGTAATGAGTGCAAATTGTGGTCTATGGGCGGTATTATTATGTTGGCGAATGATTTTTAGTTTTAATTTAAGAGTTGCTTCATTCACATTAAAGTTTCTTAGAACTTATAGACTATAGGGCTATGAGGGAGCTGATTTGGGAAAGCTTGGAAGGTTAAAACATTTTTCCAGAGTCAGATAAAGCCCTACACAGACCGGGACGGCAAGGTGATTTATTTTTTTACCAATAGACATTCAAACGTATTGATATAGAAATGCGACATAAATTGCTATGAATTAATATGATGCCGTGGTATGCCGTGGCATCGTAAGGGATTTCATTGGACGGCACTGAAAGACGCGCCACGGTCGTATTTAACTAATCCGGAAGTAATTAAGTTTCAAGATAATTTTTAATTTAGTCTAGATAACTAGAATGTTTAATATTCAGCATTTTGTCATAAACTTGGAGATGACGAGATTGATTTTAATATTCGGAATCTTCATCAGTCCCTTCGTTCGTCAATTTTGTAACCTTCTCGTTCGTGTCATAAAATAATATATTAGGTATCAAAATAAGTTAGCTATGGCAACCCTGCAACTAATGCCATTCCAAATTTCTTTCCAAATAGTATCGCGTATTGCCTCAGGTCATCAAATTGGAGCGCATCTTTTGCAACTACTG
This sequence comes from Xestia ashworthii, assembly GCA_950022955.1. Classification (NCBI taxonomy): domain Eukaryota; kingdom Metazoa; phylum Arthropoda; class Insecta; order Lepidoptera; family Noctuidae; genus Xestia; species Xestia ashworthii. The sequence goes on along the minus strand of OX465556.1, from coordinate 989,566 downwards.
TTCCGAGGACATTGCACAAGTCGTGTTGCATGGTGTCAGTTAAATGTATACGTGCTAAACGATTAATGTCGGTTTTGATGTATTAGTGTGTTTTATTGCAGTAGCTGGACTAGTGGCCACACCCGATTTGCACTGGGTTGATGAATTCGCGATACTGAAAAAGATCTGAAATTATGTTTTCAATGTCCGAGTAGTTAGTTAATGTAAGGTGGTTCTACTTTTTATATTTCTTGATTAGGAAATAGTTCATCGGACCGTAATGCGTTAATAATTATAATATTTTAAGTATCAAAATGTCTTTTTGGAAGCACACGGTGGATTAATACTACAAGCGTCAACATTATCGGGCATCAATATGCGCAAAAAAACTTAATAGTCTAACCATTTTAACTCTTATCAACATTAATTTATAAATTGTGTCTACACAGCGGTGTAAATAATCACTACAATACTAAAAACATATCGAAAAAGTGTTACAGTGTTCAGAAATTGACAAACACAATCAATTCTGATATGCAACACTTTCTATCAAAAAGATCAACAGGTTAAGTGCTAAAATAACATAATACCTAGGCTATCTACATGTTTATGCATTATTTTGTTTCATCACCACTGCGTTTTAGCAGATATCACCTTTGCTCTATAGGATAAATGTGCAAAATATTCGATTTGTAATTTAATCAGATCAGATTACACGGTGTTATGTATAATTAAGAAAATATTACAAAATGCAGTATTGAATATGCTGAAAACTAAAAAGAAATCGCTTTCTCACAAGAGACAGTGACACTGGTATTACATCCGATGGCTGAAATCGCAAAATCATATAGAAAGAGGGGTCAGGATTTAATGTATTGACTTATTACAAACAGCAGTTGACATTTTGTATATTACTTTGATATTTAAACCATGAAATTCTATTAACATTTGGCCATCGACGACGATTATATCAATCCCTTCAATTCCTAAAGTTTTATCGTAACTTGTAGCTTTCAAAACAACTTGGCCTTGAGAAGTGGACTATGTTTCAGGTTTAATTATGATGACACCAGATAACATCATCAGCATACACAGTCCACTGTTTAATAATAATAATAATATAATAATAATAATAATAAATTTATTTCATAAAGAGGAGATTGTAGTACATGAGGCATACACAGTGTTTACATATGGGTTTGTACAATGTCAATCACAATCTAGTGGGTGAAGTTCTGTTTTCCTAGCTAGGTTATAGAATAACCTGTATTAAGGATTAACAGTTCCTGTCCCTTACAAGAGTTACAATAAACTAGTACAATATTATTTTTTTTACTACAATTTATTTTTATTTTTTGTAAGTAATTGAAAAAGCAAGCATATGTGTGTGTGTGTGTGTGTGTGTGTGTGTGATTGTAAGTGTGTAAGTGGTATGTGCGTGTGGACGTGGGTATATGTGATGTAGTGAAAGAGAGTGTGTGTTCGTTTTGATTGAAGTTGAGTGAGGTAATATTTGATCAGGCATTGTCATTGACACCTAGTGAGGTAATTTTCTGTTTCATCATATTTTTTATTTTGAAGAAATGAACGTAGAATCATTTTACACTTGAAGCTAGATAGTCCGTAGATCAAGCATATTCTGTTAAATTTATTATAAAGAGTCGGGCCTAAGCAGAATCTACGAGCAAATAATGTGCGTACTTGTGGAAGAGTGCAAATTAAGTCTTTCCTACGCTTAGTTATTACTTTATAGGGGGTTTTACGGTGCTGTAGGAGAACTGTTTGAAGGATGAAGTGTTGTCGAACGTTAAGAACATTACAACTACTATATAATAGATCAGTAGGGAACATGAAGGGTCTAGAAGTAGCTACTTTCAGTACTGCTCTGTGTGCAATCTCGAGTGGTTTTAATATAGTTTTTGCAGCACCACCCCAGCATGTGATACAGTATGTAACAATAGATAAACATAGTGAAAAATAAACCACTCGTAAAACATTTGGGTTCGCGATACTTCGGAGGGTTTTAAATATATAGATTAACTTACGGACTCTACTAGTAAGTTGGTTAATTTGAGTTTTGAAATTAAGATTTTTGTCTATATATACTCCTAAATACTTGATATTATCGACTACACTTAAGGATGGACAGAGGCAAGAGGCATTTTCTTGTAGACACCTGTATTTGTGGGCTTTAATAGAAATAGGAAATCTTGGCTGAGTGGCGGGACTTATTGAATAGGTGATAAAGTTAGTTTTGGAGGTGTTGAGTGTCAGTGAGTGAGAATAGAGCCAATGTAGGGTTTTGTTGAAGCCAGACTGTGCAATGTGCTCAAGTTCCGACCAGGTGTCAGCAACAAAGGTTATAGCAGTGTCATCTGCGAAGGTTGTTATCTTAGCATTTATAATGTTGAGGTTGCATAGGTCGTTTATAAAAACTAGAAAAAGTGTCGGACCCAATATGCTTCCTTGGGGCACTCCGTAATAGATGGGAAGCTCTTCGCTTTTATGGGCATCTATACTAACCGTTTGAGCGCGGTCCGAGAGATAGTTTCGGAAAAGATCCAATTGAAGGCCCCTGACACCAATCCTTTCAAGTTTTAGTAAGAGTAAAGAAATTGGAACGGTGTCGAAGGCTTTGGCAAGATCTATAAACACAGTTAAAACTCTTTTGTTTTTATCTAAATTATGCACTACATTGCTAATCAAATTGTGCACTGCATCTGTAGTGGATTTACCTTTGCGAAAGCCAAATTGCTGCGGAGATATTAGATGATAATGTTCAAGGTAATTAACCAGTCTTTTATTAATGAGGCGTTCGAGAACCTTTGACATGGCACTCAGAACAGCTATTGGGCGATAATTACTGGGCACGTTCCCATTACCTCCTTTGAAGACAGGGTGTATTATTGCCTTTTTAAGAGATGTAGGAAAGATACCGGTATCGAAGCATATATTAAAAATGTAGCTTAAGATAGGTGCCAAAATATTTGCGTATCTTTTCAAAAAGTAAGGCGTTATGCCATCCCAGCCAGTAGCCGCATTAAACCGCAATGATTTAATGACAGTAATAATTTCTTCGGGATCTACACGGTCTAGGACAAATGAGGAAGCCGTTGAGGGATTGTGTATATCTCGTGGCAGGCCCAAAGCTTGATTGCCGTTATCTTTTACAATGTCATTGGCAAGCTTTTCCCCAATATTTACAAAATATGAGTTAACTGTATTACATGATTGTTTAGGTGAGTATGACAATGAAAGTAATTGTGTAGCTGTGGTTTTGGTTTTTGTGGTATTCGTTACACGTTTGATAGTATCCCATAAGGTTTTTGGGTTGTTACCTGCCTTAGCTAACTCTTGACTATCACTGTTTAATAATAATAATAATAATCTTTATTTATAAAAAAAAAATAATAAAGCCTAAAATAGTAATAAATATGGGCCTATCCATCCCACTGCTGGGCAAAGGTCTTCCCAAATTCTTTCCATGTGCTCTTGTCCCATGCCTCTTCGAACCATTTCATTATCTTTATAATTTTTTTTTTTCCTTTCATTTCGATCCTTTACAACTCTAACTATTCTGAGGGTGTACTATATATTGTCATATTCTCATATTCTTTATTGCACACAAAAATATTAAAGAAAAATAGATATACACAAAATTAAAACAAATAGCTTATGTACAACGGCGACCACTTTTGAATATATCTTCTCCATGCAACAGTCACCGTTTCTACATCTAATAAGGAACACATCAATTAACAAAACAATCAGAACTAGGTGCAGTGCGATATTACTTCCCCGGACGATACCATACAAGGAGCCACTGCTAAGCATTATCATACAAAAACTGATACCAGTCAATTATTAACAGGTCGTTGGTTAACAGCCGTAACAGTCCATTTCCTTCGGATAATTGTTAGAACTTGTTAATGAGTCGTGCCGGTTCAATATGTTTGGCGTTATTGTTCACTATAAACCAGTAAAATCATGTAGTCTCCATTATAGTCAGAAAGACTTCAGCTCAAAGACAGTTTATTTATTTATTTATAACCAATCAGTCAGCCTTAAAAGTGAGAGTGAACGGACGTAGGCATCTTTGTCATACAAGTTTGGTTACAAAGAGGAGGCCTGTGTCTTTAGAGTCCCCAGAATTAGGAAGCACACGTCATAGTCATTATGAATTAATTCCTAATGCAATATTGCAACTTTTGCATTGCATAAGTCTAAAACTAAAGCTATCTTCTATATCTTCGACGTCAGACAGACGATGGAAATCCATCTACCTAATGTATTATTTATAAATTCTGTATGCAAAAGTTTATGCGAAAATTATTCAATATCTCTAGACCTCAGACGCTTGAAGAAAGTTGTAATTTGATGAAACTTGTTCAATCGGCTTCCATAGTTCATCGGCCTTTGATTGAAAGGAACTGATGTCGTAGTTTTATCGTTAGTTTTAAGTAAACAATGATTTGAATATTACTGAAAAAAAAAAAACTAAGATTGGAAAACCGATACCGGTAAGGTGTATAAGGTAGCTGATAGCCGGATACCTCCTTCATCATATAAAAGATATAACTCTGCTTGCTCGATATAAAATTTGCACGACGAGGTGGCTGTGACTCGGCAACAGCGTCAAGTTTTAATGTTATATTATGGCCTAAACAATCTTCAAACATAATAGGATAGACGAAAAAAAAAGTTAATTAGTCCGCAAGTTAGATTATCCTATAAGATTTGACCCGTATCTTTTTATTTGTTACGTAAACCAAAATTGACGAAGATACAACACTTTTAAAATTCTCAATACGTCACGACTTAGTATAATGTTTAGAGAGTTCTAACGTCACGAGCCCCCACTCCTGAGTTTTGATGCGTTTAATCTTTGTCAATATTCAATGATTTTCAAAAACAAAAAATACGTGTCCATTTATAATCTAACTGACGCACTAAATAGATTTGCAATTTTTTGATACTGTCGTCATACCTATTCACCTACACCAGGATATTAGCTAACAACCATAAAATTTGCAAGCTATAATTATCACTATTCAGCAATGATCATCTCCGTTCACTATTTACGCATATTAAGGTCCCATAGGCCCGTGGTGGGTTGCGCAACTATTAGTGATGCTTTCTACGGCACCCAGTGCGGCCCGCAACCCACCACCGTGACTGATGCGTGCGTAACTCAGAAGCAACCTGCAACTTTAGCTTTGGTTTGCGTTTGACATGAACATCACTGTGATGCAATAAGATATGGGCCAGTCTGTTAAGCCACTGGTTATATCATAAGTCTACAATAAGATTGTCCTTCTTCTTTTATGCTGTAAGTCTACTACTAACAAGTTTAATACCATGCGTGGTTTAGCTTAAATCTAAATTTCTGAGAACCAGTCCACCAAGGAGGATGGTTTTACTTAGCAACTGGGTGGTGTAGATCTGATAGGTAGTGTTCAATGTAAAATATTGTGGTATCCGCTCAATCTGCTAAGACTGGAAGCCGTCCCCAAAATAGTTGGTAAAAGGTGAACTATTTTAATAGTTCTAGTTAATCCAGGTTTTGATGCTGGCTAAATGCCATCTCGATTAGTTGTTTCTTAAAATGGCAATTGGGCAATGATCATATACATAGTTGAGTTCGTTAACTGTTACCGATCTTTTTTTATTTTATTAAAAAACCAAGCTCTTCTAGCTTTGTTTCATAATATCTTCCAAGATTCTTAGACTACGAAAACGGCGTTGTTTCTCATTACATGCAAATCATCTGCTTCTTGTTTTTTTACAAGTACTAATTCTTTCTATTTAACAAGTTCTATAATATCAATGGCTTATATAACAATTTAGTAATGCTTTCAAAAGTACTATTGTGACATGGAACAGTTTAGGAACGCAGAACTGATCACAAAGTTGGAGACCCTTGCATATTTGACAGATGGTTACGGTTCAATGTCCGCTTCGAATAAACACGAATATGGTGTAACAGTGAGTGACTTAAACATAATAATATTAGTAATGCTTTCTTTTTCTCATGAATTATTTATCCTTTTTGTTTGTTTGAGCTCCTAGACATTCAGTCATTTATGTAAAAACAATTTCTCTTTCGGTGGCGGGATTAGATTAATATTCATGATTTTTCATTTCTGATGTATTTTAACACTTACATGTCATTTGGTATTTATTAAGATTGGAATGATAAATATGTTGATATTATTTGGATGGTCATTAGATAAGAAGCAGAGCAAAGAGAAGATAGATACAAAGTGAACACAGAGATGACCGCTCATAGAGACGATTCAAAGATTATGCATACTTTACTGCATAACATGAATTAAGATAAGGGCAGAAGGATGAAGAAATTTTACATAATTCTACATGCAACTTGCACATAGGTTCTTAAGGACTAAGGTCAGTATGCAATGCAAGAATGTGAAAGGGTGCCACAGTGTCCATACAAAACACCCAATTTGAATGATGAAAAGTGTGTTAGGGACCAATTAGTCAATCACGGTATTTTGCAAACATGAGAAGGGCTGCCTGCCTTTTTTTTTTTTTTTTTTTTTTTTTTTTTTAGGCTGGGAAATCATCAAATGACTTCTCCCACTCTGGGCGGAGCAGGAGGGAGTGTCAGACTCTTACTGACTAAAACCCATCCATGTTCCTTCCTCGCCCTTTACATTCCGGGGCCGCGGTATCTCTTTCGAACAGTCCCGCAACCCCGGCAGGCTTCGGCCCTTGCGGGCCCCTCTCTTCTGCTGACATCTCTTTGAGGCGCGCGTGGAACACGAACGCGCCGTCGACACGGCCTGTCGTCACTAGACGGACGGACGGCTAGCTAGCCCATAGCTAACCGTCCACAGGCCCGCATCTACGGTGGCCGGTAGCCACCACGTGGCCCCCGACGCCCGGTGCGTCTCCCGCGGCGGCCGGGAAGAGAGGCTCTCTCCCTCTCTCGTTCCGCCACCTCCTTCGCTAGCATGACTGCTTCGCAGAAGGAGGTGACGGCTTCCCATTCCGTCTCGCTCCGGACCATGGATTGAACCAGGGCCGGACGCGAGAGGTCGCCGCCGCCGATCGCCGCTACGAGGACACGGCGGTGCTCCGCCCACGCAGGGCAGACTTCCACCGTGTGCTCCACCGTGTCCTCCGGTCGATCCTCGCAGTGGAGGCACCCGGGCGTTTCCTCCCGCCCGATTCGGTGCAGGTACCTCCCGAAACATCCGTGTCCGGTGAGGACCTGCGTCAGGCGGAAGGTGAGGACGCCGTGGCGCCTCTCCAGCCACTCCTCAAAGAGGGGACTTACCGCCTGCCTGACATTTAGTATTTGATACTTTCTGATTGTCCAGCGCAGTTAGCGCTTAAACTTAAATGGTCCATCAGCAAAAGCCATAACATTTCCTAGTATGCCAACTACGTCTAAAACTACATTATTAAAAGACGTAGGTAACTTACTTATAATACCTAGATTTTGTCTACTAAAGCTATCTAGTAATCTTATTGATTATGATTTGCCATTTTCATTTCTTAACATTTTTGTCATACGATGGATGATACATTTTCCACGCCTAACGCACACCCATTGAGCAGTAGCGTCATGGTGCAATATTTAAATTATACACCGTATCGTCAATTATTGTGTTAAAGCCGTGAATATTACGAATTATGCAACAATAGCATGATTTGTAACTACCGCTGTCCAATCTGGGCGGTGCTAGTTAGTTGGTATCATCGTAATTACCCCGTAGATCATGTCTTAATAAATGAATGAGAAGCACAAAATTGATGAATGGCATAGACTTGTGCCGCAATTATGGCAGGTTTAGGTTGTGTATAGAATAAAGTTACTGGAGTAGTTGTTATGAAATAAATTGATAAATGTTTTGTGACGCCCAATTCAGGGCTTGCATAACACCTTTTTCGATCTAATGAGTATTCTTTTGTCAAGCAACAGGTGCTAAACACTGATGAACTAGTTTCGACTGTGGCAATCGTCTGACATATAGAAACACCTGCAAATGTTAACCAATTCGTAATCTTGCCTTGCCTTGCTTGCTTCATTACTGCCAAGCCTATCCCTAGTGTCGGACATATTTCCAATTTCACACTTTCCTAAGACGACTCAATGTTGCCAGACCAAATGTACTTTCTGTTTAGACTTGTATGATTCAAGTAGTTTTTTTTTTGAGTTCTTAGTAAATAACATAACAAAACGCCATCGTAAACATACATTTTGACAAATATGTTTCAGTGTCATGTGTATTGGGAGCGAGTCCAATAAATATATAAAATAATGAATCTTTAATTCGGTTAACAACATCCATATGGGTTAGTAAAAAACATAAAAGATAACTTATACCTATATTAATAAACTTATGTATTATCTATTTGACAGCAGGGCTGTTGTTCAAAATGCATCTTTGAACAACATCACATAACAAAGGAGAATCGTACCTCCCCGCTATGGTCTTCAGGATAGAATTGGAGCTATTGCCATGCACTTAGTAAATCAAACTCCAAAAACTTATCTTCAAGTCACTCCCAAGCCCCGAGTATTTCTTTATTATAAAAGGGAGTCACTTTGTCGTTCCGGGCGTGTTATCAGACAGTTTTCCGGGATATTCCGACATATTCATTTCCACCGTTTGCAAACCGACGATCACTTCCTGAGATACAAATGGCACTGGACAGTGTAGTGTGGGTTCCGCAGTATTATTATTGTTGAACGTGGTGGTTTGTGTGCATTAAATTAATTTTCATTAAATATCAAGGATAACCATCGACACAATCATTGTTAAATAAAACAACGTTCCCATTTGTAACAGTTAATTTCGAAAAGGGGAATTACAAGTGAAATTAATTGTGTCCACTCCTGCTTTGAGAAGCAGCAACGTAAAAACTTGAAGAATATTCAATATCAGTAATGTCGTGATTATTCACTGTAATCAATATGAACTGTAAACAGAAGCATTCGTCTGAAGAACCCCAAACCGGTTGAAGGTCAGGAAGCGTATCGGAGGTCACAAGTCCGACAAGTAAATAGCAATTTGTTAGAAATTGTACAGTTCAGCTTATTGGTACACTCTAATGACATAATCAGTACTTGTAACAAGGATATTGTGGCGCTAGTGTAGCTATCACACCTTGGGTCATATCATCGAAGCTGAAATCCACCAATTGGTTTTTTCAACACTTTTCGTATAAGTATGGTCTTGTTTTGTGTGGTCACAAAGTGTTCAGTGCTAAACTGTTAGTTTCTCTAACGGACCTGCACCAACTAGAGTTTCAAAAATTTTATATAGATTTAAGCTTTATCAAAGTTCAAAGTTCAAATGTGGGTTGATTACAGTGAATTAATAGTAAGTAATAGAATCTATTGTCAATGCTGCAAGAAAAGGCAATCAAATAAACAGCTCACAAATAAAAAAAAATGTCAACAGAAAGATACAATTACTACATTATTGGCTATTATCAATACCTTATGAATGATCACAATGTTACTAAAGATAGATTATGTATCAGCTGTAACGTTACTAAGTGGTCAGATAACAGCGACCGCGACCGGTTCCGAGTTCATTTGCACGTGTGTGTTTCTCACACAGTTTTACTTTCACTGCCAACAGATTAGAGCAGCTTTCGGAATGGATGTGGCAATTTTGTTAAGAAAGGTCAACCTTCGAAACTAAAAGAATTTTGTGCAATATCCTGTGCAATTTTGTAAACTGACAAGAATTATAGGATTTAAATGTATTGTTTGTATCGAAACACCTCCTCCTGGTGATCAACATTATGAGCGCTCAATTTATGAGTCACTATAATAATTAAATATTGGATGATATTATCATTCTGACCAACTTTTTGGTCCATAGGTAAAATAATAAATAAATCGAATATGTGAGGCTACAGGTAAGTGCAAGTTTAGCTCGCAATAACGATCATTGCCCTTTCCCTAATATCTCTTATACCAAAACAAATGAACCTTATTATTTATCGTTTTTCATTAGAAAAAATGTTGAAGATAACGACAGATGACAATTCAAGACTTGAACAGACTTATTTTTAAATTTCATAGTTAAGAACTTTAATTATGTAAAGAAGAAAGAAAGAAAGAAAAAGCATTAATTAGCCTGTACAGGACAAAACACATCAAAATTATCAGTATAAAACTTACTTATAAAACTTACCAAGAAAAAAACATATATATTTAAAAATTAAAGGAAACGAAACTCGTCTTCTGATAGGGCCCAAAGTGAAGGTGATGCCTCATGCCACGGCCAGGCCAGATACGGATAAAAATGTAGTATGTAGGGTCAATGACCGCAATATCGGTCTTAACTGGCACTTACTTTATGTGATTACCGCTCTATTACTAAATTAACTCTCATCAAATGTACTGAATACAATTAAGTTAAAGGAGCACATAAGTCAACAAGCAAAAGTTTTTAAGAATTCAAAAACGTATTTTTTTCAAGTCAAAACCTCACCGTATTTGTCTTATGGAAAAACTTGCCCAACATCCGAGGACTGAAACGCCGCATCCAATTTTATTTGTCCACGACCATGTCCACGAACGTCCGGCAAATATTCAAACTCGCCATTTATTATAATTCCGCCATTACCAATTCATATAAAATCACTTTCTCACATTGTTAGTGAGTAGTTATAACTTATGGAGTTCTCCAATATGGAAATGTGAATTTCTAAAATGTAAAATTTCTTTGGCCTTCGATGTTTTAGATCCTTATGAGTCAATATTTGTAATATAAGAGGAAGTTATGTGTCTAAGACGATTCCGTTTAAAAAAAACAGACTTAAGAAATGTCTAATTTATTGATTAGCAACAAGAGCCACAATGAGAATCACAACCATTTATTACCAAATAATTATTATTTATATTATAGGTAAATTAAATGTCGGTTTTCGATTTCAGTTTAAATATAAACATTGAATGATTGTATATTATTGGATTTTTACCATTACGTGAAGGTAAACGTTATTAGTTACTAGACCTAGAGGTGTTGCCCGAGACTTCGTTAGCGTAGAAATTTTGAATATGTGAGGATTTGTTTACAAAAAGTTTCAAAAAATTCCAGACTATAATCTATCTCTTTTCCAAATTGTATCTAGATCCCTTCAGCTGTTCTGACCATTCCGGAGTAACAAACATCTATTCATCCAAACTTTAGCACATATGGTAGTAGTTAGATTGAATTTGTCTGTTTTCTTTTTCTTCAAGTTTCTAGTTACTATTCTTACATTAATGCATTCATGTAGTTCATAATGGTAGGTATAATTAAGTACCTATGTTGTCTTGTAAAATCCATTTTTTTCCAATTATGTACCTACTAACACTAGTGTTTAAGATGTGTATGAATGGATTTTATGATCTGTTCAATAAATGATTTGATTTGATAAATCCATGACGGCATACTGATGCCCATTATTCAGAACCCCAGATAGCGTCATCCATACTCTTGCCATACACCGTAAGCCCATTTCATTGTATCGTGCCCATAATATATTTCTGAAAGGTTTGCGCCACCTATATTACTTTCGATAACTATAACGGAGTGTCTGGTCAAGTGAGAGACGTTGTTTCAATTGTTCTACGTTGTCACGATAGATGGCGCTGACTTCTACAAACCGTAATAGTTCACCACGTTGTGCCTAGATGTCACTGTACTGAAAGTGTTCAATCCTGAATCACGCTATCAATGTCTGCACTTCGATAGCATACTTAACTTGCGTCCATACAAATATAATTCATTCTAGCATGAACCGTTGACCTAAGAGGTTCATAACTATGTCTCTGCAGAGATCTGTAATGAAAGAAATTGGTAAAATAATAGATGAACGCTTCAGAAGGTGGGTAATATAAAATTTCAACAATGAAATCATATTACAAGCTGTATCATCGACACAAAAGAAGAAGAACTATTAAATAATAGATTATTTTCATCTTAAAAGGCACGCAATACATTAGCCACGTGAAAAAAAAATCTGCGTAGATACCGAATATTGCGAATTTTAGATGTCCATTGCACTAAGCGAAACAATCACAGTTACTAAATACATTATTTTATGCTTTGCAGAATAAAAACCATTAATACTGACAAGAAAGCCCCGGACGACACTGTATCTACAAATATTACGATGACGTCTGATGACCCTATGTTGGAAGAACAGCCCAGACGAAGCAGAAAGTTTAAAACTTTAGAACTATTTGATGCCAAATATAATGATGCTGTTATAGATTTAACAAAAGACTGAATTACAGTTTCAAGTGATAACTATGTCATCATTAGCATGTCCAACCACGACTTAAATGAATTTGACTTTGCTGTTCGAATATTGTAATAAAATATGTATACCTACCCCTATTGTATTTCTTTTAAAAACGCAGTCGTTAGTGTTTTTAATTTTAATTGATTGCCTCATTGGTCGAGCGGTCACCAGCTCGAACACTGAGTATGAGGTCCTGGGTTCATTTCCCGTATTGGGCAAAGTGTGGGATTTTACATCAAGAATTTCTCAGTAAGTAAGTAAGTAATATTTGTTTAAACATGGTGTACATGATACATTGCATGCAAGATAATAATGTTATACAGAAAAGTTGTAACATGTTCAGCCGCATATCGTGGCGTACAAATTGTTAGGAAGAGATGGCGCATAAACCGTGACAATATTATATCAACACTACATTATAGGAATTATTACATATTAAATCATCATTATTCATTAACATAATTATATTTTTTAGATAAAATTAAAATGTTAAAGTACTTGGTCATTAATAAAATAGTCAATAAAATATAAATACAATACAATAATATTAATAAAATTTAAATTCCAAATTACAACTATTCCAAAATAAAGAGAGTAAAATTACAAGATTACATGTCATAAATACAACATCGTCATCTTAAAAACGAACAAAATTGTCTTCTTTTATAAACTCTGCTATACTGTAATATGCTCTTTTAGTTAGTAGCAGCCATGGAGTTTGGATGTAGTCCCGGTTGATAGCAATGATTCCCTATTAAATGGGATATGCCTTAATCCTTCTGCCTAGCCCTTTAGGAACTACAGGCGTGATTTTATAGTATCAAATTCCAAGATCAAGATACAAATGAAACACATTATAATACCTATGTATATTTCTAAGAAAAAAAGAAATCCTAAAAGTTATCTCAGAAACGATTAGTGTGAATATGAACTTTTTCAAAGAAAGAAAAGTCTGTCTCAAAACTTCTTAGCCGGTTCTGTCTCGCTACAGAGAAAAGATCTCAAAAAATAAGTGCACTAGAGTTATAAGTTAAATTACAAGCTTTAAAAATCCTGACGTTTAAGAAAAACGATTTCATCCGAAACCGCAAACAGTCAAAATCTAAACCATGTTAACGAGAAAAATAAGAAAAGTGAATATATATAAGCCATCAATCTTAGTCAAGTGATTAATGATAATGACGCAGCTCAAGCAGGTCTGAATGACAAGTGTACATGAGACGAGCCTGCCAGGTGTCGTGGCGGAGAAGATATTATCGTTATCCGCTTCATAGATCATGCTGGGGGCATGGGCCGCGGTGATGCTACAATAGATGAATTTAGGACTAATCTGTTTAGTATACTTATCGTGTTTTCGGTAGCAGCTCTTCCAAAAAAACACGTGTAATGATGATCCTTGTGATATTTACAATTTAAAAGTAGATCCACTGAACGCTTTTTTAAGATATATCAAATGACATTAACTCGCAATTGTAACGATAGTTATCGCTACCCGTACTTACTAACTGACTGATAAGTACGTGTATAAGGGCCGGAGTCCACAAAGCTATACGATTATCTCAATTCAGAAGTGATAATAATTTATTGCAAAAAGATCTATTAGTATTCCATAATAATAAATGGCATAACAAGACCAGCTTTAAAAATATGGCTATAGCAAGACCAACTATTAAATACCTACATTTAATTAAGTACACTCAATACAATGAGTATGAGAAAAACATAGGTGTATTATTGTTGGTGCTTGTGAATGCACGTAAGCATCCTAGTTATAAGAAAAAATTCTATTATAATATAAAACAGCCTTATTAAGACTCATACATTTTCCCGAACGCTACACAGCCATTACTAACTGTAACTCCAACAATGCCATAAAAGACGAACAACTTCAAAAGCCCAATTCTCCAAGTTTCACACTTAAAACAGGTACTAATAACTTGTTCAAATTAAGAGATTTCACTTAGATCTGTTAAACGCATAATTGAAGTCTGCAAGAGAGTTTTAACGGTCTGTAATTAGATAAATTTGTGTATCCTCACGCCCTCTGTCGACGACCGCAGCTTACAAAAATTTACGGAGCGTTCCGCATTTTATCTGCATGTTAATTGGTCTGGACGGTTTTGGGTATTACAGTGGTTTTTGAAGAGTTATAAAGCGAAGTGAACCTTAGTTAGAGGCCACCGTAGCAATGACCTCCCATGTGAATGTATCTAGCAGTATTTGGATATTTACAATCATCGCACTCTCAATCAGTAGGAAAGAGTTTTCTATGTGTGTGTGTGCCCGAGTGTTCATAATAGAACTTATTTTTATCACAATTATTATTTCAGCAAGACCAATACACATTTTAAATATTCTTTATAACTCCACGTAAGAGCTAACACAGTGCAGATTGTACAAGATATATCAAATACAGGTGATGGCTCCCACAAACAGCGTCACTGAGTTTCACACGATTACGCAATATTTTCAAGCATTAACATGAGCCTACTTAAACGAAAATAACGCTAACCATTTTATCATTAAGAAAGTAAAAAACCCTTTAAGAGTTAATAAAGTAAAACAAACAGAAAGACAATGTAAACGTAGGTGCGATTGCGGCTTGCGCTTGAAAGCAATTCCTTGTCTTACTGAGTGGCGCAAAGAAGCAATTAAGATGAGAAAACGCTTGTACACGCCCCGCGCTGTGTTCGCCTTAAGCTGCGGGCATCATGACGGTCTTGGGAATGCATGTGCTTTTATAAATATTTTCTATTTTCTTTTACAAACGTTAGAGGAAGATTGAACATTCTTTGTTGACCCTTGATACCTTTGGCTGAAGACAAAATACACACAACAGACAGAAACTGAACACGTTCTTTATAAGTTACTGTCTTTTGCCAGCGGCTTTGCTGGCGTTATGTTTGGAAATTGTTATTGTCGTTTTAATATAAGTTAGGGCACTCTGGGGAAATGTAGCTTCCCATTGGTGGAGGATTTTTTGGAATCTTACCCTCCTTCATCCAAAATTACAAATTTTACCTCTATTTGTGTAGACAACATATCGTGGTTTTGTTTGTCTGGTCCTTTGGTGTAATTAGCTTTAGTTTTTTTTGGTCTTTGGATTTAGCTATCAAATCATTTCAAACTCAAAACATATTCTTCAAACGACTCGTTACACATCTCTTCTTTGTTTTGGAACAACGAGGAGCCTATTGTACTCGTATTAAATCATGCTCATTTGTTTTATTTTACAAACAGATTGAAAGGATAACTGAACACTCCTTGTAGGCTTGACTAATCGCAACTAATGAGAACTATTCCTTACATTCCAAAACTCGCGACAATGGCCCATAAACTCCTGACTTTCACATGTGTCACAGCTTTACGTAAATGCGTGCATCTACTATGCTGCATGAGATGTCATACCTTCGCAAGAGCTGGCTGCGACCACTCGTCCTAAGTGGTGACATGCTGGGGAGCCGGGCCCTCGTCTTACTTACTGTGAGTCGCTTTTTTATTGTTCTCAAAGTGTTTTCTTTTGTGAAAAGCTTTAGTTTCGTTTGGAACAGTTACAAGGTGTTGCAAGATTTACTTGTGTTTGATTACAAGGAGCCATTTTGTGTAAATGATTCAGAATACTGATTAGCGTTACATTCTTTTTTTCACGTAAGTGTACGTCTTTTAGATGCAAATGGAGCTAAATTTGATTTAAAAAATACAATTTTCATTTCCAATTGAACTTTATTTTCAGGTATTCAATTTCATTTATCAAAAATCTACAGAACAAATAATAAACGCCAATGGTTGGAAACCAATGTCTCACAATGATGTTTATAATCAAATAAGAAGAACTTCACATACTACTATCAAATCAACTGAATATCCTGTTTACCTTGCTATGAAGCCTCCTGTGGAATATGACAATAATTTAGTACAGAGAAAATTAAATTCCAAAAAGGATCTTAGAGATTTCAAGGAAAGTTTTGAGGTGTTCATTGACAAGTCTATTGAAACTGTCACAGTTGCAGATAAAGCAGACATCAGTGACCAAACAATAGGGAACAGTAAGGAAAACACAAGGAAAGGTAAAAAAGTATGGACAAATAATGTTGATGTTATCCTCGATAATACTCTGATGATACCTGAAATTAATTCTAAAACCGGTGTGATAAATGAAGAAAAAGTTAGCAATAATATCATAACAGCTGTAGCTACATCAAAAGCATACGAAGTGACTGAAGATAGTGATAAATCAACAGCAACAGAAGATAATTATACAACAGAAAATGTGGGATATCAATATAACCCACCCACTGACGAAAACCAAAATCTAACATCAACATTCCACAAAATCCTGTCCAAATACAATATCAACTCAGAAGATAAACTACAAAACTATGACTTGTCACTACAGCGTAAAGTTCAAAATCCATCGTCAAGTGCTTACCGCGTTCTGTTGCCCTTCGGATATAACAATTTGAATCATTTGCCTGTGGACCCATTGCTCGCTGTTTTCCTATCAAACTATGGGTTCTATTTGCCAAGTTTATACGGGATCAAGGCTAATTACAATAATTTGTACGGATATCTTGCCTCTAATAACATCCACAACAACAAACCCTTTGGCTTGTACAAAGTTTTCTCTGATACTAATTCATGGAATTAGGGGTACTTACTTTATGTTTTTCTTCGATATTAATATTATCAGTTCCGTTATTGTTAAAATTAGTTTTGATGTTTGTGTGGTTTTAATAACAAATTAGGTATAATATTATTTCAGTGTTTCACTAGTGTGTTATTTTTTTAATAGTTTGGCTTTTAGAGTAAAATTTTATTTAGCATATTGCAACGGATATGTAATGTATCATTTTACATGTCATTACAATTATACATTATAAGTATAAAAGCTAAGCTTCAAAGGCTGAACAACTTTTAATTACCAAAGACTAACCTAACATTAAGCCTTTAAAACCCTTCACCATTTAATAAGAACAAAAAATTGGCAAAGGACATTTTTAAAAAGCAAACGAAGTACTGCATCAACTGCATAAAGCACGTCCAGACAATAATGAACGTTATGTGCAAAATCTTAAGATTGTAATTAGATTGGGGGTTGGTTAAACAGAGGCTTGGAGCTTGGAGTTGTTCCAACGGCCACCGCGTGACAGTTTCATAGCGCGTTGTGAAAAGTTGCCTTTGTACAGGACCCAGTTTGCACCACTTTTTATAATGCTTTTTACTCGTTAAACGTCCCGGATTTTGTTTCCGAGACTTTAAATCTTGTTAATTTTGGATTGTTTGTAAACTTTATACCGGGCACATTAAAGTTTAGTTAAGTTATGGCGTAAATTCGTTGGCTACTGCAGCTATTGTGTGTTTGTTGTCGTTCTCGTAGATACTCGAGTTGGAATTGTCTTCTTTGAAATGTAAATGTACCATTCCATACAAATTGTAAAATAACAATGACAGCTATTTCATTATTTTAAGACAAGTTTCCAATTCATGACCTTTTATAGTATTTGCGTTTGTTTTTAAAAGAACATTATTTGTATTTCATTACTCACAGAAAATCTTACCTTCCTCTGCCAAAACAATTTGAACAAAGAAACATCTCATCAAGCCACATTACTTAACTTCCACGTCAACTCCTCATGAGGAAAGCGGAACAAGACTTCATCAGCTCCCGTCGATCGTTCGTCGCAATCAGTCCTATAAACATACATATTTTTCACATGGAGGGAAGCCTCGAATTGAGTTTCAATAAAATTGTACGTAAATATCATGGATGTAGGTACTACGACATTGTAGATATTTTCTTTTTGCCATTAACACAGTGTCGCATTATTTATTTTTGATATATTCATAACATCACACCGGTTTTACCAGAAGAGTTAGGCAGATTTGCCCTGTAATATACCCACATTTTGGGAGTTATGTTGTCTCATGTAATTACATTACCTATTGGATAAATCAAACTATCTACTACTTATATTGTGTAGGGTATAGAAGTGTAGAATCCACACATGTTAACCAATTTTCGAATATGTAAGTTATGTTTGAAACCAGTATTGTTCATATTTGGATATTGGACACAGCAAGTTGTGACTGCGTTTCGTTAAATTTTCGATGAAATATATCGAATACATTGAAATGGGTTTGCAACTTTACACGCAAAAACAGTTCGTTTTTGGTCTCTATTCTGCTCCTCGCTTTTCTTTAGTTTTGTTACATTTTAATACAAAATATTTAAATGAGCAGTATCTTTGTGCACGTATTTTAAATATTAAAAAGTTTCGTCCAATGCATTCCAGTCTTTGGTATACAGGGTTATTTGTAAAACACCAACAACCTAGCAGGAGTAGATTACTAACATTTCAATTCATAACTTTTGCTAGTACGGAATTATCACTTAAAACAGCACAAAATTTAAAAATACAAATTCACTCTTGTCAAAGCACAACCCATCTACATACATGCGACTGTGGATACCTTTTTTTTTTTTTTTTTTTTTTTTTTTTTTTTTTTTTTTTTGGGATGGGAAATCATCAAATGACTTCTCCCACTCTGGGCGGAGCGGGAGGGAGTGTCAGACTTTTACTGACTAAAACCCATCCATGTTCCTTCCTCGCCCTTTATGTTCCGGGGCCGCGGTATCTCTTTCGAATAGGCCCGCAACCCCGGCAGGCTTCGGCCCTTGCGGGCCCCTCTCTTATGCTGACATCTCTTTGAGGCGCGCGTGGAACACGAACGCGCCGTCGACACGGCCTGTCGTCTTTAGACGGACGGACGGCTAGCTAGCCCATAGCCAACCGTCCACAGGCCCGCGTCTACGGTGGCCGGTAGCCACCACGTGGCCCCCGACGCCCGGTGCGTCTCCCGCGGCGGCCGGGAAGAGAGGATCTCTCCCTCTCTCGTTCCGCCACCTCCTTTGCTAGCATGACTGCTTCACAGAAGGAGGTGACGGCTTCCCATTCCGTCTCGCTCCGGACCATGGATTGAACCAGGGCCGGACGCGAGAGGTCGCCGCCGCCGATCGCCGCTACGAGGACACGGCGGTGCTCCGCCCACGCAGGGCAGACTTCCACCGTGTGCTCCACCGTGTCCTCCGGTCGATCCTCGCAGTGGAGACACCCGGGCGTGTCCTCCCGCCCGATTCGGTGCAGGTACCTCCCGAAACATCCGTGTCCGGTGAGGACCTGCGTCAGGCGGAAGGTGAGGACGCCGTGGCGCCTCTCTAGCCACTCCTCAAAGAGGGGACTTACCGCCACTATCGTGGCGTGCCCTGCACGGGGTTGCGACAGTCGCTCTCTCCATGTCGCCATGAGATCGCGCCGGAGGTCTGTCCGCTGAGCGGCAATTTGCCGCGGCAGCGGAGTTTCCCCCCGGCGTAGTGCCTCCGCGCGCCAGTCGTGCAGGCGCGCGAGTACTATCGCCTCCAGATCCCATGGCGGCAATCCGGCAAGCAGGCCCGCCGCCTCGCGGGAGATCGTGCGGTACCCACGGACCATCTTTACGGCCACCACTTTTTGGGGCGCGTTCAGATAATGGGCGGCTCGCCGCCTCAAGGAACGCGCCCACACTGGGGCCCCGTAGAGGGCCATGGACCGCACGACCCCCGCGTAGAGCCTGCGGCAGGAGGCGTTTGGCCCCCCAAGGTTGGGCAGGAGCCGCCTGAAGGCAGCCCCGGTCCGTTCCAGCCTGGGGGCCAAACGTCGGAAATGTTCCACGAAGTTCCATCGGCTGTCGAGTACGAGTCCCAGGTACTTCAACGTCGGCTCGACGCCGATGGATACCCCTCCCACCGTCAGCGTGGATCCCGATGGTGGCGCATTCCGAGACCCATGAAAGCACATGGCCTCGGACTTGTGCAATGCCACCTCGAGACCCAGTTGCCGGATCCTCTCAACGACTATCGCAACCCCGCGTGTCATAATTTCGGCCGCCGCCTCGTGCGACCTCCCCTGTGCCAGCACCAGGGTGTCGTCTGCGTAGCAAATGACGCTGACACCACTAGGGAGGTCCGCGCGCAGCACCCAGTCGTAACCGATGTTCCACAGGGGCGGTCCCAGAACCGATCCCTGTGGGACACCGCACGACATCTCTCGCCGGTTCCATTCTCCGCAGCGACTGGGGTAGATGACGGCCCTGTCCGTCAGGTAGTCCCCGATCACACGACGGAGACTGTGGATACCTGGACAGGGTTAAAACAATTAAGTATCTTGGTATTCTCCTTGACGAAAAATTCACGTGGTGTCCATATATTGATCTGCTGGCAGGGAGAACAAGAAAGTTGATATATGTTTTTAAGAAACTAAGGCACGTGGCTGATACTGATCTCCGCAAAACTGTTTATTTTGCACTCGCACAATCTATCCTAACTTATTGCATCACGTCATGGGGTGGAGCACGAAAAACCCATCTTATTAAACTTGAGCGTGCACAACGCGCTTTGCTTAAGGTGATGAATTTTAAGCCGTTCAGGTATCCTACTGTTTCGTCCCGCGCGGACTATGGAACGCGCTGACTGTCATGGCGGCCGTCACTTTGGTTTGACGTGACCTGTCATCTAGTTGTCATTGATCACTTGTCTTTAAAATTGCTTGTGAACTCGCCGGCTATTGTTTGTTGGGCGTAATATTGATAAATCCCTTTGAATCCCGTATAAACAGGGACCATTTGGTTGAAATAAATTGACTAAAGCCTCGCCATTGATTTGGGAACCGAGTAATTGTGTATATTTTGTGAACGTTGAAGCACCCACGCGCCCTTTGAGGTTAGGTCGAACCCGTCGCGTGCCGTGTGAACAATTGAACAGACTGGAACTATTGTGTTGTTGTGACCTGCTAACGCGTTGGAACCTGTCGCCAGTTGATAGCCGGTCAGGTTTGAAATCGACTACAAAATCATAACACTATTCACGTACACACACACATACCTACAGACACCCATCAAACCTGGACCTGAATCATGGCCTCGGAGCAGGACTTCACCAGCGCCTAGGTGAGTTGATATATTTATAATTAAAGGGCATCTTGATTGAATTGTCTCCGCGGATCGCGGACATCTCGTCCCAAACTTCCCCTTGGTTTGGGAGCGAACAATGGTAGCAGAGCGTGGTTAAAATTGAAAAAACAACTTACTTAGTGCCTGGTCAATTGGAAGTTTGAACAAGAGCTAATTTGTTATTTGTCAGCCGGGCTCAAGTTGGAACATAATTGTTTGATTGGAATTAATTGCATCATATGTCCCCTTGTCGATTGTACTTGCAGTGTGAAATATTGTATTGTGTATTGGACACATGTGTGATTGAAATTATTGTTGTCATTTAATTGTAACTTGATATTAATTGATATTTACTGATATTGAGTGGTATTTGTTGGTTAACTAGAGGTTTATGTAAATTGTTCTAGGTTCTAATTGAGATTTATTTATGGGTTATTTGTTGAAACAGTTTATTGATTTGATTTGTTTGATTTGTTTCTTTTTGACATACAGTGTTATTGTTGAATTTGGTTGCAATGGCCTCACTGAAGGCTGTAAAGGAGGCGGCCGCTGGTTTGGTCTCACAACTAAGATGGTTCACCTCAGCTGCGGCCACGGTTGAGCGCTTGGATTTGGAGGAGATCACACTTGCTCGGTCCGAACAATTGGATGTAAGACTCGGTGATGTGGATAAGTTGTTCACCCGGTTCAACGAGTTTGTTGTTGATTTGGAATTGGAAGCTTGGGGCCAGGCAGCTCGAGATAAGGTCGTTGCCGACTACGACCAGATTTTGGAATTGGGGGACGCAGTCAGTCAGCGAGCCCGGGAGATTTTGAGGAGCCGAGCGCCTGACCAGGTCAAGCCGGAGACCTCGGTTGTTTCAGGCCCCGGTCTATTGAGTAGGCTTCCCACGTTGGAACTTCCACACTTTGATGGTCGCTTGGACCACTGGCTGAGTTTCCTAAACCAATTTGAGAGTCTGGTTGACTCCCGCTCGGACCTCGGACCCGCCCAAAAGTTGGCCTACCTATTGTCGGTCCTGGATGGTGAGGCCCGAGCCTTGGTGCAGCACTTGCCTGTGACGGACTCCGCCTACCCTACCGCTATGGAACTCCTATCCCGACGGTATCAGAATAAGCGCTGCTTGGCTGATGTTCACATCGGCCAGATTTTGGGGTTACCGGCCATTGAGAACACGTCGGCGTTGCGCACTAATCTGCTGAACCCGTTGGTTTCAGCAACCAACGCTTTGCGACGTTTGGAGTTGCCGGTGGACCATTGGTCCTACTTGTTGGTGCACATTGTACTGCAGTTGCTCCCCGCGGACTTGAGGTCCCGCTTCGAGCAGAGGTATGGTGGGGACAGTGCCACCCACCTTCCCCCCTTTGACGACCTCATCAAATTTTTGGAGGATGAGTGTCGCCTTTTGGACAACACTTGTGGCGCAATGGGGTCGCGCCCACCACCTTCTCGGCCAAGAGACCAGGGACGGACTAGGGCTAAGGGGCCGGTTGATAGTCGCCCCGCCCCCCGTTTTGCGGGCACCCAGAATAGTCCTGATTGCGTTTTTTGTAAGGCCACGGGGCATAGCATGGCAAGTTGCACGGCTTTTTTGGAGTTGCACGTTAGTGCCCGCCGCCGAATTGCCAACGCACGCCGCCTATGCTTCTCTTGTTTGGGGGCTCACTTTCACCGGGACTGCCCCAAGCCCCGCCCGTGTGGAATTTGTGAAGGGGCTCATCTTGAGATTTTGTGCGCCAACGCGAACCGCTCTGGCAGATCAGCTTCTGATGAGGGTTCGCGCAGGGGGGGGTACCACGGAGACGAGCACCGGGCCTCTGGTACGCCGGTCGAGAACCGGGTAGAGGCCCGCAATTTTGATGGCTGCACTCCACCCCCCGCGCAAGTTGAACGGGAGCCGCGCGCGCGCCAGTTGGTCTCCCCTCGTAATGGTAAACGGGAGCCGCGTGCGCGCCATTTGGCCTCCCCTCGTATGAACAATTGTACGGCGGCTGCTGGGCAACAATGGCCAGATCAGCACCGCTACCTTTCACCTCCGCTGGCGGAACGCCCCCGGTTGGAGTCGCGCCCTCCGCCATTCAGGCATCCGGTGGGATATGCCCTTCCAGCGATGGCGAGCGGCCCGGGACACCGCGCGGACGAAGCATTTGAGTGCTACCCTCGTCGTGAACGACGGCAGCCTGGATGCGGCGATCAGTCGCCGCCCAGGCATTGTTAGAAAATTGGCGTCTGCCCCGCTACAGGCCCCCTGGGTGACTCTGTTGTGGTCCGTGCTATTTTGGACACGGCGTCCAGAGTTGCCTTTTGTCGTCTTGGTTAGCGGGTTAAGTGGGCCTGAAGGTGAATGACCTTTCAGGCAAGTTTCGAGGATGGTTGGCCTCGAACGCCAGTCTTGATGTCGGTCCTTTTGCCCGGGCTTGAGGTGCTCGCTGTTGGGACAAAGGACCCTCCGTTTGATTTGTTTGTTGAACAGATACAGCTCCCTCGACAATTGTTGAACGTTACCTCGTGGATCAGGCGTCTTGGTCACAATTCTAGGAATCCAGGGGACAAGCGCCTATCACCGATTCTCTCTCCTCAAGAGCAACAGGAGTCACTCCTCATTGGGTCCGCTCTGTGCAGGCTGGGCACTTTGAAAAGGAGATCGAGATCTTGAAGTCTGGCAGGGTTAAGCTCGGGAGCTGTGAGTAAGTTGAGCCCCTTCTTGGATAATGCGGGTCTTTTGCTTGTTGGAGGACGGTTGAGGCACTCTAGCCTTCCTATGGGACTCGTCACCCCCCTTATTGCCCAAAGAGGGCCATTTGATTTGATTTGTTGGTGACCGATCGTCACATTGGGAACTCGCATGCCGGTTGCAATGCGCTGTTGGCCATTCTAAAATTGTCAAGGCTTACTTGTGTATGTGTCTGTCTGTCAATGAAGGCAGTGCACTTGGAACTGTTAACCTCCCTCTCGACAGAGGCCTTTGTAGCGACCTTGGATAGATTTGTCTCGCCTAGGGTTACCTTCTTTGATCAGTTTGATTGCGGTACCAACTACAAGGGTACAAGTAACTATTTGAAGGAAGTATACGCCTTCCTTAATGAGAGCCAGGTTGACATTGGTAACAAATTGGCTCGCCGAGGAGTCACTTGGTTGTTTGACTCACCAGCCCGCCCCCATTGGGGGGGTATTTTGAGACTGCCAATTGATTAGCGGACGGGTAGGCCCGTCCGGGGGGGGTAGATGTTTCGTCCCGCGCGGACTATGGAACGCGCTGACTGTCATGGCGGCCGTCACTTTGGTTTGACGTGACCTGTCATCTAGTTGTCATTGATCACTTGTCTTTAAAATTGCTTGTGAACTCGCCGGCTATTGTTTGTTGGGCGTAATATTGATAAATCCCTTTGAATCCCGTATAAACAGGGACCATTTGGTTGAAATAAATTGACTAAAGCCTCGCCATTGATTTGGGAACCGAGTAATTGTGTATATTTTGTGAACGTTGAAGCACCCACGCGCCCTTTGAGGTTAGGTCGAACCCGTCGCGTGCCGTGTGAACAATTGAACAGACTGGAACTATTGTGTTGTTGTGACCTGCTAACGCGTTGGAACCTGTCGCCAGTTGATAGCCGGTCAGGTTTGAAATCGACTACAAAATCATAACACTATTCACGTACACACACACATACCTACAGACACCCATCAAACCTGGACCTGAATCATGGCCTCGGAGCAGGACTTCACCAGCGCCTAGGTGAGTTGATATATTTATAATTAAAGGGCATCTTGATTGAATTGTCTCCGCGGATCGCGGACATCTCGTCCCAAACTTCCCCTTGGTTTGGGAGCGAACACCTACAGTCGATCTATACTCTGAGTGTGATGTTTTAACTATTAGACAGTTATTCGTTAAAGAAACCGTAATTCTTCAACATCAAAAGCTGAAATTTATTGATAAAACAACAATGACTTCTAGACGCATCGGTAGAGTGTGTCCTACGGTTCCATATAAATCAGTATTCATCGAAAAATTTCAATGTTATCTTGGGCCAATGCTGTATAACAAATTAAATAAAATTTTACAAATATATTCATTAAACTTACACTCATGCAAGAAGGTCTTAATATCCTGGCTGAAATCTCAAAGCTATGAAAGCGTAGAAAAGCTATTTGCAATTTTGAAATAATTATTAGAATCCGGCAGACAGTATTGTTTTAAAAATAAAAATATCAATAATTTCACCGATAATAATTAACTTATCTATTTAAAAAATAATCAATTTCATTTTTTCGAAAGTTGCCTGAGTTTATACTCTTTGTTGTTTCTGTTGCGATTTAAGTCAAATGTAGGGTACTTAGAAAACAAAAAAGGTAAACAGTCATACGTTGACTTTAATAATATTTGATAGTAACTATCTACCCACATTCTAAGCTAACATACATTTTTTTTTTTTTTTTTTAGTAATACATTTCTACCTAGTAATGTTTAATCACACTATACTCATCTCTGATTGTAACAACATTGGAAGAGACTAACGTCTAAGATACAGGCTTGGCCTAGTTTAGACGTTAGGGTTCATTTTGATCTGTTTACTTACTTACTTATTGTACTTGTGTCAATATTGTGATGTATTATGTATTTCCTCGTTTTTTCAATAAAGATTATTATTATTATTATTATAACATCATAAACAACAACATTGTTCGACGACTTTTCCGAAAACAGACATAAAAAATTAAACTCTCCATACATCTTTCCGAACAGCTGACCGAGTTTTGTACAGAAAATTCGTTTTTTTTTTGCCTGTTTTCGAAAAAGTCGTAGAACATAATGTTGTTGTTAGTAATCTACTCCTGAGAGGTTGTTGGTGTTTTACAAATAACCCTGTATAAGTCTGGACCTATAAAAATATTCCCTTGCATGGAATAAGCAGGTACAGTCAATCGCACGACCGTGGTATCAAGCCTGACAAGTTGACAGCCTTAATGTCAGCAGCAGTAAGTCAGATTTTCATAGTTCAAATACCACAGAATATGCGATAGACTGTACGCAAACGGTGTTGGAATCACTCCAAGCCAATAAAATGGCGTATGCCTCGATTTGTTAGTTATACGCGAGCACTGCTGCGCACTTTTAATATAGCTCGTATACGTCGCTTGGTATTCTTTGTTAACAAGTTTATGTGAGATACCAGTACCTAATGGCTTTGTTACAAACAATGTTATTTAGTTTTTTGTAGCTATGAACTTGTTTCATACTTAGCTATAATAGATCTAAATAAATAAAAAAGAAGACATGAAATCGACAACCAATGTTGCATAGCAAAATGAGGACATGTAAAGAAAAACAAAATTGGTGATCATTATTTCTAGTGGACTAAAGTAATAAACCTTTGAAAATGTCTGGTAAAACTGAAGATTATAGTGGATTTCTCCACGTTCATGAATTCGGCCTCTCACCAGAAACTATATAAATGCAATAGGTATACAATAAATGACGTAGGTGCTGAAAACTAAATAATATTAATACAATATAAAAATCTTATTCTTATAAAATCCAAGTAAACATGATGAGGAAAACTAAACCCCGCAAGTCGACCAGTTTGTGTTAAACTAGTTTACCACAAAGCAGCACGTAGTTATAGTGCGTAGTGACCGGAAAAGTGCGAGATTTTCCGCCCGTCCGCCCGTCCGCCCGCTACGGACAACGCTACGAATGTGTTCCATTTCCGAGATACTGTTCACTATATGTTGCTGTTTGTTACATTGTTGAAAGTTCTATATATTAAAGTCGGTTATGATAATTAAGAAACTAGTCAAAAAAAATAAAGCCGTGGTAATAATAGACGAAAACCGCACAAAGGCAAGAGTAGCACCACGGTACCTCCAAAAAAACTCGGCCAAAAACAATTAAGTACATTTTCAAATACTTCATTAACTGTCAGCGAAGTAGACACAATAGTTAAGCAATAACGTCTGACCGTTACGGTCAGGCTTGACAGATCAAGGGATAAAACATATTGCAGTACCTATGATAAAACTATCGACTGTCACTTGTTTTCTACTTTGTACATTCCATTTTAGAATATTAGATCCAGTTAAAAATGTAATTGTATCAATTCATACATGACATAGATGTAACATAAGTTTCAAAAACAAATATAACGCAGAAGGCTAACAGAAACACAATTTAAATATAACCAATCGTACTATAGAACTATCTTCAGTAACAAACACCTACAATCCTACATACACACATAAACCCCACGTTGTACTTGTCTGCGGTCTCCATACAACTTGTAACAGTATTGTGTGCGGCCCGCGTAACTCCAAGAAGAAATGTTTGTCTCCAATACGTAGTGGTTTATTCATTAGAGCTTCGTTGGAAACGCGCCCAATAAACTGCTGATAAAACTCCAACTGGACCAACCACACTTTGTTTCAAGGAAACCGGAGCTGGTGGAAGTTATACACTCGGTGATTTTATACATACAACATTATAAAACTTATAATTAATAAAGTTTATCTAAAAACCCAACTTGACCGTTCATTCATTTCATTTCATTTATTTCAGTAATAATTCGTTCGTTCGTTCTTTTCTAAACTACTTAATATGAAAGTTCAAGTCAAAGTTGAATTTATAACAAAACCTTTGAACTTTTGCGCAATCACTTCATACCTGGAAATATATACTGTGTTGAGAAATAAATATTTGAATTTGAATTTCATAAAGTAAACGAATGAAAAAAGTATTGAATCTAGTTGCCCCTTGCATAAAGTATTTTTAAAGGCAAAAATAAATATCGCTAGACATTACACACAGCGCCATCTAGTACCACACTAAGCAAAGAAACTTATGTCGTGGACACCAGATAAATAATAAACAAATGCGAGTCGGACTCACCCATGAAGGGTTCCGTAGCAGCGAGTAATATAAATAAAAGTTACGATTTTACGATTTATGACGTATTAAAAAACTACTTACTAGATCTCGTTCATACCAATTTTCGGTGGAAGTTTACACGGTAATGTACATCATATATTTTTTGTAGTTTTATCAATCTCTTATTTTAGAAGTTACAGGGGGGGGGGGGGACACAATTTACCACTTTGGAAGTGTCTCTCGCGTAAACTATTCAGTTTAGAAAAAAATAAAATTAGAAACCTCAATATCATTTTGAAAGACCTACTCGTATCTATAGATACCCCACACGTATGGGTTTGATAAAAAAAAAATTGAGTTTCCGTTCAAAGTATGGGGAACCCAAAAAATTTATTGCTTTTTTCCATTTTTGTGTGACAATCTTAATGCGGTTCACAGAATACATCTACTTACCAAATTTCATCAGCATAGTTCTTATAGTTTCGGAAAAAAGTGGCTGTGACATACGGACGGACAGACAGACAGGCAGACAGACAGACATGACGAATCTATAAGGGTTCCGTTTTTTAGGGTTCCGTTCAGCTTAGAAACCAATCTTAGTAACACCTGAAATCGCTAGTAACTTGTAACTTGAACCGCTGTAACAAACTTATTGCTTCTCCCGATGTGAAAACTTCAGATTTACTTCTTTTTATTTTGCGGCCAACTTGGTTTACCGACTTTAATGAGCCTGATGAATCGTTTATACTTAGTATTACTTAGTGAAACTACTCAACTAAATCAGTACTCGTTTGCAGGGCGCACGTTTTCAAGAGTTTTCTGATTTCAGATAAATGATGAGTAGGTCATCTATGTATTTTAAATATTATTTGTAAAGGAGATGGGTTGGGTTCATTTTCTGCTCAGTTATGCATGGTCTAGGAGATATATCTTTTTTTCTTTACTTGTATTATTTTCTTAGTAATAAAGATTATAGTGACTAGGTTTTTTTTTTTGTAGCCTACATTGAGTCCCACTGCTGGGCAAAGGCCTAGGACTGGGTATTATTTTAAGGAAATGTTGTCATTGATTTGGTGGCTTAATCGCCTCGTCTGTCAATGTTGATCAAATTCTTCCACAGTACGATCACGTTCGATAAGGTTAAGCATACGGTATTATATTAGAAGTTATGAGGTTTTATCCAAGTTTATTCAAAGAACAAAAATACAAAAGACAATAAATAGTCTAGCAACAGTGCGTCATAATCTCGTGAACGTTAGATATTATGATGTTGTATGCAGACCACGTAGCTTACATTCAGCAAGTCCTACCATTTGTCAAGCGTAATGTTGGCATTTAGGGAGCATATCATATTATGTGCAAGTTTAACTTAACTACGTATCAGGCGCAGGCTGGTGGCATGGCGTGTTTTGTTACGTTTTGAATTCATGGCGGTAAGAAAGAAAGATATGTATCAGTTCCATAATTTTATACTTGGGTGGAAATGTGATTCGCTGAATGAACGCGTGAAGATTATGTATAGTATACCTAGTCCTTTCAGAGTTCTTAAAAATCTGTTTAAGTGGAAATCAAAAGAAAATTTACATATCCAATAAACTCACGCCTATTTCTCATGGTAGGAATTAAAGAACGCCACCTGCTAGGATCTTAAAATCAATATGGTCCAGTGTTTTGTCTTCACTGTCTCTTGTTCTAATAATTTTGATGTTTTTAAATGAAGTACCTTGAATGAAGACACCTTGGAGCAATCAATATTCAAATGGTAGACGTTAAAGCGTGAGATTCTTCAAGACAATGATATTATATTATTTATTTATGTTTCTTGCTACTGAACCAATTTAAATCTTAGGTAGACAGAATATAACACACACACTTATGTAGTACAGCGCAGCAACGTGAACCGCGTGTCCCGAGCGCGGCGGTCCGGAAAATGTAGTTTGCGCTCTGCTTTTTACGCTTTTTTCGCTACCGAGCTAGCACAACTAGCGATGGTTTGGAGTGATGCCATGTACGATGAAAATCACCATTTTAGGGTAAAATGGATGGCCATTTGTTGTCCGAGTGTTCATTTGTTTAGCCATGATGTTAAACCATTGTTAATTGAGACAATTTAATTTTGATTGGTTATCTAAAGATGTGACTCTGTGTGGTTCTAGCTCTCGTCATTTATTATAAAAAGTCTGTTATACAAAACATTGTTATTTAAACAATTAAGTCAATAGTATAACAATCTGTTTCGAAATAATAATTTATAGAAATGCCTTACAAGAACCTAAATGGGATTTAAAATTGCCTACTTAAAACTGCACCCCATTTTTAATTCATCAAAGCTCACATTTAGCATTACTTTTTTATTCAAAACTGGCAGTTTCTATTTCTTGCAAGCCTTAATCTCTTGTACCTTTGTGTTCTACATCTTTAATATTTCCCTAATAAATATTCAATGGGGATTTTTCATTAAGATTTTTTTGTATCATTAGCCAGGTTTATTATTTAGAGAGGAGGGTCGAGAGACCTCTCTCAGAGGGTCGGCTAAGTTCACTCATAAAATTTAAATTTAACGCTAATACTTTTCTTATTTGGACTTTTTTCTCATCGTAAACATTGGGCAATGCATAATTTAGGACTTCCGGACGGTTCTTGTAATTTTTATTTCACTCTCATTTCTGTTTTATTTCACGGATTTTATTATCATGGCTTAGTATTCTTCTTATAAGAACATTTCGAAGATATTCTTAAGACAAGTATTTCTTTCTACTACTAAATGACGACGATGAAAATATTGTAACACCATGTTGAGGTAGTAGATGAAAAGCCACAAATGATTGATAACATGAATTTCATTTGAATAAGAAAAAAAGGCTTCAAGAGCAAAGGCTTTGTTGTATTACTAAGCAATCAAAAAGCTACCGAAAAGAAAGAAAATTAGCCTGGTCGCTGTCACTGGATACTGTGAATAAGTTTATGAGAATTCACAAAACAAACAATTCAAAACAACTCAAGCTCATTCAAAAGCAGATTTAAACAAGAAAGCGAAAAAGTTAAGAAGAAGTACCAAAACAAAAGGCTTTCAGGCACTATAACAATAATGGTTGAGTATTCACCGGTTACTTTATTACTCCTCAGACCTCTCCCTCAAGTGACATCCATTTGTGAGAGTGCCGCGGATTATGCGCGACTACCCTCCGCGGTTCCTAACGATCAAACTCTAAACAGATTTACTTTATACACTAAATAAAGTGCGCTCTTCACTTTTTTATAGCTTTCTGTGAAGTTGTTGAGGTTATTTATAGGGATTTGTGAAGGACGGCATTGTTTGAGAATTGCTTGAGGGATGATACTTAAATATAATTGAAGAATGAGGTCTGCGTTCTTAGGGCCTGAAAAGGATTTTTACGGATGAAAATTTTCAGCTATGTAAAATGTTGGGTTAATGGAATCCATATTGATATTTTTTAAGAAACCTACCAACTTTAGGCTCCTTCTCAAGCTAAAATTTGCTATTCTCAATTAAAACACTTAATTCGATGAACGTAACCAACTGCTAGCTAAATTAATTAAAAATTCACAAAGAGCCGACAACGAAACTGAACTATTATCCGAAGTTACAGTTTAATTCACTTACCCCCAACTTTCCTCCACTACAGACTCCTAATATACTTATTGACTTAATAAAGCAGAAGTACAGTCTAAGTAAGTTAAGATAATGTCATCTTATGCCGAGATGCCATTACCGAGCCGGCTGGTTCGCACTCAATCGACTAATTAGTGAATTAATTACTAAGGCGACAGATATTAGCTGGTAACGGCAGCTTCTAAATGAGATCCATTTGCTAAAGTGCTTTGGATTACTCTGAGGTGACTCTTGGATGCTCCTGATATCTCTCTGGGAAGATGCAAGATGTCTCAAAGGTGGCTGTTAAAACTATTACGGTTATTTCCTACTTGGTTAGTTTTGGTAGCATTTAGTTAAGCACTAAGAATAGTGCTTTTAGTTTGGTTCTCAAATAAAAGGAGGATTAGACGTGTACGTGAACAGCACTATAAAACGTATCTTAAAATAAGGATAAATATTGTAAAACCGAATTTTTTATAATGCCTTGTGAAAAGGCCCGGAGATTAGAAGTTGGCTGAGCTTAGAATTACTTACTAAAACAAAATTATTTCGTAGACATTTCATCGAAAAATATAATTCTGATTCGCGAAAATAGCTGGTATAGTCGGTTCGTTGAGTTGTACATACTTAACTCGTCCACATCCATCAGCCAGTTATCTGAAATACACAAAAATACATTTAGGTCTGTTAGTTGCTTGAGGCTCAAAGCACAATTAATTCTTCCACATTTACCCATCATCTGCGTGTGTAGTTCCCTCTTTATACAATACGTACTTACTAGATGAGCAGAAAATCTAAATAGCTATTCCAAGTGTATTTATAAAACAACGTTTCACTTCACTGCACATTGCTGTAGATTTAACAAGCGTCAAAGAGAATTAATTATGCCTTTGAAGATTTCTAGAAAACGTAGGTAAGTAGATGCAATCATAGCGTATAGTTGAAACAATTTCAGTAAAAAGAGGAGATAACATTCTTTGGACGTCATATTTTACAAGAATCAACATTCATCATTATTCTCCGTAGCATAACGTTTTTCTTACATACTGCTCTTCTTTTGTTATTTCATCTGTCACCTCCTTTCTAAAACAATGATGCCCATGCGCAAAATACGCGCTTTGACGTGGAGTTGCGGACACTAGCCCGTTGGTATTGTAATACCTACAATACAATGTTATAAGGATAGATATATCTCAATCTCATTGTATCTCAGACAAAATGCTATTGTTCAATCCATCTCCTCCTACGAAGACAAGTTTGCTCGCAATACTGGAATAAGTACTATCAATAAATCTTTACTTAAAATCACATTTAAATTTAATTATACGCCCTGGTGTACCATTAGGGGAAATGGATTGTTACAATTTCTCAATAAGTCAATCAAATGATTGAGACATTACTTCTAAAGGCAATTATATTGACAGTGTAGTCTAGTTTCCTTCAGTTAACTGTTCTAATTGCACGGGAAGCACTTAGAGCATTGGCAGATTCTGACGTTACAATAAATATGTAATGCGGTGGTATTGTAATGCTGGTGGCGTTTGAGTATGCTACCGAATTGATAAAACTCATTCGTTCTTGAGATTTATTAAACAAAGATTAGTAAGTAAGTTCATAGCTGATACGAACTTAATCTTGAGGATACACAGAAATTAAAGGAAGTTAGTGGTCAAGTGCCTGACAAAATAGATGCTCTTCGGGTGTCCTCCATTCCTTTTTTTCTGGCATTACCATACAAGGACAGGGGTAGTTTAACAACTGGAATCTGAAAATGAAATTGTGTAAGTAAGTGTAAGTTTTTTATGATGTTGTTTTCAATTAAAGTTATTTAGAACAAAATAATGATAAATATCAACTTTGTGACATGGTTAAGCAAACACGAAACACATATCCTATTATCAGAAACGTTAAAAAAACAACCGTTTTGATTTTAAACCATAAAACCTTACTAACAAGACATGAAATACATCGTCACAGTAGATGCCATAGATAGCAGATACCACCTTTATAAACACCATACTCCACCTACACCTGGGTAGGTCACAGTACTTCAGTATCTAGTCAATTAGCAGCTAGTCCATGCCCACGATAACTCACAATTGCACTAGATTAATGCCAGCACTCCGGCTGTCGTTACAGGAATTACAAGCGCCATTAACATGCCATAAATTCATATTAAAACAACGTACATTTTGATTTACATGTAGTTTTGCAACGACCGAAATTCGCGTGGGTGGAACTCGGATAAGATTCTGATGTAAATATTGTGGAACTCGTTATTTTGAGTTGGTTTCTTGATACTGTTATTAGCATCAGTATAATACGAATTATTAATGTTATTAAACCAGTTTGATTCTACAACGAAAATAGAAAATGGTCGATTGTCCTGGTAATACAGTAAGGAAGTACATAAAAGCAAACACGACACGAGTAGCTTTAAGGCGCTTAGACGAGCTAAATTAGCAACTCTATTTGTGGTGGTTCAAACTTAGTTTGAAATGCTGTTAGAATAAAGTTCTAATCAGCTTGCACTACAAAGTGGTTGTTACGTCAGCCACTGCGGGCCAAATAGCGCGAAATGAGTGGTTTCGATCGATTTACAAAAAAACTATTGATTGGATTAAAAAACTAAAACAGTATCATGCTAATATATTGATTGTAGAATTATTTGCCAAAAAATCTGAATGATCGCATGCATATTAGTATGTTTTTTATTGTTTGAAAGATATTTTTAGAGGTAAGTTCGTGATTTCTTTGCATCGAGCCAAATTAATTGTATTATGTTTTCAAAACAGTATCATGCTAGCATATATCCTGAAGAATGTCATATATTTTTCTGGTCTTGTTTATACCAGTGAATCATATATTTTTAGTAATTATAAAACTCGTGTTTAGCTCGTGTAATCGCCTTAAACTTAACCCACAACAAAATACTACTATTAAAGTATTAATTTGCCAGCGATTCCCAAAATATTAAGTGTTTAAATTATAATCACATGCTATTCTAAAGAGCTTGTAAGCCACTTGCTTGAAGCAACTTGAAATTCTGTATATTGGTACTCTTTGCTTTTAGAAACATTCCAATAGCTTTGGGCTACTTTTTCATGACAGATTAAAAAAAAATTGAGAGCAATTCCAAATCTAAACATAGAATCCACCTTCATAATTCTTCAGCAAAACTCTCTTAAATCCAAATCAACCTTGCCCAACAAATGCTAGCTAACTTTTGACTATAACCAAATCAAAAACACACATTTTACCAAACGTACTATCTCCACACGTATTCCTGCCCCATCCGCACACTTACCAATCACAAATATCCACAGTGCTAGGTACAGGTGTCCGTCGTGTTCACTAGACCATCTAATGCCGATTAACCGGGATCCGTTTTTTCTCGTTTTAAATCGGATCGGTCCGAGCTCGCTCTCTGGCGTTTGTTACTCATTATCCTTGTCTCTCGTCCCGGCCCCCAAAAGTGCTTAATTGAATTTTTGAATGAAGCTTGTTAGATTCTGTGCCTTTTTGGCCTTTACGTGTTTGCAATGTTTTTGGTCTGATTTTCTAAATGCTTTGGTTGATGAATTTTACTTTACAATGTTGTTTTTCTTAAACCATGTAATTAATTCTAGGATTTGTACTGCTTGCTCGGATTTGATCACCAGGTTATTATGCTATATTGGGGTTGGTTTCCAGTATAACCAGATGAAGCTGAATACCATTATTTTACACGGAACGGCTGCCTATCTAACCTCCACAATGATTTGCTCATAGATTTGCTAAATTGAATAGCAAACTTTCGTAAAATTTCATCAATCTATTCCAATAGCTCAGTGTCTTGGCTATCGGAAGCCATAAGACAGATTCCCTTTTTTATAAAAGCAATGTCAGTAATGATTAAAAAGCAATATTGTCATAATCAGACTACTATTTAAATAAATGAATAATATAACAATTCCATAATTTGAAACAAGAGTGCAATTTAGTAGAGTA
Source organism: Xestia ashworthii (assembly GCA_950022955.1). NCBI lineage: Eukaryota > Metazoa > Arthropoda > Insecta > Lepidoptera > Noctuidae > Xestia > Xestia ashworthii. Next base: position 953,848 of record OX465556.1, on the reverse strand, counting down.
ATGTATCTTTTATGCCATAAAACCGTCTCGAGAATAATAAAGATTAAAGAGCAGTTTTAATTAAACTTGTGAAGGAAATTATCATACTGTTTATGATAAGTATGCAGAAAATTATGTGGCTATCAAAATCATAAAACTTACAAGCAAGAACCTCATTTTCATTTAGCTGGTTCCCGTTTAATTGTCAATGAAGTAACAACCTCTGCTCATAACGAACTTCAAGACTTGCGCAGTTAAACTTAACTCTTTAACTTTAAGATTTGCGGAATCCCCGGTCAACCACCCCTTTGAGGTGCTGCCCCTTTGTTAACACCATACTTAATTATAAACATAAACCTTCGGAGATGTTTGGGAAATTAAACAAGTGTGTAATAAAATCTTGTTTCCCGCCGCGTCCCAGGTAACCCATAAATTACATGTACACCTCACGCTTTGTCAACGCAGGTGATTTTTAATTTCTACTACATCGCTTGGTTCAGCATACAATGCTGTTTTAACATGGATAGTGTGCTTATTATCAGATACAAACGAGCATTGGATTCGGTCATTCAAGGACACGTCGTTTCAACAACATTTTCAGCGGAGATACTTGCCTCTAAACAAGGGTGACCCCACTGCGTATAAAACGGGGAAGGAATTTTAATTTACCCTTGTTAGAGGCATGTTTGGAGACACCGTGCACTGCGTGTCGCGTTACTACCGGTGTAATGTGCTACAATAATGTCTGGATCGCTGACGGCCCCAATGTTAGTGGATCCGAGGAATTCTTTAACTTTGTTTTGTTTTAAATGTCGACTGCTTTTAAATGCGTTTTTTAAGCAATGGATTGCGGAGTGGCAGAGGAATGTAAGGAATGGTTGCGTGTTTAGCTTACAAATCTTAAATGTTTCATCAGACAGTACCCGCACAGAAAAAAAAGCATCACTATTTAAACGAGACGGAATAAATATCAAAGTAATATTCGTTGACGCACCTTAGTCACTGCCATAAAAACGCACCATCAATATCAGTCGATACCCCAAAATCGCGTCCATCTCAACAACGTTTTATCATCTCCATCCATATTTCACACCCAAATCCACAATCCAAGATTGGACGATCCTAAACGCACAGAGATTCACCTGTCGCCGTGCCATTTATCACTTGCAAACACTATCAGGACAGAATGAGGGGTCCTTACACCGTCTTCTAGATTTGGAAGATTTATTTGTCTCAGCAGGGGAGATGAAACATTCCTACTCCCCTGACAGTTGGTACAACTAATACGGCGCGTAGGCTAACTTGAACATTTACATTTTTATCAAGCTCACCCCGGGACATTGGCCGTGTAAAACATGGCCAAGAAATACCCTTAATTGCTGGTGACGCGATTGAAGCACAATTTATATGCAATATATATGCAAATCGTTTAGTAACTGCTTATTGTCATGGTAATGGAGCCGAAGATTTCTGATTTTATATGACATTAATGTTTATGCGATCATAAAGGGTGGCTGGGTGTGGTTTGTTTAGCACTAAACATATGACGGCCGCGAACCTTGAACTCGAGTGCGGCATTACTGGTTATGTATAAAGAAAGTTTTCCGATACGGTCGTCAGAATTTATTTGTTTGTTTGTTTCTGTACACCCAGATTTGTTTTATTATTCCGTTGTGATCTGTATTTTTGTGCCTTATATAAAACTCACATCCAAGCTTCCAAGGAAGTAGGCAGAAACCGCAGATCACCTGCTATAATACTTTTCTAACTTTGTCCATGTTCATAAATCAGGCTGGTTTTACAATAAAAGATTTTAATACAACTCGATAAGATACATTTTATATAGGTTCCTTTCCGATTACACTCTCCATTGATATCCCACACAAACGCAGTATGCCTTATTGCTACATGCAGCGCTTAATCCAACCAGTAATACACCCATAAATGATTGAACAGATCAGATCAACAATCTCAAACCTCAGCATCCGGAACACACAATGTAACACGTCCATCAAAGTTTGGTAGTTGGTACTGTTAGGGTACTCGAGCGGTAATCGACACAACTGGAAGGGCAGTTAACGATGGACGGGCCACTTCCTTTCCCGCGGGAGCGCGGAGAGGCCCCAGTGCTTACCCACCGGCCCGCCGAGCAACCGACCACACGAGCCAATTGATCCACACTCGTCCGACCTCACGGTCTTGACAATGATCCTTAGCCATCATTAATCATTCATCCAAAAATGGCTAATCCAAATTTCAGACAGGACGGTGACAAAAATGTCCTGAACATTGTAGTGCTGTGGTGTTGTTGTTTATTCTTTTTTATCGTTTGTGGCTACGGGCTGTACAGGCAGCACACCCTGGAGCAGCGTGTGCTAGTGTTGCAGAAGCAGTTCGAAGACTTCCGGCGAGCAGCCGAGAAGGTGGAGGAGCCGGTTCTGACTGCAGGACCGGAGCTGTCCCGGAAGGAGCGCGATGTAGGAGACTGCATCTGTCCACCAGGTTAGTGGCTTTATAATATTTAGCGTTTAAGCGGGTTACCTACTCGAATATTGAAGTCGTTTGTTTTGTGCATAGCCAAAGCTACCCCCTAATGGAATTGTTTCATTTCATACCCAGCGGTAAAATTTAACACAACGGAGGAACTCTTTAGTTACTTTGTGCTCTCGGTTTACTGCTTGCTTGCTTGCTTCATTTTGAGGAAATTTAATTACGCCTCAATCGCTTTCAACGTAATATCATAAGCTGTAGAGTGTACCCATCAAATTAATTTTAGTATAGTCCCAAACACAATCGGGACCCGCAAGCGTGCCGCAGGCCCGTCAATGCCTACCGACACATTGTACCGCCTAACTACGACCATTTTACAATATCCGGTGATAAACTCAATTGGGACATCTCCCGCATCCACCCGAAAAACAACCTTCACTTGGTAACGATAAGATCTACATTGTCTTCCGACATCAATCCTCCTCTTGTGCTCCTTTGGCACCCGAGCTAGCTCGACGAGACAAATTTGTAATGCTCTATTGTCACAGCCATTAGACATAATGGTTCAATAAGGAGTATTGAAAACGTTCTTTCAGGCCTACAAATCAACCTTTATTCAATTGAATATGATACATAGAGCAGCGGGCACCGGCAGCGGCAGGGCCGTGCGAAGGGAAGGATGTTGACCTCGAGCGGATATTAAAAATGGCCCTTTAAATTGCTCCAAAGATTTGTTATCTACGGCATATTGGTTGTTTCCGTCGAGCCTCCGCGCGATAGATTCAATGGCTTCAATAAAACATTGAAGCGTCGCTCCGTTAATAAGATTCCCGAGGGTCAGCGGGAGTTTGATGAAAATTTACGAACAATGGGAGGGTATTTTGAAAACTTCCGTTTGCAAAAAATGCCGGAATCGTCAAGCACTCCGCTAATTACTTCTCATTGTTGGAAGCGCGAAATAAAGGCTTAATTGTTTGAAGTTCTCGCATCGGAAAGTTACTTCGATCTACTTCTTATCTGAGGCTCCATGGAGCGGAATTAAAGAAGCCTCCGCGAGTTCCGACGACCCACAGAATAGGGCCGCGATCTGTGATTTCAGAAAGTGCACTGGAGCGAACTCACAATTGTTTATATAAATTGAATAATTCTCGTGTTTAAATAGCAATATTATTTTCATCAATGTCATTTATTAGATAACACATTTCAGTAAGTCGTTCAAATGATATGTTGTTGGCAAAATTATGAAATGTTTAAAGCGTTTAATTGATAATTCATACAGAGAGAGTTTAATATAGCCAGTTTATTAGTAGAACAGGTGTCAACTGCAAATATTAAACTGTTTTGGAACGCAACAGTTATTTACGTTACGATAATTTTATTTCAACACCGATTAAATTGCAAACGAATAGGTTCCGTACCTAGTCGTACTAAATGATTCTGGTTTTACAGACTGATATTATCTGTATTTGTTAATTCGTTCACATTTTACAATCGTGTTTATTTACTTTGAAATATTCGAACAGAAATATCGCTTTAGTGATTTTACTGTTAACACACATACTGCTGTAACTTTCGATAGTGTTATTAAGCGTTGGTAGTTGATACAAATACTACTACAATACTAAACCTTGTAAACGAATTCATTCGAAAAGTTGACAACGTCATAGAAAGCTGTCAAAAAACACTCTACTTTGATTAATGTATCAATATGACTGTTATGTATTCGACTCGTAGGGAGGCCAAAGACTTTTTGTGGACTGTATTATTATTGTTCTTCTCACCCCGGTTCGTGTGGACCAGTTGCTGGGGCTCGGCTGCTGACCCAGCCCATATGATCCCAATGCTGGGACTCAGCGGCTTACCCAGCTTATATGGACAAACTAGTTGGGGTGGTTCTTCTATGCGTCTAATAAATTAAACGCGATTACTTTTAACACTTTATATTTTATAGTTATAGGTTTACATAGCGGGCACAAGACTTTACATAAGATTGTTTGGAATTTAACACTTGGGGTGCGTGGGACTCATTGGAACTATGATTCTACTTTTAACTTCTCATGACAATCTGTCTGATATGGAGCTCTTCCTTAACTTCTTGAAGATTTCTCCTTGATTAGCTGGTAGAATGCCTTGGTTACATGTATCTATTTACTACTATTTGACTCGATTATCGCCAATTTAATCGGTCCCCCTTACATAAATAATCACGTCATTGCAAGTTGTGGGAACACCTGAGCGTCCTTGAGGAAACTTTACCCAACTACAGCCCGTAAAAATGGACTTTCCCAATTGCTGATGCAATAATATTCTTTATTGCGTAATATTCCAGGTCGGACAGGTTCGAACCTGACCGTATCTCCCACGAATGGCTGATGCAACATTTCGAGCCATGGTGCAATGCTTAAGGCGCTACCCCAAGCGAAATTAGCAACTCTATTTGTGGTGATTCAAACTTCGTTTGAATCACTGTTAGAATACAGTTCTGATCAGCTTGCACTACGAAGTGGTTTTTACGTCAGTACCTATAGGTCCCCATTATTTACACAAAAACTACTTAAACTAAAATTACATATTTATGAAGGGCTCGTCGTCCATTACAATGAGTAAAACATATGTTTTGAACCAAAACTTGATTATCCCATATCATCAAATCAACAGTTTTTTTATTGATTGGCAAAGAAATCGAACCCACGTCCTCTCGTTACCTAGTCCCTAACCCGGCACACTCCAAGTCACACTTGCACCGCAACTTCTTCTTTTCTCCATAACTGGTATATATACCTACCTCCTAATACAACGCGAGGGTGGCGTCCATAATTGTTACATGGGGCGTTATACGTGCGTTTCTTTATTACTTTACTTTCGCAATATTAGTTAAGTGTTTTCTCTAAACAAATCTCGTCGGAAAGGACCTCTGTTTTCTGTTTTCGCGTTTTTATTGACTATTAGTGCTGGGGACGGGTGTTTTAGTGTTGTTGAAAGGTTTGATGATCAAACTACGTCTTTTTCCTGTGATTGTTATAAAGGGCTTATTTTGATACGTTTTTTGTATCTGATTATATTTTGGTACATAATCGTCAGTTGCGTGACTACATTCAATACAATCAATACGAGCAGTCAGTTAATTTTTTCCAAATTTCGTATACTGGTACTGCCAGGTAGGCAGTCGCCCCATGTAAAATACTGGTATTCAGTTGCATCCGGTTAGACTGGAAGCCAACCAAATCGTTTTCCCTTTTCGTGATTCATTTTGTTGAACAAAATAAAAATTCTTAAAATGGACTTTATGGGAATGGTTACAAAGACCATTTTAAGAATTTAAATTTTTTAACGTTATTCATTTACGATTCTGCTAAAGCGGCCATATTAGACCCCCTGGTCGTTATAGGTTTTGTCCAACTCGTCCCGCCAATTTTCGTATAGTATGCCATTATTCCCAGTTTGATTATACAAAAATAAACGTATTTATCAAAATATCGGCAATACGTTCCAATTTGTTTCAATCCATTTCAATTAACCCTAGAAAACCAGTGCGCATGAAATTATGCGCTCAATAAATTTATATCAACAGAGAACCGTGTTTAGGGTCCGGTTACGGTTAACCGGGTGCCACCCAACCCGGGTACAACCCGTGTGGCGTGGTATACCCGGGGCTATTGGTTCAGACAAGTTATAAAGTAAACGAGCGTATAATTTATTTAACCCGACGTTTGATTTTGGAAAAAAATATGTTAATTACTGTTTGTTTGATATTTGGGAGCGTACGTTTGTATGTCTGAATTATACGGTAACAACCTCGTGAATTGATTCTAATCAGAAATTGTTTGTTTATGAACAAAGTTACGAACAACCTCACGCTTATATTAACCTCATCAATTCTCACTTTAGAATCATCCATTTTCTGAGGTTTGAATTGGTTAATTTATTTATTAATTCTTCAAGCGTACACGTGTACACGACGTGAATTTAATTCCGTACGCGTTTTCTACCAAGTCTACCTTCTTTATTTCATCAAATTAAAATGTATGATTCCCACTGAACTATTAGAACCGACTGCGTCTCGTAGTCTTGAGTTTTTGCACAACGCCTCTAGACTAAGCCAACACATCGAGGTGACTGCAGTTATTTTCAGCATGACTGATACAGTTACCAACAAGAAACATCATGGTCACCCAACCTATTTTGATATGAACCTAATGATCCATTAACATACGAAAACAGACTTCAAAAACTTTAGCACAGCAGATTTGGCTCGAAAGCGATACACTGGAAGGATTTACGAGACACCCTGACAAATGAGATGTGTATTCAAGATGGCCGCTTAATAAATTCGTCTGTCAACTCGGGAGTAATGAGCCGTTGGTCCTGTTGGCCCAATGATTAGTCTAACTGAGAAGTTACTGCTTTTTACGACTCAATTTTGTATGAATATGACGATTTTTCGCTAAAAGGGTAGATCGTAAATATGCTTGATATTGTTAGTCATCAGCAGTTACTGTTAAAAGCTATGAAAGATGGTATTTTTCGTGATTTATTATAATTAAGGGATTGTAGATTTGTTGCTGAAGATAATGTTTTGTGATGAATAAGTTATTCTATCCTTGAGAGGGTTAATATAGATGGTTGTACATCATACGTGTACACGATCAATGTGTTTTCATTTTATTTGTGATGCACGATTTCGATGTTATGCTACGACATGGCTACATTACTTGCCTATATTTTAGAACAATGCTCATGCAAATGCATAAGCACCATACACGCAGAGATTATTGAACGATTTAAATTACAGTTTGAATTACTTGCTTAGCTTTTGCAAGTGTTTTCGATTCGATCGTCGAGAGTCTAACATCATTTCTCGTATCGTTCTCTTCCAGTGATTTCAAACATGACTACTGAACATGTAATCCTGGGATCCATTCACAGGTTGGACAAAAACGTTATTAGAAGTTCCAATATCATATTTCTCAGTAGCAGCTGGGAGATTTTTTGCACCTGGTTGATGGCAATACAATCGTCCATTATTACGGCAATTATTATAATTATTACCTTAAGGGTGTGTACCTTTCCCTAACCTGATAAGTTTGTTTGCGTTATGTTATGTTAAAAATTATATGTCATCATCGGCCTCCCCTTTACATGGAGCGACTGGCTATCTGACCTCCACAACCCAGTTAATAACGGGTAGTACAATACTACTTGGTAAGACTGGTTGTCAGACTTAGTAACGACTGCCAAAGATGGACAAATGACAGTCGGGACCAACAGCTTAACGTGCTTTCCGAGGCATGGAGGAAACTTGGTATGTAAGGGTGGTCACTTATCCACAGACCAACGTAGTCAAGCACAGCTTAACCTAAAGAAAGGTCCAAGCAACCGTGGCTGTAAAAATTATATATGTGAAGGATTAATCGTAGAACACAACAAAACAGCAGTGTTGTGCTATATGGTGCAGTTGTGTGGCACTTGGACGTCAGCGACCGCGGCGCTTCGGTTACACAATCTCCATACACTTAGCTTAAACTCGCAAGAGACCAGCTTTGTGTACAGAATGCACTGGAAAGACAAAACGCGACGGTTTATCATTTGAGTTGGTTTTCAGGCGAGAAAGGTTTCGTCTCAGAAAATGCTATTTGAAAGTCTAAGGACCAACAAATAACGCGGTGCCAGGAGAACTTATTATGAAAATGCAACAAGCCTTGTGCAACAAAGCAGAGGCAGTTTATCTTAAAAGAGACAAAATGAAAATCAAAATCTGTTTCCACTTCTGTTAATTAAGATTTCATTTTCAGTTCGTCTATGATGAATAGTGAAAAACTATGAGTTAACAGAAAGACTTGGTTATTCCCTTAATTACCTTTATGGGATCACAATCAAAAATATATAAAAACATAACATTTTGTCTGGTAAAAGCGAAAAAGACCATGTTTAAGCAAGAATGATTTGTCACAGATTTGAAGAAAATTGACTTTCCAAACACATCCAAGCTTTTTTTTTTAAATTAGCGCATAAACGCAGCAACTTTTCCTCGTAGTGCGAACCCAACATATTTTACTAAAGTACCCAAGTATTTGAACCCACGCAACTAAACTTGTGTCGGATAGTCGCGTGGAAAGTTTTATTTAAGAAATAAATTGACTCCGTTACACACAGTCCAGTCGGGGCTCGGGGTGCCTTTGAAAACGTTCACTTTACTATTTCCCCGCTACGAAGTTTTCAGCAAAATGTTTAGATTTATCGCTACATGACTGAAATGTTATTTGATTAGATTTTTCTGGAAATAATTTTGTGAGAAGGGTTGAACTTTATACTTAAGGTACGCAGGTATGGCAGTGTGTCTGCCATAGCCAGAGTTTGAATTCGTACTCGTTTGATGCCAATAGGCTCACCGCATATCACATTATACTTAACTACTAACTAGTGAATTGGTTGTAAAATACTGATTCACCACCTTTACCTAAACCTTTTGGAATGACCTCTGTAATGATGTTTTATTGTATTGTACAACGGGCTGGTGTCCGCAACTCCACGTCAAAGCGCGTATTTTGCGTATGGGCTATATAATCCACCACGCGGGCCCAGTGCGGGTTGGTAGATGTCACATGTCTTCGAATTTTTGGTTCAAGGACATGCCGGTTTCCTCACGATGTTTTCCTTCACCGGTTTTGAGAGCAGTGGTGATGAAATAAATGATACAAAGTAATGCGCCTGCCTGGGTTCGAACCTTCGAACCCACGACTTACTGTTCGTAAATCGGGGACGCCACCACTGGGCCACCGCTGCTCTCGTGTAATGATGTTATGACAATATAATTATCTTAATACAGTTGGTTCCTATGTTGTATCTTCTGTATGACCAATTGGATTCTCGCTATTTCGCAACGAGGGATCACATTCCTAGTAAATGTCAAAGCTATTTCCAATAATCAAATCCTAGAAATTCCAAACGTGGTATTACAGAAATTCCAAATAATCACGGAATTAAGTCAAACACACACGACGAATACGCGATTCGTAGTTACACGTCAACATTAATAACGCAATGTAATACCATTTATCAGCGAAAAGCAGCGATGTATGCGCGTCACTGCGCTGCTGTCGCAAACAAATCACATTAAACATGCAATTTGTTAACGTTTACCAACACGTAGTAATATGACGGCGGGTGTCATAGCGTACTCTAATATTTTTCAATCTTATGACATCGCCACACGAGACGGTTGACGTCGCTGCGGTTTGTAGTAGAAGTTATGAGAAGTGGATAGAAATTCTCTTTGAGATTTTCTGCAGGGTATAACGAAAAGTTCACACGGGATAGTAATTTTGATATAACCTGTACATACATAGACATAGAAACATACACTCACTTCAAGTCTAAATATCAACAAAAAACAGACAAAAACGAATACAATGTGTTATGAAAAGGCTATTGAGATTCTACTGCTTCTTTCCAGATCTCAAAAACGTTATAAAACTAAAGTAAAGTTTCTTATCGTATCTTTCTTTAGGTACCTAGTTATAAACTGTGCTTGCTCACATTATGTAATTGTATAGAGACGCGACCTGGTGTATGTGGGAGCTCCTTTAAAGCGAAGACTGAATAACATCGCGACAAGTGTCAAAGCCAGTCGCAGAAACACGTACAAAACATATTTTATAATACATTTAGTATCATAAAAATGGTCCTTATATCTTCGAGCATAAGGACCAAAATAGCTGTAAAACCAATTTCAGTGGTTTTGCACACACGTCCCGCGGAATTTTCAATATTTCATTCGGCGCAACATGCATTGCTTTCCTTGTAAATACTTTTATTTTCAAACCAATATGAGCTCTAATTTTACATTATTATAATTTAGTTTCCAATGCATGAATACAGACTGGTATTATTTAAAGCTTAGCTCTTAAACCGTTTTAAAATGTCGGAATGTTTTGAACGTTTTTAAGAGTATTTTCGCGATAAAAATGCAGACGCAGATTTTCCACTTTGATAATTTGCGAAACATTTTCCAAATGTTTTTGTGAACGTAGTTGTACTGAATATACAATTTAAGTATTTAAAATGTTATGTATGAACAACCGGTGCTTAAATTTTCAAACAGAACATTATAAGATAAAAGAAATATCAAACTGTTTGAGGAGCTTTTATTACAATAACGATGGATGGACTCTGTTGAAAATTATAAATGGCAAGTAAAGAATACCTAGTGTCTGATGAGATGACAAACAATAGAGAACTATTGAAGATGAAGACATGCTGACAAATGAATTGGGATAAGCAAGACAATGATGATGTTGATGATGAAACATTGCAGAAGGTTGTGTTTTGGCAACTTTGCTGAAAACTCCGTACTGGCTTTTCTACTAACTTTTGTCTTCCTAACCTCCCCACCTTGCTTCTTTCAGATACAGATGTTGTACATAATAGTTGACCGATGACCGATGACCTGGTGAAGGTTGCGGGAATCCGGTGGATGCTAGTCGCAAGGGACCGGTCAATGTGGCGACACTTGGGGGAGGCCTATGTCCAGCAGTGGTCGTCTTACGGCTGAGGTGATGACATAATAGTTTAATTACGATCTAAATTTCGGTTTCACCCGCGTAGTTCCCGTTCCCGTTGGAGTACGGGGATAAAATGCCTATGTTACTCAGGGTGAATGTAGCTTTCCAATGGTGAAAGAATTTTTTTAAATCGGCGTATTAGTTTTTGAGTTTATTCATTACAAACATACACACACACAAAAATACAATCTTTTCCTCTTCATAAAATTAGTGTAGATTAAGTTTGTACATTATATCCGCAGCTTGTTCTCTGCATCGTACAGCACAAATACTCCCGACCGATGGCGTTAACATCTTTTGTCCTTATGCAAATGCACAACTTGTAGAAAAGCAATCCAATTTGACGCTAAATCCCTCGAGATATAAGTGCACACCGCAGTTTTAAATTAAATTTCTAGAAAATATACAAATATCCACCTTATATTCAAGTAAATTGGGTTTGAAATTAGTTCAGTGAAGATTGTACGAGGTTGCTTAGTTCTGTGCTATTCTGAGTTTCGGTTGTAAAGCTTGTGATACATGAATTGTAAAAATGAGAAAATCGCGGTGCAGTGAAGTGAGTCGTTAAAGTAAGTGTAGTCATGGGTTTAAATAAGCCGGTTTAAATCACACTGCGACGGAAAAGTTATGTGACGTCAACGAGAGTAATAAAGCAAGCAGAATAAAAGAGTTCGTTATTTTCTATTGCCTTGACTTATTAGTATATTTTTAAACACGATGTGGCTAAGGCTAAGCAGGAACTTCCATTTATTGTTTTCCATTACGGGTTTTTGCTACACGAATTCCGTTTGCTAATTGGGATATAGGTACCTAACGATTTGGTTGTCACTTACAATGACCAATGTTTTTCCTCAATCGACTCTTTTTCACACAACCCTAACTAATACCCATTTACAGTTACAGCATAATTTAATTTCCATCTTACCTTTACAACTACCAAGTAAGATAACATTTGCACACAGACAGATCGCACATTCATCATCCCATTTCATTTTATTAAAGGGCATTAGAAACAAAAGGCGATCATAAAACTATAGTATTCTCTCGGATGGGGTGATAACTACCACGTAACTGTCTTTAGAGGTCTCTTCAAGGACTAAAATAAAGTTTTATTGAAGCAACCGGCGCGACGTTTGCACTTTTTTTCAGTGCTAGGTTGGTACTATGTTTATTATGTGAGGTGGACAATCTTTTTGTGACCAACTCATTAAAGATTACTGGATTGTTTTGTGTTTCAAGGGCGACGATTCTGCTTTGAGCTACATCCTAAACAAAGTTAGCAGAACTACACGAGCGGAGCCGGGCGTAGCACAGTAGCTATCTCCCGAATATGAACAACGTTACTAGTGCATTGTTCGCCAGATAAGCCAAACGCTCCACAATGCATACTAATTCCACAAAGTTATGCTGTTTTAACTTGTGAGTTAATTTGTGGAACCTGGCAGGGGTGCTGTTCTATCCGATGAAAAGCTAGAGGATAGGATCTTTAACGAGTGGTTAGTACCTAACCTGGTGTGAGAATTTTTATGCCGCCCAAGGGTTTCTGACTTATCTTTACATGCCGTCAAGTAATATCTCTCAGGCATGCTGGTTTCCTATTTATATTTTCCTGGTGATATCATCACTAGGTTCGAAGAAGATGAAGATTTATCACTTGCTTCGATTTAAAGATTTCATAGAGGATAGGTTACTGTTTCTGTTAGTCTGTGTCATCCCACAGCTGGGCAAAGGATAGGTGACTTTTGTATTTATCTTAATCAGATGGAATTTGGACTTCTCTGCAGCATAGGCATGACGTTGACCCACTTTCTCTAACGTAGAGTACGTCTGCGTCCCAGCTCTCTGAATTTAGGTACTTTTGACGAAAAATGCACCTTTTATAAGATCTCCCCTTGTTCTAAACACACAGCGTAACCCCACATTAAAATGACGATGCCGATAATGCGATTAAATAGATCCTTTCATGTAGCTTGTGCTACTCACTGAGCATCATTCTACGAACCAACGAACGGATAAATTCTTATCTGAAGAATTTTACATCACTTTGATTGTCGAGAACCGAAATCTCACTCACCCTTGGCAGACTAACGAAGCAGCTATGGGATCAATTAAATTCTTAGAGTGATTTTTTTCAATGAATAGTCCAAAGAGATTTCGGGGGAGGCTTTTGCCCAACATTGGGATAAAACAGGCTGATAGTAACAGTAACTCCAAAGAACCAACAAACAAACGTAACCCACACACGGTCTTATAGAACCCAGCATTGGGCTGGGGACATTAAAGACTTACTGAAATCACTACAAATAAATAATACACTTTTTTTCATCTAAGATAGGAACAATAGCTATCTAAACGCTTCCAGAAAGCGTAGCATCCAGCTATCCTCTGGGACAGCGCGTTTAATCCGAGTGGTATATTGTTGCAGCGTCTGGAGATGTATGTATGTGTTTATGTACAAATAGTGTACATAACCGACCGCGGTGTTACCGAGTGTTATCTTGTCGCAACTAGTTGGCGAGCGCCTTTGTCCAATTGTGCGACGGCTGGGGCACCTCGAATAGAATGGTCTTTTTTGTGGGACTGATTTAAAATATGCATTAGGAAACAACCAATGGAGAAGATAAACATGGTGTAAACAACTTTATCACGAAGCCATAAACCAAGCATTCTGTAGAAGTGTAGATCAAGCTAAGTAACTTTATGCAAAAATTATTTCTAGGAAAAAAATCATGTTTTGTGGTAGACCTCAATGTAACGCACTCAAAACATTGTGCTAGTGGATAGATTGAATAGTACGGGGGTCGTGGAGGTGTTAATTGTGAATATTTTACTTTAAAATAAAAAACTTAAGGCTTCGTTAAGAGGTTTTTTACACCCTTTAAGAGCGCGATTGCTGTTGAACACAATTGGCTCATAATTCTTCCCTACTTGAATCAATTCAGCCTATAGCAGACCTGCACTGATGATAACTTCTTCGAAGTTTCATCTCGATATCCGTTTCTTCGTCTTCAGCACCCAGTCTGACCTAGCCATCTAACCACTACACGTATGAATTAGTCATTTTAATTAAAGGAATATCTCATACCTAGGTGACCAAAAGTCAATCATTAATCATGTAGCAGTGTTGATTATATTACGCTGTCAAAAGGAGTTCCGTATTATTCCATGTGGAAACCATTTTGTACCACCTCTTTAAATATACCCAGATCACAACGAATAGGGAAAAAGCGAAAAAAATATCAAAGGTCATGTTCAAATCCCTCAGAAATTGGAAAAAAGCGAGTTTACTTGAAAGACTATTCTCGGGGGTTGGATGGAAGCAAGTCTTTTATAATTTAAGAAAGGCAAATATTATGTTAGCAGAAAAAGTTACCTTCTTAAGAATCATGACAGACAAGACATCATCTGCTTGCTCATTGTTATTAGGTAACCGTCACGAATCCGACTCACATACAAATACACAGACACACATACACATACAGGGTGTAAGCAACTTCATCACGAAGCCGTACTAAGCATTCTGTACATCATCACACAAAGTAACTTTATGCAAAAATTATTGCTGGGAAACGACTTTTTTTGTGGTAGAACTCAATGTAAAGCACTTAAAACATTGTGCTGATGGATAGATTGAATATTAAGGGGGTCGTGGAGGTGTTTAAAGTAAAAATCTTACAATAAAAACTTGGTTTTAAAAAAAAGCTTGTCAAAATGTGGCCCCAAAGGACCATGCCCATATTAATGGAGCTGAAAGTCAACAATGCCATACAATGCCCAAATTGCAGCTCTATGTCATAATAAGATAACTTTTTAAAAGTATTTATATGATATCTAGATTTAATGTCATATAAAGCACCGATTCAAAAGATATTGGACATTAAACATGATAACTTCCTATTACTGGTTTTTTATACATTTTATCGTTTACAGACAGCATTGCTATTAGTTTTTCATTAGGAACTTGTCGTGTTACTTATCCCAAATAAAAAAAGAAGGGAAACACAAACAATTAATTTAATTAAATGAAATTAAAATATAAAAAACACGGTCCTAACTCTATCACGCTTAAATGGATTTGGAAATGTTTATAGGAAGTTTTCACAATACTTGGCTACCTCCTGGTCCAGCTCTGTAGAAAGGCGTACAGCTTTGCGTCAGGTGTCAGCGCTTTTGGGGGCAACCTCCTGGTCTTGCTCTGTAGAGAGGCGAACAGCTTCCAGGTCAGGCTTCAGGGCTTGGGGCGCGTCAGGGCGTCAGCGCCACCAAGGTACAGCTCTTCAGAGGGCGAACTTCACCGTGATTTCAGTGACTTGTTAAATAGAAGTATCTCACTTCAGATCCCGTAGTAGACTGACTCGAATGTGTTGAGAATTCCCTTTTATACCCAAAAATCTGCAGTTTTTCCACATCAGTTGTTTTATTTTAGTTCTATCCTTCTCTCTAGATTTTTTTGATTTTAAAATCAAAAACGTGAGTTGCCTGTATTTAAAACGGCCAGTATTATTCAGTAAAAAACTTCCTCGAAGAATTCTGTGAGCGTGCTAATTAATTTTATACAAGTAAGACTAGTTGTTGCGTGCTGCGCGAGCTGCAAGCAGCTCGCGTGCTAGTGGTGGTAGATGTTGTTTCACTTTAAAAACCCCTAAATGTAATATTAATTCTCAAAAATGACCCTTAAAGAAGTTTTCTACTTTTCAAAGTCTAGTGCACTGCCAAATTAAGCCCAAAAGGACTAAAGGTTTCCACTTGATTAAGCTCTAATCATTCTAAATCATCTTCTAACTCGAATAACGAAACCTACCCATATTTTAATTGTTTTCCTTCCCCTTATGACATTTTGAGAACCAATAGGAATCCTTAAATCAGTATGAAAACACTTGAGAACCAAACACTTAAGAAACGAAAATAAGATATTAAAAAAAAAAATAACTTGAGAATTAATTTAAAGATTTGGAAACCCCATAAGAACCCCTTTTTTTTTAAGGATGGGAAATCATCAAATGGCTTCTCAAACTCTGGGCGGAGCGGGAGGGAGTGTCAGACTTTCACTGACTAAAACCCATCCGTGTTCCTTCCTCGCCCTTTATGTTCCGGGGTTGCGGTGTCTCTTTCGAATAGGCCCGCAACCCCGGCAGGCTTCGGCCCACCCCTAATATAATCTATAAGCTTATTTAAAAACTCAGACCTTCTCTCATTAAAAAAACATTACACTACAATTTGCTTGTCGACCTACCTGCTACCGGAAAGGTCCTCTACCACCAGACAGGTTTCGACGCCTATGATAATATTTGTTGAAACACCTAATGGCTATCCCTAACCGTTATGAAGTTACAGTCCTTTCAAGTTTAGGGGAGGTTGGAGGGGGAGGAGAGGGTATACGAATTTCAACGCCACTCAATAGTATTAAGTGAGAATTAAAAACAACCACTATGTGTGCCAGTTTCCGAGATACGATGGGGGGCGGGTGACGGGAAGGGAGAAGGGGTATATGAATGTGAAAAAAAATGTTCCAAAGCTCACAATTTCTGAAAACAGGCTAAGGGGGGAGAGGGGGGGTGCAAAGGGGGCAGCTTTGAAAATTGTTTTTCCTTGTCGAGCTTACTCTATACGAAACCGTAAAAAAACAGAACACGGATCTCTAAGTTTCCGAGATAGGATGAGGGGGAGGGGAAGGGGGGGGAGAACGGGAGTTTTGAAAATTGATTTTATTCTTTATTAAAATAACATGGGAGATTAACACCTAAAACAAACAGATCAAGGACAGTACAATAGTCTGATAGCCAAACCAACTTTGGACCGGTCCTGGTCACCGGCTCGCTAAGCTCGCCACCTACCCACTCCGATCCACTCAGGACCTGCCTACAACCGGAAAACTACCATGACCTCATCCCCACGCTACGGGGTCGCCAGCTCGCTTCGCTCGCCACCTCCCGCTTCGCTTTACCGATATCACCACCGGGCAGGTTTTCGGTCCAGGGCTCGCTACGCTCGCGACTTTCTTTTTTCACTCCACTCAGGACCTGCCAACCACCGGAATGCTATCATGACTTTATCCTCACGCTATGGGGTCACCGGCTCGCTTCGCTCGCCACCTCCCCCCTTCGCTTTACCGGTACCACCACCGGACAGGTTTTCAGTCGACGGCTCGCTACGCTCGCCACCTCCTCACTTTGCTCCACTCAGGACCTTCCTACCACCGGAATGCTATCGTGACCTTATCCGCCTAAGCTACGCCGCCTACGCTTTGAGGTCCTCGCTTCGCTCGCCACCTCCCCACCACTATCACCGGACAGGTTCCAACGCCTACTATAAAATTTGTTCAAACACCTAACGGCTATCTCTTACCGTAATGAAGTTACAGCCCTTTCTATTTTAGGGGAGGTTGGGGAGAGGTGGGAAGGGTACACAAATTTCACCTCCAAAGGAACCCTAAAATCGACCAAACCACTATGTGTGCCTGTTTCCGAGATACGATGGGGGGCGGGGTGACGGGAAGGGAGAAGCGGTCAATGTTTATGAATGTGAAAAAAATGTTCCAAATCTCTCAAGTTCTGAAATCCGGCTAAGGGGGGAGAGAGTGGGGCAAAGGGGGCAGCTTTGAAAATTGTTTTTCTTTGTAGAGCTTCCTCTATACGAAACCGTAAAAAAACAGAACACGGATCTCTTAGTTTCCGAGATACGATGAGGAGGAGGGGTAGGGGGCGGAGGGGGAGGGGGAGAACGTGAGTTTTGAAAATTGATTTTATTATTTATTAAAATAACCTGGGAGACTAACACCTAAAACAAACAGATCAAGGACAGCACAATAGTCTGATAGCCAAACCAACTTTCGATCGGTCCTGGTCGCCGGCTCGCTACACTCGCCACCTCCCCACTCCGATCCACTCAGGACCTGCCTACAACCGGAAAACTACCATGACCTCATTCCCACGCTACGGGGTCGCCAGCTCGCTTCGCTCGCCACCTCCCCCCTTCGCTTTACCGGTACCACCACCGGACAGGTTTTCAGTCGACGGCTCGCTACGCTCGCCACCTCCCCACTTCGCTCCACTCAGGACCTGTCTACCGACGGAAAGCTACCGTGACCTTATCCCCACGCTATGGGGTCACCGACTCGCTTCGCTCGCCACCTCCCCCCTTCGCTTTACCGGTACCACCACCGGACAGGTTTTCAGTATTCGGCTCGCTACGCTCGCCACCTCCCCACTTCGCTCCACTCAAGACCTGCCTACCACCGGAAAGCTACCGTGACCTTATCCCCACGCTACGGGGTCGCCAACTCGCTTCGCTCGCCACCTCCCCCATTCGCTTAACCGGTACCACCGCCGGACAGGTTTTCAGTCGACGGCTCGCTACACTCGCCACCTCCCCACTTTGCTCCACTCAAGTCCTGCCTACCACCGGAAAGCTACCGTGACCTTATCCTCACGCTATGGGGTCACCGGCTCGCTTCGCTCGCCACCTCCCCCCTTCGCTTTACCGGTACCACCACCGGACAGGTTTTCAGTCGACGGCTCGCTACGCTCGCCACCTCCCCACTTTGCTCCACTCAGGACCTGCCTACCGACGGAAAGCTACCGTGACCTTATCCCCACGCTACGGGGTCACCGGCTCGCTTCGCTCGCCACCTCCCCCTTTCACTTTACCGGTACCACCACCGGACTGGTTTTCGGTCACCGGCTCGCTACGCTCGCCACCTCCTCACTTTGCTCCACTCAGGACCTTCCTACCACCGGAATGCTATCGTGACCTTATCCGCCTAAGCTACGCCGCCTACGCTGCGAGGTCGCCGGCTCGCTTCGCTCGCCACCTCCCCACCACCATCACCGGACAGGTTCCAACGCCTACTATAAAATTTGTTCAAACACCTAACGGCTATCTCCTACCGTAATGAAGTTACAGCCCTTTCTATTTTAGGGGAGGTTGGGGAGAGGTGGGAAGGGTACACAAATTTCACCTCCAAAGGAACCCTAAAATCGACCAAATAAATAAACCCCTCAATGTACGAAATCAATCCTCATTCGGTCGAAACCGTTTGAAGGATCGTAAGCTAGTGGTTCGCGAGCAGCTCGCGTCTATAAAATATTCCTGTAGGGGCAAAGCCCTAAAATCAGTGAAGATCCCTTGAAACCCCTTAAATATCCTAAAATTTGAAAAAAACTCTTACACCTCAGTTGGATGAATCGTTTGAACGGCCTCAATCGGTAAATTTTTGGGAAACTGGAAGTAACGCGGCCGCCATTTTGAATTACAGCCGTCTTCAGTCAAGTAGATATCCTTGATAGCCTTGAAAAATCTAAAAAAACTCATCAGAGGGATGTGAACCACTTGAACGACCCCAATCGGACAAGGTTTCGGAAACCGGATATGACACGGCCGCCATCTTGAATTTCTGAAATGTCACAATTTTTCCATAATGAAAGCTACCTGTCAGTAAAAAAACGGTGGCTATACGTTGGCTTTGGTAGAACAAAAGAATTCGCCAAAGTCGGATCAGACCCGAAAATTCATGAACCAATGGCTCTCGGGGTTGCCAGCTGCAAGTGATGAATATGGACAAATGTCATTTGGGGCACCTCATTCTTGGTGGTTATGCAAAATTTTCATTTAAAATGTCGTCATTTCTACTTTTCTTGTTTTTGGGGAAAATCGGGAAAAATACCCCAAAAGTGGGAAAAAATGATGCACCAGGCAACACTCGTTAATAAACTACGCAATCGGTTGGTACATAACAATCCAGTCGGGGGATGCCAGCTATCCCATTTATCGTGTCGAAAGTTGGGATTTTTGGTAATTTTACAAAATGGCCGCCACACACGCCGCATTTTGTTTTTCTGAAACGTCATAATTTTCTGGAAATCTCAAGGATACAGGCCACCAACCAATGTACTCGGTGTTGCCAACTTTTGAGTTTGGTAGAACAAAGTAATTCGCCAAAGTCAGGTCTGACCCGAAAATTCAAACCCCAATGGCTTTCGGGGTTGCCAGTTGAAAGTGATGAAAATGGTCAAATGTCATTTGGAGCATCCCATTCTTGGTGATTATGCAAAATTTCCATTTAAAATGTCGTTATTTCTACTTTTCCTGTTTTTGGGGAAAATCTGGGAAATTACCCTAAAACTGGGGAAATGTTTTAATCCAGGCAATACTACTTAACAAAACACACAACCGCTTGGTACAACTCGAACCCGTCAGATGTTGCCAACTACCCGAAAAATCGTGTTGAAAATAAGAATTTTTCGTCAGTTTTACAAGATGGCCGCCACACCAGCCGCCATTTTGTTTTTCTGTAAAGCCATAATTTTCCTGAAATCTCAAGGATACAGGCCACCAACCAGTGTACTCGGTATTGCCACCTTTTGAGTTTGGTAGAACAAAGTAATTCGCCAAAGTCAGGTCTGACTCGAAAATTCAAACCTCAATGGCTTTCGGGGTTGCCAGTTGAAAGTGATGAAAATGGTCAAATGTCATTTGGAGCATCCCATTCTTGGTGATTATGTAAAATTTTTATTCAAAATGTCGTTATTTCTACTTTTCATGTTTTCGGGGAAAATCAGGGAAAGTACCCCAAAAATCGGGAAAAAAATTGAACCAGGAAACACTACTCAACAAAACACACAACCGCTCGGTACAACTCGAACCCGTCAGATGTTGCTAACTACCCGAAAAAACGTGTCGAAAATTGAGATTTTTCGTCGTTTTTACAAGATGGCCGCCACACACGCCGCCATTTTGTTTTTCTGTAAAGTCATAATTTTCTGGAAATCTCAAGGATACAGGCCACCGACCCGTGTACTCGGTGTTGCCAACTTTTGAGTTTGGTAGAACAAAGTAATTCGCCAAAGTGAAAAAGTCCCAAAAATGAAAAAGTTCAATATTTTTTGGGGTTGCCAGTTGAAAGTGATGAAAATGGTCAAATGTCATTTGGGGCTCCCCAAAGTTGCCAGCTAGACAAAGTCTCCATTCAAAATGTCGTTATTTCTACTTTTCATGTTTTCGGGGAAAATCTGGGAAAGTACCCTAAAAACGGGGAAAATTTTTGCACCAGGCAATACTCCTCAACAAAACACACAACCGCTTGGTACAACTCGAACCCGTCAGATGTTGCCAACTACACGAAAAATGCATTTAAAAAAAGTCGAAACTTCCACCATTTTACAAAATGGTCGCCATAGCGTCCGCCATGTTGGATTTTCAAAATGTCATAATTTTTCTCAATTGCCAATGAAATAACCTACAAATTAGCAACGTCAAGGTTTGCGACTTGAAAAATCGTTAAAACAAAACAATTGGTCAAAGTCGAGTGAAAAAAGTCGCAAATTTCAAAACGTCCCAGCGCGGCCGCCATCTTGTTTTTTTTTTTTTTTTTACTTTTTTTTCAAATGACTTCAAACCTTCTTCAAAAATTACCAATCGAAATTGGCCCAAGTCCTTTCCTCGCCGAGACCGGAAATGGACTCGGCCGCCATCTTGGATTTCAATCTCCTCTATAATTTTCCTCTACTCGACCGGAAGTACTTGTCATTTTTCCAAAACATACCCCTAACCCATCTCTCACCCATTCCGAGAAACGACATGTCAATCAGTCAGTGAGTGAGTCAGTGAGTGGTCTTGCAGTTTTATATAATATATAAATAAATAAGATACTGCTATTTAGTAAACAATCGAAATTATCTCCAAAATACATTATTTGAGCTAATATTTTGATAAAATAAAATAAAATTATATAAATCAAAAGAAACCTTCTTAAGACTAGGCCAGTAAGAAAATCAAAAATAAAGGAAAAGTAACTGACAGCTTGACAATTGACGTAATGTCAAAAAAAGTAAATATTGAGAAATAATTTTTATATCAGCTAAAATCGATGTTAAAACATCGTTCTAGATCGAATCTAACGCGAGCTAAAATAGTTACTGCCAAAGCGCGACTTAGATGTAAAAAAATATGCAAGGATAATGAGTATGAATGATAGTAGTATACGTACCTATAGTGACTAAATACTATATTTCCTCATAAGTATAGAGTGTCTGAAACATGAAAATACTATAAACTTCATGATCATTACATAAGCTAAGCCATCTGGCTTAGCTTATGTAATGATCATGAAGTGTGTGTTCTTTGTGTGTTCTTTTATATACTTATCGATAATAATCGATATTGGAATCGATTACTTAGATCATCAACAAGAAAACGATTCCTTTTTTGGAAGATTTTATTTATCATGCCAATTAGTTAGCCCCGAACTAAACAAAGCATAAGGTGAACAAACAAATAGTCCCATAAATGGCGTTGGTAAAAAACTAGTAGTAGTAATATAAAATGTATTTTTATTTGGTTGTGTTGTAAAGCAGTATATTATTATTCGATTATTTAGTAATCACTTCTACTAATAACAATCATGTTAAGTTTTGTCTTGCCGATCGTATCGTAGTTATCATCATTGGTAACAAAACTATCACAACGAATGAAAATATACATGGGCCAAAGGACGTGATTCCAGACCGTAATAAAAAAAGCACGATTGAAACGATCCCGATGGCCGATGCTAAGTACTGCGGGTACTGCAATGTCAACAAGAATGTCTTATTTTTTTTTATTTTTTAACGTGTGCTTCATATGATTTCAAATTAACAACATAATTCTAGTTTTATTTATTAGAGCAATCTTGTAATATACTTTATCTGGGCATTTCTGGGGCACAGATGGGCATGGTCCTTTCTCCGTAACTAGAACAAATAAAGGATCGCAATGACTGGGAAAACAAGTCCCTTTCGGCTTCGTAAAGAGGCTTTTTGAACCATTTATACAGACATACACACTAACACCAACATAACCCCACTTTCTGCTAGATAAACAGACAGACAATACAGACGATCTAAGTCCCCATCTAAGAACGTTTAAGCACTTAAGAACCTTGCAACCATATATGAAAACTAATACTTGGCTTCAAATTCTTGGCTCCGACTTCCAATAGTTCAATCAAAGGCCATCTACGACCATTGTATCGCGCCAACTAGTCCCACCATGAATCTTCTGGAATATTCCATGGATATACCGGACCTGTGCGGTGTCCAAATGGTTATGGATGAAGAGATGGACTTCCGATGCTGTGCTTATTGCCGTGTATTGGCATTCAGCCATGTGACGTGTTCTTGGTTGGAAGTCGTAGTGCCGGCCAATGTTGGAAATTACCGGTTTCTATATTTTAGGACCGAGTCGTTTCAGCTGCCATTGATATTTTAATTACATACAAGTCAAAAGTTGTTGGATCGGTCAGGACAAACCATATTAAGATTTTTTTAATACTACTCTTGGTTAGCTCATTAGTTGCTGAGACTTATCTCATTGACGTTGTAAAAGAAAAAGTTTTTTCATGCAATACGAAGAAGGTTGTCAACAAAGTTGTCATGAAATGCTGCCACTACAGCAAACCAAAACGTTAATCACAAAATATGTAATTATTAATCATTATAACATGACCTATTAAATCAAATTAACATCAACCACAATTTAAAACAATTACTGAAATAATATTATTATAATAAAGGGTTTAAACGAAAACAATTAACCCCGACCACTAATAAAGCGTCCATCAAAAGTTGACTGTCATGTTTGAGTTATTATCGTTAAATAGCGGTTAATACCGGTAAATAACGGTTATTTAATAACGTTATTTGGGCAGCACTAGCGCTCGTAAAGTTTACAGCCGCAACTAAGGCAGGGCTGAGCTGTGACTGATATAGGTATAATGGGGTGTTTATTAGACTGGGGTAGAAGATATAAACTTTAGTGATACTTGACATGTCGCTTTATGTCTATCTTTAAATACTTCGAAGTACAACTGCATCGAAGTGGCTGTTGAAAAGTAATAGAGGTTAAATGATAAATGATCTTTATTTTGTAAGTAGGTTTTCACAAACACTTTTACACGACAATAACGTTAGTTGTGTTTTTGTCACTTTTTCTTAAACAGCCTAAGGATGACTAAATCCATTAGGATGACTGACGAGATGCATATTCTATTCTGATTGTCAGAGTTGTCAGAAAGCCTGACAACCAAGAGTTATCGTATTACCCAGTACTGACTGAGCTGCGCTCGGTTAGTCTGGAAACCGACCCCAACATACTTCGGTTTAAAGACATTTTTTTCTCAAAGAACAAATTACAGTTCACTTAAAGAGAAACTTAACTAAATCAACAATTGGTTGTAGTTTACATTACGAAGTTCAAACTATCCAAGAAACTGAACACCATAGTTTTTTTTGTTAAGCAATAGCAAGTTTATTGTAACTAAAGATACAAAGCCGTTCACATTAGACTTATGTGTCTAATATAAAAACCTAACTTATGTGTCTAATTATGTGTCTAATATTATAGTTCCTTAAACCTTTTTGAAATGCTGGTATGCTTGTACACTCTCTGACTTTTTTAGGTAATTATTGTACAGCCGTTAGTAGTTGGGAAAAGGCTAGGTAGATGATGATGATAAAAGGCGTTTTTCAGCTGCTAAGGTTCAAATTTGCGATTTCAGTCGTGTTAGGTCCACAACCAGTGCAAGTTGTGGTGACCGAACTGTCCGCGATTCGCGGAGACAATCAAATTAAAGTTGCCCTTACGAAAAGTGACTTACCTGGTGCCGGTGGGCTGAAGAGGATGACCAGTCCTTGGTCACGCCGGGTCTGCTGTATGTCTGTGTGTGTATGTGTTATGTATGTGGTGGGTGAATTGGCAGATCCGGCTATGTTTCAACAGACGCTAGTCTCAGTAGCGCGTAACAGGTCGGAATGCAGCACAATAATAGTTCAAAGGCACAACCGTCAACACTTCTCACAATTATAATTCAATTTTCACCTCGCACGCGGGGCTAAGCATAACCTCAAACCGGCGCTTCGACAACGAACAAATAAACCCGTTTTCTGGTACAAATGGGGGTGTTTTGTCCAATTAACACTGAATTATAACCAAAATCTTGCAAACAAAAAAGATTCACTTGGATTTTCCAATTATCTCAATCAATCAACAAATTCGATGTAATCTCGTGAGGAGTCAAAGGCAAGAGCAAAAAACGTCAAAAAACAAACTGTCAGATGCTCGGACAAGACATACGTTCGGAAACACGCATGGTACGAAACAAGTTGAAGAAAATAAAGTAAAGTAGCTTTAAAAACGCATTTTTGTTTTGGTCTTTAGTTTTTTGATGGTGATTTATGAAATGATAAAAATGCATGTAAGTTTTAACTACGGACTTGGAATAGCAAGTATTTCGTAACACCTTCGATGCATAAAATGTACCTATCAAGTTTCACAATAAACAAAGGGTTTCTAAGAATATCGGTCTTGCGTAGGTGACTCGATGACAGTTAAATCGATATTGATATTCAAACATGATGCGTAATCGATACTGCTTTTAAGGTTATAATCGTTTTCATAAATAACTGATATACCCGCATGAATATCTTATTGATATGGCCTGTCTCTACAAGTTTATAGTTTACATTAAACAGTTTAGAATATCAAATGAAGCTGGTGAGTTGGTGGTGACTTTATCAAAATTGTCGCAGTGGTTTATGAGATTAGAGCCAAAGTTATGTTTTTGTTTATTACGTGGTTATTGCTATATTTATGTTGATTAGTTTAAGGTGAGAGCTGTTTGAACGTTAGTGGAATGGGTTTTATTTTAGAAAAACGACAATATTATGACAATGAGTTTTTAAATGGTTATTTAATCTTGTAACGTGTTTATTATTTTTATTAAACGCGATTGAAAACTTCTATTACACGGTCATTTATTTGCTTTATAGGGCAATTATAGATTAATTTAAAACAGTTGATGGTAGAATATCATATCTTGTGGAGTAAAGATTTTCATTACATCTTCAAAAGTGTGAGTTTTCCTCTATCTCTCATATATTTTAATCGCCATTTCAATTAATTTCCTTGTAGACGAATAGTTTATTCACGCGTACATTTCCGCAGCGTAGGATGCTCGTGTATGCTCCAATAGCGCCGGACTCGAGCACTAGGGGCAGTCGATACAACATGTACGCGTGGTTTAATCTGTATACAAAGATCGCAAGAAATAACTCATGAACGATTCTGGGATATTTCTGTAATCTTCATGAATTTATTGGAAAACTACATAACATAATTTCATGACTGTTGCTCCGAAAGGGTATTATTCAGTGGTGTACCCATAGCTATAAGGGAAATTCCTGCTCTAAATAAATCATCATCATCATTCTCTTGCCCTTAACCCAGTTCAATTGAGGTCAGCGCATCATGTCTTATTCTTCCAAACTTATCTATTTTTCATCATATCATCAGACACTTCTTCTGTTGCCATATTCCGTTTCTTTGGTCTAAAATGGATGTTGTCTGAAGCAAAACTCAATTTCATAAAGCAGATGGATACCTTAGGCCTTTTTCCCAATACTCTTTATTTAAAACTTAACAAATAAAACAAAGTACTTCACCACAAAGTTCTGTTCAATTTATGAGTCATTCCTCCTCCACGCAAAACCTATATTTCCCATGAACAAGAATACAGTAGGAAACTCCACATTTGCCTGTTTGCCAGAAGACTAATAAAGCAATTAAGTAAAATCGCCGCAGCATCGTACAGGCACTTATCTGCTGCAGGACACGGAGATGTGGCAGCATTCGGCACAAGCGGATAGAGTAATTAAAAACTTCCTTCCGACGTATCGCGGGCGGCAAGCGGCGGGCGGCACTGTGCTGTTACCACTAACGATTATGACTGTCGTCTGCGACACTGAGTGGAGGAAAACAGTAGGTTCAGTCAAGTCAAAAACAAAAGTTGCTTATTGAAACATTTAGACTAAGAATCAGCAGGTTTTTAACCAAATACCTTATGATAGACAGCCTCCAAAACGTTTTTTTTCTCATGGCGCCTCTCTAATAACTGGAGGTTGGTCATCAACTTCGACTATTTCTTGTTGTCTTTAGTGAGATGGAATCGCTTAAAAACACTTGTGACTCCGTTTTATTTTTCTTTAGCATATAACAATGAAGAAAGGTATTCAGGAGTAGTTGGAAAGATGGACATTCAGATGGAAATACTTCATGAATCACTTTATTATCAGGAAGAAATTATTTTTCTCTAGTCATAAACACCTCAGTTCGCACAACTCTTTCGCCCCTACCATCGACACCAGAGATAACCGAAAGGAGACAATTTTTCTTGTTCGGGGACTAGGCCACCTACATAAATTATAGCATAATATAATCATGAAACTTACATTGATTTGTTCCTTATAACCTCTAGATTCCAGTGGTTAAATTAGCTAAGCATTGTCTAAACGGAATAAATGCGAATGATCTGCAAAAACACTTACGAAAATCAAAATAAACAGAAAAAGTAAATTTCAAAATAATGAAGTTGTCTGTCAATCACTAAAAAAGTGGGTTCATAACGTTCCGTGCCACGTTGATTGGTTAAACCATCTATGCGATTTTAGTGTAAACCTTTAAAAATAGCATTAAAAATGCTCACAGTTTAATAATATTTTTTTTTTATATTCTTTCTGATTCTATAATAATTATAGCAAATATGATTACCAACGGGTAGGTACCGTACTTTTTTTAGTAAACAGAAAAAAAACGCCCCTATTCACGTAAGTATTTGCTGTCAAATGACATTGACCAAAACAGGAATGATTTGACTCGCAATAAAATATCATAACATAGCTTATTTATTATGATTTTAAGATTTCGTTTTCAATTCTACGTAATATTTCGTTTACTACCATAGTAAAATGGTTACTTTTTTTGGTGTTATTATGAATAATAAATGCAATGACCTGGTGGGCCCAAAAAAAACTATCTCCTTTATGTGCATCCATCTGATTAAACAAGTATGTTACGAATATTATTTTTCGGAATTTATAATTCACATATTAAAACTTAAGTGAATGAACTCTACCTAGTGCCATCTCTGATTATGAATGTTTCAAAACCACATAAACCGGTAACAGCTGATAGGATAGATGGTCTGAATAAATATTCAGTAGACAATTTCAGGGATAAATATGAAAGGGAAAAGATTTCCCTTCGACGTATCGCGGGTTGCAGGACTGCGGCGGGACCGCTAACGATTATGACTGCCGCATACGACACTGAGGACTTGCTAACAGTAGGCTCACTTGGGACAAATTAATGTTCAAAGTTCAAAACAATAATTATAAGATTTATTCCTTCGTATTAAACTATACTAACGATCTTCGCAGTCACATGGGCACATAGATAAGTCTATTCTTGAGCGTACGTAACTTTCACGGTGTGAAAAAGCAAGTCAATTTGATCAATAGCTAAGTTATTAGCTTATCAGTACCTAGCTAATATCAATCTATGATAAATCATTTAAATGCGAAAGTAATGTCTGTCTATCGTTTTGTAAATGTAAAAAATATCGAGTTCCTAGTTAAATAAATATTGCTAAACATTACACACAGCGCTATCTACACTAACACCTTACCCTCTTTTAAGACCCTCTCAAAAAAAGTTAAAAATTGAAACCAAAACCCTCGATACTTCTGCATCTACATGACACACTCGTCAATACAGCAGTTTAAATTTCCGTCACGCTGTCGGCACGTGTCGCGGGTCGATGGTTGTTCCCAACAGTCCTGCGGCCCGGCTGAGCCGCACCAGGGCGGAATGTTTATACCCTCGCCGGTTGTGCCGGGTTGTTACCACGCGTGCTGTTTGTTTAACGTAGCTTTTATTTCTGAGGGTTTCAGGAGCAGCAGTGATGTGTTTAAAGATGCTGCATTTGTGACTGTGAGAGGTTTAACTTTTTGATAAGTTTGAAACTATAGCAGGATATTGGTAGTGGCTTGCTGGTTGGTGGCTTTTCAGCTTTAGGTATTTCATGATATTTTGCGCTTTAGATATTATTATGAATGCCTCGTTTTACAAATGGTCGCCAGTGCAACATGCTGAACATGAGGTTCTGAGTTCGATTCCCAGGTCGAGTAAAATGTTATCGGGGTTATTTCTGATTAAAAAATCATAAATTTCTCAGTTGCGGCTTCGGAGTCTCGATTTGTGTCCGGTTGAAGGCAATGAGCTCGCCCATATCACAATGGAACTCAAACAAAACTGGAAAAATGTCGGGGTACTGAGTTTTGCTTCTGCCCAACGCCTCAGGGATTACAGGCATGATATTTTTGGTGAGGGGTACTGAAAAATGCTGCATCAATCGTTGAGCCCAACAGTCAATGCCTGAATTCTGGCGAAGTTATACCCTTGTCAGTTGTACCGAGTCGTTACTATTTTTCTGGCTAAATTATAAGCTCCTAGTAACGGGCCACATAAAATTAACGTACACTAATTACATTCTAATAACACAAACTAATCACATTAAACTCTAATTCCCTCAACCAATAAATGAAGTCATTTCCTAAGAAACCCTAGTCTCATCTAACGTAGCCCCCCGCTTTCAACGAATATTACGCAGATAGTGAGGTAGCACCATCATTTACCGTTCAAATTACATCGACCAATGTCTATAAATCAAGCAGAGATTGCCTATAAACATGTATCCTGTAAAATAGCCTATTCTCTGAAGCTTGTTTAGCCCGAGGAACTATTTTTTTCGATGTGAGAAGGGTTCCCGAATGTGCTCGATAATATTTTATTTTGAAGATTACTTTTGGTGGAAGTTTTTGTAAGTAGCTATAGAAATAGGGATCTAATAGAGATCTTGACAGGTGTTTTCCTTTTTTTGTAAAGGCTATTTTTAAAAGAATTTGGGAAAAAGTTTGTTTATTTTTATCTTCGAAAATACATATTTTTCTATAGAATCCCTCTGTCACAAGAAGAGTTGTCGAAAAGTTTCGCGATGTTCTGATAGACTAGGTGGAGATATTCATTAAAATCTGAAATTTCAATGTTGAAAGAAATATTTCACTAAAAATAATATAATTCAATTATGAAACAGCATCAATGAAGATGAAATCCTAAGATCTTGTCTTATTTATTAGCATGAAAATGAACAAGAAACATCCTCTACTTACAAAGTCGAACCTAACACCGCAGACTTTCGCCTGTAAAGAGAATAAGTCTTCAGTCTAAACTGTGAGCGAGTGTATCGGTGTGAATGGAAGTGTTGTATTTCTTGAATTGCTTTTAATGAACAGTTTTCTAAACGTCATTAAAGATTAAAAAACAAAAAAAAAGAATAAGTCGGCGTTCCCTAACCAAATATTTTAAGGAGTCATACTTTTCAGTATGACTCCCAAACTGAGAGATTGTATTTTTTGGAGTCCAAACATAATCTTGTTCAGATCATGAGAGATCCATATATTTAGATGTTACCAAAGATAGTCTTTGGAGAAACGAAACACATTTATTTGGTTATCCAGTTAGTGCACTCTTTTCAATTGGGCCGCTAAACTCGGAAGACTCGACTTAGTTTACAGAGTACCTATTTCTTTACACAAAGGATAAATGTTATTTAGTAATTTTTGACATAAACAGCTTAATTTTCCACTAGCAGGTAAACAGGTCATACATTTCCCATTTCATCATCAAATAACATCCAAAAAAATGTCTGCGAGGCCGACGCGCGTCGTATAACTGGCACTAAACCAATATCACACATGTTTTTAGGGTTCCGTAGCCAAATGGCAAAAAACGGAACCCTTATAGTTTCGCCATGTCTGTCTGTCTGTCTGTCCGCGGATAATCTCAGTGACCGTTAGCACCAGAAAGCTGAAATTTGGTACCAATATGTATATCAATCATGCCGACAAAGTGCAAAAATAAAAATTTAAAAAAACATTTTTATTAGGGTACCTCCCCCAGACGTAAAGTGGGGAGCGATTTTTTTTTTAATTTTGACCCTGACGTGTGATATATTGTTGGATAGGTATTTAAAAATGAATAGGGGTTTTCTAAAATCATTTTTTGATAATATTAATATTTTAGGAAATAATCGCTCCGAAAGTCAAAAACAATGTGTCCCCCCCCCTCTAACTTTTGAACCATAAGTTTAAAAAATATGAAAAAAATCACAGAAGTAGACCTTTATATGAACTTTCTAGGAAAATTATTTTCAACTTGATGAGTTGAATAGTTTTTGAGTTATATAGCACTTTTTCAAAAAAACGCAAATGATAACTTTGTTTTTCATACAAATACTATGAAAAACAAAGTTATTTTTGCTGACGAAAAATGTTGGTATTTTTAATGGTCTGGGAAGCTACGGAACCCTACAGTGAGCGTGGCCCGACACGCTCTTGGCCGGTTTTTATATATGGTGTAAAAATCGAGGGCCAGGCTGAGGGTCCCAGGATATATGGCGCAATAAACCAGGGCTCCGACTATAAACGTCTACCCGCCACCATCGGCCAACTTCACGCTAAATTGCGAATAGGGGGCGCTTGAGATTTTCCCCCTAAACCACGTTAATAGTGTGTATTATGAAACGGTTTTTGGATATTTATATTTAAGGTCCTCGAGGGGTTGATGGACGGGTTTCTGGAGTAAGCGGATGGTTCGGTTCATTTGAGTAGTTTTGCTTGGAAAATGTAAGTTATGTAAGTAAGCGAGGATTTTAAATATGGTATAATAATTCAAAGCAAAATAAGGCCTAATAAATCTTAAACAAACGAGACATTTTTAGCTTTCACATTCTTAGTACCTAATAATATTTATAGAATCAAACTAATAAGTCTAATTATGTTTATTTATAATGAATTATTCGTGACACTTAATACATAGGTGTGGAAAATGTTTAAATCTGTTTTACAATATTAAATCATATTATATCATGAATCATTTCGCAAGTACAGTGTTGCCAGCATTTTACTGCGAAATTTTGCAATAAAAAGTATATCATTTCCCCTGAAATATGACATCACGGATTGTAGAGCGGGAGCTCTGACTGCACTTTACGACTTCATAAAAGTAGTTGTATTTTTTATTACCTGCATAACTACATTTGAAATTCAAATGTAGCAATCGATTCTGTATTACGTCATCATTTATTTGCAAGTTATGGATAAACTACATAATGTGTCGTACTCGTATGAGTGCTGTTAACATAATGGCAATGGATTTATTTCTAGTTAACTTAAAACTGCAGGGGCTTTAAGATCGGCCTTCGATATTTTAAGGATTGATTGATGTCAATAGGGTGCCCCTCTCCTTATTTTTATGGTGGGTGAGCAAACATGAAGCAATCCCAGCTACCTAGCTTTGGAAACTACAGCGCAATGCAATTCTCAAAGTAAATGAAAATCTTGATATAAATAATTTTGAACAATGCTGTCAACCCCAGGAGTTCAGCTACGTATAATCCTTTATGCACAAGAAGCATTTCTGATACGACGGTTTTTACTATATTTCCATTAAAATTTATGTCTTATTTCCAGTTCCATGCGGAAGCGATTCGTTCAAATAATATTATTATTTGCTCCAAATGGAAAACGTTAAAGATAATACCTTTTTCATCAAAAGTAATTTATTCCGTGTAACCGTAACTCCATTTACCGTTGAAAAGGTCATATTTTTATTATAGATTGGTGCAATTTGGCGGAAAAGCCTTCGATGCTCATGTTTCTACTAATTTATTACGCTCATAACATTTTAGACGACAAAATGAAAAATGTTGAGTCCGTCATAAATTGTGGCGAGTTCCAATTTGGTTAGCCTTGAAACTTCAAGCGCCGTACTTGGTTGTAAATAAAGGCATAATTCATAAATTAAACCTTATCTTTTGTTGACATTTATGAGTTTTGCTTAATAATAAGAAACTACAAGAATGAAATTCATCGCTAAATTGTAAAGATGGGTTCAAGCTGTAACATGGCGGGACCGTACTTATTTCTTTGTCCAAGAAAACTTGTTCAGACAAAAGCAATACACCAAACCGGAGATACGAAAGAAAAGTAAAATTATTGTATCTTAACGAAATAAATGGGGCAAGTAGTGAATGTTCCGGCGATATAGCGCGCCGCCCAGCTTCACCCCTTGTTTTGAACAAAACTTACTCATACGGGGACGGTTTTAGGCCGAGAGCCAAATAAGCACTTTTAAAATTTTCTCCCAAATACCTTTCTTGAAATTATTTTTGCCTATTTAAAATTTCGTATCTAGGTTTTAACTCAAACTCAGATTTATACGGAAACTTTTAGATTTATTTTTAAAGTTTTTGACACCTGGTTAAAACTTGATGTTGAAGATATTCCAGAAATATAACACGTACCGTGTTTTATAAGCACTTGGAGTTGGAAATGCATCGTTCTGCAGACGTTTATTTCAAGTTATAAAAACAAGTTCTAAAAATTGGGTCAAAAGCCAGCACTTTTGTTCTATAGTTTCTTCAAGTCTGACACAATATCGCTATAGTATAATAGTAGTAGTATAATAGTATTGGGAACGACTGAGTCGTATTAGTATAATAGTAGCTGGGAACTATTTTTTTTGTTGTTTCACATTCATTTGAAAAACTTAAAATAGGGTAGGTGACTCTAAAAATCAAAGCAACTCAAAATATAATTTGGCAATTAATTGAAAATAAATCGAGTTTCAAGCCCAAAATAACGTTTTTTAGAGGTTGGTGTCTTGGAATTACTATTTTAATGGCGTCATCTACCCTATTATTATTTTTATAAATAGGTTAACCGGTTAATTCACTGTTTTCAATTATTAAACATACTTTTCTGTTATATGTTGAGACAGTACAACAAACAAGTAAAGTAAAAGCTTTATGTGATGTAAAAGCTTGTAAAAAATGCAATTTTGTGTTTTTAGCTGCTTAACTGAAAATAATGTTTCAGTTTCTCTAGCTAATTATGTAACATATTAAAAGTGTTATAAGAGATATGGCTCCAGTACACATTTACTACAAGCTTATTTTGTCTATTTCTTTATACAAACATGACAGTGCCAAATTTCATAAGCTGCATTTTCATTTTTACCTCGACGTGACAACCGTTTTGCGCCATATCGTAGTATAATAGTATCCAACGATATGGCGCAAAACGGTTGTCAAATTATATTTTGAGTTGCTTTGATTTTTAGAGTCACCTACCCTATTTTAAGTTTTTCAAATGAATGTGAAACAACAAAAAAAACAGTTCCCAGCTCCTAGCCTACTGTCAGTCCCGCGATAGCATCGTCGCTCGTCGATCGCGGCGCCTTTATCAGCCATTTTCCCTTCATATCCGATATTATTTTATACCGAGGCCCCAGGGCTCCTGCACCCTATTTTTCACAAACGATGGGAAGCTTGTAAGAGATTGGATCCGCTCGCATCTCGAGTGGAAACTTCGCATACGCTAACTTGATGGGCATACAATATGGCGACCGTGTTTATGATTATGATTAAGCATGTTAAAACGCTATTCTCAATTAATTTATAATCTGGCTTTCCTACATTGATAAATCACAAAATAATGTTTCACTTGTAATCAATTCAGTTCTCAAGATTTATATTAAGTTCAACTATATCATCGAACAAAATGTTCCATTTATTGTTTTTTTATATGACATTGGCAGAATGATCAAAACTAGCTTTGCTTACAACTATAGAAATTAGAATTGATTCAGTTCTGGACTAAGCAAAATACCGTGTCCCCGTGCCTCTTTAAAAAGTTCTTCTGATGGAATATTCAATTATCAAACTGTAGGAATTTCAATTGGTGGGTTTCTGATTATTAATCATCATTTGCCTGCCTTTTCCCAACTATGTTGGGGTCGGCTTCCACTCTAACCGGATACAGCTGAATACCAGTATTTTAAATGGAGCGACTACCTATCTGACCTCCACAACCCAGTTTATACTGGGTAATTAAATACGATACCACTTGGTAAGACTGGTTGTCAGACTTTTTGGGCCACTGAGTGTAACGACTGCCAATGATGTGCAAATGACAGCCGGGACCAACAGCTTACGTGCTTTCCGAGGCATGGAGGAAACCCGGTATGTATGGGTGGTCACCCATCCACAGACCAACCTAGGCAAGCACGGCTTAACCTAAAGATTGGCCCGGGCGGCTGTTATTATTTAGTTAGATATTACATAGTAATTGCACCGAAGCGGATTGAAGACATCTCATTTGTTAACGACAACATTTTACCCCACCTATAAGGTCTTTATAGAGTATAACTAAATGTTCAGTGCAAAGTAGATGGTCGACTTGGTTTCGACACCATCATCAAGTGATTTTGGGAAATACTGTAGTTCACGTAGAAACCTACAAACACTTTCATTACTGTACTTTGCGTATGCAGCGTATTGTTACATAGTCATCATCAATCCTGTTTTATTTGATGGGTAAGGCAGATATACTCATCAATCACATTACACCTGTTAAATTGAAGAATTTAAGAAATTCCTATGCACAAAATGTGATCATTTGATTAGAAGTAGATACATCATTAAAATGTTTGAGACCAAATCAAAAACCACTATAATATAACCCAAATAGTTAATTTTGGTCTAGGGAAGAAAAAAAAAGTTAGTTTTGTAAATAGTATTTTACTTAAAGTGTTAACTTTTCTCAGAATACGTTTGCCAATATTGAGAAATCGAATGAAATGGGAATTGATATACTTCGCTGCGATGCGTCGAGCAAAAGATTTAAAAAAGTTTAAATGTGAATTACATCTAAGTACTGCCACGTACTTATCGCCCTCTGTATATTTTATCTTAAGCATTCAGGTAAGTCTGAAAAAACCTCTGACTTCTTACAAAAACAGCTACGGTCGAATAAACACAACCATTTTCCTGAAAACTTTTAAAAACTCCAAAAAGTTTTAAACACCAACCTAAATATTCATATTTCGAAAGTAGACCTTCTAAAAACAACGAAAAATTTATGAAAAATAACAAGAGGCTTACACCTGTTTAAATAAGCACCGGACCGCTCCAGCAATCCTTTAAATACAGAAACCCTTCGGCCGCTGCGTAAAAAGATTCCCCAGTAAAAAGTACAGCGGGGTTCGTTGGACCTCTGCCATCCCGCCCGCCGTGCCCGCTGTCTGTTTAGAATGGAAACAGTGAAATGGCGCAGATTCAACCCTTTTTGTAGCTAAAAAGATTGGATTGCATTCGCCTGACGCTAACATTTATGTGGGTAAGACAATGCTCTTTGTGTACGACGCACAGACAAGTTATTGAGGTATTCATTTGAATTTGTGCGCAATCTAGAGCTGAATACAAATGGGCGTGTTTACTTATAAACACAATACCAAGTTACTTGTTCCGAATCGTACAGACAACAATACGTTGCTAGTAGTGCAACACCCAGTCTATTTTAACATGACTCAACAAACAAGAACACGAGTTTACACATTCAAATAAGATCATAACAAGTATAAGATCTCGGTATTAACAGTTATAATTTGGATTAAAGCTGACAGCGTGTCTAATGTGTGACAGTATCGCGGAGATCCGAGGCGAAGTTACGCCCAAACCGTGTCGGGATGAACCGGGCCGGCGGGACCCCGGGTGGCCGGACCAGCCGCAGCGGGGGGTTACACAAATTAAATTACGAAAAACGGTCGAATCAATGTCTGGCGCTTACGTAGCGTACCGACAGACTGACAAATATATACGGAATCAAATTGCTGTGAACGCGCGGTTTCGGGAAAATTGCGTGCGTGTCGATTTTGTTGTGATTTGTTCAAGCTATAAAAGAATTGGGCGGACGATACGTGTTGCTAGATTGGATTTGTAAAACCCGAACCGGGATTAAAATATCTAGTTTTATAGCATTGTAGGTATAATAATATGACACGTTCTGAAACGTGTAGGTACTGTAACTAATCAAAATTAACTTCAAAATTAAACACGAGGGTACTTACCACAATTTCCAATTGTCAGTAGTTTCCAATATGGCGGAGGTCACAAAGCCTACCGATATTTGGGCACTGCTCCAAAGCTTATAATTCTAATTGCAAATGAAGTTACGGGCATTAATTGAGCCCAAAGATTTGCAGACTTCATTAGCAGTTAAGTAGTAGAATTTTATGATGAGAAAATTATGTGATTCATTCGTCGTAATTAGTAATCATTTAAATTGTAAGGTCAAGATGGTCGCTCTCTTGCTATAATTAGAATGGTTTTAGTTTCCTCTCGTGAAAACTCCGAAGTATCAAGCAACGTATGTTCGTTTTGTAAGTTACATAATTATTGACATTCAATCTGCGGGATAGTAACGTTACCCAAGAATATATATTATACAGGGTGTAAACAACCTCATCAAGAAGCAGTCAACCAAGCATTCTGTACATCAAACTAAGTAACTTTACGCAAAAGTTATTTGTTGTGAAATATCATGTTTTGTGGTAGAACTCAATGTAACGCACTCAAAACATTATGCTGATGGATGAATTGAATAGAATGGGGTTTGTGAAGGTGTTATAGGTAAACATCTTCCAATATAACCTTGTATTAAAAAAAAAACTTATCAGAAAGTTGGAACTTTGGACCCCGATATCTCCGTAACTAGAAGATTCTCAGGTATGGTGTGAAACAAAGAAATGATCGCAATGACGGGGAGAACAAGTGCCTTTCGGCTTCGTTAACAGGTACTTTACACCCTCTACAATACCAATACAATTAGTTTCGACAGTCCAACAATATTTATGCCTTTGTTTACATTGCCTGCCAAAAAATCAACAGTAATTTTATTGTTCTCTTAACATATAAGATACGCTGACGCGCCGGCGGCGATTCTAAGCTAAACTTTCAGGAGCACTAACCTAACCAAAAATTTATTCCGTACCACACCTAGCTACGCATTGTTAATCGCAGCTGTAGCGTGAAATATTACAAGGATTCGCGTAATTTCTTTTCTAGCCTTCACGAATTACACAAATACTTTTTACGACCTAGGCAGCAAATGATCTTTTTCAGCAGCCTACATTACGACTTGCCCAAGATGAATGACTGTTATAATGCTTTTCATCTCTCGTGAGGAAATCAGCGCTGGTTAATGCCCGCAATATTGTTGCAGAGACAAATTGTTACAACACATGTTAGGAGTTATGCTAGCCTGGTAGTCGCAGTACGGGTGTTTGGAATGGATGCTGATAAAATCTTATTGTTAAATTGGTTAGGGGATTGTAGCTTTACCTAAAAGAACAGTATTTTATTTTGAATTGGTTTCAAAAGGAAAATGTGGATTCGTATTTTTATGTTAAATTGCGTTGTTATCGTGTTGAAAATCAGACGTGTTTTGTTAAAATTTATTTTTATGTACGATACTGAAATGTCTAACAATTATAATATTGTATTGTATTGTATTGTATTGTACAACGGACTGGTGTCCGCAACTCCACGTCAAAGCGCGTATTTTGCGTATGGGCTATAATCCACCACGCAGGCCCAGTGCGGGTTGGTAGATGTCACATGTCTTCGAATTTTTGGTTCTAGGACATGCCGGTTTCCTCACGATGTTTTCTTTCACCGTTTTTGAGAGCAGTGGCGATGAAATAAATTACACAAAGTAATGCGCCTGACTGGGTTCGAACCCACGACTTACTGTTCGGAAGTCGGGGCCGCCACCACTGGGCCACCGCTGCTCTCAATTATAATATATACTGGTGGCAGTCATGTTTAAAATGCCCATTGTTGAAATTACCAGTCACTATGCCAGTACCTTTATCTAATCGCCTCTCTCAACAGTATTGTTCAAGTGATAACCAACCAGTGGTGACGAACGTCATAATACCAAAGCCCCAAACAACAACGCAAGCACCCATCCTCCACCAACATTTGGGGGAAAAACTTGTGTTATATGAAAGTTAGCGCGAACTCGCCGATGTGCCGCCACACGTGCACTTTATGGTGGCGACGAGACTGACATTTTTTCCCTCCAATGCACGCCCCTTCATGAATATCTGGGAACTGGGAACTGGGGACTGGGGTCAGGGGCGGGAGGGGAGCACTTTCAAAGTTTAAGCGGAAGGACGTGGCTTTTTTAATTTTTGTGGAGTATGTGACTTCATTAAGATGTAACTAACTTGCAGAGTTAATGAGAGGACTTCATGTGGTGTTTTGCTGCAGGAATATGAAATTTAAGCAACTGGGTTTGCGGAGCATGTGAAAATAGTAATTTGAATATGTTTTTGTACTTTTAAACAAAGTAAGTGATCCAACTACTTTAGACATACGAAAACTAAAGTCTCATTTACGATTTGAACTGCAATAATTCGTTAAGTAATTTATCAATTACGCAAACCGAATTTTTAGATTGAACAGGTGGTTTCATTATTCTATTTATTGCATTTACAAATATGTATAAAGACGATTCAACTACAAAAGGCAACCTAAGGATTAACACACAGTAAAAGTTAAAAAATGTAAGCCACATTCAGGCGTTGAGGATCATCCGCACAGTGCTGAAACATTCCAAAGACAAGTATGTGTGATATTTTCAGCAATGCTTTCTATTTTTGCTGTAAACCACAGACTTGACTTACAATTCTGTCTAGCCTTTTTTTTTTTTTTATTTAGGATGGGAAATCATCAAATGACTTCTCCCACTCTGGGCGGAGCAGGAGGGAGTGTCAGACTCTTACTGACTAAAACCCATCCATGTTCCTTCCTCGCCCTTTACGTTCCGGGGCCGCGGTATCTCTTTCGAACAGTCCCGCAACCCCGGCAGGCTTCGGCCCTTGCGGGCCCCTCTCTTCTGCTGACATCTCTTTGAGGCGCGCGTGGAACACGAACGCGCCGTCGACACGGCCTGTCGTCACTAGACGGACGGACGGCTAGCTAGCCCATAGCTAACCGTCCACAGGCCCGCATCTACGGTGGCCGGTAGCCACCACGTGGCCCCCGACGCCCGGTGCGTCTCCCGAGGCGGCCGGGAAGAGAGGCTCTCTCCCTCTCTCGTTCCGCCACCTCCTTCGCTAGCATGACTGCTTCGCAGAAGGAGGTGACGGCTTCCCATTCCGTCTCGCTCCGGACCATGGATTGAACCAGGGCCGGACGCGAGAGGTCGCCGCCGCCGATCGCCACTACGAGGACACGGCGGTGCTCCGCCCACGCAGGGCCGACTTCCACCGTGTGCTCCACCGTGTCCTCCGGTCGATCCTCGCAATTCTGTCTAGCCTAACATCTAACGTCTTTGCATAACATTGTTGACTTCGGCTTCTAGACTAACTGAATTCTGCTGAATACCAGTGTTAGTTACCAGTACTAGTTAACTGCCCATCTAACCGCATGTCGCTGTTATCATTTAATTTTAGCCTTATGTTCAACCGTACTGCAAAAGAAACCTCTCAAAACATTTGTAGCTTACCCTTTCGCCTCCATCTTGCACAGACACGAATCAAGTTTCGTAATAAAATTGGTAATCGATTTATTGGTCCTAATATTTGCGATGCCACCAGCAAACAATCCCAACTTTCTTCATGCAAACTCCATACAAAGTTCATGCAAACTTTGCCGACACCTATTTAAAAGTTTTTTCGAATATGTTCAGTACACGACACGTGTTGCAGACAACTTTGTTGATGACACTTTGATGGATTTCTGAACTGTTTTTTTCTTGTTGTGAATAATAATAGAGAAGAATGTTTGTCATGGTGGGAGTGTGATTATGTTTTGATTTTGTTGTTTGTGATAGCTTATCAAGTATTTCTACTTACGTGTTTATAGTTTGTTGTACGACTACTTCTTTGGAGCAGTGGTCGCTACCGGTCCTGCCGAATATGGGGTTCTGCGTTTGATTCATACGTAAGGCAAAGTGGTATAGGCTTTTTGATCAGGAATTCTACAATAACAGTCCCGAGTCAGATCTTGTGATCGGTTGATAGCAAAGAGCTCGCACCCTATGGAACTTAAATAAGCGACGTGTGGGTGCAGCTGTTGAAGCACAAACAGGGTGTAAACAACCTCATCACCAAGCATTCTGTACATCAAACTAAGTTACTTTACGCAAAAATTATTGCTGGAAAACGGACAGAACAGACTTTTAAATTTACTGGGGTGAAAAATCATGTTTTGTGGCAGAAAACAATGTAACGCACTCAAAACATTGTGCTGATGGATGGATTGAATAGTACGGGGGTCGTGGAGGTTTTTACAGTAAAATCTTATAGTAAAAACTTGTACTAAAAAAAAGACTTGTAAAGAAATTCGAACATTGACCCCCCTTATTTGCGTAACTATAAGGTTTCCCCGGTGATGATGTAGAACAAAAAAAGATATCGCTGCGTTATGAGGCTTTTTACACCCTCTATAGCTCTGCTATCCTTGCGGGGTAACAGGCATGATTTAATCTGTCTATGTGGTCGGCGTAAGTACTCACTTGCTTCGGAATAACCAATTTAATCTTGGCTTGAAACGATCCCAGGTAAAGCAATCGGGAAAGGCAGACTCCGGCAAATGGTTTTGTATTTTTAATTCCCACAAATACTTGAACATGTCCGTTTTATATTTACCACTTGACCCTTGCAAAGTGACCACTCGAGAGTTAGAATATCTTTCCACTCATGTGTGGAACAAAGCGGTCAACCCATTCTGAGGCCGCCATAACATTAATTGTATTTACGTAAAAAGGTAAAACGTTAATAACATTAACATAAAAGACCGTAGGACGCAATGTAACTCGATCCCGACTGACAAGAACGAGGTTATGTGTTTCACATTCGCGTTAACAATGACACGTATCCAGTTACGTGCTTTTGTTGTTTCCCAACGTCAAATGTATGATGTCTCCAATTTTTTATTATTGTTGTTGTAACTAAATATTTTGTGGATTTCATAAAACGACGATTTTCTGGGTTACTTTAAGTTTGGTTTAGTTCAAAGTATGAGGTGGAATTGGATTTCAAATGTATGTAATTTTTTTTTCGGAAATAAACAGATTTTATTATTATTATTATTTTTTATTATTTCAAAAAAGTAATGGTCCGATCATTGTGGCTTCTAGATATTTTCTGGAAAAATCAGGATTCTGAATTAGCTGATTTAGTATAGAAAATCTAGAGTACTGATTTTTAACTGTGAACAGGATTGAAAACATTTATGAACTATTGTTATCAATTATCCATCGAGACTTCCTGATTTTTCTATGTATGAAATCTTCTAAATAATGAAGAATTTGAGGAATTACTAAATTGTGAGTGAAAATATTCAGTAATTCAGCAACGCGTCCCACATGCCCACGGCCCATTTGGGACGAGTTGATGAAAATCAAAATAAATAATTTTTCCATGAGGTATCAGTTGGCAGGCTTCATAAAGGTCTAATTAACTTTACCATATAATTATAACGTCTAGCAAAAACCTGCTCATGCTGATTCAAATAAAAGCATGTTTCACACACAATCCAGCGCACCTTACCACAATACACCCCATTCAGCTCAAACGTATCGAAAGTCGACTCAATCATCATGTGTAAACAGCTTTCCAATTTGTTTGTCAGCACACCATTACGACCAGACAACCGAGGGTATCAACCAATGATTATTTCCATCGCCGCGCTTAATGTCATCCCTATACTGAAGCAGGAATGGAACGTAAACACTCGATTAGTTTCCATCGGTTGTTGACAGAATTATTGGATCGGGATTTGTTAAAGGAATGAGTGTTAATGGGGTATTGGTTTTGTATGCGGAAACTGTTCTGTGGATTCCAATCTGTTTAGTCGTTTAGGAGATTATTTGCTGCTGTGGTAAGTTTTAGTTAGACAGAAGTATAGTTTCTTTCTACTTTTCTGCTGTAAAATCTTTAAAAGTTAAGCCATCAGATGTTTCGAGATTGGAATTTAATCGATTTAGCGCTAAGTTTTGGATTGCAGATTGGTTTGACATTTTTCACATTTCGTTTTTCTATAACGTTCTTTAAATGATCAAAACTGCAGTTTATATTCTTCAGGGAAAACTTGTCTGCTTTTTTGAATCATCATCTGCCTAGCCTTTTCCTAACTATGTTGGGGTCGGCTTCCAGTCTAAGCGGATGCAGCTGAATACCAGTATTTTACATGGAGCGAATGCCTAGCTGACTTCCACAACCCAGTTCATACTGAGTAATACGATACCACTTGGTAAGACTAGTTGTCAGACTGTTTGGGCCACTGGCTACCTGTAACGACTGTCAAAGATGGACAAATGACAGCCGAGACCAGCAGCTTAACGTGCTTTCCGAGGCACGGAGGTAACTCGGTATGCAAGGGTGGTCACCCATCCACAGACCAACCTAGGCAAGCACGGGTTAACCTAAAGGCCGACCCGAGCGGCTGTTATTATTTAGCCACGAGCTCTTGATTTTTTGAATAACAACCCTTTATTGAATGTTTGTTTAGAAATAGAAGATATAATTGAGCTGCAGTGAATTAATAATCATTGTACTTTGATAATCCCCATGAATTTCCTGATCATACAGTCCACGTTTCAGTCCTTAGTTTTCTCGTACGTAGGTACCTGTAAGATAAGGGTTAGGCGCTTTCACTTTACATTCACGTACAAACAGAATCGCTTACGTATTCAATGCTTAACACGGATAAGTTTAATCAAGATGTATCGATACAGCTACCGGAGTACGCACTGAAGTCACAGTCGAGAATAGTTATACTCGTAGTTACAGAAGTTCTATTGTCTTAGACTCTAGTAGTGCTCTTCTGAAGGTAACAGTCACCAAATCGCAATGATAGATCATAGCGACACGACTGGATGAAGTAAGATCTACACAGAATGTAAAAAGACTTAACGAAGCTGAAAGGCACTTGTTCTCCTTGTCATTGCTTTATTTGTTCTGGACCATACCCAGGGAACCTTCTAGTTACGGAGTTATTGGGGGTCAAAGTTCCAACTCTTTCACAAGTTTTTTTTTAAAGTAAGTTGCTTACTTTGAACACCTTCACGACTCACGAACTACTGAATCCATCCATCAGCACAATGTTTTAAAGTAAGTTGCTTACTTTGAACACCTTCACGACTCACGAACTACTGAATCCATCCATCAGCACAATGTTTTAAGTGCGTTACATTGAGTCTTACTGAAAATTGAGATTTTTCACCTCAAAAAAAAAAATAATTTCCCAACCAACTTTTTTGCGTAGGGTTACTTAGTTTGATGTACAGAATGTTTCGTTGACGGCTTCTTGAGAGTTTATTTTCACCCCGCATGTATAATCGGTGACAGTTGGCGTCACTTTGGCCATCTAAGGATGTGTTTTTTCATGTGAGAACATGGAAACTATATACACATAGTGAGTAACCTGTTCTAGTATGGGTTGCGATGCCTGCGGTTCGCAGTTGTCTCCAGAAGTGGACCTTTATACTTAAGAATGCTATGAATAAATGTGTATTGTATACTCGTAACTGTAGTTCTTATGACATAAAAGTGAAGTGGTATATAACAGAGCTGTATGGGGTGCCATTCCACTACATTTTACAACACATTCTAGAGAGTCGTTAGAAACTATCTCTCTGTATATTATGTACTACGGTTATTACGCGTTAACGCCAGTGTTTAACATCGACATTTACATTTTTAATTAAAGCGAGCCGCCTCCGTGGGCGTCGCTTTAGATTCATTGGATTATACCTACATTATACAGGTGAGCCAGTTCTTGCTTTATATTGAGCACAGTTTTAGTTTCATTATGCTGAGGTAGGTACAGGTTTCTACTAGATACTATGCAAATACCGGGCCAAAATGATGAGGATGAAAATAT
This sequence comes from Xestia ashworthii, assembly GCA_950022955.1. Taxonomy (NCBI): domain Eukaryota; kingdom Metazoa; phylum Arthropoda; class Insecta; order Lepidoptera; family Noctuidae; genus Xestia; species Xestia ashworthii. Next base: position 909,154 of record OX465556.1, on the reverse strand, counting down.
AAGAGAAAATCTTTGGAAGATTTTTCAGACAAAATGTAACATTACACCCACTTTGATCCAGTTGTTATGCTGTGATGAACATTCAAAATCAAAATCAAAATATTTTATTTCACATAGGCCTAGATGGGCACTTATAAAACGTCGAAAAAGGTTCACGGTTCGCGTTGGTCGATTCCATGGAGAAGAACCGGCAAGAAACTCCATGGTTACTCTTTTCAAATCATTTAAAAAAAAAATATTATTATGTTACCATAAAACATTAGTACTAAAGTATGGGGGGACAGCGTAGGCCCGACAATAGGTCGTTGCTTGCTATACAAAAAATGTAAAACAAAAGGAATATTTAACAAAAAATAAACAACATCCGGGAATCTAAAAAGCCTACAATGTTCACTCATTCACAAATAATAGGTAAAAAAGCATCATACAAAGGTAAGCAAATTAAAAAAAAGAATATTTTATTAAAGAACTAAATTAAAAAAGTGACACAAATATTGTCATCAGTGCTGTAACTATTCTGAGCAAAACATGAGAAAAAAAATGATTTGAAAACTACTGTAAAAATCTGAATCAAAAGAAGAAGAATAATGAGATTGAGAATAGTTAGAGACATCCACAAATCTGTGCCGTTTATGAGCTACCAAGGAAGCCGCATGCGCAGAAGGAATCATAGCCAAACTTCTTTGTCATTGAAGGGGTAAGCTGATAAATCCATTTAATTTACGATAACTGTCATAATATTTTACAACATATATTATGTGAATACGGAGGTGAAATGCAAGCATTAGAACTTCTCTACCTAACTTTCCTAAGAATCGGCCTTCCCCGGAAAACATTGGAACACAGTGGCTGCAAGGGGAAATAGGTTGTGTCAACCTGTAATTGTGCGATCAATGCGTTACGGATCAACTAGACACTTCAGCACAAAATCAGTCTGGTGTCCACAGTTCGCCTGCACCTACTGTTTTGACCAGACTCCGAGTAATTTCCCATACTACAATAATATACCTACCAAGCCTAAGAATCAAAAGCGTGATAGGTCCCACACCTACCAGATTAAGATTCTGCATGTAAGCACTATAACACCAACACACAGGGTTAGAAGGTCCGCAGATATCATTTATCTTGTGAATAGATAAAGCGGAGAGCAGATCTGTCGGGTGATCGATCGTTACTTTAAAGCGATTGTGTGCTAACCGCTCATATTTCACTGTTGGATTTTCCTATCAACGGTTTTAAGTATGACTGATGATTTTGAAGGCTTATTGCTGGTGTTTAGTAGGTCAGACAGCTTTTGGCGTGTTTTATCTTTGAGATTTGCATTGCAAAATTAAATTAACAATTAATTTTCGTGGATTGCTTGCTCTTATCTATATACTTCATTTACTTCTTCAATTGTTTTCTAAAATAGTCTCTGAACCATTTCAAGTGGTTTACGAGAAACCTTTGAGTATATAACATAATTTAAGTGTATTTTGACCTGGACTTATTTCAACCTGTCATCACTTTTCCTGACAATCAAAATTATCTTACAAAGCCCGACTGTGATGAAAGGATAAAGGGTTTACTCACAAACAGACAGACATTTAGCTTTATAATAGGAATTAATTCGTTTTAATACGGACTGGGTCCGCATCACAAAGATTAATTCGGATTTAATTAAGTAAAAACAGATATTTTTCAACTTACCGACTCGATACTGATAGATTCGAGCCTCGAAATAAGCGACGAAATAAAAAAACTGCCTCTAAAATAAACAGACCATCATTTATTTCGCCCTGGATGACATACGCTATACGAGAATATTAGGTCCCTCAGCATATTGTTTTAATATTTATATTATTTTCCCCATTAATATAATCCATGCTTCTACCCATCAGTTGAATACTGCATAAGTGCTTGACAAAATCCCGTATATTACCTTATACGACATCCGGAAGACACGACACTTATTTTATAACGAACCCTATATGTTATAAATAACTCACCCTATTTTAGTTTCCCGTGAGTCACCGATATCCGCTTGTTTCCGAGACCAACTAAACTGAGAGGTGGGGTATAATCCCATTTAACAGCTCTCAAAAATAAACCTTTTAAAATATATGTCTCAAAATTAATTTCAAAAAGCAACGTAAAAGAAATAAACTTATTTTAAGCTGAATGAAGGTATCGTTTCGCATGGAGATTGGATTGGAATATTGCTTTTTTTTCAAAGCAAGAAATTGAGAATTGTGTATAATAAGTATACTTTGATAGTATTTGCTGAGTGATAATGGTTTGATACTATTAGTTCACCTACGTTTAGCCAGCCAGTGTACGCCTGACATGTTAATTTTTTCAGCAACGTTTAAATTAAAACCCAATGTTCTTTTTTGTACTGTGTTTCAACGGACACTATATTCCCACTCCATCCAGCTCTCCCAACAAAAACAAAACAGTGGTGTGTTCCTAACACTTCTCCCTAAAAACGAATTCAGCTCACATCTGGCGATGAAGCGTACAACAGATGAACAGACAAAAGAATCGTCCACACTAACTAACAATGTGTGCCAAATATGTCTGTCGGGTGTCTTGCGGAGTTGCGGTAAAAACAGAGAGTGGTGTAATTAATCGGGTGACCGCTGCACTAGGGGTAACGAACACACGAACATAGAGTAGATACGTACAGAAGGCTCAATACTCGTACAACGAGAGTTACGTTCACAGGAATAATCCCCCTGTCAGGACCTGCTTGCTGAATTTCGAATATGGTGGCCAATCGACGACTAGCCATCGGCACGATAGATATTATAGCATCATAATTTGCCTACCCTTTTCCAATTATGTTGGGATCGACTTCCAGTCTAACCGGATTCAGCTGAATACCATTATTTGACATGGAGTGACTGCCTATCTGAACTTCACATCCCATTTACCACTCACACCTAACAAGTGTGAGTTAAAACCCAAGAGCACTCTCCTTTCCCTAATTCTCACAGTCCTATGGGGCGGCAATAAGACACAATCGGAGAGAAATCAGGGTGAAGAACCAAATCCATAACATCCTTTTCAAGACACGGGGGTAACATACCGCCATCTACCGAACTCCGGAATGCTTCTGAGAATTCTTAAAGGAAAAACTCACGCACAAATAGACTTGCGTCTACGTGCAGCGAGCGCAAGTGCACTTGTTGTAACTGTCATTTGTACCGTGTGCTTGGCCCTATTTTCTCTCGTTGTTTAGAGCCGAATTTCTGGACTTGTCTATTCTGTGTCGGAGAGCAAGTGTGAGCGTTTTGACGATGTCAGTGTTTTGGCGGATTGGGGAAGTATTTGCTGGTTTTTATGGTAGAGTGGTGTAGTTTCGGAATTAAAGCATCACGTAGTAGGCTAGGGCTTACGTGGTTCGGGAGTGGAAAAGATTCTCGAGATGCCCTTCTTGAGACAATCATTAACGCTGCAAATGTGCTTCGTGTGACTTTCAGCCTAGTGCAACTAATGCTTTTACTTTCTAATCTCGGCACCTTTAAACCTGTACTTTAACTTATTATCTGAATAAACATGCCAATTCGTTGCGGCCCTAACTATTAATGTTAAAATGTCCAATTTGTCTCTTTGTTGTGCAGACAAGAATAGAGTACTGTTCCGGCTTAAAGCAGGACCCGGATTCAGATTGTAGCCCAAAACACGTTCACACAAACTCGAATCAAATAATAAACCAAATACAGGTCCTTCTAATTCCAAATTCCTGTACAACTGTACACCATCACACAGTGTAATTACTCTCATTCGTTCATTTAAATATTTAATTGCTAGTGGTACGAGAGTGAATGAAAGCTTTGAACCACGTGCGACCACTAAGCGCCTGCGTGGGCCACTGTGTACGGGCAGTTGAATAGTGGCGGTGGTTTGTGGAACTTATAACTGAATTTATGCGACCATGCTAGTTATGTATAGTAACGGACGGCATTTGAGATGAGATGTATAATTATTATGACAATGACAAAACCTTCATTGATTCGTCTTTCAGGAAAAACTTTTCGCATTTCTAAGATTTGAAACCAGGTAAGTTAAACATCATAGGACTGATTATATTTTTCTTGCCGTTTTCTTAATACTTTATGTAATTTGGAGTCGGATTGGCGCAGCATTTCTTCTTCCTTACTTCTACTGTTAGTCGTTACTTTAGTTCTGACTTGTAATAATGTACTTTTAAAGATGATAATTATAGCTCGGAAGGGATTCCGAGCTATATCATCTTTAAAAGTACATTCAGCCCGACCCGAGCTGTGCTTGTTTTTTATGACCTGTCTACCCTACAAATTGTTTTAAACTGTGTATGATTATTTTATAGTCTAGTTTTAAGATAGCTTATAAGTGGATCAACATCCAGACAAACCTATTGAGGTTTTTGTGATGTTTCAATATTAATATTTTGTTTTGTTCTTTATTTATTAAACAATAAAAAAATATATTAATGCAGACTGGTATTGCGTCAATATCGTTGAAATACAACCCGAATATAATTCCTGTAACAGAAAAATTTCGGTAGCATTTTCAGAAAATCATTTCTGCACCTAATTACCGCTGAAAAAGTTACTGAATAGTCTCTAATCACAACGAATATAAACAAGACCGACCACGTTTCTAACTTACGACATAGACTAGTGAACATGATTACTTCCCAACATTTATTTCAAAGTTACGGTCACATCCTCAAACTTCTCCTCACAACGTGCCCGCTCCTCAAAGCCGGCGATACAGCAAAAAGGCTGGACCATCACAATTACCGACTTCCACTACATAAGCCTAACTCAAGTCGCAGCATCTCGCAGCAAAACATAGGGGCTTCTGGCCCACTTTACATCAACTGAGACACTAGATGTAGGGCATCAGAAGGGCCACATGACTCAATCATGGAAAAAATACAGAGGATTAACCAAATGGAAAGCTATCGAAAGATGGCAAATATGTGTGGATGTCGGGTTACCCAACCTGATGAAGCATGGAAACTGGCTAGATTACTCCACTTCCTTTTATGCAAAAGTCGGTAGACAAATCGAAAGAGTAGGTATTAGTTCAGTCGTAGGTAGCAGTTCAGGACTGTCCCATATCCGATGCTAAACATGGGCCTTCTGTACCGTTTTGTTCTGTGCCGGAGCTCACAAAACGTCTTAAATCCGGAAAAATCCTGATACGTCCGGCCCGAGCCGCTCGGAACTGGTTATTTCCTGTCTTTAGATTAAGATGGCCGACCGTATCGTTCTATCACACTCGGCGTCCGCACACTCGGGCGTCAGAGAGGGACAGCTAATGGTTATTTCATGATAGATTTCGATACGTCGAAAAACGTTGGTGGCGGCTATCGCATCAACACTTGAGCCTGATTAAATGACGGTCGGGGTCGTTAGGAGCCCGCGGAAATTTGTTTCTGGCCCGCCTTTTCCCGATTCGGAAGTAAATAGTGCGGATTATACGAGCTGTGGTGTGCCGCCGGCGATAGCGCCTCTATGGAGTCTGTCGGACGAATCATTGATTCGGACAAATCTTGGATTGTGGAGAGAAGGAAAACTCAGTGGTCGAGATATTCATGGGATCTACCCCGTCTGTATGATTTGATGGAGCGGTTTGTGGCAGTACGTGAAAAATAGATAAGGGCATAACTGAGTGTTGGGGATCGGTATTGAAATATAAATATTCTACAAGAATATAAGATACTCGTATCTAAAAGGTTGATAAAACTCGGTAACATTTCTTCCATAAATATGAAATATGTAACAAACTCCAGAAACATGGCAGGTGTGCCTAGTTTATTTGATGATATAAATATCTGACTATTCATACAATTCTCGGCAGTACAATAATAACGAATCCATTTTAATAGCAGATTACTTGTTATCAAAAAAGTATAGCAGCTTAGCAATACGATTGGGAGTTAAAACAGCCTCTTATAATTTATTTCTCGTCAGAACGTCTAAGACGTCCCAGTTCTGGGATATTTTGTAAATCCAATTTGGCTATACTTCTAAAGGAAAAGGCGATGTTTTAACAAGTTTAAAAGAATCGGCTAACCCTTTCAGACGGAGTTTTTATAAAGAGGTTTGTTTTTATACCTTTATGATGGTCTCAGATCAAGAACTGATAGAACTGTCAGTAATTTCAGAAAGGCACCTGGATGAAACGCCAAAATTGAGTTCCAACAGGGGTTTCTGTTTTAATTCGTCCCTTGTTAGTCATCAAGTATTTATAAATAAAATAAAAACGCATCTGTGTTACATCGTATGCTTTAAAATAATGCCCAATGGTTTAATGGTAAGTTATTCCTTTCGATTTCAGAAACCGTGTAACAATACTATGATTGATCAAGTGCTTCTAAAAGTAAATCACATTTGTAAACCAAAAGTTATAATAGGCAGAGGCGTACCTGAAAGTACACGCACATCTCCTGAGTTATAGTTAAGTCCCATATTATAATAGGGCGAGCCTATTGCCAACCGGGCACAAGTCCAAACTCCGTGGCTGGTACTGAGAAATTCCTGATCCCAATAACATTGCCCAACCTGGGAATAAAATCCAGCATCTCATGATAATCATACGGAAGCTAATCTTTCAAATAAGATGTTTAATTACCATCATAATAAAGCTTAAGATAACTACAACTTCATCTCAATTGTTAAACAATAAAACGATTTTAATGACATCCCCGCAATCAGTAGGGGCGAGGTTTATGCCTCTATAAACATAAAAGTTAGCTGCCTGCGGCTAAACACAGACAATTGGCGTTTCTTATCGCTTTTATTGCATAATCCTTGGCGGGAGTCGTACACTCTATTAGTATTAGTGTGGAAATGGTTGTGGAAACATACAACGACGATTAAGGTGGGCCGATATGCTGCGGCACAACTTCTTACTAATTATGAGATAATTTTTTTGAGCGGGATTGAGTTGCTTAGCGCCCTTGGCTTTCTGCTGTGAGTGAGTTTATAAATGCTATCTTAATCTGAAAGTATTATTTTAAAGTATCTTTTTTTAACTTACGGAAACGAATTTTCTTCTTGTTTAGAATACCAAGAAGTTTATAATATATCTTAACAACTCAGGTTAACGCCTTGGAAGACTAGACTATGACACTTTAGACTTTTGGTTTTAGAAAAAGACTTAACTCAAAAGTCTTGCATGAGTTTAGCAATAAAGTGGTCAAGTTCGTATCACATATTTTCCCTAAGCTTATTATTGTCCCACTGCTGAACGAAGGTCTCCCCCATAACCTTCCTTTCTTCATTCTTTGCGGTTTTCTCAGTATCACATAAGACACACACACCTAACCTAGCCGCTCGAAGATACCACCCGTATACTTCCACCTCTAAGTACATAACAGAGACGTTAAAAATGGCTTAAGTGAGACTAAAAGACCATTCTGGTGGCAATACTGAGACGAAGCTTTAGGCCCTAATGCAATTAATACGTCTATCTATATTGTTTAGGTACGACTGCTGAAGATTATGTGGTTTAGCTTGGCCTTGGCTAGAAGCGTCTCACCTGAGTTTTACGGTCTATTAGGAAGATTCTGATTTAAGCTGTAGTTTTGGGAGTAGAAGGTAGTGTGTCTGGGTGTTTCTGTATTGTATTATGTTGTGTGCTTATTGTAGATGGTTGCTGATCGTGATAGAGCCAGGCTACGTCCCATCTCGGAACTTTTCTATTTCGACAACCAAACAAAAGACGTGCAAAACCAGTGAAAAAGTGTCCCAACTTGTACCTATTTTAATCTTTTGATGGTAGGATTTGTTTGGTTGAACGTCGTTGTCTTCGGAATTTGCAAATCTTTTCATCCTGCAAGTAATTTTAAGCAGTGATAAAAAAACGTCATCTTCTTTCTCATATTCTTGCCTCTTTTACATTCTATTTTACTACTCGCAACTTCGTCAATTTTTATACTGTACTTTTAACTGAATCAGAACCAGCACACCTGTAACAAAAAAAAATACGATTAATATTTCCCCTTCTTGATTTTATGTAAATGCATGATATATCAGACCCCAATACATCACACATATTCCCCTTACACCAATAAAATCGTATCAACATATTATAGATTTCGTAATAAAAACACCAACCATAAAATATGTCCCAAAAAAGCTTTAAATCGCAATTGGGAAAATAAAACAAGAACTGGCAAACACAATATTTAATGATTAATTACAAAAAATATAATGTTGGTCCCGCGTGAAACATTCCGGTGATATTCGCGAGTGGGGTGGGCAGCGGCAATTAATAGCGCATTAACGTACAATATTTGTCGCGATAAATAACGGCACGTGTTGGGCCAAATTTGCAAAACTCGCTGATTTATAAAACGACGGTGAACATGGTTGTTGTGGGGAAGGATTGAGTATAAACAATAAACAATAACAATAAACAATATTTATTTGTCCAAGACTTAAACCTATTACAATTATTGTATCTTAATTAGACTACTCGTAATTTAGTGGCAAGATACAAAACAAGTACAACTGGGCTTAAACTAGGAGGACTCCTGTGCTATAAGCACCAGTTACTTCCATCACAACCATGATCGAGCTGCCATTACAAGTGTGGTGCAGTGCAAATTTAATATTATATTTACTATCGTTCGTGTGTGTGAGAACATATTGTGTGAGTGTGTATTGTGTATGTGTTTCGTTTTTGGTGAATTTGTGGATAAAGTATTTGGAGGCAGGAAAAATGAGTACAAAGTCAGTAACCTGGAACGTCCGTCATGTTGATTTACTGGCTAAGATCTCGGTAGGCATTTTATTGTTAAGTAGTTAGTTTCAAACGGTTATTTTGTCGCACTAGATTTTTTATTACTTTTTTTACCGATAACAAAAGTTTAAAAGTAGGTATACTTTACGCATAAACTGGGATCTTGTATAAGTAACACAAAACATGACAAAAATCTGTAAAAATACAACAATGAAGAGATCACACCGCATTAATTACTAAATACAACCCGCAAATTATTCAGTTACCGGGCTCGAGCGTGCAAAGAGCTGTCAATCCGAACAGCGTTTAAATAAACGCCCCCGAGGCCGCACGGCGTGTCACGCTAAAAACATTGCGTACGTAGGTATTCAGCGTATTGCTGCGTAGCATACAGTACGCCGATACGAAGTATTGAGCTTAAGAAGGTCCACGCAAAGATTTAAGTAATTCCTGTGAGACATAATACGCAAGAATAAACTGTAAAGAAAATGCTGCTACGCTGTCAAATTCATAATTAATATTATTCTACTTACTAGTTAATTGTGCCCTTGAACTTTTTACAACACTTCACGGTGGCATCTCCTTTCAGCAAAAGCACAACATCTTCAGTACATTCGGGGCGTATTTCGTGGTGCAGACTATGTTTTCTTATTATGAATTTTGTTGTAAAACAATACGCCAAGGGCAGCGTATTGCTTCGTTACAAAAAAACAACAAGCAACATCTCTAAACAAATCTTATTGTTTTATTTTACGCTAATTATAATACAGCCATGTTGCTGTTATCCTTTGCTTGGTAAAATTGCTAAGACTGTTTCATATTGTTTTTCGTATAGTTTCCAAGACGACCGTTTTGTTGATCTTTCTTTCTATTTATCTCGACCAATACAATGGACATAAGCATAAAGTAAAAACACGATTTAAGTGAGGTAAACAGATTATTTAAAATATGGTCAACTATTGTGATCAACACAATTCATTATTATCCGTGATGAACTAAGCCATCATTTTCAACAGTTTTAAGTTCTAACCGTTCTCTTTTTCTGTTTGCATTGTATAGCTTAGATGAAAGCCATCTGGACCCAGAAAGAGACCACGTTAACTGACTCTAATAATGTCATCCGGGGCAAGCGGATGTAGCCAAACTGCACCTTTACTGAAATATTTGTGATGTAGGCACCTAAACGTCATAATAAAATAAACCTGATTTATAACTTAATTTGAACTTATCCAGCTCTCACGGTCTTAAGATTAAATTACGGTGATTTAGTGTGATAAGTGCCGCCGACCATCAAAGGCAGCAAGTGTTGTACTTACGTAGTTGATTGACAAATCAAAGAAACGGGCCAACCAAGGGATGTCAAACTCACGCCGGTTTTTACTAAGACTAAGAGGTCCCTAAATTAAAACCTATGTAATAATTTTATTGTTGTTACGTCCACTTTCAACGATGAGACCAACGTTAAAAATCCAACAATTAACTTTATTAAGGCATACGGTGCCGCCTAGTGTTAGTTAACTATAAATATGCAGCACTGAACCACATTATGTTTGTCCTAGTATTTGGAACATTTTGTCAAATTAAATTGATAATCGATCCTGAAGATCTTTAAGTCAAGACTGAATAGGGTTCTTCTCGAGAAGCGTTCCCTTTCGTTGAGCAAATCTATCAAACAATTACAAAAAAAAAATCAGCTCGATTTTATTCTGAACACGAAAACGCCCCATATTTTAATAATCATATACCTACTAAAAATAAAAAAATAAGGACGTTTATGAAAATGAAGATTGCGAATGTCCCGTGGGAAGATTCTCGAGTTAATTTAATGTCACAAATTGGGTTTCCCCTTACGATCAGCTTGAAGGATTTATTTAAGTCGCACGCGATATTTTTACGAGAACTGACGCGGCATGAGACACGCTCGCGCTTGACGATGTTGTCGTTATAGGAGCCCGGTTATTGGGGCAGATTGTTATAGAACTTGGTGTAATTTTGTTTATAATGAAAGTTAGAATTGAAAATGAACGGCTTGTACGGAACGTACCTAGTCCTGTTGCAGGTCTGTGTCGGTATTCATGCAGCTGTAGGAACAGTGAAGTATTAGTCAGTAGGAGTATGACATAACCCTCTCTAGTCACCCAACGGAGGGTAGATATACTTTATAATTTACGTACTTACACCAAAAACAAACTCTGCCTGAAACGACTCAGTGGAAATATAGGCACATGAAGCATTGGTATAGCCTTGAAGAACAGCAACGCATTTACATAGCCCCTGATAAGTTGCTGGTGCTTGTAGATAGGCGATAGCCAATGTATGAATAATAGGATGCTATTCCCAGTTTCTAATAACCATGATTAGCGACCACAAATCTCAGTTTGAATGTTGCTTTTACCACCTGAAAAAATCTTGTTTCTTTCTGCTGGAAAGACCCCACTTACCTACTTATTACTAAAAACTTCCCCTCGATACGTCCACTTTACCAGCTACTTTACTCTACTAGTAAGCAACAATACGCTTGGCTTCACCCCCCCTCCTGCGCCCCCGCTACCGCCCCCCTCGCCCCGCGGGACGGTGACCACTTTATTTGATTGGCCCTAATGACCGGCGTGACTCCGGAGCCAAGTGTCGCGGAGTGGAAGTGAGAGCGGTGACGTTTACGTACCTTCTGCTACAGGATCAGCGGTGAATGATGAGTGCCTCATCGTGGAGTATGTGTTCTAGTGTTTGGTTAAGTGCTTGAACTAGAACAAGAAGAGGAACTGATGTCATTTCTAGCGTAATTGACCTTCAAAGTTTACAGAAACGTTTGTTGAAGTTTACGTAAGCCGTAACCAACAGAAAAACCACGACTACCTAGGTGCTCCTACCCTTTTCTCTAAACAAACATGTTTCTACCTTAGATGTCTGTTAAATATTATGTACGTGAAGAAATTTTAAAATACTGACTTACAAGTCACAGCTTACCGCTAAGCCCAGAAAACTTGACTTTCTGCACGCGACAGTTCAAAGTTCAAAAATCATCTCTTGAAGGAGAAATAGGGGGTGAAAGTTTGGATTGTAAGACAATTATAACAGTACAACTATTATACTTCAAGAAGCCCGCTACTGCTAACACCCCACCCCCACTCTAAGCCTCGTCCTAAGGGTTCCATACGTTTTCACGGACATTGAGCTCTGTTGGCACAACAACGATAATAGCTTCAAAACCTTCAGGATTATGGAACAGCTTCACTTGTTCATGTAACTTCACTTAATCTGCTTCATGGCAATGTCGCAGGGCTGGCGGGAGATTGGGATCGTTGGAATAATCCTAAACCAATGATACGTAGGTATCATATGCATTTCCAAAAAAAAACTTTTTTTTTTAAGCTGCTCTCTTAATACAGGGGATTATTCGTATAGGGACTAGGTTAGATTGTGCTGCACAATATGTGTCTTCTTGCGTGTTTGCAGTGGCTTTGGTAACTAGAAACTATCAGATCAGAAGGTCTTGGCAAAGTAACAGCGATAATGATGATAGGAAAACTGTATTTCCAATTCTTTTTCATTTCCTTATGCTTTTTCGACAGTCTTTCAGAAGTTAAGTTCGCGAAGATATAATTATCCTATTTCTGACATTCAAAAGTGACTGTTATGGTCCAATTAAAATAAATGTTTTGACTTTGGGCTTGAGTTTGAGCTATTAGCTTTTCTTACGTATTGCGGAAATTTCGTAACGGGCCCACTTTGAGATTATTTCACAACGTATACTCCTACAGTCTGGCAGACGTAGTAATCAAGGATTATTCCATTTGACATGAACTAAAGCCTCGCCAGTTTTGTTAGAAATAATTATTTGCGTGGGATACACTAATTCCGACTGTAATTTATGTGCGGAATTAACAAGGTACGCTTGGTTAGCAAAGTTACAAAGTAATTTTACTGAAAGTGAAAATGTCTTGAAGTACCTACGTAATCAACAAACCGTTCCTGAACTATGAAAATATTTAGGTTTTCTTACTAAGTAGTTGCAAGATAGCAATGTACTCGCCCCATAAAACATACTAATGGCGAAATGATGATGAACTTTTGATGAACCTTCACCTACCCCTTTGGTAGTTACAGGCGTTATATTATGCACTATATTTTTAAATTTATTTAATAGTTTCTTTAAACGTTCTAAAGACAATATGAACGGCTGAGCGCGTTGATACAAACTTTACAGTTGTTTCACGGCGGGCTCTCTAAACTATTGGACTTTCTACCGACATAAAATGGCGCCAAGCTTCCAGTAATCCTGTTGACTGTATGACCACTGTGTCCATACACAATTTTATTTGACTTTTACGACAGTTCGGTAACACAGACACTTGACATTAATGTGTTTAATCCAAACATGAAAATCACTAAATATATTATTTACGCCCGCGGCTGTAAAGGGCTTGTTGTTATCTAAGTTTACTATCAAAGTGATTTCCTGATAAATCTGAAATGTATTGCTGTTAAGTATAAATAATAATTGATCTATCAAACACACAAACTATATTTATTTGAATTGTTCTGTGCCTTTCGGCTTCGTGAAGAGGTGTTTTACACCCTTTATTATTATTTTCTTACGATATTTTGGTTTTATCCACATTCATGCATAATTCATTGTGTGTTTGCACTGGTTGTAAAATGCAACATTTTTATGCAATATGTCTTATGTTATTAACCGACTTCCAAAAAGGAGGAGGTTCTCTATTCGACTGTATGTATTTTTTTTTTTTTTTTTTTATGTATGTTCACCGATTACTCGAAGACGCCTGAACCGATTTGAAAAATTCTTTTTTTGTTTGAAAGGGTATACTTCCAAGTTGGTCCCATAGCCACCAAGTCGGGATCTGATGATGGAATCTTGGCGAAATCGAGGGAACTCTTCAAATTTAATAGGATAACGTACAGCGATTTTGGTATTTTCTGCAACAAATGAAGCACTTGCGTTTGATGAGAACCATTCTACCATCAGATCGGATGATGAAGCCAAGAGTCACGGAACTCCATAATGAGACAATGTATCCTAGTCGCGCATGTGAACCCCTAAAAAGTGAAAAATAAAAACTTTTTTTGCAAAAAATAAAACCGAATTCAAAAAAAAAACAAAAAAATAAAAATAACTTTAGCTTCTGAAGTCGGTGACAAAAAAATTAAATCAATCAAACAAAGGTCACCGACTTCAGAAGCTAAAGTTATTTTTATGTTTTTGTTTTTTTTTTTGAAGTCGGTTTTATTTTTTGCAAAAAAGTTTTTTATATAAAAAGTCATGATTGCACTTTGGTGTAAGTATCGTGTTCTGCTTTATCGAAATAAAAAAATTTGTGCCCGAGAGGGTACATACCCATGAGAACTATATTTTAACTATAAGATCTTGTAAAACACATGTGTTAAGCAATAAATAATTGAATTGAATTGGATCTTTATGTTAATCTCGAGCAACATTTACAATTGAATTAAGCAAACCAAGCAGAGCCACAAACAGATCTAGATCTAAAACACATTACCTTCATAAATTATGGTCCTAAGTCTATAAACCAGGACCCATAGTAATTTCAAGTGAAAATAAATCATTTGGTATGATTGAGAAATCTGGTAGATAACGAATTGACAAATATATCCTCGTTAGATATGCATGAGCCGTACAAAATGTCCGGCCCTCGATTTGTATTAATATAATATTTCACGGCACTCCGAGACGTCGGTAATGGCTGGTGGGTGTGTGAAACACGAACTGCTCCTACCATGATTATTATTGGTAGAAAATACCGTTTTACTTCAAGAATTAGTAAAGTCTCGTATTCGTATTTTTCACGTATACTCTGTTAACAGCATCGAACTTCTGACACTAGCTTTTGCTCTCATCGTCAGATATTCTCGCTGAAGTGAATTGGGAGACCAACAGAGAAAATAAATGAAAATAGCAAACCAAGGATCACTGCGGAGCGTCTTGCGGATCGAGGTTACCACTGATTACTGAAAGCAAGAGAAAAAATCCGTAGTACTTACTACCAAGCGATACAGTGGTACTGCGGGAAGTTTTCTTTTTACCCTTGCCTTGGTACCACGAGGATTGATACATAAGATCATCGTCATCTGCCTAGGCTTTTCCTAACTATGTTAGGGTCAGCTTCCAGTCTAACCGGATGCAGCTGAATACCAGTATTTTACATGGAGCTACTGCCTATCTGACCTCCACAACCCAGTTAATACTGGGTAGTACGATACCACTTGGTAAGACTGGTGTCTGACTTTTTGAGCCACTGACTACCTGTAACGACTGCCAAAGATGGTCAAATGACAGCCGGGACTAACAGCTTAACGTGCTTTCCGAGGCACGGCACATAAGATCAACAATCATAATCTCAAGATTGAAAATCTCAACTGCCTTTTTTGTCGAAACCGATATTTGTATATCTATTCATTTCGCAATCCATCTTGTTTAAACTACAAAAGCTACAACTTGAATTATAACAGTAATTACTACGTATAACGGTAGTTCCACACATTAATTGTATCTTTTATGACCCATAACTACACCACAAATAACAACATTATAAAATACCAACACCTCTTATATCACTTTGACAACATTATTTTATTACGCAATAAATAACTCCTAATAACGTTTAATATGTACATTATAATTCACTCGAGGAGTGCCGAAGTACCAACACTAAATGACTAAGATACATACAGAGGCTTTTGAAAGAAAATTCTTGGAAAATATGTGACCCTATGTCACAGTGACGCTTTCAGGCAGTGATGTAACTGCCACGGTTGGCTTGTACACTTGTACCAACGACAGCACCCAGTCGGCTTTCACCAGTATACAGGGTGGATTTTCTCAATGCCACCTTGAGGGAAAGTACTCTAAATATTGGAGATAGCTAATTTTATTCAAAGGAAACATTTCTTTATTTTTAAAAGAAACAAATTCGCATTCACAGATTTTCAAAAATTCGCTTGCCACTTTCGGGAATCGAACCGACTATAGTTCGAAAAAATTACATCCTGTACTTTTTTTGACATCAATCGATAGGAATGGGATAAATTCAACGAGATAAAGCACTTTTATTCATCGTTTTCCTTACATTTAATTTATCATGTTTGTTAGAGAGATTTGATCCATATGATTGAACCTGTCGCTTGATGTCAAAAAGGTACAGAATGTTATTTTGTCTAACTTAAGTCGATCCATCCCGGGTTTGATGCCCGAATGTTGCTAAATAATTTTAAAACTGTGAATGCAGATTGTTTCTTTTTAATAATAAATGAATGTCTCGTTTAAGTAAAATTTACTATCTCCAGTATTTGGAGTACTTTCTCTCTAGGTGGCATTGTAAAATTCCAGCCTGTATATTAAATTTTTTTAGGTATTTTCGTGTTTCGTAAGTATATTTAAAAATGTTTGACGATAACACATAGTAGTGGCAACACCTCAGATCGTAGAAATAAGGTAGATAGCATAACACGTCTAGACTAGTATTGCCACTGTTAAATATCTTGTGACGTAAATTCGTTGTACCTACTAAATAGGATTTTGCAGCCGTTTATCATGTTTTAAACGTTTTGTGACAGATTTTGACAGCACTTCACTGCCTACACGTTGTCATTTTCTTCTTATCAGTCTGGGAATGTCAACTGCTGAAATATAAGCTGTCACGGTCTAATAAACTTTCAAAGGGGATATTACCTCTTAAATCGGTAAGATTAAATTGGAAGTTTTGATGTTGATAATATTATATTGTTTTCAGTCGACAGTTCTTCCAGTATTACATGGGAGCGGAACATAGCTGAGAAGTGCATCTACACTCCTTTGAAGACCTCTTTGAAGAGTGCAGTGTATCTTTTACCCCTCATCTTGATATCATTGCTGAGCTTTACTTGTTCACACTTAGTACACGTCGCTTCATGTAAAATACTGGTATCCAGATGCATCCAGTTAGACTGGAAGCCGACCCAACATAGTTGGGAAAAGGCACCGCAGGTGATGAGTCACTAATAGAGAGATAATATTCTTCATAAAAATCTACAATTATTAATATTCGCTTCTTGTGGCAGCGGGTTGAACATGATAATTTCTTCAAATCTTACGCCAGCTTAAATGATAACTGTCATAACCATTAACCAATGAAACATGACATCTTACAACAGATCAAACAACCAGAGATTATTTATTTATTTACATCTAATTTCTATTCAATTTAGATCAGCTTTCAAATCGCACATAAACTGTCATTTTAACAAATCAAAAATGACATTTAACAACAGATTAGCCAATCAGAGACTTGATCAAACTTTCAATAGTCGCAGGTTACCGTCACTGCATAAATGCAAAGCCTAGATGACTCACAATCATTTACCATATCTATGTAAGTTGTGCGATCGCTCGATTGGTTCGTATCTTATCTGTTCAACACAATTATGTATCTGTTGCTAATAAATCAGGGTATAGCGATATCTCCGGATCTGTCCGTGTGATGGTGATTAATAATGCGGCAGTTGCGGTTGTTGTGGGGTTAATTAATACGAGGAACTTAGGGTTTAAGAGTTTTGTTTAGGGTTTAATTGTGTAGACAGTTTGCTTCTATACTTTTTACTAATTTTGCATTTGTGACATAACCCAGGACTGTTAAGTCAGTGTGGTCTGAGAACACCCCACCTTTACATTTATGCCATCTGAACAAATGCTAACTTATTTTCAATGACGTCTAAATTGTGCAGAGAGTCTTTTTGTCACAGTTTCAATAACTAAATTACACCATTAAGCTTCGTTATTGAAATTTAGTCATAACTAATAATAAAACTTATCAAAGTTTTACTAAAAAACTTTTTGAAACTGTCTTAATTAAAACTAAGCCGGTTTAATCACATGAATCGGGAAAAACCGCCCTGTAAAACACATTTCCAACTAAAACTACTTGTTAAAACTATTAATTCCCTCATCCCAAGAGCAAAGAGATCCAAAATCTATTTACTAAAGCCATTAATTATAAATGCTCGCTATAATTAACAAGAATTCCCTAAATTCAATAAATCCATTGGAAGCAGGCCGCAGCTCTCCTGTGACATACCTCCTACTACAATATTAAAGGGTACAAATGAGTGTACAGCCAAACAAACAGATTGGTAAGCAGGCAACTGACTTGTTACTGCTTTTAAACACTTTTGTGAGTATGCTGGTCGGAGCGGTTTGTATTTTACAAAACTTATGAAGTTATTACACACGATTAAGATGCAGAGTGTGGGAGTCCGAAGTGAGAAACTAACAATTGGTTTTACTAACACTGACAGACTATAACAATTCCTGTCAATACATGTGATTTTATACTTACAGCTGTATTGACGTATAACGACAATACATTATATTAGTATTGTCGTTGTCGTTTATGTTCGGTATTTTGTACCCGGCGCTAAACAGTTTGTTTGACCGTACTTCATTCGGGAGAAGCAATCATTGAACGATGAATTAAGTATGAGTTAAGGGACATGTTATAACGAGATAATCTTTGATCTTCATCGTATTTGGTTTTGATAATAAGTTAGTACTTATGTGAGTAAGTGAATAGTGTGTGGGTTGTAAATGGGTTGGGGATTTATCGTAACAGAAGTCAGTGCTCTTTTATAAGATACAACATAATTCTAAACCAAGCTTTTTTAACGAAAATTTGCAACACTGGGCTTCTTTATACAATGAAAAGAAACCAACCAAAGAATAAGACGTAGGTACCTATACTAAACTAAATTGTTCCTGTCAAAAGGCATGATCTAGGTCAGAACTCAAAACTTTAAGAAAATGTCACCGCACTGGTATTTGCGTAAGGACCACAGTCATATACGAACAAATTAAATAAAGTGTAGAAACGAAAAACAAAAATAAAATAACAAATATGAAATGAAGAAGATAAATAAAACATATTATCAAAGTATACCTAACGTAAACTCAATTTTTAGTGCAACCATATTTTGCTACCATAAGTGATGGCAATTGAGACAAGAATAAGTTACATAAATTAGTATCCATGTTCTACCTTTACGGTATCCACTAGAATTTATTTTAAAATGTTCTACAACACACCTCTATAGTTCTAAAAGTTCAGTTTAAAAATTCAACCGAGAGCGTACCTTTAACTAACGATACCCAAAAAAGCTGACGTGCCTTTTACGCAAAAAGCCTTATAAAAGCCGGACAAGGTAAAAGTCGGGCGTTCGTTTAGACTGAGTTAGATCTAGGGCACCTGACCCCACTGCACACTGCCACTGGAGTTATATATGCTGTGGCGACTGTGAAATACTTACAACTAGGGTTACCAATAACTTTTTTATGTTTCTTTTTTCAATATTCGTTTAATTATTTCTAAAAAACTAAAGTTATTTTTCACTTTTTTGTTTTTTGAAGTCGGTTCTATTTTTTGCAAAAAAAGTTTATATTTTACTGTTTTTAGTGGTTCACTTGTGCTTACCCCTTCACAGCGTACCGGCGTGATGTTATGTTATGAACTGGTGTAAACAATAGACAGACATGAGATTTAAGCAGTTCCGTTGCCTATCTCCGAAGTTCTTCATCAGTTCTTCACCAAATTGAAATGGAACCACTTTAAGAAAGTACTCTTCCTAAAACTACCCAAATCGCATCAAGTGTGCCTATAAAATTTTAAGAGTTCTCTCTATTTCTCCAGGATCCCATCATCAGATTCTGATTTGATGATTATGGGACCACCTGGGAAGTATACTCTTTCAAACAAAAAAAATATAATTCAATTTAGTACAGCCATCTTCGAGTATTCGGGGAACATACATAAAAAAAAGGTTCCGACGAATTGAGAACCTCCTTCTTTTTGAAGTCGGTTAAAAATCAAAATCAGTTTTGCCCCGAAGGGTAAAGCAGGTGTGACCGAATGCTACATGTCATAAAAGGGCAAACTTTCTTTCTTTGTTTTTCTCTAAAAATCTCCACTTTACTCTATAATACTGGACAAAATATGGCAAGTCGGACAAAGTAAAGACAAAGAGCCAAATAAAACAAAAAACATCAGATAAATTCAGGCCTTTTGGTAACCCACTAACCCTAGCTTCAGGTTATTCTTAAGAGGCCTGCGGAGCATGCGAATTTCATACAAACGTAATACCAAAATCATTTGTAAATCAAACATATTCTTAAGGTAGTGTGTATTTATTTTGATTGGATTAAAGAATGTATAGGTTCCCAAACACATATTTTGAATGTGCACCGATTAAAACAAGAGTTATGAGAAAAATAAATTTTCTATAGAAATTTTAAATTCCTCATATCTCGTCTTTGTATCATTGTCCTTTCAAAATATTTATTTGGAAACATAGATATTCTATAATACAATCGAAATATATACACAATACCTTAAGAATATGTTTGATTTTCATATTATTTTGGTATTACGTTTGTATGAAAAACGCATGCTCCGCCGGCACCTTAACAGGTTGAAGTTAAAAGTGTTAAAGCGCAAGATTTAAAAGGGTGGAACTATGTCAGTGGATTTATTAATGGAATCAGCGTAGTTTATACCTCACTTTCCATTTTTTTGTTGGCTGAAGTTTTTTTTTCAACTCTACTTGGAAGTTACATTTTCCTAAAGTCATGGCGATTAGAGTTTCGAATAATTTTAAACCTTTAAATATATTCACACTACGAGGAAAGCATAGTTAATCTAGATTAGATAGAACATTATCGAAGCTAAAAGTAAGAAGGCATTATAGGCCTTATTCAGTGTAACTTGATTGTACAAAATGTTTTTGTATATTTTCGAGCTTTTTCTTTTATTAAACATCACATACAGCAACGGCAATCTATTAAAGATTACCTACCCAACATGATTATAATATAAAGCAATAGAAAAGCGATCATTGAAATCTAAGTAGGCACATTTGCCCCATCCACCATTACGCCTTATCTCAAGGAAAAGTTTAGAGAAAAATATCATTTTCATCTTATATGCTACATAAACCTAATTTTATGGTAATTACTGTCATCAAAAAGCAATATTGGGATGTCGTGTGCGGCATGAAGAAACGAATATGTTATTATTTGAATACAGATGATGTCGGCTCCTTAGTATTCAGGAAAGGTTTGCTGAAAGGATCGGTTTCATGTCCTCAAAGCAGCTATAATCTCTGTTCTCTGCGTTCCGCTTTATAACTGTTTTACTGCTGTTATTAATCTCTATTTCTTCGGTGAAATTCTCAAAAGGTTTTAAAGTTTAAAAATCGGAAAAAAATCTGAACCTGCAACATTGCACACGATCTAAATAAATTGCGAGGAAATCGGAAACAACATTCAAGAAAAATATGTTGTAAAAAGCTACTCCCAACTCCATCTACGTATTTTTATTCATATTTTGTATTGCCAATTTCATGAAAAACGAATTGGTTTTTTTGGTTTCCTAAGTTAATTCTTAAAAGTGTATCATCATTATCCTGGGGTAAGGACAGAGGAATGGTGACTCACCTAAGGATGTAAGTATGAACTTAGTAACATTTTTTTACACCTCTAAATAAAATTTCATTTCAATCGGTGTGACGTGAAATATTACAAAAATGAATATTCAGTCGAATAAAATAAAATGTGCATCAAATATTCTACAAATTGGAATAAATATTCGAACTGGTACATAAAAAATAATTAAAACATACAGTTTATACTCCGTACTTGAGTCAGACTAGCAAAGATAAGCAAATAATTTATTAACATGTGACCTCGTAACTGAACACAAATAGTATCTTTGTATGTATGATATAACTCTTGGCAATATTCTCTTAATTCAATATTTATGGCATATTTTTTGCTTTCGTTTTCTATCAATGTCCAATGTTCTTGTATATTTTATACTAAATACACACTGACTTTCTTAAATTAAGTGTACCTACCTACTTGAGGATACAATATGAAACGGTTGATAACTAATCTGGTAACATTCGTATCGTCTCTAACAAGTAAAAAATGCATCAAAGCACAACAATATCATTAGATGATCAGTCTCCTCAATCTTTCTTAATTTCAGTTTACTTCATGCATAGGCTACATTTTAATTTCATCTTAAAATTACCATCATCATTCATCTCCAGGTAGTAGAATGAGAAATAGTCCTTATAAAATATGTAGTTTTAATTTTAGCTGGGTATAGACAATATTTTTGCTGGAACGTTGCCATCGCAGGAATTAGTTCAACACCTGCTTGTCTACTGAGGGGCAAGAGCAGAATGTCCACTTCTAGCATCGTCTCGGAGTCTGACCTGTACAGGATCACGAGAATGTTTTGGGAGTCGAAAGATATTGCCAGACGGGCGTTGCTAGTAAACATTTTCGAAATTGTGTACAAGATGGGGACGTTGTTAGTGTCAATTTTGATCAGGCGGCCAAGTATCTGTTGCAGTAAGCTTCTTTAACTGTTGTGCCTCTTTATAACAATTATTGCAATAAACTGTCAAAAGGAAAATTCTCAATTAGCGGTTGCGGTCACTGCGCCACGACTACATGATTGACAGATAACTAAACCTGACTAACACTTGTATCATCATAAAATCATCATCATTTCAGCCGAAAGACGTCCCCTGCTGGACATAGGCCTCTCCCAAATGTCGCCACATTGACCGGTCCCGTGCGACTCGCATCCAGCTCGTTCCCGCAACTTATAAAACTCTGATTTTGTTACTAGTGTCAGTAGGTTTTGTACAAACCTCAGACTCTGTTGGGCAAGTAATATGGCGAAAACTAAGTGATGTTTATTTTCTCTTCGTGACAAAAGCATAAAAAAGCTTCCTCTGAATCAAACAGCTTTAAAAATCACCTTGCTGAGTTCTCTTATAATTTCTTCCAATATTATTTATAGTGAACCTTCTCTTATTTGTTCCACACTTTCCACAACAGATAAACGCCGTTAATTTCATTTGTAAGCTAGTGCTAGGGCTAAGTGCCGTGTACGGACGGGAATTTATACATTTTTTTCCTGATTTAATTATTTTCTGCGCGCTAAAGGGAATGATGGGGTGTGAGCTTGTGAATTGCTGTGAGGTGACAGAGGGCCTTGCTGTTGCATACGAGTAGATAGGCATGACGATAGAATCAAAAAATTGTCGAATAAATCGGTGAATATTGACAAAGATAAAACGCATCAAAACTCAGGTGTGGGGGTCGTAACATCAGAACGCACTAAAAATTAAACCAACGCGTGACGTATTGAGAATGTTAAAAGCGTTGTAGCTTCGCCAATGTCAACTCGAATTCGTAGATAAAACTGTTTTCCTGGGGCTTACGCTTGATTCAAGGCTACAATGGGGTTCTCATTTAACATCGCTTGCGGGGCGCTTAAGTTCAGCAGCATATGCCATTAGAAAAATCCGTCAATTCACTGATGTAGATACCGCTAGACTGGTCTATTTTAGTTACTTCCATAGTATAATGTCTTACGGTATTTTGCTATGGGGACGGGCTGCTGATGTTGAGTCTATATTTATTCTGCAGAAAAGAGCCATCAGAGCCATATATAATCTTCGTAGGTGCGATTCTCTAAGGGAACTATTGAAGGATATTGGCATCATGACGGTTCATTGCCAATACATCTACGAAAACATAATGTACGTCAGAAAAAATCTGCATCTTTTTGGTAAAAGAGGTGACAGACACAATTACAGTACTAGAAATAGGGACCAACTAGTTCAGCCAGGCTTTAGACTCGCTAAAGTAGACTCATCTTTCATGGGGTACTGTTTGAGATGCTATAATAAAATTCCACAAAGTATTCTTGAACTGAATGAGACGAAATTTAAAACATGCGTTAAACGCACACTATGTAAACAAGCATATTACAAGTTGAGCGATTATATCGCTGATAAAAATGCTTGGCTTAATGCTGGTCCTGCTCCACATGGACAGGGGCGCAAAAATTGATAGCATTAAATGGTATTGTTGGAGCTGCTGAAGATTGTACAAACTTATCTTTGCATTGTATAGATTCAATGTTAGTATTATATAATCGCATAGCCTATATTGTGTGAGTACTATGTACTAGTAAGCTATCATTCACTGGAAACCTACGGCAGTTCTTGACTTGAATGTGCCCTGGCAGTTGAGAGTATGTCATGCTCTCTCAAATGTCTCGCTGATGGTGGCGCGTGTGTCGGACCATTTAGTTCCCTTCAAAATGGTTGAGCTGAATGGTGCTGATCCATGCGTCATGTTCGTGAACGGGCGCTGTCAGTTGTGACTGGTCATCTCTTAGTCGCCATGGTTTATTTGAATTATTTTGTTTTTGAGTTGTATTTTATTTTTGTTTTGCTATGGACACTTTTAACGTGCACATCTTGCTACATTGTTCTCACATAATATACCATCTCAACATGAATGATGTAACCAAGATTTTGTAACAATATTTTGATTTAAAAGAGTGTCCATGGAGTTTCTTGCCCGTTCTTCTCCATAGAGATCTACGCTAGGGAATGGGCAACTACAGTACTTTCACAGTTTTTATGTCTTGTGACTGGGACTGTAGCTACTTTAAATGTTCATTTTTGTTTCGACAATTCAAAAGTGCCTGTAACTGGCCTACTTGAAATAAATGCTTTGATTTTGATTTTGATTTTGAATGTAGTTTTACGTAACAATAGAGAAAATAGGTACGGGTCAAATTTTGTTTTTTTTTTGTTAATCTAACTGGCGGACTAATACGATTTTTTCAGTCGACAAACCTGTAATTCATCCTGCGTAGTTAATGGCAATAATTTGACTGCTTAGGATGTTTAGCAGGTAAGGTTGGAGAATGTTTGCGGTTCATAATACTGTAGCTTATATTACTTTTTATCAGGTCTAAGGTGACTGGACAGCGAAAAAAACTTTTTTGCAAAAAATAAAACAGACTTATAAAAACACAAAAAAGTGAAAAATAACTTTAGCTTCAGAAGTCGGTGACAAAAAAACTAAACCAATCAAACAAAGGTCGCCAAAAAAGTTTTTATTTTTCACTTTTTAGTGGTTCACATGCGTTTACCCCTTCACAGCGTACTGGCGTGATGTTATGTTCTATCTATCATGGGGTTTTGGTTTCCGCACTTAGTTCTTGAGGTGGACCATTGTGCGTGGTGATGTTATGTTATGAACTGGTGTAAACAATTTAAGAAATTTTAGAAGTCGGTTAAAAATGAATCAACTGCCCCATACATTTTTCAATATTTATATAGTTTTTTTTTTTATGTGCTGAACAACTGTTATTTCATAATACACTGAAGGTTCCACTGTCCACTGAGGAGCTCGTGGCTAAATAATAACAGACGCTCGGGTCGATCTTTAGGTTAAGCCGTACTTACCTAGGTTGATCTGTGGATGGGTGACCACCCAAACTATACCGAGTGTTTCGGGTGTTTGTGTGTGTGTTCCGTGCCTCGGAAAACACGTTAAGCAGCGCGAGCGGTATTTTGTTACATTATGCAGTCACACACAAATTAAAGAACCAACTAAGATAAGCAAACATAAGAATATTTTCAACTCTCCTAAGTCCTGTTTAAAATTGTCGCCGAAATTCCTGCAAAAAAGGAATTGTTTTTACATTCAGTATCATATCTGCGGATTAGCGCCACCTGAAGCAGATAAACGCCTTTAATTACCTCTGTTCCCCCTTACCGGTCCTCCGTGCTACCCCCCCCCTCTCCCCTTCCCTCCCTAGAGGTAGCCTCTTCACCCCCGCGGATACCCGCGTCGCTTCGTTAGCACGGATAACGACAAAGATTGCATTACAGAGAACAAAGAATAGATGAGGTGCGGCACAGAGTGCACAAAACAAGGCGCTGGCCTAAGACCGTAAATAAATCTTATTCCTGATTTCGCACTGACCTCCATTCATTTATCTTTCCCATCAGTTAGTGGCACTGCATTAAATTCTGGAGATTAATTTGTTTTTCGGAACCATTACTATTTCCCTTCATTTTATTTGGTTTTGAAGTAGAAACTTTCGATAAATTCTTTAAATAGTCTTTCAAGAACTAGAAGCACCTCCTTATCGAAGTTTTGACCCTACGCTTAAAGCTACGCTAAGTGAAACTACTGAGTACTGCTATTACTATTTCAGTAACTGGGAGAATTGATAAAGGCATTTCAATAAAGACATAACTTTTCTGTTTTGCATAAATTAATTAATCCCCCAAACGCGAATGAATGATTAAATTAGATTGCATTCAACTAAACTAACTTCCTTTAAACTGTTCAGGTAATAATATAATATTCGGATCTGTTAATATAAAGTATACTTCCTTAGTAAATAAGAGACCGCTCCACAAACACGGCTAATATCATAATCAAACCACTTCCAAGTTAGCTTAAGTCATTTAGACACAGAATTTCTAATATCTCTAAAAGCCCAACTCTCTGAAGAGCTTCTTACCCACCCACTTATAAACTTGCATAATTGCGAGCACGATTATAATTTAATTAAAACGGCGTTGTCTTGGAAGACACATGTGGTGTGAAGTATCATTCTACTTATTTTATTTTTAATTGTCAAATTGAAAAATAATAATAATAATTTGAGAGTACTTGCATAGACACAACCTTGTAGCCAGGATTATCCATAAGCAACTTGTTCTAAAATACAATCTTGTGGAATCGGAAGTGCCCTACTATAGGTATGTGCCCGACCCAGTTCTCGATAATGGCAGTATCACACTGTACTATACTCGTAGGATCAATCCATCATCACTGACAGGACTGTTATAGTCAATAGGCCTGATATAGTGGTGATGGATCGATCAGAGCGGCGCGCAATGATTGTTGACATAACGGTCCCGCATGATGAGAACCTCGTGAAAGCCGAGAAAGATAAACAAATAAAGTATCTTGACTTGACTCGCGAGGTTGTCGACATGTGGGAAGTGGACTCAGCGATCATTGTGCCGATAGTCGTATCAGCCCATGTCTTAATTGCCAAGAGCCTCGACTAACACTTGAGGAGGCTCTCGTTAGGCAGCTGGATCAAGGGCTTGATACAGAAAGCGGTACTGCTGGACACGGCTCGTATTGTTAGGAGGTTCCTCTCTCTGGAGCCCTGACCGCCGGTAGCTTGGACCCTGTTTCAATACCGGTGGGCTACATTTTTTATATTTTTAAATGTTTTTTAAATATATTTGTATATTATTATTTGAAAATGTAAAAAGTTTCTTTATTGAATAAAAGAAATAATAATTTCTGCACGTAATGAAAGTTTTCTCCAAGAGATAGTTTATTAAAAGTATTTTTGTGTTATTTATTTTAATGACTATACACGAAGTGAGGGATATCGCGCAAACTGTTAGCGTGCATTTAAGCATTTTATTACTAAAGATTAGGATAATTGCAAAAAAATGAGGTTTTTATTGAGCTAATTTAATATTCTTTGCGTATTATAAAGCGTGTAGAATAAATAAAAGGGCATAAAGCACTTCACTCACCTGCACTTATAATATTGTGCCTACTTCCCCATCTGATCGTTCAACCACCTCACTGTCTTCCCAAGTGTTTCTACTCGATAATTAGCGAGAACGCTTGAACCCTAAAGCAGATAAGCTGTGCATTCTACAACGTTATCTTTTACATTTAATTTCAAATTTATTACAACGGCGATAAGGGTGGGAATGGCTCGGTTCTGGAGTTTTTTAAGATGGGTTTTGTGAAGATAGGGTCGTTAGTAACCTATGCAAGGTTGGGTCATTCGAGCTGTATCATGAAGTCTGTTTTGTGTCGAATTAGGGGGCTCTGGACTTTATCAGGTGTATTTTATTGTATTAAAGTGTATTAAATCGCTTTTGTTAGCAAGTTTTCTTTGTTTAAACTTAGATTAGAGTCCGTTTAGAGATGTTTCAGCGTGCACTTATTTTCTAATTTATGCGACATTTCTGCATGTTTGACGAAATAAAATCAATAAAACTCTGTAGTATTGGGTAGTTGTAAGGCTTGTCTATTTTATACAAGAAAAAACAGTTTTTTTAGCATCTGTTTAAATGTCAACTTTTTAAAACTGATTCATTAAAAATATGACCAATAAATATTTCTAGAAAACAATTTACTTTCACCAAAGCCAATTTGTTTGTTGATGTCAGCAACTTTGCACATACGACCAGTAAAAGTACATCCCCATAACTTTTTCTTACCTACAAGCAGACACGGCAACAAAATGTTTGGTATAAGCTTATATCGCGAGCTTCACGCCTCATTAGCCACGTGTCACTCAGCAGAGTTCGAGGTATCTGGCAGCAGTTCGCACAGGACATTAAGTCGATACGACGCACTTGCTGATTTATCAATGTATCGAAAAGTTATGAAAATGGCGGATGTAACACGTTTCGGGAAGATTTTTACGGTGAGGGATAAAATATATGTTTAGGAATAGGGCAGAACACGATTTATAGACGAACTTCCATGAGCATGTCACTAATTTTACATCATTAATCACAATTACAATATTTTCCATTTCAACCCTGGGTTATTAAAGTGCAAGTTATAAAGAAAGGATAAAAATAGCGATTTAACTTGCTGACCCAGGACTCTCGTATAAAAAAGAACCAAACATATCATAATGTAACTTACGTATTTCAACAAAGTTCTTTTAAGACCACCATTTCTATTTATCTAAAATTATTATGCTATATAACTTTACTGTTATTAAATAACGCTTTGTAAACTGAAAACCTTATTTTTTAGAGCATTAAGTGTGATATGACTTTACTCCGCGATTATTAATTAATAAGGGTGTACAAGACCAAGGGTGTGAAATGAAGTGGAAGTGTTGTGTACTTATTAAGGCAGTTCACACCGGATCTTTTGGATTGATCCCCCGAGCCTCGTTAATACGAGCAACCGTAACGATCACTGCGCTATCGTGTGCATGATTTATTTATTCTGACTGTAATTACGAGGGAATTGTGTGAAAAATGAGCAGAAGATGAACAGCTGAAATATGTTTTCAGTAGTAGTCAAACTCAGCTTATTGTACAACAGTTTGATTGGAACAAAATGAGCTCTCAAGCAATTTTGATAATGCCACCCCTAAATGGTTTAAATAACGCATGAAAGTTTGTATTTTTCCCACCGGACACACTACTTGTTTAGTAGAAAATTGCAAATCTCAACAGAATCATTTCCTACAAATATATTTCTGTCTTCAAAACGACGATTATCCTTCTGACCCGTATCCTCCGCAAATGTCGACAAATTCTTACTCAAACACTCTGACACCACATTTTCAGTGTAATTCATTTTCTGCGCGTGGGCGAAAAAATTCAGACGAATTGCCCAAAAGATCGTAAAAAAGAATTACATTCTAACATTGAACATAACGAGCGAATGTTTTCTGATTGAATGAAAACCACGGGGAGCAAGGATGTGCCGACGAGGAAAACACACAACACCACGTAATTACGCTTTTTGTTGCTACGAATTGCGTTTCAGATGATCACGAGAAACGGGATTGTGGGAATAGATACTCAATCACCTATACATATAAGGTCCCATTAAAATAGATGGACAAACAGCGTTCAGTACGTCTAACCAAAGAAATCCAAGAAAAAACAAATACTAAAATAACAAAGACATGGATGTGCTTGTGCATTGGGTTACCAACATTTTTAGTGTTTTTTCGTTAGCTGATCTAATTGTCTTATATCTAAATCGTTTTTCTTATTGTTTTTTATACCATTGTCCTTATTTTGGTGGTCTGAATGATTCCTAAAATTTCGTCCATCCATTTAATGTGACCTTATTCATATATTCGAAATAGACACATTACAAAGCATGATCAGATCCTGTAACATTCCCGCAGCTAGGAGTGAGACCTCCACTGTATGAGAGTCCACACAATATTAATAATGCCACATAATAATCTAAAATTCTAAATAATAAATTTTGAGGTATTTTTTTCTACGCCAAAGAGGGGTTTTTTTAATTTTTTTTAACTGTTTTATGCAAACGAATTTCCAGTAAATGTATATAAGTAAAGTACATCGTCACCAACTATTTTATTTTCATGCGAAAAAAGTCAGCTGAAAGGATTTTAAGCACTTATTTTTTCAGCCAAAATGCTTGTGCAAAATAAATTCTGAATAGCGTTTTTGTAAAAAAGAAAATTGGTCAGACGACAAAAAAAGAATATGCCTATAAAACTTGATGCGTAAATGCTACTGTGATTTGATACTATTTCCACATTACAATCATCTCAGTCCGTTTGGTTCCACCCACAGCTAAAACGGTTTCGTTTTCCCCAGAGCAAAAAAGTAAGGCAGAAATTAGAACGGAACGTAACTGACTTGGGTATAAAGGATCGTAAATTAAACAACGCAATAAATATTTTTATTTTCCTTAAATTACTTTTGCTGTTTTATGTTACGTAAAAATGGACAGAGGAGCGTGTTTGCGGAAATGCGGAGTAATAAAATTAACTGTTCTATATAAGTACCTATCCTATCCTTGAAGACTGGGTATTAACTTCGTATTCGTAATATTTTGAACCAAAATAAGCTAGCTTTGAAAGGAACAAACTTGTGAAAATATAATGCTTACCTGCATTTTCGGAAAGTTCTGTTGACTTTCCTAAGCTTTTCTTTTGTGAACGTGAAAGGTAGGCAAATATTTACTTACATTTTTTCATAGCAAAGAGTAGAATATTATACTTATACCAAAGGAAAGGCCGCAGTTGGAATACAATTTCCACAACAAAATCACAAATTTTTGATATCGCACAATTGCCAAAAGAACCGTGCTGGACTGCACCTTGTCAATAATCATTTGTAAAACAAATGAATGTCCTTAGCAACTTTATCGCCAGTACTAATAAATCTGGAAGTTTGAAGTAGCGTCTTTGGTTCCAGTAACAAACGTCTCACGTAATACGATGCCCGTCTCATGTTCGTGAGACAAACGGCGCATGTTATCGAGTTCCCCACCTCATTGGGAGCCGTTCTTACACCCGAACTGTTGCTTCTACACGAGTATCGTTCTATCAAAACGTCTTTACATTTTACGAGTGAAGCCGAACGGGTATTCATGTGTCGTGTACTGAATCGGAACGAACGCTCCATCAACGAATTAGTTTATTGAGCGAGTAGATGTCGGGGCAGTGGTTCGGAATAGTATATGTTTCGTTAATATCGCATATTGTGTGGGCTTACTTGGCCATACGATTTAGCAGTTATTGGTAATACAACGAAGTTAACTTATTTTTTTGAGAATTTCCAAATGAAAATAAAGTAACGCAATTGAAAAATATAAATCAAATAAAGACCCTACATTCTAACTTAATTTCCAGAGGGGATCTGAAACAATATACCTGGACGAAATAATTGACTTATCTGTCCCAAAAACGATCCGTGTCCGGTAGCTCAGCGCTCACATCATTACGACGGACAAACTTGTCGCGTCCGAATCTTCGGGTTCGCACATAACAATATAAATTTTCTGTCCCACGTCCCCCACTACTTCGGACCCCCTCTTCGGTCATAATTCCATAAAAGGTCCCGTTCATCAAATGGCAGGGTGACGGAACCTTCCGAGGATATTTCGTTAGTTCCGATTCGATTTTCATTTTATGCAAAAGACGATCCAATTTCGAGCGGGGGACAGCGAGGAAAGACCTTCAATCGGGATAATAGTATAGAAGAATGATCCAAATTGAATTCGTTTCGCGACGAATATCCCGTCCCGCACCCCGCGCTCCGCGCCCTCGCCGGCTTAGACCCGCCGATCCGACAAATACCTCGATTTCGTCTTAAAGGGCTGCGATTCAGCGAAAATTTTCTTGCTCGGTTAGGTCCCTAGGATTTTTATTAAATTTTCGGGAGATGTTCTTGTGAAGAAGGGAACGATAACGGAGGAGCAGTAACACGCATTGTTGCGAGGATGCGTGGACTATTTTGTCTTTGAAAAGAAGTGGACGACATAGCGGTCGTCGATTGCAACGTGACGGAAAAGGGACGCGCCGCGGTCCCGGCATTACTCGAACGGCTGAACGTCCCCAATTCTGTCAAGAGTGCTGGATAGGCGTTTGTATACAACGATCGTGTCACGAATTTACATATTTGTTTAGGGTTCATTTATTTGCCTTCGTAAGCAATATCATTCACCCTGCTGTAAGATGAATTTAAATCTGACCTTTATAAACCTCTGTATAAAATTCTTGCTTCATTAAAATTTCAAATGTTGTGGCAGACTTTTTCATTTCAGCACGAGAAAGAAAAACTAAAGCATATCAGTTACTTGTGCAAAGAGAAAAAGTCGTCGGCGACTGAGAAAACAGTTTACTTGGCTACGCTTGACGTTCTAGGATCAACAATACTCTTTTTGTGCACTATTGCAATTCTTTCGTTGTCATTTCAAAGAAAATGGTTGGCTTGTTGTTGTGAAGGATGATATAAATGAATGAACGGTCTTAAGAAATGTTGAAGTTTTTTAAAAAAAAGAGACGATGGACTTATTGAACTGAATCGTTTTATTGCCTAAGTTTTGGGGCGAAGCATTTAAAAGTCAGTACCATTTCATAGCCGTAATTTTAAAGTTTTTTTTTGAAGACACACAGTGGACGTTAATACAGTTACTATGAAAACTCTAACGGTCGTTTTCTATAACATAGTACCTAATAACTGTTGGTTAATATGCCTACGTCTCGTAGTTATCGGTGTTTCTATAAACAAGTTAGCTCGAAATATTCTATCCGCACCACATAACTGTCACTTGATTCATAGAAAAAAACAAAGAAAGCTTTTCTGTGACGTTTTGATTCTGACCGTCCGTCTATAAGCAAAATTTCAAACAGACAGATATAGCAAACTACCGAAACCTGCTAGTAAGTTAATACGTTTCCTAAAAGAATCTGCTTACTAATAAAAAAAATACGAAATTAGACGAAACCTCGATGTAGCTCATCGAGTATACTTCACTTTATACTACGTAGCGATAAACTTTATTTACTTGAAAAGGGCGAGTAAAAAAAGACATCCATACGTTACCCAGACAACAAACCTCAAAGAAAAATGTCGGCCATGAAACGTGAATATGCCCGGACTGTGAAATGAAACACCATCAAGCAGATTCAGAAGGTTTATTTGAAATGAAACAATCATGAGGACATAATGGTGCGAAATTATAAATAGTAAACCTGTTACATTTTCATTCACTAAATACAGGTTTCTTATGCTAGTTTACTTGTTTGAGCTGATCATAAAATAATGATATTTCGATCGCTACCTCGGATATAATTTATTTGGAACTTTATAAGATAGAGTCATCACATCAACCGAAGGACAATCACTGTTGACCTCTCACTAAAAATCGTCAGGTGGGCAAGTATAATGTTAAACACTCCTAGCCTAACGTTGCACAACATCATTAGCCTATTCGTATTTCGTTGAGCTCCTTGAGTTATAAGTCGAGCTACACGATAACTGACAAATGCTTACACTGACTGAACAGGTCCACTCAAATCTGTATGGTTCTTTCTTCAAAAGACCATCTCAGACATTAATCTGCATAGTTCTCATGTGAATTGAACAAAATTTTGTCTGGACTGTAAAAGAGACTACGACCTCTGAGTTTGTTTCGGCGGTTTCTTCTCAGAGTAGTCAGGTACGAAATACCGGCCCTATTTAGTTTAAAAAATAAGGACGTGTCAAAGTGTTTGTGAAAACCAATTTGCAAAATAAATATCATTTATCATCATAAAGCTCCCGCTTCTGGGAGCCATGATCGAGCTGTGAACGGCTCCTCTCGGTTGATTCTACCACACAGGCCACGTATAGGTTGGTAGAAGTCACATTAGATTTTTTGGTAAAGTCAAAAAAAAAAAACTAAGGCTTTGTCTTCCTAGCGTGTGCATCACAATCTAAATTGTGTCGGTCCAAAACTGGTTTGGCGCCTTCAGTAGCGTCCGTCACACCCTGCAATGACATAATATTAAACAATGCTAAAAAGCCTCGACGATAAAATAGTAGACCTTCTACAAAACACCTCTCGTGGTATAAGTGACATACACATAGCTCTCACACAAAGAGTAAACAAGTCTAAGAAATGTCCGGGTATCTGTCCCTTTGTCAGAGGATTACTTCGTTACGGCCGCGTCTCACACCGACACACCGACACGTGAATATTTTCCGCGTTTCTATGCTAAATATTTGTCGCTCATCGTTCTTGGATGAGAAACCTCGCATACATTACGGTTTTTTTATGAAATTCTGAGATGTGGAAGTGATATTAGGGATTCTTAGTCAGATACGGAAAGGCTCAGTGAGCTTCTAGGAGTGACATTAAAAAGAAAAATGTTTCTATTACTATTAGACTTGGTAAACATATCGCCGGAGAAGACGGTGAACACCTTCAACGATCAACAAACTTCAACAAACTTCCTCTTGGGAGAGAAGTATTCTCTAGCACAAAATATTTGCAACCACACTTCTAGAATCGTTGTTGACTGGAACCAAACAATAGAAGACATTCGACAGTTACCCACAACCCCGTCCTTGTGGTGGATTATGAGTCACTGCCTCTTTTAGAGAGGAGACTTCTTCGATTTCGGTACTTGGTCATTAGTATACCTGTGCTTATGCTATTTTCAAGATATCAAACGAAATATCTTTGGTAATGCCATAACAGAAATACAAAAACCTTTATTTCGTAAATTCATTCATGTTTTCTTTTACAGAACAGACAATGACCCCAAACTTAATTTTATGAAGTAACTTGGGTTCACTGGCTTATTTTGTTAAAAAGAACGAAAATGTAATTTACTTTCAAAGAAGCCAAGGTGACTGCAAAGGATGGTAGTTTCGCTTGTTGGAGGATACTGTTTCAGTTTTACACATGTGTACATTTGTACAATTATTATCTTGGAGTACGCAGACTAACATTGCCTCTCTTGTAAAAACATATCATAATATGATCTCATGCTGAGAGAAATGTTCTGTTCGGTTATATTTTATTCAAAATAAAATTCAAAATCAATTATGTTTATTTGTGACACATAGGTAAAAATAGGTACAATTTAATGTTATTATAAAAGTAAAGTTTCACTATGTGCTGGCTGTAAGCCGTACAAATAATGTTTACACATCAATTATGTATATCTATGTGTTATCTTTGTTAATAACAATTTATGTTCTCTTTTTTCGAGATTTTGGCTTTTGTGTCATGATGAAAAAAGCCTCATCAATAATATTGTTTTTGGTTTCTGATTTATTTAAGAAGTGTTGTGTAGCTGTTGGTACCGGCTGTCATTTGTCCATCTTTGACAGTCGTTACAGGTAGTCAGTAGCCCAAAAAGTCTTACTACCAGTCTTAACAAGTGGTCTTGTACTACCCAGTATTCACTGGGTTGTGGAGGTTAGATAGGCAGTAGCTCCATGTAAAATACTGGTATTCAGCTGCATCCGGTTAGACTGGATGCCGACCCCAACATAGTTGGGAAAAGGCTAGGCAGATGATGATTGATTTAGAAAGTAGTATAAATCCCTAAGTCAGCAATCGTTGGAGGGAAGATTTGCATCTTCATAATTTCAATGTCATTGTCAGCTCCATTGATTACGACTATTACGAGCCGGCAGGCGCATCTGAGACGAGTGACATTAAACTGATAATCTCATTACTAATAATTGGACACCGGTTCGCGTCGGAATTAGTTGCACTAAGCTGCTTACGGCCAATTTGGGCCCGTACGAGCCACAATCGCGATCGTATTACCGAAATGGGAAGAATTAATGCCCTTTAATAAGGGTCCAAAGTCAAAGAGTAAAAACCTACGGAGTATAGGACCACACAGAGAGGTTTTGCAGGCATCGTTAGTTCGACTTCACTTGGAAATAAAATTATTCTATAAGCTATACGATAAATTTATTTTTGTAGTAGTTCATTTGAGGTTTTGATTTTCTATATCGATGAACTGTTGGGGGTCATTATTTAATTTTAAAGAAAATCATTTAACAATAAAAACAAAACGACAACGAAATCATGATGTGACATCATAGTGATCAGGATTTTAATAATCTAATCCAAAATTGGACATCAGCAAAAAGACATTTAAATTCCAATAGAACCCTAAAACGGCGAAGATTGTATCAAAACCTCAGTCTGAACCTCTGAAAGAACAACTTGGCATATCTTAGTTCAGCAAAAACTGTAAGAAACTACGAGATAAAGTCAAGATCGCTTAGGAAGATATTGAAAAGCAAAGAAAGCAAGAAAGAAGCCAATCATACAGTGGCAGCGGTCCAACAGTTGTGGCGATCTGGCGATCTATTGGAAAGATTAGGGACTAGCATACCACGCAATGAAAGGATATTTGAATTAGAATGAAGGTATTATAGAAATAGCTACTGATAATAAAATAGACAAAGATAAAGAAAGGCAGGATATTTTATTAAGGTAGGTAGATATAGTAGATATAGTGATGCAGTCAGGAAGTTTCTTTCAAGGATTTATTTTAAGGAAAATAGAAACTACTTTCACTGAACTTTTTTATTTAATTGAATGGTTGGTAATGAGTTATTTCGAAACGTAGGTACGTACTAAGTCGGCTATTTACAAATAATTACAGAACATATTGTAACGAATACCCGAAAATGTAACCTTATTCATTTGTCAGTCTACAAAAGATTCTAGACCCAGACGTGCTACCATAACGGCAGTTTATCAGCCGATGACGTCATGATCGATGCATCCTCAATTGATGACAATACCACTCCCACTTGAGTCCACAATGCATTAGTCGGTAACCTGAACCTCGGCCATCCGTCTTCCTTCTATTTCTTTTGCATTTGCTTAAGGGGGAAGAGCTAAGGTAGCCAACGTGCTTCTTCTTACGTTTTATTTTGGGCGGTATGATTTCATGAAATATATTTGATATGACCATTATAATATGTGTTATAACTACATAAAGTGGTTAACATACAATCTGATACATGAACAAAGTAGGAAGAAACTACAAGAAGCTATCTGCTACGACCCCTACATTAAATCTGATACCGACCTGCAAATTGCAAATTGCGAAATACCTACGTAGAAATTGGAATTTCGTGGGCTTCCCTGATGTCTTCGCCTTAAGTGTATGAAGATTCTGTTCAGAGTGTATTGGATCGATAGCTTCTCAATTAGACTCCGGTTCGTTTGAATAGGATGCAGCCATGATTTATAGAGTTTAAAATAGTATAACTGTATCATTAGTGGCAACTTTCTTTCTCTTTGAACGGTTTTGGAACTTGGGTTCATTTATCTTCGCGGGACTTGCTGTGAAGCAATTTATTTCATATCTATTGGGGTTTGAATCCGTTTAAAGTTTTAAACAATGACGTGAATTTTAAATGAAGAGTACCCACGTTTACGGGAACAAAAGAAACAAAAATATCCATATTGTAGATTCAAAAAGAATTTTCTAGAATACTAGTCCAAAATTGTCTTTCCTCCAGTAACTTCTAGTCAAAACTACCCTGCGGAAAATGTCCCAAAACTCAAGCACAAAGAATAAGATCATATGGTTACGACCATAAACATTCTTCATTGTTATAATGCCCCACTTTGGTGCATAATATTCCAGTAGCTCCCTCAGAAATAATACATCGTCCCGTTTTTGATAACCAAAAGAGCATGCACCGCTCATTTTGTATTCTTGCAACGTACATTTAAAACTGTATAAATAACTTGGTTCTAAAATAAATAATATTAAAGAGACACGAGATACGGAAGATCTTAAATATTAGTAGGAATAGCTACTGTTTCTTAAAGTGCTTTGTGCAAGTGTACCTTGTTATTCAGCTGTTGTGCGGGCAGGTTCTAAGGACAGGTCTTTGTGACGACGCTTGGCAGAAGCCTATGTCCAGGAGCAGATAACTTACGGTTAAAATGGTGATTTTAAAAACTACTGGACCGATTTCAAAAATTCTTTCAGCAATAGATAGCTACATTTATTTTTTCCCCGTACTTCCACGGGAACGGGAACTAAACGGTTGAAATCGCTTGACGTCCGCTAGAAACCAATTTATCTATACCTATCATAACAAAAATGATTTTCTATCATGAAGCTTATCAAACGTATACTGACTACGTTTGGTTGTACATACCACGTAACATCTAAACAACGTAATATGTAATCCTTTTACCATCCTCAGTTCGTGTGGCGTCATCCTTGGCCGAAACTATGAGAAATGAATCAAATAGTCTCGGATCATCTGCCAATGTACGATATTCTTATTTGATCAGATAATACCACATCCTTCCAAATGTCATGTATTTATATTAATATCTGTCGCGCTTGCGGTTTACGCTCGTGTGCTCGTAAATGCTTCGGTTTCGGAGGAGCGGGGAGGAGGGGAGGGGAAGATTGGAAGGAACCATTCATACACTTTTGTGTGGCATATTTTCGTGCCAGTTATGATGTGTTATTGTGGTAGATATTTTGTGGAAAGAAGTTAACAACTCGTTGAATATTTTGATGACATTGCAATATTTCTTAAATAGCCATTGATTCGACTATTTAAGGTGTAGTTTTGCATACTAGTCAAAATTCAGGAGCTCGTCACAAAATACATAAATAATCAATATAAACTAAAATACCCGGTCAATAATTAAAAAAAAACTGCTATTTTAAATTATTAAATTTTGATTTTATTTCAGAATACCCATCGCGCGACATGTCGCTGAGTTCGTTTATTTGTGTGTGTGAAGGAGCGGTTATAGAACTAGTTACAGACGGGCTGCGTATAAATACGGGTGGTTTACACTTACCGATTTCCGTAAATAAGAAAACAAAGTTACTCATATTATTATCGAATCAGGTCAAAAATCATTAGCATAGATACCTCCTCGAATTTGACAAGGTTGCAAAGCGACACCTTGTCTAATGATGTAAACTTAAATGCCAGAAAAAGTGCAAAACATCTTACTGAATCTTTATTCTTTTATTTTCAGGTATGTTCAAGTTTCCAAAGAGAGCTAAATCTGCAAATTAAGGTAAGTGCATTTATATCATTAATTTTGTATATTTAAATCGATTTTATAACGAACAATGCTAACCTTGCATTGGACGCATTGACATTCAAAACTGCCAATGCCCGAATGGTTCGACCGGGGAGCATTCCGCTGCATTTGCTATCAATGACAAATCTTCTATACGAATGGAAAATCAAACAAAGCAAAAATTAATTCGTTCCCCTATTGTAACTACGTTTTCCAAAACCCGTGTCACAGTAGTCATGTTGGTTTTAATATACAGTATTTCAACTGGTAGGAACAAAAATGGTCGAAATCAGCTTGCACAGTGCACACAAATGCAAGACGTTTACAAGAGTTCCAAACATGCTTCAGGTAACAGGTTCAAATACTGTTTTAAGCTTTCACGGTTTAACACTAAACTGAAATTGTCACTTACGGGATATCTTCCGTGATTATTCATCATTTTGAGCTCCCGATATTTCGACGCTGCGCTGTTGCAAGCGCAACCCGCGATCATGTAAAAGGTAACTCAATAGTAAGATAAGGCCGTCATATTGCGACATGTGTTAGATTTCACAAAATAATAATAATAATAATAATTTATTGAAAAGAAAACTCAGTTTACAAAAACTCTGTGTTCGATAACAAATGGTTTTAGATTTTCTTAAAAATACCAATAGCTGAAAATTCAGCTGTGCTAACTCCACTCAGCGATGAATTCAAAAGGTCATTAAGCTGATTTACTGATTATCTTTATACTGTGCCCGTGCTTGTTTGCAACCATTATCACTATCAGATATCCAGTAAAATCTGTCCATTGTCGGCCACTAGTGGCCATTGTGGTCCACACATTAGCCCATGGCTTTAAACAAAGCATCAGTTTACAAATGAATTGCCGTATTGTTCGACACTCGTTTGGTTCCTGCCTCCAATGAATAACTTTAGCCATTCGGGATTTTCAACTAAAATGCAGATATTTTTGATTCTGCTGTTACATTTTGAAACGTGGGAAGTTTGGCAATGTATTTTGTTT
The DNA here is from genome assembly GCA_950022955.1 of Xestia ashworthii. Classification (NCBI taxonomy): domain Eukaryota; kingdom Metazoa; phylum Arthropoda; class Insecta; order Lepidoptera; family Noctuidae; genus Xestia; species Xestia ashworthii. The sequence continues at coordinate 869,426 of OX465556.1, read as the reverse complement.
TATTGCTTACGGACAGTGGAATAATAAATTCAGGGATGTCAAATATATCTTTTTTTTTGCTATTTCGCTAATGCTTTGTTTGCTGTTGGTTATCTGTTCGAAAATGAAATAAATCAAAACTGTTTTTTTAAGAGTTAAACTAGTTTTGACGTTAAATCTGGCACTGCACTTGACTGAATAAATTCTCAACGAACCAAGTAGCATAAAATGGATCATGACAATTTTCGCAAAAATAGCTTGATACGAAAATAACTGAATCAACTCCTGTTCCGGGTTTAGAATCAGTCTTTGAAACACACTCGACTACAAACTTCTATAGAATCGTGGCTTCTTCAGCAAGTAATTTAACTTCCAATACTGCCAAGTATTGAAAGCACAATATTGATGTTATTCGGCCATAATATTGACATTATTTACCGCGTCGCCGACTGTGCGCTCACTCGCGACTAAAGCTACTCAAATTGTTCGAGAACCTATTCTGAGGCGGTTTCTGTTTATATTTTTGTTATTTTAGGAGGTTTATAGACCTGTTGCCTGTTTTCTGATACCGTTGTGGCGATCCGATAATTTGCAACGTTAAGTCGAGATAGCAAGTAGGCCAAAGGCCACCGTCAGTCTCCCATCGCGGTACACTAAATGTATGTGACGTAATAGACACAGTATATATTCGCAAAAAAGTAACTTGATTTCATGGTCACCACCTACCTACAAGGCACAGGAACTCTTGAGTAAATAAGAACACGCAAACACTAAACCATTTGGAAAGAGTTTAAGTAGTGAAGGCATAGTCTACCACACAATGTAAAACTTGCATGTAAAATGTTGGTACTAAACTAACGAACAAGGGTCGCACAATAGCTGAACTTTCGACGGATCGAGAGGCCTATATCACGTAGTGGACTGCGATGGTTAGAGTTGATGTCGATGATATTCAGCATGGTGCAGTACCAGCATTTGAGTTAATATCACTATTGTAAAAGCGTTTACCGAAAGATTTTGAAGCAGTTCAAGCTCTTCATGAAAGTGCCTTGAAAGTAAAAAAAATTAGACTGTTCAGATAACAACAACGAAACCGTATTTCAAATAAATTGAGCCGATACAAATTGAGTTTAACCGAACATACAGCAGAGAAATTATATTTATGTTCGTACCTAATTCTCAGTCCCATCTGAGTTTGAACGGTTCATTAAAATAAAATATACGTGTTCATTGCTAAATTATTTTCACGCGTTCAAATCCCTGTGGAGTAATTGTGAACAATGTTCGGCCAAATGTAAAATCCCATTATCTACATGTGTGTATCGCTTTGAATCCAGAGAAAGGGGTAGGCAGGGCTCTAAGGGCCTTTTAAGATATTGTACACAAGGATGAGTTTATAATTAATTTATTGCGTGTTTTAGCTACATGAGCGTAAACATTCCAGGGCTAAGCATGAGCCTTTCAAGGCCTTCCCGATATTAACAACATTATATTATTTGAACCGAGCTACTACAAATATTGTATTGCATTGTATAACGGGCTGGTGTCCGCAACTCCACGTCAAAGCACGTATTTTGCGTATGGGCTATAACCCACCACGCGGGCTCATAGTGCGGATTGGTAGATAGTATGTCACATGCCTTCGAATTTTTGGTTCTAGGACATGCTGGTTTCCTCACGATGTTTTCCTTCACCGTTTTTGAGAGAAGTGGTGATTAAATAAATTACAAAAAATAATGCGCCTGTCTGGGTTCGAGCCCACAACTCTGTTCGTAAATCGGGGCCGCCACGCCACCACTCAGGTCACCTAACTGCTCTCAAACAAGTAGAAAAAAAAACTCAAAATAAGATAGTATAAATAAGTTCTATTATGTCAGAATCTAGGGAGGAAAATTATGTTCGATTTGATATTTTAAATTAATCGCAAGAAAATATTGAATCTGATAATAAGTCATTTATTCTGCTTCTGTGAGAGTTGGTCAAACATTCGCCTTCCTTGCCCTCGTTTGGGCTCTTTTCCCCAGGAGCTGCAAGCTCAATTGAAAGACGTCGCGTCGCATACTTGTATTACAAAAACAACAGCGGAGAAAATAAACAATAATTAAGTATGTTGCTTGTGTATGGTACGAAGAAGGGCAACAAGTGTCGCTTGTGTTTGTCTCTTCACGCTAATTGCAAGTCAGCTAGTCAGCTTCTGAAATTTTTTTCTGAAATTTAGTACTGTCAACATTATAATGTTAGCTTCATGTGTAAGGTTCCTTAGATCGTCTCATCTCCTCTTGTATCGGGTCAGTGACGCGAGACTACTCATAAAAACAGAGTCAAGTCCCCTCGACCCTCACCCCCGGGGGTGTCTTCGAGGTTTACCTTTGTACATGCCAAATGTATACATGTATGAGACGTACTTGTAAAATAAAATGACATTGTTTTATGATATTTTTAAAATATGTTGGAAAGTGTCAGAGATTTCGATATTATATCCTGCTGTGTGATTCTCTAAGACCTCATTCTAAACTTCGAATCTGAATCAGCAGCCCGGCTAGCATGGGCAGGGGATAAAATTTTTATCCACCGGTTATTTCCACTTTTGTTTGAATTTTGTCCCTTGTCAGTGGAAATAACCGGTGGATAAAATTTGTATCCCCTGCCCATGCTAGCCGGGCTGTAATTTCCTTGATTGGCATTCTAAAAACTCGGTTCATAATTAGAATTTACACTAGCGCCACAGTTGCGAGCGTGTCAACAAGTTGAACTAATTGACAGGGAGATTACTTAATTCTGAATTTAATTCTGTAAGTTAATTCCCCGTCACTTCCTGTGACTAGGTGATGCTTACAGAATACAAAATCAACCATGTGAAATGAGAGTGAATAGCGATGTGAGATGCGAGTTGTTATTTGATTTTACAGAATCGACCGGCTGTGCCATTTTCCGTTAAGTGTATCAAAAGGTCTCATGTTGAAAATTATAAGTATTATTATAGTAAACGCGCTTTTCAGCAGTAAACAAGAGGCGAAATCAACAACAGAATATTTTTTCACTCCATCATTGGAAGTTCCATCGTAGAGTATCAGGACTCACCCTGATCAGTTGACCCGGTTGGCAACCTTGCAGAGCCATTCTTTATTAAATAGAGAAGTCGAACGCAGACAGGGTGCTAACATAGTAGTTATCTTCTATTAATGCATCACAGTAAGTGAATGAGCATTGATCAAAGTCTCACCTCTCTGCCGGTAACTGTTGGCAGGTAGATTTATAACCAGCACGTGTCGGGAATCGTATCTGCGGTGATAAACCATGTCCAAGGACAGCTCAGATGCTAATATATTGCTCAGGAAGACTTCCAGTCAGTCTTACTTCGTTAGGTAGATACATGATATCTACGGTTTTACAAATAAACGATGTAGCTTTACGAAGAAGACCTTGCCTTTTCCTAATATAGGTCGGCCTCCGTTCTAAACGGAAGTAGTTGGAAAGAAGTATTTTGATACTTTGTTTAATTCATAACGATCAAAAAGTTTTTCCAGTTTTGTATCTCGTAACACAACAAAATCAGTTTTTCTAAAACTATCTTTTAACTTCTATACAATTATATCAATTTAAGAATAGACCCTTTAAATATTTAAAATCAAATTAACAAAACAAAACAAGCGCCCGAGCCGCACCCTGCTATAAGTAGTCGTTTTTTCTTTCATCCTTTTTTCCCGCCTAAAGGGTTATTTGTTTAGACTGACACTCTTCATGGGACGGCTTTTTTCTAACAGAATAATAAGAGGGTTTGATAAATGGCTGCTGTGCGTCACTCACACTAAAAATATTAATATTCCGGCAAGGAGCGACACATACTTGACTAGATATAAATACCTCTTATAGCCCCACTGACATCAGGATTTCTTGTGATACGCGTGCTTATGAATTACAACGGAATTTGAATGATATTTTGTAAGTTTCAAGGATTTTTGTTGTGGAATTGAGCTGGTTTATACACCGGGACTGTTTATAAGTCGTTTAGTTTACGGGTTAGGTCGTTTTGCTAATACTTAGAACGTTTCGATACAGAGCCCCCTGTGAACGATTTTAAAAGAGCAATCTATAATGTTATTTATAAAGTAGATCTACGAAGAGTTTCTCGTCTGTCATTTTCAGATGAGCAAAAAACTGATTAAAAATATTAAAACTCGTTACGCTGAAGACTGTAATCAAAATTGACAACGAAGAAAAAACTTGAGACGAAATTAGAAAGTAATTTAAATAAAAAATATGATCAATTTAACTTTGAAATAACTCTTCGCGAAAATATTTTTAAATGTTTGAAGTTAAAATGGGTGCTTGCAGAAAAATTCAAGTTAATCAGTCTTTACGAATTATTTTATTAGATTTTTGCTCAGATTTTTAGTAACTTCTTTGATTGTATCATTTTTTACATCATACGTTTATAAAATTCATAAAGGAGGTACATAATTCTTTCTCTAAATAAAAAGTGTCAATTTTTCAGCAATGTACACTAATGCCCTGACGAGTTGCACTTCTGTGGATTTTGTGATGTTTCTGTTTTTCCATAATGTCTTAAGCCTGTTCATAGCTGACCTGGTTCTTGTAGCAAGCGTGACTGTTGCGCGTTGTTAGACAGCAGTACCCCAAGCTATGATAAAGCGACGCCACATGATCCACATGAGTACAACGTGTGGAAAAAAAATTATTCAAGGCCAAAGGTCAAGAAAATGAGTTTTTCGCGATTTTCACAAAACGGTAAGTTTTATAATAAAATTAGCTCAGACCAAAATTGTAGATCAGATAATTATCTATAAAATTCTCTCAACACTTTTTTTCCTAAGAGCAACCGTTTTTGAGATATAACGATTCAAAAAGTTGAAAAGTTTGTAATCGAAGTTTTCCCTGAAATGTTCCACCTTTACCCATAAAGTGCCGATTGTGAGAAATCTACGCCATTCAAGATATTAAGAGGCCTGCGGAGCATGCGAATTTCATACACACGTAATACCAAAATAAATTGTAAATCAAACAGATTCATAAGGTAGTGTGTATTTATTTTGATTGGATTACAGAATATATAGGTTCCCAAACACATGTTTTGAGAAACCGGCCTCGAAAACCAAGAAAACTATTAAGAAATTTTCAGAAGCTGACCTTTATGTCGCCTATTTTCCAAAGGCAGATGTACTGTTTTGATAAATTGGTTTTCGGAGGATACATTCGTTCATGAGCTATCAGAAAAGTATCAGTTTAATATCCTGAATGGCCCTCCTAACCTCACCCCTATTTTTTAGTCTAATTTGACCGGACTATTATGATACGAACGGGTTTATGATTATGGTTATCATTTTAAGAATTCAGTACCCGAATAAGTAAGTTCATATCCCACAGCAGGTGGTCTGAACAACGCTTTGTTCACAGTACTACATATTAGCTCAGCTTCAAACTTACATGGAGGTTATTAAATACATATTTTTCTTTTTATTTGCCTTATATGGCTACGTGAGCGGATTCACAAGGTTTTTCATTAAACTGTGTACATATTTTCTTATAATATTTAAGTAAGTACTCGTATAATGTTTGTACAGGATATCGTTTTTGCTTATTTAATTCGGTACGATCAGCGCCTACGTTTACATTTTCTGCGAGCCCAAATATTAAGTAAAAAGCTAAAATCTCTTTACTTAATATTTGGGTTTGCAGAAAGCGAAAGATATAAACGAACTCGTACCCACGGTGTTGCCCGTTTGTTAGGCAGAAATCGTCTACGGGACGTATCACCAGATCGTAAGCAAGGTGGGCAAAGATCTATGTACTACATGACAACACCTTCTATTAAGGGACCAGAAGGGACTAATCGACGCACACTCAGAGTTACTTTTACAGTTATAAAATTAGTATGGAAAGAGATTTCTGAAAGTTTTAGGCAGATACACAGGAAGATGGTAGATACTTATAAAGCAATTTACAACAATATGCCAACCAATGACTATCACTGAATACGAAAACCAATTCCACCACATTTTCATCTTTTATCCCTATATAGCTGTACAAAATCACCTTCAAAATAATATTGACATAATTTCAATACGATTTTTAATTTGACCGGTCGGCGCCAACTTACCAATATCCGGCGCTTTGGGCCGAGCCAATGTTGTCTCGGAAAAAGGGTATCGCCACACGTACGGACGCGGATCGCCCTGTGCCGGGTCAGTCAGGAAAAGTTTTAATGTCCAAATTGTCCATGTAACATAAACGCACTTCGTCCGAACCGAAACCAGGTGACTGATTATATTTTCGCTTCTTTCGCATGATGGGATACCTGTTCGTTGAAGAAAATTTTAGCGCAGCCTTCACCTCAGATGGCAAACCTTCTTACTGATTTGTTTAGTCAGTCCTAATTTATAATTCTTTCCCACGGTATCGTATTAATCTTTTGTGCTATTACCTTGCTTTGTTGAATGTTATTCTTTGAATATATTCTATCACTGTACCAAATTTCATCTAGATCAGCTCAGCCGTTCTGGTGTAGTTGGTTTGAGTAACAAACATCCAACTACCCAAATTTTCGCATTTATAATTATTGTAGTAAGATTTTACCAAAAAGCACACTAATAAATACTTTGACTTTGAATTTCATTTGCAGTTCAGTTATGAATAGATTCAATTATGATGTAGCTGATATGCCACTGTCAGTAAAAATCTATTATAATAAGAATAAAACAATGAATACAGCTATTTCTGACTGGCTGTAGCCCAATCCGCGTCAACAAGTGTGGTCAGTCCCTTATGTCACAACACCGGGGTAGCATGGGGTAAACTGTAAACATTGAGATGTTGAACAATTTGTGTTTTGTAAACATGCGGCAGGCAGCTTGATTGTTTGTTGCAGATTTGTAGAATATGTTGTTATTTGAAGATCCTTCTCGACTTAACAAGATTTTAGTAATTTACATACTGTGTACATCACTAGTCTGTACTAGTGATCTACACATATATCGAAATTACTATTTTCTATGGTCCTAACATCATCGACAATAGCCACAGTCCATCATCGACGAACAGTTTGTTTCAAACCCACGCTGTAAATATGTACTTTTTTATTACAAATAAAAACAATAATGTGTCCCAAAATGTTGCCATCACCTGACCACAGCTCGAAAATAAAGCAATAACCATAATCTTCCACATCATCTCCATTCATGACTTCACGCTAACAAATACCATTTATAACATAACCTGTACCATTTACTTGACTGCCCATCCACTACGGGGAGATGCTATGAACATAAAATGTCAACAGCTCAATACATAAAATAATAGTTTCCATAAAAGCAACGCGACGCAAAACATTGGAATAAACCCTTTTATTAAAAGGTCAGATCGGATTGCGAATGGTTGTACCCACACCGTATTCAATATCATCCATACTTATTTGCAAAGAAATAAAAACATAACATTGTTGTAGTAACAAAGAGAAACAGAAGGACAAATTCATAAAATAAATATTTGCAGGGGATATATAAAAGAAACCTAACCAAATCACAATAAAGTCGTAAGCTTTTAGTCTATCAGATTCTGTTTTTAGGAAGCTATCTTTCTTTTCTATATTATTATTCACAAATCTGAAGTGAACCTTCTCCAGTGAATTTCCCATGTGATACAAAGGTATAAAGTCGGCAATATACCCTGCGTAATGTCAACAATAACTGTTATGGGATTATTTATTACTATAACTATCCACAATCCTGACATTATAAAAAGCTTCTACTTGAATAACATTCATACTTTGTTTGTGCACATACTTTCACAGACTGATGTTTGACTGTTTAGTATTATATTATGTCACCGTAAAATTTTCAAACACGTTATATTACAATATAACGTGTTTCTCTCTAGCGATATTGTAAACTCTTGAAATATTGTCAACTGAACATACGGAAGTATCTCTGCCCCCATAATCGGGACTTGGGGCACCCCCCCGTTAGGCTAGTTAGGTTCCTTTAAACCCTGCGCTCGGAAATAGAGGCCCCGCGAAGCGGGGCTCCGTCGACTACGCTTTTTAGGGAAATATAAAGTGTTTTAGGGTTAGGTTATATTAATCGATATTTCTCAGGAATGGTACATTACCTTTTCATGAGAGTGGTACCACCGGGCAAGGCGGACCCCTCCTTCCCTCCACACTGCGTTAGTTGACTACCATCGCATGCATTTCACGAAAACTAATGCGTTTTATTGTAAGCCGTATGTTCGTTTGACAATATTTCGAGAGTTTACAATATCGCTAGAGAGATTACAATATAACGTGTTTGACAATTTTACGGTGACATATACGGCAGAATGGTAATTTCCTAGCAATATTTGCTGCAGAATTGCTTCCTCATGTGGAGTGGAATAGCTATATTTATAGGATAAGACCAAAAGGATATCAATTAACATATTTAAGTAGGTTATAATAGCCCCACTGCTGGGACAAAAGTCCCGTATTTGTGCGCGTGAGAAGGCCTTACACCAATAAGGCGAATATAGTTTACTTTAAGTTTACTTAATGCACCTGGGTGAATCAAGTAAACTCCACGGTGAGGTCATCTTTACAACAATTCAGCTACGTACTTATTTCGTAGAAATCGTTTATATCGGTAGTACATTGTAATATACACATTTACTCGTTTATGATATCGTTGTTTTACATGACTATAGCGGGGTATAGCCGACTGTAGCCGTATCTTTCTTGTGGCCGTTCAATTTAGTCAGACACGGTTTACGCGGAGTTATGTTGATCCTCCATATTTGAACGTCGGCTATATTGCTTCAAATATTCTTCGAGATTTTTCATTGATGCTGGGTTTAATAAATGTTTATATTCGCAGTTTATTTTTGTTATTATATTTGAACGTTTTGGAACGCTTTATTCATTTTTCATAATATTAAATTATGTAGCATTTTGCTGACCTTTATAAGTTTGCATTTTTGTTTTCGTATTGTATAAGCTGCTACCACTATGTAACACAATGCGAATATTGCAGCTTTGTTTGGTAAAGTACTTTGTCGGATCAAAATACATGTTTAAAATTTGTTCCTCTTTGGAATTTATTAAATTTTCAAACTAGGACAAACTAAAAATCGAGTTGGTTGCACATGTCATAGTACTAAAACAAACAATATCAATGTAAAATTAAATTGTATTTGTTTTTTTCAAATATTTCACCCATGCCGTCATGCCATAGAATATCATACATAGTTAAAGGAATGCCCGCAGTTTCAGTCCATTACAGGATAAGCCTGTATCAAAGCGTGTCTACGATCATAAATCATGTAGCCCAGGTCCCAGGTCCATTGCGCGGCCGCCATTGTGTCTCTCCCCCGGCTCCATTGAGAAGCGGCAATGAATGCGCCGCATGATTTACCGACTCGTTTCATGCGGCTATGGGATACACTCGCTTGAATAACCGAAGGTTAACAGTATTGACGTCGATAAGTTTCGCAAACTGAATGAATGGGAGAATATTTTCTTTGAAAACTTCGTAATTCTGCCGTATAGTTCTAGACGTGCGTTGGAATATAGATTTGCTTGCTTTTTGGAATATAATGTGTGTTACTTAACTTTGCTTCAGAATATAAAGTTCGCAGAAGTTCTGAAGAAACAGATTATCGTTCCGTTTGATACCATTTTGTTTGATCTTTGAAACGTAGTTTTATTTACCAGAGACGTTATGTTATTGTTATGTTCCTTTTTTTCGTGACCAAATGTTGATCACTACATTGCATGTGAAATCATCATCATCATCCACAGCCTGATTTCAACTACTGCTGAGTGTAGCCAGCCTGCAAAATCAAAAATTCTTTTAGCAGGCCTGACACTTTTACAGGCGATCAAAAGTCTAACCAAATTAATGAAATGACACGATTCGATAACCAAAGGGCAGTGCCCACCTACCTACCTACCTACCCATCGGGTGTCGAGACCGTTTTAATAAAAGCTTCTTCCAGCGTCTGTTGATTACAAAGTTCACAAGTAATCAATTTGGAGTTAGCGTCGATTGGAGCGGCTGATACTTTCGCCGAGTTTATTGGCTTAGCATGACTATTAATTATTTTGGGGTGAGAAGTGTTTAGAAGTATTGGCACTTTTGTGTTGATCAAATTGGTTGAACCAATTTAAGAATTAAGAGAAGTTAACGATAAATTGAATAATTTCGTTTTATCATCATCATCATTATTGGCAGCCTAGTTCCACTTGTGAGTACCTCTAGGCCTTATCTCTTTTGAGTCGTACTTTTTCGGTATGTGGGAGTCTCATCCAGGTCTTTCCCGCACTCTTTTACGGGTCATCCATTGATTGTCCATCCATCATCTGGCTGTTGGTCTACCGGCGCTTTTTCAACTCCTCCAACAACATTGTGGCATTACGGCAACATTATGACTCTGCTCGAACGGCCATCGCCATCCTTATCATTATTTATTTTGTTTGCATTGATATTATTATGCTAAAGAACTGGTAGCTCTGTCATTGAGAACCATTATCTTCGATAATTTGTACTAATTTTGGTTTTGTATCAGCATTAGCTGGTGTTTCTGTGTATATTATAATGTTTTGTCTGTTTTTCTTTCGTGTTTCCCTTGTGTTTTGTTCACACCTTGTGTTATATTTTATACGTTTACAATTTGGCAGGTAAATGAATAATGTTTTTATCTTTGATCCTCTATTCTGAATCTGTTTCATTCTAAACTATATTCATAACATCTCCGCCGATATTGCCAATAACATGAGCATCACATGCACTACACTTTTATGCTCTAAGCACTTCTCGTTTATCCTCAAACATCGCTGGAACGAGATCCATCAAATATGCACGCTGTTAGGCAACTGCATTAGCACAAATGCATCGGCTGCTATATGATATGTTACTCTTTTTTCGCTCCCAACGGAAATTCTGCATGAAATGTTTGTGCCAAAGTTTTTAGAAGGATCTGTGTATGATTTCTTCTAATGCATCGGGGATTACTGGATAAATATGGTGTATTGAAAGGATATTTTGATTTGAAGTAAATTTTAAGGTTTTTAAGTTTATTAAAAGCCACAGTTTAAGTAAAAACCTATAAAAGCAAAGGCATACAATAACAGGATAAAAATAAACACAAATGTATAATTTTATTTATACCCACAGGTAGAACATACATAAATTTTATTTATTTTGTATTGCGTAGAATTCTGTTTCTCGCCGCGGAAAACAAGCGACAAATCACATTTCTGAATCTGCTCGTATATATTTGATATAGTGAGCAATATCTCAAAAATCAGCAGACAATAAGTTAGGTAGTGGGTGGCAGTGGAACAAAGCTTCTGTGGTAACTAGTGGCGCCCCCGGGGGTCTCAAGACCCGACATAAATCGGTTATGGCACGCCTCCGAACGCGTTCAGATTCGGAGATGGAGGTATCAGCAAATGGAGTGCTTATAAGCCAGCAGGTACGAGCGAAAACCGACTGCTATTCTACAGGGTGAAATTGAATAGATGCGACAAATTTAAATATACAATAATATGACGTGTTGTCAAGAAAATGTATAAAATATCAAATGTAAAATTGTAATGAACGAAGGAAGGGTAGTGGGCGGCGCGCGGTCGCCGGGAAGGGATGTCAGCGCTGGCGCACATGCGAGGTTTGGCAACGTCGCGCGATACTTACATTAGAAACTAGGCTAAATTAGGTAAATGACCGCTATGAACGGGAATACCGATAATTCGTACTTAAATAAAGATAATAACATCAATGGACCTTTTGAAAACGATAATCGCGTATTTTTTTTTAACGATTTAGATAGTAGAAAAAACAGTTTATAATTACTATGTTACTGTAACTGAAGCTCCCATTTCATTTTGTCGCATTTATTCAAATTCACCCTGTATATTTTGTAATGAAGACAAAGAGGTATTTTATTTTATTTTATTTACTTATTTATGGACAATAAACAGCTACAATATGTGTTGGAACAGAGTAAAGATAGTACAAAACATTAACAATATTGCAGCCCACTACAATATCCGCATATTGACACGAACGAATAAAATAATGAGTGCCACTAGATAGGTAAAAAATAAAATAATATTAAAACTTACATCAAATTAATAAATAATGATAGAAATAACAAATAATTCAAGAAATATCAGTTAATGATTAATGATTAAACATTAAATAACTTAACTTAACAAAATATTAATTACATCATGCAAATTAGATGTTCAAATTGATTTAATTTAATTGCTTGCAGGGTAACAACACTTAAACACTAAAAACAAATAAACAATAAAACACAAACTGGCTTACATTCCTAATTTATACATTATTGGTTCATAATAATTTTCATGACATTGGATTTAAATTTGGATTTTAAACATATAAAAATATCAATATCAACAAAATTACAATTATGAGATTCAATCATTCGCTGGACAGGGCAGCGCAAACCAGAATTAGTTCGACAGGAATTGACAGCAAATAAGGTAAGTGCACGGGTACTACGTATATTGACAGTGCGTGGGACTACGTAACATAGTTTGCTCGTGAGGTCAATACAGTCGAAATCACCATGAACAATACCATGCAGCACAGAGGCCTCTAGATACTTTCATCTAGATTCTAGGTTGACCTACCCATATTTATCCAGTAATTGAGAGTACGACAAATACGTTTTATGGTATCTGTAATGCATGGCTCGAAGAAACTTGCGCTGGACTTTCTCAATTTCATCTATGTTTTTCTGGTAAGACGGATTCCTGATAGGGACGGCATATTCTAATTGCGATCGCACAAGGGTTTTATATAGGTAAAGGTATGTGGAGACCCGTTTGAACTCAGTGGACGACCTCATGACGAAACCATACATCCTAAACGCTTTATTTATAACTTTTTCTACATGCTGGTTTAGGGACAACCTATCATCAATCAACACACCAAGATCTTTGACAGTTGGTACATTACTGAGTACTGTGTTATGCAATGCATATTTAAAGTGATTATCTGTTTCATTCTTTGTGAAATTGATGCAATTGCACTTGGAGAGAATAAGGTGCAGTTTGTTGACTAGACAGTAGTCAGTAAGTCTGTCCAGATCCTGTTGGAACAGTCGACAATCCCCTACAGTTTGTATAGACCTATAAGCTTTTAGGTCATCAGCGTATCCAAGAAACTTAGTATTTTTAACACATTTGTCTATGTCATTGATATAAAGAATAAACAACAGTGGTCCCAAAATTGAACCTTGTGGAACTCCTGAGGTTATAGGCACTTTGTCAAACTGATGGCCATTAACGACAACTCTTTGAGTTCTGTTTTTAATATAGGATGAGAACCAGCGAAGCAGATTTCCCCGTATACCATTAAATGAAATTTTGTTAAGTAGGACTACATGGTTGACCTTGTTAAAAGCTTTTTTGAAATCTGTATAAACCGCATCAACATGTAATCGCTTGTCCATGTTTTCAAAAAGTTAATTGGAAAAAGTTAACAAATTGGAAACAGTCGAACGTCGCTGAACAATCCCATGCTGCTCTGGGATGATGACGCTGTGTAAGATTGGATAGATTTCATTGTGTACGAGTCTCTCAAAAAGTTTTGACAAGATCGACAGAATCGAGTTAGGCCTGTATTACTCCACGTCATGTGTTGAGCCGTTCTTGTGTACAGGTGTGATGTTAGCTCGTTTCCATTCATCCGGGAAAACACGTTCGCTTAAACATTTATTGTAAATGATAGAGAGTGGCTTACAGATACTGCCGGCGACGGCCTTAAAGAACATTGCATCCAAAGGAGCTGGTCCCGATGGGTACATCGGGACCAGCTCCTTTGGAAGGATCAAGTAATTTTAACTCGTTAAGTATTTTGTCTTCCTCAATTTGCAAATTATCGATAAACCTGGCATTGGCATGACAGTGTGGAGGTGGGGTCCAGGCGGACAGTGATGGTGAACAAGGTTCAAATGCAGAAAAATCTGAAAACATATCACAGATTTCTTCGGGGGCACTTGATTTCGAGTTTTGATAGTGTATAGTATACCAGATTTATTTTTGCGATTATTAATAAATGTCCAGAAGTATTTAATGTTAGTGGTAAGATTGACTTCAACTGATTTAATGTAGTTTGAATAACAGGCATCACAGGCCTTTTTAAAAGTTGCTCTGTATTCCGAGAACTCATTGTAGTCTTTGATGTTCTTAAATTTCTTCCATTGAATCCAGAGACGTTGTTTTCTCTTGAAAAGTTTTAGTAATGGTGCAGAGAACCAAACTGGAAAATCAAGCGTCCGAGACTTGACACGCGGTACATTGCGTTTAGTAATGCCATCGAGAACATCATAAAAGCATTGCACGGCCTCCTGCGCCGGAAGGTTCTCCAACAGGTTCACCCAATCAACCTCACTGATTCGTTTATTAATCTCATCATAGTTAGCTTTGCGAAAGTCATATTTAGTCAACGGTTTTCTTTTCAGAGCTTGTGTGGATACACCCGTTGGGGCTGCAGCAACAAACGGAGGATGATGTGTGTCTATGGGTAGCAGTGAGTCTAATGGATGGCTTATAGAACAAGTGACGTTAGAAATAAACAAATCCAAGATTTTCCCATTTGCATTAGGTATGTTATTGAGTTGGTATGCATTCAGGGTTGACATGAGCTGTGCCAATTGTGAGCACACAGGTGACGTTCCACCAGCAAGCTGATGTACTCCGACAGACTTTCCATCCTTCCATGTAATGCCAGGAAGATTGTAATCGCCTATGATAAATATATTTTTGACATAAGGTTCAATTAACATGTCTTGCAGTGTGTCAAAGTGAGTAGCATATACATCGGCTGTAGCCCAGGGTGGTATGTACTAAAGACATGCATTTTAGCTCTGTTGTCCTTACTCGGAATACCAACTGCAAGATGTTCAATGCACGTCGGTCGACCAGAAATGTCAAGTAAACATGACTGGAGTCTACGTGACACTGCGACCCTGTATGCTTAGTGCGAGTTTCATACTAAAATTTGAGTTACGTCTTTATCGTGTAGATCGAGTTAACGTCGTCAATAGTGACAATCCAGTGCCTCTAAGAAAATAAAGACCGTTTCTAGCACATTGCTAACATTTTCATGTATAACGCGAGTGCAAGTTACAATTTCGACAGTTTTGACAGCTTGAATACGAAACACAGTCACTTGCGAGCGCGAAAGTTGCCACTTAAGATTTTATGGTGAGAGCATCGTGAGAGTGGTCATAATAACAAAGTAATTTAATTTCATATTTTGAATAAAACTTACAATGGAATCTCGTATTATTTCGTTTGGAGAATGTTTGAGACCGCAAAAGCACAAGATAAGCGTAATATAACGCCACTAAAAAAAACACGTAAACACGTTCACGTAAACACGGTCACGTAAACAATAATAGAGTGCTCCACTACAAGCCACTCGGGCATTATTAGATCATTTGCTTAGATCTCCATGCCTAAAAAGTTACAAACTTTAAGCTTTACAAACTTCACAGATGGATCAAGGTCACTCACTACACACCAAATGGTATAAATTACACTAACTGCTCCGTTTATGTTACCAACATTTCAAATTGGGACGGGCTAGTCTTTATTTTTAACAATAATATCAAAACTGTATGCAAATCACAACACAAACTTTCGTAAACACAAACAAAACTAATGACCACTGACCACAGATAAATAATATCGTCTAACTTCGTTGCATAACCACAACTAGTTGAATAAGCAGTCGTTTCTGCTATGAACACAAAATACGACTGTCAATTTATTTTGGCCGGTGACTAATGTACGCGCCACTTCTTGCAGTGAATTGACGTGAAACGAACGAACGTATTCTAGAATCTCACATTCGCAAGTTAACAATTGTCGATGCGTTTAGAAATAACACTCACAATATGTAGTTCTCACGTATTACGCTAGGTGGCGCTTACTCAGCGCCATACATATTTGCGTTAAACGTCGACACGGTCGATACAGAACCCCATCACCATCACGTTTACGAGTTGTGTCGCGATCTCGATCACAGCGGTACACAACATATCGCGGATCCACAAACTCACCACTAGCAATATCGGGTATAAGCCACGTCTCAGTCAATATGATTACGTCGTAGGAAAACGACAGAATACTCAAATACAAAGCTTGCAATTTGGTTCTCAACCCTCTGCAATTTTGGTAGTAAATAGTTATGTCGTTATTATCCATTACACAAAATAATTAACATAATAAATATCGACGCCTCCAAGCAATAACCCGGTAATCGAAAAATCAACATTTTACAGGAGAAAAGATTTACTTATTTTGTCAAATATCTTTTCAACGAGTGGGACTATTGAAGTCATTGATGTATTAAATGAAAGCTATTTTTTTGCGAAGTCTACCTGTGCCATTGATATGAAAATCCTTTTATTCAAAACCTAGTAATTTATGAAAATTAATAATACCTGAAATTTTATACATACAATATTACAGTAATACTACTTACGGGGTTATTGCAGTAAATTTATGAAATAAAATATTTCATAACATTACATTATGCGCTTCTAGGGCGTTATTTTTTATTTTATGGCTGATAGATAACTTGTTTGTACGGAGTTATTGTGGTAATGTCAAATAATTAAGAAAAAGGTATGAATACATAACATTATTATTAAGAGGAAAATTATAATAATAGTGTTATTGTTACCACTCGATACCATTTTTAAATTTAAATGTAATATTTGAAGGTAATAAACGAAAAAATACAATAATTTCGATTATAAGTAATTTAATTATTTATTATAATCACAGAAAGTAATTTAACACTTTAGTTCGACGCGAACATTCATTAATAAAAATAATCCAATAAAAATCAAATCCTGTAATCAACTTTGAGCTACATAAACTCTTCAATTTAGTTCTTCTTCAGAAATATTTTCGTTTCCCGCTTCAGAACAGGACAAGGATTGATAAAAATAATGGTAACTCTGAGGAATAGCTCCACTTCTACATAAACTCAAAAGGTCTATATGCAAAGCCTGGCTTATTGGTATACGTTGGTGGTATGCGCGTTGCAACTGCACATTATCCATATATATAGCTGCTTCTTGAGTACTCGCACGCTTTCGTCCTCTTCGTCTAGCTGAGGTACAGGGAGTGTTGTTTAGATCAAGCTCTGAATAAGCGTCTTCAAAATTATATTTGAAAAACAACTTATTGTCTTGTGAATCGACCACGCTTACCTCCATGACATCAGCCCAGCGGATCACATTTCCGTCTTTATCGCACCGCCAATACTTGTCTTCTACGAGTGGTTTTAAATCGTAAACTTCGGACTGCTCTAATTTCTTGATTCTATATTTTTCGCCAGTCATCTTTGAATTTAAAATAATATTATAAATTTGGTCAGGGGTAAGTATATAAAACTTTATTCTATAAGTTTTTTTCTATGCATGCATGCATGGAATCTCCCTCGTTTTGACTGTGTCCAGTTTCAAAAAAACGATGGGTTATGGTTATGTCAAAAAGTTTGGAGAATATAATCCGAATATAATGAAAACATTGTTATACCTTTCTCACGTTCAGTTTTAAAAAAAGATAACAAAGCACTTCCTATTTCTGAACTGCCTCTTTTAGCGATTTGGTGATGCCATACATAAAAATATCCTATTTTTCGTACTGCATCAAACACAGTAAAATTGTAGCACGGATATTTTCTTTTATAATGAAATACGCCTACTTCAGATTTAGGCACACCTAACACTTTTTGCAAATCAAATATTGCTACTGTCATATTACCTTTATCAACTGTCTCTATTTCTTCTTTCTTTAATGATCTTACTTTTTCTTTTCTCTGTAAATGGAGTCTTTGTTTTTCTTCAAGGGTGGTTTTCATAGAGTCGTCTGATTGTTCATAAATGGAGCATGAAAGGCACTGGTCTTTTTTGGGTTTGAAAAAGGAGTATTTATATTGGGAGTTAAAAACTGTTTCGTATTGTCGTTTTGTTGCCATTACAACATCACTGTAATTTTGTTCTGTAAACCACTCAGTATAAAAGCGATACATTTTGGAAATATTCAAGTTTTCTGAAAGATATTCTCGGTTTGAAGTCGCTTTCGTATAGTGCGACTGTACTTTAGGAAATAATTCAATGTGTGTTTTAATTGTGGCTTCTGTACTAGTGTTCATTTTGTTAGGCCTATTATTATGTCTTCTCCGTTTATCTTGAAGTCCTTCATCTGCTTTCAGAACTTTTTCCATTGCTGTATAAACAACATATTCTCCGATTTGTAGTGTTAAAAAAAAAAATTTACATACAGGAATTTTTTCATTATCTGAATCATGGAAAAAAAAAACAAAGTTCGTGTGCGGTTGTTTTTACGGTCTAACGTCATTCGTTTAATAGTCTGTGCTTGAACACATCTACTGATATACAACCATTGATGTTCGCGATCAGCCAGACTATAATATTTGTCAAATATAGCTTGTCTTTCTGACTGACTGAATTTTTGGCTACAACCCTTTTTACACGCACATGGGGAGCCTATAGTTTTTTGTGGATATTTTTTTTGGAATTGCACCCTTCGTAGGCTTTGCCGGAATTTTTGAAGATTTTATTTTTCTTACTACGCCACTCTGTTCTTATCTGCTTGCGTTTCCTAGTCAGTTTTTTTCGCTTTCTACGGCCACCATATGCGAGCAATCGCTTAAAGTTCTTCCGCAAAAAAAAAATATTTCAACATAAGCCCCATAAACACGTTTACCAAAAATTTCATGAAATTGATTTACGCCAATAACCCGGTAATCGCAACTTACCAAAATAAAACATAAATAGTTTTTTCGTACAGACCTATAACAGGTTTTTTGCCGAAATATTATTGTGTCTAAATTCCCAACAATAAACACGTGTGTCATGATTTCTTTGTAAATATCAATAGGAAAAATCTGAAAAAAATTGAGAAGGTGTATTCCGGTCCATAGATGCCGAATTTGACATAACAGCATAAACCCCGTAATAGTACATTACCGAGTTCTTGTTTGGGGGCATCGATATGTATAAGGCAGCAGGTATTGTGTACAAAGGGTTCAGTCGTTGTAATAAATTATAGCAAGCTACCATGAAGTATATATATACTCAGAAAAGTAAAATACATATAAAGGAATGTAAATAATAGTAAATTTTGGAATAACACTGAATAGCAATTAATTTCATTGATAAATAGTTGAAAAATGATAGGATTAAAACAATTATAGGAACATACAACACAATGCAATTATAATGATAATTGAGCTCAAGTAATGATGAGCACACTAACTCATGCTGGAAATATTTCACGGTGATAGCGTTGAAGACGATAAAGAGGAAGCAGTTAGCCAGTTGACTTCTTTTTAATTTTAATAAGGTCACCTTCTCCACGAATCGCAAAGGCAGTTTCACCATCACGCTCACGTACCAGTATGGTAGGTATTTGCCCTTAATCGTCCATTTACTATCTACTCTGTCTATTTCAATGTTTCACGCCCTCCTGAAACTTGGATAGCTTGCTGTTAGGATATTAGACTATTACTGGAAAGGTAATTTTCAAGCAGCTGAATATACTGGCTGACCAATGAACATTTTGCTGAAGGAGGTTTTTATGATATCAGAAAGTTTCGTAATATCTGATGAGTACAAAGATTGTGGTTAAAATAATGTTTAAGTTTTCAACTTTTTGATACAAGTTAAAATTTCTGGACGGCTGAAATCTTTTTCGTAACGATGCCATAAATTAAATCATATTTTTGAGAAAAAATCCTCCCTTTTGTAATGAAAACCCTTGAGGATATCCGAGATTTTACTGCTTCGTTAACCAAGTCGGTACATATACGATCGTCAAGTCGTGTCTCCAGAAATCGATGTTTCATACGCGGCGCGGAAGCGATATCGTGCTCATAAATCTACCGGCGTTCGACTGCGCAATGAATAAATTGTGCAGTATACGGCTATACAGGCATACAGCGTCCCAGCGCGGCGCAGACCCAGTCAACTGTGCGTCCGTGAAGAATGGTGTTTGTAAATACGCCACCGCGACGCGTTAAGTCTCAATTTCTTTGAATTTATTGTATGAGCCTATTTTATGGGGCTTTGTATTATGGAGATATTCAGAATGTGTTTTTTGTTGTGTGGTATGTGATATAACAATGTGAGGCTGAATTTCATATCATATAGGACTACGGAACACCTCTTTTCTTTTTCAGGATTTTTCACTGTTTTTGTAAAAAAGCAACTTCTGTATACAGGGTGGTTTTTTGAGGCTGTACCGTATATAATTCACAAACTGCTAACGATAGAAGTATCACAACAAAACGACGCAATATTTATGTTCAACCACTAAGCACTAACGCACAAAGGAAAACTCTTTAAATAGTCTCCTTAATCATCCCTACCGCAGCCAGTTAGACAATTAGCTCGGAATATAACTGCAGTCTGCGACCACACTTGTAAATCGCTAGGACACTGTCCGGAACGCGTGTCCTTTATTATTTTCGTGTTCCGCCTAATTGCCTGTTGTGCCCACATTTATCAGGAGCTGGGGTGTGGGCTATGTGACAGGAGAAATAGCTTTTATATTTAGCCTACCAGGTCTTTGATTTGAGCAATTTGTTACAAAATTGAGATTTTTTGTTGTATGTTTGTAGAGACTGGGAGTGTTCTTAATTACCAGAGATCAATAGGTAGAGTTTATTTGCCTAAACTTCAAAGAAGTTAGTAATATGTGTATAATACCTTCATTTAGTTAAGTAACTTTAATTCGTTCCGTAATATTGTATGGAGGCACTGCTGATTATAGATTCTTTACTGATCAGCTGATCCTGCCATTTTCGCCTTGGTTTCCCGTGAAGTCTTCTAACATTAAATGTGATCTCGTAAGTGCTATTTTTAGCCCATTTCTAATCTGGCATGCAGCAGATCTGAGTAATCTGATTTGTGTTTCGGCATAATGTGTTGCTGAATTTCAGTGCCCTTTGAGTCAGATATGTGACTATTTGTTATTTTACTTTCCGCTTCCGAACAAAACCTGCACCACAACAAAACAAATTCTAACAACACACGTGTACAAATCGCGAACCAATTACTTGCATGTTGACTAATACATCGCGCGCTCAGCACTGTATGCACACATATCTCCCTGTACATAACCGTTAATGTATAGCGAAATGTCTACATAACATATTGCAATCGCTGTTTGGTAATTTCAATTGTCGTGGTTGTGCGTGGGTACTGTTCAATTTAAATTAACTTTACCGTGTGGTGACAAGACAATGATATTTATATCTGCATAGATTACTTGTGAATGTTTTTTGTTTGTTTGTACTTTATGACCGTTTCGGTAAATGGCGCGGTGGTGAAACAGACTGGAATTGTTATTATTGTATTTGTTAGATAAAGCGCTGTAACTCTATTCAAGTCGAAAGCAAGTTATGTGTAAATATTTAGTATCTTACTCAAAATCATAAACGTCAGCGTTTTATTAGCAGGTATACAGGCGGTTAAGTTAGTGAAAGCGTCTCCAGAATCATCGATTTCCCTACTGGATGAAGGTACGAAAAAAAATACAATGAAATAATTGTTTCGCTCGCCGCAGTTCTCTATGCAATTCTCATAGTGAGTCCAATTGGGGTTCTATAATAGCTACCTCAGAACTATCCCTATTCGCAGAACTTCTCTTTTCTATTCACAAAATTGCTACTTAATCAAAGTTTTGTAAAGTACTATGTTTTATACGATATCAATCAACACTAAATCTTCTAATCTGTTCTAACGGGACAGCCGCTAGCCGCCACCGAGTAGTGTACGTATAAGTACACAAACACACATCCCAGCTGCTGCTGCTGCGACACCCGCTATTTCTTAAACTCTTGTCAATCACGACTAGATAATCATTCTGAGTCAACAGCTTAACCGACAAATGAGAAGGGCAGAAAGTCCATTACAAACAAAAAGTGAATAGAAGCGCCTTTTTCTACTTGTTCAATTAGAAAAAAAAACTTAAAACGTAATTCATTTTGGAAATTTTATTGAGACTACTGAAAATCACATTCATTGAGCTTATAACACCGGTTGCATGACACTCCATTCAGTAAAACTCATTGAACTGGAATTCGATTAATGTTAAACAGTAATTTGGTCTAGTTTATAGTCAATAACATTTACATGCATTGCACAGAATCTCATCTGTACCACATGGCCTATACAGGGCGTAAACAACCTATCACGAAGCCGTCAACCAAGCATTCTGAGCATCAAACTAAGAAACTTTAAGCAAAAATTATTGCTGGGAACCGACTTTTTTTTGGGTAAAAAAATATTTTTTGTGGTAGAACTCAATTTAACGCACTCCAAACATTGTGCTGATGTATGGATAAATAGTACGAGGGTTGTAGAGGTGTTTATAGTAATAATCTTACAGTAAAAAGTTTTATAAAAAAAAACTTGCCAAAAAGTTGGAATTTTGACCCCAATATCTCCGTAACTAGAAGGCTCCAGGTGCAGGTATGGTGTAGAACAAAAAATGATCACAATGATGGGCTTTGTTAAGAGGTGTGTTTCACCGTTTATATTTTAAAGCTATTCAACTATTAATTCCTTTTCTCGATTGTAGTTCGGTGAATGTAAGAATTGGGGCTATCAACGCATCGATTACAGGGCTCTTTTGCTGTGTGGTTAAAATAAACTACGTCCCACAAAATGGCTAAAATCAGTACTAACGCTTCCATGTTTAAATACATTTCGCGATTATTATATTTTTTCAGGGGATGTTATTAACATTATTTAAATTCTTGTGTCACTTAAGATATTTAGGATGCTCTGAAATCAAGTTTGAGACTGGTCCTTCTGAACTTATCTGTAATGTAACGAAACTAGAGAAAATATCACCTGCTGAGAGACTGACAATCTGATTGATACAACAGTTGGTTCCCGTTTGTTTGAAGATATTTATTGAAGGCGCACGTGTTAACGGTTTATTTAGTTTAAGGGACGTCATCGGGAAATCGAAATAAAGTTATCAATCGATAACGTACTGTTAGTAGACGATACTTAGGTCATGAGGTCCGGCACTTCGGGTAATAGGATATTTTACATTGAAGAGCGTCGCCTGATCATTGAGAGTTGAGAACCTGAGCTTTACACAGAGATTGATACACAAGTAAGAGTAATATTCACTGTCAGCAAGCATAGGGTCTAGCATAAACGTCCATAGAGTTCCCACTATTAGGATACATGCTTCCTCTCTAGTGAGAGGAAGTGAGATGTAATCCACGCGGGTCCAGTGCGGGTCGTCAGTGACGTTAAATGTAATGTCATGCCGCTGGTGTTTAGCATTTATCACAATCATCATTTAATTCAGGATTTATTGCAAATATTTTGATTGATAAATGATAAATGATAAATGATATTTATTCAGTAAGTAGGTTTTCTCAAACACTTTTACACGTCATGTTTTTAAACTAGATGGGGCCGGTGTTTCGTACCTGACTACTCTGAGAAGAAACAGCCGAAACAAACTCAGAGGTCATAGTCTCTTTTAAAGTCCAGACAATCTTGTTCAACTCACATGAGAACTATGCAGATTAGTGTCTGAGATGGTCTTTTGAAGAAAGAACCATACAGATTTGAGTGGACCTGTCCAGTCAGTGCAAGCATTTGTCAGTTATCGTGTAGCTCGACCTTTAACTCAAGGAGCTCAACGAAACGACGAACAATACCAAAGAAAGGACATTTGGGTAGGTCGCTTATAGTACTCAAACTGCCAGACAGTCGTGGGAAAAAAAAAAAACAACAATAAGTGACCCACAAGGTCCTCACATTCACAATAATTAAATAAAATAAATAATAATATTACAATTCAAATTCGAATGTCAATAAAAATACGAAATGTCAAACACACACATAAAATAAACAAAAATAAAGTAAAAAATAATAAAATACTGAACTAAGTATTCATGTCAAATCATTAAATGTCATAACAGTCACAAGTAAATATTCATGTCAAATAAACACACACATAAAAAATAAAAATAAGTAAAGTAAAAAAAAATAATAAAATACTGAACTAAGTATTCATGTCAAATCATTCAATGTCACAGTGTATAAAATAAAGGAATCAATAATAAACAAGCGAAGCCCGAAATTTCAACATTCACAGAGCAAATTGGAGCAGCTTAATCCCAAGCCTTTTTATCTTCGAGATAGTGATTAACATGATAGAAGGCTTTCAGGCATAACTTCCGTTTTATAAACGATTTGAATTTATTTAGGCTTAGTGCTTGAATATGGCTCGGAAGTTTATTGTAAAAACGTATACATTGGCATTTGAACGTACCCCCTATTTTTTTGAGCCTCGTTGCAGGAATAATAAATTTGTGTTGATTATTTATTTGTTTTGATGCTGATTAATATTTCGTGAAACCTTTTGACTTTAAGCAGTGTAAAATAATATTAACATCGTCAGAAACATGACAGTAATTTGCAGATCAGTAATGGATAAAGTACTTCGTGTCGGATTTGGTGGCTCGCCTAGCTTCACAGCGTGACTACCTAACAACTACCTAATAATCACTGTCTACCGCAATCTGATATGTGATTTTGAAATTAGTGGAATAACAAATTACGGGTGCATGGGAATTCATATTTACAAGTGCAGTGGTCGAGGTTCCAAATTGTATGCCTAAGCATTACTTTACGAGCTTCATTACTATTAACGTTCTTAATTCGCAGTTTTCAATCAGCCTCATAATCTTCGAATAGTTTCTACATATGAGCAAAATGTGCGAGTATTATTTAAGTAAAAGTTTATAGAAACTGCCACATCTTGACTAAATAACATCGATCTCCCCTCAACCCACACTTGTCAGTCACAAATCTAAGCCAACATCGTCGGTAACGCAAACTATCATCCCAGCAGTGATCGATACGAGTAGCACCTCTCGTATAGACACAGTTTATTTCCAATCGTCGTCTGTTACTTCAAATATTGACTTACGGAGAAACCTCCCCGTACTGCGGAGCCACGAGACGCGCGAAAGGGTTAGAACACCCCTCTTATCAGTAAGGAGTGCTTGGTTATGTAAGTGCTCTTTTCCGCCACTTCGATCTGTATTTGCTTGTTGGTTTTGCTTGTGCAGACAGTTTTGGCTTCTGATATTTGCCATTAAGCATCTTCTTCAATTCTATGATATCGAGTCGTGCTGAGCTTACTCAGTGGTAAACAGCCGGCCAGCAGCGTGCTAAAGCGGCGGACTGGTTGGTTGCGTGGTGGCTGAAAAAACGCAAAATTTATTAAAGTTATTTAGCACTTAAGTACTTTGGTTTTTCGTTATTCCATCCACTGTTGAACTACTAGTGGAAAAACGACGCGAACATAGACGAAAAATGTTCCTTAATACGTTTTTCTTCGCCATAAAAAATCAAATCTTTATTATATTCACGAAAACGCCTCGGCGGCAGTTACTAGAAGTGGCATTGGCGTCACTTTCCATGCAAACCAAACATGACCTTTTCGTGACACCTTTAACTCGCACTACGAAACAAATGAAAGTCGATAGCATCGAGTCATATCCATATTGTCGATCAATGAACTTACAGCTTCTTGGTATGCTACGACTCAAATGACGCATAGAAACTGCCTTTCTTTACTGCGGTCTGTAACTGAATAAGTGTGCTCAACGCAATCTTTACATTCAGTTTTCGAAGCGATTCCATGCCCTGTGGTTATCATCCTCATGACAGGTTTGGAACCCTCAGTTTGATCCGCCACAAAGACCGCGGGGCATTATTTGCAATTTTAACAAACAAAGTCACCCCCTCAATGACTAATTTCTAATTTTCTTCTCCAAATTAAAATGTTTAAAAACCAATTCCAGTTTCCTTAGTGCCTGTGGTTTAATTATTGTCTCTCTAAATAAATTCCTCGGAACGTTTTAGTAAAATACATCTTTCAGGGAAAGTAATTTGTGTGCCGCCTGTGCTCCCAAGTTTTTGTAATATAAAATATAATCCTTAACTGAAGGATTTCTTGAAAGAAGAAGCTGACTTAATACCAGCGGAGTTCGTCTGATTGGGTATTAAAATACTGCCGTGAAAATAAGGCGTCGTGAGCTTGTTTGCATATATTATTAAACATATTTATTTCTCAAAGGGGTGGCTAAACGTAGCCAGAGGAGCCGCTCTTCAAGGTTAAGCATAAGCAACGATTGAAATCCCTTCAAAATGTGTGCAAGCTTTTGGTCTAGGTATTCTGTAGTCTTGATCTGTGATTCACCAGTCTTTAGAAGATCGTCAGACTTTTAATTTTACAGATAAATAAAATCAATAAATACTTAAGTTGTGGAGGTGAGGTCGGTAGCAGCTCCATCATAACTACCAGTCTTCGGCTGCATTTCATTAGTCTAGAAGCTGACCTTAACTTAGTTGGAATAACCTTTATAGGCTAGACAGATGAAGAGTAATATCAATAGTGATTTTATTCCAAGTCAAAGGAATCATTGCTTAGAAGAGCCAAATACAAGCGAGTTGCGACCAAAGCAAGCCTATCTAGAGTAAAAAAAACAGTTCTGGAGTGTCTTGTATCAGTTTTGGCTTTCTGAGTGCTATACAAATTGCCTAACCTCAATTTTCACAGTCGCCACTAAATATAAATACCAATAGTGTCGTGAAGCCGCTGGTCCCCTGGCCACATCCCAAGTGATTCTCAAGTCGGCTCGTTAGCGCGGGTACAGTGAAGTACTCGTCAACTAATAGTCCAGACTACCACCCTACGACTTAGTTACGTACCTGCGAACTCCAACACACATTGAACTATTATTTTTATAGCAAAGAAAAACTTACATTAGAAGCCTCTATTATTGATACGTTGGTTTTCTCTAGCGTGGATAGATATGGCGACGAGTTTGACACTTTCAGTAGCGACTATAAGCTCTTGTGATGTGTAAATAACGCGACAGGCAGGACACGATATCAAATTATGTTCTCATTAACCTTCCTCTAATATGTACAGTTATTAGCGAAGAGATTAAACACGACATTAGGAATCTAACCCAACACGTTGCGTCTTTACGCGCATCTAGTCCACTCTTTATTTAACCCCGATCTAACATTGGTCCTTCGAGCCGGATCTATAAAGTTTGATTCCCAATTAACTGCAAAAAATTGTCAACTACCTAATTGAGTTGACGGGTTGAGCTTGGCAATTTTTTTCTGTGTAGGCCGAAGATCATAAATGTTGTTTTATAGTTTGTTACAATTGATGCGCATTTTTTTTTGTACTTAGGTGCCTATCAATTTACATAACAGATTGACATAACATAACATAACAGATTGACCTGAGCTGCTACTAAAAAACTATGTGGTAAAAAATTCAATAAAATTACACTGGGGTCCAGTTCTAAAACCGAATGGTAATTTATGTACACATGCCTCCACTTAATGAACAGAATAATGAAGCGCCCTCATCTTAAAGCTCAGTTAATTTTAGAAACATCTCCTTTAGCATATTATTATTGTAAACGCAACGTCTTGTTCCGGGATGTCGCGAAAATTAAAAAATAACACCGCTGTTTATTTTCGCGCAGAATATAATAACGATGAAGTTGGGAAACCTGGTTACTTAATGTTCACGTTGGAGTATCTACTTATTATGAAGTATCTTGATAAAGGTAGAATATAATAATAACAAAGTTATTAAGTTGATAATCTACTTAATAAAAACCTTAAATTCATTCGCTGAAAGTCAACGCACAATCTAAATACTTGGCCTAGAAGCTATTTGTACCGGGGTCCCTTTTAACATCAAATTGAATAAAGAAGGAAGTTTTTCTATATAGCAGCAGGCTTTCCTTAAAAGGGTAAATCGGGGATGAAAATTTATATGGACGTGTGTCATTTTTGCTGGTGGGAAATTGTATCATGCTCGTCGCTTTAGACGCGTGTTATTCGCGACACACTTCCACTACCACCTCACTGACAACTAAAGATGTACCGACTAGTTGACGAGTCGGAGAAACAGACTACCCAGCAGCATTTGGCAAAAGCCGCAAAAAGATTATTCCGCCTCTTTGCAATCAACTAGTCGGCCAGTCGGCTATTCAGCCAAAATAATAGTGGGCACATCTCTACTGACAACTTCATATTTTAATCACATCATCAGCAAACCTACATCTATACCATACTTGCATAGTGAGTTCCCATACGAGAAAAAAAGGACGGATTCTTCTTTCCAAAGCAATTTGCATCATAACTTCAAGTCCTTATTGCGTGAATGCAGCAAACATAAAGCACTAAATGCAGGCATGCTTGACCCGTAGAAGGGCCCATATCTGTCTGTATGTATTTATAGGACATACCAGTAGATTATTTAGCGTTGTCCGTGGTCGGCGGTGTCGCAGTAATTAGTGCGGCGGGGATGCGCAGGCGTTGATGTATCGCTGGGGGGACCATCATGTTAGGGGCGATGACGAGTGAGGACCGTACTTATATCCTTACATGTAGTAGAGCTTTGGTGAATTGATATGGGGTACTTACCAAAGGTAAAATTAAGGTAGGCTTTTTGATCATCACTTTTTACTGGTTTTAACTGGGAATAAGAAGCGGTAGAACAAACTCCCCAGTAATACATCTGTCTGAAAATTTATTCTAGTTTTTGAAACAATTTTGTTATTTTTATTTTTAAGTAACTGTAATGAAAGAAACACACATAAATATTTTTATCTATTATTCGGAAAATAAAGTTTTTTTTTTTTTAATAATGAAGCGAAGCGACTTCTGTATGTTAAATGCCTATTCGTAATTTATACGAAGAGGATTATTTATTAACTGAAACAAAACCAAACATTTCTTTCGTTTTCACAAACAGGTATAGAATAGCTAATGGAACGTTTTGTACCATGTTGTCGTAATAGTCTACCAAAGTACCCATAACAATCCACTCTTTGGATTTAAAGTTTTAAAGTAAACATTGATATTACGAACACGGAGAAACACTTAGGATAACTGTCTAGAAAGTTAAATCAAGTTGCGACCAACTCTGAGAGAATTGAGTAAGTATTGAGAGGGGCGGCATGATTGATGTCGTAGGGGTTTGTGCAATTGCGTATCGAGCGATATGTTGTACGAGTATGTGGATATGTATATGGTAGGTATGTGAAGAAGATGATTATATACATAAATGTATCTACATAGCTTTTACATGGTCTGGGTGGAATAAGATGCGTTGGTTCAGATTCTAAACACAAAATTGAGTTAGTAACAAATAAAAAAAAATTGCGTTGCTAACTCAGACAATTTACTATCATTTTTTGAATGGTCCTAAACGGTCTGTAATAGTTAGAGTCAGTAGTTTCATTATGCATAAAGTACATAATTATATGGCAAGGGTGCGTGAGATGATGATCACTAATAGTTAAGTATGGTAGAAGATGCTGCGCCGACAGGGAAGGTAGAAGATTAATACGGGATGATATTATTATATGGCATATTAATTGGTCTTGGATTCCAGTTCAGACTTTTTCTTCGAATATATTATTTTATCCCCAAGACACCATAACCATTGCCACAATACTGTTAACAAAAGCGGTGCATACCTTGACATACGAGCGTGTGCTTATTGTCCGCGGTGCGTAGGCGCATGTAACCACGTCCAGGTCGCCGCCCGCTGACTCTTAATAATGACCCACTGAAATGGAGATCACCTTCTCACTAGCCAGAGAAGGCAGAAGAACTAGAGCCGTCGTTTGTCGGATTCAACGATCTGATAAACGACGCTTTGTGAAATATGGTTGAGTAACTTGATGTTTGTTGGACGCGGACTCTCAAACCCCCTGAAATCGAGATCGCTTTCACACTACTTAGTGAAGACAGAAGAACTAAGCCGTCACCTGTTAAGTTGTCGTAGCTCTACCATACATTACAGACTCAACATATGATATGATGAGTGAT
The DNA here is from genome assembly GCA_950022955.1 of Xestia ashworthii. Classification (NCBI taxonomy): domain Eukaryota; kingdom Metazoa; phylum Arthropoda; class Insecta; order Lepidoptera; family Noctuidae; genus Xestia; species Xestia ashworthii. The sequence goes on along the minus strand of OX465556.1, from coordinate 839,468 downwards.
TCATGTGAGCTCCGACGTAAGTACCAACTGAAATATAGATCAACTTCAGGATAGCTAATGTATATAAAAGATCTAAGAACGACGTCTGTCGGGTTCTTGAGCTCCGTGACCTACGATTCAGCTACTCGATGACGGAAGCATTTCACATGCACTTCACATTCAGGAATTGAGACTCGCAGTTATCATACAATGTAACAACAGATCAAAATTTGATGAAAGAATTGTTATGCGAAGAGTTAGCAACCCTTAAAGTTTAAAACTGCCATCTAGCTGTTCAACTAAATGATTGTGGTATGGCCCCAAGAAAACTTATTATGCTGCCATTTATCATCATCAGCATCATCATTTCAGCCAAAAGACGTCCACTGCTGGACATAAGAGTCGCCACATGGACCGGTCAATGTGGCGACTCGCATCCAGTGGATTCCTGCTACCTTCACCGGGTCATCAGTCCACCTAATGGCAGGTCTTCCAAAGCAACGTCTTCTGGTTCGCGGTCGCCACTCCAGAACTTGCTGCTATTGTACTCTCCTTAATGGTCTTCTACCAGGTTTTTCAAACACAGTAGAACAACAGATATTAGTAATACGGACAGAAATGTCGTTTAGTTCTCAAAACAACTTGGCAATTAGACAAATCAGGTTTAATTGTACCTACCCTATAGAATTCATGACACCACGTTTATAACCATCGTCATCGCTCCAAATAAAACGCCTTAGGTATCCGGCAAACTGTGCGCGTGCGCGTTGCATTTGTTTCGTGAACAGATTTATGTGCGTGCAATTGTTCGCGGCGGCTGCGTAGGCGCGTGTCAAGTGTGTCACCGCCTCGTCGACTGCCACACTGCCGGACTGGAGAACATCACTCGTGGTTTTGATTTAATAATATTGCAAATTGATTGTTAATTTCTATATACATAAGCTTACCACTTTTTCATGGGTATAGACAAAAATTGCAGATTGCCACCTGCTACGATACTTACATACCTACTTCTTTCGCCTTGTCTACTTTCATACACGCCGGTTGCACCTGATGGTTTGAACTAGGAGGAGAAAAGTTAAATAAACATTGAATGGTAGTTAAACTAGTTGTATTCTACGAACGAAGGTGATCATCATGTCAGTTTGTCTGAAGTTCTGTGAAATTATTATACAACAGTTTAAATCTATAGTTATCTTGAATTTCAGGTTTTCGATTGAGACCTACAATTTTATATCCTTGTGTTTAAGTAAAAAAAAAGGCCGAAAGTGTACGGAAGTAAAGAATAACGAGAGGAAGTGCATCGGCTATCTTCGAAAATGTTCGGGTGATTTCGGCAACGCGGCGCGTGCCCTGAGAGACCTACGACCTCTGTCTCATTAGTCACGCTCGGACCTCGTCGGAGACACATGCGTTTTCTTATTCAATCAAATTATATATTGTCCTGTATTGTTTCCAAGTGAATTACTAATATAGATATACTTGAAAGTTAATCCGAGTTTATTTTCTCTCCATTAAAAAGTTCGTTTCAAAAGGCACTTGTTTTTCCACGTCATTCAAAAAATTCTTTTGTTCTGCACCATACCTGAGAACCTAGTTACGGAGATATTGGGGGTCAAAGTTACAAATATTTGACAATTTTTTTCTTAAACACAAGTTTTTATTGTAAGACTTTTACTTTAAACAATTGTTTAAACACCCCCCACGACCCCCGTACTATTCAATCCATCCATCAGCACAATGTTTTGAGCGCGTTACATTGAGTTCTACCACAAAACATGATATTTCACCCCAAAAAAAAGTTGTTTCCCAGCATTCATTTTACGTAAAGTTACTTAATTTGATGTACAGAATGCTTGGTTGACGGCTTCGTGATGAGGTTGTTTACACCCCGTATAAACTAAAAAATAATTTAAAAAAAAGATCTTTTTTATCTACCGATAAGCAGGTATTCGATGGTACTTGGCGTGCAAAAGCACGTTAGTTGATTGATAGACTGCGTGTCTGCTCCGCGCGACCTCTTTCATTAGCTACCCGCCTGGTACTTAGGTTCCCTGGAAATAAAACAGCTGACTTTATTGACCTTTGTTTTATAACAATACTTTCTCAGAGAAAACTTATTGCGAACGTAGTTCAATGTCCATGGAAAATGGATTAATTATATACATTTTAATTTTTGTAAAACCTTCTGAACAAGAACGAATTAGTTTTGTGCTAAGTAACATCATCACTCATAACGCCTGTATTTCTTAAAGAGTTAAGCTGAGGTGGCACTCATATTTTTCAGTTATTAAGTTTAAGGAACCAGCCTATTATAGCAATCAATCAGTAACAAACACAGACTCGACTGGAGCCGCGACTGAGAAATTCCTTTCCATAAAAAAAACATGCGACCAGTCTTTGGGGACGGCTTATAGAAGTGAAAACGCGATTGCGAAGCATTAGGTGACGGTTACGCGAGTTCCATTATTTTGTTCACTCAAAAACTGCTCAAAGCGCGTAAAGAAGTTTTCACTTCAAAAACTAAACCCAATAACACTTTCCCCGACCTGGGAATAGAATGTGACACCTCATGTATAGAAGTAGTACTAGGAGAACAGTTTTACTAAGTAATACCTAAAATAAAAGTTGCCAGCTCCCCAACAGCCACTTATTTGTTTATCCACTTTGTACCGCGAGGCCTGAAACGCCTGAAACTCGTGAAACTAACATTTGTTTTGTAATATTTTCATTTCAAACTTGAGGAGGGAAGTTATTTACAAGTTGTGTACTAAATTAGTTAGTGTTTCAAGGTAGGGAACGATTACTTTACGCGTTACTAAGTGGTTATTTTAGTGGGAGTGTCGACGGTGCATTGGTGTAAATCAAATTAATTTGTTGAAGAAGTCTGTTTTGGTTTTTGAATAATTACTTCAACGGTTACTGATACGGAAAGAGAGAAAGTTCGTTTTTTTTGCGCCAAATAGAATATTTACAACAAGACAAAATGAACATTATTAAGAATCAGGCATTACTTTACGAAAATACACAACATAGGTCCGAATATTTTTTCTTTTTATTACACTTAAGTAAAACTTGACAATGGTTTACACATTTCATGTCGCAAACCAGTTTTCCACGTCCTATCTACATATACACGAGGATACTCCAGTTTCTCCGCACCAGCCATCAAACATAAGGCAATATCAATAAAACAAATCACAAAGCCCTGTAGGGACCAAATAAACGGCTCGCCACACAACGAGATCGGCAAATTTACACTGCACTCACGCGGCAACACTAACTATTTCACTCATATACAACCGCCACTCTGTCTCTACGTTTACGTTTACTCAATCCACCTACAACTCACTCCTAACACGACGGAATAGAATTTAAGCTCCTGTCACAAGCTTCTCAGAAATGGAACCAATTAATGTGGTATTTTTGAGTTCCACTCTTGCAAGTTTACTCTTAAAGGCTGTCAAAGGATTATGGGCTTTGTTTATATAGCTATAATGATCCTTTTGAGCTTACCGCGTGGGTGGGACCTAAAATCGTATGCAAATGTTAGGTTCTTGTTTTTTTTCTTGAATAATTTAACACGGTTTGTCGCTTCTGCCGTAGCTTTTTTTTGTGGTTCAATTACCTTTAGCGAGACATTTTAACTTAAGGCGATTACACGAGCTAAACGCGAGTTTTATAATTACTAAAAGTATATGTTTCACTGCTATAAACAAGCCAGAAAAATATATGATATTCTTCAGGATATATGCTAGCATGATACTGTTTTGAAAACATAATACAATTAATTTGGCTCGATAAAAAGAAATCACGAACTTACCTCTAAAAATATCTTTCAAACAATAAAAAACATACTAATAGGCATGCGATAATTCTGACGTTTTGGCAAATAATTCTACAAGCAATATATTAGCATGATACTGTTTTAGTTTTTTAATCCAATCAATAGTTTTTTTGTAAATCGATCGAAACCACTCATTTCCGCTATTTGGCCCGCAGTGGCTGACGTAACAACCACTCTGTAGTGCAAGCTGATTAGAACTTTATTCTAACAGCATTTCAAACGAAGTTTGAACCACCACAAATAGAGTTGCTAATTTAGCTCGTCTAAGCGCCTTAAGACGCCTGCGGAGCATGCGTATTTCATACAAACGTAATACCAAAACGATTTGTAAATTACACATATCCTAAGGTAGTGTGTATTTATTTCGATTGAATTACAGAATATCTAGGTTCCTAAATATGTATTTTGATTGGACACTGATTTTAACAAGAGTTATAAGAAAAATAAGTTTTCTATAGAAATTTTAAATTCCTCATATCTCGTCTTTGTATCATTGTCCTCTCAAAAAATATATTTGGGAACATAGATATTCTGTAATCCAATCGGAATAAATACACACTACCTTAAGAATATGTTTGATTTACAAATAATTTTGGTATTACGTTTGTATGAAATACGCATGCTCCGCCGGCCCCTTAACTTAGCCGTTTAGAAGTTATTTTACACAATCAATGTTTATTTATTTTTCTGTAGTGTAATTGTTTAAACTGGGGCCCAGCAGGTGCAATGATGATTTTGTGGGTCTATCAGGTTATGCATCTCTTATATGGCCATGAAACATCAAACAACTTATCAAATGATGCAGGTACTGAAATCTTTCAAAATTTCGTTTCATGCATATAATTCTTGTAACAAAAGAGAGAATGTAATTTGGTCAAGGACTTTATCTTGTCAATCTCTTGTATAAGCAAATATACCGTTATTTTTGGAAACGACCGACAAAACTGCAGTTTGAAATTAGTAGAAACGGAGGCGACGTTTATGGAGAATATACACTGACCTGGAGCTGACGATGTTCTTCAGAAAGGTCAGGTACTCGGAACGTATAATAAGATCGAGTCGATAAGACCAGATGTATGAACGTGGTTGAAGCAAAAGTACCATCTACAGATTGAGTAGCTGGAATTCAGTCGTTTCTGCTTATAGTCAGCGCTAGTTTATAAAATAAAATGGAATGCTTTTGTAGTAATACGTAATGCAGAAGTGCGATGTGCCCCCACACACCAATAAGCTTGGCAGTACGCATTACGCGGCGCTGTCAAACTGATTGTGTTATACGAGCCCCTTCCGCAGCCTCCGCTGCAATAACACTATTGTGAAATGTTACTAACGGGGGTTTCTCTCTTTTACAGGTAAGCAAGCAGTTATGTTGCGAAAATAAAGCTCTCCGAGACATGATCAGTGAAATTTTTGACAGCTGTGCAGCTAGGTAAGTGATATAAATAAAGAAATATGTGTCAAGTTTGGCTCACACAGGTCCATCGGCTACAAAGGGCCATAAAGGGTCATAGGATAATAACCCTCTTAGATCGAGTGCGTAACATCGAAATCCGCCGTCGGACGAACGTCTACGACTTCGGGGACCGGGTGGTGCACCTCAAGGGGCCTGGGCAGGACATTTGTTAAGACTTGGAGATGGCCGTTGAAGCAAGGATTTGAACAAGTAGTGAGTAGTGACCAAGGTTTGGCCAAAGAAACCAGGGCCGTCCTAAAGCTCGTTGGGTTGACGAACACCTAGATTATGAACGCAGAGAACCAGGAAATGTGACAGAAGATCCGGGCTGATATTATTGAAGTCCGTTGGAAATTAAACTTACTTTGAGGTTGATTTACCCACGGCGATCAAGAGCTATCGCTCCCTTAATTGCTATGGAATTTTGACATTGCCATGACAGCTCTTGAACGCCGTGCGAATATGCTCATCGCATTCAGTGTCATAAATGAAATCCCCACAGACAGGTTTATATTTAATGGACTTGTACAGGTTGAACTCTCTTATCGCCGACCAGAGCATTGCCTGGCAGTACAACCATTTACGATAGAATTAGGATGATAACTACCATACTCCCCGATAATAACTAACTGACCAACGCTCATAAGTTAATCCCATAATTCTAAACTACGAGTGTATTGGATTAATATTAATATAGTACATAACAAGCTGAATTTGGTAACATTTGGCATACACCCAGAATAATCATAGTTAGCCTAGTTGTAGAAATGTTTATTGACAGTGTCATACACAAATTACGAAACTTACCACAATTAGTTACATTTCCAACATTCATAGAATAAAATAAATGTTTGGGATGAACATGACATGACAGAACACTGATTGATCATGGCATGAAACCACGTTTAATGTCGGAAATAGCGGAAAATATAATTTATAGGAAATTGATTATAAAGACAACGGCATGCGGCATAAGGTCTTTGTTTTATTATTTAAAAAAACGCATTATTTTCTTGAGTTGGCAATGGAACTTTCATCCTTGTATTCGGAAATTCCACTGCTTACATCCAAACCATTGTATCTTATAATTCATGTTATAGATAGACTTGTAGAACATGCAATTAATTCAGTCAAGACTTGTAATCCCAACTAAGGACACTTCTCACAATAAACAACATTGTAAATACCTGACTATTACCACTAAAATCACAGTAACAAGTGCTACACTACAGTAACAAGTTAACAACCAAATCACTGATACTACGCGCTAATGAGGACCGACCTACTTACTAACACTTCAATAAAACCTAATGCACTCGATATTTGATAACTAAGTTCCGACTACAATTACATATGTCTATTAAGTTAGAAGCGACGAGCGGGTAGATATAGTCATTCAGTTCGATATAAATACCTACGTATAACTAACTGCTAGTTTGGTCAAATGGTTGCAAGCGCTGCTGATGTGCATAAGATTCAGATTTCAATTCGTAATGTATTAATTTTGACGCTTCTTTTGCTTAGATAGCAGGACACTTCTTCTTCCCAGCTAAAATACTAGGAAGTGGCGAAGGACGGTCGTTTTGAAGACTGTCTCTGGTAAATTCATCATTATCATCATCAGCCTGTAATGTCCCCACTGCAGGGACACGGCCTCCTCTCAATGAGAGGGACTCTTGTAAATTATGGCATTCAAAAAGTGCTGATTATCAGCCTAATTTGAATAAATGATTCTTTATTTTAATTACCGTCAACCCGTTATGTACCGAGTTTCCGCCGTGCCTCGGAAAGCACGTTAAGCAGTTAGTCGCGGCTACCATTTGTAGATCTTTGACAGTCGTTACAGGTAGTCAGTGACCCAAAATTTCTGACAACCAGTCTTACCAAGTGGTACCCAGTACTAACTGAATTGTGGAGGTCAGATAGGCAGTTGCTCCATGTAAAGTACTGGTATTTAGCTGCATTCGGTTAGACTGGAAACCAACCACAACGTAGTTGCGAACAGGCTAGGCAGATGATGATGATGGGTACCCGTTATGTTGTTTGACCTTTTCAAAACATTGAAGTTGTAACGCAGGCTTGTCTCCTTCCTGGCCGGACTCGGGGCATTGCCACGTCACAAATGTCGGACATGGCCTCCTGGAACCACTCTGCCTCACTATTAACGTCGGCAGGCCTGCGCCAGGTGTACTGGTGGTCGCGCGAAATAACGTCTCTTCGTGAGGCGTGTGTTGCTGCGCGGCGCCCGTACGCCAGGCATCGCAGGCTCCGCATTCGCCCGCCGGATGCGGCAGCCATTGAGGCGGAGCTGTACGAGGGATACAGAGCGGCGAAGACCGCCCTCCGTGGGGCTATCCTGCGGGCCAGGGAACTGGCCCGCTTGGAGATGCTGGGGACTCTCGACAGAGATCCGTGGGGGCGCCCGTACAAGATGGTGCGGAATAAACTCCGCACCTGGGCCCCCCCGCTGACGCAGACTCTCCGGCCAGAGCTCGTGGAGGACATGGTGAGCGCTCTGTTCCCCTCGCGGGGGGAACATCCGCCCCCGCCTATGGCTCCGCCACCTGCGGTGCCGGAAGAGGACCCAAGTGACGACGACGACGACACTCCGGAAGTGACTGGGGTAGACCTGAGAGTGGCGGTAGGTAGGCTCAAGGCCAAAAATACCGCCCCGGGACCCGATGGCTTGCCTGGCAAAGCCTGGGTCCTGGCCTCGGATGCGGAGGCTCTCGGGCCCCGACTGAGGGGGCTCTTAAGCGCATGCTTGGAGAGAGGCCAGTTCCCGCTTCGTTGGAACACGGGGAAACTGGTCCTCATCCAGAAGCCGGGGCGCCCTGCGGACTCTCCGTCCGCATTTCAGCCCATTGTGCTGCTCGACGAGGTGGGCAAGCTCTTTGAGAGAGTGATTGCAAACCGCCTCGCCGAGCACCTTGAGGGGATGGGGCCGAATCTTGCGGAGAACCAGTATGGTTTCCGCAAGGGGCGCTCTACTGTGGACGCAGTCATGCGCGTGAGAGCCCTCACGACGGGGGATGCGATATCCCGGGGTGGGGTTGTCTTGGCGGTGTCCCTCGACATCGCCAACGCCTTCAACTCCCTGCCCTGGAGCTGCATCAGGGAGGCACTCCGGTATCACCGGGTGCCGACCTACCTCCGTCGTGTGGTCGGGGACTACCTGACGGACAGGGCCGTCATCTACCCCAGTCGCTGCGGAGATTGGAACCGGCGAGAGATGTCGTGCGGTGTCCCACAGGGATCGGTTCTGGGACCGCCCCTGTGGAACATCGGTTACGACTGGGTGCTGCGCGCCGACCTCCCTAGTGGTGTCAGCGTCGTTTGCTACGCAGACGACACCCTGGTGCTGGCACAGGGGAGGTCGCACGAGGCGGCGGCCGAAGTGATGACACGCGGGGTTGCGATAGTCGTTGAGAGGATCCGGCAACTGGGTCTCGAGGTGGCATTGCACAAGTCCGAGGCCATGTGCTTTCATGGGCCTCGGAACGCGCCACTGTCGGGATCCACACTGACGGTAGGAGGGGTATCCATCGGCGTCGAGTCGACGTTGAAGTACCTAGGACTCGTCCTCGACAGCCGGTGGAACTTCGTGGAGCATTTCCGACGTTTGGCCCCCAGGCTGGAACGGACCGGGGCTGCCTTCAGGCGGCTTCTGCCCAACCTTGGGGGGCCAAACGCCTCCTGCCGCAGGCTCTACGCGGGGGTCGTGCGGTCCATGGCCCTTTACGGGGCCCCAGTGTGGGCGCGTTCTTTGAGGCGGCGAGCCGCCCACTATCTGAACGCGCCCCAGAAAGTGGTGGCCGTGAGAATGGTCCGTGGATACCGCACGCACGCCCGCGAGGCGGCGGGCCTGCTTGCCGGATGGCCGCCATGGGATCTGGAGGCGATAGTCCTCGCGCGCCTACATGAATGGCGCGCGGAGGCACTACGCCGGGGGGAAACTCCGCTGCCGCGGCAAATTGCCGTTCAGCGGACAGACCTCCGGCGCGATCTCATGGCGACATGGAGAGAGCGACTGTCGCAACCCCGTGCAGGGCACGCCACGATAGTGGCGGTAAGTCCCCTCTTTGAGGAGTGGCTTGAGAGGCGCCACGGCGCCCTCACCTTCCGCCTGACGCAGGTCCTCACCGGACACGGATGTTTCGGGAGGTACCTGCACCGAATCGGGCGGGAGGAAACGCCCGGGTGTTTCCACTGTGAGGATCGACCGGAGGACACGGTGGAGCACACGGTGGAAGTCTGCCCTGCGTGGGCGGAGCACCGCCGTGTCCTCGTAGCGGCGATCGGCGGCGGCGACCTCTCGCGTCCGGCCCTGGTTCAATCCATGGTCCGGAGCGAGACGGAATGGGAAGCCGTCACCTCCTTCTGCGAAGCAGTCATGCTGGCGAAGGAGGTGGCGGAACAAGAGAGGGAGAGAGCCTCTCTTCCCGGCCGCCGCGGGAGACGCACCGGGCGTCGGGGGCCACGTGGTGGCTACCGGCCACCGTAGATGGACGGTAAGCTATGGGCTAGCTAGCCGTCCGTTCGTCTAGTGACGACAGGCCGTGTCGACGGCGCGTTCGTGTTCCACGCGCGCCTCAAAGAGATGTCAGCAGAAGAGACGGGCCCGCAAGGGCCGAAGCCTGCCGGGGTTGCGGGACTGTTCGAAAGAGATACCGCGGCCCCGGAACGTAAAGGGCGAGGAAGGAACATGGATGGGTTTTAGTCAGTAAGAGTCTGACACTCCCTCCCGCTCCGCCCAGAGTGGGAGAAGTCATTTGATGATTTCCCATCCTAAAAAAAAAAAAAATAAAAAAAAAAAGGCTTGTCTCCTATTTTTTTTTCATTCATGTAGAAATTCTAAACTTCCATGAATACTTTTCATATCATTCAGTATATGCATTGCGTAGGTGTACAAAACCAAAACACTTCCAATGCCTTTACAGAAAGCACAACATACAAAACAAACAATAAACTAGGCCACAATATTCAACCCAATAATTTTACATTTCCCCGCTTATAACATCAGCCAACGTTTGTATAGTGTTGATAACACTTTCCCCTCTGCAATAACACGCGAAAGGGTAAAAACAAAACTCCACTAATTCAATTTTCCTCCCCTTGTACCACAATGGAGTAATAAAGCCAGTGTCCCACACTATCAATGGAGTATCGTGTCGAAACGTCGATGTGAACAGTCATTACGTGATGTTGAATGGGTACTTGGGTACGACACTCTCAAACAATTATTGCTAGAATTGATTTTGGAGATGCAGCTAGTAATTTTTAGGAATATTCACCTAAACCATAACCTAAAAACTAAGCGTATATAACTCATATACTATGCAATGCACACACACACACACATTAACACAGTCGCAGACGTCGCACAAATACGTTCCTCTTTATTTTACTTTCCTTCAATTTTATTTTAACTTTAATCTTTGAATTTTTATATGCACATATATTTTTTTTATTTTGTGTTTAACTGCATTATAACATAACATTACGCCGGTACGTTGTGAACGGGTAAGCACATGTGAACCGCTAAAAAGGAAAATTAAATACTTTTTTGCATAAAGTAAATCGTCTTCACAAAAAAGGGAAAAGTAACTTCTCTTCAGAAGTAGGTTTTACTGGCTATGTGTTTTAAGGTAAGAATATCGTCCTGGGTGAGCAATAAAGGAACAGTTGAGCCGGCCTAGCAATCGGCACATTTAAGGCTGATATACTTTATAGGCAGCAAATACGATGCGATGTAATTTATTTAGTAGGTACGTAGGTACATGTTCTTCTGTATAGAAATTTTGACAGAATATCTTAGCTTGGCATTTGTAGCTCTTATAGGACAAACGTTTACATTAATAAGTAGTATTTAAAATCAGTTAGAAAGCACTGGTTTGTTTGTAATCGTCAATCTATTGTGGAGCATTGCATATCTCGCTTTTAAAAGTAATGGTGCCATTATTTATCATTTATGGCGAGAAAACGACAGAAATTGTATCGTATTATTGTCGCGATTGAAACTAACATTAACGTGTCGAGTTTATTACTTAGTCAGAGTTACGTTAAGCCTGTTAAGCTGTTGAATCATTTAGAAAAGGAACTAAATAACTATCATGCCTGTGTTTGTCAAAGACTAAGGATTAAGGTGTGAGCCAACTCACAATATTTTCTTCCTTTTATGTAATCACATCAAGCAGAAAAGACAAGGGCCGGTATATAAGGGCTTATCATTCTACTACTTTGTTTCTATCAGATGACGTTAAACTTCACCTGGTGGTGAGCAATCCAATACACTCATCGGCCAAAAAGACCTCGCGTAAACATCATTAACCACCATGACTCAACTAAAAACCCATTACTACTGTACTCAATATCTCAATAGATTTTCATCTTAGGGCTCATTTCTGGAGACGCGGCGCGTTGGGCGGCGCGTCGGGCGGCGCGGGCCGCTTCAAATTCAAACATATGTCAATGTATGAGAGCGTTTACGGAGAAGCGTTTTTACGCGCGTTTGCTCAAGATGCAGCGTCGGACGCCGCGTCGGACGCGGCGGTGCACGCGGCGTCCCCCGCGGCGTGCGACGCGGCGTTATGTCATGGAGACTTCTGCCAGTTTTTGGAGGATGATGTTATGCCCAATGGACTAAGTAAATTAGTTTTGAATGATAACATTATGAAGTAAAATATGTTTATGTTTCCTTTTGCTACATTAAAAAAATACTCTTCTACTTTGACAGATTTAAAATAGATAAAAACATAATATGGTTTTCGCTTGGAACTGCTAGAAAAAATATATCTGGAACGTCAAAACGTGCTAACTTGCTGTGATCGATGGTGGCTACAAATCCAACCGTACTGCTTGAGGCAGTCGTAGTTCATATAGCATTATTTGTATATTGCATAGCTATAAATCACGAATTTATTAAAAAAATTAAAAAACATAATTCCTCCAAAATTTAGTCGCAGATTTGTTTTATACATAGTCGTATGAGCCATGTTTTGTAATTATAAACGTGTATTTTTTGGAACAAAATTTCTTAACGCGTCTTACAGATAGTGCGATTTAGTAGAAATCGTCACGTTATGAAATGCTGTATGCGGCCTGCTGTATACTACCACGTAAAACACTGAACGAGGGTCCGTCCCTATAATGGCAAAGAATATAATACAACACTTGAAACTGTTAACATTGACATGAAACATATATATATTTGCTATAAGCTCATATCGAGTAAAATACCATCTTGCCTAGGTAACGAAACCGCTATGGTTTCGTTAAATGCGTTTTACGTACTTCTAATCCGACTACAATACCATCTATCGAGTGAGGGGTTTAACTTTCAAATCATTTTGGATTTAACTCTTAATGTTTCTCTATCCAACGTTTTTGTCATCTTTCTCTGCTTCTGTCATAGGTTTTCACAAATAATTTGGAAGTGAAAACTTCTTTAGCGACGTTGTGCACTTTTTGGGATGGGTAAAAAATGTTAAACTCGCGTCTGGACACGTGACCTGATCGAAAATTCGTAAGACGGAGATTCATAATGTAGGTAGATGTGGTGTTCTCTCGTACACTAGTTAGGGCTTAGAGTAAAACCACCGTATATTACTGTGGTGTCTTTGTTCAGAGTTGTACAATAAAACACTGTTTCCAATATTCCTGGGTTAGGCGTGCTGTCGCTAAGGCTGCTCGGACTAGACTGAACGCGGCGCATCGCCCCGCGCTCCCTCCAACATGCATCCCCCACCACAGAACGCATAACTCATTTATTAAACACTACAGTAGTTAATATAAATTGTCATATTTGTGTACGATAGCGCAATAAATGAATATTTTACTTAACCACATAAATTATAGTACTTTTATACTGGTAATTAAAGCAATTCGTGCGAAATTATTCCCTAACCATTCCAAATTATAAAAAATGCACCCCACTCCAATACACCCCGCAGTGCAACCTTTTTTTTTTAAATTGACTATCATAATTATAACCTCATAACAGGGTTGTACAGACACGTGGAAATTTTGAGAAAACGCATTTGTTATTTGTGTTAGATCATACGTGAATATTGTTTGGTTTGAAATACGAATTACGTTCGATATTAAAGAAAAAACGGTTGACCGCACAATTTTTTGTTGTTGTTATGCATCTACATCACACGCAAAAGAAATAAATATACATAATCAAAAATATTCAAATCTTTCATTGCTCTTTTTCACATAAATCGTCTACTTTGACAATTCTTGCTGCCCGTCAAATGTCACATTACCAGCGCCAACGATGCCATTCTTACTATGCGTTGCTTAGCCAATTAGAGACGAGCGTTCACAACCTACCCAATCATAACTTCGTGATGATAATAGAGAACAAACTAGCTGTTTAGAGAAAACAAACGTTGTGGGTCCGTCTATCAAAAAGATTTTGTTTGAAGTTACTAAAAAAAGCGGCCAAGTACGAGTCGGACTCGCCCATGAAGGATTCCGTAGCAGCAAGTAACATAACGCTTTTTTTTATTTTTATATTTGAGTTGATTGAATGAAAGGTTAATTGCGGTTTACGATTTATGACGTATTAAAAAAAAACTACTTACTAGATCTCGTTCAAACCAATTTTCGGTGGAAGTTTACATGGTAATGCACATCATTTATTTTTGTAGTTTTATCATTCTCTTATTTTAGAAGTTACAGGGGGACGCACACACATTTGACCTGTTTGGAAGTGTCTCGCGCGCAAAATATTCAGTTTAGAAAAAAATTATACTACATAACTCAATATCATTTTTGTTGAATAGATATACCCATAGATACCCCACACGTATGGGTTTGATGAAAAAAAATGTATAGTTTCAGTTCTAATTATCAGGAACCCCCAAAATTTATTGTTTTTTTTTTTAGTTTTTGTGTGAAAATCTTAATGCGGTTCACAGAATACCTCTACTTACCAAGTTTCAACAGCATAGTTCTTGTAGTTTTGGAAAATAGTGGCTGTGACATACGGACGTACAGACATAGAGACAGACATGACTAATCCATAAGGGTTCCGTTTTTTGCCATTTGGCTACGGAACCCTAAAAAGCTCTTGGACCAAAGACTACTTGATGCTCTGTGCTGTATTTTTTTACAGACAATTGACAATACTGAGACTTCCACAACATCAAAAGAGTTTGCATAGATGATGTGGATAATTCCAACTTGATTTTATCGAATCAGAGATCGATTATTAAAATAAATCGACATGCTTCTCGTGCGGATGTGCAGCACGTATTCCTTCCCTCCTACTGCAACGACGCGTGTGCCGCAGCGTTGTCGACTGCAGGCAACACTCACACGCTACAAGATCCGTGGTAAACAGCGCGGCGTAATAGAGGAAGTAGAGCCGTGACGATCAGCCCATCGTTATTTTATAAAACCGAAAAGTTTGTCTGTGTATGTCCCTAATTTTGATCACGGTTCCTATGAAATTTATCAGGTAGCAGTTGTATAAAATTGCTCGCGAAACGTGATTATTTTAGACAAAAAATGAGTACCTGTCTGGAATTCAAACCAGAGACCCTAGGTTTATAAAGAGGCCACTAAACCGTTGGGCTACTTCGCCCCAGTGATAATTGGTCTAAAATAGTCGTTTTATTCTAATCTAATGCTTGTTATGACCAAGTAAGATAGGATGAAAGGTAGAAATAAAGAAAACAATATTTATTTGGCATAATTATGCCATAAGTGCACACAACAAGAACAGAAAAAAATAAAAACTTAATTACACAATTAAAAAACTTAAAACTACACAGACAAAAAATGGAAAGAAATAATTATTGTGCGTCTCACGGCTGCGCCAATTAGGCCTAGTTTAGTTAAGCACTCGTAGATGTAGCGCGCTTCTATTTGCAGAGCCCGGCAGATCGAGCGAGATCCGCTGTTATCATGCCTCGACGCACTCGCGCTCCCCCCGGCCAGCTCGTCCCGTAGGTCGCGACGCGCGAGCGTCACGACGAGGAAGCGGGGGCGGGTCTCCACCGGCGCCGTCGCCTGCGTTGCGTTGAAGCGCCAGCCTCCTTGCTCCATGCTTGGGGCTCACGAAATCGCGCGCTTTAATTTTGTCGCCAATCTTAGCGGCCACCAACATGGCAGTGTAGGTGGTGTTTTCTCCACTTATCTCTGGAATATTAGATCTAAGGATATCATTTGCGAGCAAGTCCTGGTCACGGTCGTTTATGTCGCTCAACTGATTTGTAAGATCCACATTCGACGATTGCGACATTTCGGGTTGAGCCAGTTTGGTCTCCATAATAACTATCCAACTCCAAGTTACTCATTCTATTGTTCTAGCTTCAGAAGTTCAGACAAACAACACTGGCAGAAGTATTTATTCACTTAAGACTGTTATTTTATTTATTCGCGAGAAGAAAAACACAAAGAGCTTATGTCTGTTTGACATCCGTGACGTGACATGATGACACAACGCCGCGTGCACCGCCGCGTGGGACGCGGCGTGCGACGCCGCGGGCAACGCGTCGCAGCACGCCCCGCGTCTCCCTATACAATATTGTACTGAGGCCGCTGCACGCGCCGCCTCTCCGTAAACGGAAAAAACGCTCGACGCGCCGCGTGACGCGCCGCGCAACGCGCCGCCCGACGCGCCGCGTCTCTAGAAATGAGCCCTTAGTGTTAACCCAGATTTGGCACATCAATGCTTCAAATAGATTGACAACTTGCCTTTGTGCTGGCCTGTCGCAAAACTACGCACAATGCGACGACCTTCCAGCTCTATTTATATTGTCACTCAACGAGATTACACAACAGCATCCAGCCAATCAAAGTAGCACGGTTCTCACTAATACTTACATAGAGGTACTAGGATACTAGGAACGCCAGAAGGTAGACTACGCACAATGACATTCAACTCTCAAATAGTTACTAATCCAATAAAGCTACGTAAGATTTGTTCTCACAATTAATTCGTAGCATAATTAGTTACCTGCTGTGAGGCACTTTACTACGAATGCAATAACGATAATTTTACTGAACTAAAAGAAAACGACACACCGCTCTAGGTGTACCTTGCCATTTCTGAAACTAGAGAATTTCCTGTGGATGATTCAATAAGTAGACCTCTTTGACCTTGACTTGAGTTGCCTTTGTAATCTAAAATAATTGAGATAGTTGGTCAAATTATGAAAAACCGGCTCAGGTGGTGATACATAGGTAAAGGAGCACAAATGTGCTACTATCCTATATACTGTGGGACACTGCATATCGTTAGCTGTATGCCACTGGAATTGATGGAAGAAACTGAGAGCGCAATTTTTTAAAAGTTTTCTTTAAAGATTTCCATCGATACTCTAGAAGTACTTTAACTGTGTTGGTATTTTATTTAGTGCTTTAGCTTATCGTTGAAATTGTAATTGCATGTGTCCCTTCTGCTCCCGTGTTTTTGGTGACACATGTGTGCATGCCACACGTTACACGTGTCGTCGTGTGTCTCTTTGTTCAGCACTCATTGTCTCATGTCGAGGCATTCAGCGCTGATCGTATCGGGGCCAATTGTTGGCTGCCACTGACTGCTGTTAATTCGTCATTACCTATTGAGAGGTGTCGTGTTACTTTGTGCGTAGTTCAGAATATTCTTCTATGTATGAGAAACTTAGTTATGACTGGTATGGCTAATGTTTTAAAGAAAGACCAGCTGGAAGGTCTTTCTGTCTTATCTAAGTTATGACTTACTTTTAGCAAGTGATTGGGTGATCAGGCATCGATTCAAAGAATGCGAAAGTCGAGGACCACGCAAACTGTTCCGTTAAACTACACGTATACAACAACTCAATGACATGGTACAGCTACAAATTAATCGCAATAATTCTGGAAATATCAACCTTTAATAAAACCAACCACTGTAATATTATGAAGGCCTCAAGATACAAACCTCTTGCCTCTGACATTTTAATGACAGACAATCAACCGCGCAAATTCGTACAAGACACTGACAATTTCCAATTCGTGACGGAAACGCGTTTGAAAGCCGAGTAAGTCACGACACGAGCCGATGATAGCCGAACAAGTGAACTAAGCTAAAAACCCCTCATTACTACTGCATTCTTCGAATGTGGGCGAGAAAGACCTTTACCACAAAACAGAACAGTGCAGAAGGTTGCTTAGTAGGTATGTACGGTCTCATCAACCGTACATTTACTTTGCGAACGCAGCTACCTACTTGAATGTCGTGCGTCACTAATATTACGCTATAATTGTAACTTTTCAAGCTAGGCAGAGCGAGTCAGACAACAACTGTAGAACTAACCACTTGTCAAGAGAAAGAATCGCTACCACTTTAACTATTGTAACTTCTACATTTTAATATAACTTTAAACATAACTTGTGGTTCTTTCTGTGTACTCCACAACTTAACCAACATCAACTAAGTGATAGTGTACGGTGCCTACAACCATTGGCTCCTACAAGGTACATCACCCACATGAACATAGACACGCATCTAGTGTGCGATTGCGACTGATATAATTATGCTTGACATAACATAGTTGCAGATTGGTACTTACAGTGAACATGCAGTACAAATTGAATTGGAAAAATTGCCCTTAACTTATATTGTACTTACGGGACGGATAAGGGGATATCGTCCGTGATTATTCATAATGTTAGACAGATTTTCCATCCACCCACATTCTCCAGTCAACCCACGATCATGGCGCTTGCAATAGCGTCGAAATATCGGGAGCTCAAAATTATGAATCAAAATCACGAAAGATTTCCCGTTAGTGACAATATAAGTTTAGTTTTGAACCGTGAAATCTTAAAACAGTGTTTAAAATTGCCCTTGTAGCTGCGAGATACAAACGCCGTCAATTTCGAATTTATTGTTAGCACGAGCCATCATTTCGGCTGAAAGCGTCTAATTGTGCTTTCGCCTGTTTTTCCAGTTTGTATGGAGTTAACCTCCTGTATATATTTATTGAAGGCGTTTACAGATTTGTTGCGTTTTGACATTTCAAAGGTTATTGCGTAGGAGTATCGAATTTCATTATTTCTTCGCAGAAAGGGTTGTTATTGTATACCGTAGAATGGCGGAGACATTTAATGAAATGTAAGCTATTGTAGTTGTTTCAGCAACAATGGGGATATCTTAGCATTAAATGTTACTGTATTCCCAACATTAAGATAGGATAGAATTTATTTGCTAACGCTAGGAATACCGAATACGCTAAGAGATAACACTGTTATTAATATTCATATCTAACGGTCCTTAAGATAGACTTGTTATCTAACGTAGATTTTAGGGCACATTTCTATTCGAAATGCTATTGATTCTCAAACACTATTCTGCCATCAGAAGTAAATCGATAAGTTATATTTACGGTTATCTCTGTGATATGGCATAGTACTCATATTTATCTTATACCAGCTACTAGATTACTTAATACGATTTCTGTGATAGAAAAAGGTATAGAAATCAGAAACATTGCACAAACAATGTGTTATTATCATCGCCAGTCTAACGTTAGATAATGTGAGATATTAGGACTACAAAGAGGTAATCGACGCGCTGTCAATCGACACATTTCAGATAATAGGCGTGAGGATAGCTGTTTGGCTAATGAAACAGACGAGACTTATGATAGAGATAATGAGGAACATTCTTCAATGATTATGTCTGTAGATGAAAATGGTATATTTTCCATTGGTAGGCAAGGAACTGACGACAAAGGTAACTTTATGACTATGGTTAATTGGATTCAACCAAGAACGAGCATAATTTATTAATGTCCTTCGCCACTATCTGCCTAGCCTATTTCATTTAACTAGCAACCGGGTTCTAGTCGAAAAGAATGCGGCTGAGTACATCATTCTACTCTGTGTTTGAGTAATGGACGAAGTATTATAATATCTGTGGTAATGGTAATGTTGTAAGGCAATTTAGTACCCACAAGTTCATGAAAAAGTAATGTAGAAGAAATCCCTAAAAACACAAACCACACTTAAACCAGAATATAAATTACTCCAATTTGCCCATCCATTAGGTTACAACAAAAACTGACAACAACAGTTCTATAAACAACTTAGCACGACCATACATTTGCATCAACGCAATATTTACTCTGGCGATTCATTAAGTCCTGGTACGTTCCTAAGACATCTCGCAGACAAAGGATGAGATGTCTAGACGCACCCACACATGCCTCCAACGATTTATTGCTAATGGACAGAGTCCATTACAAAAATAGTGGAGTAAACTGTCGACGGGTTTCCGGGAACCATCCATGGAGGAAGTCCACTATTGTGGAGATTGTGTTCGTCTGGCATACTAGCTTAATGACCGACACAATTGGGTTTAACTGCACGGGTCTAGTGATGAAATTCGTCTGATATGGAAAGATTGGACTTATGATTAAGTGGGCGTACAAATTCTGTTTAGACATAAGGACTTCCGCATTTACGTTCCTGTAATCTTGTATTTACGTAATCCTCGTTTCATTTTTGGGGTCAGCAATGTTGGCCTTTAAAATCAATTCTCGTCTATGTTCAACTTTAGAAATGTACGCAATGTAACAAATCCGTTGAATATAATTATCACGTCGATGCGAATCTTCACCACAGCTCGATAATATTGCTGTAAGGTCGTGTGACTTCGGCAAAGTGATCCTATAGGTCTTCTTAGTTATCTAACGTGCAGTTAATAACAGACTGGACCTGTTAGAATGTAGTTATGAAGTACTTAAACTTTACGATTCTGCGTCAAAAGTTATGTATTGAATTTATAGAAAACAAGAAGCAATATTCAGATAGATGTTTTGATTTGTAGGAGCCGTGGTAAAATTAGCATCAAGCCGACAGCTTCAATATGTAACCGACATGGAACCAGGCGGCTCGTGAACAGGAAGCGTGCTGATACAAAATGTATGGAGGGAGCCACAGCGACAGTCATGCCATATTCTATCGATACCGATACCGAGACCGATACCGATATCATAATCGAATGTATGCCTGCGCTCCGCTGACAGTTGTGGGAAATTATAACTGGGAAAAGTATTATATTGTACGATTGCAACAGGCGGTGAGTTAGAAAGTGAAGGCACGGCTGTATAGTGTAACGCGAACGTGCTATTTTATGAGGTTTGATATCGAATTGACGCGATATAATGAAATGACTGGATTAACTGGCTTACAATATCAAATACGGTTACAAGGAACTCATGCTTCATATTGTTGATGTGTGGAGAAAGTAGTTTAAATCTGTTGATATGAAATCAACTGCAAATGAGCTATCTGCATAATTTGAGAGGTTTTGAAGAAGACAATACTGTCATAATATAATATCATTCTTGCCATCTCCATAGGATTTGACAGAGTGGTACCCGGATAGTTAATTACCCCTCAATCCCACAAACAATATCTTCAAGACACCTCCAGCTTGCTCTCATAATAAAACCCTCTTGCACAAGTAATAACAGTACATAATACATGGCAGTGTATTTACAAGTACATCCCATTCACCCCCTAAACGAGTTTCCGTGGAGCCGGCCATAACTCAACACCCTTTCACGATAATTTAATCCGTTGGTAATTCGGGCCCTTTTGTCAGATATTCTCGCGTACACACTGCAGGATGTAAAAGATATTGTTATAATGGAAGTGACTATGGCAACCTACGATATGGACGTCATTGATGCTTATAAAGGCGAACTATGAAGCAATTCCTGAAATCATCGAAAGGGTTTAACCGATACACCTCTGTCTCTAATCCTTCGGGGATACACCCCCATTTCTCCAGTTACGTTAAGGTGCCATGTAACAAGGGTCTCGTCAGGCGTCTATTGTCATTGTACCGGTCACAAATCCAGACTCCATGGCTGCTACTTAACGTCTACCATTACTTGTGATGGATTTGATCACATAGCCAAAAATAAATCTTCAGTCAATATCAGCATCGTAATCATTCTCCTGTCTTTATATCAATCCATTTCATGGTAAACGCAGTATGCCTTATTTTTCAGTATTTAATCTGTTAGTCGGCATTTTAGTAGTAACATACTTACATCGTTTATTTCTTTCACACATCCCATCCTATCATATCCATTTTTTCTCCACATTCATACTCTAACTTAACTATAACATAACTTTCCTCGTGACATATCCGCCATTCCTATGATAACCGATTACCGCTCCAACTCACTGGTCACCGTTGCCACTTGTATATTAACGTAGTCATCTCTTCCAGTCCCCGTTCATCCCCGTTTCGCGTTCATGCGCAGAGTACGAGGATGCCCCACCGGTCGTCCGCTCGGACGTCCGGGAGTCAGCCGGCGCTCCGGTAGTCGCCCGTTAGAACGGTCGCACCCGAATTATTGGAGCCGTGCAACCTACACTCATTGTCGTTGCGTCCGCACTGCGATACAAATACCTGGTAGACAGCCTCCGAAGAACCATTGTTTTAACAATAGAGCCACCCACCCTTTCTTTAGTACAATCCTTTTTTCTCATCTGGAAAAATCTGACCAATTGTTAAAAAACTGCAACTGCAAAATTATTCAAAATTGGATGCAGTGGGCAAAAGTTGTAGGTACCCTCTGTTCAGAGAACTTTTGAAAATACATAGTACTTCGTTGCAGGTCATCATTATCGAATGTTCTTTATCATAATATTGTTTAGTTATTAAATTACCGCTTCATTTATTTATCACACTGTTTACAACAAGTGTTTGGTAGGTACGAGTACCTATAACTTACTGAAATCGACGGAATTCGGTCTTCGGGTTTTTCATCACCCCTTTAACGAGCCATCGAGCACCTTTTCTCCGACATAATCTAATAATGTTAAAATGTCTTCTCTTGTTGACTTTCGTGAACTTTCTGTAGTTCGCCATGTTGTGACGATAGTATGTGTCGCTACCAAACGAATTAAACCGGAATTTATTTTAGGCTCTTCCATTACTGTACAGGAAATTACGCTTCTGGGTATTCTTATTTTCAGTAGATATATACAATCACTTTCTTTTCTCACTTTAGGCAAAGAAACAGATGTGTCAAAAACTAGACATTTCATTTAATTATTCGCATCTCGTAGACTGCCTCGTTGGTCGAGTGGTCGCAAGTGCGAGTGCTGAGCAAGAGGTACTGATTTCCGGGTCGAGCAAAGTGTTATCGGGTTTGTCCATCAATAATTTCTCAGTGGTAGGTACTAGGTAGCCAAGGAGTTTGGATTTATGCCTAATTTATGGCAATAGGTTCGCCTCTTATTACATGGGAAACATGACTGACAAAATATGGGTGTACTAATAAGATACACCTCTGCCTCACCCGTCAGGGATTATACAGGTACAGGCATAACGATGTATTTGTATCTAAAAATAAGTATTTCGGGCCGTCATAATTGGGTCAATTTTATTAAACTAAAATAAATACTCACTGACACTAATATCAGCAATAAACGAAATTCAAAAGGCATATTTACTGAATTTCAAACGCATAACTCCTTTCTAAGCATCGTTAGAGGCATTTTCAACACTCAAGCAGCAGATTACTATTTCCGAAACTCTCTAACGAACGTCCCTTTCAAACAAAATCAAAGTAAATCCGAAAAAACCTCGGAATTTAGTTAAAAAAGTCAAAGATTAAACGTTTCTCTAAACTATTCCATCAATCTAGTTAATCTGGGCGTGTAAATAACGACAGCTCGGGGAGGGACAGAAATAGAGGGCTTTCAAGTGCTCCGCGGAGGGCGAGGATCAGCGCCATTTCATTTGAATTATTTAAGACAAGCTCTCGCCCACGTCTTCGCTCGCTTAGAGTTCAGAAAGAGACCAACAGAACCTACTATCGTGACAAAACTTTTTCATAAATATCTTACAGAAGGTCATCACCTGCCTGTGAGCCGTAATGTGTGAACAGAGGACAGAGACAAGCAGACCGACAGACAGTCAGAGCTACTATTGCTTTCATAATATTAGGAGGATTATACTTTAACCAAGAAGATCTAACTTTCAAACAAAAGTCTTTAACTTAAGAGCAAGTGAGACTTAACAAACAACAATGCTTAAGATGTAATTGTAACTATAGACGCGTCGTGCAATTTGTTAAAGACAACGGTGATTGTGAGAACGAATCGTAATTAAATGTTATGGTAACTTGACATTATAAATACGTTTAAATAACCAGAACGTGATATGCCAAGAGTGTTCCTTTCTTTGATATTGTCAAAGTCGCAATGAAGTGAAGAAGGAAAGTAACGAGACAATAGTTCATAACCATTTGTGTGATAGTCTAAACTCAAACTCAAATCATTTATTTCAACTAGACTATTACCATTGACTTTTGAATGTCAAAAATACAAAGAAAAATCAAAGCTACAGTCACAGACACAAGGCAGAATAACTTGAAAAAGTACTGTAGTTGCCCATTCCCTAGCGTAGATCTCTATGGAGAAGAACGGGCAAGAAACTCCATGGACACTCTTTTCAATCAAAAGTGTTGTTACAAAATCTTGGATCAATCTTACATCTTTCATGTTGAGATTAAATATATACATTAATCATTTCAGACTTGAATACACATTACAGTCAATTTCGAAATCAAATACCTACTCTTGCAACAAACATAAATAATGACATAATTGTAATCAAAATTAATCAACAGATTTCTCTATCCGATGCACCTACAGGGTTTAAATTATGAAACATAATTAACGAGAGTTACGACATTTCAGCGTCACATCCCATCTATGATGATAGGTGTAAACTGTAGCATACACATTGTGTAAATATACAGACCGTTAATGATCTATGGGGGTGTTAGGGGAACAGGAGAGGAGGGGGGGGGGTAGAGGGTTAATTAGGGGGTTGATGCAGTTGATGAAGGCTCGTGAGTTTGCGGAATCTACGCGTCTGGATCGTGATGTCACGAAACAGATGGTTATAGAAGTTCGGGTGCGTCGAACGAGCAAAAATAGGTACAGGGTACTAAGCCGGGTACGTCCGAGATCATGAACGAGTATCTTCGATCGTATCGGATCATGTACGAGTATCTTCTCCGTCGTCGTCGTGTCCATGATTCACGTATTTGAGTTAATTGAGCTCCCACAAAAACTGTGCTATATCGACAGCGTTATCAGTGGCTTCAGACAGATCCCTGAAAGTTTAAGTGGAGTTGCGCAAAGAACAGGATAGCAAGGGATCAATATTTGTTTGGCTCCGCAGTCACACTTTGTATCCTCGGTATACCCCCACCAGACTGCACCTATAGCCGTTCACTTGGCTTCGTAGCCGGTTTAGAAATTTCACTCGCAGTGCGTGCATTCCCGCTCGTTGTATAGAGAGAACCTTCGGTATATATCTACTTAGTGTCGACATGTTTGCACTTATTCAATTGACATGACAGACAAACGTGCTCACAAACGGCAGGAGAGATAAAACTTCTCCATACCTGTGGAGGTGAGCCGTGTTTGGATTTAGTCACACGTGAACTTAATTCAAAGGGTTGGAGTTAACTGAATTTGTAAAGGAATTGGTTTGCAAATGTTTTGCTGGTGTTTGGCGACTGGTTCTCATTTACTTTGTTATAAAACGTTAATCTGGAATTTAAAATAACCTGCCAATGCCAAAGAAACGAGAAAAATATCGAAAACCGTAGCCAAGACTTTGAAGTATCAATAAACTGGTACGGACTTACTGTGGACCAAATGCTGATACGGACGGATACTGGTAGACACTTCAGTAGTATTTTCATGAAAGTGTCGCGTCTGCGTTGCCTTACCGGTTTCACCGAACCTCAAAATGTTCGTTTTCTAAAAAAAGACACGCCTCATGTTTCGGATAATTTGCTTAAACGTTTATTATTTCAACACGAAAACGTACCAAATACAAATAAGCTGCGCAGACTTGATTCACTTAGCATACACTGTGACTGCACCCTGCTTGCCGGTGCTCGGTTGTCGGGTTACACAAATATTTGCCGTGACATTACCGTGTCTGGCTCGTGGCGGGCCCGCCATCCCGCCAGTCCGCCAGCCCGTCAATGAAACTACGCTTTAAAATCACTGCTGTAATATTCTGACATTGGCAAAGTACTCGGCTACAAGGTTCTTTCAGCATTTGACTGATATTACTTAATGTAAATTGTATTAAAGAAAAAAGATGGTAAAGTTAGTTGACAGACTTTTTTTCTACGGCTAGACAGAAAAATCCAGTCCAATGGAAATATACTAGTAGTTACTACAACTAACTAGCTCGAAACGTTTTATTTCTAAGTTAATACTGTTTTTCTTTCTTTTCAGTTAACTTAGTGCTACACAGATATCCTGAATCTTTGCAAGGCAATTGAATAGAAGCAGCACTACTACTTAACTTTCTACTTAAGTTCTACTTAACATTCTAGTTCAAAGCTATTTCATTACTTAATTTGATTCACATCCTTAACTCACGACTTAATACTGGACACACACAAACACACACACACATAGATAACGCGACTCGGATATTCACGTGGGCAGTTTTAGCGAGCCACAAATACCATCAATATTAGCATACCTTTGATAGCTACTAGATGTTACAAAACATAATAAATCCTGAAAGGTCAGACAGAGAGAACACCTACCACTGGTAAACCTACTGGTGCACCCACATTTGCCAGACCTAAATAATGTAATAGGAGCGAGCTTGTTATCATCAACAAGACTCAAATCCAGGCTCCCGACTGCTTCTGAGAAATTCCTGAAATGGGAACCGAAGGACCACATCCTCAGTAATAGCCACTAGACACTAGCCTACCATGCCAACCTGCCCCGTTGGTGCGTTCTGCTGGAAATTATTTTTATTCAGTCCAGATAGATGAATGTATACTGCACTTAAAAAACCTGTCACAGAATTTTATTTTTGCAACCATTAAATGCAACCAAAATAGCGCTGTTTCTGTAAATAAAATTAAATTAACTCCACGTTTACATATTCAACTCTTTGACCAAATGAAAATAAGTCGACTATAACACGTATAAATGTGTGTGTAAGTGGTTTTTAAGAAAACACAAGTAGTGCATTAGGGCGCTGCGGGCCGCGAACCGCGATCAAAGCGGGTCCTAATGAGCCGGCTCACCCGACGCCAAGCGAAAACACGCCACACATGCTTGGACGAAGATGGTTTACAATTTGTCCAACTTAAGACTTTTACAACAAGTAAATATTAGGTTTATTTACTTATTTAACTACCTAATTGGGCACGACAGACACTTTTTCGAAGCTGTGCAACCAGTTTTGCTTGCTGTGCTTGCTGTGTTTGCAACGTATGTGCTAATTAGAGGTCTGCTTAGGTATTTTTGTTTCTGAAGTTTTTTGACAACCGGAACAGAAATAAAGCCAGTCATTAATTTCCATGAAAAGTCTTTTCATTGTCCAGTAACATTAGTCATAATTATACAATGGATTACCTAACAGAAAAGGCTTTTACTCAGCAGTCAAAGTTCAAAAGCTCTAATGAAGGCGATAATGAAGTTAAAAGTTAATTAAAGTAAATTCTAGTACTATTTTCGAAACTAGTTCACTTAGTCTGACCCAGCGTATCTAAAAGACTCTTTTGATTAGTGAGTCAAGTAATGTTGGTCAACGGTGATCTGGGAAGTAAAGTCCCCTCGCTACTTCCCACAAACCCGCCGAACGGAAAATGTTTCGCCATAGGAAACATCTCTTAAGCACTCTAGGGCTGTCTAACTGTTTATTTAAAAAAAAACTGCGTCAATTGCATTTTTCTTTGCTTCGTCTCGGAGCAACACTCATTCTAACTTATATCAAAAGTTTCCTAATGCCCACGGTCACTGCGGAGACAAATAAGCTAGGCTCTAATAGCTGCCTGCCACATGGCACAGAAAAATAAGACATTTATCAAAAGAATATCAGCTAACACATGTTATGAGGAAAATTGGCTTCAAACTGTGTTGCTGTTCGGCGAAAATGTTCCACTTTTGTACACGAATATAAAGCGAGAAAAAGATAAGTACTTACGTTAGAAAGCGAAAATTACATCTGAAGATAATATTTTAGGAATCTTATTAACAATACACCGAAGATTTATTTTCTCTCTTAATAAAACCTTTTTGGCGCCATAACGAGAATTTATTCGCCAATAAATCGTATACAGAGTACATTATTCATACGTACATAATTTTCAGACAGAGCACGGTTAAAAATTCATAAAAGTGTTTCCAGTTTCTTTAAAGAATGAATGGCTTGAAACTGGAGATAAGAATAAATTATGAGAGAGGAAATGACATTAAAATAATATTAATTCGTTTGTAACGCGTGGAGGTCGCCCCCCCTCCCAGTGGGTACCTCGTCTCATCCCTCCACGTGGCCGCCCCGTCTCGTCCCCGCATCGTCGTCGACCCGGTACGCTGCGGGCCGGTGAGTCGGTGACAACACGATCTTATCGAAACCCGTCGGACGAACTAAACGAAACCTAGCAATGCAATATAGCGTAAGGGAAGTTATGTCTTGAAGCCCCTCAGAAATATTACTTCTTTGGAAGAAAATGATATTTACAGGAATTTTAACGACCTGTTTTGACATCCTTTTGACATTCAAAAGTGCCGTAATGGTCTAATTGAAATAAATGATTTGAGTTTGAGTTTGAGTTTGAGTTTTGTGTTATTTTGTACAGCGTTATCTACTTTACCTTTGAAAGCCGGTCTGAGAAGATCGAAAGTAATAAAAAATTTCAGCCACCAATTAACCAATTAAATACATAAGGAAAGCCACGGAGATCTAATCAATGAAATGCTTGTGATTCCGAACAGGTTGCGAAAGTAAATTAAGAACACAGTAAGAAAGGATCTTATTATCATCTAAGCTTAATAGAACTATAGAAGAAATCCATTCTTTTGTCTTTTCGACAGTCGTTCGTCTGTGATGTTGCAGCAAATTGTTATCCGTTACTTGTTCATACATTATTATAATCACTTAAGTTCTCCAAACAAATCCTTTTCAAAAGATGAGCCGAAAAATATTTTATCGGTTCTCATGAAATCATTAATGAAAAAATCTTTTGTTGTGTAAACATCGTCGCTTTGTTCTCAGCCAATAACCAAAGTAAATGAAAGTAGGTAGTAATATGTTCAATTTACAAAAACACTGCAATAAAATTACCATAACAAGCAAGTGCTTCCCCTTGCCTGAAAGACCATAACAAGTTCGGCTACTGAACCAATCTCTCCGCACAAACTTCTGCACTAACACTTTGCATTCGCTATCTTAATCTGAATGGGGAGAAGTGGGATTTTTTGTAAACGCTCATTACACTTAGACGCGAGGGAATTAAGATCCATTCTGAGGGACTTAGACGAAGGTCCACAAACCCATTCGGATAATATCTTAGACTAATCTAAGTCTCGTGGTTTTATACAAGAAGTAGACGAGGGTCGGTGTTACCACAGACGTTCATATTTCTGACTCGGTAAACTGTAACTTCAGTGTTTGCTATCGTAATGAAATGCAATGTTTGGATTCCGTCGGGAGCTTTCTCTCTGTCAGGGGTTACTTGCCGTTCGGGTTTGGAATGAAGATTGTGTGAACAATGGCATAGCGTATGATTTAATGACCATCTCTTTATGTTAATGGTATCCATGATATTATTATTCACATGTATTTTGACGGTATAGTAGAGTCCGGAAACTATCGAGTTGCTGAAACAGTCAATGAAGGGGACGTGGGTTCATATAGAAATTAGCCGACAAAACTTCTATGGCAGAACGTCGTTCTATTAAAAGTGGAAATCCCCTAGACATGTCAGTACAAAGTAGTTATGTTACTAGGTCAACAGAGCAACAAATTGGCCAACAGATAACGATAGCTGTTGATACAGCAGCCCTAGGACATCGTACACGTGAACGAATGTGGAAGTGACAGTTTATTTCGTTACCCACTTAGCAGCTGATTGACCTGGGAGAGCGCACCATTCACTCACACACATAAACATACATGCACGCACACACACGCCCACCACATCTTTCTGACCTTAAGGACGTTTCAGCTCTCTCAGCAATTATTTTCTTCTATCTGGTAAATTTTTTTGGTAGCTTTGAAGTTCATGACGTAATTACAAATATCAGTCTCAAAAAATATTATTTTATTAAAAATCTTCTAAGAAATCTTTCACTCTTTAATTACAGAATATAGCCCCAAGCGCTCTTAATTATATCCAGAGCAGACATGATTTATAAGTAAGATTGTTTACTCAATACTTTTAAAAATATACCGGCACCACGATTTTGCGTGAAACAAAACTAAGCTTTGAAATATTGAGCGTAGTATCAAAATGTGCTTTAGCAGTTTCTCTCAAGGAACGCTAAAACAATCGTCAGTCGAAAAATAAATCGGTAGTTTAGTGAAGTTTTCACATTTTCAAAGATACGGCAGCTCGCGAAGTTGGCCGGCGCTCGACATTGTTAGTTTTCAGTTTAGAGATCGCGGGTTAAGCCAGGATACAATTGAGATTGTACCGACTCGCTGGTGCAACCCATGAGGTTCGGGATTGAGTTTTGTTTTAGAAATCCCATCGTCAAACTAGGTTTCTTGTGAAATAGAGAATAGGTGGAATGCTTTGGAAAGTTTTTCCAAGTCCTGTCTACGGGAAAATACAATCTCCATTGGATCGGTATTCTACTTGTTCTCAGAAATGTTTACTGTTATCAATTACACATATCTTCTCTCTATTTACGTAGAGGACATTCACTGCTTCATTAATTATTTTCTCAAACACATTAATTATCTACATCTCTCACAATAGAAAGCACCACTAAGCCGCCTGTAACTTGGCCCAGTTCAGCGTTCTCAACTTGGTCAGTCGTGGGATTTTAAAGACTTCCTTCTTACTGTAAATTCCATTTAACCTCAGAGTTTGCTATAAGTTTCGGGTAATTTAAACTTTACTCATCGTTTGTTTGGTTTGAGTAAACACTTCATATATCGGCTTAGTCTTTGAACAGTTTCCTCTTGACGTGAAGAAGATGACAAGCGTTGGCTATGTACCTAAACGATTTATACATTCCCGTCGGCAAAAATCAGTCGAATATATTTATTATTTCAAGTCGTAAAGAAATATAAGAGTGTAATGGTAACAAAAGCAGTGAACAGAACGATCCATCATAATAATCGACACAAACGAATTAGTCGAGGACTAGAGGCGCAATGATCTCTGACCTGACCGGTGCCAATCAATCAACTTGATCCCGCTAAACACCGCATTCTGTACTACATGAGCACAAACTACCGCCTGATAATGAACCTTGTGCTGAAAGAATTAGAGATTCTTTTACTTTGATAGACGAACATGCGCTAAGTACCCACATTGACGTGATTAATGAAACTGATCTCAATGTACACGGGGAGGTGTTTAATCGTTACATTGATGTATTAGTTCAAATAATAGCAACACTCTCTTAAAAAAGTATTTTTAACGAAGAAGGAAGAGGAACGTTTTAATCTTTGCGGAGAACCATAAATCTATATGAGACAATGCGGGAAAAACAAGGATGTAACGCAGGAACAGTGATAAGACAAATGCGAAATAAAGCTTCTTGCCGAGGTTATAAGAAGTAATGCTCATTAGAAGCAAATGTTTCCTGCTAATAATCCAGAGGCGGACATTTTATGTTTTACGTAAACCGCGATACCAGACGTTGCACGGAAATTATTTTCTTATTTCAGTTTAAATTCCGTTTGGAGTTTTCTTGCATGTCTGGGGAGGTTTTTGCTGAGATAACTGTGAAGTGAAGCTTTCGGATGTTCTTAGCTGTGTTCTGTACGAGATACTGATAACGGAAATGAACTTAACCAAAGCAATGTCTTTGTTTGAACATGAATACTTGTACACTTATACGACCGACGAGCTGATTGAAACTCAGTTGTAAATGTAACATGAGACCATGCAATACTCAAAGCCAAACAACTAAAGCTATTCTTGAGTGTAATTTATTTCTTCATTTGAATACACACCATCAAGAACTCGTTACGAATAATATAAACAGACGCCTTCATACATTGTAGGCTTTGTTTACTGAGCCTTAACCGCATTTCCTTTGATATCAAAGCCCAACGTATCAGGACATAGCGAGGCGTTCTTATGTGCCCGAACCAACATGGCGGGGTGTTAGAGAGGCGACAAGCGCACTGACAAAGCGAGCCACTTGGCTGATCGATGGCACAATTTATCAACTATTTACTGAACTATTCAGGGGCCCTTATCGCATCGAAACAAAAACATCTCGGCGATTTGCAGAGGTCTCAACGAGACGAGTCGGTATTTGCATAAATTTGCGTTAAGTAAATGGGGTCCCATGACAAGTTTAATCTTGTCTTTAGAATTTATTGCCTGGTAGTGCCGGCAGCCGGCGTCGGCGTCGGCTGCAGCGTCCCAGCATTTGCATTGGCTAAATAAATATTTGCCCTCAGTTTAAACTGAGACGTCTTCAGTGACTTGTTCCACAAACACTGTTGCTTTTGTGAATGCTTTCAATTGTAAATGATTTGGATTGATAAGATATAGCTTCCTGAAGGGTCTTTATTTGAATGTAATATGTAGTTTCTCAGATAGTCTATTCGAGATCACTCTCTTTCTACTCTTCGAACTATTCAAATGATGCAGGTAATCTGGAGTCCGAACAATTTAAAATACTCGCTATAAGCAAAAACCAATTAAAAAATATACTTTACCTGTTGCAACTTTTAAGTAAACCTGATCGTGTTCAAGAGACCCAAAGAGGGATTTTCTTTCAGATATAGCTCTGCCATCGTGTCTGTTTAGATTGCCTCCAACTTTCTGTAAGATCATTATTGAATTATTCAACGTAAAGGTTAACCTTCTCTAGCAGACATCCAACTCCGAAGAGATCTTCGTTCCAATAATTTAATTACTTAAACTCATAACTCTTTTAGCTTTCAAATAAAAAACTTAAGTGTCCGTTAATATCATTTGCGAGCACGCCAAAAACTTTTAATTCACACCAACCCTGATTGGGCACCCTATTTCGTGGTTCCCAAGGTTGGATTTCGCTTGTGTGAATTTAAGAACTGTGCAAATGTCTAATTTGCAAATGGAGGCATGTCGTAGGCCGCGCAATTTGGCTTAAGCGAAAACTCTTAGCACACCGTTTGCGAACGCAGTCCTTTGGAAAAACAGAGTATATTTATGAATACTGCCGTTTCATCGACGGATCTTAATTATTTTAGCCTAAGTAACTGGAACTTGGAGTGTTGATTAGATGAGAAGGAGAGAGGAACTTTGCCTCCTCAGCAACAATTCAGTGACACTATTCTGAAAACCATGCGCCTTAAGTTCGAAACTTACTTATAATTAAGCTTGAATGGCATAGACAGAACTTCTGAGCTACCGTTAATGCATATTAAGCGTAGATAGGTGTGCCTTCACATATTTCTCAAGCAGAACGGAAACGAATGAAGAAAAGATGATCTTACCACAAACTATTACTAAAGCCACCGTCAAACTCTGATACAGTAAATACAGTAGAACACCGTACACGACGTGCAAGTTTGCCCGCAACTAGCCCCGCCGCCCGGGCCCACCCGTCGGCGAGCGTCTATAATAGCCGCGGTTATCTCGTTACCGTAGCTTTCATTTAAGTTCGTCGGCTAGAACATAGCCGAGACATGCTTTGTCTAATGTTCGTGTTAAGAACTTCGCACTTTTATGAAGATTAACTTACGATGGAGTTAGTTATTAAAGTGGTCTTTTGATACGGATGTTTTGGAGAATTAACCTAACTAAGGAAATATATGTAGACAGTCTTCTTTTCTTTCAAATTACTTAGAGCCAGTAGGTGCCACAGTAATAGTGACCCCAGTGGTACGGTGAATTATAATGCATTGTCGTTTTTGATTGAGTTTAATCGAATTGTTATAAGTATTCGCTAGCTTCATTTTTGTGAATATCCAACGAATCTGTGATTCCAGAAAGTGGACATGTTCACCGGTAATTCGTAATTTTCACCAATAACTCTGGATACCTTCAACACTTTTCCTTAATAGAGAAAGATAAGATTAAGCTAGCACTGATCGTCATCAGTTCATCACAAACAAGATTCTTTAACACCAATTAGTACTTTTTTAAGGACCTAGTATTTTCGGATTTAATCTACAAGCAAAATCATAAATTACTTTCAGTCGGTACCCAAGTCCCAAGTTTCTAAGCTAACCGCTAATTATCCCTATTTCTTGCCGACTATTGGCTAAAAATGTACATTAGGCTTTTTCGCTGATTTCCCGCAAAAACTGCTTTGCGGTCAACAGTACCGGAGGGAGGGAGGGCAAGGGAGGGCGATTTATATCCCTCTCATCCCTTGAGGATTCTCTTATCGACTCAACTCATACCGCCTGATATATGACCGGGTAGTGTAACGGAAAATCTGGTTTATATGTTTCATTTAGATTATCTGTACTCAGCAGCAGGATGGGTGTATGGGTCGGTTCGCTCAGTGGTTATTAGAGAGGGGTATTAAGGTCCATATTGGTATTAATTGGGTAGACGTTATGGTGACGCTGGGTAACCCTAGATGACGACTTTACTTTCGTGATTGACGCACCGTACAAACTTGAATTAGTGGCTTTCACAGGTGTCTTCACTAATCATTCGTCTTCGTCTGACATTCAATTAAAGAATAGGTACTTATGAGTGAGACTGAATCGCAACTTTATACCTAATTGAGTTTATGCCAGATAACTAAATTATCCGGACTGTTTAACAATTATCAGTACCTAAATTCTGTATTTTTGTCATTGCGGATAATGCTCAGAGAAAACTATTTATTGTATCACTATTCTACCATCATTATTATTGTATTGACCTTATATCTGTGACATTGTACTCTAAAATTTACTTATGATTATTATTATTTTGCATGCAATTGATACAAATATCCTGTATAGCTAAACATGCGGACTTTAGATTAATATCTGACTGTAACAACTTTTATACCATGTTTAAGGCAAATAAAGACTTATCATATCTTATCTTATCTTAATGTAATTCATAACTGATGACAGTGATCAGATCACCCACAAATCCAATAGCTTAACTAAACCCTTGGAGCTGAGGGTTCAGTTAGCTTGTCCACACAAACATGATGGGTCGCACGATACTTAACTGTACACTCACGAGTATTAATATGTACACATTTTGCCACTTTTTAAAGAGATTTCTTCCTACCGGTTTAATCGTAATTTTAAGCATCAAAAAATATTTAGGGTATAATCATCAGCCTAGCCTTTTTATTAATTTCCGAGATACAAACTGTCAAAGTTACAATTTTTGCCGTCAAACACTTTGATATCTTACATTTTGAAAACTTGACGCTTTCGAAGATTTTATTTTAAAGTAAACCTACTTTTTGAACTTTTTTCCTAATTGTTTAATGTTTAATAGAGGTTTTCAAAATAAAATATAATGTTGGAAAGTTTGGCAGGCCAATATTATGTATATCTATGTAACGAGTATCACTACGTTTCTTTACGGATTTATTATCTTTTGGTTATTAACAGATGCCAAGTGAGTGACACTGTCGTCTATCATTATTGATCTAATTTTTATTCAGATATTTTTTATAAAAACGTGTATTATTAAAAGGAAGTATAGTAACGTAGCATAAAGTAAAGGCTTTAATTTTGTTTTCGTTATTTCAGGTAAGTAACTCTGAATAGAATGTTTAATTTTTGTATTTGTATTATGAATAAAAGTATTTCGTTGTTTCAGAAAACGCAAATATCGTATTTAATTCAAAAAGCACGTTATTATTATGTCTATTCAAATCCCATTGATACGTGAAAACATATTGGTGCTGAGATTGCGCGGTTTTTGATTACACACTCGTACATAACGCTACTCGTTATAGACGATGCGGTTTGTTCGCCAATATTACGCACATTTCGGTGGAGTCATTCGTTGAACGGAGTTGTGGTGACTATATGTTACACTCGCGGTTTACCTTGACGATTGCTTTACTGAGACAGAACGTTTGAATTGAGCCATCAAACTATAAAATAATAGGTTCAAGCTACACCCGGTAAAACTGGGACTCAAACTTAGTTGGTAAAAGTTAGGCTGATGACAGTTGTGAACAAACTAGGTATACCTATTCAAGACATTCTTTTGGAAGGAAAACACGTTCACAATTTCTCTTGATGCGTCTTGCGACTTGTTACCATCGACCTAAAACACTCGGAGATTTTTTCATCCTCAGTCATTGTCGCAACACTCGTGCTGCTTTGCTCAAAAATGTAGCTCGTAGCGAAGCGGCAAATTGTTTTTTTTTTTTCTTTTTATTCTTTTATTTTTAAAGGGGGTTTTTGTCCATACGGATATGCCAACCCCATCGTACCTTATTACCTAGTTACATAAATATTAGGAATACTTACTTACTATGTTTGTACTTAATAGAAAGGGAATCATTGATTAAATACCTTCACCAAGCCACACAACTTCTTTGCGGCAAATTGTAAAGTATATTTAGGAAAATAGACTTCAAATTGGCTGTTCCGCCACTTAAACTTCAATCAATCATTCAACTTAAACAACCGCAATTTCCATACAATTTCAATCAAACTTCCACAACTATCAATCATAAACACTAACATTCATTGAAAGGCAGGTTCCTTTCATACGCGTTATCGCTGCCATTTTTTACGTGTGCTCGGCTCCCGAAGGCTCCCGATGATCTCCGAGCGTTTCATCACACGTCGTGTCGTCAGTAAATCATCCCGCGCCGCCGGCTATCTTCACTCGACCGAATAACACCCCTTAGACCTTACGTTGGGCAGAAGGAAGGCAGAAATACCAGTTGGCTTTTCAGTTTCGGAATATTGGAAAACGGGTTTTTTTTTTAGTGAAAACTTCTTGCGCGTTGAGCACTTTTTGGGGGAAAAAATCATGAAAATCGCGTGACCGTCACCTAACGCTCCGTAGCACTCGTAGCCGATCTACGACTACGACTACGGCGTTGCACCACTTGGGCGTTCGCGGGCATAACCCGTAGCGGATAATTATAGATTACACCGTTTTCACTTCTATCGGCAGTCTCCAAACACTGCTCCGCATGTCTGTTTTTAGTAGTATCACGGACACTGGATTTGTGCCCGGTTATGAGCAATAGTCACCCCCTGGGACTTCTACATACCTAACTTACAATAACGTGAGCGAAGAAAATAAAATTTTAGAAATAATTTTGAAAATTATGTTTGAACTTGGTGCCTAGGTATAAAATTGGAATTTTGGAGCACCATAAAGTCATGGGCCTTTGGCAAAGCATGGGGAAGAAGGATCTTTTCATTTCGATACAATACTCGTACAATACAATCTTTAACTACATCAAGTTATGTTGTGTGAAATATGTATCTCCTAACTCATGACATTTTTATTGTTACAGGTACGTAAATAAGCCTTTCGCGGTGGAACCTACAATAATTGCGCTGACATTATGCAAGCATGCAAATCTCGGTAAGTGTTGCCTGCTAGGCTGCTACTAGTAAGCACTAAATTACGAGTGGTAGGAGTCAAACCTAATGTGTGAGCTTAGTGGGCGCAGAGCTGAATCACGTTGTAAATTACAAAGTAATCATGTGTACCTACACTTGAACTATTGTGCAGGTAATTTTTTGCCCAGGAACTAGTATTTTACTACAACGCTTTCAGCTTTTTTAACCTGTATTGGGGAAATAAAAGAAATCCTTATTGGTTACTTTCGAACTAGAATTTTGCCTAAGTGTTTGTAGTGCCTAACACTACTCATTACTATGAACGCCGTGAGGCCGCGTACGTATGTCACTGGCCAGTGCTGCGACACTCTATTTATTTTGACTTGACATTGTCTGTCATTGACTAAATTTTTTTCATGTTGCATTATAATATTTCTTGATAATTTCGTGTGTGAAAATATTTCTGTAAAGTTTGTAAATTGTACTTAAATTTTCATGTAGATAAATACTTTACAGTACGTTTTAGAGTTTTAATTCCTGCTCTCCAATAAACTATCGCCCCGGTTGCTTAGCACCTTCTATAATATTGAGAGGCCCACCATTCGTGCCTTCATGCTTAGACTGTTGCGCTGCAATCGCAGCAAAAATAACACGCCAGATTTGAAGCGGTTGTGTGCGTGTCACGCACACAAGTAAGCGTCTTTTACTGTGTAACAAGCCTACTGAGTATTACCAGCCCTTGAAAATTTCCCATAAAAGAAGGTAATAAAATATTGTTTTGATTTTGAGATTATTATCTTTGGGTATTTTTTTTTAAATTTATATTCTTTCAATTGTGTTTTTTACATATTAGGAGTATGTGCATCTGAATTACTAGGTAAAATATATTTTAATGAAAAAGATATTGCTATTCAAATTATTTATTTTTAATATCCTAGTTCGGAATTATTGAACAAAAACATGCAGTAAAATATTCCCTTCACCTTAGAAAGGGTTAACAATCTCTATTTATTTTATATGCTGTGTACAGCAGGCAACTTAGTGACCTTCTCTTTGAATTTGTTTTTTAAATAGTTTTCGTTTAGATGTTACATTCCGGTTAATATTATCCAATTTTGTCTTATAGTAATATCTTAAATCCAAATATTTTTCTACAACCAGTCTTATTAGTAAATAGATACATTATTATGTGGTGATTTTACAGCACCACAGAAAAATGGTGATTTGAAATCTGGAAATATACTTTTTGAATCATGATTAAACAATTTTTAAATTAGAGCTAATGATCAAATGGGAAACTTACTTTCAATAAACAGGCAACCCTGTAAACATGCCGTCAAAATGACGGTACATCTTATGATAAAATTTTATTTTGTTATTTTAATTGTTTCTCTATAATATGGTTATTAAACTTTACCTACCGATGATAGGTAACATTTTTAGTTGTTTTCAATCGTCCTTAGTAGTTCCTGCACACTTTTATAGCGCAAATCGTCATTTTATATAGCAACTGAAAGCGTGTTTACCGTACAATGACAGTGTCGTCACTGAGTGGGCGGGACTAGCTTATGAGCCAACAGTTGGCTGATATTTTTGTTGACGTTTAGACGCTCGAACTCTCTATCTAGACATGTATATAATCAAAGCCTTCATGTTCTTTATGGAAATAAGAAACACTTGTACCTAAGTACAAAATTCTCTGCTATCTTACGACATACGCTGAGCGTTTTATGTCATTAGTTATATTCATGAATTTAAGATTTTTATTAAATACCTAGCCTAGATTTTTCTATACACCACCATACGGTGTCTCAAAGTTGGGACGCATGTGGCTGACTCTCGGCTTCTAGAAGATTGCTAGAAAAATTATATGTGAGAAATTTAAGAAAATTGATATTGGAAATGTACTTTACACACTTTGTACTTTAGTTATCGTATCAACCAAATGTACCTTCTACATCATTCCTCTATGTTGCCAACTCATTGATCCCTAGAGCCATGGAGTGGTAATAAAAACTGAGCGTTGTATCCGCCTCCGCTATGATTAATGCACTTCTGCCAGCTCCCATGAAGCCAAGGGCCCTCACAATGGATGGCTTTACACCCGCGTGGCTATTATGTATTACTACTCCTTGCTTAAGGCTTTGAGTGTTCAAGTGATGAAAGGAAGAGTGGTGAAAGAGACTTGCGAGGTTTAGTGCAGGGTGATGGGTGTTCAAAGATGTTGATAGTTTTATGGAGTACCAAGTGAATGCCTGGTCAGTGTATCTAAAAATAATACTTGTAAACACCCATAACGCAGCTTCTTGAGGCACCTGTGGCTGATGATATTGGGTAAAGTAATGGAGGATTATTACTGTCTTATTGCTGTCTTGGCCCCAAGTTACAAATGTGTTATTGTAAGTGGAGTGAGTAGTGCTAAAGTTCGATACCGAATGCTTGATGAGATTGTGCCTTTTCATTTCTGTGAACTTTATTTCTAAAAGAATTATGCAAATCGCTGTGATACCATTTTTTTTTTTGGAACATAAAGAGTAAGTTTATACGGAAATTTTCGATTTCGTATTATTTCCGCCGGAATATTTGTACAAACGTGAACACATTGGGTTCCCCACGTCGCATAGAATCCTTATTTATATTATATAAAACTACAAGACCACTCACTCACTGACTGATTGACATGTCGTTTCTCGGAATGGGTGAGAGATGGGTCAGGGGTATGTTTTGGAAAAATGACAAGCACTTCCGGTCGAGTAGAGGAAAATTATAGAGGAGATTCAAATCCAAGATGGCGGCCGAGTCCATTTCCGGTTTCGGCGAGGAAAGGACTTGGGCCAATTTCGATTGGTAATTTTTGTAGAAGGGCTAAAGTGATTTGAAAAAAAAGTAAAAAAAAAAAAAAAAACAAGATGGCGGCCGCGCTGGGACCTTTTGAAATTTGCGACTTTTTTCACTCGACTTTGACCAATTGTTTTCTTCTACCGATTTTTAAAATCGGCAACATTAACCTTGCCAATTTGTGGGTGATTTCAATGGCAATTGAGAAAAATTATGACATTTTGAAAATCCAACATGGCGGACGTTGTGGCGGCCATTTTGTTAAGAGTTGGAATTTACGACTTTTTTAAAATGGATTTTTCGTATAGTTGGCAACATCTGACGGGTTCGAGTTGTACCGAGCGGTTGTGTGTTTTGTTTAGGAGTGTTGCCTGGTGCAAAAATTTTTCCAATTTTTCGGGTATTTTTCCAGATTTTCCCCGAAAACATGAAAAGTAGAAATAACGACATTTTGAATGGAGACTTTGTCTAGCTGGCAACTTTGGGGAGCCCCAAATGACATTTGACCATTTTCATCACTTTCAACTGGCAACCCCAAAAAATATTGAACTTTTTCATTTTTGGGACTTTTTCACTTTGGCGAATTACTTTGTTCTACCAAACTCAAAAGTTGGCAACACCGAGTACACCGGTCGGTGGCCTGTATCCTTGAGATTTCAGGAAAATTATGACTTTTCAGAAAAACAAAATGGCGGCATGTGTGGCGGCCATCTTGTAAAAACGACGAAAAATCTCAATTTTCGACACGATTTTTCGGGTAGTTGGCAACATCTGACGTGTTCGAGTTGTGCCGAGCGGTTGTGTGTTTGGTCGAGTAGTGTTGCCTGGATTAAATTATTTTCCCATTTTTAGGGTATTTTCCCAGATTTTCCCCGAAAACATGAAAAGTAGAAATAACGATATTTTGAATGGAAATTTTATACAATCACTAAGAATGGAATGCCCCAAATGACATTTGACCATTTTCATCACTTTCAACTGGCAACCCCGAAAGCCATTGGGATTTGAATTTTCGGGTCAGACCTTACTTTGGCGAATTACTTTGTTCTACCAAACTCAAAAGTTGGCAACACCGAGTACACCGGTCGGTGGCCTGTATCCTTGAGATATCAGCAAAATTAAGACTTTTCAGAAAATCAAGATGGCGGACAGTGCAGCGGCCATCTTGTAAAATTGTCAAAAATCCAAATTTTCGACATGATAAATGGGTAGGTGGCATACCCCGACCGGATTGTGATGTATGAACCGGTTATGTTCTTCATCGACAAGTGTTGATGGGTACCAAAATTCTCCCCACTTTCAGGGTATTTTTTCAGATTTTCCCCGAAAACAAGAAAAGTAGAAATGACGACATTTTAAATGAAAATGTTGCATAACTACCAAGAATGAGGTGCCTCAAATGTCATTTGTCCATTTTCATCACTTTCAGCTGGCAGCCCCGAGAGCCACTGGGGCTTGAATTTTCGGGTCAGACCCCACTTTGGCGAATTGTTTTGTTCTACCAAAGTCAACGTATAGACACCGTTTGTTTACTGCCAGGTAGCTTGTATCCTGGTTAGTTTGGAAAAATTGTGACATATCAGAAATTCAAGATGGCGGCCGTGTCGTTTCGGTTTCCGAAACCTTGTCCGATTGGGGTCGTTCAAACGGTGTAAGAGTTTTTTTCAAATTTTAAGATATTTAAGGGGTTTCGCGGGATCTTTACTGGTTTTAGGGCTTTGCCCCTACAGGAATATTTTGTAGACGCGAGCTGCTCGCGAACCAATAGTTTACGATCCTTCAAACGGTTTCGACCGAATGAGGATTGATTTCGTACATTGAGGGGTTTATTTATTTGGTCGATTTTAGGGTTTCTTTGGAGGTGAAATTTGTGTACCCTTCCCACCTCTCCCCAACCTCCCATAAAATAGAAAGGGCTGTAAGTTCATTACGGTAAGAGATATCCGTTAGGTGTTTGAACAAATTTTATAGTAGGCGTTGGGACCTGTCCGGTGATGGTGGTGGGGAGGTGGCGAGCGAAGCGAGCCGGCGACCCCGTAGCGTGGGGATAAGGTCACGATAGCATTCCGGTGGTAGGAAGGTCCTGAGCGGAGCAAAGTGAGGAGGTGGCGAGCGTAGCGAGCCGGTGACCGAAAACCAGTCTGGTGGTGGTACCGGTAAAGTGAAGGGGGGAGGTGGCGAGCGAAGCGAGCCGGTGACACCGTAGCGTGGGGATAAGGTCACGGTAGCTTTCTGTCGGTAGGCAGATCCTGAGTGGAGCGAAGTGGAGAGGTGGCGAGCGTAGCGAGCCGTCGACTGAAAACCTGTCCGGTGGTGGTACCGGTAAAGCGAAGGGGGGGGAGGTGGCGAGCGAAGCGAGCCGGTGACCCCATAGCGTGAGGATAAGGTCACGATAGCTTTCCGGTGGTAGGCAGGACTTGAGTGGAGCAAAGTGGGGAGGTGGCGAGCGTAGCGAGCCGTAGACTGAAAACCTATCCGGTGGTGGTACCGGTAAAGCGAAGGGGGGAGGTGGCGAGCGAAGCGAGCCGGTGACCCCATAGCGTGGGGATAAGGTCACGGTAGCTTTCCGTCGGTAGACAGGTCCTGAGTGGAGCGAAGTGGGGAGGTGGCGAGCGTAGCGAGCCGTCGACTGAAAACCTGTCCGGTGGTGTTACCGGTAAAGCGAAGGGGGGAGGTGGCGAGCGAAGCGAGCCGGTGACCCCATAGCGTGTGGATAAAGTCATGGTAGCATTCCGGTGGTTGGCAGGTCCTGAGTGGAGTGAAAAAAGAAAGTCGCGAGCTTAGCGAGCCCTGGACCGAAAACCTGCCCGGTGGTGATATCGGTAAAGCGAAGCGGGAGGTGGCGAGCGAAGCGAGCTGGCGACCCCGTAGCGTAGGGATGAGGTCATGGTAGTTTTCCGGTTGTAGGCAGGTCCTGAGTGGATCGGAGTGGGGAGGTGGCGAGTGTAGCGAGCCGGCGACCAGGACCGATCCAAAGTTGGTTTGGCTATCAGACTATTGTACTGTCCTTGATCTGTTTGTTTTAGGTGTTAGTCTCCCATGTTATTTTAATAAATAATAAAATCAATTTTCAAAACTCCCGTTCTCTCCCCCCTTCCCCTCCCCCTCATCGTTTCTCGGAAACTAAGAGATCCGTGTTCTGTTTTTTTACGGTTTCGTATAGAGAAAGCTCGACAAGGAAAAACAATTTTCAAAGCTGCCCCCTTTGCACCCCCCCCTCTCTCCCCTTAGCCTGTTTTCAGAAATTGAGAGCTTTGGAACATTTTTTTTCACATTCATATACAGTGACCCCTTCTCCCTTCCCGTCACCCGCCCCCCATCGTATCTCGGAAACTGGCACACATAGTGGTTGTTTTCAATTCTCACTTAATACTATTGAGGGGCGTTGAAATTCCTATACCCTCTCCTCCCCCTCCAACCTCCCCTAAACTTGAAAGGACTGTAACTTCATAACGGTTAGGGATAGCCATTAGGTGTTTGAACAAATATTATCATAGGCGTCGAAACCTGTCTGGTGGTAGAGGACCTTTCCAGTAGCAGGTAGGTCGACAAGCAAATTGTAGGGTAATGTTTTTGTAATGAGAGAAGGTCTGAGTTTTTAAATAAGTTTA
This sequence comes from Xestia ashworthii, assembly GCA_950022955.1. Taxonomy (NCBI): domain Eukaryota; kingdom Metazoa; phylum Arthropoda; class Insecta; order Lepidoptera; family Noctuidae; genus Xestia; species Xestia ashworthii. Next base: position 796,275 of record OX465556.1, on the reverse strand, counting down.
TAGATTATATTAGGGGTTCTTATGGGGTTTCCAAATCTTTAAATTAATTCTCAAGTTTAATTTTATTTTAATATCTTATATTTATTGATTTAGTTTTCAGAATGTGTTAAGTAGGGGTTCTTAAGTGTTTTCATACTGATTTAAGGATTCTTATTGATTTTAAGGTTCTCAAAATGTCATAGGGTAAGGAAAACAATTAAAATATGGGAAGGTATCGTTATTCGACTGATTTGAAGATGCTGATTTAGAATGATTAGAGCTTAATCAAGTGGAAACCTTTAGTCCTTTTGGGCTTAATTTGGCAGTGCACTAGACTTTGAAAGGTAGAAAACTTCTTTTAGGGTCATTTTTGAGAATTAATATTACATTTAGGGGTTTTATAAGTGAAAAAAAAAACAAGCTACCACCACTAGCACGCGAGCTGCTTGCAGCTCGCGCAGCACGCAACAACTAGTCTAAATATATAAAACTCAAAGGTGACTGACTGACATAGTGATCTATCAACGCACAGCCCAAACCACTGGACGGATCGGGCTGAAATTTGGCATGCAGGTAGATGTTATGACGTAGGCATCCGCTAAGAAAGGATTTTGATCAATTCTATTTATTTATATTATATAAAACTACAAAGCCACTCACTCACTCACTGATTGACATGTCGTTTCTCGGAATGGGTGAGAGATGGGTTAGGGGTATGTTTTGGAAAAATGACAAGCACTTCCGGTCGAGTAGAGGAAAATTATAGAGGAGATTCAAATCCAAGATGGCGGCCGAGTCCATTTCCGGTTTCGGCGAGGAAAAGACTTGGACCGATTTCGACTCGTAGGTTTTGTAGAAGGTTTGAAGTCATTTAAAAAAAAAGTAAAAAAAAAAAAAAAACAAGATGGCGGCCGCGCTGGGACGTTTTGAAATTTGCGACTTTTTTCACCCGACTTTGACGAATTGTTTTGTTCAACCGAATTTTAAAGTCGGCAACATTAACCTTGCCAATTTGCAGGTGATTTCAATGGCAATTGAGAAAAATTATGACATTTTGAAAATTTAACATGGCGGACGCTGTGGCGGCCATTTTGTAAAATGGTGGAATTTACGACTTTTTTCAAATCCATTTTTCGTGTAGTTGGCAACATCTGACGGGTTCGAGTTGTACCGAGCGGTTGTGTGTTTTGTTGAAGAGTGTTGCCTGGTGCAAAAATTTTCCCCGTTTTTAGGGTACTTTCCCAGATTTTCCCCGAAAACATGAAAAGTAGAAATAACGACATTTTGAATAGAGACTTTGTCTAGCTGGCAACTTTGGGGAGCCCCAAATGACATTTGACCATTTTCATCACTTTCAACTGGCAACCCCAAAAAATATTGAACTTTTTCATTTTTGGGACTTTTTCACTTTGGCGAATTACTTTGTTCTACCAAACTCAAAAGTTGGCAACACCGAGTACACGGGTCGGTGGCCTGTATCCTTGAGATTTCCAGAAAATTATGACTTTTCAGAAAAACAAAATGGCGGCTGGTGTGGCGGCCATCTTGTAAAAACAACGAAAAATCTCAATTTTCGACACGATTTTTCGGGTAGTTGGCAACATCCGACGCGTTCGAGTTGTACCCAGCGGTTGTGTGTTTGGTCGAGTAGTGTTGCCTGGAGCAAAAATTTACCCCATTTTTAGGGTAATTTCCCAGATTTTCCCCAAAAACATGAAAAGTAGAAATAACGACATTTTGAATGGAGACTTTGTCTAACTGGCAACTATGGGGAGCCCCAAATGACATTTGACCATTTTCATTACTTTCAACTGGCAACTCCAAAAAATATTGAACTTTTTCATTTTTTGGACTTTTTCACTTTGGCGAATTACTTTGTTCTACCAAACTCAAAAGTTGGCAACACCGAGTACACTGGTTGGTGGCCTGTATCCTTGAGATTTCCAGAAAATTATGACTTTTCAGAAAAACAAAATGGCGGCTGGTGTGGCGGCCATCTTGTAAAACGACTAAAAATCCGAATTATCGACACGATTTTTCGGGTAGTTGGCAACATCTGACGGGTTTGAGTTGTACTAAACGGTTGTGTGTTTTGTTGAGGAGTGTTGCCTGGTGCAAAAAATTTCCCCAGTTTTAGGGTATTTTCCCAGATTTTCCCCGAAAACATGAAAAGTAGAAATAACGACATTTTGAATGGAAATTTTACATAATCACCAAGAATGGGATGCTCGCAATGACATTTGACCATTTTCATCACTTTCAACTGGCAACCCCGAAAGCCATTGGGGTTTGAATTTTCGGGTCAGACCTGACTTTGGCGAATTACTTTGTTCTACCAAACTCAAAAGTTGGCAACACCGAGAAAACCGGTTGGTGGCCTGTATCCTTGAGATTTCCAGAAAATTATGACTTTACAGAAAAACAAAATGGCGGCGTGTGTGGCGGCCATCTTGTAAAAACGAATAAAAATCTCAATTTTCGACACGATTTTTCGGGTAGTTGGCAACATCTGACGGGTTCGAGTTGTACCGAGCGGTTGTGTGTTTTGTTGAGCAGTATTGCCTGGATTAAAACATTTCCCCAGTTTTAGGGTAATTTCCCAGATTTTCCCCAAAAACATGAAAAGTAGAAATAACGACATTTTAAATGAAAAGTTTACATAATCACCAAGAATGGGATGCTCCAAATGACATTTGACCATTTTCATCACTTTCAACTGGCAACCCCGTAAGCCATTGGGGTTTGAATTTTCGGGTCAGACCTGACTTTGGCGAATTACTTTGTTCTACCAAACACAAAAGTTGGCTACACCAAGTGCACTGATTTGTAGCCTATATCCTTGACATTTCAGAAAAATTATGACTTTTTAGAAAAACAAAATGGCGAACAGTGTGGCCATCTTATAAAAATGAAGAAAAATCCAAATTTTCGATACGATAAATGGGTCAGTTAGCATCCCCCGACTGGATTATGTTATATGAACCGGTTGTGTTCTGTGTTGACGAGTGTTGCCTGGTGCAAAAAATTTCCCCATTTTTAAGGTATTTTCCCATGTTTTGCCCAAAAACATGAAAACTTGAAATGACGACATTTTGAATGGAAGTTTTACATAATCACCAAGAATGGGAAGCTCCAAATGACATTCGACCATTTTCATAACTTTAAACTGGCAACCCCGAAAGCCATTGGGGTTTGAATTTTCAGGTCAGACCTGACTTTGGCGAATGACTTTGTTCTACCAAACTCAAAAGTTGGCAACACCGAGTACATTGGTTGGTGACCTGTATCCTTGAGATATCCAGAAAATTATGACGTTTCAGAAAAACAAAATGGCGGCGTGTGTGGCGGCCATCTTGTAAAATTTCCAAAAATCCCAACTTTTGACACGATAAATGGGATAGCTGGCATCCCCCGACTGGATTGTTATGTACGCACCGATTGTGTAGTTTATTAACGAGTGTTGCCTGGTGCAACATTTTTCCCACTTTTGGGGTATTTTTCCCGATTTTCCCCAAAAACAAAAAAAGTAGAAATGACGACATTTTAAATGAAAATTTTGCATAACCACCAAGAATGAGGTGCCCCAAATGACATTTGTCCATATTCATCACTTGCAGCTGGCAACCCCGAGAGCCATTGGTTCATGAATTTTCGGGTCTGATCCGAATTTGGCGAATTCTTTTGTTCTACCAAAGCCAACGTATAGCCACCGTTGTTTTACTGACAGGTAGCTTTCATTATGGTTAGTTTGGAAAAATTGTGACATTTCAGAAATTCAAGATGGCGGCCGTGTCATATCCGGTTTCCGAAACCTTGTCCGATTGGGGTCGTTCAAGTGGTTCACATCCCTCTGATGAGTTTTTTTAGATTTTTCAAGGCTATCAAGGATATCTACTTGACTGAAGACGGCTGTAATTCAAAATGGCGGCCGCGTTACTTCCAGTTTCCCAAAAATTTACCGATTGAGGCCGTTCAAACGATTCATCCAACTGAGGTGTAAGAGTTTTTTTCAAATTTTAGGATATTTAAGGGGTTTCAAGGGATCTTCACTGATTTTAGGGCTTTGCCCCTACAGGAATATTTTATAGACGCGAGCTGCTCGCGAACCACTAGCTTACGATCCTTCAAACGGTTTCGACCGAATGAGGATTGATTTCGTACATTGAGGGGTTTATTTATTTGGTCGATTTTAGGGTTCCTTTGGAGGTGAAATTTGTGTACCCTTCCCACCTCTCCCCAACCTCCCCTAAAATAGAAAGGGCTGTAACTTCATTACGGTAGGAGATAGCCGTTAGGTGTTTGAACAAATTTTATAGTAGGCGTTGGAACCTGTCCGGTGATGGTGGTGGGGAGGTGGCGAGCGAAGCGAGCCGGCGACCTCGCAGCGTAGGCGGCGTAGCTTAGGCGGATAAGGTCACGATAGCATTCCGGTGGTAGGAAGGTCCTGAGTGGAGCAAAGTGAGGAGGTGGCGAGCGTAGCGAGCCGGTGACCGAAAACCAGTCCGGTGGTGGTACCGGTAAAGTGAAAGGGGGAGGTGGCGAGCGAAGCGAGCCGGTGACCCCGTAGCGTGGGGATAAGGTCACGGTAGCTTTCCGTCGGTAGGCAGGTCCTGAGTGGAGCAAAGTGGGGAGGTGGAGAGCGTAGCGAGCCGTCGACTGAAAACCTGTCCGGTGGTGGTACCGGTAAAGCGAAGGGGGGAGGTGGCGAGCGAAGCGAGCCGGTGACCCCATAGCGTGAGGATAAGGTCACGGTAGCTTTCCGGTGGTAGGCAGGACTTGAGTGGAGCAAAGTGGGGAGGTGGCGAGTGTAGCGAGCCGTCGACTGAAAACCTGTCCGGCGGTGGTACCGGTTAAGCGAATGGGGGAGGTGGCGAGCGAAGCGAGTTGGCGACCCCGTAGCGTGGGGATAAGATCACGGTAGCTTTCCGGTGGTAGGCAGGTCTTGAGTGGAGCGAAGTGGGGAGGTGGCGAGCGTAGCGAGCCGAATACTGAAAACCTGTCCGGTGGTGGTACCGGTAAAGCGAAGGGGGGAGGTGGCGAGCGAAGCGAGTCGGTGACCCCATAGCGTGGGGATAAGGTCACGGTAGCTTTCCGTCGGTAGACAGGTCCTGAGTGGAGCGAAGTGGGGAGGTGGCGAGCGTAGCGAGCCGTCGACTGAAAACCTGTCCGGTGGTGGTACCGGTAAAGCGAAGGGGGGAGGTGGCGAGCGAAGCGAGCCCGTGACCCCATAGCGTGAGGATAAAGTCATGATAGCATTCCGGTGGTTGGCAGGTCCTGAGTGGAGTGAAAAAAGAAAGTCGCGAGCGTAGCGAGCCCTGGACCGAAAACCTGACCGGTGGTGATATCGGTAAAGCGAAGCGGGAGGTGGCGAGCGAAGCGAGCTGGCGACCCCGTAGCGTGGGAATGAGGTCATGGTAGTTTTCCGGTTGTAGGCAGGTCCTGAGTGGATCGGAGTGGGGAGGTGGCGAGTGTAGCGAGCCGGCGACCAGGACCGATCGAAAGTTGGTTTGGCTATCAGACTATTGTGCTGTCCTTGATCTGTTTGTTTTAGGTGTTAGTCTCCCAGGTTATTTTAATAAATAATAAAATCAATTTTCAAAACTCCCGTTCTCCCCCTCCCCCTCCGCCCCCTACCCCTCCTCCTCATCGTATCTCGGAAACTAAGAGATCCGTGTTCTGTTTTTTTACGGTTTCGTATAGAGGAAGCTCGACAAAGAAAAACAATTTTCAAAGCTGCCCCCTTTGCCCCACTCTCTCCCCCCTTAGCCGGATTTCAGAACTTGAGAGATTTGGAACATTTTTTTCACATTCATAAACATTGACCGCTTCTCCCTTCCCGTCACCCCGCCCCCCATCGTATCTCGGAAACAGGCACACATAGTGGTTTGGTCGATTTTAGGGTTCCTTTGGAGGTGAAATTTGTGTACCCTTCCCACCTCTCCCCAACCTCCCCTAAAATAGAAAGGGCTGTAACTTCATTACGGTAAGAGATAGCCGTTAGGTGTTTGAACAAATTTTATAGTAGGCGTTGGAACCTGTCCGGTGATGGTGGTGGGGAGGTGGCGAGCGAAGCGAGGACCTCGTAGCGTAGGCGGCGTAGCTTAGGCGGATAAGGTCACGATAGCATTCCGGTGGTAGGAAGGTCCTGAGTGGAGCAAAGTGAGGAGGTGGCGAGCGTAGCGAGCCGTCGACTGAAAACCTGTCCGGTGGTGGTACCGGTAAAGTGAAGGGGGGAGGTGGCGAGCGAAGCGAGCCGGTGACCCCATAGCGTGAGGATAAAGTCATGATAGCATTCCGGTGGTTGGCAGGTCCTGAGTGGAGTGAAAAAAGAAAGTCGCGAGCGTAGCGAGCCCTGGACCGAAAACCTGCCCGGTGGTGATATCGGTAAAGCGAAGCGGGAGGTGGCGAGCGAAGCGAGCTGGCGACCCCGTAGCGTGGGGATGAGGTCATGGTAGTTTTCCGGTTGTAGGCAGGTCCTGAGTGGATCGGAGTGGGTAGGTGGCGAGCTTAGCGAGCCGGTGACCAGGACCGGTCCAAAGTTGGTTTGGCTATCAGACTATTGTACTGTCCTTGATCTGTTTGTTTTAGGTGTTAATCTCCCATGTTATTTTAATAAATAATAAAATCAATTTTCAAAACTCCCGTTCTCCCCCCCCTTCCCCTCCCCCTCATCCTATCTCGGAAACTTAGAGATCCGTGTTCTGTTTTTTTACGGTTTCGTATAGAGTAAGCTCGACAAGGAAAAACAATTTTCAAAGCTGCCCCCTTTGCACCCCCCCTCTCCCCCCTTAGCCTGTTTTCAGAAATTGAGAGCTTTGGAACATTTTTTTTCACATTCATATACCCCTTCTCCCTTCCCGTCACCCGCCCCCCATCGTATCTCGGAAACTGGCACACATAGTGGTTGTTTTCAATTCTCACTTAATACTATTGAGGGGCGTTGAAATTCCTATACCCTCTCCTCCCCCTCCAACCTCCCCTAAACTTGAAAGGACTGTAACTTCATAACGGTTAGGGATAGCCATTAGGTGTTTGAACAAATATTATCATAGGCGTCGAAACCTGTCTGGTGGTAGAGGACCTTTCCAGTAGCAGGTAGGTCGACAAGCAAATTGTAGGGTAATGTTTTTGTAATGAGAGAAGGTCTGAGTTTTTAAATAAGTTTATAGATTATATTAGGGGTTCTTATGGGGTTTCCAAATCTTTAAATTAATTCTCAAGTTTAATTTTATTTTAATATCTTATATTTATTGATTTAGTTTTCAGAATGTGTTAAGTAGGGGTTCTTAAGTGTTTTCATACTGATTTAAGGATTCTTATTGATTTTAAGGTTCTCAAAATGTCATAGGGTAAGGAAAACAATTAAAATATGGGAAGGTATCGTTATTCGACTGATTTGAAGATGCTGATTTAGAATGATTAGAGCTTAATCAAGTGGAAACCTTTAGTCCTTTTGGGCTTAATTTGGCAGTGCACTAGACTTTGAAAAGTAGAAAACTTCTTTTAGGGTCATTTTTGAGAATTAATATTACATTTAGGGGTTTTATAAGTGAAAAAAAAAACAAGCTACCACCACTAGCACGCGAGCTGCTTGCAGCTCGCGCAGCACGCAACAACTAGTTTATATTATATAAAACTACAAGACCACTGACTCACTCACTCACTCACTCATTGACATGCCGTTTCTCGGAATGGGTGAGAGATGGGTTAGGGGTTAGTTTTAGAAAAATGACAAGTACTTCCGGTCGAGTAGAGGAAAATTATAGAGGAGATTCAAATCCAAGATGGCGGCCGAGTCCATTTCCGGTTTCGGCGAGGAAAGGCTTTGGACCGATTTGGACTCGTAGGTTTTGAAGAAGGTTTGAAGTCATTTGAAAAAAAAGTAAAAAAAAAAAAAAAAACAAGATGGCGGCCGCGCTGGGACGTTTTGAAATTTGCGACTTTTTTCACTCGACTTTGACCAATTGTTTTGTTCTAACGATTTTTAAAGTCGGCAACATTAACCTTGCCAATTTGTGGGTGATTTCAATGGCAATTGAGAAAAATTATGACATTTTGAAAATCCGACATGGCGGACGCTGTGGCGGCCATTTTGTTAAGAGTTGGAATTTACGACTTTTTTCAAATGGATTTTTCGTGTAGTTGGCAACATCTGACGGGTTCGAGTTGTACCGAGCGGTTGTGTGTTTTGTTGAAGAGTGTTGCCTGGTGCAAAAATTTTCCCCATTTTTTGGGTATTTTTCCAGATTTCCCCCGAAAACATGAAAAGTAGAAATAACGACATTTTGGATGGAGACTTTGTCTAGCTGGCAACTTTGGGGAGCCCCAAATGACATTTGACCATTTTCATCACTTTCAACTGGCAACCCCAAAAAATATTGAACTTTTTCATTTTTGGGACTTTTTCACTTTGGCGAATTACTTTGTTCTACCAAACTCAAAAGTTGGCAACACCGAGCACACCGGTCGGTGGCCTGTATCCTTGAGATTTCCAGAAAATTATGACTTTACAGAAAAACAAAATGGCGGCGTGTGTGGCGGCCATCTTGTAAAAACGACGAAAAATCCGAATTTTCGACACGATTTTTCGTGTAGTTGGCAACATCTGACGGGTTCGAGTTGTACCAAGCGGTTGTTCGTTTTATTGAGTAGTGTTGCCTGGTGCAAAAATTTACCCCATTTTTAGGGTAATTTTCCAGATTTTCCCCAAAAACATGAAAAGTAGAAATAACGACATTTTGAATAGAAATTTTACATAATCACCAAGAATGGGATCCTCCAAATGAGATTTGACCATTTTCATCACTTTCAACTGGCAACCCCGAAAGCCATTGGGGTTTGAATTTTCGGGTCAGACCTGACTTTGGCGAATTACTTTGTTCTACCAAACTCAAAAGTTGGCAACACCGAGTACACTGGTTGGTGGCCTGTATCCTTGAGATTTCCAGAAAATTATGACTTTTCAGAAAAACAAAATGGCGGCTGGTGTGGCGGCCATCTTGTAAAAACGACTAAAAATCCGAATTTTCGACACGATTTTTCGAGTAGTTGGCAACATCTGACGGGTTCGAGTTGTAGGGAGCGGTTGTGTGTTTTATTGAGTCGTGTTGCCTGGTGCAAAAATTTACCCCATTTTTAGGGTAATTTTCCAGATTTTCCCCAAAAACATGAAAAGTAGAAATAACGACATTTTGAATGAAATTTTTACATAATCACCAAGAATGGGATGCTCCAAATGACATTTGACCATTTTCATCACTTTCAACTGGCAACCCCGAAAGCCATTGGGGTTTGAATTTTCGGGTCAGACCTGACTTTGGCGAATTACTTTGTTCTACCAAACTCAAAAGTTGGCAACATCGAGTACATTGGTTGGTGGCCTGTATCCTTGAGATTTCCAGAAAATTATGACGTTTCAGAAAAACAAAATGGCGGCGTGTGTGGCGGCCATCTTGTAAAATTACCAAAAATCCCAACTTTCGACACGATAAATGGGATAGCTGGCATCCCCCGACTGGATTGTTATGTACGCACCGATTGTGTAGTTTTTTAACGAGTGTTGCCTGGTGCAACATTTTTTCCCACTTTTGGGGTATTTTTCCCGATTTTCCCCAAAAACAAGAAAAGTAGAAGTGACGACATTTTAAATGAAAATTTTGCATAACCACCAAGAATGAGGTGCCCCAAATGACATTTGTCCATATTCATCACTTGCAGCTGGCAACCCCGAGAGCCATTGGTTCATGAATTTTCGGGTCTGATCCGACTTTGGCGAATTCTTTTGTTCTACCAAAGCCAACGTATAGCCACCGTTTTTTTACTGACAGGTAGCATTCATTATGGTTAGTTTGGAAAAATTGTGACATTTCAGAAATTCAAGATGGCGGCCGTGTCATTTCCGGTTTCCGAAACCTTGTCCGATTGGGGTCGTTCAAGTGGTTCACATCCCACTGATGAGTTTTTTTAGGTTTTTCAAGGCTTTCAAGGATATCTACTTGACTGAAGACGGCTGTAATTCAAAATGGCGGCCACGTTACTTCCGGTTTCCCAAAAATTTACCGATTGAGGTCGTTCAACCGATTCATCCAACTGAGGTGTAAGAGTTTTTTTCAAATTTTAGGATATTTAAGGGGTTTCAAGGGATCTTCACTGATTTTAGGGCTTTGCCCCTACAGGAATATTTTATAGACGCGAGCTGCTCGCGAACCAATAGTTTACGATCCTTCAAACGGTTTCGACCGAATGAGGATTGATTTCGTACATTGAGGGGTTTATTTATTTGGTCGATTTTAGGGTTCCTTTGGAGGTGAAATTTGTGTACCCTTCCCACCTCTCCCCAACCTCCCCTAAAATAGAAAGGGCTGTAACTTCATTACGGTAAGATATAGCCGTCAGGTGTTTGAACAAATTTTATAGTAGGCGTTGGAACCTGTCCGGTGATGGTGGTGGGGAGATGGCGAGCGAAGCGAGCCGGCGACCTCGTAGCGTAGGCGGCGTAGCTTAGGCGGATAAGGTCACGATAGCATTCCGGTGGTAGGAAGGTCTTAAGTGGAGCAAAGTGAGGAGGTGGCGAGCGTAGCGAGCCGGTGACCGAAAACCAGTCCGGTGGTGGTACCGGTAAAGTGAAGGGGGGAGGTGGCGAGCGAAGCGAGCCGGTGACCCCGTAGCGTGGGGATAAGGTCACGGTAGCTTTCCGTCGGTAGGCAGGTCCTGAGTGGTGCGAAGTGGGGAGGTGGCGAGCGTAGCGAGCCGTCGACTGAAAACCTGTCCGGTGGTGGTACCGGTAAAGCGAAGGGGGGAGGTGGCGAGCGAAGCGAGCCGGTGACCCCATAGCGTGAGGATAAGGTCATGGTAGCTTTCCGGTGGTAGGCAGGGCTTGAGTGGAGCAAAGTGGGGAGGTGGCGAGTGTAGCGAGCCGTCGACTGAAAACCTGTCCGGCGGTGGTACCGGTTAAGCGAAGCGGGGAGGTGGCGAGCGAAGCGAGTTGGCGACCCCGTAGCGTGGGGATAACATCACGGTAGCTTTCCGGTGGTAGGCAGGTCTTGAGCGGAGCGAAGTGGGGAGGTGGCGAGCGTAGCGAGCCAAATACTGAAAACCTGTCCGGTGGTGGTACCGGTAAAGCGAAGGGGGGAGGTGGCGAGCGAAGCGAGCCGGTGACCCCATAGCGTGGGGATAAGGTCACGGTAGCTTTCCGTCGGTAGATAGGTCCTGAGTGGAGCGAAGTGGGGAGGTGGCGAGCGTAGCGAGCCGTCGACTGAAAACCTGTCCGGTGGTGGTACCGGTAAAGCGAAGGGGGGAGGTGGCGAGCGAAGCGAGCCGGTGACCCCATAGCGTGAGGATAAAGTCATGGTAGCATTCCGGTGGTTGGCAGGTCCTGAGTGGAGTGAAAAAAGAAAGTTGCGAGCGTAGCGAGCCCTGGACCGAAAACCTGCCCGGTGGTGATATCGGTAAAGCGAAGCGGGAGGTGGCGAGCGAAGCGAGCTGGCGACCCCGTAGCGTGGGGATGAGGTCATGGTAGTTTTCCGGTTGTAGGCAGGTCCTGAGTGGATCGGAGTGGGGAGGTGGCGAGTGTAGCGAGCCGGCGACCAGGACCGATCCAAAGTTGGTTTGGCTATCAGACTATTGTACTGTCCTTGATCTGTTTGTTTTAGGTGTTAGTCTCCCATGTTATTTTAATAAATAATGAAATCAATTTTCAAAACTCCCGTTCTCCCCCCCCCCCCGACCCCGCCCCCTCCCCCTCATCCTATCTCGGAAACTAAGAGATCCGTGTTCTGTTTTTTTTACGGATTCGTATAGAGGAAGCTCGACAAAGAAAAACAATTTTCAAAGCTGGGCCCCTTTGCCCCCCCCCCCTCCTTAGCCGGTTTTCAGAACTTGACAGATTTGGAACATTTTTTTCACATTCATAAACAGCGACCCCTTCTCCCTTCCCGTCACCCCGCCCCCCATCGTATGTCGGAAACTGGCACACATAGTGGTTGTTTTTTATTATCACTTAATACTATTGAGGGGCGTTGAAATTCGTATACCCTCTCCTCCCCCTCCAACCTCCCCTAAACTTGAAAGGACTGTAACTTCATAACGTTTATCAATACGTTACGTAACGTTTATAAATAATATCATAGGCTTCGAAACCTGTCTGGTGGTAGAGGACCTTTCCGGTAGCAGGTAGGTCGACAAGCAAATTGTAGGGTAATGTTTTTTTAATGAGAGAAGGTCTGAGTTTTTAAATAAGTCTATAGATTATATTAGGGGTTCTTATGGGGTTTCCAAATCTTTAAATTAATTCTCAAGTTTAATTTTATTTTAATATCTTATTTTTATTGAATTAGTTTTCAGAATGTGTTAGGGGTTCTTAAGTGTTTTTATACTGATTTAAGGATTTCTATGGGCTCTCAAAACGTCCTAGGGGTAAGAAAAAAAATATGGGTAGGTATTGTTATTCGAGTGATTTGAAGGTGCTGATTTAGAATTATTAGAGCTTAATCAAGTGGAAACCTTTAGTCCTTTTGGGCTTTATTTGGCTTTTCACTAGAGTTTGATAAGTGAAACACCTCTTTTAGGGTCATTTTTGAGAATTAATATTACATTTAGGGGTTTTAAAAGTGAAAAAAAAAAAACAAGCTACCACCACTAGCACGCGAGCTGCTTGCAGCTCGCGCAGCACGCAACAACTAGTTTATATTATATAAAACTACAAAGCCACTGACTCACTCACTCATTGACATGCCGTTTCTCGGAATGGGTGAGAGATGGGTTAGGGGTTAGTTTTGAACAAATGTAAAGTACTTCCGGTCGAGTAGAGGAAAATTATAGAGGAGATTCAAATCCAAGATGGCGGCCGAGTCCATTTCCGGTTTCGGCGAGGAAAAGACTTGGACCAATTTCGATTGGTAATTTTTGTAGAAGGGCTGAAGTGATTTGAAAAAAAAGTAAAAAAAAAAAAAAAAACAAGATGGCGGCCGCGCTGGCACGTTTTGAAAATTGCGACTTTTTTCACTCGACTTTGACCAATTGTTTTGTTCTAACGATTTTTCAAGTCGCCAACCTCGACGTTGCCAATTTGTAGGCGATTTCAATGGCAATTAAGAAAAATTATGATATTTTGAAAATCCAACATGGCGGACGCTGTGGCGGCCATTTTGTAAAATGGTGGAATTTACGACTTTTTTCAAATGGATTTTTCGTGTAGTTGGCAACATCTGACGGGTTCGAGTTGTACCGAGCGGTTGTGTGTTTTGTTGAGGAGTGTTGCCTGGTGCAAAAATTTTCTCCGTTTTTAGGGTACTTTCCCAGATTTTCCCCGAAAACATGAAAAGTAGAAATAACGACATTTTGAATGGAGACTTTGTCTAGCTGGTACCTTTGGGGAGCCCCAAATGACATTTGACCATTTTCATCACTTTCAACTGGCAACCCCAAAAAATATTGAACTTTTTCATTTTTGGGACTTTTTCACTTTGGCGAATTACTTTGTTCTACCAAACTCAAAAGTTGGCAACACCGAGTGCACCGGTCGGTGGCCTATAACCTTGAGATTTCCAGAAAATTATGACTTTACAGAAAAACAAAATGGCGGCGTGTGTGGCGGCCATCTTGTAAAAACGACGAAAAATCACAATTTTCGACACGATTTTTCGGGTAGTTGGCAACATCCGACGGGTTCGAGTTGTACCGAGCGGTTGTGTGTTTGGTCGAGTAGTGTTGTCTGGTGCAAAAATTTACCCCATTTTTAGGGTAATTTCCCAGATTTTCCCCAAAAACTTGAAAAATAGAAATAACGACATTTTGGATGAAAGTTTTACATAATTACCAAGAATGGGATGCTCCAAATGACATTTGACCATTTTCATCACTTTCAGTTGGCAACCCCGAAAGCCATTGGGGTTTGAATTTTCGGGTCAGACCTGACTTTGGCGAATTACTTTGTTCTACCAAACTCAAAAGGTGGCAACACCGAGTACACTGGTTGGTGGCCTGTATCCTTGAGATTTCAGGAAAATTATGACTTTACAGAAAAACAAAATGGCGGCTGGTGTGGCGGCCATCTTGTAAAACTGACGAAAAATTCTTATTTTCAACACGATTTTTCGGGCAGTTGGCAACATCCGACGGGTTCGAGTTGTACAGAGCGGTTGTGTGTTTTGTTAAGGAGTGTTGCCTGCTGCAAAAATTTTCCCCATATTAAGGGTATTTTCCCAGATTTTCCCCAAAAACTTGAAAAGTAGAAATAACAACATTTTGAATAAAAGTTTTATATAATCACCAAGAATGAGATGCCTGAAATGACATTTGACCATTTTCATCACTTTCAGCTGGCAACCCCGAAAGACATTGGGGTTTGAATTTTTGGGTCAGACCTGACTTTGGCGAATTACTTTGTTCTACCAAACTCAAAAGTTGGTCACACCAAGTACACCGGTCGGTGGCCTGTATCCCTGAGATTTCCAGAAAATTATGACGTTTCAGAAAAACAAAATGGCGGCGTGTGTGGCGGCCATCTTGTAAAAACGACGAAAAATCTCAATTTTCGACATGATTTTTCGGGTGATTGGCAACATCTGACGGGTTCGAGTTGTACCAAGCGGTTGTGTGTTTTGTCAAGTAGTGTTGCCTGGTACAAAACATTTCCCCATTTCTAGGGTATTTTCCCCAAAAACATGAAAAATAGAAATAACGACATTTTGAATTAAATTGTTCCATTACCATCTTGAATCCGGTGCCCCAAATGACAGTTGACCATTTTCATCACTTTCAGTTGGCAACCCCGAGAGCCACTGGGGCTTGAATTTTCGGGTCAGACCCTACTTTGGCGAAATGTTTTGTTCTACCAAACTCAAAAGTTGGCAGCACCAAGTACACCGGTTTGTAGCCTATATTCTTGACATTTCAGAAAAATTATGACTTTTTAGAAAAACAAGATGGCGGACAGTGTAGCGGCCATCTTAATAAATACGAAAAATCCCACTTTTTGACACGATAAATAGGACAGCTGGCATCCCCCGACTGGATTGCGTTGTATGAAACGGTTGTGTTTTATCAAGGCGTGTTGCCAGGTGCAATTTTTTTCCCCATTTTTAGGGTATTTTTCCAGATTTTCCCCGAAAACAAGAAAAGTAGAAATGACGACATTTTGTATGGAAATTTTGCATAACCACCAATAATGGGGTGCCTTTAATGACATTTGAGAGCCATTGGTTCATAAATTTTCTGTTCAGACCCGACTTAGGCGAATTACTTTGTTCTACCGAAGTTAACGTATAGCCACCGTTTGTTTACTGACATGTAGCTTTTATCCATGGTAAGTTTGGAAAAATTGTGACATTTCAGAAATTCAAGATGGCGGCCGTGCCATTTCCGGTTTCCGAAACCTTGTCCAATTGGGGTCGTTCAAACGGTGTAAGAGTTTTTTTCAAATTTTAAGATATTTAAGGGGTTTCGAGGGATCTTTATTGGTTTTAGGGCTCTGCCGCTACAGGAATATTTTGTAGACGCGAGCTGCTCGCCAACGAATAGTAGTAGTAGTTTACGATTGGGTTCCTTCAAACGGTTTCGACCGAATGAGGATTGATTTTGAACGTAGAGGGGTTTATTTATATGGTTGATTTAAGGGTTCCTTTGGTGGTGAAATTTGTGTATCCTTCCCACCTCTCCCCAACCTCCCCTCAAATAGAAAGGGCTGTAACTTCATTACGGTTAGAGATAGCCGATAGGTGTTTGAACAAATATTATATTAGCATTGAAACCCGTCCGGTGGTGGTGGGGAGGTGGCGAGGGAAGCGAGCCGGCGACCCCGTTGCATAAGGATAAGGTCACGGTAGCATTCCGGTGGTAGGCAGGTCCTGAGTGGAACGAAGTGAGGAGGTGGCGAGCGTAGCGAGCCGGCGACTATTATCGGTGGTGGTACCTGTAAGGTGAAGGGGGGAGGTGGCGAGCGAAGCGAGCCGGTGACTCTGTAGCGTGGGGATAAGGTCACGGTAGCTTTCCGTCGGTAGGCAGGTCTTGAGTGCAGCGAAGTGGGGAGGTGGCGAGCGTAGCGAGCCGTCGACTGAAAACCTGTCCGGTGGTGGTACCGTTAAAGCGAAGGGGGGAGGTGGCGAGCGAAGCGAGCCGGTGACCCCATAGCGTGAGGATAAGGTCACGGTAGCTTTCCGGTGGTAGGCAGGTCTTGAGTGGAGCAAAGTGGGGAGGTGGCGAGCGTAGCGAGCCGTCGACTGAAAACCTGTCCGGTGGTGGTGCCGGTAAAGCGATGGGGGAAGGTGGCGAGCGAAGCGAGTCGGCGACCCCGTGGCGTGGGGATAGGGTCACGGTAGCTTTCCGTCGGTAGGCAGGTCCTGAGTGGAGCGAAGTGGGGAGGTGGCGAGCGTAGCGAGCCGTCGACTTAAAACCTGTCCGGTGGTGGTACCGGTAAAGCGAAGCGGGGAGGTGGCGAGCGAAGCGAGCCGGTGACCCCATAGCGTGAGGATAAGGTCATGGTAGCTTTCCGGTGGTAGGCAGGACTTGAGTGGAGCAAAGTGGGGAGGTGGCGAGCGTAGCGAGCCATCGACTGAAAACCTGTCCGGTGGTGGTACCGTTAAAGCGAATGGGGGAGGTGGCGAGCGAAGCGAGCCGGTGACCCCATAGCGTGAGGATAAGGTCACGGTAGCTTTCCGGTGGTAGGCAGGACTTGAGTGGAGCAAAGTGGGGAGGTGGCGAGCGTAGCGAGCCATCGACTGAAAACCTGTCCGGTGGTGGTACCGTTAAAGCGAATGGGGGAGGTGGCGAGCGAAGCGAGCCGGTGACCCCATAGCGTGAGGATAAGGTCACGGTAGCTTTCCGGTGGTAGGCAGGACTTGAGTGGAGCAAAGTGGGGAGGTGGCGAGCGTAGCGAGCCATCGACTGAAAACTTGTCCGGTGGTGGTACCGTTAAAGCGAATGGGGGAGGTGGCGAGCGAAGCGAGCCGGTGACCCCATAGCGTGAGGATAAGGTCACGGTAGCATTCCGGTGGTTGGCAGGTCCTGAGTGGATCGGAGTGGGGAGGTGGCGAGCGTAGCGAGCCGGCGACCAGGTCGGCGACCAGGACCGGTCCAAAGTTGGTTTGGCTATCAGACTATTGTACTGTCCTTGATCTGTTTGATTTAGGTGTTAGTCTCCCGTGTTATTTTAATAAATAATAAAATCAATTTTCAAAACTCCCGTTCTCCCCCCCCCCGCCCCCTCCCCCTCCCCCTCATCGAATCTCGGAAACTAAGAGATCCGTGTTCTGTTTTTTTTACGGATTCGTATAGAGGAAGCTCGACAAAGAAACACAATTTTCAAAACTGCCACCTTTGCCACCCCCCCTCTCCCCCCTCAGCCGGTTTTCAGAACTTGAGAGATTTGGAACATTTTTTTTCACATTCATAAACAGTGACCCCTTCTCCCTTCCCGTCACCCCGCCCCCCATCGTATCTCGGAAACTGGCACACATGGTGGTTGTTTTTAATTCTCACTTAATACTTTGAGGGGCGTTGAATTTCGTATACCCTCTCCTCCCCCTCCAACCTCCCCTAAACTTGAAAGGACTGTAACTTCATAACGGTTAGGGATAGCCATTAGGTGTTTGAACAAATATTATCATAGACTTCGAAACCTGTCTGGTGGTAGAGGACCTTTCCGGTAGCAGGTAGGTCGACAAGCAAATTGTAGGGTAATGTTTTTTTAATGAGAGGTCTGAGTTTTTAAATAAATTTATAGATTATAATTAGGGGTTCTTATGGGGTTTCCAAATCTTTAAATTAATTCTCAACTTTAATTTTATTTTAATATCTTATTTTTATTGAATTAGTTTTCAAAATGTGTTAGGGTTCTTAAGTGTTTTCATACTGATTTAAGGATTCCTATTGGTTCTCAAAATGTCATAAGGGGAAGGAAAACAATTAAAAATGGGTAGGTATCGTTATTCGAGTGATTTGAAGATGCTGATTTAGAATGATTAGAGCTTAATCAAGTGGAAACCTTTAGTCCTTTTGGGCTTTATTTGGCATTTCACTACAGTTTGAAAAGTGAAACACCTCTTTTAGGGTCATGTTTGAGAATTAATATTACATTTAGGGGTTTTAAAAGTGACAAACAAGCTACCACCACTAGCACGCGAGCTGCTTGCAGCTCGCGCAGCACGCAACAACTTTTATATTATTTATTTTTATATTATATAAAACTACAAGACCACTCACTGACTCACTCACTGATTGACATGCCGTTTCTCGGAATGGGTGAGAGATGGGTTAGGGGTTAGTTTTGGAAAAATGACAAGCACTTCCGGTCGAGTAGAGGAAAATTATAGAGGAGATTCAAATCCAAGATGGCGGCCGAGTCCATTTCCGGTTTCGGCGAGGAAAGGACTTGGGCCAATTTCGATTGGTAATTTTTGTAGAAGGGCTAAAGTGATTTGAAAAAAAAGCAAAAAAAAAAAAAAAAACAAGATGGCGGCCGCGCTGGGACGTTTTGAAATTTGCGACTTTTTTCACTCGACTTTGACGAATTGTTTTCTTCTACCGATTTTTAAAGTCGGCAACATTAACCTTGCCAATTTGTGGGTGATTTCAGTGGCAATTGAGAAAAATTATGACATTTTGAAAATCCAACATGGCGGACGCTATGGCGGCCATTTTGTTAAGAGTTGGAATTTACGACTTTTTTCAAATGGATTTTTCGTGTAGTTGGCAACATCTGACGGGTTCGAGTTGTACCGAGTGGTTGTGTCTTTTGTTGAGGAGTGTTGCCTGGTGCAAAAATTTTCCCCATTTTTAGGGTACTTTCCCAGATTTTCCCCGAAAACATGAAAAGTAGAAATAACGACATTTTGAATGGAGACTTTGTCTAGCTGGCAACTTTGGGGAGCCCCAAATGACATTTGACCATTTTCATCACTTTCAACTGGCAACCCCAAAAAATATTGAACTTTTTCATTTTTGGGACTTTTTCACTTTGGCGAATTACTTTGTTCTACCAAACTCAAAAGTTGGCAACACCGAGCACACCGGTCGGTGGCCTGTATCCTTGAGATTTCCAGAAAATTACGACTTTTCAGAAAAACAAAATGGCGGCTGGTGTGGCGGCCATCTTGTAAAAACGACTAAATATCCGAATTTTCGACACGATTTTTCGGGTAGTTGGCAACATCTGATGGGTTCGAGTTGTACCGAGCGGTTGTGTGTTTTGTTGAATAGTGTTGCCTGGTTCAAAAATTTTCCCGATTTTTGGGGTACTTTCCCTGATTTTCCCCGAAAACATGAAAAGTAGAAATAACGACATTTTGAATAAAAGTTTTACATAATCACCAAGAATGGGATGCCCCAAATGACATTTGACCATTTTGATCACTTTCAGCTGGCAACCCCGAAAGCCATTGGGGTTTGAATTTTCGGGTCAGACCTGACTTTGGCGAATTACTTTGTTCTACCAAACTCAAAAGTTGGCAACACCGAGTACACCCGTCGGTGGCTTGTATCCTTGAAATTTCAGGAAAATTATGACTTTACAGAAAAACAAAATGGCGGCTGGTGTGGCGGCCATCTTGTAAAACCGACGAAAAATCCTTATTTTCAACACGATTTTTGGGGCAGTTGGCAACATCCGACGGGTTCGAGTTGTACCGAGCGGTTGTGTGTTTTGTTGAGGAGTGTTGCCTGGTGTAAAAATTTTCCCCATTTTAAGGGTATTTTCCCAGATTTTGCCTAAAATCATGAAAAGTAGAAATAACGACATTTTAAATGGAAATTTTACATAATCACCAAGAATGGGATGCTCCAAATGACATTTGACCATTTTCATTACTTTCAACTGCCAACCCCGAAAGCCATTGGGGTTTGAATTTTCGGGACAGACCTGACTTTGGCGAATTACTTTGTTCTACCAAACACAAAAGTTTGCTACACCAAGTGCACTGATTTGTAGCCTATATCCATGACATTTCAGAAAAATTATGACTTTTTAGAAAAACAAAATGGCGAACAGTGTGGCCATCTTATAATAATGACGAAAAATCCAAATTTTCGATACGATAAATGGGTCAGTTAGCATCCCCCGACTGGATTATGTTATATGAACCGGTTTTGTTCTGTGTTGACGAGTGTTGCCTGGTGCAAAAAATTTCCCCATTTTTAAAGTATTTTCCCATGTTTTGCCCAAAAACATGAAAACTTGAAATGACGACATTTTGAATGGACGTTTTACATAATCACCAAGAATGGGATGCTCCAAATGACATTCGACCATTTTCATAACTTTAAACTGGCAACCCCGAAAGCCATTGGGGTTTGAATTTTCGGGTCAGACCTGACTTTGGCGTATTACTTTGTTCTACCAAACTCAAAAGTTGGCAACACCGAGTACATTGGTTGGTGGCCTGTATCCTTGAGATTTCCAGAAAATTATGACGTTTCAGAAAAACAAAATGGCGGCGTGTGTGGCGGCCATCTTGTAAAATTACCAAAAATCCCAACTTTCGACACGATAAATGGGATAGCTGGCATCCCCCGACTGGATTGTTATGTACGCACCGATTGTGTAGTTTATTAACGAGTGTTGCCTGGTGCAACATTTTTTCCCACTTTTGGGGTATTTTTCCCGATTTTCCCCAAAAACAAGAAAAGTAGAAATGACGACATTTTAAATGAAAATTTTGCATAACCACCAAGAATGAGGTGCCCCAAATGACATTTGTCCATATTTATCACTTGCAGCTGGCAACCCCGAGAGCCATTGGTTCATGAATTTTCGGGTCTGATCCGACTTTGGCGAATTCTTTTGTTCTACCAAAGCCAACGTATAGCCACCGTTTTTTTACTGACAGGTAGCTTTCATTATGGTTAGTTTGGAAAAATTGTGACATTTCAGAAATTCAAGATGGCGGCCGTGTCATTTCCGGTTTCCGAAACCTTGTCCGATTGGGGTCGTTCAAGTGGTTCACATCCCACTGATGAGTTTTTTTAGGTTTTTCAAGGCTTTCAAGGATATCTACTTGACTGAAGACGGCTGTAATTCAAAATGGCGGCCATTTTACTTCCGGTTTCCCAAAAATTTACCGATTGAGGTCGTTCAACCGATTCATCCAACTGAGGTGTAAGAGTTTTTTTCAAATTTTAGGATATTTAAGGGGTTTCAAGGGATCTTCACTGATTTTAGGGCTTTGCCCCTACAGGAATATTTTATAGACGCGAGCTGCTCGCGAACCAATAGTTTACGATCCTTCAAACGGTTTTGACCGAATGAGGATTGATTTCGTACATTGAGGGGTTTATTTATTTGGTCGATTTTAGGGTTCCTTTGGAGGTGAAATTTGTGTACCCTTCCCACCTCTCCCCAACCTCCCCTAAAATAGAAAGGGCTGTAACTTCATTACGGTAAGAGATAGCCGTTAGGTGTTTGAACAAATTTTATAGTAAGCGTTGGAACCTGTCCGGTGATGGTGGTGGGGAGGTGGCGAGCGAAGCGAGCCGGCGACCCCGTAGCGTGGGGATAAGGTCACGGTAGCATTCCGGTGGTAGGAAGGTCCAGAGTGGAGCAAAGTGAGGAGGTGGCGAGCGTAGCGAGCCGGTGACCGAAAACCAGTCCGGTGGTGGTACCGGTAAAGTGAAGGGGGGAGGTGGCGAGCGAAGCGAGCCGGTGACCCCGTAGCGTGGGGATAAGGTCACGGTAGCTTTCTGTCGGTAGGCAAATCCTGAGTGGAGCGAAGTGGAGAGGTGGCGAGCGTAGCGAGCCGTCGACTGAAAACCGGTCCGGTGGTGGTACCGGTAAAGCGAAGGGGGGAGGTGGCGAGCGAAGCGAGCCGGTGACCCCATAGCGTGAGGATAAGGTCACGGTAGGTTTCCGGTGGTAGGCAGGACTTGAGTGGAGCAAAGTGGGGAGGTGGCGAGCGCAGCGAGCCGTCGACTGAAAACCTGTCCGGTGGTGGTGGTGGAGAGGCGGCGAGCGAAGCGAGCCGGCGACCCCGTAGCGTGAGGATAAGGTCATGGTAGCTTTCTGTCGGCAGGCAAATCCTGAGTGGAGCGAAGTGGAGAGGTGGCGAGCGTAGCGAGCCGCGTCCACTGAAAACCTGTCCAATGGTGGTACCGGTAAATCGAAGGGGGGAGGTGGCGAGCGAAGCGAGCCGGTGATCCCATAGCGTAAGGATAAGGTCACGGTAACTATCCGGTGGTAGGCAGGACTTGAGTGGAGCAAAGTAGGGAGGTGGCGAGCGTAGCGAGCCGTCGACTGAAAACCTGTCCGGTGGTGGTACCGGTAAAGCGAATGGGGGAGGAGGTGGCGAGCGTAGCGAGTCGGCGACCCCGTAGCGTGTCGCTTTCCGGTGGTAGGCAGGTCTTGAGTGGAGCGAAGTGGACAGGTGACGGGCGTAGCAAGCCGGCGACCAGGACCGGTCCAAAGTTGGTTTGGCTATCAGACTATTGTACTGTCCTTGATCTGTTTGTTTTAGGTGTTAGTCTTCCATGTTATTTTAATAAATAATAAAATGAATTTTCAAAACTCCCGTTCTCCCCCCCCCTCCCCCTCCCCTCCCCCTCATCGTATCTCGGAAACCAAGAGATCCGTGTTCTGATTTTTTTATGGATTCGTATAGAGGAAGCTCGACAAAGAAAAACAATTTTCAAAGCTGCCCCCTTTTTCCCCCTTTAGCCGGTTTTCAGAACTTGAGAGATTTGGAACATTTTTTTTCACATTCATAAACAGCGACCCCTTCTCCCTTCCCGTCACCCCGCCCCCATCGTATCTCGGAAACTGGCACACATAGTGGTTGTTTTTAATTCTCACTTAATACTATTGAGGGGCGTTGAAATTCGTATACCCTCTCCTCCCCTAAACTTGAAAGGACTGTAACTTCATAACGGTTAGGGATAGCCATTAGGTGTTTGAACAAATATTATCATAGGCGTCGAAACCTGTCTGGTGGTAGAGGACCTTTCCGGTAGCAGGTAGGTCGACAAGCAAATTGTAGGGTAATGTTTTTGTAATGAGAGAAGGTCTGAGTTTTTAAATAAGTTTATAGATTATATTAGGGGTTCTTATGGGGTTTCCAAATCTTTAAATTAATTCTCAAGTTTAATTTTATTTTAATATCTTATATTTATTGATTTAGTTTTCAGAATGTGTTAAGTAGGGGTTCTTAAGTGTTTTCATACTGATTTAAGGATTCTTATTGATTTTAAGGTTCTCAAAATGTCATAGGGTAAGGAAAACAATTAAAATATGGGAAGGTATCGTTATTCGACTGATTTGAAGATGCTGATTTAGAATGATTAGAGCTTAATCAAGTGGAAACCTTTAGTCCTTTTGGGCTTAATTTGGCAGTGCACTAGACTTTGAAAAGTAGAAAACTTCTTTTAGGGTCATTTTTGAGAATTAATATTACATTTAGGGGTTTTATAAGTGAAAAAAAAAACAAGCTACCACCACTAGCACGCGAGCTGCTTGCAGCTCGCGCAGCACGCAACAACTAGTTTATATTATATAAAACTACAAGACCACTGACTCACTCACTCACTCACTCATTGACATGCCGTTTCTCGGAATGGGTGAGAGATGGGTTAGGGGTTTGTTTTGGAAAAATGACAAGTACTTCCGGTCGAGTAGAGGAAAATTATAGAGGAGTTTGAAATCCAAGATGGCGGCCGAGTCCATTTCCGGTTTCGGCGAGGAAAGGACTTGGGCCAATTTCGATTGGTAATTTTTGTAGAAGGGCTAAAGTGATTTGAAAAAAAAGCAAAAAAAAAAAAAAAAAACAAGATGGCGGTCGCGCTGGGACGTTTTGAAATTTGCGACTTTTTTCACTCGACTTTGACAAATTGTTTTCTTCTACCAATCTTAAAAGTTGCAAACTTTAACGTTGCCAATGTGTAGGCGATTTCAATGGCAATTGAGAAAAATTATGACATTTTGAAAATCCAACATGGCGGACGCTGCGGCGGCCATTTTGTAAAATGGTGGAATTTACGACTTTTTTCAAATGGATTTTTCGTGTAGTTAGCAACATCTGACGGGTTCGAGTTGTACCAAGCGGTTGTGTGTTTTGCTGTGGAGTGTTACCTGGTGCAAAAATTTTCCCCATTTTGCGGGTATTTTGCCAGATTTTCCCCGAAAACATGAAAAGTAGAAATAACGACATTTTGAATGGAGAGTTTGTCTAGCTGGCAACTTTCGGGTGCCCCAAATGACATTTGACCATTTTCATCACTTTCGACGGGCAACCCCAAAAAATATTGAACTTTTTCATTTTTGGGACTTTTTCACTTTGGCGAATTACTTTGTTCTACCAAACTCAAAAGTTGGCAACACCGAGTACACCGGTCGGTGGCCTGTATCCTTGATATTTCCAGAAAATTATGACTTTTCAGAAAAACAAAATGGCGGCTGGTGTGGCGGCCATCTTGTAAAAACGACAAAAAATCCGAATTTTCGACACGATTTTTCGGGTAGTTGGCAACATCTGACGGGTTCGAGTTGTACCGAGCGGTTGTGTGTTTTGCTGTGGAGTGTTACCTGGTGCAAAAATTTTCCCCATTTTGCGGGTATTTTGCCAGATTTTCCCCGAAAACATGAAAAGTAGAAATAACCACATTTTGAATGGAAATTTTGCATAATCACCAAGAATAGAATGCCCTTAATGACATTTGACCATTTTCATCACTTTCAACTGGCAACCCCAAAAAATATTGAACTTTTTCATTTTTGGGACTTTTTCACTTTGGCGAATTACTTTGTTCTACCAAACTCAACAGTTGGCAACACCGAGCACACCGGTCGGTGGCCTGTATCCTTGAGATTTCCAGAAAATTATGACTTTACAGAAAAACAAAATGGCGGCTGGTGTGGCGGCCATCTTAATAAATACGAAAAATCCCACTTTTGGACACGATAAACGGGACAGCTGGCATCCCCCGACTGGATTGCGTTGTATGAAACGGTTGTGTGTTTTGTTGAGGAGTATTGCTTGGTGCAAAAAATTTCCCCATTTTTTGGGTATTTTCTCAGATTTTCCCCAAAAACTTGAAAAGTAGAAATAATGATATTTTGAATATAAATGTTGCATAACTACTAAGAATGGGGTGCGTCAAATGACATTTGACCATTTTTATCACTTTAAGCTGGCAACCCCGAGCGCCATTGGGGCTTGAATTTTCGGGTCAGACCCGACTGGCGAATTCTTTTGTTCTACCAAAGCCAACGTATAGCCACCGTTTTTTTACTGACAGGTAGCTTTCATTATGATTAGTTTTGAAAAATTATGACATTTCAGAAATTCAAGATGGCGGCCGTGTCATTTCCGGTTTCTGAAACCTTGTCCGATTGGGGTCGTTCAAGTGGTTCACATTCCACTGATGAGTTTGTGTCGAATTTTAGGTTTTTCAGGGCTTTCAAGGATATCTACTTGACTTAAGACGGCTGTAATTCAAAATGGCGGCCGCGTTACTTCCGGTTTCCCAAAAATTTACCGATTGAGGTCGTTCAAACGATTCATCCAACTGAGGTGTAAGAGTTTTTTTCAAATTTTAGGATATTTAAGGGGTTTCAAGGGATCTTCACTGATTTTAGGGCTTTGTCCCTACAGGAATATTTTGTAGACGCGAGCTGCTCGCGAACCAATAGTTTACGATCCTTCAAATGGTTTCGACCGAATGAGGATTGATTTCGTACATTGAGGGGTTTATTTATTCGAGGATCGACCGGAGGACACGGTGGAGCACACGGTGGAGGTCTGCCCTGCGTGGGCGGAGCACCGCCGTGTCCTCGTAGCGGCGATCGGCGGCGGCGACCTCTCGCGTCCGGCCCTGGTTCAATCCATGGTCCGGAGCGAGACGGAATGGGAAGCCGTCACCTCCTTCTGCGAAGCAGTCATGCTGGCGAAGGAGGTGGCGGAACGAGAGAGGGAGAGAGCTTCTCTTCCCGGCCGCCGCGGGAGACGCACCGGGCGTCGGGGCCCACGTGGTGGCTACCGGCCACCGTAGATGCGGGCCTGTGGACGGTTAGCTATGGGCTAGCTAGCCGTCCGTCCGTCTAGTGACGACAGGCCGTGTCGACGGCGCGTTCGTGTTCCACGCGCGCCTCAAAGAGATGTCAGCAGAAGAGAGGGGCCCGCAAGGGCCGAAGCCTGCCGGGGTTGCGGGACTGTTCGAAAGAGATACCGCGGCCCCGGAACGTAAAGGGCGAGGAAGGAACATGGATGGGTTTTAGTCAGTAAGAGTCTGACACTCCCTCCCGCTCCGCCCAGAGTGGGAGAAGTCATTTCATGATTTCCCATCCTAAAAAAAAAAAAAAAAAAAAAAAAAAAAGGGGTTTATTTATTTGGTCGATTTTAGGGTTCCTTTGGAGGTGAAATTTGTGTACCCTTCCCACCTCTCCCCAACCTCCCCTAAAATAGAAAGGGCTGTAAGTTCATTACGGTAAGAGATAGCCGTTACGTGTTTGAACAAATTTTACAGTAGGCGTTGGAACCTGTCCGGTGATAATGGTGGGGAGGTGGCGAGCGAAGCGAGCCGGCGACCCCGTAGCGTGGGGATAAGGTCACGATAGCATTCCGGTGGTAGGAAGGTCCTGAGTGGAGCAAAGTGAGGAGGTGGCGAGCGTAGCGAGCCGGTGACCGAAAACCAGTCCGGTGGTGGTACCGGTAAAGTGAAGGGGGGAGGTGGCGAGCGAAGCGAGCCGGTGATCCCGTAGCGTGGGGATAAGGTCACGGTAGCTTTCTGTCGGTAGGCAAATTCTGAGTGGAGCGAAGTGGAGAGGTGGCGAGCGTAGCGAGCCGGTGACCGAAAACCAGTCCGGTGGTGGTACCGGTAAAGTGAAGGGGGGAGGTGGCGAGCGAAGCGAGCCGGTGACCCCGTAGCGTGGGGATAAGGTCACGGTAGCTTTCTGTCGGTAGGCAAATCCTGAGTGGAGCGAAGTGGAGAGGTGGCGAGCGTAGCGAGCCGTCGACTGAAAACCTGTCCGGTGGTGGTACCGGTAAAGCGAAGGGGGAAGGTGGCGAGCGTAGCGAGCCGGTGACCTCATAGCGTGAGGATAAGTTCACGGTAGCTTTCCGGTGGTAGGCAGGTCTTGAGTGGAGCGAAGTGGGGAGGTGGCGAGCGTAGCGAGCCGTTGACTGAAAACCTGCCCGGTGGTGATATCGGTGAAGCGAAGCGGGAGATAGCGAGCGAAGCGAGCTGGCGACCCCGTAGCGTGGCGATGATGTCATGTTAGGTTTCCGGTGGTAGGCAGGTCCTGAGTGGATCGGAGTGGGGAGGTGGCGAGCGTAGCGAGCCGGCGACCTGGTCGGCGACCAGGATCGGTCCGAAATTGGTTTGGCTATCAGACTATTGTACTGTCCTTGATCTGTTAGTTTTAGCTGTTAGTCTCCCATGTTATTTTAATAAATAATTTAATCAATTTTCAAAACTCCCGTTCTCACCCCCTAAACTAAGAGATCTGTGTTCTGTTTTTTTTTACGGATTCGTATAGAGGAAGCTCGACAAGGAAAAACCATTTTCAAAGCTGCCACCTTTGCCCCCCCCCTCTCCCCCCTTACCTGGTTTTCAGAATTTGAAAGATTTGGAACATTTTTTTTCACATTCATAAACAGCGACCCCTGTCCCTTTCTCCCTTTCCGTCACACCGCCCTCATCGTATCTCGGAAACTGGCACACACATAGTGGTTGTTTTTAATTCTCACTTAATAGTAGTGAGGGACGTTGAAATTCGTATACCCTCTCCTCCCCCTCCAAACTCCCCTAAACTTGAAAGGACTGTAACTTCATAACGGTTAGGGATAGCCATTAGGTGTTTGAACAAATATTATCATAGGCGTCGAAACCTGTCTGGTGGTAGAGGACCTTTCCGGTAGCAGGTAGGTCGACAAGCAAATTGTAGGGTAATGTTTTTTTAATGAGAGAATGTCTGAGTTTTTAAATAAGTTTATAGATTATATTAGGGGTTCTTATGGGGTTTAGAAATCTTTAAATTAATTCTCAAGTTTAATTTTATTTTAATATCTTGTTTTTATTGAATAAGTTTTCAGAATGTGTTAGGGGTTCGTGTTTTCATACTGATTTAAGGATTCCTATTGGTTCTCAAAATGTCATAAGGGGAAGGAAAACAATTAAAATATGGGTAGGTTTCGTTATTCGAGTTAGAAGATGATTTAGAATGATTAGAGCTTAATCAAGTGGAAACCTTTAGTCCTTTTGGGCTTAATTTGGCAGTGCACTAGACTTTGAAAAGTAGAAAACTTCTTTTAGGGTCATTTTTGAGAATTAATATTACATTTAGGGGTTTTAAAAGTGACAAACAAAAACAAGCTACCACCACTAGCACGCGAGCTGCTTGCAGCTCGCGCAGCACGCAACAACTAGTTTATATTATATAAAACTACAAGACCACTGACTCACTGACTCATTGACATGCCGTTTCTCGGAATGGGTGAGAGATGGGTTAGGGGTATGTTTCGGAAAAATGACAAGTACTTCCGGTCGAGTAGAGGAAAATTATAGAGGAGATTCAAATCCAAGATGGCGGCCGAGTCCATTTCCGGTTTCGGCGAGGAAAGGACTTGGGCCAATTTCGATTGGTAATTTTTGTAAAAGGGCTAAAGTGATTTAAAAAGAAAGTAAAAAAAAAAAAAAAAAACAAGATGGCGGCCGCGCTGGGACGTTTTGAAATTTGCGACTTTTTTCACTCGACTTTGACCAATTGTTTTCTTCTACCGATTTTTAAAGTCGGCAACATTAACCTTGCCAATTTGTGGGTGATTTCAGTGGCAATTGAGAAAAATTATGACATTTTGAAAATCCAACATGGCGGACGCTGTGGCGGCCATTTTGTAAAATGGTGGAATTTACGACTTTTTTCAAATCCATTTTTCGTGTAGTTGGCAACATCTGACGGGTTCGAGTTGTAGCGAGCGGTTGTGTGTTTTGTAGAGGAGTGTTGCCTGGTGCAAAAATTTTCCCCGTTTTTAGGGTACTTTCCCAGATTTTCCCCGAAAACATGAAAAGTAGAAATAACGACATTTTGAATGGAGACTTTGTCTAGCTGGCAACTTTGGGGAGCCCCAAATGACATTTGACCATTTTCATCACTTTCAACTGGCAACCCCAAAAAATATTGAACTTTTTCATTTTTGGGACTTTTTCACTTTGGCGAATTACTTTGTTCTACCAAACTCAAAAGTTGGCAACACCGAGTGCACCGGTCGGTGGCCTGTATCCTTGAGATTTCCAGAAAATTATGACTTTTCAGAAAACCAAAATGGCGTCTGGTGTGGCGGCCATCTTGTAAAAACGACAAAAAATCCGAAATTTCGACACGATTTTTCGGGTAGTTGGCAACATCTGACGGGTTCGAGTTGTACCGAGCGGTTGTGTGTTTGGTCGAGTAGTATTGCCTGGTGCAAAAATTTACCCCATTTTTCTGGTGTTTTTCCAGATTTTCCCCGAAAACATGAAAAGTAGAAATAACGACATTTTGAATAAAAATTTTACATAATCACCAAGAATAGGATGCTCCAAATGACATTTGACCATTTTAATCACTTTCAACTGGCAACCCCGAAAGCCATTGGGGTTTGAATTTTCGGGTCAGACCTGACTTTGGCGAATTACTTTGTTCTACCAAACTCAAAAGGTGGCAACACCGAGTACACTGGTTGGTGGCCTGTATCCTTGAGATTTCAGGAAAATTATGACTTTACAGAAAAACAAAATGGCGGCTGGTGTGGCGGCCATCTTGTAAAACTGACGAAAAATTCTTATTTTCAACACGATTTTTCGGGCAGTTGGCAACATCTGACGGGTTCGAGCTGTACCGAGCGGTTGTGTGTTCTGTTGAGCAGTATTGCCTGGTGCAAAAATTTACCCCATTTTTAGGGTAATTTTCCAGATTTTTCCCAAAAACATGAAAAGTCGAAATAACGACATTTTGAATGGAAATTTTACATAATCACCAAGGATGGGATGCTCCAAATGACATTTCACCATTTTCATCACTTTCAACTGGCAACCCCGAAAGCGATTGGGGTTTGAATTTTTGGGTCAGACCTGACTTTGGCGAATTACTTTGTTCTACCAAACTCAAAAGTTGGCAACACCAAGTACACCGGTCGGTAGCCAGTATCCTTGAAATTTCAGAAAAATTATGACTTTACAGAAAAACAAGATGGCGGACAGGTTGGCGGCCATCTTAATAAATACGAAACATACCACTTTTCGACACGATAAACGGGACGGCTTACATCCCCCGACTGGATTGCGTTGTATGAATTGTTTGTGTGTTTTGTCAAGGAGTGTTGCCTGGTGCAAAATTTTTCCCCAGTTTAAAGGTATTTTCCCAAATTTTCCCCAAAAACATGAAAAGTGGAAATAACGACATTTTGAATGGAAATGTTGCACAACTACCACGAATGGGGTGCCCTTAATGACATTTGTCCATTTTTATCACTTTCAGCTGGCAACCCCGAAAGCCATTGGGGTTTGAATTTTCGGGTCAGACCCTATTTTGGCGAATTGTTTTGTTCTACCAAAATCAAAAGTTGGCAGCACCAAGTACACTGGTTTGTAGCCTATATCCTTGACATTTCAGAAAAAATATGACTTTTTAGAAAAACAAGATGGCGGACAGTGTGACGGCCATCTTAATGAATACGAAAAATCCCATTTTTGGACACGATAAATGGGTCAGCTGGCATCCCCCGACTGGATTGCGTTGTATGAAACAGTTGTGTGTTTTATCAAGGCGTGTTGCCTGGTGTAATTTTTTTCCCCATTTTTAGGGTATTTTTCCAGATTTTCCCTGAAAACAAGAAAAGTAGAAATGACGACATTTTTTATGGAAATTTTGCATAACCACCAATAATGGGGTGCCCTTAATGACATTTGTCCATTTTCATCACTTTCATTTGGCAACCCCGAGAGCCATTGGTTCATGAATTTTCGGGTCAGACCCAAATTTGGCGAATTCTTTTGTTCTACCATAGTCAACGTATAACCACTGTTTTTTTACTGACATGGAAAAATTGTGACATTTCAGAAATTCAAGATGGCGGCCGTGCCGTTTCGGTTTCCGAAACCTTGTCCGATTGGGGTCGTTCAAGCGGTTCATATCCCACTGATGGGTATGAGTTTTTGTCGAATTTTAGGATTTTTAAGGGTATTTACTTGACTGAAGACGGCTGTCAATTAAAAATGGCTGCCGCGTTACTTCCGGTTTCCCAAAAATTTACCGATTGAGGTTGTTCAAACGATTCATCCGACTGAGGTGTAAGTTTTTTTCTTATTTTAGGGGTTTCAAGGGATCTTCACTGGTTTTAGGGCTTTGACCCTACAGGAGTAATTTGTAGACGCGAGCTGCTCGCGAATCAATAGTTTTCGATTGGATTCCTTCAAACGGTTTCAACCGAATGAAGATTGATTTTGTACATTGAGGGGTTTATTTTTATGGTCGATTTTAGGATTCCTATGGCGGTAAAATTTGTGTATCCTTCCCACATCTCCCCAACCTCCCCTCAAATAGAAAGGGCTGTAAATTCATTACGGTTAGAGATAGCCGATAGTTGTTTGAACAAATATTATATTAGGCGTTGAAACCCGTCCGGTGGTGGTGGGGAGGTGGCGAGGGAAGCGAGCCGGCGACCCCGTTGCATAAGGATAAGGTCACAGTAGCATTCCGGTGGTACGCAGGTCCTGAGTGGAACGAAGTGAGGAGGTGGCGAGCGTAGCGAGCCGGCGACTATTACCGGTGGTAGTACCGGTAAGGTGAAGGGGGGAGGTGGCGAGCGAAGCGAGCTGGTGACTCCGTAGTGTGGGGATAAGGTCACGGTAGCTTTCCGTCGGTAGGCAGGTCCTGAGTGGAGAGAAGTGGGGAGGTGGCGAGCGTAGCGAGCCGTCGACTGAAAACCTGTCCGTTGGTGGTACCGGTAAAGCGAAGGGGGGAGGTGGCGAGCGAAGCGAGCCGGTGACCCCATAGCGTGAGGATAAGGTCACGGTAGCTTTCCGGTGGTAGGCAGGACTTGAGTGGAGCAAAGTGAGGAGGTGGCGAGCGTAGCGAGCCGTCCACTGAAAACCTGTCCGGTGGTGGTACCGGTAAAGCGAAGGGGGGAGGTGGCGAGCGAAGCGAGCCGGTGACCCCATAGCGTGAGGATAAGGTCACGGTAGCTTTCCGGTGGTAGGCAGGACTTGAGTGGAGCAAAGTGGGGTGGCGAGCGTAGTGAGCCGTCGACTGAAAACCTGTCCGGTGGTGGTACCGGTGAAGCGAAGGGGGGAGGTGGCGAGCGAAGCGAGCCGGTGACCCCATAGCGTGAGGATAAGGTCACGGTAGCTTTCCGGTGGTAGGCAGGACTTGAGTGGAGCAAAGTGGGGAGGTGGCGAGCGTAGCGAGCCGTCCACTGAAAACCTGTCCGGTGGTGGTACCGGTAAAGCGAAGGGGGGAGGTGGCGAGCGAAGCGAGCCGGTGACCCTATAGCGTGAGGATAAGGTCACGGTAGCTTTCCGGTGGTAGGCAGGACTTGAGTGGAGCAAAGTGGGGAGGTGGCGAGCGTAGCGAGCCGTCCACTGAAAACCTGTCCGGTGGTGGTACCGGTAAAGCGAAGGGGGGAGGTGGCGAGCGAAGCGAGCCGGTGACACCATAGCGTGAGGATAAGGTCACGGTAGCTTTCCGGTGGTAGGCAGGACTTGAGTGGAGCAAAGTGGGGAGGTGGCGAGCGTAGCGAGCCGTCGACTGAAAACCTGTCCGGTGGTGGTACCGGTAAAGCGAAGGGGGGAGGTGGCGAGCGAAGCGAGCCGGTGACCCCATAGCGTGAGGATAAGGTCACGGTCACGGCGACCCCGTAGCGTGGGGATGAGGTTATGGTAGTTTTCCGGTGGTAGGCAGGTCCTGAGTGGATCGGAGTGGGGAGGTGGCGAGCGTAGCGAGCCGGCGACCAGGTCGGCGACCAGGACCGGTCCAAAGTTGGTTTGGCTATCAGACTATTGTACTGTCCTTGATCTGTTTGTTTTAGGTGTTAGTCTCCCGTGTTATTTTAATAAATAATAAAATCAGTTTTCAAAACTCCCGTTTTTAACGAGAGAAGGTCTGAGTTTTTAAATAAGTTTATAGATTATATTAGGATTTCTTAAGGGGTTTCCAAATCTTTAAATTAATTCTCAAGTTTATTTTAATTTTAATAACTTATTTTTATTGAATTAGTTTTCAGAATGTGTTAGGGGTTCTTAAGTGTTTTCATACTGATTTAAGGATTCCTATTGGTTCTCAAAATGTCATAAGGGTAAGGAAAGCAATTAAAATATGGGTAGGTATCGTTATTCGAGTGATTTGAAGGTGCTGATTTAGAATTATTAGAGCTTAATCAAGTGGAAACCTTTAGTCCTTTTGGGCTAAATTTGGCAGTGCACTAGACTTTGAAAAGTTGAAAACTTCTTTTAGGGTCATTTTTGAGAATTAATATTACATTTAGGGGTTTTATAAGTGAAAAAAAAAACAAGCTACCACCACTAGCACGCGAGCTGCTTGCAGCTCGCGCAGCACGCAACAACTAGTTTATATTATATAAAACTACAAAGCCACTGACTCACTCACTCATTGACATGCCGTTTCTCGGAATGGGTGAGAGATGGGTTAGGGGTTAGTTTTGAACAAATGTAAAGTACTTCCGGTCGAGTAGAGGAAAATTATAGAGGAGATTCAAATCCAAGATGGCGGCCGAGTCCATTTCCGGTTTCGGCGAGGAAAAGACTTGGACCAATTTCGATTGGTAATTTTTGTAGAAGGGCTGAAGTGATTTGAAAAAAAAGTAAAAAAAAAAAAAAAAACAAGATGGCGGCCGCGCTGGCACGTTTTGAAAATTGCGACTTTTTTCACTCGACTTTGACCAATTGTTTTGTTCTAACGATTTTTCAAGTCGCCAACCTCGACGTTGCCAATTTGTAGGCGATTTCAATGGCAATTAAGAAAAATTATGATATTTTGAAAATCCAACATGGCGGACGCTGTGGCGGCCATTTTGTAAAATGGTGGAATTTACGACTTTTTTCAAATGGATTTTTCGTGTAGTTGGCAACATCTGACGGGTTCGAGTTGTACCGAGCGGTTGTGTGTTTTGTTGAGGAGTGTTGCCTGGTGCAAAAATTTTCTCCGTTTTTAGGGTACTTTCCCAGATTTTCCCCGAAAACATGAAAAGTAGAAATAACGACATTTTGAATGGAGACTTTGTCTAGCTGGTACCTTTGGGGAGCCCCAAATGACATTTGACCATTTTCATCACTTTCAACTGGCAACCCCAAAAAATATTGAACTTTTTCATTTTTGGGACTTTTTCACTTTGGCGAATTACTTTGTTCTACCAAACTCAAAAGTTGGCAACACCGAGTGCACCGGTCGGTGGCCTATAACCTTGAGATTTCCAGAAAATTATGACTTTACAGAAAAACAAAATGGCGGCGTGTGTGGCGGCCATCTTGTAAAAACGACGAAAAATCACAATTTTCGACACGATTTTTCGGGTAGTTGGCAACATCCGACGGGTTCGAGTTGTACCGAGCGGTTGTGTGTTTGGTCGAGTAGTGTTGTCTGGTGCAAAAATTTACCCCATTTTTAGGGTAATTTCCCAGATTTTCCCCAAAAACTTGAAAAATAGAAATAACGACATTTTGGATGAAAGTTTTACATAATTACCAAGAATGGGATGCTCCAAATGACATTTGACCATTTTCATCACTTTCAGTTGGCAACCCCGAAAGCCATTGGGGTTTGAATTTTCGGGTCAGACCTGACTTTGGCGAATTACTTTGTTCTACCAAACTCAAAAGGTGGCAACACCGAGTACACTGGTTGGTGGCCTGTATCCTTGAGATTTCAGGAAAATTATGACTTTACAGAAAAACAAAATGGCGGCTGGTGTGGCGGCCATCTTGTAAAACTGACGAAAAATTCTTATTTTCAACACGATTTTTCGGGCAGTTGGCAACATCCGACGGGTTCGAGTTGTACAGAGCGGTTGTGTGTTTTGTTAAGGAGTGTTGCCTGCTGCAAAAATTTTCCCCATATTAAGGGTATTTTCCCAGATTTTCCCCAAAAACTTGAAAAGTAGAAATAACAACATTTTGAATAAAAGTTTTATATAATCACCAAGAATGAGATGCCTGAAATGACATTTGACCATTTTCATCACTTTCAGCTGGCAACCCCGAAAGACATTGGGGTTTGAATTTTTGGGTCAGACCTGACTTTGGCGAATTACTTTGTTCTACCAAACTCAAAAGTTGGTCACACCAAGTACACCGGTCGGTGGCCTGTATCCCTGAGATTTCCAGAAAATTATGACGTTTCAGAAAAACAAAATGGCGGCGTGTGTGGCGGCCATCTTGTAAAAACGACGAAAAATCTCAATTTTCGACATGATTTTTCGGGTGATTGGCAACATCTGACGGGTTCGAGTTGTACCAAGCGGTTGTGTGTTTTGTCAAGTAGTGTTGCCTGGTACAAAACATTTCCCCATTTCTAGGGTATTTTCCCCAAAAACATGAAAAATAGAAATAACGACATTTTGAATTAAATTGTTCCATTACCATCTTGAATCCGGTGCCCCAAATGACAGTTGACCATTTTCATCACTTTCAGTTGGCAACCCCGAGAGCCACTGGGGCTTGAATTTTCGGGTCAGACCCTACTTTGGCGAAATGTTTTGTTCTACCAAACTCAAAAGTTGGCAGCACCAAGTACACCGGTTTGTAGCCTATATTCTTGACATTTCAGAAAAATTATGACTTTTTAGAAAAACAAGATGGCGGACAGTGTAGCGGCCATCTTAATAAATACGAAAAATCCCACTTTTTGACACGATAAATAGGACAGCTGGCATCCCCCGACTGGATTGCGTTGTATGAAACGGTTGTGTTTTATCAAGGCGTGTTGCCAGGTGCAATTTTTTTCCCCATTTTTAGGGTATTTTTCCAGATTTTCCCCGAAAACAAGAAAAGTAGAAATGACGACATTTTGTATGGAAATTTTGCATAACCACCAATAATGGGGTGCCTTTAATGACATTTGAGAGCCATTGGTTCATAAATTTTCTGTTCAGACCCGACTTAGGCGAATTACTTTGTTCTACCGAAGTTAACGTATAGCCACCGTTTGTTTACTGACATGTAGCTTTTATCCATGGTAAGTTTGGAAAAATTGTGACATTTCAGAAATTCAAGATGGCGGCCGTGCCATTTCCGGTTTCCGAAACCTTGTCCAATTGGGGTCGTTCAAACGGTGTAAGAGTTTTTTTCAAATTTTAAGATATTTAAGGGGTTTCGAGGGATCTTTATTGGTTTTAGGGCTCTGCCGCTACAGGAATATTTTGTAGACGCGAGCTGCTCGCCAACGAATAGTAGTAGTAGTTTACGATTGGGTTCCTTCAAACGGTTTCGACCGAATGAGGATTGATTTTGAACGTAGAGGGGTTTATTTATATGGTTGATTTAAGGGTTCCTTTGGTGGTGAAATTTGTGTATCCTTCCCACCTCTCCCCAACCTCCCCTCAAATAGAAAGGGCTGTAACTTCATTACGGTTAGAGATAGCCGATAGGTGTTTGAACAAATATTATATTAGCATTGAAACCCGTCCGGTGGTGGTGGGGAGGTGGCGAGGGAAGCGAGCCGGCGACCCCGTTGCATAAGGATAAGGTCACGGTAGCATTCCGGTGGTAGGCAGGTCCTGAGTGGAACGAAGTGAGGAGGTGGCGAGCGTAGCGAGCCGGCGACTATTATCGGTGGTGGTACCTGTAAGGTGAAGGGGGGAGGT
The DNA here is from genome assembly GCA_950022955.1 of Xestia ashworthii. Taxonomy (NCBI): domain Eukaryota; kingdom Metazoa; phylum Arthropoda; class Insecta; order Lepidoptera; family Noctuidae; genus Xestia; species Xestia ashworthii. The sequence continues at coordinate 759,529 of OX465556.1, read as the reverse complement.
GGCGAGCGAAGCGAGCCGGTGACTCTGTAGCGTGGGGATAAGGTCACGGTAGCTTTCCGTCGGTAGGCAGGTCTTGAGTGCAGCGAAGTGGGGAGGTGGCGAGCGTAGCGAGCCGTCGACTGAAAACCTGTCCGGTGGTGGTACCGTTAAAGCGAAGGGGGGAGGTGGCGAGCGAAGCGAGCCGGTGACCCCATAGCGTGAGGATAAGGTCACGGTAGCTTTCCGGTGGTAGGCAGGTCTTGAGTGGAGCAAAGTGGGGAGGTGGCGAGCGTAGCGAGCCGTCGACTGAAAACCTGTCCGGTGGTGGTGCCGGTAAAGCGATGGGGGAAGGTGGCGAGCGAAGCGAGTCGGCGACCCCGTGGCGTGGGGATAGGGTCACGGTAGCTTTCCGTCGGTAGGCAGGTCCTGAGTGGAGCGAAGTGGGGAGGTGGCGAGCGTAGCGAGCCGTCGACTTAAAACCTGTCCGGTGGTGGTACCGGTAAAGCGAAGCGGGGAGGTGGCGAGCGAAGCGAGCCGGTGACCCCATAGCGTGAGGATAAGGTCATGGTAGCTTTCCGGTGGTAGGCAGGACTTGAGTGGAGCAAAGTGGGGAGGTGGCGAGCGTAGCGAGCCATCGACTGAAAACCTGTCCGGTGGTGGTACCGTTAAAGCGAATGGGGGAGGTGGCGAGCGAAGCGAGCCGGTGACCCCATAGCGTGAGGATAAGGTCACGGTAGCTTTCCGGTGGTAGGCAGGACTTGAGTGGAGCAAAGTGGGGAGGTGGCGAGCGTAGCGAGCCATCGACTGAAAACCTGTCCGGTGGTGGTACCGTTAAAGCGAATGGGGGAGGTGGCGAGCGAAGCGAGCCGGTGACCCCATAGCGTGAGGATAAGGTCACGGTAGCTTTCCGGTGGTAGGCAGGACTTGAGTGGAGCAAAGTGGGGAGGTGGCGAGCGTAGCGAGCCATCGACTGAAAACTTGTCCGGTGGTGGTACCGTTAAAGCGAATGGGGGAGGTGGCGAGCGAAGCGAGCCGGTGACCCCATAGCGTGAGGATAAGGTCACGGTAGCATTCCGGTGGTTGGCAGGTCCTGAGTGGATCGGAGTGGGGAGGTGGCGAGCGTAGCGAGCCGGCGACCAGGTCGGCGACCAGGACCGGTCCAAAGTTGGTTTGGCTATCAGACTATTGTACTGTCCTTGATCTGTTTGATTTAGGTGTTAGTCTCCCGTGTTATTTTAATAAATAATAAAATCAATTTTCAAAACTCCCGTTCTCCCCCCCCCCGCCCCCTCCCCCTCCCCCTCATCGAATCTCGGAAACTAAGAGATCCGTGTTCTGTTTTTTTTACGGATTCGTATAGAGGAAGCTCGACAAAGAAACACAATTTTCAAAACTGCCACCTTTGCCACCCCCCCTCTCCCCCCTCAGCCGGTTTTCAGAACTTGAGAGATTTGGAACATTTTTTTTCACATTCATAAACAGTGACCCCTTCTCCCTTCCCGTCACCCCGCCCCCCATCGTATCTCGGAAACTGGCACACATGGTGGTTGTTTTTAATTCTCACTTAATACTTTGAGGGGCGTTGAATTTCGTATACCCTCTCCTCCCCCTCCAACCTCCCCTAAACTTGAAAGGACTGTAACTTCATAACGGTTAGGGATAGCCATTAGGTGTTTGAACAAATATTATCATAGACTTCGAAACCTGTCTGGTGGTAGAGGACCTTTCCGGTAGCAGGTAGGTCGACAAGCAAATTGTAGGGTAATGTTTTTTTAATGAGAGGTCTGAGTTTTTAAATAAATTTATAGATTATAATTAGGGGTTCTTATGGGGTTTCCAAATCTTTAAATTAATTCTCAACTTTAATTTTATTTTAATATCTTATTTTTATTGAATTAGTTTTCAAAATGTGTTAGGGTTCTTAAGTGTTTTCATACTGATTTAAGGATTCCTATTGGTTCTCAAAATGTCATAAGGGGAAGGAAAACAATTAAAAATGGGTAGGTATCGTTATTCGAGTGATTTGAAGATGCTGATTTAGAATGATTAGAGCTTAATCAAGTGGAAACCTTTAGTCCTTTTGGGCTTTATTTGGCATTTCACTACAGTTTGAAAAGTGAAACACCTCTTTTAGGGTCATGTTTGAGAATTAATATTACATTTAGGGGTTTTAAAAGTGACAAACAAGCTACCACCACTAGCACGCGAGCTGCTTGCAGCTCGCGCAGCACGCAACAACTTTTATATTATTTATTTTTATATTATATAAAACTACAAGACCACTCACTGACTCACTCACTGATTGACATGCCGTTTCTCGGAATGGGTGAGAGATGGGTTAGGGGTTAGTTTTGGAAAAATGACAAGCACTTCCGGTCGAGTAGAGGAAAATTATAGAGGAGATTCAAATCCAAGATGGCGGCCGAGTCCATTTCCGGTTTCGGCGAGGAAAGGACTTGGGCCAATTTCGATTGGTAATTTTTGTAGAAGGGCTAAAGTGATTTGAAAAAAAAGCAAAAAAAAAAAAAAAAACAAGATGGCGGCCGCGCTGGGACGTTTTGAAATTTGCGACTTTTTTCACTCGACTTTGACGAATTGTTTTCTTCTACCGATTTTTAAAGTCGGCAACATTAACCTTGCCAATTTGTGGGTGATTTCAGTGGCAATTGAGAAAAATTATGACATTTTGAAAATCCAACATGGCGGACGCTATGGCGGCCATTTTGTTAAGAGTTGGAATTTACGACTTTTTTCAAATGGATTTTTCGTGTAGTTGGCAACATCTGACGGGTTCGAGTTGTACCGAGTGGTTGTGTCTTTTGTTGAGGAGTGTTGCCTGGTGCAAAAATTTTCCCCATTTTTAGGGTACTTTCCCAGATTTTCCCCGAAAACATGAAAAGTAGAAATAACGACATTTTGAATGGAGACTTTGTCTAGCTGGCAACTTTGGGGAGCCCCAAATGACATTTGACCATTTTCATCACTTTCAACTGGCAACCCCAAAAAATATTGAACTTTTTCATTTTTGGGACTTTTTCACTTTGGCGAATTACTTTGTTCTACCAAACTCAAAAGTTAGTTGGCAACACCGAGCACACCGGTCGGTGGCCTGTATCCTTGAGATTTCCAGAAAATTACGACTTTTCAGAAAAACAAAATGGCGGCTGGTGTGGCGGCCATCTTGTAAAAACGACTAAATATCCGAATTTTCGACACGATTTTTCGGGTAGTTGGCAACATCTGATGGGTTCGAGTTGTACCGAGCGGTTGTGTGTTTTGTTGAATAGTGTTGCCTGGTTCAAAAATTTTCCCGATTTTTGGGGTACTTTCCCTGATTTTCCCCGAAAACATGAAAAGTAGAAATAACGACATTTTGAATAAAAGTTTTACATAATCACCAAGAATGGGATGCCCCAAATGACATTTGACCATTTTGATCACTTTCAGCTGGCAACCCCGAAAGCCATTGGGGTTTGAATTTTCGGGTCAGACCTGACTTTGGCGAATTACTTTGTTCTACCAAACTCAAAAGTTGGCAACACCGAGTACACCCGTCGGTGGCTTGTATCCTTGAAATTTCAGGAAAATTATGACTTTACAGAAAAACAAAATGGCGGCTGGTGTGGCGGCCATCTTGTAAAACCGACGAAAAATCCTTATTTTCAACACGATTTTTGGGGCAGTTGGCAACATCCGACGGGTTCGAGTTGTACCGAGCGGTTGTGTGTTTTGTTGAGGAGTGTTGCCTGGTGTAAAAATTTTCCCCATTTTAAGGGTATTTTCCCAGATTTTGCCTAAAATCATGAAAAGTAGAAATAACGACATTTTAAATGGAAATTTTACATAATCACCAAGAATGGGATGCTCCAAATGACATTTGACCATTTTCATTACTTTCAACTGCCAACCCCGAAAGCCATTGGGGTTTGAATTTTCGGGACAGACCTGACTTTGGCGAATTACTTTGTTCTACCAAACACAAAAGTTTGCTACACCAAGTGCACTGATTTGTAGCCTATATCCATGACATTTCAGAAAAATTATGACTTTTTAGAAAAACAAAATGGCGAACAGTGTGGCCATCTTATAATAATGACGAAAAATCCAAATTTTCGATACGATAAATGGGTCAGTTAGCATCCCCCGACTGGATTATGTTATATGAACCGGTTTTGTTCTGTGTTGACGAGTGTTGCCTGGTGCAAAAAATTTCCCCATTTTTAAAGTATTTTCCCATGTTTTGCCCAAAAACATGAAAACTTGAAATGACGACATTTTGAATGGACGTTTTACATAATCACCAAGAATGGGATGCTCCAAATGACATTCGACCATTTTCATAACTTTAAACTGGCAACCCCGAAAGCCATTGGGGTTTGAATTTTCGGGTCAGACCTGACTTTGGCGTATTACTTTGTTCTACCAAACTCAAAAGTTGGCAACACCGAGTACATTGGTTGGTGGCCTGTATCCTTGAGATTTCCAGAAAATTATGACGTTTCAGAAAAACAAAATGGCGGCGTGTGTGGCGGCCATCTTGTAAAATTACCAAAAATCCCAACTTTCGACACGATAAATGGGATAGCTGGCATCCCCCGACTGGATTGTTATGTACGCACCGATTGTGTAGTTTATTAACGAGTGTTGCCTGGTGCAACATTTTTTCCCACTTTTGGGGTATTTTTCCCGATTTTCCCCAAAAACAAGAAAAGTAGAAATGACGACATTTTAAATGAAAATTTTGCATAACCACCAAGAATGAGGTGCCCCAAATGACATTTGTCCATATTTATCACTTGCAGCTGGCAACCCCGAGAGCCATTGGTTCATGAATTTTCGGGTCTGATCCGACTTTGGCGAATTCTTTTGTTCTACCAAAGCCAACGTATAGCCACCGTTTTTTTACTGACAGGTAGCTTTCATTATGGTTAGTTTGGAAAAATTGTGACATTTCAGAAATTCAAGATGGCGGCCGTGTCATTTCCGGTTTCCGAAACCTTGTCCGATTGGGGTCGTTCAAGTGGTTCACATCCCACTGATGAGTTTTTTTAGGTTTTTCAAGGCTTTCAAGGATATCTACTTGACTGAAGACGGCTGTAATTCAAAATGGCGGCCATTTTACTTCCGGTTTCCCAAAAATTTACCGATTGAGGTCGTTCAACCGATTCATCCAACTGAGGTGTAAGAGTTTTTTTCAAATTTTAGGATATTTAAGGGGTTTCAAGGGATCTTCACTGATTTTAGGGCTTTGCCCCTACAGGAATATTTTATAGACGCGAGCTGCTCGCGAACCAATAGTTTACGATCCTTCAAACGGTTTTGACCGAATGAGGATTGATTTCGTACATTGAGGGGTTTATTTATTTGGTCGATTTTAGGGTTCCTTTGGAGGTGAAATTTGTGTACCCTTCCCACCTCTCCCCAACCTCCCCTAAAATAGAAAGGGCTGTAACTTCATTACGGTAAGAGATAGCCGTTAGGTGTTTGAACAAATTTTATAGTAAGCGTTGGAACCTGTCCGGTGATGGTGGTGGGGAGGTGGCGAGCGAAGCGAGCCGGCGACCCCGTAGCGTGGGGATAAGGTCACGGTAGCATTCCGGTGGTAGGAAGGTCCAGAGTGGAGCAAAGTGAGGAGGTGGCGAGCGTAGCGAGCCGGTGACCGAAAACCAGTCCGGTGGTGGTACCGGTAAAGTGAAGGGGGGAGGTGGCGAGCGAAGCGAGCCGGTGACCCCGTAGCGTGGGGATAAGGTCACGGTAGCTTTCTGTCGGTAGGCAAATCCTGAGTGGAGCGAAGTGGAGAGGTGGCGAGCGTAGCGAGCCGTCGACTGAAAACCGGTCCGGTGGTGGTACCGGTAAAGCGAAGGGGGGAGGTGGCGAGCGAAGCGAGCCGGTGACCCCATAGCGTGAGGATAAGGTCACGGTAGGTTTCCGGTGGTAGGCAGGACTTGAGTGGAGCAAAGTGGGGAGGTGGCGAGCGCAGCGAGCCGTCGACTGAAAACCTGTCCGGTGGTGGTGGTGGAGAGGCGGCGAGCGAAGCGAGCCGGCGACCCCGTAGCGTGAGGATAAGGTCATGGTAGCTTTCTGTCGGCAGGCAAATCCTGAGTGGAGCGAAGTGGAGAGGTGGCGAGCGTAGCGAGCCGCGTCCACTGAAAACCTGTCCAATGGTGGTACCGGTAAATCGAAGGGGGGAGGTGGCGAGCGAAGCGAGCCGGTGATCCCATAGCGTAAGGATAAGGTCACGGTAACTATCCGGTGGTAGGCAGGACTTGAGTGGAGCAAAGTAGGGAGGTGGCGAGCGTAGCGAGCCGTCGACTGAAAACCTGTCCGGTGGTGGTACCGGTAAAGCGAATGGGGGAGGAGGTGGCGAGCGTAGCGAGTCGGCGACCCCGTAGCGTGTCGCTTTCCGGTGGTAGGCAGGTCTTGAGTGGAGCGAAGTGGACAGGTGACGGGCGTAGCAAGCCGGCGACCAGGACCGGTCCAAAGTTGGTTTGGCTATCAGACTATTGTACTGTCCTTGATCTGTTTGTTTTAGGTGTTAGTCTTCCATGTTATTTTAATAAATAATAAAATGAATTTTCAAAACTCCCGTTCTCCCCCCCCCTCCCCCTCCCCTCCCCCTCATCGTATCTCGGAAACCAAGAGATCCGTGTTCTGATTTTTTTATGGATTCGTATAGAGGAAGCTCGACAAAGAAAAACAATTTTCAAAGCTGCCCCCTTTTTCCCCCTTTAGCCGGTTTTCAGAACTTGAGAGATTTGGAACATTTTTTTTCACATTCATAAACAGCGACCCCTTCTCCCTTCCCGTCACCCCGCCCCCATCGTATCTCGGAAACTGGCACACATAGTGGTTGTTTTTAATTCTCACTTAATACTATTGAGGGGCGTTGAAATTCGTATACCCTCTCCTCCCCTAAACTTGAAAGGACTGTAACTTCATAACGGTTAGGGATAGCCATTAGGTGTTTGAACAAATATTATCATAGGCGTCGAAACCTGTCTGGTGGTAGAGGACCTTTCCGGTAGCAGGTAGGTCGACAAGCAAATTGTAGGGTAATGTTTTTGTAATGAGAGAAGGTCTGAGTTTTTAAATAAGTTTATAGATTATATTAGGGGTTCTTATGGGGTTTCCAAATCTTTAAATTAATTCTCAAGTTTAATTTTATTTTAATATCTTATATTTATTGATTTAGTTTTCAGAATGTGTTAAGTAGGGGTTCTTAAGTGTTTTCATACTGATTTAAGGATTCTTATTGATTTTAAGGTTCTCAAAATGTCATAGGGTAAGGAAAACAATTAAAATATGGGAAGGTATCGTTATTCGACTGATTTGAAGATGCTGATTTAGAATGATTAGAGCTTAATCAAGTGGAAACCTTTAGTCCTTTTGGGCTTAATTTGGCAGTGCACTAGACTTTGAAAAGTAGAAAACTTCTTTTAGGGTCATTTTTGAGAATTAATATTACATTTAGGGGTTTTATAAGTGAAAAAAAAAACAAGCTACCACCACTAGCACGCGAGCTGCTTGCAGCTCGCGCAGCACGCAACAACTAGTCTAAATATATAAAACTCAAAGGTGACTGACTGACATAGTGATCTATCAACGCACAGCCCAAACCACTGGACGGATCGGGCTGAAATTTGGCATGCAGGTAGATGTTATGACGTAGGCATCCGCTAAGAAAGGATTTTGATCAATTCTACCCCCAAGGGGATAAAATAGGGGATGAAAGTTTGTATGAAACTTGGTCAATTTTAAACCGATCAGGCTGAGACTTTGCTTGCATAAAGCTAATATGACGTAGGCATCCCCTAAGAAAGGGTTTTGATAAATTCCACCCCTTAGGGGATAAAATAGGGGATGAAAGTTTGTATAAATCTTCTTAGATTTTCGACGCACAGCCCAAACCACTGGACGGATCGGGCTGAAATTTGGCATGCAGATAGATGTTATGACGTAGGCATCCGCTAAGAAAGGATTTTGATCAATTCTACCCCCAAGGGAATAAAATAGGGGATGGAAGTTTATATGAAAGTCCGTCAGTTTTAAAGTTAGGATCTTCTAATTTTGTGTGTAGGCTGACGATTAAAAATTAATTTATACGTGTTTCAGCGTTTTTGATAATTCCAACCCGAAGGCTTAAAAAGGGGATGAAATTGTGTGTGAAAAATCTTTAATTTTCGACGTAAAAAGTACAAAATTTGTTATCTGGGCTTATGATTGGAAGCTAACGCAACGGCTTTATTAGAATTTCAACCCTTGAGGGGTGAAAAAAGACCATCATTTTGTTTTTAATTAAAGTATTTATTTTTGAGTTACTAAATAGTATCAAAGTTAGTAAGTCGTTGGTTTTTTTTTTATTTCAACCCACAAAGGGAAAAGGGGATGAAGTTTTGCATTGTATTTGTTCATTCGTTCACCAATAACGGCAGCAGGAGAGACCTTTTGCAGCAGTGCAAGTTAATAGTATAGGCCGTACACAAGTTAATAGTACAGGTAGGTACCAATCGTATGGACGCGCACACGTGACTTCGCGGCTGGCAGTACTTACCGTTTTGTAGGGACCTAGGTAAGCCGAAGATTATGGAGTTACGGCAGGGGCAGAAAAAGAAAGTATGTATAGTAGAGCAAGATAGAATGAGTAATTGTCGATGTCGTATTTGATACCAACTAGATTTTTTTATTTTGATGTTTTCTGTTTTTAGGTAGATTTCCTTTTTTTTTTAAAAAAAAAATCTACCTATTGGTCTCTCACTTACGGAGATTTATATGTATACGTATGTTTAAGGGTGACAAGCAAAATTTAGCCACACTCTACAGGTCGCAATTATGAACCGAGTGCTTTCAAACTTGGCCAAAAAATCGAAAAGGTCAAAACTTAGGCTATGTTCGTGAATGGGCGGAATTCGTCCATGGGGGGCGGTGGGGGGCGGTTTTTCTAAAATCAGTTTTTTGGCCATAACTTTATTATCCTATGATGAAAAATTTTTGTACCGTTTTTCATTTTTATCATTCTGAGTAAAAGTACGGACAACTTTAAAATAAAACTTTTTTGATGCAACCCCTAAATTAGGGAGGGGGTTGAAATTTCCAAAATTTTTGCGAAAAAATATCATATCTCCGAAACAGTAAACATTTTGAAAATTGTTTACTCTACAGTTGTTACCTTTGAAGTTTAGCTATAAAACTTAGTTTTCGAAATAAAAAAACATAACTAAAAATTTGAGGGCGTTTCCATGCTAAACTCTTATGAGAGGATTTAAAAAGGGTAAATTTCCATTACAGGACAACGATTTTGAAATCATATTTTTATTTGTAGATTGTACACATAAGTACAACTCTTTATACAAATTTTCAATAGTCGGACGCTCCAGCACCTTCTCCGAAATCTACCTCCTCCTGCGGCTTGCCGGAGGGATTTTTTTCTAACTCTTCTGATCTTACTTTTGATGAATGAAGATAAACGAATATTTTTGGATTTTTCATCATGGTGTCGTTTCCGTGGTTTTTGGTGTCGCTGATAATGAAAATCAGTTCAAAATTAACATGGTAAAAAAAGTTAACAGAAGCAAAAAAAAAACAGTTCTCTATTTTTTTCTTAGGCTTCCCCTGACACTATTTTCACCCTTCGCTGTTAGGTAGAGGTGTATCTAATCCTACACCCACATTTCGCACATTTAGCTTATTTCCATCAACCGGGCACAAAAATACAATAACACTTTGCCCGTCCCGGAAATCGAACCCAGGATCTCATGCTCAGTAGCGCTTGCGACAACTTGACCAACGATGCAGTCTCACACATGACCCATCAATATTTTCACGCGAACGAAGTCGCGGGCAACAGCTAGTTCTATAGCATATTTGAATAGGATGAACCCAACCTCCCGATATAATAGTCCACTATAACTACGTCATTTTCGGATATAAATCATCAATCATAATTACGTCAAATTGGTATGACACCTACCTGTATAACACCTATTGATTAAAAACTTTGAAAACACGTTGTCCCAATCTCAGGATTATTTTAAAAAACGCATTTTATTCTTCGATAACTAAGTACCATTTCAAATAAGCCGAACCATAAATATTTAGTACATAAATTACAATTATCGTAATATTAATTAGCGAGGCAAGTGAAAACGTTCAGACGCTAGGTTACCAGGAGGTCATAAATCAGAAGATTATGTCTTTATTATGTTAATGTTATATTGTGGAAATTTATCAATTAGCAAGCTGAGGCGGGCTGCGGCTGGATTACTGTAAGAACTTGATTTAGTGCTTGTGAATGAATTATTGGTGCCAATGATTGAAATGTTAAAGTTTCAAATTGATTTAAGTTTATTGGAATTTCTTACCTTATTTCTTTATAACACGCCCACGTTTTTATCAGATTACATCGAACCAACTGGTTGTCGTACGCCCTAACGCCACTAATCATAAGCTGATCATATCAGACAGAACACTTTATAGCAACCACTCTCAATCTTATTAGCTCTCATTCTGTTGCTATCGTCTACGACTGCTAGTATATCACGCAATTAGGTTACTTCCACGTCTCTGTGATTAAATTATACTCATTACCACTACATTGCTATGTGATTTATGGATATTGAAGGTAATTCCACGCTTATTAAATCATAAACTCCGACTAGAAAGCGTCTAATTTCCCGACAAACTTGAAACGTAGTTGAATTCCTTCACAGTGCGTTGATGTCACATTAAATTACGTGACCCCTATAACTGACGTCGTAAGTAAAGAAGCGGTATCTCAAAAATCCAAAATTCTGTTTTAAATTAATTTGACAAATCTCGCATCAGATGGACTTTACAAAACAAACTGTACGATCATTGGAACACAAAACAAAAGTAAAACATATAAATCTCATTTTATACAGATTTAAAGAAATTCATTTCACAATATAATCCTTTTTTTTTTTTTTTTGGGATGGGAAATCATCAAATGACTTCTCCCACTCTGGGCGGAGCGGGAGGGAGTGTCAGACTCTTACTGACTAAAACCCATCCATGTTCCTTCCTCGCCCTTTACGTTCCGGGGCCGCGGTATCTCTTTCGAACAGTCCCGCAACCCCGGCAGGCTTCGGCCCTTGCGGGCCCCTCTCTCCACAATATAATCCTTGAGCAAAGATTTCTTGAGTTACCGCTATTTAGCTTTTGGTGGCAAGAATAATTCTAATACAATATCACTGTTCTGACGTTAATACTGCATTTAAGAAATTTATAATTAGACGATAAATAAGCTTTCTTATTTAATAAGTGTTACAGGGCTGCGCGGGCGCCGATGTCGTCATAAACGTCAGGTAACAGCCCGAGAGCGATGATAGCGCCCGCTATCGGTCGAGCTCGGAATTAAAAGGTAGTTACAACTGTGTTTTACAGTTAGATAAAATATAATGAAGCGGTAAAGCTTGTAATGAGGTAATATAAAATGTTATGTGATAGTGTTTTTAATGATTTTTTTTACACCTACATTTGAATAATGTGTTCGTCTGTTTGTAAGTCAATCTGTATTTTAGAATACATTTTTTTGACCCAACTACATTTATGTAGGTAAAATCACAGCTTTATTTCCCAGAAGGGCTAGGCAGATGTGTACCTATCATGTGTCAGTTATAAGTTTATAACATATCAACTATCTCGACAGTTACATAGAAACACATCTTTGTAGTCTAGTATCATAGAGGTTCAGTTACTTTGAGCCTCTATTTCTGTAATAAGGATCTAATTCTAGGTACTGGAACTACCAAGCTACAAGTAAACTTTGGTTCTGTGAAGCTGATATTGCTTCAAGGAAACTGATCATTTAATACCTTGAAAACTTTTATGAATACTTAATTGAGATAACCTTTCCACAACAGAGTAAAATTAAGTGATCCTTTTATAATGTCTCCAAGTGACTCCAGGTATTTCACTAGTATAGTAAGACATAATAAAGGTGCCATCACCCATGAATGTTAAACCATTTATGGTAATCACAGTAAAGACATAAAAACTCTATGGTCGATAGTTTCGGAAAGCGTTGATTGTAAACCTCGTCTATGGTATGCCCGAATGGCGGCTGATCGTGAGGAAATGTTCGAAATTGTGAATAAATAACAATAGAATTTGTTTAAATATAATATTTATCGTAAAAGAAAGAGGGATAGGTATGAATATTGAGCGTCAAATAATTTGCGTATGGCTTTCAGTGGTTCAAGACCACCTCAATAGGTAGTTAAAAGAAAACTTGAAATGTAAAGATTGAGCGCTTGTTGGATTCACACGGATTCTTCTCAGTTATGCGCCTTGTGCCTTGCGCCTTGTGCCTTGCGCCTTGTACCTTGCGCCTTGTGCCTTGCGCCTTGTGGTCGGGAGAACCTTTTATTTCCCTATCTTGTGGGATTCAATGAATAATAGACCATCCTCGGACATTTTTGGAGCGATCCAGGATAAAACACGTCCGTCAAGTTTATACTGGAAATCAGACCAGGCTGCTGAGATATTCTTGCTGGAAAGACTTAATAACACCTGGGACCCAACCCAAAGACCTGGGTAGTTTATTTTTAAATATTCTGCGGTAGCCTGCGGTCATCATCATCTGCCAAGCCTCTTCCCAACTATGCTGGGGTCGGCTTCCAGTCTAAACGGATGCAGTCGAACACCTGTATTTTACATAGAGCGAATGTCTATCTGATCTCCACAACCCGGTTAATACTGGATAATAATAATATGGGACTTTTTGGGCCACTGACTACCTGTCACGACTGTCAATAATCACAAGAAAAATGACAGCCAACAGCTTAACGTGCTTTCCGAGGCACGGAGGAGATTCGGTATGTAAGGGTGGTCACCCATCCACAGACCAACCTAGGCAAGTACGACTTAACCTAAAGACCGACCCGAGTGGCTGTTATTATTTTGCCACGACCCTGCGGTAAATATCGAAATATCCTTTTTTACCGACATCGTATTATAGATGTTTCAAAAGCGCTCTGAAAACCATTTTACTTGTAAACCAATAAAATTCTCTTCAGGAGGAATAAAGTTGAACATAATGCCCGTCCTACGTATTCAGACCCACGTTAAAATGTTCGTATACTTGTAAAAACTATAATTTTACAACAGTTTCGAGTTCGCACACATATTCTACCTCATTTTCTTAATATTTCCCTCGCTCGTCGAGGAAAATTTAAAATTGTACAACTTCCTTATCCGCAATGGCGCAAAGGGAGCGGCACTTTATGAAAACTATCTTTATAACACCCATTTGACATCTTAGTGTCGGAGTCTCTATCTCTAAATAATTTTGAACGACTTCAGGTTCGGTTATGTGCGGACAGGTTGCAACCGACCGCAGAAAACGGACACTGACTAATACTTCAGTACATTATCTGCCAGATTCCGGTGTCCACAATTTGTGAAAACTCAGGAACGCTTACACTACAAATAATGGTGTCTTATGTAGTAAGTAAATGTTCAAGTCTTATTTTAACGTTTAATATCTCTTCCTTTTCAAATAAAACATGATCTTAAAATAAGAAATAACAGTTTTATTTAGAAGTCTTCCATTTTATAAAGAAGTGTCAGTAGCAAAGAGGTCGGTCGTGAACTCGCCGTAATCTTTTCCTTTCTTTTCAATTATTTTCCTTTATGAAAAGTTTTTATTGTGGAGCCGAGAGGACTAGGAAATAAGTTGTTGAATGCAGTGGAAGTTGATAAGCGGGACCGGTCGCTAAATGAGCTTAATTTGTTAAAGTCACGCGGAAGATAAACTCGTTTCGCTAATAGAACTTTGTCCAAGTATCGAGTGTCGTTACTAGCTTCGTGGATCAATAGGTTGATTGGAAATTAGAATATTTTGAACTTAGGAAAGGATGAAGTTACATTTAAGTACCACCTAGGCAATCTTTACACAGCTTTGACAAACAAAAAACATACACTGCTGGTCAAATCACTCGCCGACTTAAAGAATGTTGTTGGATTCATAATTACATTCTGAATAGTAGAACGACAGGTTTGTGAACAAAATGTCTGGGCTGAATTTTTATGCCTAATTCTGCTAGATCTCCTTTGTTATTGTTGCTGTAAGGCCATCATTTTACAATTACAAAAATCATGGCAGATAACCTAACACCTGTAAGTATCTCAATCTACGATAAATTAAATTAGCATAGTCTTGTGGAATGTATCACATATTTATAACACAAATGTTACCTGCACAGTGTACACTTGTACAGGTCGGGTGACGTGGGAGATGTACAATACCACATGTCATCAGTAACTGAGAAATATGTTCAGGTCAACCTTATTAAATTGTGAAAAATGGCACGATTAACCTTTCGGTTGAAGCCATTTAACATATTTGTAATTTAAATAGAAAATGTGTTATACCAATGTCACTGAAATTAAAGACTTTAGATGTTTGTTTGTCTCTCCAAGTTAATTTATAATTCTTTTTACACACTGAAAGGGAAACAGTAACTACTACTAGTAGTAATAGTGGTCGTTAGCACTAAGTACTACAGAACTGCAGGGTTTGGGTTTGATTTCCATTTGGGACTTAGTGTTATTGGGTTTTGCTATCAGGAAGTTCTCAGCAGCACTCTAAAGTATTATATCGTATCCAAATGATTGCAATGGGCTTAAATATAAATAGTGAAATGTAGCTGTACTCTTCTGCCTAACCCTTTAGAGAAACAGGCGTGATGATGTATTGTTGATTCTAATACTAAACAGGCGTATTTAATATTATTTTCTCACTGACAAAATTTTCAGTCCTCGGGGGCTCAACCTAAATTAGTTTCGCAAAAGCGTGTTCTCAAAGCCTATCACCTTCCCCCACAAGCTGTTGTACAACCTGCGTTACTGTAATAGGGCGCGCCTATTAGCCTCCCAGCTGCCCCATTAGCATGCTCGCATATCGATGCTAACGAGCCCTTGGCCGCCACTCATGCGCACAAATTATACGAGCGCCAATAACGAACACGCGGTAAAGCCTAAATGATGGAAATATGTTTGTATAGTAGCGGGGTTAAAGTTCGGTTGTAATAAAAAATATACGGTATTCGTTTTATTTGATTACATTTTGTTACCGTGGAACGTAGACCAGACTGATCAAACTGACTGATTTGGACAGAAGTGTGAAAGAACACAGAGCTATATCTTCTAAATTAACCTTCTGTTAAAAAGGACCCTACTTTTTCAGAATTTTCCTGCTCTTTGGGTTCCGTACACGTTAGTGTAAGCATCGTTTTTTAACGATAAGAAATATACAACTGACATAGCTCATTCCTGCTGCGTTAAAAATCGCAGGGTGGCATTTTAGACGCTCAGCGCTAGACAGAGCGTCGAGAATGTAGTGCGCCATAAAAACGTTTCATTAAATATCTAGACTAGATAATCCAGCGAAGTCAGGTCATCAGGCTAACTCAGCTACCACCCACATCCACGTCACCCACACTGACCGCGCGGACTTTCGCAGACGAATGAAGGATCAAACTTAATAGCCGCTCTCAAACTACCCGCCGGTTTATTGTGACTGTACCCCGCACCCCGCCATCACGTTTCATGAACCAAACTTAGCTCTAAGAGCTCCCATTAAGGTCGTAATTTGTTCGATCGCGAGGTTTTGAGGGAAGCTATACAAATTGATCCCATCACCGAAGGATTCAGTTTAAGGAACGCTCGTACGATACACGGTTTGTAGGAAATCACACTATTTATATGAGCATTACGTTAATAGCAGGCTTTGTAGTACTATCGGTTGTTTGAAATAGACGCCATTTTGAAATAAAGCGGTACAAGGAACCGAGGAAATGAGATTGAGGGTTCAGATAAAATAGGCCGTTTTTCAACAATTTGTTCGGGTGAAAGCTTTGATGCGAATAGTTTAGTTAACAGTTACTAGGGCGAGGTGAGATATTCAGTATAAACTGTTTATTTGACAATCAAGCCTTTTGTATTCCACCAATTGACACGGTGATATTATTCATTGGTTGTTAGTCAGATTATCTATCAACTATCAACAGTAGGTTATTTTAATTTATAATTAAAAGGTTAAAATGGTTAAAAGTCAAGTCTCCACGCTATATGTGCCAAAAAAGAGACGCCCAGAAAGTGGTGGCGAGATGACCTGGACGCGCGCTGTGATGACTGATTCGAGGTGGCACGCGAAAAGAGTAGCACCCTGGAAAGAGATGGTGGAGGCCTTCGCCTAACAGTATTGAACATTAATGGCTTATTAAAATACAAAGAAAGAGTTATTAAACAACTAGCCATATAACACTGCGAGCTCCTCAAAGCTACAAAATAGTAATAAACCGGCATTTTGGCTAGAGCTACAACGTTTTTCCGGCATCTATAAACACTGGCGGGTCTACCGCCGAAGATAAAAAGTGCGGCCGCACGTTAGTGGACAATAAACCAGCATACGTTTACTGCGTGAATAAACGCAAAACCAGGTTTTGATAGGCAGTAGGTACACGAGCGGAAACAGTGTGGCTAAGGAACGCTCCAAGAGTTGAGCAGCTTTCATTTTGTCCTTTCAAATATATTGAAATCATCTGCCTAGTCTTACTAGCCTTTTCCCAACTTGGTTGGGGTCGGCTTCCATTCTAACCGGATGCAGCTGAATACCAGTATTTTGCATGGAGCGACAGCCTATCTGACCTCCACTACCCGTTTAGTACTGGATAATACGATACCCTTTGGTAAACTGGTCAAACTTTTTGAGCCACTGAGTACTACTTGTAGTAACGACTGTCAAAGATCTACAAATGACAGCCGGGACCAACTCATGCTTAACGGGGTTTCAGGAAACTCAGTATGTAAGGAGTGATCACCTATCCACAGACCAACCAACCTAGTCAAGTACGATTTAACCTAAAGATCGACCCAAGCGGCTGTTGTTATTTAGCCACGAGCTCTTCCCCTGTCCCTGTCAAATATATTGAATCTAAATACAAATATATTGAATCTAAATACAAATATATTGAATCTAAATACAAATTTATTGAATCTAAATACAAATATATTGAATCTAAATACAAATTTATATTGAATCTAAATACAAATCATAGCCTAGAACAACTTGATACTCTACTTTGTAGTATTTTGTAAAGTTGCTAGTTTTTCTTCTATTATACCTGCGCGGGATACAACATTATCGAACTCCACACAGTTCCACTTTTACCCTATGTGATGTTACTTCTATTGCAAGAGGAAATTTACGTGTGTTTGTGTATTCGAACTCTTACAACATTTATCACCTAAGTAGTCACCATGTGTATACCTTACTTTTGTCACCTACCATTAGTCGTCCTATGAACGCAGCCTAACCAGGCTCACAGTACACATTGATGTTCGTGGCCGGGCGCGTGCCAAACTGCCGCCGTGTACCGCGGATAGCACGCCATTACCGACGCCTTGTTTATGGGGACGCAATTATCATGCGAATTTGGCGATCTCCTCGAGTTTATGGGCGCCTGGTAGTCTCTCAGTTAAAGGTTATGATTTCATGATATCATTGCGTGTTAGCTGTGCCTAGAGGTATAGCAAGTTGTTGTTTGGATTACATTCCAAATATGGATTCACAACTTCTCCTTACGAGGTTTATCAGAAGCTACAGAACGCCACCAGCAGCGATTCTTATATACTCCTTTTGTTCAATCCATATAATTTGACGACCCGAATGGCGTAGTGGTAGTGACGCTGCCTTCAGCCTTACGTTCTTAGGGTCCTGGGTTCGAATCCCGGTAGGAGCATATGTTTGTGTGATGAGTATGGACATTTGTTTCCGAGTCATGGATGTTTATATGTATAATAAGTAAGTATTTATAAACAAAAAAGTATATATGTAGTATATCAACTATCTAGTGTCCACGACACAAGCTTTGCTTAGTGTGGCACTAGGTGGCGCTGTGTGTTAATGTCCAGCAATATTTATTTATTTATTTATTTATCTGGTTTCTCTCACACTGATTCCGAGTACGATGCACCTGAGCTTTCTGCCCGGCTAGCATGGGCAGGGGATAAAATTTTTATCCACCGGTTATTTCCACTGAAAAGGGACAAAATTCAAACAAAAGTGGAAATAACCGGTTAATAAAATTTTTATCCCCTGCCCATGCTAGCCGGGCTGAAGATCATCACCAATAAGGTCAGTGAACCTATGTCATTTTCTAGAATGTCTGCTCCTGGCGTTTCGGCATGGATAAAACATTAACAGAAAACAAAGGCGTAGTAATTATATAATTAAACTCTTAAACCGTAAAATAGCACTTCCGATATACAATCATAATATCTACGCAACAAACAGGATTGACAAAAGAGTTCGGTTTCAATAGCATATTCAAGTGTACATATTATTTAAAAAGTACGCGAATAAAAATAAAAGATTATTCAAAACGTGCTCTATCACAAAATAACACATTTTTTATGATTTACTGAAAATGAGACGTGATCCGAGCGGAACCTAAATAAATTGCTCTGAATTTGACCAAAAACGATTCCGTAATAAAGTGACCAAGTACACAGTTATTAACTTAACTATGTTTTCAAACCCTGTAATTTACTCACACGTTTAAAATAACAAGTTCAAAGAACTCACCCCTAAACTTCAATTTGGACAAACGGCTACAAATCAACTTTTTATGAATACACTCCACCAAAAACACATAAAAAATAATTGAGCATGAGCATAATTTTGATTCAGTCAAACGCCTAATACCAATTACGTATTCCGAGAACGAGCCATTCGATTTGTAACAACACAAACATCGATTCTATTGTATTCGAATTATTATCTGTTCAACAATCGATTGATAAGGATCGCGATGGCGATCGTGTGACATCTCGATTGGATGCGGGTGTTACGGGACTTATCTACATGAATTTATTTACGGCTGTTCCGATACCAGATAATCGGTCCAGTGACGTGAAAGGCAGTGAATCAATACGGTGTAGCTTTTGAAGCAGAAGTGCAACATTCAAAACAGGAAAATTTCATCATAACGTATTACTAGGTAGGTAATTTTCATCTGCATAACCAAACATGCTATCAAAACATAAACAATTTTTGTACTTATTTAACACTGAAACTCATATTTCATATTATTTTTGCGGTTAAAATCAGTGCTGTCACACGAACAAAAATCTCGAAATAATCCTCAAAGTTTGTTGTATTACGAAGTTTGAGTAGTCTGTTCAGTGTCGCGTAGTTTACGAGCATAAGCGACTCACTTATGCAAAGTAGACGATTCCAGCTTTACTGAGCTGACAAATGAAATAGGAACAAAGCAACGACGCGAGAACACGTCTTATATTTTGTGAGATTTCTTCGGTATAAAGTAACAATACTTATGCAAATACCATCTATGATTTCTAGACATTATAGATACTTCTTGAAGGTTACGTTCATGAATGTCAACAAATTGACTCACTGATTACATCACAACGTGTCTTTGTCTCGTTAGTCCCCAATTCGTCTCTGATCGTAATTCGGTTACAATTGATATCGGAAGCTGGTTAATCTTTTCATCTCGCAGCTGGTTTATTAGCTCTTTTTAGTGGCACATGGTTAATTGATTGACAATCGCGTGGTTTTCGATTGATTGGGCCCCCGCACGTGTGGCGCGGTGGGAGATAATTGCGGGCATAATGTTGCATGTGGGTACTCGTGAATATCATTTGTGCTGTGGTAATAATTCGTCAATGATAATAGAATAGAATCCATGTTATAGATTTCAGTATTTAGTTTAGGATTTTGTAATGTTTTGTCCTCTTACAAATTGTCAACATGGATCAGATAACATTACCTGTAATCCCCGAAGTTTAAAGTAGAGGTGCTTACTACACCCACCTACATCCAGTCCCATATAAAAGCGGAGCAAGCCCATTGCTGTCAGTCGAGCACAAACCCTAACTGAATCCAATAACAATTAGCCTGGCCTGAGAGTGGAACCCAGGACCTTATGCTCAGTATTGCTTCCGATTGACCACCGAAGCAAAAGATTAAACATTCTCATGTTTGCTAAGGTTGTTAGTATCATCATAATTTATCAACTTTTCTAATCTATTTTTATCTTTACCCAGCTAACTCTAAACGTGTTCCTATATTGTTCACCTGTCTTCTGTCAGATCTCATCAAGACCGGAATTCATTGTTATGTATTATTTTGGGAGCCAGTCGCCTTCTACTGCTTCTGCTTTGCAAATTCTTACTTTTGTGCTAAGCTCCTTTCACTGAGGCTTTCACACAGAGTACCAAGTGTACCAACACATTACACTAGATAACACATTGGTATGCAATATTTGTAGTTAGATTCATTCATTTTGTGTATAAGTTAAGTTACTAACTCAAATATTTTTATTAGTAAGATTCTTGATAAAATATAACGATGTTTGCTGTTTCAATTCCAGATATTTATGTAACTGAATGATATAAATATTTAAACATATTCCGTATTATGTTTATTCAGGAAATCGCTGCCTAGCCAAATAATAATGTTAAGTATACAAATCAAACATTTCAGCGGATGTAAACCTACGCTCTCCTAACTACACAACCAGATTAATTTAATTTTGAACTAATTGATGTGTAAGTCCTTCAATTAGTGGACAAACATCTAACATTGTCAACATTCCTCAGCCGTAGAGCAGACAAAGACGAACCAAAACAAAGAGTCATCAACTGTCAATGATTCACCTTCAAATAAATAAATCTTAATAAATAACAATCAGTTCTGACCAGACACAATTATATAACAATGTTAACAATCGGAACGGAACAAGGAGGTACGATATCTGCGATCGAGTGCGTCAACAGCGCGGGAACAGTCGCAGTCGCGCTGCGTGCCGTATCGTCACCGAGCATCGCTCGTCTGACCCCACATTAGATTGCTCTGTTCGGTACATTCCATTACCAACTACGTACATATTTGACTACGTTATATTGTTATTAATTCTTGATATGAGCTTTGTTCAAATATTGCTCGTATTAAAACGAATTTAGTATCGTTCGGGTACATCGCCTACCGTGCCGCTGTGGTTTGTTCGTTCGTAATTTATTTATTTATTTATTTATTTATTATTGTGTTATTTGAAATGTACAGTTTCCCTCACGATGTTTTCCTTTTAAACTTGGAGAGTTTGCTCTCGGTTATTCGAGTGACTTTCGACTTGAGTGTCTCTAGAATGTTTTTGTATGAGATTATCTATCGTCCTCATCGCATTGTCTTCTTCGCTCATTGTCGTGTTCCAATTTGCGAGACCAGTTCGTGATTTTTGTGTATTAATATGTAAAACATTATAATACAGACAAGAGTCCAACAGATTTACAATACAATACAGATTTATGATTCGAGATTGAATAGATAAACGATTGCAGATAAGATCCGACCAGCAATAAATTTGCCACTTGCAAAACACGAACTGTGCTGTTTTAGAGCACGCTTCCCGTTTAACAATTGTGTTTGGAGAAAAAATATGCAGAAACGGTGATATTAATCAAAAGTGCCTCAAGCTTTGTCCGATGGTGATAAATTGTGACGTTGAAGTATAAAGTACCAGTCAGCAGGCAATGTGTTGACGCTTCAGATGTGTTGAAACCACAAAATGTTAAACGTAGCGTTTGGCCGCGGCTTCGCCCACGAGGTGGATATTCGGAAATTGTCCTATGAGAATGTATTACCGAAATAAAAGCAATCTTTGTCCTAGCCCAGGATATGACTCTGTGTCGTTACTCGTTCAGTTGTTACGACATATAAAGTTACTTTCGGATAAATATAATGTTAGAGATGAGTACTAATGTGCTGAACTACCGAACTTATATATACCAATAAGTAGTACCAGTCGATGAACTGTATACATGTAGCTGCTGCATTATAAGAGGGTTTGTTAATAACGAGACCAAAAATAGACAACATCTATAAAAACATCACAAAAAAATCAAAAAATAAAAGTGCTTAGTTCATTTTCCGCTTTCCAGGAAAAAAATTATCACGTCCCGTAGGTCAAAAATAAAAGTTACTTTTCATGCAAAAAATCATGTAATCACAAACGGAGAGTTCCCCGTACTGAAAACTTGTCACAGCTTCAGTACAAAGGTCCCCCAGGACAGTCGCGGCTTTACAAGAAGTACACTCGGCTCATTTTCAGTTGTAACTTTCATTATTTTACGTTTCAAGTAAATGTTAATTTGTTCAACATCTTGTGTTACGCCGCCTGCGACTATCCATTTGGATTTCTTTTGTTTTTCCATTTTAACCCCCGACGCAAAAACGATGGGGTGTTATAAGTTTGACGTGTCTGTGTGTGTGTGTGTGTGTGTGTGGACGGATGAACCGATTTGGATTTTGTTTGAAAGGTGAATTAGTCGGGAGGGTTCTTAGCTATGTTTGATAAAAATCGGTCCAAGATGGCCGCCGCCACAAAATGGCGGATAACATATTTATTCAACAACTCCCTCTATATGGGTATCAAATGAAAAGGCTTGACTAGAAAAATACCCTAACACTATGATAAATTAAAAATCCAAGATGGCCGCCGTCACAAAATGGCGAATTAACGATTTATCTATTTAACTTTTTAGTAGCGTGTCGGGGTTTTTTTTTAATTTTAATTTTTTTTTATTTTATTTGTTCCAAAAGAAATTGTTTGTGTGTTACAATAAAAGTTACATCTTTGTTTTCGAAATGTCAACAAGAATATTGTTATTGCCGTCAACGCTGACTTTATAGGAAATAAGTTAGTTTTGAACGTATAAATATTAATTCTTATAAAACAAATATGAAATCCCTTTCAATGTCCCTGAATAACTAATTAACTTCAATTAAAACCATTCACAAGCTATTTATTTCCACAAGAGGGTAGTAATTCTGATCCAATGCCGCGTGATGACTAAGTGACAGTAGACAAAGTGTGCTTTTGCAGTAAAAGTTTTTAATTTCAGTAATAGATCATTGAGCTTTCAACACGGTTTTGTAATAAATTAAAACATCCGTGATGTGATGTTGGTACGCCTCAAAATATCATAGTGCCTTTCAAGCCACGCATCAAAATATCATTTTCGGCCAACCCTTACCAAGTTAGATATTGGAATAAAGGGACTACTTCCACCGCTGCTACTAGCACGCTATTAAGTGGGGTGTATGTTTGTTGTAATGTAGATTCCAAGACAAACGTCTCTATCCCCGTGTTTGCTCGCCGCCATTGTTTCCTTTTGTTTGACGAGGGATGGGTGAAGCCATCGGTTATCTAATGTACAGAGTTTGGGTAATCGAAGGGAACTTACAAGTTTTTGTTTGTTAGTGTTGTTTGGAGTGGTGACTATTAACTTTGGTTTAGTTTAGATTTGTCTTGGGTGTGAAATGATACACAGGATATGTCTACACAACTTTAGATCTAGGCCTACCTTGTCGGTACAGCAATCCCCACTCTAGTTGAGTTACTTTATCCGATAAAATTCTTCCACTGCCGCCCAACACAGGTTACGTTTGTCTTCTCTTTCAGCTCTTTCGTTTCGTACTTTTTTCCGTCTTTCTTTTTTTGTCTAGTTTTCCTAATATTAGAATAGTAGACAGTGGTAATGAACTCACCATCTGTCATCATTCCCTTGCCCTTATCCTAATTCCTTTGGGGTTGACGCATCATGTCTACGTCTTCCTTACTTTACTCTTTTTACTTTCTGTCTTTTTTTACTACGAGTCATCTCATTACATATTTCTTATCTTGCCATATCATTCTTAACATAGTCCATTGTTTATTTGGTCTTCTTCTACTATATGTGTAAGAAAAGAATATCATAATAATTATGAATGTAATTTTTAACAAGCTGCGATAAAACTTTTTGCACACTTCTGACTAGTTAGCTCGCTACGCGTGATATGCGCCATTCAAATACGCGTGTCACGCTTTGTCCTCAAACCTAATAAACCCTAAGTCTACCATGTTCTATTGATATTAATTTATAAGTTTGGCTGTGTATCTTTTTGCACTCTGATTTCAATAAATCTATGGCCCGTCGTGTTCGAAGTATTAGCTTACAAAAACTACTAACGAGACGAATGACATAGCAGAATTTTAGAAATCAAAAAAAGGCTTATAATGTGATTGAATAAAAGACTCAATTCATAACAAGTTGTTATTATGTATGTAGAAAATGAAATAACTATCATAATTATTTGAAGAATTATCCAGGGTTTCCTCCTTTATTTGCTGGCCATTTATCTCCAAAATAGACATAATTTATGATCCTGTAGGTCGCATAATATGTTGGTCACGAAGCGAACAGAATTCCAATCGGTTTATTTGGACAGTTCGTTTTAAAGCTCAGGCTGAACTCAAATAACATGCTTCGTTTGTTATTGTTTACGTTACGTGATCGGATAGTTTCATACCATTGAACTTTGTGTTTCTGAAATTAAATAAAAATACCATATTTGGCAAACATTTCGCATATAACAGTTCGACTGAACTAACTTATATCTGTATAGATAGACTGACCCAGAAAAAGGAACTCAAAATAAATAAAAGAAATGAACCCACTATACAATTCTTCTGCTGCCATACTAATCTAACTTTATTGCTGCTTCCTTCACTAAATTTCGGTTTATCGTAAAGCCAACAAATAACGCGAAACCGTACACATTTAAACTTCAATGTAATATCATCAATTCTGAACGCACATTCAACAAATTACAGGCACTGAGAACGCTGAGCCTACAATTTAGTGCGCCAGCTGGCAGCCGCTAGCCGGCGCAATACCAATACCGACGAGTGCGCCCCGACTACGTGCTGAAAGAACTTCAGTCCAGCGATATACTTGCCACCAACATAATCCCCGGGATTTAATACCGACCTTTATTTGGCTACCGGCAAATGTGTTTGCATAGGCTATCAATTTTACAAACTCGCCTCAATCACACTGCTTGTTCTATTAAAGTTACCTTTCCTATTATTTTATACTGTGATCCGCTTGAAGTCGAGCAGTGTGAACGCGTCGCTCGCAATTCGCATACAATTTCCCCCGCATTAGGGTCCGGGATGGTGGATGGTGGATGGCGGATGGCGGATGGGTCATACGCAAACATTTGCCCAAACATTACTCGCTGCCTTCAGGACCGACTCCGCTGAATTATTGAGACGTCCCGTTTTAACACCAGATGCTATTTAGATGTTCTCATGTTTATTAGTTTGTCCCTCGTAATTTGTCATAGAGCCGTTGATGGCTGTAATTTAGGGCATCCCATGAAGCGATGATACAATAATGTTTGGGAAGTTTGTCGACCAAATGTGCTTTCGGAAGCATTCATCTTCCCGAATATTGCGTAAGCATTTGTAATCTTAAGTTCCACAACAATGAGTTTTCGGAGCTAAATCAAAGTTACACGAACTATTACTTCTGAATTGTAACCGTAAGAAATCACGGACAAAAGGTCGCGTAAAGTTTTATTATAAGTATCGATTGCTGATCCGACATCAGTCGGTTAAAGAATGGTTCCGCAGCCGTCGCTATCATGAATGAGTCTGCTTGATAAGGGAAATACCTGTAGAAATCAAACGGTAGAAAATAAATGTTGTCGACGCGAACGATGGCGGGTGGAGCAGGGAATCGTTCGGTGAGTCGGTAAGGGCTGCGGGAGCGGATTTGTCGCTCTGCTACGACATTTGTTACTTCGCTACCTTCGCTACTTTATTTGTCATTGTCACGTTGTACGGTTTCTTTGCTTCGTCAGTTTTTCTTACCGTTTCTTTTTTCTTTATTTCTTTTAGAGCTTTGTAGATTACATTCCATATGTTACTTGACACGAAAGTCATGTGTTCTTGCCTTTGAGCACAATATAAACTCAAACTTACTCACTTTATTTAGCTTATTTCACTTGTTTCGATTTTGTAACATTGTAGGAATGCAACTATTTCTTACAAATGATTACTAAACTCGCATATTATTATTGCCTACTAATGACTGACTTACGTAACTTTTGTACGTCTGTAAATCAAACTGGAGATATCGCTTTACGTGTAGTCCTAATCGTCAACAACCATCTAAATGGCTGTTTATTACTGTTTTACTATCACCATTATAACATCAAGATGACCGCAGTACAGATAACTAACCGAGTAATTTTATTGCCACCTTCATTCATGTTCTCGTAATTTAATAAAAACCAAAAATCATTTTATTCAAATTTGTATTTTATTGATTGTAAAATCAGACGCGTTGGACGAGTGCAAGTATTACATAGCGGAGACTCGTTGAAACAAATTGAATTTTTTAAAAGCGCTTTTTGAATAAACAAACCGGGATCAAAGCGAAAAAGAAGATTACTGGGCAAATGAAAGCAATTTATAAAGGCTAGATAAACAGGCTGGTATAAATGAAATAGGGGAGCTGTATCTTTTTACACAGCTCAATGAGTGCGAACAAAGTCCGGGGTGCGTGGCCGACCCGTGCCGTCGCCGCGCCGGACAGCCGCGCCGCGCGCCGCCACCGGACCGTCCGCGTCCCCTTTGCTTTCTTATCTCGATTCATTTTCTCCTCTAATATTTATTGCTCTGCTGTGCACTGGTGTTTACCACTGTTGTGACTTTATGACGTATACACTGGACAATTGCCATGTGATATGACAGAATGAAGATTTTGTGATGCATTGTTGATTAGAAGCTGTTTAATGGATGGTGCAAGTATGATTGATTACGATCAGAGTTATAAACTACTAAACTACTCGTAGAATATTGTCTTCTCATACTAATATTGGGAATTCTTATTTAGAAAGCAGGTTATTTCTCTATTGTTTCTTATAACAGGTCATCTGGTCAAATTCTATAGAATATCGACTAGAAGCAACCATTCAAATTCTAGTTTCTCTCAAGAGACTTAATATTTTATCGAACCTATTAAGTATCTAGCAGTATCATAAAGATGTTACTTCGATAACCATTAAAATACTTACTTGAAACCACCTATTGAAATAATTTATCACAATAATATAATTATCTCCCATCTAAATGTACCAGAGATATTGTTTAATACATCTAAATACTAATCGTTACATCTAAACGTAATAAATTCTCGAGGCAATGAAAGTAAATAAGATTAACTCAAAATAATATCACGACTATAATAAAGGAGACAGTTTACGATCGCAGCGGCTACACAAATCAGTAATAACTCGACTTGATGATAAATTTAAGTAAATGAGTCAACGAAGCGTGGGCTTCAATAAACTCAAGGAATTTCAGGACTTCGCTTCAATCAAACTTGAATCGAGATTGATAAATTGATAAAATAATTCACGTTCAACATGAATTCTGAGTTCTGATGATATTGCTTGCTTCGGTTCGATGATAAATGTTCTGAACGATAATATCTATTGACCAGTATTGAGTGGATGTATGGAATATTTTAAACTCATTCTTGGAATAAAATGAAAAATGAGTGTGACGTTTTATTTAAACTTAGATAACGTTGTGTTTGTTTCGTTATGAATTTTAAAAATGTTGAATCCTGAAGCTGACAAAGTGAGCAAAATGGAGGACAATGCTTACACGGAACTTTTCAAAAGCGCCTGTGGGACTGTTCAGACTTAACCGTCATTTAAGTGCAAAGCAGCACCAGCCATTACGAAGCGGACAGATAGACCTTTTTGAAATCTGTTACCAAAATAAACCTGACGCAATTCTAAAGAGCAAAATCATCAAAACATATACGCGCGTATAAATTCCACAAACGACAACAAGCGACTCAGGAAAATTAAAGGGCGGCCCGCAAATGTCGCGTGCAAGTGTTGACGTGGCCAGCGTGCCCTGAGCCCTCACACATCTCCGCTCGTCCCACGTCAGCTATTAGTGGACGAGCTTAATGAACGACCGGGGCTCTCATTAGACCGGTCGAGGTAAATTTTCTTAACAGCCCAGTTGCCACACGCCACACGGTCCTAAACATACACACCCTTCTGCGGACAGATAATTTGCCCAAAGTTCGGCGGTGTTAAAGTTTCCGCTTGCATAGTTTCTTTATCAGTTTATATCACAGCCCCAAGTTTAGTGTTGACGAGCCGAGGGATGTCGCCGCAACGTTATTGTTGGTTCGATTTATATTGTCCTTGACACCGTCATGCTTACTTTAGCAATTATAGGCGTAGACCCTATTCATAGCACTTTATTTTCTTGTTTTAATATTTAAATTATCAACCCACGCAACAATTCTCACGCAACATAACATTCCCAAAAGGGGTAATCCTCATTTTTTAACTCCATAACAGACGCAGCCGGCTGCTCTGTTTTAGACAAAACCACAGATCGAGATTTGGATAAAGTAAGAGAACAGGCAATCAAGGAAGCCATATAGAGTGATCATTAGAGAGAAACAATGTGTTGTTTGTTGTTTCCCATCACGAGGACCGCGTTAGAAAGCTCGCTCATTGGCGCGTCACCGTCAGTGCGGGCAGTAATAAACACTTGGACGGCTGTGTACCAAGTCCCGCGGTCCGCGGTCACGATCCCGACAACTGCGGGAACTATGCTCGCCGCACTATTTCGGTGGCAAATGCGGGAATCGACACGGGAACGAAGTTACTCTTTATGTTTCACCCGTTCACGTCCCACCTCTCCGCTGAATAATTTTATAGCGTTACTTGTTGTTCGCCGCTTATTTCGTGGGTAGTTCGTAATCTGTTGTGAATTTACACGTTGTTTAGTTTTCAGTGTGTGCCGGACAACTTTAACTTTATGTAAAGTAGGTCCTTTTCTGTAATTAACAAACAAAGTGGTAACAGAAACGCTAACACAAATTAAAGACTAAATAATTTATAATATGTCCTTTTGTTTTACGTTTGCTTAGTGAGCATTACCAACGTTACCTTTCCAGTTACTTTTACAGATTTCATACATAAACATATTTTATGAACCCAATAAACATGATGACCTAATCTGTGCTATCTTATTTCTGATGAAATATGTATCCTACATTCATAAACTGCTCGAGACGTTGCAACTTCAGCATTGCGTCGTGTTGGTCGTTGTGATTTATAGGTGAGCGCTCGTCTGCGGCTCCCCCCGCCCCTCCCCTTCCCCTGCCACCTTATATCTTTATTGTTCTAATCTTCACTGTTTACAAACTATTGTACCATTTTAAAATTATGAACTGCTCAGATAGCACTCCCCTTCCATATCGCCGCCATAAATATCAAGTTTTCTTGATAAATTCCAACTTTATGTTACTTTTTAAGTGTAATGGTTGTTCAGAAGCGGTTTAGCAATGTTCGGGAAATGTCTGCGATATGATCATATGACTGTTGTTCGTGACTTCTAAACACATTACAGTATTGAGGTCAGGACGGCGGTGAAGTGTGACAGTCGAACACTGTTTTTCTCTGTTCCGTGGTCGAACATATAATCACCACTTACAAGAAAACGTGACCAACATCCGCACATACGAGTAGGTAGGTATCCAGTAACAATTTCATATCCAGCATCAGCGGCTGGTATAACTAACAGTGTTCCTAATACTTCACAATTACAATTCGCAAAATCACACTGGTCGAAGTTTGGCCGTAAGGCCGCAAATTGGAGCTCGCCCGCCGCTCGGAGTGATTACATTAGAACATCACGCGTCACCTCGACTCCAATTTGAAGGGTCCAAACTATTTGTCCCAATCGAAACCCATTTGGAATTCAGATGGAATCGAAACGTCTAATTGCTTTCGGTTCAGCTCTTCGCATACTAATCTGTGACTGTGGTCGTCCTCATATACTACGTGTGCCTTCGTCGACTATATTACTTTGCTCATGTTC
Source organism: Xestia ashworthii (assembly GCA_950022955.1). Classification (NCBI taxonomy): domain Eukaryota; kingdom Metazoa; phylum Arthropoda; class Insecta; order Lepidoptera; family Noctuidae; genus Xestia; species Xestia ashworthii. The sequence goes on along the minus strand of OX465556.1, from coordinate 729,758 downwards.
GTGTTTCTGAATCAGTATAGATAGCTGTTTCCACAGAAATACTACTTTATGAATTTGAACTCATTTGTTCTGCGATCCCAATTCGAAAAGCCGGGAAAACTTTAAGCACGAAATATACCTTGAACTTTTCCGATTACGATCTTGTTTCAAATAAATACAAATGAGAGTTTTAATCAGTGTCGCAGAACAAACAAGTAATAACAGTAAATATCGGGCACCGCAGTGCGGGCTGCAATTTTTTCCAAGTTCAATATTTACGAGCTCGAAACATCGGGACTCGGGCCTCGGTATTGGTGTCGCCAACTCGCAAGTAGGTGACCGCTCGCCGACAATTCATAAAGTGGAGGAAGTCGCTCAGTTCACACCCTCACCCCCCCGCCCCTCCACTTCCCCGCTTCTCCCCTTCGCAAGTTTTCCCAATTCCACCACAAACTGTAAATAAAGCAAACGATCCGATAACGTGGCGGCTCCACTTGGCCGCACGGACGAAGGGATATTTCACTTTCGTTTCGGCGATACTAAGCTATTTACATTTCGCGCCACTGCCACTGCCTGCTGCTAATATTTACGCCTTCATTCCACTGAAATTGGAATGGATTTAACAAGGTCACGCCGATTCTGATTGCTTGAAGGAAATTGAATGTTCCTACAAACAATTATAAGAACCCCGGAGAGTACCTACCCGCTACTGATTAATTGACTTGAATTGATTTCGAATTGAGTTAGGAGGAAATGATGGAAATGCGACTTACGGGTGAAAAATCACTGCTTTCGTTCCATTCAGTACCTATATGAAATGAAAATCAAAACAAACTCAAAAGAATTTACTCTATAGTTCATATGACTTTGATGACATGATTCTAGTTTCAAGTTTTCATTTTCCCTATAAAAACAATTTGAAGCAATTCGTATAAATTTTCTGCAGAATAATATTGTTCTTGATTACATACCAAATACCGTAAAATGCTGACTCGAAAAATATAGAGTAAAAATGTTATGTGAACGAAATGAAATTGAGCTAAACTAGAATACGAAACGCTAAAAAGCTCCGTAGAGTTTTGTCCCAAAAGATGTCTAGAATAGGTACGTTGTTTGTGAAGTTGATTTGGCCAACTTAAACTTAGTTTAGTGTAAGTTTTTAGAATTACTATTAAGTACAGCTTAAGAAAACCGTTACCTATTTATAAGTTTTCTTTTAAATATAATAAAAGAGTTTTCAGTCAACTTTGGCGGTTTTCAGTCGAGTTGAGAACCGACATAATTTTAATGTACCTCCGAAGATTTCCCTCGACACTCGTCGACCTCTATAATGATTAGACAAACTTGGAGTTAAACAAGGCTGTTCTATGGACACAGGCGGCTGCGAGGGAGCCATCGTACTGCTCAATTATTCACAAGAGTACGAGATTAAATTAAAAAAATATAAACTGTCAGCGCGAGAGGGTCTTAAACTCAACGTTTGACGAAGTACAAAAGTTTAAATTAAATTTATAGAAGCGGGCGAGCGGAGATGGATGCGCACTCACCCTGCAGTCCCGCAATCCCGCACTGTCCCGCACGCGTCCGGCGCGACACAACGCGCTAAATAACGACAATCTAGTTTTAATTGCAGCTATTTGTCTCCGCTCCGGTGTTGCAGATTGCGTCGCCAATGGACCAATTTTGCATGATCTTAACGTATTAATTGTAGCGTTCACAACAATAGTCTGAATTTTGAATTGATCCACACAATCTTGTAGTCAGTATTAAGATCACGTCTCCTGCACCTCTGTGATCAGCGTTTTAATATTCACAAAGGCGATCTGAGAGCGAGCATTTAAACCACTCGAACGACGCATCAAAAATAATGCCATCATTAAACTTCAAAACGCTCTTTTCAATCCTGTAAATATTGCATTAAAATTTTATGAAATCCAATTATAGAGTCGTAACTTTAAACCGAATTGTAAAGGCGATCGTAAATAACAATAATAAAAATTCGAAATGACCATTTAGATGTGTATAGTATTGATAAGCATGGACATTAGAGGCTCAGTGCCTTATTAGATCGGTATGTGCGTGATGAGCCCTTATCAGGATTATCTTTTAATTTTATTATGAGTGCTTTATTACAAAGGTTCGTAATGCATGTCAGGCTCAAGTGGCGTGGCGGAGCGTTTTTTGTGGCGGTCGGCGCTTGCGGCCGCCACTCCGCTTTTAATGACTCTATTAAAGAGATTAATAGCGTCTATCGCTTAAAAAACATCCGTACTTTTTACATTCTTTACAAATTTAATTAATGTCGATATGGATCTTTTAACCGGGCCAGTGTTTAGGCCGGCAAGGATTATGGCGGCTACTATTTTTTGCCTCATATTTTATCAAAATTGATCGCCTTCATCGCCTTAAAAGGACTTATTCGATTATAATAATTACGTATTATATGAGAGACCGCACGTGCATGTGTTACAAGCTCACTGTACTTTATAAACTGTGCTCTTGTTATACCAAACTCAATACTTACATGAGCAAGACTTGGTCCATACTAAATTGCACTGAACCAGCTCTAAACATGCATACTATTTCATCGTTACAAATCTGAAGCATTCACCTCTCATCATTAACAACGCTCAACGTTTTATCAAAATTACATTAACAAACAGGATCACATTAACAAATTGAAAACTCTCTTGCATCAATTTACATTTGTTTAGTTTGAATTACGCAGTACAATACTTTGTCTCCGCACTAAGAATGTAAATTTCATCGTTAGCTTTAGCTTCAACTCGTATTAAAAGATGAGACAGCGTAAGTTGAAGTTAAACCGGTGTGACGATTCAGTGTCTGAGTCGGCGGCATGCGGCACGGGACCGGCTCGGGGGTGAGAGCGACTAACTGAATTGGCGTCCCCCCTCGGCTCTTCCGCGCGAGCTAGCGCCCAATTTGGTGGCTTGCTCGGCCCTGCACGTTTTTGCACGCATCCCCTTAATATGGACCTTCCGACCAACTCGCAACTACCGACTATAAAACATGCCTCGGCACGCTGTGTAACTTGATTGCGATGAAAAAAACTTCGCCAATAAAAGCGCCAATTCGATTCTCGAAATCGTTCCCAAAGCATGGGAAAGGTTAATGATCTACAACTTTCTGTTCAGTTGTCTTTTCAGTACCGTTAATTAAATTTGCATGCAGAGTGGAATTTCCCCCGTTTTTTTCAGTTATTTTACTTGTTTCTGTGCCAACAAAACTAACAGCGTCGTAATTATTTATGGGAAAGAGACATCCGAAATATTTTTTTATCCGATACATAAAACAGGACTCAAAATGCGAAGTAAATTAAGAAACGTACAAGCTTTTACGAAATTGTACATTCAAAGGAAAAAATACAAACAGACTAACAACATGTTCAAGGAGAATTCCCAAACGCTGCCGCTGGCGGTGCCGAGTCCCGCGTGCCGCGCGGCGCACGCCAGCGTGTCTGCGAGCCGCGCCGACTTGATCCACTGCAGACTGCTACAGTCAGTACTCAGTGGCGCTCCGCCTGCCGACCAGACGAGACGCCTCTACGCTCCTCGCGCGCGAACGCAACGAATTCAAACACGATTTCATCGTCGTCAACCACGTCCGCTTCGCAACATTCACAATATATATATTTTCCATGTTCTTTTGATTTTCACTTAATTTTTCTTTTGTGTGATTTTTGTTTGTGTTCTGTATTTATGAGGATCTTTTATTCGATTTCGATAAGAATAGAAGAGGTTGTTACCGTGAAAAGCTTCGGGCCGGACGCATCTATTGTGAGTACAATGTATCACCTTAACGCAGATCGGGTTGAACATTTACGATGAGAATTTCGAAGACGACGCGACTGACATTCCATCGGGATAATAAATGCGATTCATGAGATACAGAGTTCAGGAAAAATGATTTTGAAAATTGGGGGGAAGTCGCCTCCGGGCGTGAAGACGGTGGAGAAGGAAGGGAAGAAGGAAGAGAAGAAAGAAACGAATAAGAAAAAATGGGAGAAATGTGAGGAGAGATGTCCGGCGGACCCGTGGGCGTACTGTGTGGTGTTATGGTGTGCTTGTGCCATGAGCCTGATCTCGAGCGGGTACAGCCTGTACAGGCAGCAGGGTCTGCAGGGGAGGCTCTCGCTGTTGGAGGAGCAACACCTGGCGTTGCGGAGCGCGGTTCTGGAGCCGCAGCAGCCGCTGGTGGAGAGGCTGCGGCGCGAGGCGGTGCGCCCGCCCTACTGGCGCCCCAGGAGGAGCCTTCGAGACTACGGAGACTGCGTCTGTCCACCAGGCAAGTCAACATTTAATAATACCGAATCACTTTAAAATTTTAGGAATTTGACTTCTTTAATCACCCATTCTTCTGGCCTTCCAGTTTTTTTGGGAAGACATACTGTAGCATGTCTTTGTCTACTTACTACTACTCAATTATTAGTCATCTCTTGGATTACCTCCGTTCTAGCCATTTCTTCTTACACATAAGTTGATTGACTTCTTAAATTGGTTTCTCAAATATTTTGTTTGTGAAATTGGCTTATTTTGTAAATGAGCAAAAGAAAGCATCACCGCTATTGAGGGACGGTTCAAAAAAGGATCTCGAAAATATGAACATTAGACAAACAAGGCTTGTTCTAAAACCTTGTTTATTTGGCATGCATCCCCGATTGATTTACTCCATCGTACCAAACTCAACATTCAACTGATCAACTTAATCAACAGTGTTTAACAAAACATTCCCAGATTTAATCATCACTCAATTCTGCGCAAAATTTGCATCGTCCTCGATTTGTGAACATTAATCAACAGCGTTTGTTACCCGTTCATCATGCGAGCCCATCTCGTAGCTATTCATCACAATTATTATTGATAAAGATTGTGTTATTAATGACTTTATTGAAATAACTAGCTGGTCCCTCATGAGCGAAATGAATCTGGTAATCATTTATAATGCATTCAACGCATCCGGTGTTAGTAAAATTTTCAAATATCTGTAATTTAGTCGGACGGTCGTATTTTACACAGATTGCCAGTTATGGAGTATAGTTTTTAAATTGTAGGGTCCAAAAGATCCCTTAACAGTAACTAACACTTCACGCGAGGGGTCGGAGCCAATCTTTTCGAAGCTATTAAGTTTTTTCCCTCTCGGCCGCAATACGAAGTTAATCCGGAGTTGAAAGCTGTCACTAACCCCATGGTTATCAGGCGGTGCGGCTCGAGATGGAAAAAATGATAAACGCCGGATGGCGCGAATACGTGTCGGGGTGACGGCTCAGTTCGAGGGTCCCCGGGCCCCACCGGCTCGGGGCCCACGGCTCGGGATAATAAAGGAGTTGAGCTTTTATTACGAGTTGTTGTTTGGCCAATATTGCTGTTGAATTTGAATTATGTCGTTAGTATTCTGTTCGCGGTCCGCCAGTTTATTTTGATGATTACGAATCTTTTGTTTTTGTTTTTATATCTCATAATTTATAATAAGAAAAGTTAGTGTTGCAAACGTTTGTTACAGTGGGATCGTTTGGTCGGGGTCAGTATCGATATCAATAAAGTTTAATGGGGCGTTTCAACAATATTAGAGCTAACGTGTTCAACCGATAATTTGGGTGAGTTAGCACCGTAATATGGGAACCAATGTTCAATCAATAAATATAGTGGTAGGATGGCGGGCTCGGGGGTGGTGGACTAGAGCGATAAAAGTGTCGCGTGTCGTTGACAGTGCCGTGTTTATTTGGATTATTGGGTGTTGTGGAGTGGCCGCCGCCCGGCCGGCCCTATTGGCGGCGAGTAGTGTAGTGGAGCCTCCACGCTCCGCGGACCACTCATTGTGCTGATCCCTTTATGTAGGTACTCGCTGTGAAAATACGTAATTGATTCGATTGGACTCGTTTAAATATGTGCAGCGTATGGAAAATTGGGATATTGTAGACTCTTGATGTTATTGTGCGTTCGAGTTAATTTATCGCAGGCCATCAGCCTTATGAGTACTGTAGTGTGTTTTATGCAGCTCAGTAGATAGATTATGTACAGTCATGTGCCCAACTTGGAGCAACATACAATACAGACAGAACAAACCAAAACCCAGTACTGAGTCACTGACGTCGTAAAGGGCCCAACGATCGACAAAACTGATTGGCTGAGCAAATGTCACAACCGTCACTACACACCGAATGAAGATTTAGTAGAATTGATAGTGTGTTCGGTTCAATACCCATAGAGTATAGACAGATTTAAACCCTCCGCTCCTAAATTATTATCTAGAATCAGATTATGTATAATAAGCAATCATTCGGAATCAGAATAATGTAGGACAATCTTTAATAGGAGGTTTGTGCGCGTGGGAGGCAAAGGACATCAAATAGATTCCTATCGCAACAGCATTAAAGTCTTGACATGACACAGTTCCATCCAAACTTTGCTCACTGCGGGTGTCCAACAAATTACTATTCTGTAAACGATCCTCTATCAACAATATCCCATTAAGTTTGAGTTAATACATACGATTGATTGCTTATTCACTCAATAATTCCTAAATACACTAAAGTCTTGAGAAGCCTATGTCAACAATTGGCTGTTAAACTTTAATCTGTGCCAGCGATTTATAAGGTGTTTTGCCACATAAATAGTAGCCGGCTCCGAGGTAATAAAGGCTTAGCCTTAATATATTATATTCGTAGGAATTGTAAAGGTTTGACTGTAACTCAGTGGAATTGGTTCGATAGAGAGTACTTTGTGTCCCGCACGGCTTACGGAAATAGATGTTCGTGGACTTTTGCAGCTATTTGATAAGACTTTTTTCAGTTAAGCATTTATGTTTGCATACAGAAATTCAAACAAATGATTCTTGAAATTAATTGTTTATCAAATTGGAAAGCCACTAGTTCACTTGTAGCAACGGTGTCTTGAAACTTAGACGTAGGAAACAGAACTCATTAGTATACTTTCTCCATTTGTTTTGTTAATCTGATTTTGGTGAAGCCTATTAAATAAGAAACGTCTCACAAATAGATGCGCTTTATGAAATATTAATTGTGCGTCCTAACATGGTTTTATGCAAAACTCCAACTCTAACTAAAACCTCAACAACAGCACTGAGTTGTACAAAGCTCACAGTTATTAACACCAATAATAATGTCCACCGTACATCCGTTCACACGCGCCACTATCTACACCAGTTTGCGTGAGTAACTGGCGCGAGTGTCCCTCGCCAATGCAATTACCCAGCTTTTTGTTCCGCGACTTAGGCATAACTAATCCGTTGAGTCTAGCTCCATTGTTAGCTCACTACTGGAATGAATGAATGGGGCAGCGGCCAGCAGCCATGCTTGCTTGCACTATGTACTCGTACGTATACGGTATTATTGTATTACGAGAATGTGCATACAATAATTAGATGAAGCTTTATATTTTATAGGTGGGTCGAGAGTCCATTTCTACATAATGTTTGCTTTATAAATATAAAGTTTTAGTTAACCCTAATGTACTTGAATTGAAGTATGTTTCGGGAACTCTCGCTAGCTTAAAAGATTAAGAAAATACCTAAAATATGTTTACCTAGTGGATACTTGGTGTAATACAGGTAATATTTTCCGGTAAGTTAATACTCGTAAGTAAAACGTTTGACTACACTATACACCGATAAAATAAGAGAAATGATTATTTGTTTATCGTAACCAGTTGACATAGTGGTATTTGAGTAGGTAAGCGCTATAAATTGTTTAATAACTCGTATCTAAACGAGACTCAATTAGAAAATGAGATATCTCATAAATTGGTCATTATGATCTCCCCTCGGGAGTGACATTCCCTTACATACGGGTATGAAGACATCAAATAAAATCCTTCTGAATGTCGTAGACAATAGCAGTATGAGCCAGGCCAATAATTTAAATGCAATCATATTTTGTGTGTTATCAAAAATCAGTTAGTCAAGCATTTTTTACATCCGTTTTGCCCTTCACAAAAAAGAAATTGTTAGCAGTATTTTCTAATAACTTTACTAAAAGCCCCTTATCCAGTTTCCGCTCTATTCTACGTTGTATTTCTCGTTACAACCGTGACCACAGTACATTGCCGCCTAGCCAACAAATTAGCAGTAATCTTATTAGATAATTGAAATTAACGATAATCGCACAATTACGCGCTATCGTTACATAATCGCAGTGCAACTGGTTGTCGGAGCAGTTGCGGGTAGTCGCTAGTTGTTGTCGGATGCGTTTTGCATACTTACATCATACATGCATGTTAACTTGCTGTGTGAATATGTACTGATAAGCATTACTTAGGTAGGAGATAAAGGAGCTTATGATGAATATTAATGACATTTTTTTAACGTCTATTTTCATTAAATTCAGTTATAAGCATAAGAACCGGAAGACGTTGCGTTGGTAGGCCTCCCACTATGTGGACCGATGACCTGGTGAAGGTTGCGGGAATCCGCTGGATGCGAGTCGTACGGGACCGGTCAATGTGGCGACACTTGGGGGAGGCTCATGTCCAGCAGTGGACGTCTTTCGGCTAAAATTTAGTTCATACAAATAGTCATTCTTCATAGCTTCGCATTTAAGCGTTCCATATTGTGCTAATGTTCCAACCTAACAAGCATTGAAGAGTGAAGACTACAGAGTTCTGTCTTGTACTCGTAAACTTACACTTGTGGACCGATCAGTAAAATGCTCCTAAAACCAGTTGCAGTCGAAAACTTTGTAAAAGTCAATTTAACACTGACAGCTTTAAGAGTCCGAAAGTCGTATTGAGGACTTGAGGTAGCTACAGAAAATCTAAATTCTGATATTTAAACCTGCGGTTTTAACGATTTCTATGAGAGTAACGTTTTGAATTATTTACCAAAACATTGAGAAGATACGAATAACAATTAAATATACTGAAAATAAAACACTAAAATCGTCGTGATCGTAAATAAAACAGACTTAACAGTTCAATTCGATCACAAAATCTTCGACAAACCCCCTGAGACTTGACTTCCGGGCTGGCTTTCACTTTGTTGAAGTCTTGGTGATTGATGGCTATCTGCAACCTAAGGCGACACTCTAACCTAAATGTCCATTGTAGACCTGCTACTGTCAGGTCTGTTTCGGTTCTTAGGTCTATAAGAGGAATCTGTCTTTACATGTACCATGTGGGCAAGATAGAATACAACCAATGTCTTCATAACTATTGGGCAGTTTTAAGTAATCATTTATTATCAAATATAATTATGTATACTGAAGAAATAAAATTTTACCAGCATTACTAATTTAGACTGAGTCAATAATCATGAACAGTGTACATACGTACAAAGGCGGACTTAATTTCATAAGCATTTTCTCCACCATCCTTAAAACACAAGATTTTCTTTACGCCAAATCGTAGCAAAACCAATAACAGAATGCATTGTGTAATCATAATGCAAAGTACCTCAAAATCTACATATGATCAGCATAGCAATTTTAATATTAGTGCCTCGAGTGGGTGGAGGCCTGGAGGCCCGCCGCGCGCCGCGGTTCAAACGGATCTAATTGAATATTTACCGAGAGTCGCGGGTAGTCGGGCACATTACACGCGACTGACATCAAGGAAATTACGACTACCCTCACATCTGTGCGTTTGTTTGTACCTCATCACAATCATTTACATTTGATTTATTCTGTCAATGTTAGTAATTGCAGTCGTTATGGAAAAATACAATTATGATAAACCCTCGTCAGCAAGAATATAAATATGTAAATGGTATTCTAGAAATGAGTCTACCATTTAGGACCAATCTATAAAAACAACATCTTATATACGATAACTGTTTTTGTGTGTGTGTTGTTTTTGTATTCAATGTCTAAATTGCTTTAAGTATTATCACCTACACAAATACGTCTAGTCTTCGAAATGTTCCGCCCAACTTTTACTCAAAGCTTTCTAGCCGAAGAATCTCCAAGTGTACCGCAGTATTCGAGCAATGATTTACGTCCATCAAGTACTTCATCACTCTAAGACAAGTTACATGATATGCGGCATTCACTAGTTCCTGGTAAACTAATATGAAGTATAACTCTACAGTTATAGTGACCTGGTCCGTTTGTGTTCCGTGTGCACTATTATTACAGAAAGTGTCCATTCTCGCTCTGTCTCGCGTATATCATCTGCTGACAGCTCAAGATTTGTTACAGGAGAATTCAAATTATTTCTATTTAGAGACGTACCAGCTGTGGGTGCTCGAGATGTAAAGGTCTTCCAGACACTACATTAACTGTCTGCTCCAGCCTAATATTAGGTTCATCTTGCTAAAATTACACTAGACTAAGACTTGGAGCAAATCAATTCACATCCAATCTAAGCTTTCAAATATTAACGACGATGTTGCGATCAATCTTGAATATGTAGCAGCACCACCTGCTCATTACACGTGGAACGAACTTGAGCGAGGAGATATACAGGAAGTATAGGAAGATACTGAGTTGGATGGAATCGAACCGCGAATCCCGCCGGAGTCTGCAGTTATTCGCTACAAAATATAGTACGTGGCAAATCATAAGCAGAAGCGATATATGTAAATAGATCCTTCGAAAATATTATTTTCTTTGAAATCGTAATGGTGATCTCGTATATCATCTACATTCGGAGTGTCGTAGTTGTCTTAACCACCGTTTTACCGATTAAAAACAATACTAGATAGTTGGTAACTGGGAACCAAGTACCTACTCCTTCCCTTTTTAAAACATTCTTTGCAAAGCTCTTCAGGAAACCTGCATTGAAGTATTAACTTTCGCTCGTGTGTCGTGACTCTCTTCACTTGGTGGCGGAGTCTCCGGGCGTTGGTAATGGCGGCGGTGTCGACCTAATTGATTCGTCGGCGGCACCACACGACCGCGATGCTCCCGAGGCACCGACGCCGACGTGCGGGGCACACACCTTCCACGCCAGCATCATTATAATTCCATTTAGTTTTAACAATGGTTTGAGAAGAACTCGCTAAGAAAACTTATGCTGAAAAAAAAGCCTTGTGACTACGTATATAAACGCTAAAAGCAAATAAGCAGTAAAATTGAGTGAAGGCGGCGATTCCATTTATAATATGTAGTCTGATAAGTCAGGGAAAGCCTTTAATAGAAGTGGTTCAAAGCTAATTGATTACTACGCGAAGTATTACCTTCCGCCGAGTAATGGAGTAGATGCTGTTATCTCTAACGTGCTAATTATACGCCGATAATTCTATAATAATAACTCGCATAGTGGAGGAAACTTTCTAAGTTTGTAGTAACAGACTTCGGTAAATTGATTCCCTCGAGACGAAACTTTAGAGCTGATACTAACACATGTAACACGTTCCGCTCCACATCTGAAAGTCTCAGATCTATGTGGAATTGATTATTTAATAACTTCATGTAACTTAGGACAACCTAATAACAGTGTGGTATTAGATAGAAGTAATCAATCCCTTTGAGACTTTGAATTTAATAGAGCTTCAACTAGTTTCTGGAGATAGATGTGCAGGAATTTAAACAGTGGAAGATTGAAATGTTTTTAAAGTAACGTTTTGGAAATCTTCGTGATGACAGGAATAATGTTAATGCAGCACTTACAAACATGAATGTTGAAGTATCTGTGAAAGTAGCTAAAGACATAACTATAACGGCAAAGCATGTTAAAACCAATAAATTTCTTGGAGAAGCAAGTTTAAAATGGTAGTCAAAGTAAACGTTAACGCTCTGCGGCTGAGTGATGCGCGGTCTATATGGTATTGATTACTTTATTACTGTTTGAGAAGAGGAAAAAGTTTAAAACAGTTCAGTTAGTTTCCAAGTTATTGATACGAAGAACTTGAACTTCAAGAAGGGTAATAAAGCTGATGAACTAAGTAACTACTTTAAAAGCTTGTTTTTAAATTTAAATTCCGCATATTTAGAATCATGGTTAGCTGAATAAAAAACAATTACTTGAGTGAATGCTGTGTGTGAAAATAAATACGGCGATACTATACCCAGTGTGTTTTTGATCATATTACAATGAAAATAAAAAAAAGTGCGCCACTGAGCCTAATGAATAGAAAGTTCAACGAAAAGCGTTTAACTGTGGGTACTAGGATACTAATTTGTTCTGTTCAAAAGCTCACGCTCTCGTAGACCGTTCAAATAGACATGACAATTTACGAGTTACAACCTTGCTCCTACAGCAATATGGTATGAAAGTACAAAATCCACGTAAAATTAATAACTTCACCTCTAGCGAAAGCGGTTGTAATGTCGGGGCGAACAAACTAATTGATTCGTCCGAGCTGCGTACGCGCCTGCCATACTAAGTGGCTACAGTGGCCACGTTAGAGCAATGTTAACGAACCTGGGTAATACGGTGTGAAAGATTTACGAATATTTTAGGTCGGGACGTTGAATTTCAAAAATAAACCTGTTTGCTCAACGTTTTCTTTAAAATATTTTACACACGATTTTGCCCTTATTGAGTTTGCTGTCGCGTCGCACGTCGAACCATTTGAAAATGAAGTTTTAATATTTTTCTTTTACAAAAGTTGTGTTGAACTTTAAAATATTCTGTCATCCCATTTTCTTAAACTTCTTTCTTGGCTTCAGAAATCAAATAGTCTCGGTCTAAAGCCAAAGTAAACCGTTACCTGCTTACTAATTTAGTTAAACTCTCAATACAAAAAGGGCAGTGATGCTCATCAGCGATGTTGACTCTATCAATTGTTGAGCAGCAAGCATTGAGCACGGTTCAAGTTTCGTTCCTCAGTAATTGAGAGCTCAATCACCGTATGAGAATATGCAGAAGGCAAAGAAGGTAATTGCGGTCATTACTAGTCATGTCTTAACGGAGACCTTAGGCCCCAGCAGCGTAAACGAATAGGTTCATGATCGGAGTATGTTTGTGTGAAATTAACAGACATTGTTTGTTTGATACAAAAACTCTTCAAAGTTACTTTATTTTAGTTTTACGTCTTACCTGCGTTAATGTCATCAATTTCCAAACATCCTCTTTTTTTTTAAATTCGTTCTTTCAATTAAACTATAAATAGTGCTCATCAACATTAGCTCGGGCAGCCTTAAACCACCCTCTACTAAGCATGGCCTCCGCCCTCGTCTACCGCCCATGTGCAATTTTATTAATTGATTTTTGCATTTTTGAATTCGTAAGTGATTATAAACCATCTTCTTGGTAAAATTCAGTACTTTACATACCTCGTGTACCTTCTGTATCTGCCTCCTCTACGCCAGTTCTATAATTCGTGAGCCCCTAATTAATGCCTTACGTATACGATACGTTCGTTCACTTAAAATTCTTGTCTTTGTTGACTTTGTTCAGTAATAGGGAAATTGCTTTCGATGCGCCTCTTGAACTGTTTGATATGTTTCAATTAAATTGTCTCTTTGTTTAATTTGTTTCATTAAAATGCTAAGCTCGATTGTTTGATTACTTTGTCCTTATTCGTTCTAAATGGTAAATTACTTTTTTCGGTTTGTGACCACGGCATCATGTTTGACCTTTATAGAAAAGAAACAGTAGCCATCTAAATAAAACTTCTGCGTTTTGTTTTTATTGACTCATAAGTACCTAATGTAAACGATAATTTTTCATTATAATGCAATGACCAGTTATGTTGGAGCAGACTTATCATATTCTATTGGTTTTCTCCTACTTCAGTCATCTACGTTGAGGTAAGCAAGTCAGCAAGTAAACAAAAGAGCAAACATTGGTAATCTTGACAACATAACATCTGTGTACATATTTGGGTGTTTTGGTGAGCAGCACTCGGCAACTAAATATGTATGAGCTTGGCCTTCGTTGGAAGGATCAAATAAAGGTGCAGAAGGGCCAATATTGATAAAACAAAAGCAATTCCTATCATTACGCATGAACTAAACAGATCCGAAGATTTGGTTTCAGCTTGGATCGCTATAATTAACTCACATTTTTTTTAGACATTTTCCGAATTTCACACAACACTGCAGTTTGAACCAATTATAAAACAAATTAAAAACACGAAAAAAATGGTATGTTCTGTACTCTTCTAAGTGTCCTTTCGGTTTTGTTTTACCTGGTGCTGTTGGTGCAAGCACTTGGCGCCATTCGGCTAAGAATTGAACCGAAAGCAGTTAGCCGGTAATAGACGCGGATATCGCGCGTTACGCCGCGTTTGTATTAATAGCTCGCGGTTACACGTCCTGGGGTAGGTAATAGTGTAGGTGGGCGAGCAATTTGTACACGCATCCGTTTGTTATGGCTGCTTAGAGGTTTGTTTGCGAGACTTTCGCCGTCTGTTCTGGACTATACAGTATACATTTAAAAGTCATTTATTTCTGTATCAATGTAAGCTGAGTAGTCACAGATACAGCTATAAAAGAAAAATGGTTCCATCTTAAATCCAGGCTATCTTAATTTTTTATTTTTTGTGTCTGTATTCATAATTAAGCTAGAAACAGGATTACAGTAGGTAGTTGTAGTATTTTAGCTACATTGCACCACAATGCCTAACCACTAACCTCGACAATCTCTCTAATCAAAACTTGCGCACCCAACAATTAGAGCTTTTACAATAAATTGATTTAAATATAATGTTTCCCGCAGAAACCACTTGAACCACTCAATTATGCGCAGACTAATGTTAGGAATACTTTGAATTAATTAACTTAACACTCAGTCCGGGATATTGGCGTTTGTTGTGTTATCAGTCGATCGGTGCACGTGGTCTAATGGACCCGCCAGGCGGGTGCACGTGGTCTAATAGACCCACCAGACGGGTCTACAGGCTGACCAGTCACCACGTGCTCCTGTAGTGTTGTAATCAGTGCTAGACTTATGATAATGAGAATCTTGATTAGCTAATTTGTGGCGGTGAGTTTTGTTGCACGGTATGGGCGTGGTTCAGAAGTAGGCGCTACTACCAACTTTCACAAGAAAGCTTTCATTCTTCGTAGATTGTGCAAGATTTTCAATCTTAGAGTGCGGGTAAAAATTGAGTAGCATCATCATCTTTCGGCTTAGGGTAGTTTAAAAAATAGGTTTTCCAATTGGGCCAATCCAGTAAAACTTAATCTAAGTACGGTTCAATAATGAGATTGAAACTTTCAGAATGATCAAAATAGGTACTATGTAATTGACAAACATAATCAATCAAAATTATTAACTACAACTAGAACTTTGATTAAAAAACCCTCCCCTTCAAATCCATCCAGCCATCAATCAGTAATGCAACATCTCTGTATACGAGTAGTTTGCTCTGATGAACATCTGTCCTCATGTACCACTCTTCGACAATGTTCGCTAACGCCACAAGCAGAAGCAGAAACTGTACCACAGTACAAAGAAAACCAGAAAATCATTTTTTTTTTTTTGTGAAAACAAACGCGGCTGTTAGGGTTGTCAACTAAACTTTCTGCTAAATTGCACTAGACATAAATAAATCTAACCAATTGTTTATCGAAGCAAGTGGTTACGTTTTATATGACTTCGTAACGAGTAACTTGTTACCTGAAGCATGCTTAGAATTGTGTGTGAGAGCCGACTCAACAGCGATAAAGATAACATTGTAAAAAGTAATTACATATTTAATAAAAAAATTATAACCATGGAGTTTTCCGCAAGATCTTCTTCATGGAAAACTACCAACCTGAACCGTGTACCTATGTTTTGGCGTTTCATAAGAGCCCATGATGGTATGTAATGTTTTTATTAATATAAGCCTATATTCTCCCACTGCAGGGCAAAGTTCTCCCTTCCCTCCTTCCATATCTCGCGATCTAGTGCGGTTGTAGGACAATCCTTTGCGAAAGAGTCTAGCTCATCCCGCCATCTCCTTCTGGGCCTGCCGCGTTGTCGTTTCCTGCTATTTGATATCCACAGAGTGGTTATTTTTGCCCATTGCTCCTCTGAGTGGTAATATTTGCCCATTGCAGTGGTATAATAAGTGAAATAAAATATTTTAGATTTTGAGGCTGTTCGTTTGTTCCCAGTTGAAACACTGTTTGTTAATACGGAAATGTGTACTGTGAGTGTAGCAAACGTTATTCAATCCCAGCGGTGCATTTATCACGTACGGCTCTAAAACAAATCCTTTTGAGGCTCGTAAAACGCTCATAAAAATAAAAGCGAGTCTGCATCGCCGTCACGGTAGCTGGTAGCACATTGATAGGCGCGACACGACCGCATCTGTTTGTTTTATTTCTGCACGCTGATTGCTTGTTTGCACAGCGCGGCCGACTAACGACGCCTCTCTCACTACGCAATGGTTACAGATTAACTATTAGCCGAGTTTGCGTCGTTAAGCCCATTGTTGTTTTAAGTTTTATTCGGCTTGCTTTTTAATTGCATTCAGTTTTTATTTGATTTGGGTCTATTACAGCTTTTGCTATTTTAATTGCTATGGAAGGAACACTAAAAAGCGAGTTACAACAAATGTTTGGTTTTCCCCTTCGTACTCCGTAGTAAAGATAAAGCTAAGCTGCCGTATCACGGCTCTTGGATCTCTTAATAATGAAGATGGATGCGTGTTCACTTCATTTATATTTAACGACGTAAATGCTCGTCGGTTGTAGTGGTCGCTTCTATTGTTTTAATTAATGTTACACTGTCACAAAAAATAGTAAGAGCAAACTAAGCAATCTAGAGATGTTAATCAACCCTTGATGTTCCTACTGCTGAGATACAGGGCCTCCTCTTTGTGAAATTACCAATCTAAGTTGAGACAAAAATAAATGTCATGTCTATATACCTAGTCCTTTCCTTAATACTGCATATAATGGGGGTCTGCTCCCAGTCGTATCGTATCGTTTATCGATAAATGCAATTTCATAAATTACATGCCCTTGTATAGCCTTTCATTCCATAAATTAACAAAAACCGCCACCCCTGTTCGTACGGACAATTTCTCACGCATCCGCAATATGCCAACCGACTTGGCACAGCACAGCACGTGCTCGCATGCCAGCTTGGCTAACCAGTGCACCACGAGGAGTGTGACCACCGAATAAGTTGGCACAGAAGGCTCACTCTACATCAATTTTATGATTTGGGTTTCAAGGAAAAGGGTAACCAGATAGAATTAACTTATATTGTCACTTACAGGATATTTTTATTGTTTTGACCTCCCGATATTTCGACGCTCTTGCAAGCAGGATAGCGGGAACAAAACAATAAACATCACGGAAGATATCCCGTAAGTAACAATATAAGTACAGTTATAAACCGTGAAGGTTTAAAACAGTGAAACAGATAGAATGCATACGGTAGAAATTAAATATCTTGAATTTAAAAGGTCAGTTGAATAGACATGCATAAAGAAGACTGGTGATATTCAGTTGCCCCGGTTAGAATGTTAGCTGATTCCAACATGCCTCATAAAAACTGATGATGATTAGCTGTAAAGACTTTTGACCCTTAGAGAGTACATTATTAAAACAGCATGCTCGCAGTACGTAACAAACCTTTTAACTGAAATAACAATTTATGCAAATGAACAATTGCACATTGTCCCAACTGCCCCTTCTGTAGCAGTATATTACTCCATATCGCCCCCTGTTACCCCTCACAATGACCTCAGAATCACGCCCTTTGAAAAAAAAGGGGTGCATTCGGACAACGGCAACGCTTCAACCCTTTTTCAATAGGGATGTTTTTATTTTGATCGCACCGTTGGTTGTGTCAATAGTTTAACTCGAGTTTAAAATGAGATTCGGGTTTACGAGTTTGTTTCGTGTTTGAATAGAGACGTTTGATTGTTTGTTTTCATTTTATTTGTTTGTGCTTGATTGTTGTTACAAGTATGCGTGGGAAGTTGTGTAAATGTATCAATAAGAGTGTTATGTTAGAAGGCTGAAGAGTTTCATTTATTACAGAGTTAGTGGGTTATTGTTATATTTAAGTATGTTAATATCCTTTTAACACTCAACTTAAATTCAAACAGCTTTGAGTTGTAAATGTTAAATTTATCGACACCTGTATCATTTAGTGAACCGACACGAGCAAATATACACCCTGTAATATGTAGTATTAGTTTTATTTTAATAAACAAGGTGTCGTTTCACATCATCGCACGCGCAGCTGCCCCGTGCACCATTTGAACTACATCGCACATGGTCCAAAACCCATTTGCATGATAAATGCCCAGCTTGGCCCACTGTTTGTACACAATGGTCCACCGTTCACCGCATGTTATTGTTGTAAACGCACTTTTATTCAACATTCAATCGACACAGACTCCTTTGTGCATATTAAGTTGTATTTAAATAATGTATTTTGTTCCACTGCTGAACGTAATTGCATCTGTGTAAAGTATTTTTTAGCGTCCATTAAAATTTATACGCAACTGCGGGAGGTCTATAAAAAACGATTAAAGAAACTTTAAATACAGGTTGCACGGCTTCTGTAATGAACATAAACAAATAAGTGAACAGCTAACAGTTTAAGCCTCAGATCGTATAAATAAGCAAACAGGATTTAGTTTACGTATTCGTTTTGAATCGGGGAATACTCCAGTTTTATTGGTTCCTGTCCAAACAAATACAGAGACGAAACGTTTCAATTTTAAAACACTATTCACAGTAAAATGAGTCGCGATCGCGGCTCACGTTCAAATGAAGTAAATCAATCAGCTGATTGCACTCAAACGGCGCTGTATCAATCTAAATTCCTTACTTTACAATTCTGCGAACGAGCTGCACAAGCGACTATTAAAATTTGCCGAACATTGCGTCATTACGTCATAACCACGGATTTACAGCAAATGGAGTGCTAAAGGCAAATTGCTCAGGTTAAAGTCACAAAATTTTCAGTAACGCCATAAAAAGTATCGCTTGTAATGCGTTTAAAAGTTCTTTATTCATCGTCAGACGTTCGAATAAAAGACCTTTACTCATCGTCAGCCCGGCTAGCATGGGCAGGGGATAAAAATTTTATCCACCTGTTATTTCCACTGACAAGGGACAACATTCAAACAAAAGTGGAAATAACCGGTGGATAAAATTTTTATCCCCTGCCCATGCTAGCCGGGCAGATTGCCTTACACGTAGATTTTCAGATGTCGATCCAACAATTGCGTTCCAGTAGTTAACTATTCCGTATTCACAACGCTTTTGCAAGTCCTTGTTGAACAATTTACATATCAGTTTGTGCAGACCCTTTGTTGCGAGATATTCCGGATCTTAACTATAATCGCTATGCAAATACACCTTTTGGATAGAGATTAATAGTTTATTTAATCTGTGCTGAAAGGCGCACGGGCGCGGGGGAGCGGGGTGTGGGGTGTGCGGGGGCGTTGCGAAACATTCGAGAAAATCCCTTTATTGTCTCAGCTGCAGACTAGAGTTGCGTTGAGCTTACTAATGTGTTACGTAACGTGAATGTAAGGGATAGTCTCGCTGGAGACTGTTTAGCAAAAGCTTTGCATAAGGAACAGCAAAAATTACTGTTTAGAGTCCAGCAATTACTAGTCTGGCTGAAAACGTAGAGAGCTTTAAAGTTACACTAAATATCTTTAGTAAATCAATTTGATTTGATTACGTGCAATCCGTGTTATAAAATAAATACATATTTATTTATTTATTTAACACACATATTGCCCATTTAGTATACCTTCTAATAATTTACAATAATTTCTGAAGATTTTCCTATTGTCCTAGAGTGCAAACCAAAACAAAATTCAATGGCGTGTTTTTTGTAAAAAAAAAACCATTTGTAGGAGTGTTCCTCCACCACAACACACATCTCCACTCCCCGTATCTAACTGGCATTCGTTCCACGCGTGTGTTCAATGGGCCGTGCGTTGTATCCGTCGCGTTTCACGCTCAGCTCGCGCGCGACATCGCCCGTACCGACCCGCCGATGTAATAAACGTAATTTTATGTTTCATTTATGCAGCGTCAACTCGTCAACGACTGACACGCATCGAATTCTGTTCGTCACAGCTATTGAAAAACTGAGGCAACTTCTTGTGTTCTTTTATCTCGAATATCTTTCTCTTCATTTGTCATTTACGTAGAACCAATGCAACAAAAGTTGTCTCTTACAAGATTATCAAAAATTTCTTAAATGAAATCCGCGTCTACCGGGAGATAAACTTTTCACTCCCACCTTAAACTCCAGCGATCACAACGCTAAACCCTACTTTGACTAATGAACTCCTGCAGTGACTAATGTACGTTAATGACTAGGTAATTCTAAAGCAGTGGTTCAACAACTCCGCGCGGTATTTTATGCTCGCGCCAACTATGTTCCGGCTACATCGTGAACCGTTTACATTAGTCGACAACTCGAGCGCTATAAAGCATGCAGGGAGGTTCCACATTCTGGAAAACGACACAAGTCGATGGGTCGGTCGTTTCGTACGACTTCCGTAGTTTCTGAATACGGGTTGTACCCATAGATTACCCGAACAACTGATGTTAACAAAAGTTTTGTACCGATAGAAAACGATACTGATGTAAAGCCACATTGATTTAGAATTGTAGCTGAAACTAACGTGCTTCGGATAAAATTCAAAAATATTTAAAGGAGATAGAAATGAACATATGGAACATCGACATTAGCGTATACAATATGTGGTGGCCTCCTTGCATGACATTAGACATCTAACGCATCGCGCAGCTTTGAATAATGTAAATGAGCCATTAGGCAGGCGTGCATTACCGACCATTGTATCTCCCACAATACCGACGACGCTTTACTTCGGATCTTGCTACTTGACGCCACTTGCCGACGCGACGCGCGACGCCGTGAAAGCGTGGCTGTCTCTTTTTTATTGTGCCCTGGTAACATAGGAGCCCATAAGCAGGATTAGTCTTGGACCTAATATATTAAATTACTTTGAGGAGGCACAATAGGCCGTAAGTGGGATTAGCTTGACATATTATGTTTCCGCTAGAATTTGTAGGAAGTGTTACGAGTTCGACCAAGACTCCATAGTCGAACCTGTTTGTTCTTCGGAAAAAAAGGTTGATATATTTTTACAAAAAGTCTCCAAGACAATATTATTGTGACGACTGGTAACCCTGCCAGTAACGATTCGCAGCGCATACTTCGTTACTTCAGTACCCTCGAAAGTATTATTGAGTTTGTGTTCAATTCCTTCACATACGAGCGTTACAACGAATCTTTGTTTCTCAATGATTTACGATGCGATGTCTTTAGAGGGCTCAGTTAATTTATTATACTTTTGTTTCATCCAACCTTTTGTTTGAGCGGACTTTATTTTTGTGACATTTTTGTACCCGGCGTGTCACGTATGTTTAATACTTTCATTGTTTGCGTATATTATCATCATTATTTAGAATTTAGCCAACGTGTTACGCCCACGCTTTTTATTTCTACTGGATAAAGCCTCCAATATTAGGAAATAGTGTTTAATATTTGTGACATGAATACTTACGTATTATTTTTTCAGAGAAACGGCCTAAAGTGTTAGTTTCTAGTTCATTGACGATACTACGGTGTCGTCAATGAGCTACACAGGCACAATGGTCTATTGACAATTGACGCATAACGAGCACCATTCAACAACCCATATCACATTGATTGTCACAACTTACACATGTTACAACAATAGCAACTGATACTATAGGTGTGTCATTCCATTCCCCTTTCAAAATAAATAGTCTTTTAATTCCAAAACTCTTTAATTAATCTTCAAAGAATAAAATAGTTTCGTTTGTGTTCGCAAATCGAAATCAAATACAGCTCTCATTTTTCATCCCCAAATTTAATAGTGTTGTAATCTCGTCCCCCCGTCTCGCCCCGGGGTGCAGGGGGACAGGCATAGCATTAACGTGCTTAACTGTATGAACGTTAACCCCCTGCCCTGTTGCAGAAGGTTCATTACCCGCTGGTCATGGACGGGGATATAATGAGCGCGAAATTATGTTAGCTTCAAACGCATCTGGTCTAGCCTATTTGCCATAAAGGGTTAACTTCACCATAATCATTGGTATCTATTAGAAATGTTATTAGCTCGCGCAACTGGTTTCGTTTGTATCCGCTATCTGTTGCTAACGAGTTTCTTTGACTTATTATTGAATCGGGTTTTGCTGTTTTTATATCCTTAATATCAGTTGAATGTGACTGCTGCGCTGAGTCAGGAAGCTTATGTCATTCGTCTGCGGTTTCATCGACTTTATTGGTTTATTAGTTTTTTTTTTTTTTTTTTTTTTTTTTTTTTTTTTTTTTTTTTTGGGTAGGGCGTCTCGCAGTTCAGTCTACGAAGACTGGCTTCTGCTTAACCGGGCTAATCCTGTGGATGCCTTGAATTTAAGGCCTCCAGCCAGGGTTGGTTTATTAGTAGTATTTGAGTGCTTTTTATACTAAAGTTTTAGTCAGAGTTTATTGAGTCTTAAATATTTACAAACTACAACTAGAACTATATATAATTAAAAAAATAAAACTAAACGTAAACTAGTACCTACATACATACAATAATGTCAATAGGACACTTAAGCGTCAAAGTATTCCCCCGCATCGCTGTCATAGGGAAACGTGCCCAGAAGACTGGCAGCATTGTCACGTTGAATGGCAATGCTAATTCTTTGGCCAAAGAAAGAGCCAGCCCTCCGGTCACGCGAAGTGTCGATCAGTCGGTGGGAGATTTCCTTGCTTTTTAATATTTTTCTGGAGAAAATAACCAATCAAAGTTGCCCAGAAAACTCGTTATTAATCTTACGTAACAAAACGTGTTCTAGAAAAATTGGCACAACAACACGTCGTCGCCTAATGTTGGTTTCGTTTAGTTTCGTTCGCGACAGATGTTTGTTTTCAATTCTTTTTCTTTTCTTTCCCGTTTGTTCCCACTTTCTTTATTAAGTTGCCTTCCATTGTAGGTAGCGTTCGTTATTTGTTCAGTGGAATTCATCTGCTTGATAGCTAATAACATCTGCCTCATTCAACGCTGGCCTTATTTTGTACTGAGTGCCTCTACTTTGTATCTTAGTATTTCTACAAATGAGTATTGCCTTGAGTAATGAGCTATGCCGAGGGGGTTCATTTTAGTTGACATCGTCTTGTGAATGAATTTATATTCGTTCCAATTATCTTCTTTCTACCAAAACTTGAATAACATTTCATTTTCTTAGTTGGGATCCTTAGTAGCATGGTTTTGTTAAGAATATTTTCTCATTGAAATGATTAGTAGGTGTTTAGACTATGTTAACGACGTCAGCTTAAAATATTACATTCTTACAAAAAAACTAGAATCTAGCGTTAATTAATGAAACTGTTGCCACTATTAAACGACTAATATGTTAACGATGTTGTTTATAGAATGTTATACCTATCAAATCTACATAAACGAGGTCTTCCCAGTATCATTTGTACAACATTGTATATTTACGCTCGTAGAGAGACAAGCTCCGACCTCACTCAGCCTGTTTCCAAAGAAATTGTTCTAAAATTACAGCGCGTCATGGTAATAAACAAACAAAGCATTATCTGGCACAGTGTAGCAGGGACAGTCGCCTCCAGCAGCAGGATCCGCGGGCTATAGTATGGCGTGCCAGATACGGAACCATGACACGAGGCAGATAGGACAGGAGGTTTAATCAACTAATTGTGTCGAAAGATATTGCGCATAAGTACTTAGTTAGAAAAAAATACAGCTACTGAAATAAAATATAGCTTGTTCACGATATCATACTATAGACTTGTATTCCGTAGGCATCAGCTTTAACCTGGCTGATTGGCTGAGAGCATTAGAGATTATTTTCTAAAATACTAACAGTTAAAGAAGAACCTTGAAGTACTCGTGTATGGCATGTTCACAAGGAGTGTTAAGTAGTGCATGTGTGCTACATCAGTAGCGAATCATAATCTTTCCCACATACATAATGGTTATAATATAACAGGATTGGTCCATCATCTCAAAACGGATGTTTATGTCAATGTCAGCCATCTTCCCATCGTACAGCAGTTATTAGAAGTGCGCCCTCTGTGCTTCACTATTCCGTGGCACCGACACGGCAAGCCCGCGGGACCCAGCCACTTATCTGCTGAATTAAAATCTGCTTATCTGGCGTTATTTATGTGGCCAGTTATGTATTCATAAATGTTATATATTGCATCGCTACATCTAGTAGCCAAGTATGTAGTTTATCTTCATGATGTTAGATAGGCATGCAAAAGACTGGTAGTCACAGTAAAATACAAGATACGATATAAATATAAAGTATACAAGGATATATTACATTTTATTTAGATATAGAATACTAGTTGTGTAATATCTGTATTGTGTAATAAATAACAAACGAAAAAGAAAAACTTGGCAAAGAAAAAACATCGTCGGAAATAAGCTTTAAGAAAACACTGTAACAGCCCATAGCGCGGGTGATTGTCGCAAATAGGCAATTACGTCAGCGAGCGACACTATATTATAGACGACCTAATTATGGACTACACAGGCTAATATATTTGACACTGAAATATCTAGTAAGGTTAACAGCAAGGATCAGTTGTCACAACACGTGACCCTCGGCTAATTAATCAATTGTTTGAACTTGATTACACTGAACCGCTCTCGTTCTCGTTCGGGGAAAGTAACAAAGGGATGCTGTGTTTACACATAACTGTCACCCCAATATAACGGGGAACATTATCTCTCAAACAAAAAGCGTCGTCCAAAAATAAACTTTAAAGGGGAAAGATCGTAAAATTTCAATATCCGTTCGGCGTCTCGTTTAATCTTGGGAGAATTTGTCGCCTGTTATTGAGTTAGGAGATCTGTCGAGCGATCGCCCCCAAATGAGTCGGCGTCATGATAACAATCGACAATCGAGACGTAATGACGCGAGGGGCGCGGGGAGGTGGGGCCGGGGGGGGGGTCACCCAATGTAAATTGTTACGAGTTTGACAGAATGATGCCCTCACTACAGAGTAATTCCTTCATTGTTGGAATTTTATCCGATTTCACGATTTAGACTTACAGAATAATTTATTTTTTGCCATCAACGCTTTTGTGACGACACTGAATACAGCTCGTTGAGCGTGTAATTTTATGAAATGAATTGTCTCCATTATTTTTTAACACTGAAACGATTTCTGTTTTTTTAAAAAGAGTGTATGAAAATATTTCAGGAAGAAAAATCTATTTATCCAGGCGCGACATTAGGGAATATGCAAGAAATACAAAACTCTTTTTATTTATTAAAAATGCCTTGTATTGGCGCTTATAAACATTAGGGTACACTTTCTTGTTTAAGTTTCTAAAACATCACTTACTTCACAATTTATTGTTTCGTGTAGCAGATTTTAGGTGAAACGGAACGCACTCTCAAAATACGTCGTCCTCGATAACGGCGGTAGTGACATCAAAATTCATAAGTCAAAAAATAACTTTTATTTGAAATGTAGGTAAAGTTGCACTACGATTTTATTACAATATCGTTATCGCAATTTTTGCCTGAATAAAGCACATACAATTAGTAAAATTACAAACAAATAGATGTAAACAAGGTAGGTTTTGATAAATGACGTCAAAGTATGGTCGCAAAAATCACGCACGTTTGAACTGTCATAGAAAATTGCAGGAGTTTAGTATTATTTTTAAGCGACAAGCAGTAGTTGAAATTAACTTTTAATACTTTTCTTGGGTTGATATTAGTATATTTAATTGATTTAAGTGAAGAGAAAAATACATGCATGCACATGTATATATTCCGTATTACTATCAGAAGTATCAGATAATTATTCATGGTGATATTATCCTTGACCTTAAGCTCTCTTATTGTTATAGAAATAGGTTTTTTGTTTTGAACTTTTGACGTAGGTAAGTAGGTACTCGAATTCAGTTCAAACGGGTAAAATTGTCCGTATAATTTCGAAACCTGCTTTTTATGTTTCCATACCTATTATCTTTGTATCAAACAACTGCTGCTTTAACAAACAAAACAACCGACCCTAAAACCCGGTATTATGGCAATCATGTTTGTAACCCGCCAAAACACACAGGAAATGAATGTGATAAAATAATGTCATAAAGCTCCACAAGGTGGCGCCTATGACAAGTGACTTGCAGCGGAAATTAACGAGCCCTTATCGCGAACCCTAAATGAACCACTTCCAACCGGAAATGGAACCCCGGACACGGCGCTGACAATTAATTACAGCGCCGGTGGGGATTTAGCGTTTCGATAACTATGTTGATTTCAGGGTCAAAAGGTAAAAGCTTCTGGAACCCGCCGGGAAACTGACGCGGTTGGAATTATGAGCTTTTGTATTTGGGACGTGCTACTAACTTTGGACCTCTCTAATGAAAACCGTCGCCCAGCAGTGAGTGTAGTCCGGCTGAGGATGCTGATGGAGACATCAAAATACGTAAAGCTGAGATGTGACACTTTATGCTGTCATCAACCGAAACAGAAAATACTTGGCAACCAACCAATTTTTGTCTCTTGTTGAATTGGAGTTGCAGACATTCCAAGTATCAGTGATTTAGAGCTATAGGTACCTACTTGCAATATTTGATAAAAATAAGTAGAAAGAGAAAACAATCCACCCTACCTAACAGTTTACTAAGTACACCGACAGTACACCCGTATCAACCCTGTTAGAATTTGTGTTCAAGGATTATTCTCAGGGCAGTTGTAACGCTTGTCGAAGCACCGCGGTTACATTAAGTACCTGATGTACAGACTTCATTCCGGCCATAAATACTGGGATTACACCGAAACTCTTCCAGCTTACTACAATGTCTGCCTAAGCCGACACGGATAAATTAGCTCTTAAACCTAGCTTAGACTAAAATAACAAACAAGTTAGTACTGAGGTTTTACTACATCAGAATGTTGCTAAAGTTTTATATAGTCCTGTGTGTGTCTGCTTTTGTGTGTCCTTCAACAACATATCAGAAAAGTATGCCACAGAATAATAAAATGAGGATTCAAAGGATCACTGTAGCCATGTAGTTATATAAAACAGTAATGCTCTCTTTGCGTTTCTCCTTTCTGTTGGTTGGGTCGAACACGTGCATCATCTTGTCTTAGAATAAATATCGTTTCCTTATGTTAACTTTGTACGGTCTGAGTGATTTTGGTTGTGATCACACTTTATTGGAAACGAATTGGTAAATGATATAACGGTTTTACAAATTGTATTGTTCTCGGTACGGTAGTGAAATTTTTAATCGTGCTGACACTAAATCGAATAAAATAAAATAAATCCTCTCATCAGCTATACCTACTCTCACTTCACTGTTATAAAAATACCAAGTTTGATTCATACACCAACCAATCGGCCATTAGTTTACTTCTAAAATTATTTAGAAATGATTCACAGTCATCTTTCAAATACTTGTAGGGACACACTATTCGAGTTGACATAATTACGGAAATGCCGGGAGAAGTGTAGTAAATTAAATTTAATGAATCACAAACATGTGTAACATCCTAACAGCGAACACACAGAGCTACGAGACTTGATTTGGTTTATAATCATAGGAAACAGGAAAATCAAAATCATGGATGCTCGTTTTGCCAGGATCTGGCAAAACGAGCATCTGCATCATTCTTTAAGTAATTGAGTTCAGCTCTGAGATCATCTTGTCCAATTGATACGCCTACAGCTAATAGATTAACATAGTTGAGAATACTCGTGGGAACACGCGATGACGACACCACCAGCAAATCAGAATATTTGTTACTTTAATTGAATTATATGTATACGAGTATCAATTGATTAAGTCGCCAATAAAATTAACAACTATAGAAACCCAGACCGAGAAACCCACAAGGAACAATCGTGAACAATTCGGCGCACCACTCCGCACCAGAAGCCATTACCGCGAGTTGTTTTCTCAGCCAACACAATAGAATTTCAGCTTACGTTTCTAATTTCCGTAACGCTAAACTATCAGGCAAGTACCATTCTGTTATTTGAACACTTTCCACTTAACTAAATAGGATCTGCTAGAGGAGTAGAGGTCCGCAATCTCTTAGGCGCGAACGTTCTGCTCACTGCTGATACTGCTATTGTACGTGTAAACACATTACTATGCATCCCTCTAACTGGTGCTAATTTATTTAGTGTATGCTAACACGCCCGATGGGGCTTTGTACACATGGCTGACTTTTATACGTTGTTTTATGGTGTTTGCATGGGTGGTGGCGATGTCTTTATTAATATTTTCTTTTATAATATAGTTTGAAGCTACACTTCAATTTATTAGTCACAGATTTTATTATGGTGTATTCTTTTGTTGGTAATCAGCCTACTGTCTGTAGTGCAATAAAAAAAGATCCATTTCTAAACGTCACTTGCAACGTGTTGATCACTAGATGATGTGATTTTAATAGCTAACATCACTCACTCCTATTCCATCATTTTGGGCTCCACTCTCACAGCCTCCAAGCTCAAACATGATTATGTGTGTCCTAAATACAGTTTAGTATTTTTAGCTTCAGGATAACTTCAAGCAAAGAGTTCAGGTTACATTTTTAATTTTTCATGCAGTCACAAAACTGAACGACTTATTTTTTCAGCCTTTTCACCAACCAGTCTGCCATCCCGGCAAGTGGCAAGCCGCACTCGCGCACGTGTTGTTTACTCTCTGATACCGCGCATGCAAATGTCTGCCCGCGTCTGTTTTCACTTACATCCAATTTGCGAAATGCTTCACGAATTAACATTACGTCTGTCCGGTTCCTGTAACAATATGCACATCGTTTTTGTAGCGCATGATATACGAAAGTGTCTACACTACACGAAATTTAAGCGTTCTCTGACCCGCTCAAACCGATTCACATAAAATGATGAAAGAAATTGTGACCGCAACTCTAAAACAAAACCATAAAAGTGAAAATTACAGCACTAGAAGTAAAGTATTTGGTATTATATGAATTAAAGATTAACCATCAACGGCGGGTAGTTTATAGAAACCCAGTACTGACCGTGTTATTACATTAGCGGATACTTCTAAATCAGTTAGCTCGGTACAGTTACATGAGTCTATGGTCGCTTAGCGATGTTGTCCGCGAGTAATGCGTCAGCCTCGCTATTAGTTCGGCGCGAAACACAAACTGTCATGTTTCCTCCTACGAGTGGGGAAGGGGAATGTAGTGCACTAAACGGTCTCCATAATTTTGCCACCTACGATAAAGTGGGAAATGTTTCCATTGTCTATGAAATCATGGTTGGCTTTGCAAAATTCCGATGCTGCAACAAGAAAATCAGAAATATGGGATGCTATATTTTTTCCTGTTTGAAATCTTCCGAGAGTACTAATTACGGTTAAGGCTATCGCCTTTATTATCATTCCCTACAAAATCACATTTTACAAGTCAGTCAAGCCACGTTATTCTATCAGAAATGCTATTGGCTAGATTCCTTACCAATTCTATAATAAAATAGTGACAGATGCCTCTCCTACGTTTCCCAGTTCCCAGCTACCAGAAATCTGTTAATGATTGAGCAATACTTACGTTTATTGGAGCCATAACAACCGCTATTTTAATTAAAATTTTAATTACCGCAAGAAATCACTGTTGAAGACTAATGTATTCCACCTCTACGCGTAACAAGACATCCCACATGTTGAACATACTCTTTTATATCTTGAATTAATTGGACTTCGGGAGTGATGGTGAATAATTTATCCGTGACAGTCCGTGGAACTGTTCCGTGGAACTGTGAAATGTTAAAATACCATTACGATATTGATGGGGAAAGAACTGTTATTTATTAACTAGTGCTGTAATGTTTTAATTGGAGGAAGGTGATTAGTTTTGGGTAGATGTTGGAATCTTGTCTTGTGGTTAAGCATTAAATGAAATCGTGTAGTTTTATTTAACTACAAATACTCCTGTTAATTATATTTTTATAAGAATCAAGGTGAAAGGTATTACCTGAAAATGTTGGTACATAGTAAATACTTGGCAAACTTCATAAAGCCTTTAAGTTTTGCTTTAGGCTTTAGATCGTGATTGATGATGCTAGTTCATCCATCTTGCCTAAGACTCGCTTGGAATCGCAAATATCTTACTATTTCATCAGCCTGTCAGTTTATTTACTTAGTAAAAACGAATAAATGTTCAGTAAATTTTACAAATCTTCAGGACTTTTTTTGCCAAAAGGCCTCTATCTTAAAGTAGAAAACGATATTTGAAAATTCACATCACAAAACGAACGAAAACTCAAATATCGAAAAAGAAGTCGTAATCACTTGGACACATTCCGACTCTCACCATTATCAAAAGTTGATTACCAGCTCGCAGACAGGCCATCCCATTATCATAACTGAGCACAATAAGCTGAAGCGATTCTTTCCTTCCGGAGTGTCTCTGAACGGGGCGACAGCGGGGGCCGGGAGCCCGGAGCCGGCGCTGTTGGCGCTCGGCCAGCCCTGACAGACGGGGCGCAGACGACGCCCACGAGTGTGTCGGCGTTCGCACGTGCACGCCGCGTTTAGAATACTGACCACTCGATTAGATAGCGTGTTTGGTTCACCAGATTACTTAATATACAGACACTTGATTCTGAAATCGAATCTGGCTCGTTAGCAGTGAGTTATAGGGGAAGGAAAGACTAGTCCAATTAAGTCGACGATTAAGCTTGCAGCACAGAATGAGATGAAACTGCTTACCACGTTGCGTCTCACGTCCCCTGGTTCTGTACGGTGTGGTGGATGCTCCTGATTGGAATGTTGATTTTTGCACGGCTCACAGTATGGTCGAATGTTAGCGGGACACGAGCGCATGCTGGGTAAGAGTTGATTGTAGAGATAATGAATGAATGAATGAATGGTAACACTAGGCCAATGCAGTCAGACGTCTGGTAGACGACGCCCACGTCTACTTTATTGGAATGCCTGGAACTGTACTGAAGGACAAATTCAATTATTCATCTTTAAATAAACGCTGTTTTTGTTTAGCCGTGTTAAAAATAAATCTTCATAAAGTCTTTACCAAGTGACACGAACTCGAAACACGAAAGAAATTCATAATTTTGACTTAAATCTTTTGATGTTTATTACTTCAGTTTATTTAACAAAAGCCCAAAAGTCCCAGCAATAACATAAATCACAACCACACATTATTAATTGCTCCTCAACATTATCGAGTGTTCAATTCACTGTCCGAATACATTCACACTTGACACCCTACTGGCTCGTTTGAACGCACCTGTATGTGTCATTCAATTTTGAATAAAGCATATAGAAATACCACATGTATTATGCAGCAATAAATAAATAAATACTTCCATAATATTGTACATTTGTGTGAAGTTACGAGCCTGCGTCGTGCACAAAGAGTCTGAGACATAACTCAGAGAACTGGCTTCAACAATAAGACGTTATTTAAACGCTTATGGACTGTCGTTGCATCGAAATCGAGGATTTATTGTAATAATATTATATTAGTCGGGGAATAATATCGCAGTTTGCATATTTCAGTTTTTTATTCATTTGAATTATGCCAGTATATGGTTTTGGGAATGTTTATTTGATGAGAATAAGTCGTTTTATTAACAAATATTTGTTCAATTTACTTAATCTTGTGTAAGACCGTTTTCATATAAAACGTCTTTCATGTCATAAAACATAACTCACGTTGTCGTAAACAGCCCTATTATTGCTCACTAAACATGAGCCTAATCATTTCCATCATCATTTTGGATTAACTAATTTCCTAACTAGTCAAAATGGCTCAAAATATACGAGTAGATGAAAGTACCACAACATGTAATCTTCGTTTACTTCCGATCTACTTTGTCACAAAATTGAATGCTCAAACTGTCTCCCGGAGCTTACAGTTAGCGCGCTCCGGTTTCAGCGACTAATCAAATAACGCAGAAGTTTCGGTCCCTGTAAAAGAACGTAAGGATCGAAAAGAGAGAAGAAAAAATGAAGTAGTAATCTCATTTCCTCTACTTTTCTGTTGAACAAAAATCCGGTGCTTCATAGAAGCTAAATAAGACATATGTGATTGGAAATTCGTAATTAATATGGAACTTAATTAATCGCTAAGTCCGACTATTGCATCTACGTTTTATAGTCTCCTTGTTAATTAACGTCTCTCCGTCTAAACCACGTGAATTTTCAGTAGCATTTATTTATTTTATTTTCAAGATTTGTTGGTTTGCTGTAAAACGTAACATATTATCATCCTCATATCATCATACCTCGAAGGGATTGGACATTTTTATTCCGCCTGTTGCGTTTAAGTTCCATGTAATTAAGAACGAACCATTTGCCATCAACCAGGGCCAAATCCAGGCACCTACTGAGAAATCAAAGATAGAAAATCTCAATCAACCATTTCCCAATCTAAAAAATCGAACCCAGGACTTCCGATCTACTTTGTCACAAAATAGCGGTTATGAAGACTAGAAGTTATAATTGTTTTCTTGTATTTTTCTAGAACGCGTTCCTATGGCTTTGGTCCTTCTGCACGCGTCTGTGAAGTATTTCAATAAAGTGGATGATTAAAATGTTAATAGTTGTCGATGGCGGCGGTAAGCACCTCATGAATAATTCCCTCGCCGATACTTCGCCTTATTAACAGTTATTGTTGCCACCACTTTATGCATTTTGTGGAGATTCTTACCCGGTGGTGCTTCATAACACTGAGCTTAAAATTGCTAACAGTTAGCAGACTTTTATTAGTGCTATTTACTGAACTGTACTTGGAATACGTATGTGGGGTTCGTGTCGCGTGGCAGCGCTTGCTGGGGTCCGTGGATGTATAAGCATCCTCCGCATACCGAGAACCCGGGGGAAACTCGGGGAGACAGCACTTAAAACTGTTAGTCCCGTCTGTCATTCTTCCAACTTTGTCAGACGTTACGAATAGTCAGAAATAGAGAAGCCTGAAACTCTAAAAAGCGGCCAAGTGCGAGTCGGACTCGCCCATGAAGGGTTCCGTAGCAGATTGAATTAAAGGTAAATTGCTCTTTACGATTTATGACGTATTAAAAAAAAACTACTAACTAGATTTCGTTCAAACCAATTTTCGGTGGGAGTTTATATGGTTAATGTACATCATATATTTTTTGTAGTTTTATCATTCTCGTATTTTAGAAGTTACAGGGGGGGGACACAATTTTTTCCACTTTGGAAGGGTCTCTCGCGCAAACAATTCAGTTTAGAAAAAAATGATATAAGAAACCTCAATATCATTTTTAAAGACCTATCCATAGATACCCCACACGTATGGACTTGATGAATTTTTTTTTTAATTTTCAGACCCCCAAAATATTTTGTTTTTTTTTTCTTTTTTTGTGTGAAAATCTTAATGCGGTTCACAAAATACATCTACTTACCAAGTTTCAACCGCACAGTTCTTATAGTTTCGGAAAAAAGTGGCTGTGACATACGGACGGACAGACAGACAGACGAATATATAAGGGTTCCGTTTTTGCCATTTGGCTACGGAACCCTAAAAATCGGTGAGATGCAGGGATATCATGGTGCACAGTAACTTGGTTAGAGAGATCAGAAAGGTGAATATTAATGTATGAATATTGTACAAAGCTGTTATGTTCATTATGTATTACTTACGGACATAATAATTGATGATGATTACTGGTGATTATTAGGTAATATTATTGGTTATTGCTTCAAGTAAAATACTGGTGTTCAGCTGCATCCGGTTTCTCTCGTAATTAAAAAAAAAAACCTTTTTAATAAAATATAGTACGTAAGTCCCCCGAAATACATTTCCTTAATTTTTCGGTTCAGTTCAATACAGGATATTATTATGTTTCGTTTTATATCTATAAATAGAAACATCAACATGAAACTGAATTCGTAACGAGAGGTAAGCGTTTCATTTCCTTACCTTACCTATTTGATTCTTCAATTTATAAATTAGATATCTTTGAATAACTTCTTCGTCGTACATTTTACTAATTGTCGTATATTAAGAGGCACTTTGCTTGCCTGAATATTTTATCGAGTGTAATTAGTTAATTGAAGTGATTCCTTTTACGATTCAAATAGGAGGATAATTATTTGAGAGGGATATGTTCGTGGTGCCTCTGATTTTGTGGCAGTATAATTTACCGTACATTCCGAGATACGATATAATCACTCACAGCGCTCACAGCAATATTTTGCGTTCCGTTTTAGTTTTCACGATTATGACAGCTAAGATCTGTCATTAGGTCATTTGACAGCGCTCACGGTGATATTTCTTTGGGGCATGGTCGGTGTAATCGCAAGACGGCGCGTGTCATGACGTCATCTATGACGACTCAAGGAACATCGATATCGCGCTTATGATCGCGCTCACGGTATCTCGGAACGGGTTTATGGACGCTCATAGCGTTTACAGTCTATCTCGGAACGCACTGTTAGTCGCAAAGGTTTGCTTCGTGTTTTTTTTCTTCGTGTTTTTATTAAAACAACCCGTCTCGAATCGTTTGGTAAATATTTAATGAAAGGCAATGTTATTGCTATTGCAACTTTTAATTTGGTGATAAATATCGAAGCGACATGTTTTCAATTAGTGCTGACACTGTGACCTATCCTGCTGACTGCTGAGACGCGGTTATGTAAGCGGAGAGACAGGCGAGCTTGTCCGCTAATTATAATTTGTATTTGAGTTGATTAAAACTTGCTGTAATTAATAATTAATATTTGAACTTGTAAGAGGTATTTCTGAACTGGTTGTTTTGCTACGACGTACTACGAGATTATAGCAATCATTGATATTAGTTTTTTTTTTGCTAGTCCCACTGCTGGGCAAAGGCCTCCCCTTTCTTCTTCCATACCTCTCTGTAAACGTGATCAGGTCGTCACGCCACCTTCGTGGAGGTCGACCTCGACGGCGCTGTCCTTCCTTAGGCGTCCAGTGTGTGACGATCTTTGTCCATCTCTCCGGGTGCATCCGTGCCACGTGGCCCGCCCATTCCCATTTCAGCCTGGCTGTTTTTTCTTCAACATCTGCTACTTGAGTTATGGAGCGCAGGGTGATGTTTCTAACGCGATCTGTTCGATTTACAACTGTCATGCTGCGCTCCATTGCTCGCTGGCAAATCTTGAGTTTGGTCTTCTGTTGCTCAGTAAGTGATCAACTATGTGCACCATAGGTTAGAAAGGGCAGGATGCACATGTCAACGAGTTTTCTTTTTAACCGACTTCTAAAAAGGAGGAGGTTCTCTATTCGACTGTATGTATTTTTTTTTTTTTTTTATGTATGTTCACCGATTACTCGAAGACGCCTGAACCGATTTGAAAAATTCTTTTTTTGTTTGAAAGGGTATACTTCCAAGTTGGTCCCATAGCCACCAAGTTGGGATCTGATGATGGAATCTTGGCGAAATCGAGGGAACTCTTCAAATTTTATAGGATAACGTACAGCGATTTTGGTATTTTCTGCAACAAATGAAGCACTTGCGTTTGATGAGAACCATTCTACCATCAGATCGGATGATGAAGCCAAGAGTCACGGAACTCCATAATGAGACAATGTATCCTTGTCGTGTTTGGGCTTGTTGAAATTGTAACGGTAAGCACTTTCCATGTGTACCAAGTACATGTGAACCACTAAAAAGTGAATAATAAAAACTTTTTTTGCAAAAAATAAAACCGACTTCAAAAAAAAAACAAAAAGTTAAAAATAACTTTAGCTTCTGAAGTCGGTGACAAAAAAATTAAATCAACAAAACAAAGGTCACCGACTTCAGAAGCTAAAGTTATTTTTACTTTTTGTTTTTTTTTTGAAGTCGGTTTTATTTTTTGCAAAAAAAGTTTTTTTAATGTTAGTGGCTGGCTTCCCTTCATTTGTTCCTTAAGGGCCCAGAAGGTCTTCCAAGCATTTTGGACTCGTCTTTCGACTTCTTTGTCGTGCCTGTTTTTGCAACGACACTATCTGGCCCAAATAGGTATACCTACTCGTCGACATATTGCAATGTATGCCCGTCTACCGCGACCCTATGTTTCGTGCTGTTGGTCATAATTTGTGTCTTGGATCTGTTCATTGAAAGTCCAACCTCAAGACTTGCTGCGCTCTGATCTTGGAGCATATTAGTTATGTTTTTAAAAATAACATTTGTAAGTCCGCATTTACACATAACTTAACACTTTACGGGTATTTATTTGTTGAACAAGCCAATTAACGACCACTCAATTTTACATACATATACCAACTTTGTAACATAAAAATAGACCCATTCTAAACAGCCATTATAGACAAAATGACCCTTTTTAGGGTTCCGTAGCCAAATGGCAAAAAACGGAACCCTTATAGTTTCGCCATGTCTGTCTGTCTGTCTGTCTGTCCGCGGATAATCTCAGTGACCGTTAGCACCAGAAAGCTGAAATTTGGTACCAATATGTATATCAATCATGCCGACAAAGTGCAAAAATAAAAATTTAAAAAAACATTTTTATTAGGGTACCTCCCCCAGACGTAAAGTGGGGAGCGATTTTTTTTTTAATTTTGATCCTGACGTGTGATATATTGTTGGATAGGTATTTAAAAATGAATAGGGGTTTTCTTAAATCATTTTTTGATAATATTAATATTTTAGGAAATAATCGCTCCGAAAGTCAAAAACAATGTGTCCCCCCCCCCTCTAACTTTTGAACCATAAGTTTAAAAAATATGAAAAAAATCACAGAAGTAGACCTTTATATGAACTTTCTAGGAAAATTATTTTCAACTTGATGAGTTGAATAGTTTTTGAGTTATATAGCACTTTTTCAAAAAAAACGCAAATGATAACTTTGTTTTTCATACAAATACTATGAAAAACAAAGTTATTTTTGCTGACGAAAAATGTTGGTATTTTTAATGGTCTGGGAAGCTACGGAACCCTACAGTGAGCGTGGCCCGACACGCTCTTGGCCGGTTTTTTAGTAAACTCCACTCGACGTCGACTAATTTGTAGTAAGTTGGAAGTTTTCTTTGAGCGGAGTTTGTAGCACTTGCGAAAGAACTTATTCCAAGTATTTGAAGATTTCTCCTTAGTTCAATAATTAGGGAAACTTCCTAAAGAAAAACACAGTTGCGTACTTGAGCTCCAACAAAAAAATCATGAAAATTGGGTTGGGGAACTATGGTAACTTTTTAGTTTGAAACTAAGTAAGTTTATATAGGATTTTTGTGAAGCAATGTACTTACTTCTATAGATCACAACTGAAACATAGTGTATATGGCTTAGAGCATTAGTTTGGAAAACTAAATACAGTTTATGGCCTTCTGAGAAAATACCAAAATAATGCCAGAGTAGTGAGCCTATCGTCATCATTCCTTATTAACATACAATTCTAAAATGTTCACTATAATTATAGCTTATTAGGGTTCCGTAGCCAAATGGCAAAAAACGGAACCCTTATAGTTTCGCCATGTCTGTCTGTCTGTCTGTCTGTCTGTCTGTCTGTCTGTCCGCGGATAATCTCAGTGACCGTTAGCACCAGAAAGCTGAAATTTGGTACCAATATGTATATCAATCATGCCGACAAAGTGCAAAAATAAAAATTTAAAAAAACATTTTTATTAGGGTACCTCCCCCAGACGTAAAGTGGGGAGCGTTTTTTAATTTTGACCCTGACGTGTGATATATTGTTGGATAGGTATTTAAAAATGAATAGGGGTTTTCTAAAATCATTTTTTGATAATATTAATATTTTAGGAAATAATCGCTCCGAAAGTCAAAAACAATGTGTCCCCCCCCCCCTCTAACTTTTGAACCATAAGTTTAAAAAATATGAAAAAAATCACAGAAGTAGACCTTTATATGAACTTTCTAGGAAAATTATTTTCAACTTGATGAGTTGAATAGTTTTTGAGTTATATAGCACTTTTTCATAAAAACGCAAATGATAACTTTGTTTTTCATACAAATACTATGAAAAACAAAGTTATTTTTGCTGACAAAAAATGTTGGTATTTTTAATGGTCTGGGAAGCTACGGAACCCTACAGTGAGCGTGGCCCGACACGCTCTTGGCCGGTTTTGTTTTCATAACAAAACGGAAAATAGCCACAGACGCATATTTTCAATTATTTACTACTACTAGCGGACGTCACACGGTTTCACCCGCGTAGTTCCCGTTCCCGTGGGAGTACGGGGATAAAATATAGCCCAAGTTACTCACTGATAATTTAGCTATCCATTGCTGAAAGAATTTTTCAAATCTGTTTAGTAGTTTATAAGTTTTTTCGTAACATACAAAAATATAAAATCTTTCCCCTTTTAGTAATAGTGTAGATTGATAACACATTAAACCATTCAAGAAGTTGATGGGAGGTGTGTAGTAATATACTTCAACTCAAAGTGCATTAATGCAAGACGCCCGACCACTCAAACTTTATGATTTATCTTGTTCAATATGTAGTTTATATAAAACGTCATGTTATACAGGAACCTCGTTACCTTTGTTAATAATCATAAAAAGCTGCATGAAATCTATCTTTTATTGATTTCCTCAATAACGGCGTATCGTAAACCCACTATAATAACGCTGCGATGAAAATACTTTCATCTCCAATCGCTGCATTCATTATACATTTAAAAGATAAATACCAATTCCTTGACATGACCGGTACCTAATGGTATAAGCAGAGTTATGAGAACTTACTTATTTTCATGGTGTCATTAGTTCAACCAATTACCAAATTTTTCTTAACACTAAAAATATTCTTGTCAAAGAGATAAGTCTTCTAAACCTTTGAGACGCTTGTGGGACAACAAAGTTAAAAAAAACAATAATTTACGTGTCGTTGAACTAAACCTAGGAATACAAACCAGTGTGTTACAGTTAGGTACTTATTTATTGTAGATATTACTAAACCAATGAGGCGGCTCAGCTACAAATTGCGGACAAGATATAATGTCCAGTCTTGATACAGTCTGTAACAAAAAGTGGTACAGCTGCTAGCCGCTTACGAGGGTGGTTACACCGCAGCACCGCTCTATTGCTGTACCAATATGAATGTTAACTTAACCATTATCGTACTTGTTTCATACACAGTCATGCTCATTATAATGTCTTGACTTTACTTGCGTTTTTGCTGTCTAAGAATCTTGAAGATCCTTTGGGAATTCAATAGATTGTTTGACTTTGACAAAAACAAACAATCGGGTGGTTGGATTAGTTTAGTATGCAGCCCGAAGTGTAGATCTGTGCGCGGATGATGATGATAGGTTCCCTGTAGTAAAATGCAGGTTAACTACATATTATACGAGTATACACCTATGTAGAACAAACTGCCTAATCCTTTAGAAAACTTTTCAGAGTTTGAAACTTGCAACCACTTGATCATTTCATACCACGGAACATTTCCACCAGAAGATAAGTCGATACGAATCAGCATCGTGTAAACAGCCTTCTACTACGTTTGACAGTAATGCAGTACTTATCGATTAAAAAACCCGCTAACGCAGAGATTACATCGCTTGCTCCGAACTGTGTTCACGTTAATTAGGGCACAGATTTAGTCGCGCGATACCGCGGCGCGGCGCGGCTCGATAAATCTTAATTTGTCGCTACCGTGGTACATGGGTGTTTTACTATCAGGACACAGAGTAGGGACTTACAGAAGGCCCACAAACGACAACGTGTGCTCATAGATTGCTTAACTAACAAAATATATAAGTTCAATAGTTTTTAACCGTTTTGTGTGTCTAATTGTGTAATGGGATAACACCCACATGACAAGAAAATGATACCAACATAGAATCCTAACACCAAGCAGTGGGTGGAAGGCGTTTTGTTTGTTTACTCACCAAACGATGAAGCAATCACAGAACAGTACCTATCCAAATTCGGTCTTTGTTACACACACTACACTTATTAATTCTGGCAGTTTAGTTAGCGCCCTTTATTCACCACGGAGTGCGAGAGCTTTTGGTCAATAATTGGTCGTCTTAGGACTTCCTTTTTCAATGAGCGCACGACCCTTCTGTAGGTACTGTTCTATTTCGTGACTAAATGCAATAACTGAGAGATATCGACAAATTCACTACAAACAGTAGTTTAGTGTAATATTCAGGTCTACATCGAAACCATGTTTAATAGCAGTATCTGTGTGTTTACTGTTAATGTGTCATTTGGCACATCATTGAATATCATTGCGCTAATTTACACACATAGCAGGTAATGTTGTTCCAGTGGTTCCAATTAATTAGATATTGAGAGGAATGTAGTGGTTAACATTAATTAATAGTTATTGTACACGCCCAGTCATCATCGGTGAAGCAATCTGTAATATTAATTCTGATTGCTTCAAGTTTTGGTTGAATTCTTGTGTCAAATATTATCTAGCGAATTTATTGTATTATATAGAATCATTTATTTTAGTTTATTGTCTTATGTACCCTGTGTGTGTAACTGTGCTATTATTTTTCTATTCTACTAAAGTGTTGAGGTATTTACTACTTCCAAAGTTATTCAAAGAAAGTTTCATTGACCACTACGCTAGCTCACTGCATATAACTTGCTATTTTTCTCACGATATAATATGTATTTTACCGTAAGTCAAAAATAAAATGGAATGAGTCTTTCCGGCCCTTTATTATTCACCAATATTGTGGGTGCATGGATTTATGAGCAACCGTGAAACTTTTGTGTTTACGACAGGTATGCGAAACTCCATCACACTGAATAAAAACTTTATAGTTGGTTGTAGCTCTCACATAAATACATACATAAATATTAATATGAATAAAGTATCCGACCAGTTATGTACAACAGCGCGGTAAATATTCAATGTGATATTTTGACCATGTTTGATTGACGTGTCTGCGGCGTGTTCGCTGGACTGAAAACTAACACATTTGTGAAACATCGCCACCACACGAATAGAGACGGTTCGTGATCTCAAGATACTGCGGTCAGGATGGTGGACTGGGTATTTATAGACTGTGGAGATGTTGCACTTACACTTTCTAACCGCACTGCCATACTATTTCATTTTTATGACATAAGCCTCCCCCCTGTCAGTCTGTCCGTTCGCGGACTGTATTTCATGATCCGTTATAGGTGGACTTGAAATATTCTCAGAACGTGTATTTCTGTTGCCGCTATAACAACAAATCCCACCAATAGTTCATGTTCAAGACGAGACCATAAGACTCGCTCTTTCAAACAGTTATCAGATCTCATGTAGAGCCAAGCTTCTAACTCTACACGCCCTTACTCTACAAGGTTTAACTTCACAAACTCTACACCTTAGTCTAAATATGTGGCTCGGCCGTTTAGCTACGTTCACATGGGCGAAAGTGACAAATGTATCTGTCACCGTAAAATTGTCAAATACGTTATATTGTAATATCTCTAGCGATATTGTAAAATCTCGAAATATTGTCAAATGAACATACTGCTTACAACAAAACGCATTATTTTTCGTGAAATGCATGCGATGGTAGTCAACTGACGCGGTATGGAGGGAAGGAGGGGTCCGCCTTGCCCAGTGGTACAACTCTCGTGAAAAGATATTGTACCATTCCTGAGAAATACCGATTTTTATAACCTAACCTTAAAACACTTTATATTCCCCTAAAAAGCGTAGTCGACGGAGCCCCGCTATTTCCGAGTGCAGGGTTTAAAGGAACCTAACTAACCTAACGGGGGGGTGCCCCAACCCCAAGTCCCGATTATGGTGGCAGAGATACTTCCGTATGTTCAGTTGACAATAATTCGAAATATTAATAACAATATCGCTAGAGATAAACACGTTTGACAATTTTACGGTGACATATCCACTGCTTATGACTTTTCTGTTATACATAACATTTTGACTAAGGTATAGAGTCATATAACAATAGGCTTGTGTCCTAAAAAAATCTAATTAGTCCGTCAGTTAGATTATAAAAAAATATTTGACCCGTATTTTTTCTTTTGTTACATAAACTAAAATTGACATAATAATATGTGGGTGTCTCATACAAACTTCCATCCCGTTGTTGTAGGGATTGGGGGATAAAAGTTACAAAGTATTATATTTTTTATTGTTTGTGTACTAATAATAGCTTACTACCAAATTTCAGCTCTCTAAGACATTAGGGAATAAGTACCTACCCTAAGAATTTTGATGATCATCAGTGAGACAGTGACGATTTAGGGTTTTTAGAAATCAATAAAATCTAAAGTAGGTAGGTACCTATAAGAGCTATGCAATTAAAACTTTACATGTTTAATAAGTCCGCTAACCACAACATACCTATCCCGGGAATTTTGTTTATCTGGAATAATCTCTAAACCTAAGGCTATGAGGTTTAAAAAAAAACGAAGAAGCGCTTCGAGAAACGGTAGGTAGTGCCCTTGCGCTTCGCTTGGCATTCCTTGGCGGGGGTAAAAATATATTTATATTAAAGGGGGCTCCCCACAACGATGGTACGGAACTTAATGCGCGAGTCCGACTCGCACTTGGCTGGTTTTTCTATTTCAAATGTCATAAAATCAAATGAAAAAACATAATAGTGTCCATTCCAATATTTCCGTGTATATCATAACTCCGTGTGTGGTCGTATCAGCCGTATCAGCCGTCCGCAGCTCGCAGGCTTGTTTACCGGCCGCCGGCCGTCACCCACTGGAATGACTTACAATAATATTTTTATTGGCCCTTCATCGAGTGGCGAATGCGATCCCTAACAAAATAACATTTTAATCGTTCTCAGAACTTTCACCGCTGAACAAATAATGAAGTAGAACTAACAAAATATGACACGGAACATAAACAACAAAAACTCGCCCATTATTGGAAATGTAAATAAAAACAAACTGAGGTCTTCATCGGAGCAACAAATCACGTTGTTTTTGTGAGTGGGTTCCGCATCCCGCCGCCGCTGCGCCGCCGGGCCCCGCGCCCTACAAGGCGTTATCGAAACTGTGGTATAAACACAGTTTCGCTTTTTGATTCTCGATATAGATATACGTACGGTCGTTGTTAGCAATAAAACTACGATAAAACGAGATTATCCAGCGATCGGGAACAGAAACACTTGCGCAGCCTCCATTCTAATAAAAAGTTAAATTATCAAACAACTACGGACAGTTTAACGCGATAGATCCGATATCCATGTCGTTTGTAAGGGAATCACAACATAAAACATACTATTTGTACAGTATCATATTTTTATTCGCTTTCATTGGAGATAACATTCAATAAGTACCTGGATAAAATTGTAGATTTATTGCCTTAACCTTTTAACGGTTGCGTTTTAAAGCCTTTTTATAGATTTATTATCTTCTTGCTCATTTTTTCCCCAGGACATAATATGTATCCTTACCTCATTCACAACATCGTTATATCTATTTATTTCCGCTCCCATGACACAATACTCATCTGTGTGAACTATCACCATACGTAGAACTTGTCAAAAACTTACAATACACAAAGGGAGTTATTTTTTGTCGCGCCGCGTTATAATAACGTCGTAACCAATAAAAAAACCATTGACTCCCGGAACTGAACAAAACATTATAAATCACCGCGGAGGAAGCACGCTCACTGCTCACTGAACATTTTTTCGAGGCAGTTACAGAGGGCTGGAACCCCGCGGGCGCGCATTGTATCCTTGCAGCGACGGCGCGCGGCGACCAGTGCACAATGTGCACGATTGTATCGCACTAGGGTAAGAATACTGACGCACTCATGTGGAGCCCGATTACGACCAAATTATAGGGTAACGTAGCCAACTAGACTGTTCATGCAGGTATTCGAAAGTGCAAGGTTTTTATTCATTCAACAGCGCAGCTGGTAGCAAGCCGTTCCATTTTAATACTCGACAATCATGCCATCTAAAATATAATAAAAGTAATGATAGCAATCAATCTAATTTTTATTTAGGAAACTTTTTGTTTGCCCACGCAGCTAAATAAATATCTCAATTATCCAGTCGATTGGTCCCATTCACGACTACGATCAACAACAAATCAAGCTCGATGGACCAATTTTTCAATCATATCTCGATTCTTTCTTTATCGATTCTTTGTTCTAATAGAGGGTGTATGAAAAAATAAAGATTATTTGATAGCGGTCTAATGGTATTGCGGGCTAGGTCCGCGGGTCTGCGCAGCGAGAGGTCCACGCCGGTGGTCCGGACCCGCGGGGGGTCCGGCCGGGCCCCTCCGAACATATATCACGGACGATGCGTTCGCTCGCGACTTTTATACGCGCACGTTATTAGCAAAAAAGCAATCAGGAATCGAGTGAGACAATCCCTATTGGACGGTTTCAATCCTGTTAACAAATGGGACCCGATATTCCGATGTGTAGGAAAGAAATAAATCATTCTGTAAACACACTTTTTCATCGATTTGCTTTCATTACAGCCTTCGCGACGGTTTGTCCCAACATTTAGGTCCTAGTCTCATCAATCTTTCCTATCTGGATCATTAATTTTATTAATACTAAAGCTTTCTGTTTTGGGTTTACTCACTTTTTGCTGATAACAACGCATGTGAAAATACATTACAATGACTAGATTAGAAACTATTGTAGTCTTGTGGAGCAAGCACCACTAGGCAGTGGATTATTAATCATTAAAAATCCTACTGGTGAGCTTTTGTGTGATGTATGACATCATCAATAAGTAACGTTCATGCGATGTGTGTGCGCACCGGGCGCGCGCGACCTGTGACCGCTAATGCTGCTGATTAATCATGCGTACGATGTTGT
Source organism: Xestia ashworthii (assembly GCA_950022955.1). NCBI lineage: Eukaryota > Metazoa > Arthropoda > Insecta > Lepidoptera > Noctuidae > Xestia > Xestia ashworthii. Next base: position 685,238 of record OX465556.1, on the reverse strand, counting down.
ATAAGTTCGTAATGAGACGCTCGTTGTGGACGCGACTGACCGCACAATGGAACACCCTGTAAGGACCGTCCGCTAATTACTTCATTAGGTGCCTCGCTGTTAATTGGTGACTATGCGGACACTATATTATTAACTACATTATACCACGTTGCGTAACTAGCACATTACTAATTACACCTACAAACAGAGCTTCTTATCATATGTTTTGTAGAAGGCTCTGTCGTACTTCTAATCTACATGACGAACAAAAAGTTGGAATTTAAAATGATTACTTTTAAACTTCTGACTCACATTCGATCATAAAAGATGTTTAAAAACCGTAATGCTATCAATCACATTAAGTTGAATCGTAACAATATAAATTCTCAAAAAGATGTAATAAATCATCTGAAGCACTGAGCTCCTTTTAAAGGATCAGGCGATAATGTTATTTTATTATTATCGATATCTTTTATATCTATAGAGTATAACGATTTAACGGCTAATGTGGAATTGGTAGTAAAGAAAAGTAAATTTTCAACCGTAAAAACAAGTGAGAGACTATCTAAAACAATTTAGAAGTAAAAAAAGAGCCAGTAACATAAATTCAGCGGGTTATGTCATAATTAACGAAAATGAATTGGCAATAACACTCGACGCTTCAGTAGGCTGTCAACAAGGCTCTCTAATTCACCCCATTCAACACGAACGAGGTCAAGAGTCAAATATAAAATCGAATTAACGAACATAAAATGTGAGTACTAATCTCATCGAGCCGTCACCGTCAGCTGGAGGGTCCTCACGGCGACGTGTCACGGTGTCACCATGAGTTCCCATATTGATCCCATAGCTTTCGAGCTCGGCTGGTAGGCTGCAGTAATTACCGACCAATAGGTTATCGCGTCCAGTTAGTGCAGTTGAACGCAGCAATAACTTGCCAGTTATACTCACAATTAGTTGATTGCTGGCCCAGTGGGCCAGTCCGCATGTCCGCATCACGTGGCGTGCGTGACAACCCTAACTGAACATCATTATTTGTAGTTTGTTTTTCTACCATGCCCGGTTCGTTTGTAGTTTTTAAGTTAACTCTATTAATTGGCTTTACATAAAGTTGAGTTGCTCTGTCTTCGTAGCACCAGCTGCTTCTTCAACAACCCATTCTTTAAGATATCGGACCTCTTATCCGATTGCTGTTTATCCAAATTACAATTTAACTTTTGCAAACAATAATTTTCATATTTCCTTTACGGCTGAACAATATATAACTTGAATTTTAAATCGTATAGCATGTAACTACAATGTTGTGACTTGACTCAAACTGTAATCGCGCATTAAAAACCTTATGTGTAGTAAAACAATATTTAAAAAACAAACTTTTAAGTTGTAACGTTTTTTTCGTATTCTACTCAGCAAACCCATTTAATTGATACCCAAATCATGGGGTGCATAAAAAATAACTAGTCCATCATCTTTGAAACACGTCACTTAGCTAACCAGGCATTGTCATATAACTAACCAACCAACTAACGAGGAAACAAACATAGCAAGTTAAATAAAAGCTTAAGATTTAGTGAGGTATTAAATTACGGCCACCGGCTTTTGTAACATAACCCACTTTATAATAGACATTATGGAATTTATTAATAATCAATGTAGCAAGAAGTCTAAAAGCAAATAACTTATACGTCAGGCCTTGTTGTTAAGAAAGGGGCTGCGGAAAGAAATCCTCGTTGTTCCCAAAGGGTTTGATTGTGATACATATTTACAACGTGGAAGCAAATCCGGTTAATGTGATCTTCCTAAGTATCCTGTCCGACCTTTGTCAAAGTCAAGCCCGTATGTTTGCCCATCGATACTGAATTAACTATTAATAAACTTGTCGACCCACATATGTAATTTTGTCACAAGTAGCGATACATAAATAAATAATAACAATAGAAGGTAATTCGCTGATTTTGTTTCTATCTGTCGATGTTAAGTTGACCATAAGTGTGATGAAAGTAAATTCTATCAATGCGAAGACGCGGTAGGATCAAACAAATTACTGCTTGGTACACCTTGGTACCTTAACCTTTTCATCAATCTGAATCTATAACAAAGTTAAGTATTTCCACGAAACGAATCCTTCTGCAATCCATCAAACACAAGATATATTTAAAAATAAACGCCACTTCGAGGTTCACGAGTGCGGAATAATCCGGATAGTGAGGGAGTTGATTGAGGACTCCTCCGGCCAAGGTTAAGTGCAGTAACTGGAGATCCAGACAATACATCAATCAGGATCATCCCGGATCTACTCCATATTTATTTATTCCGTTCCATCATGATCCGCGGAATCTACCGCCATGGTGATACAAGTCACAATGAATTGTATTTAAGCGTATTAACTATTAAGTTTCTTGCCTGCACAATAAAATAATGGCGAGTTGCACAGAACAGTAGTTTAGTAAAACATTCTGAGTGTTCAAACGCTCTGAGTGTTCAGAGCGTTGAATGATTCATTAAGGATGCGACTATAAAATGATTTGACTTACAGTCACCGCAGATGTCCTAAGAGTACGGTACTAAAATGAATGCATCTTACAGAAAAGATTTCACGATCAGGAATACGAGTATCTTATAGTAGAGAACAAGTCCGTAAATCATAATATCTATTCTAAGAGAAATGTAATAGAATGTATCCATTCAGAAACAGGTTCAACCGAGGCGTGACCTAAAGAAATGTTAAATAATTTTAAATCCAAGTTCTTTGTCGGATGACGCGCGATTGTATTTGAAGTGATAAAATGAATGGACCCGGGGATATCGTCGAATAATCCGCGCGTACACCGACCACATCAATCTTGTGGTTTTTTAAAAAAAGGTCTCTCGCAGGATTAGCGGTAGACATCACACGTTAGTAAATACGGATTTACTTTCGGAAAAGATATTTGCAGTATTTTTTTGGCAGTCGAGTCAAATTTACATAGTCTTTGTAACGACATTTATCATTTGATTCATCTTCTTACAGAAATTACATTACATTTTTACTTCACAGTCGACTTTCAAATACTTTCGTAAAAGGTTTTCATATCTAGGAAAGGTCTAACAAATTGCTATTCATTAACTTGTAATGCTGTCATCACTAAATCAATTTCTTTACCCGATAAACCAGAGATAGGCTATTAATCACAAGTAGGTACAAGAATTGTGTCTATCATGAGGCGATAGTGTTCCATTATTCCCATTATGGGAGTACTATCAGTTGGCTGGCCTCCGTCGTGAGACTTTGGACACAGGGGACACTGCGGACACTCCGGACACTCGGAACACTCAACCGTTGGCAGATGACCGTTCCGAGTGAATTATTCACGAGAGTGGAGACACGCGCGTCAATCTCCGCCGCTCGCTCGACGCTCCCGAGTGTCGTGAGAGGTGTCGCCAATACACTTGACAGTATTAATGAATCGATGTTCTGTGTCTGTAGTGTACCGATACTGAATGTTTGATGGACAGTTACAAAGGAGGATTTGGTTAGCTAAAGACATTTGGTGCTTAGGTGGTTGAATTGTTATCAACATAATTATTGTTTAGTGCTTCAATATATTTGCTGATTTCCGACTTTGATGTTGTAGGTTTGTGTGAATGTTATTTCATTAGTTTCATGGTAAAAACAATATTCACACTTACATTCATTTTTCATAATTATGATGAAAATCTGCGACAAAGCCCGTAAATAATAACTTTTTTATTATTATTACAGGTACGTGCCGTTTAACATTTGTCGCAGGAAGGGCAGGTAACGTTTAACATCTTATTTCTTTATTCACGATAGTAAAGTTGGCTTATACATACCTACACCATAATTTACTACGTGTTCGTTTACAAACAAGACAACGAGCTACAAATGACTCGGGACAAAATGTAATTTTCACGTGCTTATGAATATCAAACTTTTCCTCAATAACAATAAGGACTATAATTCATTCTGATTTCTTTTTGACTGTTTAAAAGTATTACATTAGGTGTTAGACATGTATCGGAACATTGTTCGTTTGTTACAACTTTTGTTGTTTGATTACTATCGTGTCCAACAAAAAGACAATCGTAGTTGGAAACTTGTCAAACAACGTTCGAGGGCTTGGACGTGTTTATTGCGTTCAAACATTTCAACTTTAACAACCAAATTTGGTTCGTTTGTGGTGCCTGTATTGCTATGAACATTATCACAGACGTCCATGATATAATACAATATCGGAACAATGCATTCACTTTTAGATATTCAATCACTAATGGATTCAAGATTGGCACCGTATTTTATTTTAGAAGTGTGTTATCATTCATCGCGGCAAGTATGTTTCACAAGCAAATCACTACTTGCTTCTGTTAGAATAGATTGGCTGCAAATAATAACATAGTACACAATTGATTCCGACATAAAGAGAAATAGGAGTGGACGGAGAACATTGCCCTGGGGAACACCGCTCGCAGCACACCGCGGTCGGCCACTTGTCCTCTTGTTTTTCTTTGCACCTATTTATCACTTCCCACTTGCCGTAATAAGTTATAGGTGTAAATTCTGTGTACCATTTTTGGGTAGAAAATTATGTTGGTTTTATGGTCTATCAAGTCAAATGCAACACGGGCGAGTATATCAAGTTGTTATTCCTTTTTAGTAAAATTGTTATTGATAGCAGTTCTAAGAATTTAGAAACTGTTTTGTGAAATCTGTTCACCTCTACAAAGAATAGGGTCGTAGGTTTCTAACTCAAATGTGAGTCATTTCACCACGTTAGTTTCATTTCAATCGAGCATTGCGACCAAACTGAGAGCACTTAAAGTACAATCGTGCACGTTTTGCATACGTCACCGTCGGAGCAAATCCGTGTATCTGTGAACAACAAAAACTGGTAGTGTTACTGTTTCCGAGTCATAAAATTTAGTGGCGAAGGCAGGAAGTATGACCAACCTGTAGGTATGGGGAGGCGGAAGAGTGTGGTGGGGAGGGTAAACGCATGTGGAATTGTGCCGGGTGACGTGATGTACTGCTGAAAAGGATCAGGACTCGCGTGTTACCAAAGAATACTTAAATATTTCCGAATAGCGTACCTCTTCTTGATCTTTACAACTTTGAACTCCACTTACCTATCTCAAAAGGATGAACTTTTAAAGGTCATGTTTGGAAATGTTCTTATTCTTTATGAAAATATTTGGAAATAACAATAATAGGAATGAACTCTTACGGAAAGCTGCCCACATAATCACAGGCTTTTTTCATTTTCGATCTTAACCTAATTTGACCTTCCGTTTCAAAGTCCTAGAGTAATTAACTTTATTTTACGTCCCCAACTCATATTTTCCTGTGAAGCTTAAGGGGCCGGCGGAGGATGCGTATTTCATACAAACGTAATGCCAAAATTATTTGTAAATCAAACATATTCTTAAGGTAGTCTGTATTTATTTCGATTGAATTACAGAATATCTATGTTCCCAAATATGTTTTTTGAGAGAATAGTGATGCAAAAACGAGATATGAGGAATTTAAATTTTCTATAGAAAACTTTTTTTTCTTATAACTCTTGTTAAAATCAGTGTCCAATCAAAATATATATTTGAGAACCTAAATATTCTGTAATTCAATCGAAATAAATACACACTACCTTAGGAAAATGTTTAATTTACAAATTATTTTGGTATTACGTTTGTATGAAATACGCATGCTCCGCAGGCGTCTTAAGAAAGGTTTATTAGCGTATAAATTGAGAAAATTTTAACTTTATGCGTCCCTGATTAACTTTTCGTCTTTGTTCTTACGTCGTAGAAACACGCTGTTGATAAATTTTAGGTTTTACGCGTTCTGCACGTCGCAGTTAAACCACACAAAGCAACATTAAGCCGGCAACCTGTTGTAAAACTTTTATTTTCCTACCATAATGTTGGTGGCCGCAAATGTCATGCTGCTGCAACTCAATTCCAAACTTAATACGTTACACTTAAGTGGTTTTACGTTTAAGAAGTCCGCAGTCGCCGTTTCGTTAGTCAGTGCGATATTTAGACAGTAATTGTAGACTTTAAGTTTTTATTTGCAAGGAGCGCTGAAAGCTCTCTAATCAGAAAAGAAAAGCAACAACAGAAATTGTGAAAGTAAATACGAGCTTTGCTGACTTTCTACCAGAATATGTTAGACAAATATGTTTTGGAATGCGGTACGAATACAAAAGAATATCACGTTGTGTAACAACAGTAACTTCAAAAGTATTCTCTTGTCCTACTCGTTGGTGGATGACTGCCGGCTTTGTGGACTTACCGTCGAGTGGGCCGAACATACGACATCCTTTTATATGGAAAATTGTCATAGCAAGTACGCGAACGACCAAATGTTATTTGTGGAGCTCTCTAAAACATCCGACTAGAGAGTTTTTTCTCTACATTTCTGTAAATAAAACGATCAACTTTGTAAAAGTTTTGTCGAAAAGGGACAGTAAATAGAATTCTGTTTGTATAATACTTAGGGGCGTGTTCAAAAGTTACAGTTTCAGACTTAAGTTGTTCCACATACACAAGTTAAATTCAAAAAGAAGGTACATGTTATTAGCTACTTCAAACGTATTAAAGATCAAACTTACTTTCGGAGTCGCTAAAACAACTTCGTGAAACATTTATCATTACCGAAATAAGGGCTAAGGTATAAGCTCTTATGGAAACACATCGCTGATATTCTTTTAAATTCCGTTTCTTGAAATTTAAACCTAATGATCAAAGTTGCTCACTGCGTTACAATATAATAGGTGTAATAAAATAATACGTAAATCCAAATTTAAATTTTGTTACGAAAAGTAGTTTAGGGACGGATGTTTGATTGACCAGCTAATAATCGCTCGAGTGTTAATTCTTCAAGCAATGTAATTAACAGATCGTCATTAAGATATTTAGCAGCTGAACGCGGTACAATTTCACCCGGATAGAGAACAACAGTTAACCCTAACACTAGAAAGTCAGGCGGGTTGACCAAAAAAGGCGAGAGCTGGTGAGGTTAATTGCGTTTTAAGAGTTCGCTTTAGTTCAGACAATACAGAGGTCGGTACAGAATGTTCACTCTAAGTTAGTTTAGACAAATTAATTATAATCGTATATAACGTATATGTCACCGTAAAATTGTCAAATACGTTATATTGTAATATCTCTAGCGATATTGTAAAGTCTCGAATTATTGTCAAATGAACTACTGCTTACAATAAAACTCATTATTTTTCGTGAAATGCATGCGATGGTAGTCAACTCACGCGATGTGGAGAGAAGGAGGGGTCCCCCTTGCCCAGTGGTACCACTCTCATGAAAAGATACTGTACCATTCCTGAGAAATATCGATTAATATAACCTAACCTTAAAACACTTCATATTCCCCTAAACAGCGTAGTCGACGGAGCCCCGCTTCGCGGGGCCCCTATTTCCGAGTGCAGGGTTTAAAGGAACCTAACTAACCTAACGGGGGGGTGCCCCAAGTCCCGTTTATGGGGGCAAGAGATACTTCCGTATGTTCAGTTGACAATAATTCGAGACTTTACAATATCGCTAGAGAGATACACGTTATATTGTAATATAACGTATTTGACAATTTTACGGTGACATATACATTGTATTGTCTATTATGTTTGGTCGGTATTGACTTTACTGGTTGGGTGTTACTTTTGGTTTGTTTAAAGTAGATCAGATAACAGAATAATGGAATAGTAATCTAAGTAGAAGAATAAGTAACGGTTTCACCAAATTATGTGAAACCGTTACTTATTCTTCAGATTTGTGTTTTGATAACTTCAACATGAAAGTGTTAACAAACCTCCAGATATAACATCTTCGTCTAGTAATGAGTTATTGCATATTAGGTACCTGGAGTCTTCCTTTAATCATGCCTATGCTACATCAGTGGAGTGCAAAAGCTTTTCGACAATGTAGAGGCGATTAATCTGCTCGTATCGTTTCCTATTTTATGGAATGGGTCTTTTGTTGGCCACCATTGTGTGGCAGCCGTGGCCCACGCTCGCGCACGACAACCTGCGTAGGAGTTGCACTTAGACCCGTCGACTATTGTTACAGCTTTGTTTAATTACATAGCCGCGTTGGGCCGCGTAGGAAACTTGGAGTGATACGCGGCTGTTACAAATTGTTACAAAAGTGTTGTTGATACTTTGGGTCCTCTCATTTTTAGATTTGGAGGTGTTTTTGTGAGATTTTTCTTGTATTTTGAAGTTAGTTAATGTAACTAGCGGAGTTGCGCGTAACGGATTGTTGCCAGTAATCATTAAAAAAATACTTTTAGAAACCTATCAGACTTACAGTTCAAACTACAGTCTCTAAACTTTAATCAATGTTTGTTTAAAATAATCTTCTATTTACAGCCGTTATTAACGCCAAGTTTCCTACGCGGCCCAACGCGGCTATGTTATACATAATAATATGTTATATGGATGCTTTGCTGATTTCAGAGTCCTTCCTTAAACCATCTCTTTTATCTGTACATTTTGCCCTTCCTGTTTTTGTTCTTATCCGTAATGATAGAACTGGTAAGGGTGGCGGAGGTGTAGCAATTTACTTACGTGCTGTATTTCCTTATAAGGTTGTTAGCATGTCACCATCTTCGTACTCGGGATCAGCGGAACATCTATTTCTGGAAATTACACTTCATCGCGTTAAAATGCTGCTGGGGATTATCTATGTATAGTCCTAACCCCACCATCGATTACTTTGATTCTTTTGATTCGCTTTTAAATGATTTTTGTCCAGCTTATGACCACGTAGTCCTGATGGGTGATTTTAATACTTGCCTTCTTAAAAATGACACGCGTACTCACAAAATTCAATCTATCCTTTCTTCTTTTAATCTCAGCATTTTGCCTCTGTCTGCTACTCATCATTTCCTTAACTGCACCCCTTCTCTGTTGGACCTGATAATTGTATCCAATTCTAATAATATTTCTTCCCACGGACAACTTACTGCATGTTTTTCATATCATGATCTTGTCTTCTTGTCATAATAAGTTACGCCCTCCTAAGCGCAAGCTGCAATATATTCTCCTCCGGAACTACGAGGGCATGGACCTGGAGGCATTGTTGCATGATGCCAGTAGCATCGACTGAAGGCCGGTCATTGAAGAAAGTTCGTGTATCAACGAAATGGTTCGTATTTTAAACAGCAAAATGCTAAGCCTATATGATCGTCACGCCCCTATTCGTCGAGTGAAGGTTAAGTATGTTCCAGCTCCTTGGCTTACTCCTGCCATTAAGGATGCGATGGCAAATAGAGACAGAGCCAAGAGAAGGCTAAAACGCTGTCCTTCCGAGCGCAATCTAGCTGCGTACAAATTTCTGCGTAATCGCTGCAGTCGTATGTGTAGAGATGCCAAAAGACACTACTTTCACAAATCTCTCGACAGCCACAACTCTTCTGATGTCTGGAGGTTTTTAAAATCTGTCGGCATTGGCAAGTCTCCAGTTATTTCTGGTAACGACGTTGACGTGTGTGCTCTTAACAAACATTTTTCACTCCCCCCTGTTACGTTGGATCCGCACGTCAAGTCATGTCAGTCACATGTGGCTGAGGTTAGCCGCAAAGTGCACTACACGTTCCACTCGTTGAAATGCCTCCAGGGCTTCTTGCCATTGAACACCAAAATCTCCCTTGCGCAAACTCTCATTCAACCCATCATAGATTACGCTGATGCCTGTTATTTGGATGCCACCAAGGAGCTTTTAAATAAACTTGAGCGTTTACAAAACATCTGTATTCGTTTCGTTTTTAACCTTAAAAAGTACGATCATGTTTTTAATTTTCGCAAAATGCTCAAGTGGATCCCAATTCGACTTCGCAGGAACTCTCGGATAGTGTCTGCTATTCAACATCCTACACAACCCTAAAACCCCATCCTATCTACGGGAACGGTTTTCCTACTCTCGTCCCTCTGATGCACCTTGCAGGTCGCATCTTAGGAACCTCCTCAAATCTGCTCCACACTCTACAGACTTCTACTCCTACTCCTTCACTGTCCACGCCGTTCGGTTGTGGAATTCACTCCGTGCTTACGCAAGTTTCTGTAGTATAAGTTTTTTACTATAGTATATACGAGCGTGGTACATCTTATTGTTATATCTCCAAAACACGCATATTTTTTCATGTTGTCAACACTTATTTGATACACCTATCTCCTTCCTTCCTACTACGTCCTATGCGACAGAAAGAGAAAGGTCCACGTCAACTTCCGCCGCGGTTTTTGACAGGAGAACACCACGGTGGATTTTTACTATTCCGTTTGAATCGTTCACCGCACCACACATATATTTACCGCTTGCTTCCGCGGCGCGCGCCGCAGAAACTAACAGCTGAACCACCGCAAAGACTCTAAATCTTGAAATACGTGTTGGCCAACACAACGTGGGACAATTAAAACCCAAGTGAAGTGAAGAAATCTCCGGAACACGTGCTGGATCTCATCCCGGCGCACTCCAGTCGCATCCATCATCGGTCCAGGCGATCATCCTCACCTTCAAGTAAGTCCCTCTTTCCCGTTACTCTCATATAAGTGTTGGCAACAAATACATTCCGCATAAATTGTTTTCCCGCGCAAAATTGTAGTCACGCAATATTGGTCCTTCGAGTTCCCGCTATATCCCAACTCTTAACCATAAGTTTTTGGTCCATTCGAGTCGGATTCAAAGAATCAGCATTTTTAGGTCTCATACCTAGGATTTAGGTCAAATACCGAAGTCCATAAAACCGCCATATTGAACGCGTACTAACGTTCGTACATCTCGCTAGGTACTTATTCATTGAGAACCACGTACCAACTTAATATTGCGCCTGCTGCATTAAAATAGCACAGGTCAATATAAAAACCGCTAATTATCATAAGTTAGTTCGGCACATTTGCCTATAGCTTATATTCAACCGCATTCTTTCTTTATACCCCACTTACAATAAAATAATTATTGTAAGTCTACCCGCTATAACCAATATCATTATTCGCTGTATTTTCTAAGTAACTATTTCAACATGGAAGATCTTAAAATGAAAGTTAAATTACTTCAAGCTAAAAATCAAGCAATCTTTGAACGTTTATCGTCACTATATGAAACTTCAAAGAAAATAAATACGACTAGTATTGAACTTCGGTCGGTAGAAACGTTCATGGCAGACACCGAAATTCTCTCAATTAATCGTCAGGAATTTAGTACCAACCTAGATAAAATAAATACATATTGCTTACAAATAAATCCTGATCATAAAATCGACTATAACAGTCAAATATCCTTTGACGGCGTTTATACCCGTGTCGAGAGAATACGTTCACTTATCGCTGCGAAGTCTTCAAGGTCATTAGATGACTCAATGTCACAGGACAACGCGAAACATTCTAGAAGTTCGATCAAACTACCTCCAATTCAGATTCCTTTCTTTGATGGTAGGATTGAAAACTGGCCTGTTTTCTACGAGTCATTTAAATCAAATATCCATAATAATATAAACCTTACGGACTCTCAACGTGTGCAGTATTTAATTGGTAACTTGAAAGGAAACGCATTGCAAATCACCGCCGGAATTATTCCGTCCGGGGAAAATTACGCTTCGATTTGGAGCAGTTTGGTTCAAAAGTACCAAGATAAACGAGCACTAGGTTCACACTACATGTCTAACTTATTAAATATTAAACCCGCAACAAATAATTCCGCCTCTCTAAATAGTTTTATTGAAAGTTTTCACGCGTCTGTTTCTGCCTTAGAACAATTACAAATTAACGACTTAAAAGATTTCATTTTATTAAATTTAGCTTTGAAAAAATTAGACCCCGCTACCGTACATTTATTCGAGATGCATATGAGAGATGAGGAGATACCCACATATACGGATTTCGTTAACTTCATAAAATCGCAAGTTAAAATATTAGATAGAACTGTTTCTTCTCGGACCTCTTCCGTTAATCATAATAAAAATAATTCTTATCGTAATCAGTCACGTGATAGTACTGTTCATACTTTTGTTTCTTGTGACAATAATCAAAATTGCTTATATTGTATTAAAAATGATCACTGGAAGCTTTACACCTGTCCAGCCTTTCAGGCATTATCAGCCAACGCGCGTTTGGATTTTATTAAAAACAAACGTGGATGTGTAAACTGTCTTAGTGCAACGCACACTGCTTCACAGTGTAAATCTACACATACTTGTAGGACGTGTCACAAAAAACACCATTCACTGTTACATCTCGACCAAAGTTCACAGCCTGCGACATCGATATCGACTGACGCTGTACCTAGTTCCGAGCATTCGCCACAGGTGGCGCTGTGTGCATGTTCTCGCGTAGGCTCAAACATTCCACGTACCACTGTACTTTTGTCAACAGCACAAGTCTATGTGGATAACAAATATAACAAGTACGTTTCCGTTAGATGCTTAATAGACAACGCTTCGCAAAATAATATAATTACTTCAGCTTGTTGTAAAAAGCTACAATTAAACATTATACCGCTTTCAAATTCATTTATAAAGGGTGTCGGAACGTCTTCGCGACCTATTACAGGATACGTTGAGATAACAGTAACTGCTAAAAATAAAACTAATTCTTTTAAAATAACCGCTCTTGTAGTCGATTGTATCACGGATAAATTACCATCTCACTTTGTTGACACTTCCACAGTGCAACATTTGCTTGAATTACCGCTAGCCGATCCACTGTGGCACATTCCCGGTGAGGTTGAACTATTACTAGGGGCTAAACTTTTCCCGTATTTATTACTGCATAATAAAATTATCTCACCTACCGCGCCTTCCGCAATTGAAACCGTGTTTGGTTATATTCTTATGGGTGAGGTACCCGCTAGTTTATCTAACAATGATAAAAGTTCCGTTCATTTAAATACCGCTTCATATTTTTCTACCGCGTTAAATACAGATAATTCTCATTGTTTTCTTTCGTTAGACGAATCGTTACATAAATTTTGGAACATTGAAGAAATACCGTCAAAACCTTTTATGAGCCCTGCTGAACTCGAGTGTGAACAGCTGTTCGCTTCTAGTGTGTCACGTGACTCTAGTGGTAGGTACTGTACTGCTTTACCATTCTGTAAAAATCCAGACTCACTAGGAAATTCTTATGCTGTTGCTTATCGACGTTTAATTAATTTGGAAAAAACTAAGCTTCGCGACCCTGCTTTGCGCGCGAGTTATAACGAAATAATCCAAGAATATCTTGATCAAAATTATTTAACTGAAACTACGCCTAGTTCTGTTGACCAGACTATAGGTTATTATATACCGCATCACCCTGTTATTAGGAATGATAAGCAGACTACTAAAGTTCGTATTGTCCTTGACGCGAGCGCTAAATCTCATAATGGCGTGTCATTGAACGATTTGTTACACACAGGGCCGAATTTACAGGCTGACATATTTTTATTACTTCTAAATTTCCGTTTATTCCCTATTGCAGTTACAGCTGACATAAAACAGATGTATCTTCGAATTGCTGTTATTGATGAGCATCGAAAATACCAGAAAATATTGTTTCGATTTAATACAGTTGAACCTGTTCGCGAATTTCAATTTAACCGAGTTGCATTTGGTCTCAAGCCCAGTCCTTTCCTAGCCATGCGCACTGTGCGCCAGCTGTCAGAGGATGAAATACATCGCTTCCCGCGCGCATCCGTTGTCGCTTCTCATGAGCTATACATGGACGACTTGGCTAACTCGACCGCTACTTTGGAGGAAGCCAAGATTCTCTCCGCAGAACTTATCGCCTTATTTAAGGCGGGGGGCTTTGATCTTAATAAGTGGGCAAGTAATTCCTCTGAACTACTAGAGACTATTCCACACTCCAACCGTTCTTCTATTAACTTCTCTGACGGGGATAATTTAAAAATTCTTGGACTCAAATGGATTCCTTCCGAGGATTGTTTCACCTTCACGACATCTAGTTTGGATAAAAGTTGTACTAAACGCTCCATACTTTCCACTGTTGCCCGTTTGTGGGATGTTCTCGGTCTAGTTGCTCCCGTAGTTTTATTCGCGAAACTACTCATAAAAGAATTATGGAAATTAAACACAGATTGGGATGAAACTCCGCCCGAGTCTATTGTAAATCTTTTTCAAAAATTTAAAGAGCAACTGCCTCTACTTTCTTCTTTAAAATTGCCTCGTCATGTAGCCGTTGCTATGGGTTGCGTGACAAATATAGTAGGTTTTGCTGACGCCAGCTTGAATGCGTATGGCTGCGTCATATACTTACACGTCACTGACACATATGGTAACACACACGTAACTTTGGTGTGTGCTAAATCCAAAGTTGCACCTGTTAAGGTCGTATCTCTGGCTCGTCTAGAGCTTTGTGCCGCTGTTCTTTTGTCGAACTTAATTAAATTAGTTTATGACACTTACCGCTCTCGTATAGCTATTAATGAAATATTTGCCTTCTCCGATTCTACAATTACACTTTCATGGATTCATTCCTCACCGCACAGATGGAACATTTTTGTTAGTAACCGCGTCGCTAAATGTCAAGAAAATCTTGATCCTAAACATTTTTACCATGTTAACGGAAAAGAAAATCCTAGTGACTGTCTTTCTCGAGGTCTTCTACCTGAACAGTTGCTAAACCACGGTTTATGGTGGCATGGCCCTGAGTGGCTTCTGCGCCCAACTGCTGAGTGGCCTATCACTCCGTTTGTGTCTTCATGCAGCGAGGAATTGCCTGAATTTAATAATAAATCACTAACCTTAGTATCTACCGTATCAGAACTTAATTTAATATATAGCCTTTCTCTAAAATTTTCATCTTTAAATAAAATATTGCGTATAATTGTATACATTTTAAGATTTTTACGTATCATTCCTTACGACAAATCACTTAAGACAATTACTGTCCGTGAATTAGCTACCGCTGAAATTTATTTAATTCGTTGTATTCAGCAATTTCATTTCCTAGATATTTATGACGAAATTAAAAGTAAAAAACTTCGCTCACAGTTTAAAAAACTCGATCTCTTTATAGACGAGCACAACATAATTAGAATCGGGGGCAGGTTGTCAAATGCGAACCTTCCTTATGAAGCTCAGCATCCCGCTCTCTTACCGAAACATGATAATTTTACACATGTTCTAATAGATTATTATCACCGCATTCATTGTCATGCCGGTGTAAGCCTTCTAAGCTCTCTGTTACGCCAAAAATATTGGATCCTCTCTTCTAGAGGTGTCATCAGACAAAGAGTACATGCTTGTAACTTTTGTTTCAAAATTTCTCCTTCTCACCCTAGCCCAAAGATGGCTGATTTACCCGCTTGTCGCGTGCAGGAGACTAAGGCTTTTGTGCATACGGGTGTGGATTACGCTGGTCCTATTAAAGTAACTTTGTGTAGACGCAGAGGTCAAAGAAGCCGGAAGGCTTACATTTGTTTATTCATTTGCTTCGTAACCAAAGCGGTTCATATTGAATTAGTTACCGACGTGTCATCGGATACTTTTATCTCCGCTTTTAAAAGATTCATCTCCCGCAGAGGACCGGTTTCTTACCTATACTCCGATAACGGGACAAATTTCGTTGGAGCCAAGGCTCAATTGCAAGAACTACTTGCTAACCGCTACCGCATAGAGTGGAAAATGATTCCACCCCGCGCTCCCCACTTTGGAGGGCTGTGGGAATCTAATATTAAATCTATTAAATCGCATTTATACCGTGTTATCGGTTCTCAACTTTTCACATATGAGGAGCTTTCGACTGTTCTCACTGAAATTGAGGCAGTTCTAAATTCCAGACCGCTCTGTGTCCTGACTGAGGATCCGTACCCAGAACCGCTTACTCCCGCGCATTTTATAATGGCTTCTCCGTTGACTTCGTTGCCTGTCGTGAACGTTCCCGAAACAACGAAGCCTCTAACTTGCCGCAAAAGGTTGCTTGACCAAATGGTTTGCAGCTTTTGGAGAAGATGGCGAATAGAATACCTACATAACTTACAAGTTAGGCAAAAATGGTTGAATGCCGCAGACAGTATTAAGATTGGTACGGTGGTTCTCATGCATCAGGACGATGTCCCTCCTTTACGCTGGCCAATGGGCATAATCACAGAAGTTTTCCCTGGTAAGGATGGGACAACCCGCGTTGCTATGGTGAAGACATGCAGCGGCTCTTTCAAGAGACCCGTTGTCAAGTTATGTCCTTTACCTTCTCAATAATATCACCACGTAATAAAATTTTTGCTGTAATTAACATATTTACTTATTTTTCTCTCTTTTAATCCGCTTTAACATATATTTTTTCCCTTTTTGAGAATACTACGTATCCTCAAAGCCGGGCAGGATGCTTACGCAAGTTTCTGTAGTATAAGTTTTTTACTATAGTATATACGAGCGTGGTACATCTTATTGTTATATCTCCAAAACACGCATATTTTTTCATGTTGTCAACACTTATTTGATACACCTATCTCCTTCCTTCCTACTACGTCCTATGCGACAGAAAGAGAAAGGTCCACGTCAACTTCCGCCGCGGTTTTTGACAGGAGAACACCACGGTGGATTTTTACTATTCCGTTTGAATCGTTCACCGCACCACACATATATTTACCGCTTGCTTCCGCGGCGCGCGCCGCAGAAACTAACAGCTGAACCACCGCAAAGACTCTAAATCTTGAAATACGTGTTGGCCAACACAACGTGGGACAATTAAAACCCAAGTGAAGTGAAGAAATCTCCGGAACACGTGCTGGATCTCATCCCGGCGCACTCCAGTCGCATCCATCATCGGTCCAGGCGATCATCCTCACCTTCAAGTAAGTCCCTCTTTCCCGTTACTCTCATATAAGTGTTGGCAACAAATACATTCCGCATAAATTGTTTTCCCGCGCAAAATTGTAGTCACGCAATATTGGTCCTTCGAGTTCCCGCTATATCCCAACTTTAACCACTCCGCCTGACATTAGGGACTGCCAAACGGTTGCAGTTTTCAAGAGAAGAGTGAAAGAACATTACCTATCCATTTCGTCATAATTGCATAAGTATTTATTACTTATTAGTTTTTTTTTTATTGTTTTATAGTATTTTTTTTTGTATGTATGAGTATGTATCTATTCTAATTTTATATATATTTAAGATATTTAATCTGTTTTATGTATTCCATTTTCTCTCCTTCTTTTACACACTATGTCTACATCTCTTTATTTAGTATCTCCTTTCGCAGGTATGCTGGAAGAGATTTCATTAGAAATAAGCATCACCTTTGTACTATTTTCTGTTCCTTTCTTCTTTTCTGTAATATGTGTACATAAATTGTTAAATAAATAAATAAAAATGTTAATAAAAGCTCCCTCGGTTCACAGTCACAACTTAATGAGTAAACTTCATTGCTCCGAGAACCCATACTGGCCATAAGTAGCGATAAAATACTCGGCTTGCATCCACTACCGAATTAAAGTATATTAAACAACGCCGGAGCGCGCGTCGTCGCGTACAGCTGTAAAGAAAATAATTGAATGAATAAGTTATTAGATGCTGCTTAACTTGCACTATAAGTTTCAGTTATCTGTTCGAATGGGACGCTGTGGAGTCATTAGTCAACAGTATCACATTATTTTGTCTATGCAGTCTATAAGTACACTGCACACTGCAGTGCGTACTGTACTGCTGCTTCTATCATAATAATGATATAATTTCTCTTTGTTTGTGGTTGACCCTTTTAATGCACTAAAGGCAAGATAATGGTGATGATGTTGTCACTTTGACAGTAAAACAAATACTCACATGTTACTAAAAAAAATGAATTGCTGTGTAGATGTGAGCCATGATATAGAGAAGAGAAACCTTTTTAGGGTTCCGTACCTCAAAAGGTAAAAACGGAACCCTTATAGGATCACTTTGTTGTCCGTCTGTCTGTCTGTCTGTCTGTCTGTCTGTCAAGACCTTTTTTCTCAGGAACGCGTGGAGGTATCAAGCTGAAATTCATATCAAATACTCAAGTCTATGGTCTCTTGGAGCTGTGAAAAAATCAAACTTCTAAGTCAACGCGATCAAAAGATACTCCCGTTTATGCCGCAAATTTTCGACACTCGCAAGGGAATCAAAACCTACAGGGTACTTCCCGTGAACTCAGAATCTTGAAATTTGGTACGAAGCAACGTCTTATAACACAGATAAAGGAAAAATTGCGAAAAGCATAAATTTTTAGTTACATCATATAATAAAAATATTTTTAATAATTTTAAACTTATTACCCCTTTACTCATGAACGCGTAGTGTTATTATATTGAAATTCTTAACAAATACTCAAGTCTATAATATCTTTAAGCTGTAACAAAATCAAACTTCTACGTCAACGCAATCAAAAGATACAGCAATTAAAGCCGCATATTTTGAAACTCGCAACTACTCGCAAGGGAATCAAAACCTAAAGGATACTTCCAGACGACCTGGAATCTTGAAATTTGGCATGAAGCAACGTTATAAAGTACACATATAGGAAAAATTCCGAAAATCTTAAATTACCATAACTTTTACTTATATACCTACAGGTTTGTACGGAACCCTCGGTGCGCGAGTCTGACTCGCACTTGGCCGGTTTTTTTTGAATAGACGATAAAAATACCCAAAACGAAAAAGTTCGGCCAGTAAAGTTCCAAATAATGTTACCTCTTTCGGCAGCCACACGATGCATCAGCACATATTCCGCATGCAAGGGTATAACATCGGTATTCTGCACTTGTCATAAATTAGCCCTCCTCTCGCGTGGGAACCTTGCAGCCGGCACTCCGCACTCCCTATGTTTCCGATGTTTTTCTTCCATCCTCAGATCCTGCTACTGATATGATAAAGAAAACAAAGGCTATAATATTTCTGTATCAAACAATATAAATAACGTTCTCGCGTTCATCGCCGTGGGTAGGGTAGGGTTAAACAGTAGACATACATGTACAGACGTGTTTGTTGATCCAAGTGAGTTTGTTCATACGATTTGATTTGATTAAAACAGTGTCCCATACTTTCTATACTTCTTTATCTGTTGAGCTTTCTTTAAGACAAAACCTTCACCGATCAATGTAGATATGCAAACAAATCTGCAATAATAACCTTCACCCCGCTCTTCATCGGTAAAGGTAAGTCTTATAAATGCTATATTTTGTTCCATCTGGTATACTCACATCTCATATTACACGCTCGCTGGCGTCACGTAGACCCTTTATAGGTGTTTTAAGCCGAGTGTGTATGTGCCCGCGTGCATATCATACGTGCAATATATTCTATATGTCATAAGTGGTATAAAAACCTTCATATCGACATCGTTACAGAGGGCGCCGCAGGAATGGGGCTCGTTCCCGGCTCATGAGATGATTCCCTAAAACGTTGCTCATATTAAAGTTTTAGCTCCACAATAGCTTCTTTGTCGAGAATTTCGCGTTCAATTTACGTGTTGTAATCTAGTAGCAAAGCAAATGTAAACTCTTTCTATTTTATAAGAAAATCAACCGCGGGAAAATTTAACACAGTTTCAGGTGTAAAAAGAATTTGTAAGAAAAAGTTTTCAAAACATACTCGTACAACTGTACATTCTGATGTACGTTCTGTTTCACATGGGTACGGAACCACGAAATATTTATTTTTCGGGAACTGCTTATGTCTCGCGTCACGTTTAAGACCTTTTTTAAATCTACGAATATTTTACATTGATATACGCGGCGCAGGTGGAGACTTTTCCTCATGTAGTCTTGCAGATGTATTCAACAGACTATGGATGCTTTTATGGGTCTTATTTTAAACACATAAGGTTTACTTTCGCGTGCGGCGACTCGAATGAATGTAGTGAGAATCGGATAGTATGAAACAGTTTGTACGCATCGATGATTCTCTGTACCATGAATAAGTTAGCAGTTACCACCCTGTTTCGGGGGAGCATGGAAACAATGTTTTTGTAAAGAAAATGTTGTGTACCTAATACTTGTTCACCGGCTTTTTGAGGAAATTGCAGCAACACAATACGGCGGGCGTAGGGAAATGGCGTAATCAATACCCGCTTCCGTCTTGTGCCTCAGGCAGGAAGGAATTTATTTTGTCACTTTATATTGCAGTTTTATTATACGGCTTTATGCCTGTCAACTAGATTTTATGTCACCGAGATATCATCTCAATACTGCAGAGCCGAACTTTTCTGGAAAGTTTACGAACGCCAAACAGCTGAAGCGTTTAGCAATACTTCCATCGGCCATAACTTAGAAAAAAGTAATTCAATTACAGTTGAGTTAGGAAAAGAGGTGTGAACACGCAAACAGTTAATTTCCCTCGCAGCACGCAAACAAATAACCATACGTTTTGTTGCGTTACTTCACCATGGACTTCCTCACTAATGTTCTATAGAAATTCCCACAGTAATTGTTCCTGAAGCTCTGAACAAACTTAGTTCACAGTTCGCGATACGTCAGTAAGTTTGTTCTTAAGTCTTTAATCGCAATCAACACCTCGCGTACATAACTCGCTTCAAATACTCCGCGAGATTTTTGAATTCTTGAGAGTTTATACCAATATTGCAGCGTGAATGTTTACATAACAATGTTTGGCTTAAAAATTATAGTATGCTCATGCTGTGATAGCTACAGTACTCGACGGTTCAGATTCAGAAGCGAGTACTTTTGTGTTTTCTCAGCAAATGAAACAGGTCTCAAGCTAAACATTAGAGCTGACGTGCGCTTTCCATCGGAATGTGTTGTGGTGGCACCGGGCACGAGTGTGCGTTGTGCCCGCGACCATTGTCAGCATAACGGTGGAATGGCGGGTGCCTCGAATCAATATTTGTGTGTTTGTGGACGCCCCGCCACTGTAAATACTCAGACAAACGACAGGATACGGATAGAATTACCTTTTAATCCTATGACAAACCGCCGAAGAGAAATAACATTAAAATACATTAAAAAGCGACGGCTCGGATTACTTCAAGCGCATAAATTGTTTGCTGGGATTACAGTATCGAATTTTCAAAGGTGAGAATGATTTACAAAAAGCGAATTTCCGTTCATATTTTTGTGCCAACAGTTTGATGTTCGGGCGAGAACGTTTTACTTCGATACATTTTCTTCTCGTTTGACAAGTTAAGTAAGTTATAGCTGCCTATAATTTGGTATCCGGTGTATTGTGAGCCGCCGTCTTATCTCCTTTGTGCTCACTTCTCGTTACTCTGTCCCCGCGGAGAGAACTTCGTCTATAAACGGCTCTTTCTACACTTTTTATGTGTATTCTCTGCTGTACAAACTTTATTAAACTTGTACTGCCGCGCACAATTTTCATTAAGTAAATCGTTGTTGCATTAATAATGGATCATTGGATATTCTTCTGAATCTTTTGATCTCTTAGAGAAGATTGCTAATGGAGAGATGTTTTGTCTTAAAGATGTGATTATTATTGTGATTTCTTTTCAAACCTTACCATACAATCTTTTTGAACGTATCTGCATAAATGGATATTAAAATTTTAAAGATATTATGGGAGTATAATTTAATGCCTACACATGGAATGTCTTTTTCTGTGAAGCATTTCATTCCCACGCACTTCTTAAGAGTAAGTAAAGTGCACATATTCTCGGAGCATGTTTCGTTTCAAACTTTCTACTCTGCAGCTATTGTCGAGTTTGCGACAATTTCATAAATATGTATTTTACTGGTTATAAAGTTTTATTCGAGTGCAGCGAGTTAGTGTTGATGAGATACTTTATTACGGCTTTATGCTCGGCGTCGTAAAGTTTGGACCAAGCTTGTCTCCAAGATGTGGCGATGCATGTGGCCAACTCACACGGGCCACAATTTAAAAGTTTAGTGGTCAGACTGTTAGCCTGTTGTTTCACAACGTTCATATCGCGCTCTTCTTGCGAATCTTGTTAGTTATGTATAAACTTAGGTTTTGAGTTATTAAACTTCAGTTTTGTTTGGTCGGCTACTTTTGCTAGTTTCTGCCTGATAATTTTCTACTTTATGGAATGAAAACCGCACTGTGTTTTTACTTTAATAAGTGTTCTTACTATTTTCTTTATTACGTATTATTATTACTTAATTTGTATTTGTTTATGAATAATTAAATAATATTTCGTGAAATTTCCCACTACTAACAAAAATACTGTAAATTCTAAACTGCCAAAATAACTTTAGTAATTGTTGCCTGTTTTCCACTACTTTATTGGAAAGGATAGCACATTCACGCAAACGTATAGTTATCCGTCAATCAGCCGCCCCTCAGCGAGACCACAGAGTTGTGGTGTGGCTGTGGCCACTCTGTGGTCGTGGTCAGCGCGCTGTGGTGGAGCTGCGGCCAATGCAAGTGCAGCTTCATAACATACCGAGTTATTCGAGTTATGGTAGTGTTAACTATCGCGGCGTGATTGGATACACACAGCCGAATGTATTAAGTACTTGAGTTTGCTTCTTTATGCCCTCATCACTGTTTATGTCTTATTGGTTTCTTAACTTCCTATGCCGCGTTTATTTTTATAGAATGTGAGGTTTGTTTGTCGTGTTTTATAAATTAGTTATTGTTTAAAGAATATTGTTTTTTTATGAATTTGTTTAATTGGAGACCAACCAATCCTACTAAGTATTTGTAGTTATCAGAAATCAGCCTCAAATTTTGTACTCGTAGAGTCAAGTATCGAACGATTATATAGGTCGGAGTAAATCCTCGGCCCTCATAAACAGTTGGTCTCCGGAGGTCCATAACAGAGCAGCCGGGAAGTTAATAAGCCCAGGGCTCCCGCAGGGCTCCCAGTAGGCAGGCTTCTCTTCTATTGTTATTGCTGCTCAACCAAAGTGCCAAAGTGGTGTTAAGTAACAGAAATTACTCCGCGACGATGTAACCTTTTATAATGGTAATATCCAGGAGAGCAATCCGCACTGGGCCCGCGTGGTAGATTATAGCCCATTCCCTCTTATTGAGAGGAGGCCGTGTCCCAGCAGTGGGAACATTATATAATAGGCTGATGATGATGATGATGATCCAGGAGAGACCTTTATATTACTGTCTTATTTTTAACTATACCTTTAGATGATTTTCATCGTTGACAAAAGCGCCGCTTTGGATACAGTTACAAGAAGGTAAAATTCTAAGAAATAGTCGGATTTAAAACTTAAATAATTTAGGTTAAGTATTTTAAATTCAGTAACGTCCAAATAAACTTAAATCAGGTAACTTTGCAATATGTTGGTCACATATGGCCAAAATGAAAAGCTACCCATACAAACTTGGGCTTCGGTCAGTAATGATGATGTCGTAGGGACGAAATTGAAGGGACTCCCCTACCAAAAGCTTATAAGAGTCAAATATCAAAGGAAAAGACACACTCTGCTGACTTGGTTGCTGTTAACTATCCATCTATAACGGCAACAGTTTCAATATCAATCTAAAACAACCGCGCTTGTAAAGTGTCGATGCGGTTAAAATACCTGTTTCCGTATGGTACAGGACATGTTTGTAACCGCAAAAATGTCCGTCCGGCTAGAGGAGACTCACTTCCTGAATACTGGAATTAGTGTCATCAATAATACCTAAGCTTCACTCATACTTCACAAATATTGCACTCTAAAACCCTTCCTCCGAAATTAACCGTATCTGACTGACGTTCTGGTTACGCTTAACGTCTCAATCATTTTAAACGTGAAGCAGAGCTAATCCTGTATTATCCTTCATATAAAAATATTTTCGGGGGACATTTTATTACCCGTAACCCCCCACACAATTGTCATCCTAGAAAATCTAATCTCTGTTAATGATATTACGTTTTATGTCGTAAGTTCCCAGCTTAAGTAATAGGGACATTGTGATGTTTGTGTGGGGAGGACAGCGCGATCGCGTCCGTCCGCGACCCCTCACCAATCGATCGGCTCCGCGCCCCACCGGCCCACCACGCAGGGCATCACTTTATGTCAGGGGTTCTCTAATTAGCACTGCTTTATTCTCAAATGGGATGTCGTTAAAGGATCCATTAGGACGGTATTTGCGTGGGAGCCGTAGAGCCGCAGACAATCTCAGCAGTTCAGCGAACAATCCATATTAACCCCGTAATGACTCACTCCGACATAAGTTCCTAACGAACACTTGAACAAAATAGCTCGAGTGCCGCTCAGAATTGGGAGTATGACGAATGGTGCTTCTAATTAGAGGCAACGATTTTCATTACCCGTTAAATGTAATTAATCATGGTGGTTAATTGACACCAGTTGAACACGCGTGCACTCGCTGCGTCGAAATAGCGGTAGTCGCACGAATAAATAAAGCAGCACATAAAACTACTAATGTTTATGGTGAGCGACGATAAACGTCAATCGTACAGTGATTGGGTATTCCTGGGTAACAACATTTCGGTACTTGGGTAGTGATGTCGAACCCCGGGATATAGCCGGGGCTTATAGTGCTACTTTACTATTTGTCCCGGGGGAAAAGTAAGGAGAGTCCTCTTCATACCCGTGTAAGCTAAAAGAATGATTGATGATTGTCTCAGCAAAAATTGTTATAAAAGTAAGCTCAAAAAAATTGACAAAGCTATTTCATGGCCATTATCTAAACGTACGTTATTTTGTAAGTACTTTAATATATTACAAAGCTAGAATATTTCTTAGACTAAGTTTTCTACGAAATCAGTGGAGGTAGCACATAAAACAATTTCAGTACACCCAGCACGTCGAACTGCGTTGAACAGAACATTGAAAGCGCGGAACATTCCGAATGCGGAACAACTCGACAAGGCCCCGCACTAGCTCGCTCAGAGACAATAAAACCGCCATAACCCTTCACCGCTATCAATTCTCTAATGCAGTTAACGTCACAACTGCACTCTGGCACTGGCCGGCGCGCGGTGGTTGCGTGCCTCTGCCACCACAACCACTGTATTTTTGATCCGCTACTAAAGGCTATTATTGCTTATGAACCATAACTTTCCAAGTTTGTTTTGACCTTGCGGTAGAGCTTGAATTTCAATCAAATCACTGCCGTACCATAACGATGTAGTGCTTAATTATAGACGTGGCCGTCGGTGTTAAAGTTGATAGCCTGTTAGCGGTGCACGACGACGCCCTGCCAGAATTTCCGAAAAGATTTCCATTCGGGATCGTTTTTTAGGCGTTCTCATTTTGAGACAATATTTTTCAACTAAAAAGCCACGAGAGCCAAACATCAAAGGCCGGATAGGCTCGCTCTAATAATACCTGCCCACTTTAAACCATTTTGAATTATGATTTCCACAATGTGATCACAATGTCAGAACTAATCGTAAACTTGACTAGGGCGGTGCATTTCCATGTTGTTCATTTTAAAATCCTTCCGGAGTCCATTATGAATGTTATATGACGTCTGACTGCTGGGGAATTACTGTCTGTCTGTCAGTTGAGCGGGTGGACGCCTGTGCGGGTGTATGGCGCCACAGACACTATTTATAGGGCCACGGTGACGGCCGGCAAATAATAAGCATTCAGGAGTTATAATCACATGTTTACGAATGTGTGCAACACGCCCTTGCCCTTAGGGGAAATTTTGACGAAACGATTTGAAGTATTTCCAACAATCAAGTTGATTGATGGGCGGTTTGTGCGATGCCGACTACGAGTACTAGGTATTCGATTTTTATTTCGATTCGTACTGAATTAATGTAGGTAAGTAATAAACACCTTTACCATTTACCCTTTCGTTTCTAAATGTAATACGCAATTTTAGTGTAACCGACAAAGATATCAGAAATAAACCTAATCCACCCGTAGAGGAAATCGCAACCGTAGTTCACTACCCTTTACAATCAGTAGCAATATAATCCGCAACCCTATCTCCATTATTTGGATCCAGCAAATCCTTTAACCGCGTATCGTTTAAAATAAAATAACAATTTACTGCCGCCCAATGTTTGGGTCGTCGTTCGGTCACAAAAAGAAAAAAGTCCCTATTATAAATTCAGGGAGCAAGCATGGAGGAAGTTTTCCAATATAAGCGGATCGTCAGTATAAACTCGCGAGTTACAATAGGCCCTCGAGCATGTGTTATTGTCCATTACATATAAAATACTATCGGAAAACGATTTGGGAGTCCAGACGGTATCGTCGGTATCGGCAGCGGCTACAATGGGAGCCCAGCAGCTACTGAAACAAAGAAAACTTTTTATAACACACTGAACTGACGTTAGCCCCGCGCAGGATACACGAACAGAGGGGCTCAAGGAAATGGTTGTTTTCTAAACTGTTGTTGTCATTGCTGTTAGAACCTTCCAGTAGGTTTTCAGGTACTCAAGTATTAATATGCACAAGGCAACCCTTCAACAAAAACATTTCATCTATAACTAAACTTATAAGGATTTTATTTTACACTAGCGCAAATTCTCTCTCATCTTGCTTTGTGATTCTCATTTTAATATTTAATATTGTATCTTTAATATTGTATCCATAATCTCTTTTTTTGATCGTCTTGGATTTCCACATCTGATTTGCCTTGCAGACAACTGTTAACTGTTCCTTCGATTGTACGCAAACGGAGTCAAAAATACACAAAAATATTGGTCACGAGCTTGGAGGGTGAGTTAATCCTCTGGGACCTTTAGACCCTCTCGCCCCCTCATACCGCATCGTTCCTCACATGATTGGCGTTGATTTTGCCTTCAACATTTCCATTTAACAATAAAATCAAACTCGTCAACTTTCCCATCAATAAAATTGATATGTTTCGTAAAAGTTTCTTCGCTAGTCCCGGACGGCATGGCGCGATTCTTGATGCGGTTTCCATTAGGAGTAGAAAAAGTTTGATCTATACGGGTGGAAGGGACACCGACACACAATAACGGTTACCACGTTTTCAGTACATCATTCTCAGTCACTACATAGACATTTTTAATCGGTAATAAAAAAAACCTACCGTTTCCTACTAAATTACACTAGGTACTCATATCAAAATGGCTGATTGCCTGATAAAAATGCCAATAAAAAACCTCTATAGGTATGGAAACTGTTTGTGTTCCTTCCATGTATTCTGTATAGACCAATAAATTGATATAATTATACTCTAATGAACCGCGACTCGCTCCTTACTTGTAAATAGATCAGTGACTGCTCAATAATGTGCACAACTTGACAAGAGCCTGACGAGGACATAAAAATCACTTTGTCGATTCCCAGCTTCGAAGCACTTAAAGCCAATGCTTATTATTCACATGAAAGATTCAACGCTGACGCGTTATGACGCGTTAAAAAAGCTGGTGTTTTTAAGTGCGGCGTAGAGGGAACGATGTAATTTTACGAGGGCGATACCTCAAGCTAATGAATTTTTCAACAGCTCCGTCAGTTTGGTTGAGAACTTGTGTTACGAATCTGTGCTCGCCGCGACTCGAGTGCGCGGACTCTTGTTTATTGTTTCTTGTAAATGTGGAATTGAAATTTATAAACCTGTCTTGTAAAGGTTGATGCAGTGTTCTCACTGGTCACGATTTGAAATTAGTTTCACCTTGTCTTATTAACTCGGTTAATTCATTTTTTTTGTGTCCCAGCGTACTAAAAGTGACGTTGAATATTGCACGGACGAGGATGAGCTCGCTAAAGAGACTGAGTGGATTAGGGCCAAGAGCAGGAAGAAGAGGAAGCTTAATACCTCCCTCTCTCCAAAACAACAACCCGAAACAAGTGCCCAACAAGAAAAACAACAGAAAAATGCGAAAGAGACTTCCGTCAAAAAAGTGCCTCCGCCACCGCCAATTATAATAGATGGAGTTAAAAACTACCAAACGTTTTATGACTCACTAACTGAAAAAATTACAGCTGAATCATTTATCGCAAAAATGATGAATGGGGATTGTGTGAAAGTTAACGCCAAAACAGAAGACTCGTATAGAGTAATTGCCAGGTTCTTAACAGAAAAAGACTACCATTGGCATTCGTACGAGGATAAGCAAGTTAGACCAATTAGAGTTGTTGTGAAGAAATTACATTCTTCTTGCCAACCTGATCGAATTAAAGACGATCTAACCTCCCAAGGACTGAAAATAGAAAAAGTAGACAACAAATTAAGCTGGAAGAGTAAAGAACCACTCAACATGTTCGTTTTATCATTCAGTAATGACGAAGATGTCAATAAAATCTATGGCATAAAATACATTTTAGGGTGTAAAATTGAAATACACCCACTTAAAAATCCCAAACTCATTCCCCAATGCAAGAGATGCCAGGCATATGGACATACTCATAAATACTGCAGAAAAGAGCCAAGGTGTGTAAAATGCACTGGCAAGCATCTTACAGCCAACTGTACCAAATCTCCCCAGGAGAAGCCAAAATGTGTTCACTGTGGTCTACCTCACCCTGCCAATTATAGAGGGTGTGAAGTAGCTAAACAAATTCAAGTTATGAAAAATAAAAATATTAAAAAGAAACTTGCGGTACCAACTACCCAACAGTCTCTTCCCTTACCAAAATTAGACAAACAGGCACAGAAAGCAAGTGTCCAGTCAACTGAAAAACCCACGCAAGTAACAAAAGCTGGTTCCTATGCGGAAGCTGCAAAACCAAGATCACAGCCTTTGAATCTGGAGGATAAGATTAATCAGATCTTAAAGTGTATTACGTCATTTGACAAGAGATTAGAGAAATTAGAATGCAGCACTAAAACAGCAGTTTCAAATAATCAAAAATGAATAACACACTTAAAATAATGGCTTGGAACTCTAATGGGCTCCTCAAACATCAAAATGAGTTGCAGGCGGTTCTGGACACAGAAAATATAGACGTGTGTTTGGTCTCTGAAACGCACTTCACTAAGCAATCTTTTGTCAAATTTAGAGGATACATGGTATATAATTCGCTCCACCCTGACAACTGCGCCAGAGGAGGTAGCGCGGTTATAATCAAAGAGAACATTAGTCACTACGTGCAGTGTAAATATGAAGAACAAGACATTCAAGCCGTGGCAGTATCTGTTAAAACCAAATTTTGTCACATATCCATTGCAGCCGTATACTGTCCTCCACGACACATGATAAGAAAAGAGCGATATTTACATCTCTTTGAACTACTAGGCCAGAGGTTTATCCTAGGCGGCGATTTTAATGCTAAGCATACGCATTGGGGATCAAGACTTACTACAACTAAGGGAAAGCAGCTCTTAAGCGCAGTTAAAGATACACATTCTGAAGTTATGAGCACAGGTAAACCAACGTACTGGCCGACTGACCACCAGAAAATACCGGATCTTATAGATTTTTTTATATGCAAAAATGTATCCGCCAATTACGTCAGTTTGGAGGAAGGTTTTCATATGAATTCGGACCACTCTTCAATTATACTAATGCTTAGTCAAAAAATCCTATTCAAACCAAGCCACTTAACACTGGTTAATAAATTAACAGATTGGCAAAGTTTTGCCCTTGATCTAGATAATATAATAGACCTTAACACTTCTATAAAAAAGCAAGATCAGCTTGACTCAGAAGTAAACAAATATATTGTTGACATCCAACAATGTGCGTGGAACAACACACCGCAATTAAAACGTAAATATAAGGGATTTATCTATCCTAAAGAAATTGTGGATTTACTATCTGAGAAAAGGAAACAAAGGAAGCAGTGGCAGCAAACAAGGTGCCCACGAGATAAAACATCATTAAATAACTTAACTAAACGATTAAAGAGGAAAATTCTACAATTTGAGGATGAATCTCTGAGTGCCAACCTTCTGCAGCTAACCAATGACAAATCAACGGACTACTCCCTTTGGAAAGCGACAAGAAATCTTAAAAGGCCGATAACACAAATACCGCCCATCAGAACAAGCGATGGAAAATGGGCCATAAATAATGACCAAAAAGCGTTAAGGTTTGCTCAACACTTAGAAGAAACTTTTCAACTCAATGAAAGTTCGATCGAAACACTTGTGAGTGAAAATTTATCACAAAACCAAAGAATTAAGCTTGTGACACCAGCAGAAGTAATGAGAGAAATTCAAAATAACATAAGCTCGAAAAAGTCTCCGGGTTACGACCTCATTACAGGTGAAATTCTAAAACACCTCCCGCGCAAAGCTATAGTAAAGCTGACCAAGCTTATCAATGCTGCATTTATCTTAAAACATGTACCTGAGTCATGGAAGGTTGCTGAAGTCATTATGATTGCAAAGCCTGGGAAACTACCCCATGAAGCATCATCATATAGACCTATTTCTCTGTTGCCCGTGTTATCAAAACTATTTGAAAAACTGTTATTGAAACGGTTAAAACCAATAATAGAAGAAAAAGACCTTATTCCAAATCATCAATTTGGCTTCAGGGAAAAACACTCAACAATAGATCAGGTACATAGAATAACTAACATCATTGAAAAAACACTAGAAAACAAGGAAGTCTGCGCCACCGTCTTTTTAGATGTCGCGCAAGCTTTTGATAAAGTTTGGCATAAGGGTCTAATATTCAAGCTCAGACGCATGCTACCAGAATTTGCAGATATCCTAGAGTCGTACATTACTAACAGAATGTTTAGAATACGGCAGGAGGACGCATATTCCGAGCTAAAAGCTATAAAAGCTGGTGTACCTCAAGGAAGTGTGCTAGGCCCAATTTTGTACTTGTTATACACATGTGACATCCCAGAACTGGAAAACAACACCATTGCGACCTTTGCAGATGATACTGCAATTATGGCTACTGGATCAAGCCACAGAGAAGCAGTAGAAAAAGTTCAACTAGCTGTGAACAAAGTTTATGACTGGACACAAAAATGGAAGATCAAACTGAATGAGTCAAAATCAATTCACATTGACTTTACAAACAAACACTTGGACTATCACCCAATCTACATAAATGGTACGCAAGTACCTTATGCTAATACAGCCAAATACCTTGGCATCACTCTCGACGCCAAGTTGCGTTGGAAAGCTCATGTGAAAAAGAAAAGACAGGAACTCGATATACGATATAAAAGTATGTATTGGTTACTCGGAAAGAAATCTTGTCTATCAATACATAATAAAATAACCCTATACAAGCATATTCTGATGCCAATTTGGACGTATGGCATCCAACTTTGGGGCTGTACTAAACAAAGCAACGTCAAAATAATCCAGCAATTCCAAAATAAAGTACTTAGGGATGCTGTCAATGCACCCTGGTACATAAGAAATGACGACCTTCATCGTGACCTTAAAATGGAATTCGTCACCACTATTATCCAAAAATTTGCTGAAGCCCACGAACACAGACTTCATCGACACGTGAATGTTGAGGCAATTCAGCTGCTAGACAACACAGACTTAGTGCGTAGGCTAAAAAGAACCAAACCTTTTGAATTAGTGTAGTGTACAAAGTGAATGAGTAATAGTAACAATGTTGTGCTATTCATATAACACATGAACATAGTGTTTTATAAATTATATTAGACTCTAAGAAAGTGCTACGGACTTGTGTAAAAGTGCAAATGAACACTATTCTTAGTTTTAACATATTCTATCACGTAACATATTAAGTTAGAGTTAAATTGCTTATTAGTCTTTTAGGCTAGATCGTAATTAATTATTAAGACTTTTGTTCTTAATATTATAGTACAAAAAAAAAAAAAAAAAAAAATTTTTTTGTGTCTCAATAATGATTTTTATGAACCTGAAACTTTTTTTACTTTCGGTACTTATATCTACAAATGTTGTGACATATTTGAACTGTAGTCTCCCATTCAATAACTAGTTCCCACACGTCCGTGTCATTGGCACTTCCTCGCTCCTCTTTCACGTGGAAATTGTTGTCAATAGGCGCTCGGCACTCGCCAGCACTCGACACTCGCTAGCCTGTAATTTAACACCGTTTCAGCGAGTTAACGCCTAACCTGCAATTCAGTCTGCGTCTAGCTCCGTGCCTGCACAAGAATCTTAAAATAGCGCACGTTAGCGCTAATACTGTTTTGTTATTGTTCTGTCTAACTGCAGCGTTACTTGTTACTTCAGTGTGTTCTCGGCTTTAACTGTGCTGTTATTCACTCAGTTGTGATTTGTTCTTTTAACTATTTTCCAAATGTCCTTTGTGATGCAGTGGTATAGTTAGTTAACCCACTGAACAAACAAAATGAGTTTCAAAAGTTCTATATAATTGAGTCCAACGCCGGTCATGTTACTAACAGAGCCTGCATCTTTTCCAATTCACTCTAAATCAAATCAAACGACTGGTTTCTATTTAATTTAAGAATTAATTATTCCAGTACTGGTAATCTGTTCCTGGCTGTGGCTTACAATGCGCAGTAACTGAGTGTCGGACTGTCGATGTCGGTCTGTCGGGCACCTCAAAGCCGCACCCAACACCAACTTACATTCGATAAGATAGAGTTTAAAGATCGCAATAAATCGCTGGTAAACAGCTTGATACAGAGGTATCAAGAACTCCTGTTGGAAATACTAGAGCAGACCGTTGCCTCTGCTGGGGCTTATAATTTAATTAAGATCATTTGGATCGACTGCTTTATTGAAAGCAAATGCATGTAAATGAAGTGAATGATACCTCATTTAATAATTTAGTTTATGGTAGCAAGCAGCTACATAATTAAGTTGACGACGATGATGAAGGATGACACATGGCCTGTTTTGTCATATGAAAGAAAATGTTATTTTAAAACTTTATAATATAATTTGTGAATTTAATAGCTTCAAATGTTGTTTCGTTTCTCAGATAAGAGCAACGCAATTTAGTTTTTCATTTCAACTACATTATATGCATATTTTATGTTTTGTCCCGAACCAAGTAAGAGAGTGCTTAATCTCGCTTTGCTGTTATAATTAGCCTTCGACTAAACTGCTATCTCTTCATCCTTTTATATCATCACTAAACCTGGCTGAACCTTTGAAATAATTGTGTTTCTGTTTAATTGAACACGCTAACCTAGCCAATCTGCTTCCCGACCGTACAATACTCGCAACAAACTCGCTGGTGTTCACATATCGTCACTAACTAGTCCCTCGGCAAGGCACTAAATAGTGGCGCTGTAAACTGGAGGACGCGGCCTCACCGCCTCAGTAAAACGGATCGTAAACGGGAATCACCGCAATGCCATCCGATAGTCGCCGGCGACTCGACATTGTACGACACTTGTCACATTTGCATACGTTTTATTAGTCGCTCTAGCGTGCAGCTGTGATTGATCTGGACGAGTAACCAATACTACCACATGGTTGTAAAGATTCGTTTTCAACTTCAGCTGTGTAGCAAAATCCGTATCTGCATAATTATAACATCTCGTTACGGTCACCAATCCAAAGTAACGAGTTGCGGTTTTTGCGATGTAAATGGAGGATTATTATTCAAATTCGATGCAATGTCCAGTGAACCACGGTCTTCGATAGTTATGCTTGCTTGCACTCGAAGAAGAAGGGATATTTTTTTTATTTTAACACTACTATTTCGTCCATAATTAGGACTTTACTGGTATTATTTTCACAACTTATTTATATTTGGGTGGTTCTATAAACTCGGGCACTTAGTAACGAAAACTTTTGCTACGGCTGACGAGTAAAAAAGAAAAATCTTTCAAGTAATCCACATCAGTTTCTATTACCAGCAACACTGAGATCCCGCTAAACCTTTGCAAATACAATAGTATATTCAGCTGCTCAGGGTTCATATCTAATGAAGGTGAATTTACATCTTATTACTGCGCAATGAGGTTTCTCTCGTAGAAGTGTTTTGTCGAGTCATCTATATGGAAATCACTTATTACTTTATTAACTGTTGAATTGAGTCTAACTCAGACCTGCTCTCTCCTGAATATTGCTTATTCCGCTCTTATCTAAATATTTGCATTTGTTGATAATGTTACTGCCATAGTTAATCATGCTTTATCAGTTATTGCCTTAGTTACAGTCCACCTTGTCTTGATTTCGTAATGGATCGCTGCAA
The DNA here is from genome assembly GCA_950022955.1 of Xestia ashworthii. NCBI lineage: Eukaryota > Metazoa > Arthropoda > Insecta > Lepidoptera > Noctuidae > Xestia > Xestia ashworthii. The sequence continues at coordinate 651,390 of OX465556.1, read as the reverse complement.
TTCATTTTACTTATCAAGAGGGAAGCTTGTTCGCCTTTAATACTAGCTTTGCAAGGGTTTCTCAGGTGACGTGAATACTTCCAGGACCGTGTAGATCGTGATTGTGAAATAAACTCTGTCCTACACGTTACCATCCCACATTGATTAGAGATCTCGTCTCGATTACGATGCTCATATTTTCTCGTGTTTATAGTGGACAGCGCGACAAATCAAGTTTTATTACATCTATAACATAAACGTCGATTCCAAAATAAGACATATTTAATGTACCATTAACTGGGTCATCAGTGCTCGTTGTAAATCAGCCGTAAAATAATGAGGAAGTTAAAAGTTTAAAAGCTCAGAAGATGGCATTTACAAACACGTTGCTATAAAATAGCTCAAATCGGAACTTCGGAAGGAGAACAAACAAATAAACGTCATAAAGAGGTTCGGAGTATAGGTACCGAGCCAGCGCGGCCACACACCACACTTGACATCAAAAGTTAGCACGACCGTTGTGTTGAAGTGTGTGTTCTAGCTCCTGGCTTTGTGAAGGAAATGCACATTTAGGACAAGTCACTCTTTGATCTTTCTGAACAATTAGGCTATTTTAATGGCAGATAACTCTTGACTAAATGATCCTTAGTCAAAGTGAATTGTCAGCCAAATTGACCAGCTCTTCATTAAAATGCACGACGGCGCGGCGTCTATATCGAGAACAATTCCGATCGCTTACACTCCACACTCGGCGCTAACTTTTAACTGTAAATAAATCACTCCAACTTAGGGAGCACTTGGTAGTTTTTGATTAAATCTACTTCAAATTCCTGCCCCTTTTAGGGTATTATTACCTTCCCATGGACTTTATCAACAGCTGTTGCTCGCGATACGATCTCCCCGAAAGTGTTTGGAAACACGCTCCTTTACTTGAACAAAACCTGTGACGCGGCGGAACAGACGTTGTCGATGACGGTCGCACTTACTTTTTGTAAAGAATCTGAAATTACATACGTCAACGCATTCAATGGGGCGTTTAAAAGCATTCCTGTTTGCACCCCACGTGTTTGTGTAACTCGGAGCTATTCTCGTCTTCAGCGTGACAGATGGGGATTCTAATGCGCCAATGTGATGCATAAAAAATGTGTGAAAAACTTTTCTTAATCTCAGCGTTCGTGCACTTAGGGTCGCCACACACGACGACGTGGCGTTTCGCTATCAAACGTTAGCAATGCTTTTGCGAACCTTAGTGTTGCTAGCTGCAGCGCTGCAGCGGAAGCGATAAATAAGCCAGTTTGTTATCTCAACATCTGTGTGAAGTAGTTCAGCTAAGAAATTGAATTTAAAGAAATTGCGCGGCTAAATATTGATTGGATTATTAATCACAGAGTTTAAGGTAAAGATAATTATGTATCTTTTGGTTAACTGCAAACAGCGATTCTGGTCACAAGCGACATTCTTTCCTCGTTTCGTGAAAAACAACAATGCAATCAGCGACACACGAGTGACAAAAATAAAGTTTGTCAGCAGCTGACAGGCGCGTGTCGCGGTGTCGAGGTGTCGCGCCGCGTCAATCTGTCGCGCTAATTTACGACTGTCGACTTGTCGCATCGCATGTATTTCGGGAAACTTATACCATTCAGATCCCCCCCTCCTATCGGTTACCGATGTGTGTTGTTTTGGTTTTCGTTCACTGTCTCGGTTGACATTTTAATGAATGAACAGAAGCGTTTTGGGTTAATTTAAGAGATCAGAGAATCTACATTGGTTGTGAGACAAAAAGGCTATTTTTTACAAAGAATTCCAACTGTTAATTTATTTAGTTGTTTTTTATTGTATTCATGTATTTATTTAATGCGTTTGTAACAGATTAGCTGGAGAAAACTGCACAAATAGAAGAATGGAAGGCTCTGGAGGAGGCCTTGGCCCACCCTTGTGGGACAAGATAAAGAAGAAAAATTTACTTATAAATGTATATTTAGTTTTTAAATAAAGTTAAGGTTATCCAATATTAATATGCGAGTAATGTTCAATCATATGAAGTTAATAATCTACCCTTCAAATAAGAACACAAAATGTGACACACCATAAAAAGTAATGTCTGCCATGATAAAATATGCGAACACGTTTACAATTTGATTGAAATCGTCTGCCACCTACCGCAAATTGATGGAGCCCAAACGTGCGAGGAAAATAAAAATAATGTGTCCTTCCGACCCCATTTCTAATATAACTTTATAAACTCGATTTATAACACAAATGGAGTCGAAGCGACGCATTGATTGAAATGTGGAGTACATCAATTTGTGATTGACTTCGACGACATTCATTCGCGATCGATATTGGTGACATGAATTGGTACACACGCTTGTCAATAACAAATCTCTGTTTTGATTTTATGAGCAGGTCTAGAAATATGAAGGCAGTTCCAAAGAAAATATAAAACATTTCAAGCTTTAAAAATCTCAGTAGATTTTTGTGAAGTCGTACACACATTTTTAGCTCTAGTTCAGTTTCACGGTCGGGCGCGCGGCACTATCGACGAGGAGCGACGCGCGCTCTTCACATCCCTGTACGTACACCTGTCGCCCGCGCATACATGTGCGCGTACTGCACTGCCGCGGATACTCTCGCACTGCACTAGCTCTCAGATAATGTAGCACTTAAACTGAGCTACAGCTGTATCAGCGGCGATTCACAACTACAGTTGTGAAATCCAATGTCCTCCGTAAATAATGGTTGCCGGTTATTCTGAACACTGCTGTGCTAGTCGTATACAAGTTCCAGATCGAATAGTTTGTGGGTATGTACATTTGCTTACAGATGCAGTTAAGTGCACAGAAACCACTTAAGATATTCTTAAGCAAATTCATAGAAACACTACAAAAGACAACACTCTAGCAGCCAGAATGTTGCTCGCACGGCAATATGCTAAACTGTATACAAAAGGTTACGTCTCTCAAAATATGACACTGGAAGTAATAACTTTGTATGAATTAGCCCTAAAATCTTTACGGCCACTTGACTGTCAAGCAGAATCTCTCCGGAGCCTCGTTCAGACGTGCGGCCGAGCGGCCCACCACTCCACTCGCACTAGCGTTTGTAATAAATTCACTTCATTAATAGTACTGACAGATTTAGTATAGTAATGAATATAGCAATAGATATATCCTGACTTAAATCGTGAAAGGTTAACGCATTACTTCTTGCAGACAAGACAACGTGTGTTAGAACTACTGTAGTAACACTGTGATATTTAGCATTATCTGATGACGCTTGAATCAATATATTGCACAAATAGCTTCCGTCAGTTACATTTTGTGCAATGTTTCCAACAATAATATTGTTAAGTATTAAATTAATAGACATCTGAATATTTTATAGACCAGCATAAAATATTTTATACCGATATTCGTAGTTTCGGAACAGACACTATTGGCATGAAAAGTTTTATTCGCTATTAAAAATGCGACTAATCAGATATTTTACTGCACGAAAATCCATTTTATGTGTATGTGTCAGTGAAAATTCGATGTGAAGGCAACGTAAGGGGATGTTCGCATTGTCGCGACGTCAGCGCTCGCGCGTCGTCCGCGCGTCGTTAAGTTTTATCGCGCCTCTCCACACATCTGCGTCGCTCGTTACCGCGCCGCGCCGAGACCGTGTGTTGCCGCACCGCGCCGCGTCGCGCGCTGTTGGCAAGTGTCCACTACGGTTTATAGATCGTATAACGTATTGCTTTGAATAACTCAATTTGTTTGCAACACTTGAAATACCTACTGGTATACGCCGCATTTTAAAATTATATTTCTTAATCATAAGTACAGGGAAAAAAAAATTTAAAAGTTATCTACGTGTTAAATTTTTATTCCGACAAACAAATATTGGGCAAAAGATCAGCACAATAAAATCATTTGTTTCAATATTTACTAGTATTATTGTTGCGTGAACAAAAAATACATTGGAGCCACTATGGCAGAATGTTGGAATTTTTGTTTCAACATTTAAATATTCTATACACACCTGGTGTCATGGAATAAAAATATTTGAGTTATCTACTGTCAAACGATATACAAAGGAGACAATTTTTCTTGTTCGGGGACTAGGCCACCCACATAAATTATAGCATATAATCATGAAACTTACATTGATTTGTTCCTTATAACCTCTAGATTCCAGTGGTTAAATTAGCTAAGCATTTTCTAAACGGAATAAATGCGAAAAATCTGCAAAAACACTTACGAAAATCAAAATAAACAGAAAAAGTAAATGTCAAAATAATGAAGTTGTCTGTCAATCACTAAAAAAGTGGGTTTATAACGTTCCGTGCCACGTTGATTGTTTAAACCATCTATGCGATTTTAGTGTAAACCTTTAAAAATGTCATTAAAAATGCTCACAGTTTAATAATATTTTTTTTTTATATTCTTTCTGATTCTATAATAATTATAGCAAATATGATTACCAACTGGTAGGTACCGTACTTTTTTTAGTAAACAGAAAAAAAACGCCCCTATTCACGTAAGTATTTGTTGTCAAATGACATTGACCAAAACAGGAATGATTTGACTCGCAATAAAATATCATAACATAGCTTATTTATTATGATTTTAAGATTTCGTTTTCAATTCTACGTAATATTTCGTTTACTACCATAGTAAAATGGTTACTTTTTTTTGTGTTATTATGAATAATAAATGCAATGACCTGGTGGGCCCAAAAAAAACTATCTCCTTTAAAAAGACAATGCAATGCCAGCGAGTAAAGATATAGGCCGGAAGCCGAGCATGTGACGGACAAACAAGGCTAGTTGACAATAGCGCACGAAGACGCGGCGCGACGCGACACCTTCGCGACAAAAACGCGACACAAAACGCACAGACTGGCAGGAATGCCGACACCTGACACCTGCACTTATAGTTCCTTATAACTCGTCCTACTGCTTCCAGATTATGATCTTTATGTGCTATGGAATAGGGAGCAAAGGTTCACCTTGCGACACAGTACAGTAGGCACACCACTATATTTATTTTGACAGCTTTATAATCCTGCCAGTTTACACAAAATGTGTTTGATGGTGATCGTGACTATCAGATAGAATAAATAACTGCTAGATAACTCGGGATGTATCCAGCAGATGTACGGTTATTTCTGAGAAATCGCAATTTGCAATGGAAACGTTGATAACATTAATTCATTGTTTTATAGAGGAAATCGAAATAATTATCAAGTTACCCGGTAACGTAACGTGTCTGACATGTTATCACAACTACTACTGTTCTCCACTCACTCCATCTCATTCACACTCTGTCAAATGTTTTCAACACATTTCATCTGAAATATCGCGTATATTTTCTCCGCTACATTTCCGTGCGAATGCGTCACAGGGGTCTAGGTTTGACTTACGGATGCTGATAACGTCACTCTGAAACGATGTCAAAGCCTTCCATACCGCTCCGGACCGCACCGCGCCGCACCTCGCCGCGGCCGTACCGACTCGCGCTGACAGATTTCACGCTTGGACATTTTAACTTGAGAGATTTTAAATGGAACGGAAATTTTGAGATCGAATTTCGTAAGATTTCATTTTATAATCTTCTTTTCTGCTTCACGTAACATAAAACTCTGAGAATTTTGATCTGGCAATTTAGGTATTTAAACTACCAAATTATTGAAATAAGCTTCTGGCTTATTTTTATTTCCGGCCAGTTTCTGTTTAAACTTATGTATATCGTCTGGTCCTTTCGGAGAACCTTTCATTATTTTAGCTCGCTAATCATTTAATCTGTTATATGATAATGAGTTCTTGAAACTGTGCTACTGTGCTAAGCGTCTCTCTTAAACTCATCTAGTGTCAGAAACATCAGGCTTATAAAGCAGGTCTGGCCATGATATCATGCTTTAAGTGCAGCTGTCTGATCCGTCGGAATAATTACTGTAATCCTTGTGAGCCGCCACGGAGGCGGCAGATAGCATTACGTTCAAGCTTACGTTTGATTAAATTAAACGTTCCGATTTCTAAAGCCGACGCCTTCATACATTTGTAATAAGCTCTAACGCGCCCGTTATATTAAAACAACAATTTAATTCTCCGTCAAAACAGTACATTAACATCATCTCTTAGAACGACCCTTCAGGATCCTCTGAAACCTTTAATGAACTCCGACACGCCGCCGACGTATCGTTGAAACGAATCGCAGTACGTCATACCGGGCCACTTTGATCAGCCGGCTGCCGCTCACGGCCCAACCCTCGCCGGCGCCCCCGGGATCATATTTTAACGCTCCCAGGACATATTAATCCTTGTTAAGTCCGATAAATAATTCAGTTTAGTAAAGCGCCAGGTTGAGCTACACGTCTCCAGGGGATACAAGGACTGACTTAGCAACTTTTTAGCCCTTTTGTTCTTAACACCACTTAATTTTGTTCGGCTTTGTGAAGCTCTGATTTGCATCTTGCAAATATAATTTGAGAAACATGAAATATTACTTCGGCGTTCGAGTCTGATCCGAGTCGGTAATGCGAAAGTTTTTCGAGGAGCGGTGGAGACGGTGGAGACTGTGGAGTGTTCTTTACGAATAAAGATGGCGACGCGTCTGTCCGCGCCCCAGTTGTTGTGGTGATTCTATTATTAAGTACAATTAGCCACTACGAGTACCTATGTCTCCAGGTGGTGCCATGATCATCAAATAAGGATCTGATGATGGGATCTTGGAGAAATAGAGAGAACTCTTCAAATTTTATAGGCACACTTGAAGCGATTTGGATAGTTTTTGGAAGAATACTTTCTCGAGTTGTCCCATTTCAATTCGGTGGGTGGAACCACTTAAAACTGAAAAACAAAAAACGTTTTTGCAAAAAATAACTGACTTCAAAAAACACAGAAAAGTGTAAAATAAATTTAGCTTCTGAAGTCGGTCACAAAAAAACTAAATCAATTAAACAACGTCACCGAATTCAGAAGCTAAAATTTTTTTTTATGGTCAGCATTTTGTCACACTTCATTGGCTCCAGTCGTAATCATCTCTTGTCTACCATAGAGGCTGCACGCCAGACGCCACCGGCTCACTGCGTCATCTGTCCGTCACGGCGCGTATGTCACGCACCATTAGCGAGATAGCGTGCGTCACGTGGACGTGTGGCGGCACGCCGACTCGCTGACACGGCTGCGGTAGCAGACGGGCCAGCAGGACACTACTGGACATGCTTAGGTGGCGATTAGCTTCAGTAGTATGGAATATTACATGTTATAGACTCACTGAGATATTATTTCTGTACCTACAAACAAAGAATCGTTTAGGTCTTCAACTTTTGAGCATAAAACATAGGTACATACATTTGATTGCATGAGTATGATTTATAAGATTGAATCATAAATGGAGTACTAAAATAAAAATATTTTTATTGACACAAAATTTTATACATTTCCATTTGAAACCCTGATGACTCCTGTGCTAGGTGAGACCTGTGTTACAGGGGTCAGTGTCTTAACCCGTTTTTGGCACTAATATTCACATTTTATGCATCAAAATTTAAAAGAATAATATAACAATAAAATAATGTGTGCGTTGGTGTGTTTGTGCGTAGGTGTGAATGTGTTGTGTTTATGCGTGTGTGTGGTATGTGTGTTAATGATTGGTGATTAGACTTAGGTTAAATTATGAGTCTTGATTTGCCTAACTAACTTTAATCATCTCGAGTATTGATATTTAATTAAATTTTCCGTCTTTTGGTAGTCCAGTGTTTGAAGCCATATATTTAGTTTCATCTTAGTTTTAGTTTTTGTTAGAGGGTTAAAGTTGATGATAGTGTTTATTTTATTATATAAATAAGTAGATAGGTATAAACGTTGCGTTCGAGCGGATGCGGTCTTACATTTGACGGTGCTACATACATTACTGATGGTTCTCTTATGTTTGTTTGCGTGATTTACCGGTGTCTTTTCATGTTGTTTCAAAATGATATTGAGCAGGTATAGTTGTCTCACAGTAAGTACTTGGCAATTTTCATACAGGGTTCTTATGGGGAACCGGCACGGCTTAAAGGTCATGACTATTAACAAAGATCGTTGGGCTCTCTTGAGGTATATCTATGATTGACTGTGCCAGTGCCAGATAAACCGCACGGAGAAGCTTAAGGCGCTTAGACGAGCTAAATTAGCAACTCTATTTGTAGTGGTTCAAACTTCGTTTGAAATGCTGTTAGAATAAAGTTCTAATCAGCTTGCACTGCAAAGTGGTTGTTACGTCAGCCACTGCGGGCCAAATAGCGCGAAATGAGTGGTTTCGATCGATTTACAAAAAAACTATTGATTGGATTAAAAAACTAAAACAGTATCATGCTAATATATTGCTTGTAGAATTATTTGCCAAAAAATCAGAATGATCGCATGCATATTAGTATGTTTTTTATTGTTTGAAAGATATTTTTAGAGGTAAGTTCGTGATTTCTTTTTATCGAGCCAAATTAATTGTATTATGTTTTCAAAACAGTATCATGCTAGCTTATATCCTGAAGAATATCACATATTTTTCTGGTCTTGTTTATAGCAGTGAATCATATACTTTTAGTTATTATAAAACTCGCGTTTAGCTCGTGTAGTCGCCTTAAACTCGGCTACTTGTCGTAGTTTTTTGAACGCCCATATATGTTTCCTAACACGGGAGGAAGTCTGTTCAATGTGGGGACGCCAGCTAAGTCCGTCGTCCAGTATCACTCCGAGGTACTTCATTGTTTTTTTGATGTGTGATTGGAAGACATGTGCACGGAGTACTACTGTCTGCGGCGTCACAGGAGTGTGGTTTAAGACTTATTTTTTGGGATGGGAAATCATCAAATGACTTCTCCCACTCTGGGCGGAGCGGGAGGGAGTGTCAGACTCTTACTGACTAAAACCCATCCATGTTCCTTCCTCGCCCTTTACGTTCCGGGGCCGCGGTATCTCTTTCGAACAGTCCCGCAACCCCGGCAGGCTTCGGCCCTTGCGGGCCCCTCTCTGCTGCTGACATCTCTTTGAGGCGCGCGTGGAACACGAACGCGCCGTCGACACGGCCTGTCGTCACTAGACGGACGGACGCGCGGACGGCTAGCTAGCCCATAGCTAACCGTCCACAGGCCCGCATCTACGGTGGAAGACTTATTACCTAAGGTTTGGTTTTGGCAAAAGTGAATTGTAAGAGCGAGTCGGACTCGCCCATGAAGGGTTCCGTAGCAGATTGAATGAAAGGTAAATTGCTGTTTACGACTTATGACGTTTTAAAAAAAACTACTGAATAGATCTCGTTCAAACCAATTTTCGGTGGAAGTTTACATGGTAATGTACATCATATATTTTTTTTAGTTTTATCATTCTCATATTTTAGAAGTTACAGGGGGGGGGGACACATTTTACCACTTTGGAAGTATCTCTCGCGCAAACTATTCAGTTTAGAAAAAAAAAAATTACGTGATGTTAAGTGTAAGCAATTTAGCTTCCAGCCAGTGGATTATTTTACGTAAGCCTCTCTCGGCTGTTTCCCGTGCCGCGTCCCAACACTCACCGTGGAATATTAGTACCGTGTCATCAGCATAGCTAAAGATTTTGCAAGTGAATTGCATCGTGTACTAACATAGTTTTTAAGTTACTATACTAACAAAAAATGTTATTAACATGGTTTATAATATACCTTAACCTAGGTATTTATGTATGGGTCTTTGTTACCTGAAATAAATGGTTTATTATTATTATTATAGGTCATTCACATAGAGTAGGAAAAGGCTGGGATAGGCAGCTACACTGAGGCACACCGTAATCAACCCTGGCTTCGTTGCTAATGACCTCTCCAATCTTTACTTTTTGAGTCCGGTCGTTGAGGAAGTCTGCAAAAATGCCTAGAGCCTTTCCCCGGACTCCAGCATGCTCTAACTTGGTCACAAGGGTGGGAATGCAGACGGTGTCAAATGCCTTGGCTAGGTCCAGGAAAACACCCAGACATTTTTGCTTTGCGTCGAGTTTCCCAGTCACGTAATCAACGAGTTGATTTACTGCATCTGCGGTACTTTTCCCGGGCCCAAAACCAAATTGTGTGTCGGATATTATTTTGTAGTGCTCGAGGTATTTCATTAGTCTACGGTTTAACATTTTTTCTAATATTTTTGACAGTGCTGACAGAACTGAGATAGGTCTATATTTTTTTATCTCGTCTTGGTTTCCACCCTTAAAACACCGTGGAAAAACACCTTGTTCAAAGTAGGCTTTAATAAGTTTTGTAATAGGTGGAACTAGTAGGTACTTCTTTACCCAGCTTGAGAAGTTTAGCCGGAGTCCCATCCTGTGGCACAATCATTTTTTAAGTTATTAAGGACTGCCTCATGCTACTTCAGCCTCGTCCGGAGGAAGGAAGACCATAGACTCCCGCGCGGGGTGTTTCAATGACGTATGGGGCTAGTGTGGAATTTTGGTTTTTAATTATATTGTCAGCCAATAGCTTTCCGATGTTTGAAAAGTACTGGTTTATTTGCTCAATGGTATTAGGTGCGTCCGCAATTCCAGTGGCAAGTAGAAGTTTGTCAGCTGATTGTTGATTCCTGGTTTGATTGGTTATAGATTTTATAACATTCCATTAAATGCTATGAAAAATATTTAGTTTTAATACCGCTAGACAAAGACTTAGAAGTGGACAACCATCACCACCACTTCTAAGTATGATTGCAGGTAGTTCGGCACAGATGTCTTTGTGACGTTGTATCGACCGTTATTATAGCGTCATCGAAACGGTATATAAAGGGCCGACAGCGGTGCGTCTAGCTCACCCCACCGATCCCATTTTCGTCCTAGGTAGCACCTTCGCTATATTCAATAGCCCGCGTGCTCTCCAGATGCGTGACGAAACAGTAGCATGTAAAGGTGACTGGAGACTACTAATGGAAGTCTACAAAAGATATCCAGATATCGATCGCGCCCTAAAGAACCTCCCTTATCTAGATTATTATGGATAAGTCTCCCCGCAGTAGGTTCAAACCGACTTCTCTATATAAGATGGTGGAAGGATAGGGACCTTTAATGCTGAGAGCCTGAACGGCCAACGTGATGAGATCGCCACATTCCTCCGCGACCATCGCCTAGATATCCTTCTAGTTCAAGAGACGTTCTTGAAACCCTACAACCGAGACCCGAAAATTGCCAACTACCGGTTAGTTCGTAATGACAGGACTCGTTGTCACAGAGGAGGTACTCTGATTTATTACAAATCTAGTTTGTACTGCATCCCCTTAGACCCCCCTTCTCTTTCCAAGATAGTGTCTCCGTATGTCGGCTGGGCATGACGGGACACCAACCCCTCACGATCGTCTCGGCCTACATCCCGCCCTCAGGAGCCGGCTCCTCGGTCGCGAATAACGAGATGAGCGATGACCTCAAAGTTCTTTTCGATCTAAGTGACTCCGTTCTTCTGGCGGGAGATCTTAATGCTAAACACCCCGCGTGGAATAGCCATCTATCAAACAGCAGGGGTAATGCCCTATATAATCTCTGCTGTTCTCTCAACTTCGATGTCATCGCTCCGATGAGTCCCACGCATTACCCTAATAACCCGGATCACAGACCCGACGTGCTAGATGTCGCGCTTCTAAAGAACGTAAACTTGCGATTACATTCTATAGAGACGATCGACGAGCTTAATTCGGACCACAGACCCGTGATAATAGAGTTTTCCCCGAGAAACGGTCATTCGGACCCTTCTCAGCCCCCTCCCACCAAAGTGATCACGGATTGGAAGAAAGTAAGCGAATTGCTGAAATCCACCGAATCCCCTCACTTGGATAAAATCCCCGACAACATCGCGACTGTAGCTGACACGGAGGCCGCGATCGACTCGTTCACAGAGCACGTACAGTCAGTCCTGAACGTTTGTTCAAGGGAAGTTCCAGCGGATGACCACCGCTGGAAACTCCCGGACGATGTACGTGAACTGTTGACCGAGAAGAACGCGGCCGTCCGTGCTTATACTTCTTTCCCCTGTGCGAGTAACAAAGTTTTTATGCGCCGTTTACAACGCAAAGTAAGCAGATGCATCAAAAAGCTTCGTGACGAGCAGTGGGACAAGACGCTCAGCGAACTCGAACCGACCCACCAGGCCTTTTGGGAACTTCAGAGGAAACTACAATCCTCTAAAGTTGCCTCCATGCCTCCCCTCACGCGCCCAGATATTACCGTCGCCTTCGACGACGACGACAAAGCCGAATGCCTGGCAGCTAGTTTAGAAGCGCAATGTTCCCCCAGTACCCAGCCAGTAGACCCAGCTCACCTCGCTGAGGTGGATGCTGAAGTCGAACGCCGGACCTCACTACCCCCCGTAGAAGACCCTTATAATCCGCTACCCTCAGTCACCCCTGAAGAGGTGGAGGATATAATCAAGGGCCTTAAGCATAGGAAAGCCCCTGGCTCAGACGGAATCACCAATAGGGTATTCAAACTCTTCTCCCCAGCCCTTATAATAGTGCTAATGACCGCTATCTTCAATAGCGCCATGGCCAATAACGTGTTCCCTCAAGCGTGGAAACAGGCCACCGTAATAGGTATTCCCAAACCGGGTAAGCCCAAGTCCTCGCCGAGTAGTTACCGGCCCATTAGTTTGCTCAATGTGTTTGGTAAAATCTATGAGAGACTTATTTACAAGCGACTCAAAGATTTCGCCGAAGCAAAGAGCTTAATTCCGACAGAGCAGTTTGGTTTTAGACCTCAACACTCCTGCGTCCAACAGGTGCACCGCATAGTCGAGCACATCAGCGCCCGCTTCCAGCGGGGACTGATGACCGGTGCCTTGTTCTTCGATATCGCGAAGGCTTTCGACAAGGTCTGGCACAACGGGCTGATATACAAGCTATACCAGCTCGGTGTGCCGGATCGACTCGTACTGATACTACGAGACTTCTTGTCGAACCGCACATTCCAATACCGTATTGATGGTGCGCTCTCATCCCCTCATCCAATACGTGCAGGCGTCCCGCAGGGATCGGTGTTATCCCCTCTAGCCTTCACGCTTTACACCAGCGATATACCTAAGAGTAGAACAGCCCAGTTAGCCTTGTTCGCTGACGACACGGCCATCTACTACTCTGGTAAGAGTATATCCAACATTTGCCGTATTCTCCAAAACTCCGCAAGAGCCTTAGGCGATTGGTTCCGGAAATGGAGAATCGAGGTCAACCCCGATAAGAGTCAGGCAGTACTTTTCTCTAGCCCCCGCGTAAGATTCCCCCCGTCCCCCAGTCCGATAACCATGTTCGGCAAGCCGATCCCCTGGGAGAAGCAAGCTAGATACTTAGGAGTCATTCTCGATAGGCGGTTAAGATTCGGTGAGCACATCAAGACGGTACGTTCGCGTGCCGCCTTCGCTCTAGGTAGGCTCCACTGCTTGCTGAATGCACGTAGCAAATTGTCACTCAAGTGCAAATTGCGTATTTACATCGCGTGTATTCGGCCTATCATGACATACGCGTGCCCCGTGTTCGCACATGCCAAACCCCATCTCCTTCATAGGATGCAGACCCTCCAAAACCGATTTTTACGTAAGGCCACGGGAGCCCCATGGTACGTTAGGAATGAGCAACTACATGTTGACCTCAGGATCCCCACCATCCAGCAGTGCATGAAGCGACTCACTAAGGGTTTTTTCGATAGGGCCGAAAAACACCCTAACCAGTTAGTCGTTTCATCAGCTAGTTATGTTCCCTCCGCGATATCTAGGATTCGTCGCCCAAGGTCCACCCTCCTCCAGCCCGATGACCCCATCACCCTCTTGCAGGAAAGCCGTAGGGAAACCAGCACTCTTAGAAAGCACACAAGACGACACAAATACAAACCGCGAATCCGGTCTCGCCGCCGAGGCACGCCGCGACCTCCCAGTAATATCATTACTCCCCGACCCTTGCTCGACGAGCCAGCCCGCGACGCTGAGCATGTAACGTTAAATTCCCCAAATAATATTCCGACCCAGCCTGTCCCTTGCTGCCCTCCCGACAATGACGCACTAAGTCGAGGCCCGAACCCCACAGGGGGTGCCCTTAGTGATCGTCATTGTAAATATTTTTAGTTTGTAAGCCCTGGCTGGGGGCCTTAAAGTAATTTTTGGCCACCCACAGGATCGTTCGGTTAAGTAGTCAAGCAACCTTAGAGTGTTGCAACTACGAGTGGTCATACCTAAAAAAAAAAAAAAAAAAATGCGTCTAGCTCATTCGAGCTCAAACGCTCGACGAGTCAACAACTCCTGAGGATGCCCCGTGGAGGGGCGAAACACGTGTCGAGTAAAGGTTTGGTTGCATGGCATGCTAATTATTTCTCACTTGTTTTGTATGTGTGCATATGCATGAGGGCGGGAGGGTGGGCCCATATGTGCATGTGCATATGCATGACGGTGGGATTTGTGTCCTGCTTTCAGACCTGGATATTTTTGTCTAGCGGTATTAAAACTAAATATTTTTCATAGCATTTAATGCCATGGATTTCCGCAAAGTAACGCCTGATTCCATAACTTATAACATTCCATGTTTCTTTATTGCCCTTTGCAGATTTTAAAGCGGAGCTTTCGTGGGCGTTTCTTAGTTTCCTGAATTACAGTGATTACGGTATCTTTTGTATGATAGCTCAACAACTCCGTTTTTTGGGTCTGTCAGGAATTTTCGGTGGAGGTTATCCCTGTGTCGAACACACCGTAAGAGGCCAGGTGTGATCCAGGGCTTAAGGACTACTTTACGGTTAGGAACCTTTGTTACAGTTGAGTGTTGGGATACCGTGGACATAAGACATTCGACAAACCTCGTTTGTGGCGGCTTCGTTTGCATCACAATTTGGTGTAATAAAAGCAAAATAAAATGTTTTTTATTAAACTTATATTGTCACTTACGGGATATCTTCCGTGATTAGGTATTATTTTGAGCTCCCGATGTTTTTAATTGTTCAACAGCGCTCTCATAGTTTATTTTTGTAATTGGTTTTGTGTCACCTAGGCGTGGTCACTGACTGTGGAGTCTATAACTATAACTGTCGCATAAGTAGTGGTCTTAATCATTATGTGATCGAGGCAGTTATGCAGTCTTGTTGGAAATGCATGTCCCGGTAAGAGGCCCATCTCTGCAGTTAAATTTAGATAAGACGAGCTATTTCTATCTGTATTATTAGGTTTTATATCTATATTGATATCTCCTACCAGCATTATGTTATAATATTTGCTTTTAATTTACTTTAAATGTTTTCAAGGGAGTTAAGGAAGCTATCAACACAATATATTAATGGTGATCTATAGGAAGCTAGAATATAAGTGTCCGAATTGAACAGAAGAAAGTTACCCCCCACCGGGTCTGGTTCTTCAACTGTACATTGGAGGTTGTTTTTAACAAATACGTATTACAATACCGTCGTTTTGATTAAGACATTTTCTGCTAGAGTAAGCCACGTAATTTTGCATGGTAGGTATCGGTTTGTCAGCATTTAGCCAGCACTCTGTCAAGATTATGATGTCGATTTCAGACGATACCCTAGCCAGTTGAGCCTGAAAACCATCTAAGTTTTTATAGATACTACGGATGTTTTGAGTTACAATTTTTAGAGAGGTTTTACAGTTTTTCATGATTTCGTTGCAGGCGTCCGTATCACAGTGATGCGAAGATGCCACAGTAAAGCTATCTATTTGTGTTGAGATGTTATTCTCTGCGATGTTAGCCATTGAATAAACGTAAATATTTTCTGTTGCACGTTGGGGACCTAATGAATATGACAGACGTAGTAAAAGTTAGTGCTAGATACATGATGTCAGGCAGACCCACACGATAACGATTTATGTTGTGTAAGTGAGTGAGATCATTGTTTGTTTATATTTTGTTAAGTGGTTTTGTTTGAGTATGTTTGATTGGTTTTTGTTTATGTGTTTTACAAAAAGAGAGCAAATACAGATAAAAAGACGATAGTAATATAACAACAAGCATTACATGAGCAAAAAGAGCAAGTTCTTTATACAGTCACAGTGGTAATTTGGGTTTTAGATCAGCTTCGTCTTTTACGTGTATATGTATTGATCTTCTTCTTTTTGTCGAAGAAAGACTTTTCCAAGTGAGGTCCAGCAGAACTTAAAGCCATTATCGCTCGCAAATTTCCTCAACTACGAGTACATACAGCACAAACACTATCCAAAACATCGGTTAGTAAGAATATGCTTGTACTCATAGTAACAGGTCGCTAACCCAGTTCCCGCTTTCACACAAAAGGTCACAATGGATGCAAGTTTAAAACTAATACAGAAACTAGATGATCAGTAATAAAGCTAATGGGTAGCTCGCCTTGCTTAGTAACGCAATTAGCTCGGACCGGTGCGGCGCGGCGCGGCGCTGCCGGGCCCGCGGCGCGCAGCCGGGATGAATATCTTAGCATATTGCGCGCTAATGCTGTTATGGAATTATGGCGGAGTTGCTGCGAACATCTTGCATTGAAATGCTGTTCTATTATCTTGCAGTTTCTTGTTACAGACGAAGGTAGGAGAGGGTAGATTAGCTATGCTTTGAAGATATAGACTGTCGTGCAAGTGATGGTCCGTAATGTACAGCATTGGATCGCACAAAAGTTAAGATGAGTAGAGAATACTGCAGACATGAGATGAAGGAACAAAATACAGGATTTCCTAAATTAGCGAAACAGACGAATACAAATGATATTGTAATATGTATAATTTAGAGAGCAAAACAGCATTTAAGAGTTTGCAAACTTTGAAAAGTCTTGTTATAAAACGTGTCTCGATAAACAGGAAGTGAAGTCCGGCGCAATATCTGCAACTCGCAGAATCACCACTTGTTTGTTTTTTCGTAAATCCCCAGAGAAACGGAATGTTTTGTATTCGCTCTTCCACTCACCGAAGAAAACTAATTAACAAAACTTCATTAGGGAGAGTTTATTTAGCCGCGCTCAGTGTCTTCACAAACAAAGGTCCAGTCAGCGGACCTGGGGACTCTAGCCTGTTCTAACGATGCTAACGTTAGTTTTGCGGTGAATCAATGAATGAATTCGCACACATTTATAGTACTTTTCAAAATATAGTATGAAATTAAATTGTATAATTTTTGCATCGACCTCTCGTGCTAAATGATTGTGCTGGAAGAGATGAATCCTCAAGTTGTGTGTGTACTCTGTCACGTATGTTTCTCTCAGCTTCCTCGCTGATCTTATTTCGTGAATTAAGTCAACTTAACATTACCATTCAAATCCCACATGTACCCTCTGAAGGCGTCTTTTGTTTCCACCGGCTTCTGTATATTTCCCTGAGCTCCCGCCCACTTCTGACGGCGTCAGCTGAACAACGAACCGTTTATACACTCCGCACGGAATCCCGTATATCTCCCGTGCAAAACACTAAATACCTCTTAAACTAACCCATTATAAATTCAATTACGGGCTCAAGACGTAGACAATTTGCGGAGCGGGTGAAGACGGTGCCGACGACGGGGGGGGGGGGGGGGGGGGGAGGAGGAGGAGGAGGGGTGTAACTAAACATATTGCGGGCCACTCGGGGTCTAAGTCAGGGTAATCCGAGCCGCTGCTCCTTTATTGTAAGGATATAACTAAGCTACTGATACTGCGAACTTCCCGAGTGTTCCACACATATGTTACAACAATATCAGTTTGTGAAACTGCTCATGGCCGGATAACGTTAGCGTGAAGGCAATACGTTCAGCAATTATGTGACTAAAGGGAAAACTGAAACAGAAAAAGTGAAACTGGTGGCGCCGCGTGTTCAAGCAATGAGTCACTTGATCACGAGTGAAGTGGAGGTTCCAGCGTGAATCACATTAACGTACGAGCACGGAGCTTCTCGGAAATATCGTTGGTATACAAATTCATGCATGTAAACGACTTGATTCATGAATCAACGGATGGAAATGTGTTCTCTTCTATTGAATGCCAACCTTTCATAGGAAAGATGTAATCTTATAGCTGATGTTAAGTAGTTGACTAGGTATTAAGAAAACATTTAACTTCTTGCTATTTTGGCCAAATGAAAATGTTCCTTGAACTCTCAACACTGAATCTTCGACTTCTTTTATTTATTTAAACTTCATGTACAAGAGTGGTACATAAGCGGACTTAATGCCACAAGGCATTCTCTACCAGTCAACCTTTGGGTCAAATAAGACAGCATTGTGGTACAATAAAAATTAAAAAGAAACATAACATTTTGCAAGAATAAAATAAAACACTAAAGGCGATTACACGAGCTAAACGCGAGTTTTATAATTACTAAAAGTATATGATTCACTGCTATAAACAAGACCAGAAAAATATATGATATTCTTCAGGATATATGCTATCATGATACTGTTTTGAAAACATAATACAATTAATTTGGCTCGATAAAAAGAAATCACGAACTTACCTCTAAAAATATCTTTCGAACAATAAAAAACATACTAATATGCATGCGATCATTCTGATTTTTTGGCAAATAATTCTACAAGCAATATATTAGCATGATACTGTTTTAGTTTTTTAATCCATTCAATAGTTTTTTTGTAAATCGATCGAAACCCCTCATTTCGCACTATTTGGCCCGCAGTGGCTGACGTAACAACCACTTTGTAGTGCAAGCTGATTAGAACTTTATTCTAACAGCATTTCAAACGAAGTTTGAACCACCACAAATAGAGTTGCTAATTTAGCTCGTCTAAGCGCCTTAAATGGATACCTACATTACATAGTAATACTTAAATAAGCATATTAAATAAAAATAAATAAAATATAGATTAAAATACATACAAATAGTCCGAAATACGAGAAACCTTGTAATAATTGTTACGACTCTAATAAAGGCTAGTTGGTATACAATTTAGACCGACTTTAAATAAAACTTCCGATGAACTGCTCTTTTGAAAGCCAATTTGCTTTCGGCTTTTTTAATGCCAAGGGGTAGCGCGTTCCAGAGCTTTAAAGTGGAGATAGCATAAGAAGAGGACATAAAACCAGTACGGTGAGAGGGAATTTGAAGGATTAGGTTTTTGGAAGCTCGAAGGTTACGACCGTGAGAACTACCCAACACCTTAAAATAAGTTTTCAAGTATTCAGGAGCACATGGATCATTCATAGTGGTGAGAAGCAAGCAGAGAGATCTGAGGGACCTCCAGCGGTAAGAAGAGATGTGATCGTATTTACGAAGGCCAAAAATGAAACGAATACAATTGTTCAGAAGACGATCCAGTTTGTTAAGAAGTTCATTCATTCTCACAAATTGAAGTGAGAATTGAGTGGTTTGTTTTCCTACTATGCATTTTTCCACTTTGTCCAAGTCCACAGTTTCCGCGTCCGCCGTCGCTAAGATTTTGGCGGTGCCTTTGTGCGGTCCTGATAAAGGCGTGAGCCGACGGTGTCACTCGTATAATCGTATTATTGCGGTGTGACCTCCATTGTGACAGCTCCCGCCACCGCCGCCGCCGCGCTGTTTAGTAAACTGCGAGCTTCACTGGACCACAGTCAGGAAATACATCCTTCAGGCTCTATGTGTTGCTGTAGCCTTGGTAGCTGAAAGTGGTCTGGTTTATGTTTGCATCTAACGTAGAAGAGAGTTAATATTTCTTAATTTTAAATTCTATTGAAAGTTTAGTTGAAACTACCCATACGTTAGGACAAAAACGCCAACCTACAGTCCAATAGCACAATTGCATTAAGACGCCTGCGGAGCAAGCGATTTTCATACAAACGTAATACCAAAATAATTTGTAAATCAAACATATTCTTAAGAAAGTGTGTATTTATTTTGATTGGATTACAGATTATATAGGTTCCCAAACACATATTTTGAATGTACACCGATTTAAACAAGAGTTATGAGAAAAATAAATTTTCTATAGAAATTTTAAATTCCTCATATCTCGTCTTTATATCATTGTCCTTTCAAAATATTTATTTGGGAACATAGATATTCTATAATACAATCGAAATATATACACACTACCTAAAGAATATGTTTCATTTTCATATCATTTTGGTATTACGTTTGTATGAAAAACGCATGCTCCGCCGGCCCCTTAAGAATACGCTCACAAAGCAATCACCGTACACTGTTCTGTAGTACCTATCAAAGTGCATCGGTTTTGTTTAATCAGTGCGTAACGACCCTGGACGTCACGTTGTGACGCGGATTACCACCACTCTGGTAACACCGGCCGGCGTCGCCGGTGGCTCACCGCGCGATCCTCCATTGTACATTGTTCTGCTTGACAGCAGGTCAGTGCTCGGAGCAATTGCGTGGAATAAACAATAACTTGCAATGGATGTTGTGAGGACACACACACAGGTTGTGCACAAGACACGACACAAAGTAAATGGACAACGATAGTGTTAAGTGTTCGAGTTGTATACCTACTACGAGTATAACATGCTCATCAACTAAAATAATCGTGCAGCTGTTATTAGGACATCTTTGTTGATTTTATCCTGCTCTTCATCAGACTACGTTGACTTTACGAAATAATGTTCTCTGCAACGACGATATTCTGAATATTTGCGGTACTTTCCTATCACAAATCAAATCGCCAGACTCGAGTGAATGAGAATGAAGTTCATCTAAATAGATAGTTTAACATAATAGATTTCTTTTTTCTCGAGAGCTAACAAAAGATTTTCCTTATAACACGTTAGTTATCTGAGACAATCTCAAAATGTTATTGTTTAATATAGGCTATGTGTGCGTTCCGCCTAAGACGAGCAGCGGGGTTACCACAACGTCCAAATGCGATTCAATTTAGGTTTGAGCTGTCATTTTCTGTCAGTTTTTCTATGGAACTGACAGCTTGCGACTCAGTTTAGGACCTGAATTGAATCGCATTTAGAGGTTGTGGTAACCCAGCAGCTCTTGTTTTCGGGCACCTACAGAGGTATTATGAGTGTTTTGTTAGCGCCACAATGTCGTGACGTCACGTGTGGCAGTGAGCGGGATTACCCAGCTAATACGCGCATTGACCGACCGCACTCCATATTGTGCGGACTGCGGGAACTATTGTGTATTGTTTGTAAGGGAGCTACTTGGACGTGCAGCCACGACCAGCAACTGTGGCAGTTAGTACTTACGTGTGCAGATATTCCTACCTACGTCATATACATGGAAGAAAACTTTTGCTAGAGCAGAACTTGGTTCTTGGACTTATTTATATTGATCAGAGACATTCTTGCAATACATTCAGAAACAGGTAGTGAATCAATCGTCTGTAGTTCAAGTAAGTTAGAAAACTATTTTCAATTTTCACATTTTCAATTTTCATTTGTAACGGCACTACAAAAATTACTACAGTGCCAGATAGTTACAAAACTTGACAAAAACTAAGGGGCAGTAGGCCACCAGGCACAACACCTGTCCGGTCGGAAGGCCCTCCCTTTTCTATAAGGGACGAAATACTTGACACCCTGCATACTCTATAAACTCCTAAACACCTAATACTTTTGCATAGATTGATAGAAAACTGGACATATAGCTGTGCAAGGATGGCTAAAATCGAAACAAACAACGCCTTTTTTGTGAATACGTTTCGGCATCAATAGATCATTGACTATATCTGACAGCTATGTGAAATTAAGTTTCTGACAAGGTTCTACAAAATATCTAGAGGTTAAAGAGTTCCTTGTGCTTGTAGTCATTTAAGTAAAACCTTTACAAGTCGTAACAAAGCGTATGCACACGTGTTTAGCGAGCATAATGACGCCGGCAGCAGTTGTACACAGAGGATTAGCCGGCTGATCCTCCGCCACGCACCGCGCGAGTGCCGCGTCCTGCGCACTGCGTCCGCATGCCGACTGACCGCTGTCCACGCGACAAGTAAAGCGTAAAGGTCAATCTGACGCAGGTTATTGAAACAATTACAGAAGGCTCGGTCTGCACTTTCCACGGTCACTTTGTGGTGGTGACTAAAAGCCGGATGTTGGACAGAGCTAGGTTTGTCGTTTCACATCATATTTTCAATTATGTGTATGTAGACAATAAGTATGTATATTGTGTATGTGTCACAGCCATATCATAGAACGGGCCGGATTTCAAAACGTCGCTGTTATGTAAATCGGCTTCTATACGTTCAGCCGGATTACAATTCGGCTGATGCATGACAACATTATTTGTCTATTACTAGATTATGGTCGCGTTATACCCGTATTTAAATATTATATTATATAATATTATAATATGGTATTATGTCCTTCGAAATGGTCTCGTTTTCTACCAACTCTCAGCTGTTGCTGTGTTTGTAACTTCTCCTGGACATACTGCATGTCCCTGCATCATGCGTCAACTGGACTACTCTATTGTGTAGTACTGCAACAATCTCGTTGCGTCTCATTGTACCGAATGTGAACCTCAAATGTGTTCCAGCGTATGTTTGTATGTCGGTGGCGAGTCGCGTCAGTCGTGTGGCATGCCTACTGTGTACCGCGTGCTGTGGGCGGGGATTATTGTAACAAAAGGGCTTAAATACACGTCTCCGGCTTAATGTACGAGAGATTTTATAGATACAGCTTAAGAAACTTTAAGGGTGGAACCATTTTTGCCCAGTTACTTATACGAAAACAGATAACGGAGAAAAAAAGACGGTGACATTAATTGTTCTATGTACATTAGGTACGTTGCGTAAATGTGGCCAATTCGCATTTTTTTTCACAAATTATTTCTCGAATGCTAATTCGTTGTCACTTTGTGCCGTAATGAGACAAAGACGTGATGCTATCAAAAATAACGAGACAGATGAAGGCAACGCTTTACATGAAGTTTTTGTTAGGAGAGGATGTCAATTAGGCGCGGGGCCATTCCATTGTTCCAGTAGCTGTGGAGCGCCCACGCGGTGCCACGCGGTGACCACTCGCTGCCCATGCGGCCCTGGTACCCACGGACGAATCGTTGAGGGAAACAATACGATAAATGATAAGTTGTGAATAACACGACAGCTTGCTAACTTGACCTCCTACTTAATATGATTCAAATTAGCAGTGTCTTGTTATTAAATTAATGTTAAGATTTAAGCGCCCACAGCAAATAATTAATATTCATGCAAATAAAATGTAGTGTTTGTTTGTTACAGGTATGTTGAAGATAGTTTGACTATTAAAAAGGGAATCCTCGACAGGGCGATGAAGAAGGAGGTTTCTAACCGATAACTTGGGGCTGATAAGAAAGTAGGTAGGTATTATAAGTAAGTCTTTGTATCACTGTATACTTCAGTGTAAATGTATTTTAATGAAACTTAGATAAATATCGTGAAAGTGAATTATAAGTGAAAAGTACAGTATCCAACTCTGCTCCATTTACACTTGCAAATACTGCATTCAATATTCATTCAGAAGATTATCTGAGCGATTACCAAAACAAATTAGCCACGGACAGTAGCCAAACACAACAGAGCTATAAAGTTAGTGCAATTCAGTTCACACACTGCAGGCGCGCGTAAGTAGATAATGCAGTGTGAGCTGCGATACTACGGAATCCTTTATTCTTATCCAGCCATGCATAACTTTACTCGCCCACCTACCACTCGGCTTTCAAAACTTTCGTTTTACATAGAATATCCGAACCGAAGTGAGTTGAGACGCAATTACCCAGGTAAACCATTAATAAGCCTGTGATGTCGGCACTCGGCAGTCTGCGGTTCAATCGAGCCCGTTGATGTGTTTCTCTGGAATCCTAATAGGATGATGCGAAATCCGAGACAGTGCACGTCTTAAGTCTTCTCGTATACCTTTACTGATATCATATAAGAGGTGTATATCGTGTTACTGAGATTGTATTAAATTAATCAAAATGGCAGGTTTGCCATCGCTGTAAATGTCGACATTACCTATTCGGCAAGGCACCTTATTTTTTTCTTTTTTAAATCGCCCGACGACGTCGGTGTCTAAATGATCTGTAGTGTCTCATACTTTTGAAATACGACCGTAACGCTTACCTAAATGTTGGACGTCCTTTTTGGAGTACTCTAGAAAATTACTGAGACAAGAGATTATTAAAAACATTTTAATTTTTTTTTGAAGTTATTGGGAAATGTACAAATATCTCGCGCCACATGACCGAAGCTGCCTACCACGTTGCACCTTGCATCTCATCTCAGCATCACACTTCAGACTATCTCGTGGGAGTGTTGCAAGGCACCTCGTCAAGTGACTACTGCATATCGTAGAGGGACCTTTAAAATAAAATTATTTTGCTTCCAGAAAAATGTAAAAACATGTGAGTATCGTATCGTGAGGACTGCCGGTTTGGTATAGTGATAGACCAAAACAAGCGTCAAGCAGGCGTCCTGGGTTCGATTCTTAAGTAAGGCACTATTAGGTTTTTTCATCAGAAAGAACACCGGCGAGACAATTGTTGATGAAATTATTAAGCGTCTACGTAGGTATGTCACCATGATAGATGCCTACGAAATAATTTACTAAGATTTATCAAATCAAACTTCGCTCCGCCCAGAGTGGGAGAAGTCATTTGATGATTTCCCATCCTAAAAAAGAAAAAAAAAAGGACTAACGAAGTCTCTAAAAAAATTCCTCATTATTAAGAGCTCAATTTATTGACTAGAATAATGATGAATGAGAAATAATCATGACTTATTTTTTTCTTTCTGGATTGACTTTTTGACTTTTGGCTAAGATATACTTTTAAGGTGGACGCACACTTATCCGCGTCGAAACAATCGACCGCGCCGAAAGAAACGAATTTTAGAATAACTTGTTTGAAATCCTATAAAACCTAGCATACTTATCCGCGTCGAATCGTACAAATAGATGACGCCATACGTATGCGAAAAAAATATTTCTTTCTTTTTTTATTTTATTACTAGCTTCTGCCCGCGACTTCGTACGCGGATCCTGTTGCTTATGTCAGCGATCTCGAATCTCGAACGTCTGATGTCGAATTCTAAGAGCCATAAAGTAATAGGAATATACGTAAATGCACTCCGTTCCTTATCAACCCAAGGATGGTCGCCATGCTCTACGGCTATATCTTGAGACACATCCGATTCTTCAGAATATATCGACATTATGTTCAGAGAATGTCGAAGTCGATTGTCCTTTTTTAAACTTTCACGATCAGAACACATTATAAAACATATGAAAACGGGTTTAAATTAAAGGTAAATTCGCGATAAATACCCGTTTTCATATGTTTTATAATGTCGAAGTCGATCAGAATTCAAACGTTCGTTGCGCTCTTCTTCTGTCTCATCATGCCGTACTCCAGCAATTATTTCTCTCTCTTTTTCTAACTGATTATGAATATTTTGTTGTGTGCGTGTTCGGGACAATGTATGATAATCTCGATCAGCAGTTAGTTGCGCATCACGTTCATCACTCGTTTCAAAAGACTTGTTAGTAGATGTGCGAATACACTGAGAACTCAAGCGTGATTCTATATCGGTAAACGTCTCCGACTTGCGAGACAATGCGTGACGTTCACGATCAGCGGTCAGTCGCGTATCACGTTCCCCACTTGTCTCTAGAGATCTAGAAGTCGATGCGTAGATACGCTTGGAACTCAAGCGCAATTCTCTATCCGTGAACGTCTCCGACTCGCGAGACAATGCATGACGTTCACGATCAGCGGTCAGTCGCGCGTCTATTCTTCACTGGTATCTAGAGACCTGGATGTGGATGCGTAAATACGCTGAGAACGCAGGCGTGCTTCGCGATCCGAAGAGGTTTCCATGGAGCAAGTTGCAGCCTGATGTTCTCGAACAGCATCAAGTCTCTCCTGACGCTCTTCGGTAGATTCTTGGGATCTTATGATCCTCAATCTTTTAGCTCCTTTGGAACATTGGGAAAGATTTGACCTCTTTCTAAGCATGGTTATACTTTCGTTATGAAGATACCTGATCAATTAAAATCTAAGTGACTGCTCCCCTGCGTTACCGGGTAGGCTACCGAGTCACGAAGATAAATGGAAAAGAAAATTAAACACTGAAATAACATGAGCCCGAAGGCATATATATTCGATAAAATAAAATACACAAATACAGTACAGTAAATAAAGTACAATGACATACCATCGTCATCAAAAATCAGTCCTAAACTGATACCGCTTTCACCGCGTGGAGGTAATAATTATACAGTGAAATTAGTGATAGCTTTGCAATAATTTTCACATCAGATGTTTCTGATCTTCGATTTTTTAAAAGTCAACTGGAAATGCCCATCAGACCGATCAACTTTTGCTAAGACGTCATTCCTATACAGGAAAAGTTTTTAACCAGTGCGCAAATTTTGACATGATAAACTTGAATGTATTTTAATAGACACCTATTTTTTATTTTGATATGTGTTAGTAGTAAAAAATAAAGTTATCGCTTACGAGACTTATTTACCTACTAGCTGTTGCCCGCGACTTCGTCCGCGTAAACCACCCTTGTCACATAGGGATATAAAAGTAGACTTCGACTTGTTCTCTGACCTACCAAATATACAAAAAAAAAATATATTAAATCGGTGAAGTCGTTTCGGAGGACTTCGATAACAAACAATGTGACACGAGATTTTTATGAATTAGATAAACTTTGTCTGCGGCTTTGCTCACGTTGAATTTGGGGTAATTTTAATTAAAAAATGAGAGAATTTCATTGCGCAAAACTAAGAGTAAGTAAAATTCAAGATCCAGCAGACTTTTAAAGATATACATATCTGGGTTGCTCATAAATTAGTTGGTTTCAAAGCAGAACAGAGGAACTTTGCAGAAGTATTGTGTAAAATCTTAAATTATTGTCTAGGATGGAATTACTATGGCCGGTTAATTACATAACGATACGTAGCTACGAAGACAAACTAAAGAAAAAAATTAAAGAAAAAATAGATTTGTGTTCAGTGAAAACCAAGAAAACGACACTCATGAAGGAAAAACGAAAAAAAATCCTAGGTGCCTTCTTGGATTTCCATTTTGACCTCATTTTTGTTATCAACTACTCCGAAAACAACGCAAACGACACCCATGACGAAAATATTCAAAAAAAAACCCTAGACGGCATTTTGGATTTTCATTTTGACCTCTTTTTCGATATCAGCGACCCCAAAAAACATGAAAACGACACACATGACGAAAAATTTACTTAAACGCCATTTCGATTTTCATTTCGATCTCATTTTTGTAATCAGCGACCTCGAAAACCATGTAAACGACACCCGAGATGGAAAAACAAATACTTTTCCTCGGCGCTATCTTGTATTTATCAATAGGAGTACTCTTATGAGGTTTCGAATGAAATAGTCTTACCAATCTTGTTTCCCCTTACAAACTTTTGAGGCCCGTTTCACCCTCCCCCCTCTTCCCTTTTTGTCTAGGGGTGCACCCCTAGACTACATAAGGAGCCTACTTGCCAAATTTGGAATCTGTAGACCCAGCGGTTTGGGCTGTGCGGTGATTTTTAGGCTTTGTCACCCCATTTAACCCTCTTAGGGGTTGAATTTCGAAAAAACCTGAAATCCGTTTCTTCTCATTTATCAATAGGAATACTCTTGTGAAGTTTCGAATAAAATAGTCTAACTAATCTTGTTTCCCCATACAAACTTTGGGGGCCCGTTTCACCCCCTTAGAGGGTGAATTTTGAAAAATCCTTTCTAAGTGCCCCCCTAGACTACATAAGGAACCTACTTGCCAAATTCGGAATCTATAGACCCAGCGGTTTGGGCTGTGCGTTGATTTTTAGACTTTGTCACCCCATTTTTCCCTCTTAGGGGTTGAATTTTGAAAAAAACTGAAACCCGTTTCTTCTCATTTATCAATAGGAATACTCTTGTGAAGTTTCGAATAAAATAGTCTAACTAATCTTGTTTCCCCATACAAACTTTGGGGGCCCGTTTCACCCCCTTAGAGGGTGAATTTTGAAAAATCCTTTCTAAGTGCCCCCCTAGACTACATAAGGAACCTACTTGCCAAATTCGGAATCTATAGACCCAGCGGTTTGGGCTGTGCGTTGATTTTTAGACTTTGTCACCCCATTTTTCCCTCTTAGGGGTTGAATTTTGAAAAAAACTGAAACCCGTTTCTTCTCATTTATCAATAGGAATACTCTTGTGAAGTTTCGAATAAAATAGTCTAACTAATCTTGTTTCCCCATACAAACTTTGGGGGCCCGTTTCACCCCCTTAGAGGGTGAATTTTGAAAAATCCTTTCTTAGTGCACCCCTAGACCACATAAGGAACCTTCATGCCAAATTTGGAAACTGTAGACCTAGCGGTTTGGGCTGTGCGTTGATATATCACCCAGTCAGTCAGTCAGTCAGTCAGTCAGTCAGTCAGTCAGTTTACCATTTTATATATATAGATAAACTTATTTTATGGTCGCTTGCCAGTCGGGCGCCCGGTCGACCGACTCACGCGTCGACCGGTCGCCCAACCGGCAAGCTGAGATCAGCTGAGTTTTGTAGGTGCGCTCGCTCGATGCGACGGCGCCGACGTAAACTTACCTACCTACGCGCTGACGGTTACTGACCGCCGTTTCGCGCTACTTTTTTAAGTTTAGGCTGTGATATGTTATTTGTAAACGTAATTCCAATTTTTCCTTCATACTTTCATGGGCTTAGGACACATCGTACGTCAGCAGCCAGCGCGTTTTCATTCACAGTATTACAATTAAATTATGTCCATGTTAGGCTTATTTTAAAATGGGACAAGATGGAAAAATTTGAAAAAAAAAAATTAAAACTAAAAATGGGAACGTGTTCTATTACTAACACTGAGCTACCAAAAAAAATTTACGCAGTGGTTAAAAACTTTTCCTGTATGTGTTATGGTGTAGCTGGGCTCTTGGAGTCCCACAACAGGTGTTCCAGATCTTCGATTTTTATAAGTCAACAGAGAGTGCCCATCAGATTGAACAACTTTTGCTAAGACACCATTCCTATATGTGTTATGGTGTAGCTGGGCTCTAGGAGTTCCACATCAGGTGTTCCAGATCTTCAAATTTATTCTCTCAGCAGAAAATGCTCATCATGCGGAACAATTTTTGCTATGGTGTCATTTTTGTATCTCTTATAGTTTAGCTGGTCTGTTGCGGTTCTGCATCAGGTGTTCAAGTTTCAAAGATAAATTATAGCCTATATGTTGCCCAGATTTAATATCTATCCAACAAAAAATAAATCATTCAAATCCGTCCAGTAGTTCCGAAGATTAGCGTGTACAAACAAACAGACAAACAGAGTTTTTTTTTTGGTTTCGTGCTCTATTACTGTTTCTAAACCCCCCTCAATTATTATTTTTTAAATACATTCAATGTACAGACACAGGTTTTTTACTCTTTTATTATATGTATATAGATTGATAAGTGTGCGTCCACCTTTAATGTCATCTTCAACAAAAAAACATGACATTGGATTTGTCAACCGGCTTAATTAATGACATGCACTCTAACGTCATACGGTGAAAGGCCGTAACTAACATTTTTGCCAAATACTCGTATCAGTTAAACATTGATTCGAATTCAGCAAAAAATTGTTTATCTTTCTGTCCAGGTAATAAAGCCCTAAGTCGCTCGTATGTAGCCCCAGATACACATAGATAGAAGGGCGTTTGGCCTCAAAAACGATGTTTTCTACGAATAGTTTGCATACTTGTTGAAATCCGCATCTTCATTTGAGGCCTTATCGGTCGTGGAAAGCCTTAAATAGAGTTATGGCCTTCCATCACATACATCATTGTATTATGTCACGAATTATCTTTTAAATGTAAGTACATAGAATAATAATAAAGTGTGTATTGTATTGAAAGTAGTATAATGGGCTGGTATCTCTTTAGAGGGAAAAACCACGCTTATTTTCGCGCCTGAAGGGGCCGAAGGTGTCACACGGCGCGTATCACTCGACAGTTCCTGGATGAAGTGAATATACATACGGGCGATGGACTGGTCAATTCCAGATATGGACTGATATCGAAGGGTCCTGGTCAGAAATTCAGTCCCTTCGACCATAATAGAATAGGCTTGTGTCCTAAAAAAATCTAACTAGTCCGTCAGACTCGTAATCTAAATTATAAAAAAATATTTGACCCGTATTTTTTCTTTTGTTACATAAACCAAAATTGACGAAGATACGACGCTTTTAAAATTCGCAATACGTCACGCCGTGCTATAGTTTTCAGTGCGTTGTGACGTCACGAGCCCCACTCCCGAGTTTTGATGAGTTTTTTCTTTGTCAGTACTCAGTGATTTACAAAAACAAAAAATACGTGTCCATTATTTTCCAATACTCTAACTGACGGACTAATTAGTTTTGCAATTTATTGATGGTGGAAACTAGCCTATTGAAGGCGGCGTTAACCTGAGGGGTGGGACAGAATTCCTCAAAGCACCGTCAAAACCCTGATCAGATTAATGAAGAATCGAATGCAGGCTGTGTGCTTAGAACTAGGGTAGGCAATAGTAAGAATTTACAGAATAAATTACTTTATGTTTTTAACAGAATTGTTTTATTTTTTAAATGACTACGCACAACCCATATCCCATTTTCTCTCTACTTTCACACAATTAATTTTAAAAGTGCTGAATAAATGTAGGATTGAGGTAAGTAGAGAGCGACATAATTTGGGGGAGTACAACCTTAGAGGCAGTGGTGACACTACCCTAATAAGAGGCAAAATAAAGTCACGCCATGTCTCTAGAAAACATATTACGTATACGTAATAATAGAAAATAGTGTGTCCGGTCGAGCAGGAATAGTAGAGTACTGTTGTAGTTGTTTAGTAGGAACACAAACTGTTGGATGTTGCGCTCATACAATGACTGTAGTATGGTATCTAGGATGGGCCAGGAATCAACCAAATATATCAGCACCCGCAGGTTTCCTAACATAATGAAATAAATATTCTTCTGATCATTTATTTAAGTAGGTAAGTACCTAATTATGTCTCATGTGACCATGTGGGTCATGTGGCAGACCTACGGACGTCTGTTGGACTTAATATTCTGAATACGGAGTCCTAAAACTTATATTCTTCTAAACTTCGCGCGGCGCAGCTAGTTGTGAATAAATGCATTTCTATCAATGATATTTAAAGTGATAATAAGTAGGTATTTTCATATTTATTTTTGGAATAGTCTGTTGTTAACAAGACATAACCTCTAAAACTTCAAACTGGAATATCTTTAATTCTCGACTTCCTAGAAAAATATGACTCAAGACAAAACTCTTCAGGAATTCAAACTCTATACTTTTACATAATTTTCATGGGCAGACGCTAAAATAAAATATCAACAAAAATTTGTTCGCGCTATGACCGGTGTTCTTTCCAAGTAGCAACCGGAGCTGGATTATTGTACAGTTGTACCCGGTTGACGACAAGAAGCTGGCGAAATATGGTTGTACTATGATACGCCCCAGCCTCACCCTTTGAAAATAACAAGCGTGATGTTTCTTTTGTATGTGGCAGGGCTCAATTAATTAGAATGAAATATTTTGTAAAATGATTTTTAGGGATGGTAAATCCATAAATCTGAGAAACCTTACCCTTTATTATTTTCTTAGAAAAAAATAATATGAAGCGTACCGTAACGTATCGTACTCAATAAGGATAAGAATAACACGATATCAGGTGATTATCTTCCCACGCAGCCTCCACGAAGTGGGTTACTGAACTAACACGCTGCCGTTGCCACGGCAACCCGAGCTAAGCGTATTAATATCCAAACTGAGAGAAATTGCCGTCTTTCTGTGTGATAATGCTGTTCTTTTTACATCAAACCTTACCACAATAACATCTGTTCACAAACTAAATGTCAATTCAGGTAGCAATGCATTAATTTTCATTACTAATAATACGATTAGGATTGATCATGAATACAAAGTGGTTATTATTTTATTAATTCAGTAACTGTTTCGTTATTAATATCATTGATTTAATTTGAATCGATTACTGTATTGTTTAAACTAACTCCGATACAAACTTTTTTTTACGCCTATGCTGATTGATGGGTATGGGGTCGCCATAAAAAATAAACTATCGGTGATACATTTATCAAATTGATTTATGGCAAAGTATCGAGGAGGCAACTTATAATGAAGGCTTGCTAAACGATGAATATCTGCAGTCGCTTCTGCAACTTGTACCAAATTCATAAAGAAGGATCGTTTTGCTTATTGTGTGTTTTTCAAGCAATATTAGGTGCACGAACACAGATTACTTGAAAAACATTGATTTGCGATCGTCTCTCATTCATTCGAGATGAATCAGACTGATTCACGTAAAAACACGCACAAGTTCGCAACTCCAATGTCCCAGCAATTACCATTGAGGGAGCAGCGCAACTTTGTGAACGAACGTCTACGTATCTACGTCTAACGACCGCCTTATCTCCACTAGAAGCGACTTCATTACTCAATACTAAAGCTTCCCCGCTAAACCTCTCTTTTATTATATCACAATTAACTTCATCTCCCTTGCACGCGCTGGTCTCTAGATATTTCGTCTCGTTCTAGCGCTCATCAGTAATGAATGGGTATTAGTGTATGTTATTATTGACCGTGTTTCTGTCCCCATCTTAATCGTCGCAGCTTTTGTCTGTTTCGCCATTTCTGTTGCGTTTGTGTTGTGCGTGTGCGGCTGGTGCCTGCTGCTGCTACTTATCGCTGTAATATAATACTGCTTTGTGTTGAACGTAATGTTATTAAGATTGATGATACGTTTGTCCATTACTTTGTTTGTTCACAATTACTTACGTCTCGAGAACAAGGGGTTATACTGCTTCTTGTGTTATTTACTTCTTTATCTTTCTTATAATCTTTCTTAAATTACGTTTGAGTATAACACTTAAGATGTGT
The DNA here is from genome assembly GCA_950022955.1 of Xestia ashworthii. NCBI lineage: Eukaryota > Metazoa > Arthropoda > Insecta > Lepidoptera > Noctuidae > Xestia > Xestia ashworthii. The sequence continues at coordinate 618,632 of OX465556.1, read as the reverse complement.
TTCTCAAGTTCTCAAGTAATAATGTTGTGTTCGGAATTCTTCAGTGTCAGCTTACGCGTTTGGCTAAGTTTGACCTTTTCCTGGCTTAGGCCTACGAGAGTCGTGCGCAGAAGTTATATCTTGGTAATCTCACCGCGGCGCTGTAAGTTGGTCTTTCCAGACGAAACTAGTTTATTTATATCTTTACTGATGATGATACCTGACTTTCACGATATATTTTTTCTTTTTGCCTACTCTGCGATGCTGATCGGTCAATTAATAAATAATGTTGCGTGAGACCAGTTTCTTTATCAATTACAACTTTGATGCTTATACTGTGGGTGGTCATTTCTCGACCACCATTGAGTTACTATTTCTGCATCATACTGGAATTATTTCAACGACACCTGTGTAACGATGTCGTTTCATTTACAGTCTCGTGGACGTAAAACCTCCACGACGACTAAAAAACCTCCATAGTACTTACTTGGTACTCAAAGAAAGAAATGTAACAGTCCTTTCAAAATTCAAATTTGAAATTATCTTGTCGCATTGACTGCACAGCCATTTTATCATCAGTCCTACCAAAATTATGTAACGATATACATCTTCCTAAGTTTCTTCCTGGTACCAGAGTATTGAGTGTTTCCTCTAACCAGCACAGCTAGTTTCTATTTAATGGAGAAGTTCTAAAAAAACCCGACGCACGGGTTTTTTTTTTAAATCATACGATTTCTACAATAATAAACTACCAAGTCGCATAAGAAACGTTTATTATTTCATCATCTGCACCCATTACGTCACACCTGTACGGGCTTTAAAATAAGCATGAGTAAGTACTAAGCGGAGTATATTAACTTGTTAAGGAAGCATTTACTGCTCGCCGACAAGGCGATAAGCTGGAGCCATGACACTCTATAAGGGCCCACAGACGCGGTCCACGCACCGGCCCCTTTGCATAGTTCTTTTAATGGCTATGCAATAAACTTGACAGTTTAATTTCTACGGAATGAATTCTCAATTGCTTATAGTTTAGTACGACTTTCCAGAAATCGATGGTGTGCGTTGGCCCTAAGACGAGACGACGTGAACAGACATCCGTTTAGTCCGATGTCGATCAGCATTAATTTATCATTGAATGGGAGTTTTAATAACACCGGTTGAAAGCTGTTATTACTACACGCCACAGTGTACAATCATACAGAAAGATAATCATTGTGCTGTCCCACAATGTATTCCTACAACAGCAAGGCTGCTAGATGTACTCGTAAGTTTCTAAATACTGTTGTTAAACTAACCAGTCCTAGTGACTGGCAACACCTGCAAACTTATTATTAAGTTGTAATGACTATCTTGTTTTTAATTGATTTAAGCGGATTGCCAATATTAATAGTAAAGATCAGTCGAGAATCAATAAATTTAATTTATTTGTTATTTAGCAGCTATGATTATTTCAATGCATCATGCCTTAAGCTCTTAAAATTCTAGATATAAGTACTCAGATTTTGAACTCAAGTCTGTGTAACTGTAATTTGCTGTGCTGTGTCGGGTGGGCGAGGGGCAGTCGGGGCAGTCGGGGCAGTCGGGGCGGTCGGGGCGGTCGGGGCGGTCGGGGCAAGGGAACGTATTAATTGTCCGCATCTATCTGCTGTTCGTACCGTCGTAATGACATCGTCGTTATGAAGACATTCCTGCTGTGAAACGCCCCCGACAACTACAGAAGACAGGCGATGGACAACAAGGCATGGGCATCAGCGTGGTTGAAAAACGTTTTTTTCGAAAAATCTCGATTCGTGACAGTTGGTCAATATACCCAAAGGCATAACTGGTAGGTATATACGAGTAGTTTATATTATCCCACTACAGGTCATCATAACGTCAACTTATTGATTATTTATTTTCTCATGCGTTTTCTGGATTCCGATTTATGATTCTCCTAGATAAAACGACGTAAATAATTTCTTACATTTTTAATGACTAGTCAGTACCCTTTTACGGTTTGGAAGGATTATTTAACCTGGAACGACACTGGAAATACAAATTAACTAACTCATTTATTAAATACCTACAGTCGTTAAAAGCACCTTAACACATTTTGTTAACTTTAACTATTTACTTTAATTATTTCTCTAATTATTACCTACGTCTTAAACGCCGAATAATTACATTCACCAAATGACTGTTGAAATTATTCACATTTAAATTGAATCACTATTATTTATGCTATATTATTATTAAGCGACTGCGGACTAACTTTAATTGCGTTACTTTCGCGTTTTAGCTTCGAATTCAATAACGGTAAATAACAGTTTACTCTAGTTTGATACAGTACCTAAATGAATCTGTAAGATACATTATTTTTATTTACTACACCAGTGGTATACGTTAAATATAGAAATCGTGTCTGCAGCCTGATCGCTCGTCGCTTGTCGCTTACACAGCGTCTATTTCTTTCATCGGCTCGCCAGCGATTAATATCTTATGAATTAACTAATCTAGTAGGTACAGATAGACTACACGGCACACGGCAAAATGGCCGCCTTATGGAAATACAAGAGAAATCGTTGATTGCGACAAGATACGCTTTATTATGAAGACGTATATTACAGCCGTCGCGCGTCGCCGACACCGACAGCTTAACCTTCGGCATACGAGGTGGGGTTATTTTAACCCCAACACTTTTAAATTGCGTTGATTGTATATTTAAACGCAACCAAATAACTTGATTTTCACAGTAGCTGGAGTTTAAATATTGCCGCGTCGAATCACAGCGTTGGATCAGTATTGCGTGCGCCGGCGTCGTGTGTACACGCACGCAAAGTGGTTCCCGGGCGTTTTTAACCCCACGTTGTATGGGACGTCGTAAAAAAAGTTTGTGCCTACTTCTGTGTTTTTCGATATTTACACTTACAATTAGTGCTTTTTTAATACTTTTTTATTTTTATCATAGGTACAGCTAGTTAATATGTCTAACAACCTTCGGGATGATCGTATTGCGGCGGCCTTATTGGAAGAAAATGATACTTTGTCGGATGATGATAACTTTCTTCCTAGCAGTGACGACGAAGCAGATCATATTAGCGAGGCTTCTGAAGTTCGAAGTGATACGGACGTGGAAGATGCTGAAAATAATCTTGAACCATATTTAGATGAACTTTATCAAGCAATTGGGACTTTCTTTGCTCGAAGACCACATTAGGAAAAGGAAAGACAATCCACATATACCACGAGATATAAGAAGACGCGTGCATGAAATGTTGCATGAAGAAGTTCCAGGACCACCACAAAAGCAACCAAGAAGGTCTCAGAGATGTTCTTTCTGTCCAAGAAACAAAGATAGGAAGACTCTGAACGGTTGTTTCAAATGTAATGCCGCGATATGTAAGGAACATGCGAATTTGATGTGTCAAAATTGTACTGATTTAGATAACGAATGATCTCCCTTATATAGCCATAAAGTGCTAATTGTGATTATTTTTATAAAGCCAAATAGTATCTAGTTTTATATAATAAGTAAAATAATTGTGTTAATTTTAAGAAATATTTTTGTTGTTTTTTTATTTTGTCTTAAGAACATTTTGTTAAATTCACGGAAAGGTTATGTGATTTTTAAGTTTTTTTTATAATAAATGTTTAATTTAATAAAAATTTTATTTTATTCATTAACTTTGTGATGTAGTTATATAAAAAAACTCATTCAAACTTATTGCACTTGGCGCATACATAAAGTAGAGGCAATCCCTTGTGGGGTTAATTTAACCCCACGTTGTATAGGTGAGGATTTTTTTTCACCTTGTATGCCGAAGGTTAAGGTTAGCTCATTCCCACATATTTATTTGCATTTAACGGGATTTTTGTGTTGTAAATGCTGTGGAATCGGTAATTTTTAAGTGACACGAGAAATGTAAGAACTTTGTAAAATAGGAATTACCTTGTGGGCAACAAATAGTTCAAGTAAGTTTTTCGGCACAATTCGCTGCTGTCCCAAATAGCTTAATATTAATACAGCACTAAAACATGTGTTTAACAATACGCACATGAATCCGAAAGTTCTAAGTAAAATGTTGGGTTCGAACTTGAGACCCGAGCTGGATAAAGTCTCATATGGTATTGACGGAAAGAGGAGTTCGTGGCTAAATAATAATAGCCGCTCGGGCCGATCTGTAGGTTAAGCCGTGCTTGCCTAGGTTGGTCTGTGGATGGGTGACCGCCCTTACATACCGAGATTCCTCCGTGCCTCGGAAAGCACGTTAAGCAGTTGGTCCCGGCTGTCATTAGTCCATCTTTGGCAGTCGTTACAGGTAGTCAGTGGCCCAAAAAGACTGACAACCAGTCTTACCAAGTGGTATCGTATTACCCAGTATTAACTGGGTTGTGGGGGTCAGATAGGCAGTCGCTCCATGTAAAATACTGGTATTCAGCTGCATCCGGTTAGACTGGAAGCCGAGCCCAACATAGTTGGGAAAAGGCTAGGCAGATGATGATGGTATTGACGGAAAGGGTTTGGAGTAGATCACGATGTCACTGGTTTGTGCCGTCACGCGTCGTCGTCGTAGCGATTTTATTATAGTTTTGTATTAGACGGTTCATGGGTGCGGCTACCGCCGTATATGCCGTATCAATTATACGGGTCCCCCGGGCCACTGCAATTTCTTCTCATTTTTTTCTCAACAAAAAGCAAGGATGGAAAAAGTGAAAGATAAGTAGATAATTAGGATGAATAAATATTTCTTGTAAGCATGTAATATTATGCAAACATTTTTTTCCGTTATGAGAAATCTTTGCCCTTCATAAGGGCCTCCAAACAAATATTTATACGGGGCTCCACCAAGGCACGCTACGCCACTGAGTTTCGCGACCAGATTTAATAGTTTTCCGTAGAGGTACAGCTAATCGAGAGCATTTACTAAGCTGTTACTTAACTATTTTTTTGAAGTTGGATTTGAGCTTTCATATCTTCTCTAAGCATTCTCTTCAGCGCGGAAAATAGAGTAGGTGCCTTAATATTCTTCGTCCTGTTATATCACAATCAATAATATACATGTGTGCTAGGCCTAGATCAGCTAACACGCACCTCACAACCACTACTCGCCTAGTGACGCGACAGAATGTGTTCCACGGTACGCAGCTGAGCCTCCACCTTTAGCCCCGCAGCCCCGATCCCGCCACAAGCCACGGTTATTATCCGATATTACGCGGACCGTAATAACTGTGATGTTTACATAACATCACATTGTTACGCAAAATGTCTTAGGTTCGTGCAGACAAGCTAAACGACTTTACAATGAAGAAAGTTATGAAATGCCTTTGGATGGTATTTTCTGTTTTGTCGAAAAACGGAATTAGCATTTTCAGTACTACAGTAGGTACCAGGAGCCTTACGTTTCCGTTCTCGACATTGTAGATGTAGTTTATAAGACTTGGGCGTTGGTGACGATGCACGCTAAATTAAACGAAATTTCAATATCAATTCGCACTTTCTACGCGTAGCTTTTGCGTCGGCGGATAAATCCGTACAGCCTCCATATACTTAACCGTTACTTTGCAATATTGAACAATTAAATACCTCACCGTTCTCCGCTGACTCAGCAATGTAAACAGAATGTAATGATAACCCTCGCGCTGTACATCACGTGTAATGCGATCTCGGCGACTCGCCGGACCCTCCCTGTTGGAACAACGCCGGTAAATCATGCGCCAGCACACAGGGCTGCCTCTCTGCCAGGTGCCCTCAAACATAGCGGGAGTAATCTGAAAATTAATGCAATGAACGTGTAATCTCATTACATAACACTTATTACATAATTATGTACAATCCCATTCATGGTAAATAAAAACAGGCGGATTTTGAAACTGAAATTTATCGCAGAATTTATTACATCCCTTTCCTAAAAATAAATATCGTCAATCTAAAGTTTCAAAACGCTCCCCTTTAAAATTTGGTTTTTGCAGTTTCGTAAGTTTACCATAAAGGTGACGATATTTTCTCCGAATTCCGATAGGCAAATGTGTATTCATGATAATTTAATGCACAATGAATTCCGGCAACGAATTCTACGAACCCACCAAAATTAATTTCAGATTAAAATTGTAAGTAATCGTTCGTTTAATATATGTCTGCAGGCCGTTTATTAATGCAGTTTCACGTAGGTAATAATTATTATAATGTAGGTATCAAGTTTATTATTACACGTTTATGTACTTACACAAAAAGAAATATTTATTACATTATTATCCAGGAACATAAAGTTGTCAAAGCCGTGCCCAATACTTCTGTGATATTGGCAACAGCCGGAAGACATAATTACTAAGTTGTCTAAGCGAGTGTCGCGGGCTCGGCGGCGCGCGGCGGCGCTCGGTCCAAGACAGAACTGGCACTGCCGATGCCGCCCCTTCGCCCCCGGCCTAATATGTAGGGGATGGATACACACTGATGCATTTCAGTAATTTAAATTGGTTTTCCATGCGATTTCGCTTTTCACGGTAGATTACGGCTACGGAATGATTACGATCATCGAATTTTTCAAGTAGGCCGAATAGGTACTTGCTTACATACTCATTGAAGATTTGTGTATTATGTAGCTATACAGATTATCAAAACAATCGCAGCTGTCTTTACAAACATTTATTTTTGCAAACAAAAGTTAATATTGCTCGCATTCTATAAGTAACCTTATCTAGCCTATAAACTTGGACAGTGTCATATTAATTACATTGGTCATCCTAACAGTCAAAGCCCCTGATTTATAATAATTATAAATGATGACGTTTGGAGACGGCCCTACCAGGCGCGCGCGCGGTTCAATTGAGATGTCAGACCGCGGTGGAGCTCCGCGCGCCGCTGATTACACGCGTCGCGAATAGCATGCACCTCTGCACCGGGACTGCCGCCCTGGTACATCGCGCGGAGGAGGTCTGCATCACAGGGCCAGGCAGATGGGCTGATAGGTTACTAACGGTCTGCGTGTACGTACGATTGTAAACTTAATTAAACGCTGTGAAAGTTTAGAGCGTATTTACTACTAAAAACCATCTCATTCAACAGGTACAGGTATTCAACAGGTAGTAAATTAACGATATGTTGAGAACTCTAAAGATTTGCAAGGTAGACTCAATTTTAGTGATTTGATAACTCACTCGTTTAAGAAAACATCTAGCCAACTGTTTAAATTAGCGTAACATCTCCGCACAATGTATTCAATGAACTCCGCGTTGATCTTACCTCCGCGAGATCGCATATACTGCTGATGGTTGATTGATCGCATAATGGCGATCGAGCATCGGCAAACATTTAAGGCTCATGCTCCAAGGGAGCCCGCGAAATTCAAATTTTCTTAAGTGTTTTGCAATTTGCACGCCAGTGCTAAGTTGTATGTTGATGAAAATATCGGTCGCGGCTGTAAGACGTATGTAGTTACAGAATTATAATCATCAAAATCATCAATAGGTACAACCCTCCAAGTTCATAAGAGTCGAGGAACGAATTTTTCACGGTCAAAGTCGTTCCTCGACTTTGATATACCTTGGAGCATCAGCCTTAATAACACGGTCCTTTCTCCCACAGCCGTACATTCGCGCATCGCGACCTGCATAGTGCATAGCTTGTGTAGGGTTTGCACAAACATAATTAACCCAAATTGATACACTTATTGTATTCCTTTCTCTTTCTCTATTTCGCTTCCCCAGTAGGTGCTTACGATGAGGACAAAAGAGGTGTAAATATAAAGATAATTTATTGTTGTGTGCTAATCGACGCCAATAAACATAATAATAATATGATATTACTTTGTTTGTTTTCTAGAACTGACAGTCTGACACAAAAATATGAACTTTAATGTGAAACTGCACGTAAATAACGAACCCAAGTGAAACTTGATTAATTCATTAATTAATAAATGGAGTTGAGATTTAACGAAATTGTTAATAATTTATAAATTATATTTATAGCTGTGTCTATCGAGCGCGACTCGAAATCGCGACTAATCGCCAACAAACCGCGTGTCGCAACGACCGCGGCAGCAATAAATCAACATTCAGTCGGCGATACATAATTGAACAATTAAGTACTACTAAATGGCTTTTAAGTTTAGAATAACTTTATTTCGAACGAAGGCGGCCGATACATTATTATTTGTAGGCAAATACCTATCACGTTAGGTACTATTAGTAATAACGCCACCCATACTGGTCCTAAAGTCCATAGAACCAATTCAGATATCGGTTTCATAACGGTTAGGCATTTTGTAGACATTATAAAACTAGTAAGTATTGTGTATTGCAGAAATATATAAGTACCTAACCTCACGCTTTTTATCTATTACTGTGTTATTATTCTTAAATCTTACAGTATACAGGGTGTAAACAACCTCATCACGAAGCCGTCAACCAAGCATTCTGTACAACAAACTACGCAAAGACTTCTTTTTCGACCGACTTCCAAAAAGAGGAGGTTCTCAATTCGACTGTTAATTTTTTTGTGTTTGTTACTTCAGAACTTTTGACTGGGTGAATCGATTTTGATGATTCTCTTTTTATTTGAAAGTTGGTGCTTTCCGTGTGGTCCCATTTGAATTTGCTGAAGATCTGATTCTGATTTTCGGAGATATAAATGGAACTCTTCAAAAATCCACGGCAAAGCTGCAGTGATTGCTGCAAACGCTTGGTTGTTTATTGTTTATACAATATCTTGACGTAACATCACGCCTTTATGCTTTGAGGGGGTACTCAGAAGTGTATAATAAATCCAGATTTCGACAGTTAGGTGTGTTAAGTTCCATTTATTGGGAATAAGCCCTATTACCGTGACATGTATTGTTTTTTTTTTTTAATTGTATTGGAAAGGATGTACTTCAAGGGTAAATTCTTAAGAGCAAATTAACGATACTCGGCCGAATCTTATATAGGCTATCCGGATATTTGAGTCACCTACCATAACGTTGTTATTAACCGACTTCAAAAATAAGGAGGTTCTCAATTCACGTTCCCCGATTACTCGAAGATGGCTGGACCGATTTTGTTTTTTTTAATTGTTTGGAAGGGGCTTCCCAGGTTGTCCCATAATCATCAAATCAGGATCTGATGATGGAATCCTGGAGAAATATAGAGAACTCTTCACATTTTATAGGCACACTAGAAGCGATTTGGGTGTTTTAGGAAGTGTGCTTTCTCGAAGTAATCCCATTTCAATTTGATGAAGATCTGATGAAGAACTTCAGAGATAGGCAACGGAACTCCTCAATAAATGATAGCAAATGTACTGGGATTGCTGAAATCTCATGTCTGTCCATTGTTTACACCAGTTCATATCAAAAAATCATGCTGGTGCGCTGTGAAAGGGTAAGCACATGTGAAACACTAAAAGTGAGAAATAACTTTTTTGAAGATGATTTTTCATCCAAAAAAGTTTTTTTTGGATGAAAAATCATCTTTTGTGGCAGAACTCAATGTAACGCACTTAAAACATTGTGCTGATTGCATAGTAGGTATAGGGGTCGTGGAGGGGTTCAAAGTAAAATCTGACAATAAAACTTGTGTTAAAAAAAAACTTGTAACTTTGACCCTTGTAATACCTCCGTAACTAGAAGGATCCCAGGTATGGTGTAGAACAAAAAAAAATATCGCAGTGACGGGGAAAACACACCCTTAATATTTATTCATATTTGAGACCATTAGGTGTCTGAAATGATCACTCTCGGGTGTCAATTTTGTGACGACATTATTTTGCCTTCGCAATTTCATTGAACCGACAGTCATAAACTGCGCCAATCGATGAAATCCCAATCTCAACGCGAATTTTCTTCACAAGTCAGAATTCAGTTAACAAGTTTCTGTTACACACATGTACAGCATGTACAGGTATTATGTACAGGTTATACATGTGTTGTGTGCACAGACGGTCGGAACAAACAATCGCTGCGAAGTGGCGGCGGTTTGTTTAGCTCAAACTTTGTTACATTATGTATTATGTACACCCCTAATTGAATTGTCTGACAAATATTTGAGTCTATACCTACACGGCATATACATACATACAGATTTATAATGGTAAAAATAGATTTTTTCCATTCATAAACATATAATTTAGTTTACTTAGTTTATTTTATTATAAACTATCTGCTTAAGCACAAACTCAGTTGAGTCGGTGAGTTATTATATTATAAAACACAGTTTCCCGCCGTGTCTGTCTGTCCCTATGTATGCTTAGATCTTTAAAACTACGCAACGGATTTTGATGCGGGTTTTTTTAATAGATAGATTGATTCAAGAGGAAGGTTTTAGTATATAATTTTACGCGGGCGAAGGCGCGGGCATCGGCTAGTTAAATTATAACTTCGAACAGAGGTTGTTACTTATATCTGAGAATATACATAGGTACCAAAGTTAGTGGACTGGCATCATGGACTGATGGATTAGTCACTAGAGCTATATGACGTCGTTTAACTGCTGCGTCTCACAATATCAGGAGCTTCCCTAAACGGCTACAATAAAATATGATATCTTACACTAGTCATAGTGTAAGAAGTGCTTCAGTTACACTGGAAGCCGACCCCAACATAGTTGGGAAAATTATTAAATTAATTATAAGCTTAGTCCAGCTATTTATTTTCTACCTACATAATAAAAACGTTGTTAGCCAGCTTTCAATCTAACTAAATGCAGCAGAATACTAGTAGACTGATTGTTGGCAAGAGAGTTGTAAGGGGTCATCATCAGCAAATGACAGAATGGGACGACTTCATCCACAGCCCGAACTTACCCACTGCTGGGTATAGGTAAGCCTCTCTTCTCCTGTGCCTATCTCCACGGTCCCGTGCCAGCCTCATCTAGGTTATTCCCCCGACGGCAACTATGTCGTCTGGCCATCTCGCCGCCGGACGACCCACGTTCCTTTTTCCATTTCTTGGTTCTTCTTAGTTTTCTGTTATATATCGTGACTATTTGAAGGCCTAGTACAATCACTGTAGTCTAACGTTATCAACACACTGATCTACTCGACCGGGTGCATGTCCGGGCGAGTTTACTCCTCGTCGCTCGCGGCCGGTAACCCGATCAACGCAACGCAAACGCTATTAGCGTGATGGAGTTGACGGTCGCAGCCCCCAGCCTTTGGCATGTCCTTTGTCACAACGAGGCGATTTCATTAAATTTTAAACGTCACTGTGTCGCCTCAATTTTATGTAAAAAGCTCTGTTAAATATAAAGTAAGTCAATATATTTTTGATGTCAGTATTGCCCAAAATTGAGAAAGTGCATGAAGTAACAAATACAAAGTCCCTTATTTGAAAGGCACAACCTAGCGTATGAGAGGTGTGGCCCTACCCACGAGGACAAGACGTGTCATCAAACTTTATCTACATAATTAGAACAAGCGATCCAAAATGAAGTAGTGTGTGGAAAGACCAGTCAAACGACTGGTCCTGCGTTCCGCGGCACTTCGCCCTCGGCATTATCGTGTTATTATACAAAACGCACATGTCACGCCTCCCCGGCGCGCGGCGTGCGGCGTGCGGAGTGCGGTGCGGCCGTGCTAATAACACATCCAGAGTGTTCTACTGTATGTAAAATAAAGCCCTGCACAAGTGCACAGGCAAGGGATGTTTGTCTGCGTAGTCCGTTGGACAGCACAAAGGTATCGGGGAAGTGTCCCAAAATATTAATAATGTGCCAAAGAGCATCACTCGAGATTGATTACATGAACAAATTATCCCATTGGTGACACAACCTGTTTCCTTGAGTCATTTTTTTCACGCATCGAGTAGTTTCCTCTTCCACGGACAAAGTGTTCCGTCTGCGCGACCCTCTACGGTTCGTGTGGTTAACTGGCAAGCTCAACACTCAACTTAGTTATTACGTTACAACTTGCACTACGCTGTCAGCCCTGCTACTCTCAACATGCGTTGTTATACAAAGGCTGCTTAATTGCTTTATATTTCATCGAATTTAACAGTAGATAGAAGATAGGTACGTATTTGAAACTGAATAATATCGACTGGTATTTTATTGAACAATTTTTATGTTTGTACATAGAGGAAATCTTTGGCAAGCAATAGTTTGTTTGTAAAAGGCTAACAAAATATTTGTAGAACTATTGCACTGCAAAGTAAAGCAGTTAGTACATCAACGAATATAACGATTTTTTAGCTTAGCTGACCTTTCGCTATCTAATAATCTGAAAGATTCGGTCGCGATCTAAGAACCATAAACTAAAGCACAGTCATGCAAATAACATCGAACTTCTGCGTTGCGTCGGTCACGCTTGTCCATGTAATTCTCTAGTTGACTACCCGGAACAGAGATAAATCAATAATCAGCAGTAATGGCGGTCATCAGCAGCCGTATCTTAATCCTCAGCAATTAAAACAGTATCTAATTGTGCCGCTGTAGGGCGCGGTCCGATTGCACGCGTTTTTTGTAGATAAGGCCCGGGTAGTAATTAGGCGGAGCGATATTTCACGCCTAACACCCGATACGGCCGAGTTATGTGACCGCTATCGCTTCTGGCGGGCTGGCGCAACATACAAACTTAGCGTAAAGCGTTATAACTACTATTGTTTCTGGAACAGATTCTAGACACAAAGAAAAAAATCCCTCCGGCAAGCCGCAGGAGGAGGTAGATTTCGGAGAAGGTGCTGGAGCGTCCGACTATTGAAAATTTTTATAAAGAGTTGTACTTATGTGTACAATCTACAAAAAAATATATGATTTCAAAATCGTTGTCCTGTAACGGAAAGTTTACCCTTTTTAAATCCGCATGCAAACGCCCTCAATTTTTTAGTTATAATTTTTTATTTCGAAAACTATAAATTTTATCGCTAAACTTCAAAGGTAACAATTGTAGAATAAACAATTTGCTTTCAAAAAAAAATATTTGCGACGCTGAAAATGTTTACTGTTTCGGAGATATGATTTTTTTTCAAAAAAAATTCATCAATCAATGACACCATAGCAAAAATTGTTCCACGTGATGAGCATTTTCCGCTGAGAGAATAAATTTGAAGATCTGGAACACCTGATGTGGAACTCCAAGAGCCCAGTTATACCATAACACATAAGGAATGACGTCTTAGCAAAAGTTGTTCAATCTGATGAGCAATCTCTGTTGACTTATAAAAATCGAAGATCTGGGACACCTGATGTGGAACTCCAATAGCCCAGCTACACCATAACACATATAGGAATGACGTCTTAGCAAAAGTTGTTCAATCTGATGAGCAATCTCTGTTGACTTATAAAAATCGAAGATCTGGGACACCTAACGTGGAACTCCAATAGCCCAGCTACACCATAACACATATAGGAATGACGTCTTAGCAAAAGTTGTTCAATTTGATAAGCACTCTCTGTTGATTTATAAAAATCGAAGATCTGGGACACCTGCTGTGGAACTCCAAGAGCCCAGCTACACCATAACACATATAGGAATGATGTCTTAGCAAAAGTTGTTCAATTTGATGAGCACTCTCTGTTGACTTATAAAAATCGAAGATCTGGGACACCTGCTGTGGAACTCCAAGAGCCCAGCTACACCATAACACATATAGGAATGATGTCTTAGCAAAAGTTGTTCAATTTGATAAGCACTCTCTGTTGATTTATAAAATCGAAGATCTGGGACACCTGTCGTGGAACTCCAAGAGCGCAGCTACACCATAACACATATAGGAATGACGTCTTAGCAAAAGTTGTTCGGTCTGATGGGCATTTCCGGTTGACTTATAAAAAATTGTAGATCAGAAACATCTGATGTGAAAACTATTGCAAAGCTATCACTAATTTCACTGTATAATAAAATTATAAAATGACAAAAACTGGGAGTACCTCCACGCGGTTAAGGCGGTAACAAAAGTTTAGGACTTATTTTCAATGACGATGGTATATTATCATTGAAAATTTGACTCTACTGACCAAAACTCATTTTATCGAATAAATATGTCTTCGGGCTTATGTTATTTGTGTTTAATTTCCTTTTCCATTTATCTTCGTGACTCGGTAGCCTACCCGGTAACGCAGGGCACTTAGATTTTAATTGATCAGGGATCTTCACAACAAAACTATAACCATGCCTAGAAAGAGGTCAAACCTTTCCCAATGTTCCAAAGGAGCTAAAAGATTGAGGATCATAAGATCCCAAGAATCTACCGAAGAGCGTCAGGAGAGACTTGATGCTGTTCGAGAACATCAGGCTGCAACTTGCTCCGTGGAAACCTCTTCCGATCGCGAAGGACGCCTGCGTTCTCAGCGAATTTACGCATCTACATCCAGGTCTCTAGAGACCAGTGAAGAATAGATGCCTGACTGCGTTCACGGATAGAGAATTGCGCTTGAGTTCTCAGCGTATTCGCACATCTACTAACAGGTCTTTTGAAACGAGCGATGAACGTGATGCGCGACTAACTGCTGCTCGAGATTATCATACATTGCCCCAAACACGCACACAACAAAATATTCATAATCAGTTAGAATGTGAGAGAGAAAGAACATTCACTGAACAGAATGTCGATAACATCTGAAGAATCGGGTGTCTCTCAGGGCATGACGACCTTCCTTGGGTTGATAAGAAACGGAGTTCATTTACGTATACTCCTATGATTGAATACTCCACATTATTCCGGAGGTATGGTTCAAGATTATACTTTTTGTAAAAGAACCAAACGGTATGTGTTGCTCAGGTGGGAAAGATCCGTTATTTTCCCGTCCCCGGGCTCTTAGAATTCGACGTTTCAGATCTTCGATTTTGACGAACCCGGTGTCGCTGGCAAAAGCAACAGGATCCGCGTACGAAGTCGCGGGCAAAAGCTAGTTTTATAATATGTAGTGATTATATTGTAGTTTATATCTGTGTTATATATTTTGTTTTGTCTTTGTCTGTAAATATATTCTGAGGTTTATTGTATGTTATATTTAAATTCTTAATTTGCTTTAAGTTTGTATGTATTCTATTTTCTCATCTTTTACACACTATGTCTACATCTCTTTTTAGTATCTCCTTTCGCAGGTTGCTGGAAGAGATTTCTTTAGAAATAAGCATCACCTTTGTGCCTATTTTCTATTTCTTTCTTATTTTCTGTATGTAATGTTTAGATAAACTGTTAAATAAATAAATAAAACAACATTTTATAGTTAGGTACGTTCAATATAAACAGTCACCTACTACTAAAGGGGCAGCATTTCATTGCAATGACACAACATTTATTTTCTCACTATACATAACGGGCTCTTTCCCGTAATCCAATTCAAACTACGTTTATGAACCAATATTATTAACATGCAACTTACAAACAAGTCCAAAAAAGGCTCTGCAGCAAGCATCAGTCTACCTTGACACGTCCACTTTTTGATAGCTAACAGGTGTAGTAGCTTATAACTTGCACGTGGCTGCGGCGTCCGTTTAGCTGTGATCGCGCTGCAGTTGATCTGTGGCTCGCAATACCAATTGATTCATCTCCCCACCGCACCACCGGCAAAGCCACGGAATAGATCGGCACAGAAGGCTATATCCATATGGTGAGTGAAAAAGCACCAATACGGCAATATGTCAAGCGAATGCCAGCGAGAGTTCTTCAGTGCAAGGCAAGCACTCGCTGTAGATAGACGCGTGTTTAGTAGTGGTGCCGGCCGGGGCTGTCGCTCTGAGCATGGAGTTGATCTTCTGTATCTATCTATTTTGTGCGAACGCAGTGCATTCGCTACGAACCGCCATATATTGTATTAAATGAAGCACTACTAACTCGGATCTACGGCGATTATCTCAACACCCGCACCGAACTGAATTAACTAGAATTGATGATAATGTGTGTATAACTTGTAATTAAGTTCATTAACTTATCCTAAATGACTGCAAGCTTAATGTTATCGCGGTCGGGTTTAAGTGAAATAGATCGGTAGCGCAGTACCTACACACTACTACTATTTAGAAGCAGACGTCTAGGTAACAGGAAGGCAGCTAACTAACATGGAACATTTCTCAAACGCTTCTCATATTCCTGCACAAGTTAGCTACCTGTTCTACATACGAAACGGCCAACTTGGGACCTATAATATTACTCACTACTCTAAACTTCACTACTAGTGTATAACTCCATAATATTTACCGAATAAACATCCATATCTAAGTATAGTAAACTTCCTTTATGAATAAAATGTATTCTCGTTTTTTCTTTTCACCATAAAGCAATAATGGAAAAATCGTTTTGGCTCGCGTCGTCAAAGCGACGCGCGACGTCGTCGTTCCGCGAATGGGATGGTTTATATCCCGGGATTGTACGAACTGCTGATTCAGTACAATTCAGCGGAGACTCATATTCATACAGGAGGCGGGTTTATGGCCGGCTGAATGGACGGCTCGGTTTTTTGTTAAAATGAAGTAATGTGCTTATGAGGAGGGCGACGTGAGCCCTCTAGCTCTCGTATACCACTGTCCGACTTCTGTTGTGCGTGAGATGCGGCTTGTGACGCACCGAGTGCATTCCGATGGATGCGTATCATAATACCTAAGTTTATCCAAACTATTTTCAATATACCTAACTACGGTCTAAAGACCTTCTGTTTAAAACACCTGAAGACCGTACTTAGGTAACTAATGAACGAAATCCTTAAAGAACCGGTTCATCTGCGGTTGACTCACCTACGGTTTAAACATGCGCGCGTGTTAGTTGCATTTCCTTTCTGATTCGTAAAAACGTGCAAAGTACTTAACCAAGGAAATAAAGTAGAACGCAGAACTCAGTAACTAACACATCACTAACTACTATTACACTATTTACTACAGAATTAACAAGAACGTAAGCAAAACTCGTAAGTCATGAAAGCAAAACCGTTACGCCAAATAATTAATTTTTCTCTTACGAAAATAGAGCTTGAAATTAACACTACAGATGCCAACTTATCGCCTTTTTCCATTCTGTCAAGTGCGAGTCAAACTCGCACACAAAGGGTTCCGTAGCACTAATCAATGTGTTAACAATATTTTACTGATCATTTTATTCCTAACTCATTTTGCACTCAACAGCAAAACTAAATTTGTTTTTGAAAATGTCCCATTTCTCAAAAAATAATCACCAAATCATATTCAAACTAATTTTTGTTGGCAGTTCTTTTTACGTTTTTTCTACAAACCCACAATTTTTTCACAATTTTACTCAACTTACTTTAAAACTTAGAGGCACAAGTTTTACGGCTATAGAAGCGAAAATCAACCTTAGACTTAAGGCGACTAGAAAGAAGAAAGAAAAGATATTTATTTGGCTTATGCCGCAAGTGAACACAACATAACAAAAATAGGAATTAAATAAAGTAAAAACTTAAAACTAAACAATAAAAAGTAAATAAAGATACTTAAAACTGTACAGAAAACAAAAGAGATAATATTGTGTGTCTCACGGCTGCGCCAAAAAGGCCCAGTTAAGCATATTGCCGAGCAGCTAGTGCCCGACGCTGGTTTTCAACTGGACCTGAGATGGTGATTTCACGGACATAAAACAGTTTTGTGGTGTTAGTGTTCAAATTAGGTTTGTGTATGCGTGAATAGATACTAAAATAAAATGACAGATAAACTACTTATGAATAAAACATTAAGAAAAGTGCAAGACAAAACAAACAGCCCAAAGTACTTAAATAAATGAGACGGACGCATGGCAACATAAACTAGACTAACTAGACTAGATGAGCAACTCTATTTGTGGTGGTTCAAACTTCATTTGAAATGCTGTTAGAATAAAGTTCTAATCAGCTTGCACTACAAAGTGGTTGTTACGTCAGTCACTGCGGGCCAAATAGTGCGAAATGAGTGGTTTTGATCGATTTACAAAAAATCTATTGATTGGACTAAAAAACTAAAACACTATAATGCTAATATATTGCTTGTAGAATTATTTGCCAAAAAATCAGAATGATCGCATGAACTCGTATATTAGTATTTTTGTTTTGGTTGAAAGAAAGTTTTAGAGATAAGTTCGTGATTTTTTTTTCGAGTCAAATTAATTGTATTATGTTTTCAAAACACTATCATACTAGCATATATCCTGAAGAATATCATATATTTTTCTGGTTTTGTTTATAGCAGTGAATCATATACTTTTAGTCATTATAAAACTCGCGTTTAGATTACATGAGCTAAACGATATTTCCGATATTTTCAAGAGCTGTCGATACACACATGTACTACCATACTGTTATAAGTTACATGAATGGATAGCCGCCCCAATATGATTTTTCTATAATGTTTTCACTTCACTTTTGTGTAGAAGTTCATAAAAGACACCTGCCCTCCAAATTTCAACTGTGTGGTGCCAACTGAACAGTCTCGGAGTAAAATGGCTGTGACATACGGACGGACATACTGACGGACAGGGTGAATCTAAAAGGGTTTTTTTTGAGGTTTGGTTTTTGTCATTTGGCAACTGAACCCTAAAACATCTGACGGATCCAAGTATTTCTTTTACTTGCTGATCCGCGCGGGGTTGGAAAAACAACTTGTTTGAATTTCCCTCAACAAAATGAAGACTGAAACGTTTTGCTTCAAGCCTCTTATACTCATTTTGCACGAGCTTTGTTTTACTTAGACGACATTCTGCTACACGTGAACCTGCCGTTAATTGTGTTCTAGCGATATAATAACACATTCACGACTCATTTATTTAATATTAAGGAGCACATTTTCGATCGTACATTTTCGGATAAGGTAATATCAAAGTTAATTAGGCAGACATTTTGATACGGAGATATTGTACGGGTTAAGCCGTAACGGGTCCCTGCGTACTAGGTAGTAAGGTAGTAGGTACAAGTCTGGCGCTTTATTTCTAATTGAACTTTAGATAAAACGATCACATTTATCTAATCTAGCTCAGTCGAAATGGTTAAAAGCAATTTGCAAGCCGCTTATGGAGCTTAGTGTTGCTAAATAGAACATTTGTTAGCTGCGGTGGGAACATAACTTTAGTCTATTGTTTAAAGCGCTGCTGGAAGTTATTGCTGACGCACTGATACCTGCTCTGTAATGAGAGAACATGCTTGCAGAGCCGGGTCCTGTTCCCCTCTAATAGAATATTTGATTCCTTATAAACGATGTTAGCTCAAACACAACATGGCTCGCCCTACCTGTTAAACCGTCACATCCACACTTCCCCTCGTAAAATAAAACCAGTAAACACAATTCCGTAGTCTCGCTAATTGTAACATAATTGTGCATTGCTTTCCGGTGTATCGCTGGCATCCGGTCGCGTCCGGTCGCGTCCGGTCGTGGTCCGCTCGATGTCCGAATGAATATAATTTTTACGAGCGCCCGAGCGGCGCGCCTTGGACGGGCCGCGTAAACTTTTTAACCGACTTCTAAAAAAGGAGGAGGTTCTCAATTCGGATGTTTCTATTTTTTTTTTTTTTTTTTTTGTTTGTTCGCGCATAACTTCGTCGCTTGCCAACCGATTTGAAAAATTCTTTTTTTGTTGGAAAGGGTATACTTTCCAAATGGTCCCATAGCCACCAAGTCGGGATCTGATGATGGAATCTTGGCGAAATCGAGGGAACTCTTCAAATTTTATATGATAACGTACAGCGATTTTGGTATTTTCTGCAACAATGAAGCATTTGCGTTCGATAAGAACCATTCTACCATCAGATCGGATGATGAAGCCAAGAGTCACGGAACTCTATAATGAGACAATGTATCCTAGTCGTGTTTGGGCTTGTTGTAATTGTAATGGTATGCACTTTCCATGTGTACCAAGCACATGTGAACCACTTAAAAGTGAAAAATAAAAACTTTTTTTGCAAAAAATAAAACCGACTTCAAAAAAAAAACAAAAAAGTGAAAAATAACTTTAGCTTCTGAAGTCGGTGACCTTTGTTTGATTGATTTAATTTTTTTGTCGTCGGTTTTATTTTTTGCAAAAAAAGTTTTTTTTAACTTTATTGACATAAAATCTTGATTCGGAGTGACATGGCGAGCGGCGAGCCGGGGCTGCCGGGCCGCCTGCCAGCAGCCACGCATCGCAACGTATTTACATGCGACCATGTCACTGTGTATAAAAAGTTTTTATTTCTGGAATGGCTTCCGAAAAATACATTAGTAAAATGCCTCCAAATCGGTTAATTTAACGATGTCTGAAACATTATTTCAGTCCATCATCATTAGGAGTGCAACGTGTTTGTGTTATCTTGTGTTTTTGACGGCTGTATTTCAACATTGGGGTAATATAAAATAACCACGAAAAAAAATAAGCAACAATTTGTCCGTGTAATTGAAAACCGGTAAGGCATCAAACATTTGAGTCACTAGATAAACATTACTACCTACTACGAGTATGCAAAATCCTGAAAACATGCTAAAATAATAATAAAAAACCGGTTTTATTACTTACACACGTCGGTTAAACTCGTTACCGATAAAAAAGAACGGGCACAGTAGCGTACGGATATAATTTATCGGATAGTACGGGAACACTCGCGCAGCTCGCAGTCTCGACTCGTTCCAATAAAATCTATTCGCTGCGGTAACATCTACCGAGGGGATGTGTCGCCGACTAAACTTTTATTAAATTCTTCAGGATTTTAATTTATTAGAAGGCTGAGCGTGAATTATCATATCTGTTCGGTTATTTAGGGTGGCGCGGTGGTCATTTGATTCCGGGTCACGTACCGATTAATACAGCTCCCAGTCCCTCCCGCACCCCGCGGCCGTCTGCGAGCCGGGGCCGCGGCCGGCGCCGGCAGCCGGAGCGTGCCGTTACGGATCCACCAAATTAATCGACGCACTTTAGAGCTATTTAACATTATAATTGGGCTTGTCACAACGGTTTACTTGGACGGCGTTAAACTCATTCCGAAGGCTTTGCAGTAAAGCGTCCATTTGTTACAGTAATTACAGCCATTTGAAACAACTTATTTAGCAGTAATATAGTAACTGGTTCATTTTGAATACATTAGTAAAAGATACTATCAATAGTAACGCTTACTCGAGTGGCCGAGTTAGATAAGTCATCTAGAATTATTGTTACCATTTTACAAACTAGCTTGAACCAAGTTCTACATAATCATTGTGACCTCTTCTTCTACTCAGATACATTTAATTTTAAAACCTTTGAATGAAACCATAATATCTATCAGCAAATCTTTTACATTACGCGACAAAAATGTGTTTTTAAAGTTCATCCGCGCGAATAAGAGATTAAACGAGCAGCGCATGAATAGCGCAGTGATCAGATAGCCGGCACCGTGTCGTGCCGTGGAGGCACCGCATCACCGCCGCGCGCCGCGCGCCGGGGCGGTGCCGTGCCGGACCGGGGTCGGGCCGGACGGATAGCGATGTTCGCACGGAGACGTGGAGCATTTGGAACTTTGGGAGAGGTGACATTTTTCTATTAGCGAAGGTGCAAGTTGTCAGACGTGCGGTAGACACAGCTCTATGACTGACATGGGAACGTATGCTGATATCTACGCATGGTCAACCTTATGATGCCGACTGTTGACGTCTCGTTATAAAATGTTTAAATTGTAGAATATTTCTTTACTGTAGGTAAGTACCGCTTGAAGCGAAAGTACTACGTTAATTTGGATTGACATTACAATGAATACTTAATACAGGTAAACTGTTCCGTGAACTACTATTTTCTATTTTTCACTTCCAAACTTAGTATTTTACAACTGTTTAGTTCCCATAGAAAAATAAATCTTCAACATAAACAGACTACCGCCCTTAACTCATTTATTCATACATCCGGCGGCATTTACCTATTCCTGCATTTCCAAGGCAAGTGGGAATAGAAAATATTAATTAATCTATTGTAATTTGTTTACCTGTTTCACATTGATCTAATCAAGTTTCATCAATTCTTATTTCTATCAATTCCAAATAAAAATTACTCTCTCCTACTTTCAAACTCACTCAGTCCTAAATTTTGGGGGTTCCCCATACTTAGAACTGAAACTAGAACTTTTTTTTCATCAAACCCATAACGACGATATTGATCGACGATGTTGATCGTGTGGGTTATGGATAGGTCTTCAAAAATTATAATTGAGGTTTCTAATAATATCATTTTTTTTTCTAAACTGAATGGTTTGTGCGAGAGTCACTTCAAAAGCGGTAAAATATGTCCCCCCCCTCTGTAACTCCTAAAATAAGAGAATAATAAAACTAAAAAAAATATATGATGTACATTACCATGTAAACTTCCACGAAAAATTTGTTTGAACGAGATCTAGTACCTAAGTAGTTTTTCATTAGTACGTCATAAATCGTAAACCGCAATTTACCTTTCATTCAATCAACCCAAATAGAATTAAAAAGAAAACATTTAAGTAATTTCATAAACATAAACCTCATGCATAAACCGTGAACCAGTTACTTGTTGCTACGGAACCCTTCATGGGCAAGTCCGACTCGCACTTGGCCGCTTTTTTTCACCTGCATGGCGTAAAAAGTGCCCACGTAACCTGTGTGTGCCAACACGAGTGCGCCCGCGCCTCGCGCCGCGCCACCGTCTCCCACGCAGACAAGCTGTACTGTAACGTTCAACTTGATTGATGTTGATAACCCAACATTGATTTGATAGATTGGAGATAACGCTCGTTAATTTATTATTTCCTTTGCCACAGCGTTTATGTTCGTGTCGCAAATGTTGCTTCATTGTCTCACTAATAATTTACTGTCGTGACAATGTACTACTCGTACTTACAGTTTGTTAACTACGCAGAAAGGCCAGGCTCATGAACTCTGAAAATTACTCAATTTTCTTTACTAGGGACGCCAGTGAAACCAAAATAAGCAGAACAAACTTTTCCCACATAAACGTCAAAAATGACGGAATTCCCGCGGATCGAAAGTTTATGATAAGTGACCGGGAACAACAGGAAACGTGGCGCGAGGGCGACTGAAAGCGATCCCGTAAAATATTACCTCTCTTTAATATATGCGCGCGATAAAAATATCAGCAGTCCACCGCACGCACTGACAAATCGCACGGGCGATCACTTCTACTACTTTCCCTGCTATCCTGGACTATGTGAAGATTAGACAGAAGGATCACTTCTCACAACACTTTCAATGATGAGCCTCTGAAGTCAGAGGCTCAGTTCATTTCCCTTTATCAAGACTTCAAGAGTGAGAGTCATCGTGAAACTTTGTTGAAACTGTACTGTCTGTCGTAGTGTGGAGTTGCAGTAGAATGCCCAACACATCGGGCATAATAGACCAAAGCCAGGATGCATTAAGGAAGTCCCACAATGTTCTAGCTAGTCTGATAAAACAACATTAAGCCCATACATATAGAATCTACAAGACTTCTTGTTATCGTTCGTTAAAATGTAATGGTCCTTCTGTGCTATGTCTGTCATGTCATCGCCCAGCAATATATTATAATTCGTCCCCGGTGCGTTGCGCCGATAAATCCCGACGCGTCACCTGCACCTCATCCATTCATTCATTCGTTCATCCCGGTCGCTGCGTCCCGCCGCCGCACCGCCGCCGTCCCGCACCGTCGCAGCACCTCATTCATTCATTCATAACCGGTCACTACGTCACTACGACATCATTTTTGAGTTATAGCCTCGAGTCCGTCGCAGTATATACTGTACTCTTCGAGTTAACATGCTTCATTGCTATGATTATGTATATTAGTTCGTAGTTTAGTAACGGAGCTTTGCATAGGGCATGGCCGGGTCGAATAAATCCTATAAGTAAAATGGTTATAATAGATTATTTTTTAGGATTTTCAATTTTTTTTAAAAGGAGGGAATATTGTAGGGGCTTGCGCCACACAAGCTGACGCGACAAAAAGTTCAGTCGCCAAGCGGGACTACGGCGTGCGGAGCGCCAGTCCCTTATACGCAGTGGTGGTGCAAACAAGTCTATAAACTGAGACATCCGGTTATTTCCGTAGAGTGCTATGTCGGAACTATAAATGTAATCAGGAATATTAAATCAGTATGTAACTTCTCTAAAGTGACTTTCAATAATCTTCCCCCCACGCAAGGCTACACCGTATCAAGGACACAAGCACCACACACCACCACCAAGGGACTCAATAACACTATCAGTTTGGAAGAGCGCGTGGCTAAATAATACCTGCTGCATGACTCATCTTCAAGGTTAAGCAGCGCTTGCCAAGATCAGTCCGTGGATGGGTGACCAATGTGACTATCAATAATCAAGCCGTTGATCTTGGCGGACTTGATGATGATAATTTTATTTACGTAGATATTTGCCAGTCGTTACAGGTAAACAGCAGCGCAGCGGTCCGAAAGTCTTACCAAGGTATCCTATTACCCAGTACTAAGAATATTAAGATATTAAGCTATGGTAAATATATTATATTTAATATACGTCCGGTCGCGGCCGTGAACGCGAGCTCATCTCGTTTGTAAAAATGAATAACGTATCTAAGAGGCTAAAGTGTGCGAGTTGTAACATTGTGATATGTGAGGTGTTAGCTTTTATCCAAAATAAACAGGATGTTATGGACGAGCAAAGTCTCGTGCAAATATGTGAGAGTGCTTTTAGTACGGAGGACATTCAATCAGCGAAGTCGCTACTCTTTGAATCACTGAGCAAGCGTGCGACGACTCGAAAGCGGCAAGGAAGAACTTTACGAGACTTGGAGGACATGATCTGCTTATTTAAAGAGACAGATCCTGAAGAGATTCCGATTTTTGTGGCCAGAAGATTAGAAAAACTACCGCCCGTAACATTCGATCATATCGATGTTACAGTGTTACTCAAAAAGATAGTTCTACTTGAGAAAAACATGCAAGATTTTCAATATCAGTATGCTACCAAAAGTGAACTAAATGATCGGATTAACGAATATTATAAAACTTCGTCTTTTATAAATCAGGAGAGAAATGTTAACACAATGAGAGGAGGAGGTAGATTCAAAATGTTCGACAGTGGGCCGATGGCATTACCTACATTATGCGCTGATGAATCAGCGGTCGAGCGCAATGCTAACTACCCATCTCTTTCACCCGTGCAGCTACCGCCTCCTGCGTCGTCGCCAGCTGTGACGAGTAATCCTGATAAGGCTGGTGTGACTGAGACAGATGGATGCGTACTGTCAACAGCTGATCGAGATGAGTCGACGCGTACATATAACTGTGCACCGCAACCATTAGTGCCGATTAGCGAAGTAGATAGTGATTGTAAACAAATGAATGTTACTATTGAGAAGCGTCTTCTCGTTTTCTGAGGTTATTCAAAAGGATGGTGAATGGAAAGTATTGAATAACAATGAAGAGTGGACCGTGGTGCAGAAGCGAAGGCACAAAAATCGTTTTACTAGTCAGAGAGGGAGTGCGGTTGTTGATGTTGAGGAGAAAAGTGTACAGTTTAGAGCGGCGGACACGAAAGTGCCACTATTTATAACTAATGTGCATAAGGCGGTGTCAGAGCAGGCTATTGTAAACTACGTGTATGAGAAAACTCGAGAGCGAGTTACACTAATTAAAATTAAAATGAAACAGGAAAGAGACTATAATGCCTATAAGCTTTTTGTAACAAAGCATAGGATTGATACATTTTAGATCATAAGTTGTGGCCATCTGGTGTATCATTTAGACGTTTTGTGCACTTTCCTATGAGGCGAGTAAACAAAGACGTAGATGAAAATATTGATAACAAAAATGGACAGCCTTAGTAAGATAATAAGCTTTAATTGCAAATCATTCAAGAGATCTTTGGAAGGAATAAGAACATTATGCCGGTCGGCGGACGTCGTAGCCCTTCAAGAGACGTGGTTGCTGCCACACGATCTGCCGTTGCTCAGCACGGTTGATGACGGCTTCGGGTGCACCGGGACCTCGGCTGTGGATACTTCGGCGGGCCTTTTGAGTGGCAGGCCATACGGTGGTGTCGCGTTATTGTGGCGTAAAAGTGCGTTCGAGATAGTGTTGCCGATTGAGTGTAATAATGTGAGAGTGTGCGCGGTCAGAATAACCGTAAGTACTAGATCAGTAGTAGTGTTCAGTGTGTACATGCCAACAAACTCGAATGATAATCTTCCGGAGTTTACAGCCTGTCTTAGTACTATTCGCTCAATAATAGAAGTAGAGGAAAATAAAGGAGTTGAGGCTTTTTACATCATAGGAGACTATAATGCACATCCGAGTGAGTTGTTTTATAATGAATTGATACATTTTTGTTCAGATCAGAGCTGGGTCTGTGTAGATGTGGAGATGTGTAACAGAGAAACCTACACTTTTACAAGTGAATCACATGGCTGTAATAGATGGTTGGACCACTGCATCGTCACTGAGTCTGCGCAGCAATCAGTCGTTAGTGTCACAGTAATGTATGACTTGTATTGGTCCGACCATTTCCCGATTGTGATTGAATGTGATTTGCTTAAAATAAACTGTAAAATTGTAGACAATATACCTAAAAATAATCTTGATAATCGTGTTGTATGGGGCGAGAGGACGTCCGAGCAGATTAGCGAGTACCACGACTTCTGTCACTCTAAGCTGAGACTTATAGATATTCCACAGGAGCTGAGTGATTGTTGCGATAAGTTCTGTGATAACAGAGAACATTGTTCAGCTCTTGACAAAATGTATTTAAATATTGTGAATATACTTGTACAGGCCGCCGTACAATCTTACAAGATAAAGTGTCGGAGAAAGGGTGGCTATATCACGGGGTGGAACAAGCATGTTGCTGACGCTCACCGTAAGGCTCGGCTTAAATTCCAGGTGTGGACAATGGCTGGTCGCCCGGCCAGTGGTCCTGTATTTAGTGATATGGCGGAGGCGAGGAGACATTTTAAAGCTAAACTCAAGTGGTGTCAGAACAGGCAAGATCAGCTAAAAATGAATCTCCTTGCTTTCAACCACGCTAACAAAGACTTTAGGCATTTTTGGAAACAAACAAATAAAATGAATGTGCGGCCGAGTCTCCCGGTGAGTGTCGGTGGTATCACTGACCACAAGAATATTGCTGATGCTTTTAGGGACCACTTTTCGGTGCAGTCACTCTTAGGCTCTCATGGAGCAAACGATGCTGAGACCATTGAGACTAAGCGGAACGCGAAAATACGGGCCAAGAGTGTGGCTGAAATTATTTCCAGAATGCAACGTGGGAAGTCGCTGGGTCACGATGGTCTCAGCATCGAGCATTTTAAACATGCGGGAGTCCATCTGCCTAGAGTTTTGTCGCTATTTTTCACTCTGTGTCTTGGTCATTCTTATTTACCGGAACCACTTATGCGGACGATTGTGGTCCCCATAGTTAAAAACAAAACTGGTGACACATCCGACATGAACAACTATCGACCCATCTCGTTAGCCACCACCATGGCCAAGGTGCTTGACGGTCTGATGAAAGGCTGCCTCTCAGAATATGTTAAAGTGCATGACGCCCAGTTCGGATTCAAGGCGGGCGTGTCTACGGAGAGTGCCATACTCAGTCTGAAGCACACCGTCAAGTACTACACCGCGAGGAGGACGCCGGTATACGCGTGTTTCCTTGATTTGTCGAAAGCTTTCGATCTTGTATCCTATAATGTGCTGTGGGACAAGTTGAGGGGCACGGGTGTGCCGGCAGAGTACACAGCCCTTCTACGATACTGGTATGCTCACCAGACAAATCGGGTGAGGTGGGTCGGTACTCTGTCGGATGAGTATCAAATGGAATGTGGTGTGAGGCAGGGGGGGTTAAGCTCCCCCTTGTTATTCAATTTGTATGTCAACGAACTTATCGAGCGGCTGAGCAGCACACATGTCGGCTGTCATATAGACGGTATATGTGTCAATAACATTAGTTACGCGGACGACATGGTGTTGCTCAGTCCATCGATGAGCGGACTGAGGAAGCTACTTACCATATGCGAGACGTACGCGGAGGTACACGGCCTCAAATACAACTCAAAAAAGAGTGAGGTGTTAGTGTTTACGGCACCTAAACAACAGCCCCGTCGTGTACCTCCAGTCTATCTCAACGGCGTAGTACTCAATGTGGTGAGTAGTTTCAAATACCTAGGTCATGCTGTCACCAGTGACCTACGTGATGATGGCGACATAGAGCGTGAGCGCAGGGCGTTGGCGGTGAGGAGCAATATGCTCGCCCGCAGGTTTGCTCGCTGCACGGAGGACGTCAAAGTGAGTTTATTTAAGGCGTTCTGTCAGTCCTTCTACTCGAGCGGCCTGTGGGTGTCATATACGGGCCGAGCCTACAACGTCCTGCGCGTACAATACAACAGCGCTTTCAGGATGCTGTTACGGTTGCCGCGACGTTGCAGTGCATCGGGAATGTTTGCTGCAGCACATACGGATGGCTTTCACGCCATCATGCGTAAGAAAGCGGCTTCCTTACTGCAACGCTTGCGTAGCACTCAGAACAGCATCCTGAAAATGATTGTTGGCAGAGTGGACTGCCCCATCCAAAGACACTGCGTCAAATTAAGTATAGGTTTAAATTATATTAAGTAATACTAATAACATTAACATAACATAATAAGCACAATCTGTTACTAACTACTAACAACGTATGGACTGTTATAGGTCTGAAATAAAGATATTTTATTTATTTTTTATTTATTTAATATATATATATATTTAGAGTTAAAAAAAAATAATTTAACGGAGCTAAGATAAATATTAGCTGACTGGAAGCCGACCCCCAATATATTTGGGAAAAGGCTAGACTGATGATGCCTATTTCTATAAAATATGAAGTATAATCAATCATACTACCGGCTCATTCATACTACCGGCTCATTCCAAGTTTAATAAAAAAATAAGAAGTATAATCAATCATACTACCGGCTCATTCATACTACCGGCTCATTCCAAGTTTAATAAAAAAATAAGAAGTATAATCAATCATACTACCGGCTCATTCATACTACCGGCTCATTCCAAGTTTAATAAAAAAATAAGAAGTATAATCAATCATACTACCGGCTCATTCATACAACCGGCTCATTCCAAGTTTAATAAAAAAAATGAGACTACGACGATATTTGCTCCAATAAATATATTGAAATAAAGCACTGCGGGGTCCACGCACAACGGCACAATTAGCGGTGTGCATATAAAGCGGCTAATCTCGCGACTGCTATCAAAATAATTCCCTCAGCTTGTCCTCTCCATATCTCAAATGTAAATTAAAGTAAATTACAAGATTCTGTTGACATTTGCAGTCAATAAACGTAGCTCAACAACAACCCTGTGCTCACAAATCAGTGACACAACTTACACAACTCTAACGTGAGTGTACGGCTCATTTCAATGTAATTTACCAACCATTTTAATGAATCAGTATTGCAAAATCACTTTAAAATCATTAAATGAGTTTTGTATCAAGAAAAACGTTTAAATTAGGTCAGGTAGTAAAAAAATTGACTCACAATGACAAAGCGCAGAATAACAAAAAATGCAAAAGTTTCACCAAATAGCCATTATGTGCGTATGCGATACGAATGACAAGTTAATTGATGGGCGGGAGTAGTGCCGTTGTGGTGCCGTATAGTGAGAGGTCAAGGCATGACCTCTGCTGCACTCACGCACAACACGCACCCTCTGCTGCCACTGACGGCAATGTGAGGATTTTGTATCAGACGCATTTATTTCGCTATATTGTTGTGTAGGGACATTTTACAAGGATTCCTTAATAACATCTCAGTATGTATAACAAATCTCACCAGAAAATCCAAAATTACAATTAGTGGGGAAAAAAGGGTCGCCAATTTGAATACTAAAAAAGTTCCATTTACATGATTAAATATTAAATCGTGGACTCAAATTGTGATCTCCCCTTCTCCTCGAGTGCGACAATATTCACTCCTTCTTACTCCCCTCAGCAAGTTACGACGATTGGGAACTTACGACGTGTCCGGGGTATTAAGCAGCTGATACATTCTACAAATCCACATACATTTCTTTGTACCCCAGATCACAGTTCAGGAAATCATTTCAATACTATGAATATTTTATTCGTGGAGAGCACAAAAATATCTCTGTTTGTTGAAAACATAATTGCTTTGTCAAATTCGGGAAAAATTTGTGAATACAGAAGAAGTTGCGAAGCGATAATCTGTAGTGTCCAGCTTTATGTGCAGTGCAGTATGAGGACAGCGCGGATAACCATCAGATAAGCTGAGATTCCTTGCAATTAAGAGCGCACATGTTCACTGGAAGCAATAACACACAGATTTATCAGTACGCATGCACATAACTACAAAGTTTACCAAATAACTTAATAGATGGCCGTACGTTAGCGCCTGCGGTATCTTATCCGCGCGGCGGACGCGACTGTACCGAATACGTTGAACACGACCGGCGACCCTCTAATAACGATCCAATTGCTACGTGCATTTTATCTTAATTGCTTTTTACGACCTCCCTCCATCCTAGTACGTAGATAACTGCAGATATTTGCATCCGAACAACAGATAAACGAATAAATAGTGTTGTGATGGCAGACCGCGCGGTGCACACCGCACGCCGCCTGCCGCCATTACAAGCTACAAGTCAGACGCTTTATTTGTTCGGTGCAGCGCTGGTGGCATACAATATATCGCCAGTTTCACGAGCGTGTTGTGAATCTCATCGAGTGGAGCCGATCACGTGCGAATGTGACGCGTCATCCGATTTGAATTGTTTCGTGCGACGTAGGCCGGCCCGCTGCGTTGCGGCGCGGCGCGATGCGGTGCGATGCGGTGCGGAGGGGCGCAGTCACTCCTCCGGAGATTCTTACCAAACGTGTTCCTTCCGTGACACTTTTATTTATGCTGAAGTTGTTGAAGATCGAATGGGGATTTTACTTCAAACGTGTTCCCAAATCAATATTCTTAGGAGGGCTTATGTTTACCGCTTTGAATTGAACCAAACAGCTCTTGACGTTTCATATTGAAAAAGATATTCGATACAAATATTATCTTTTTCATTTTAATAGACTATTGGGGTAATCTGGCGATTATCTTACTATAATTTGTGTTCAGCACTATAGTTAAAGGATCACTGTACATCTATTCTAAGCCGATTACGGGTAACTGGTTATCAGTGATCGATGAATTTAATTATTTCAAGATAATCTTTTGATTGATTTGCTATAATTAATTTTCTATAATATCAGGCGAGACTTAACGGGTTGCAAGCGATTCAGATCATATAACAAGAATGTTTTCCGTCGACATGGCTGTATGATCTTATTAATAAACCCCTAAGATGGTAAATCAGGTTAACTACTAAGTAACAAGCTCGAGAGGAAACTGTTTACTTGTTCCAGGGGCTGGTGGTGGTGTGCAAGCAGCAATGCTTGCATGTACTCTATGACACCAGTGTTAGTGTATATGAGTGATGGCGGGAGTGACACGGCGTAGAAAGGAGGATTATTTAGGGTGCAAAATAATTTTATAATTAGACCCGCGCCTCCGACATCGTCACCTCACAATGGGACGAAACGTAACTCGACTGCAACAATGTGGTGCAAGTTTGGAGCTGAAGCGAGTCATTTCAAAATCAATATCAAAATATTTTATTTCACATAGGCCTAGATGGGCACTTATAAAACGTCGAAAAAGGTTCACGGTTCGCGTTGGTCGATTCCATGGAGAAGAACCGGCAAGAAATAAATAATAAATTTAGTATTGCAGTTTTAAGAACTTAGACTTGCGACATCAAAACCCTAAAATGTGACTCTTTAAGAGACTCTTTTAAAAGTCAGGTTTTAGGGTTTCAATATCTATTGTAAAAACTTCTTTCACCTGTTCAAAACTAATGACAATTACACAATGAAATAGGAAATTTAATATAATCCCACTAAATTAATTTCCCTGTCGTGACTTGCGCGTGAGATCCTCGCGTCATAATCGAGTGAAAACCACGTCTTTTGTCCGTCGCTGCTTATTATCAAGTGGCGCTTTTCACAGCTATTAAGTGCAGGACTCTGCCGCGCCGGTAGGGGGGGTGGGGGGTCGGGCTATGTAAGAGATGGGTTCAGTAGGTCCATAGAGATGGGTTCAGTAGGTCCATAGCACACGCTGACACACAAAACTCCAACAACAAATCAAAAATAGGTTTATGTTGTTATCATAAGAGGCACACGAGTCGCTACAGTCCGTAGTACTGCTACTGTAGCAGTTAGCACGTAGATCAGAGATCTTTTGTTTCATTAATTGTCAACGTGAGCGTTGTATCGCGCATAGTAAAGAGTGGCCCTTCTGTCCGTATCTGCTCAGTGTATAAAACAGAGACATTATACGGTTGTAATTATACAATATTTGGTACGACGCGACTAATTAAGTTTGTTATTCATTTATTAAGCGTGCTTTGAACAAAATGTAATTTTGTCGCGAGATTATTTAGATGTAGAAACATTCGCGTTATTAACTGAACATGAAATTACGTGAAATTGCCGCAGTCCGCTTTGTTAAACACTAACAATGTTTGAAATAAATTACTTGGTAATCGTCTCTTTAGGAAAAAGTAATAAAAGCTAACGTTGCTCACGTGTTACTTAGCCATAACCTTAAGAAATAATGGCGGTAGCTTTGACTTACTTGATTGCAGAAAAGATTTTTTTTAAATTGATTTCATTAAGAGGGAAGTTAACAAAATGTATTATAAGTGCAAGAGATTCCAGAACACAAAAAGCTTAAATTCACGCTAACAGGTATTGTAGTTTCGGTCTAATAAGCATTTTGCATATGAAAATTTCTCTCCTGAAAACACACGCACCAAAGAAAACTTTGTTTGAATGACTCACTTACACAATCCTGAAATAAATATTGGCTCAGTGCCTTGAATTTTGCCATATAATAAATTAAAAGCTACACGAAATAAAATAATGAGAAGTAAATATTGGTTAGTTGAAAAGAGATCTCAGTTATAGCATAACTTCGTACAATGAGCTGTGTTTCTACAGTTAGTAAGCACCGCTACATTTATCGTGTATTATTCTCGACTCCCCTCGTAATTAACTTTATTATTTTCTTAAATAACAAGGTTGCTTATTACTCCCACATACAAACTGTATAACGAAACGCAAATGGATTCTTATTATGCTTTTTAATTGCCTTGCGGAGCTTTCGTCAAATTAGTTCTAAGTTGGTTTAACAATACCAGCAATGGATGGTTCAAATGTTATAGTGATTTTGTCGTTTGTCTACTCACATAGTTAAAGCATGGAAGGCCGACTAAGAGCGCTGATTCAAACGACTAGCTTACACTAAGCTATGAATAACAGTGCAGATCTCAGCTTATTTGGGAGGCGGACAGAGCCGCGTGAAATTAGCTAGTGAGCGAGCGGAGCGCTGTGCTGCATGCGGTTGTCATTTGTTAGTAATTGTTCGACATTATACGGAACATTATATATTACGCACTACTACATAACGCTTGTCCACGGCTGTACAAGAGTGTACGTGGGCCTCTCGACTGACTACATATTGAGCAGACAGGAGCTAACAAGATTTCCCCCTGAGTCCCACTGCCGACAGACCGTGAGTTCTAGGTCTTTCCAGGCCGGACAAAGCGTTATTCTGTGTTTCTATCGAGAATGGTTAAAAAAGCGGCATAGAGGCCCGATTTGTGCCCTGTGGACGGCATAAGGCTCGCGAACTACTTACTTATACATGACTAGCAAACTTACACCTATATAACTAGTACGAAATGTACACAGGTTCAGGTCCGTTGTCTAACCCTTAGCGGATCAAGCGTGAAGCTGTGCCATAGTGTCTACCAGATCAGTGATAGTCGCTCACACATTGCACAGTTGCACACTGCCTGTTCTGTACAACAGTGCAACTTATCTCTCGCTAGTCGCGAGCCGGGCCCAAGCTCAATATATGAATTTTCATGAGACTTTCCATTTATAATTATAAATTCTAACAAGTCAATGAGATTATAATAATAATGGGCATTTCCCTCGGAGCCGTAACTTTGTGACTTCATCTACATTAGCTTATAATTCATGCTAATTATACTTCATATTGATAAATATTAAAATGGCGGAGTGAAAAGTTTTTGTGAAGAACTCCAAGTTTCGGTAAGTGCTTCCTATTCCTTGCTTTGTTTCGTTGACGCACAATTACGGTCATTTTAATAATTACTAAGTGACTCCTGACTCATTTACACGGAAACAATAATAACACGTTGCTGAACTTAAAACCATACATGTAGATAGATAAGTCATCTTACCGTAGTTAAGATGCTATGAATGGGCGATCATGCTATAATGCTGCTAGATTTTGTTTTGGACGATGCGAGAATAATGTTGAATTTATTTTTACTTCTCTTCGTTGATGTTCTGTAGTTTAGGTTAAATTTTTGTTTCGCACTTTCGTTGGCTAGAGTCAAGCTATTAATACTGCAAAGTTTTTCCAACAACACAGAATCATAAACCACTTCATCTTATTTAAAACGAACCCGAACTTATCCTTGGAACTAAAGAACTGATAGATAATAGTAAACGTTTATATGGTTTCAGTCACATCCCATCTTAGCAACCGTAGACGCAAAATACATTTAAAACAGTAAAAATACTCGACAAGTTTAGTGACGAGGTCCTGTGCTCACAGAGATCGGTCAAACGTTCTTGAATCATGTTCACTGACGTTTATGAATTGTTTATATTCCACTTTCACCAAAAGTTAATAAACATAAAACATTGTAAAATGTTACCCTAATAAAGTTATAAATGTTCGTTTAGGAAAGTTCTTCTGGTTCCGGTTAAGGAACATTATACGAATGCTTCATTAAGTTAAACTTGTTTAATACAGACATTAACCATTTGTTATAAAGGTCGATAGACACAAAGATATAAATCTAAACTTGTGCTGTCAAATTAAATAAACGTTAATTACCGTTGAAGACACTAATTAATAAAGTACTAATTATAAGATTACTTCGACTTGATAAACAAACGCACCTCGTAATGTTTACATACATTTAACGTACTGATTTATTTTGTGTGGGGCATTAGAACGGACGTAGGTGTAAAATGTAGTTGTATTATGTGGGGTTTTATGTCTGTTTGCTTACAGAACTGGAAAGAAAACAAATAAATGCAAATGACCTGACTTAACAAGAAGCACCAGTGAGGTGTAGTCGCGCTGGGTGCTGGGTGCTGGGTGCTGGCCGCGGGCTCGCTGTAAACTCCGCTATTTTCCCACATTTTCGAGTCAGGCAGACACCGCGGATCAAGTCGGCTCCACTTTATAGCACCCCCGCCCCGGCGCCCCCGCACCCCCTCGCCACCTCCCCCCCTCGCCCCCGCATGCTATATATTTCAGCGCACATTAAACTTTACGACATCAACTTTTCAGCCACCGACAATAAAATCATTTGCATTATTTATGCACGCCACATAAAGCCACAGTCCACAGCCCGAATATTCTCTCTCATACTGATGGAAATATGGACTGTTGTTGTCCGAATACAATTATTTATTTATTTGGGTCCCGGGTGCGCCGATGCATCAAAGTTGGGACATATTTTTGTGAAGTTTTAACGTGTTGCGTAATTTATACGAGTGATCGGTCACGCAACGTGCGGCGCTCCGGTCCGGTCCGGATGTGTGCATTGTAATATTCATAATGAAACTTACTCCGTGGATATTTCCTTCGCAAAGTATCAGTGGTACGAGTACAAAAGCACATTCCGCCTGTAAGCGCTCGTTCCGTACATTTTTTAATATCGCTGACGGAATATGACCTCTCTACGTTTAATTGCTCCTAGAAGCTCCGTACATTAAGAAGCGCTGTCTGTTATTACCGCCGTTTAGCGAAAATGAGCTCTAGTTCCTAGTAATTAGAGTAGAATTTTGATGGCTCCCGTTGCAGGAAGGATGCACATTTTAATCTAGACTTTGTGGTACTTTTTGCCCGGCGCAATTAGGAGCCCGCGACAAAGCACCCAAAGAGATTTCAAAGGATTAAAAATGTTTCCATTACATGGACTTTTGTCGGAACAGAAATAATATCTTTAGGGAAGGAACTTGGAGGGCCGGGAGGGATATTTTAGAGGATAAAAATTTATGGTAGTGGTAGTTGTTGTAGATAATAAATAACTCCCACGCGACTGTTTGTAGTTACTGCTGAATTTAATGAAAGCGACTTTTGTTAACCGACCCCGACTACCTGGAGGGCCTAAATAAACTAATTAGGAAATGTCAAACTTCTTCAGTTTAACGAGGAAAATAATAAAAGATTTCCATTTTTTATCGTTTGAGTAAAAAAAAAATTAAAACTTTCGAGTGAGATAGCGAGATAACTTAGTCTCTAAGTATTTCTTAGAATAAGTAATAATTATCCAATCGTCAACTTTGCATTAAAAACATACTTACTTCCTTGTGGTTTGTGATTGTGACAGAAAACACAAATAGGTTGTGATAAGGTGAAATATAATAATGAACTCCGCCGTAGCCTCGTAGGCCTCGTGCCTACGCCGTAGCCACCGCGCGTAGCCAATGAACTGTCGTAGCCACCGCGCGTAGCCAATGAACTGTCGTAGCCACCGCGCGTAGCCAATGAACTGTCGTAGATACCGCGCGTAGCCAATGAACTGTCGTAGATACCGCGCGTAGCCAATGAACTGTCGTAGCCACCGCGCGTAGCCAATGAACTGTCGTAGATACCGCGCGTAGCCAATGAACTGTCGTAGCCACCGCGCGTAGCCAATGAACTGTCGTAGCCACCGCGCGTAGCCAATGAACTGTCGTAGCCACCGCGCGTAGCCAATGAACTGTCGTAGATACCGCGCGTAGCCAATGAACTGTCGTAGCCACCGCGCGTAGCCAATGAACTCTCGTAGCCAGCGCGCGTAGCCAATGAACTGTCGTAGCCACCGCGCGTAGCCAATGAACTGTCGTAGCCACCGCGCGTAGCCAATGAACTGTCGTAGCCACCGCGCGTAGCCAATGAACTGTCGTAGCCACCGCGCGTAGCCAATGAACTGTCGTAGCCACCGCGCGTAGCCAATGAACTGTCGTAGATACCGCGCGTAGCCAATGAACTGTCGTAGATACCGCGCGTAGCCAATGAACTGTCGTAGCCAGCGCGCGTAGCCAATGAACTGTCGTAGATACCGCGCGTAGCCAATGAACTGTCGTAGCCACCGCGCGTAGCCAATGAACTGTCGTAGCCACCGCGCGTAGCCAATGAACTGTCGTAGCCACCGCGCGTAGCCAATGAACTGTCGTAGATACCGCGCGTAGCCAATGAACTGTCGTAGCCACCGCGCGTAGCCAATGAACTGTCGTAGCCACCGCGCGTAGCCAATGAACTGTCGTAGCCACCGCGCGTAGCCAATGAACTGTCGTAGCCACCGCGCGTAGCCAATGAACTGTCGTAGCCACCGCGCGTAGCCAATGAACTGTCGTAGATACCGCGCGTAGCCAATGAACTGTCGTAGCCACCGCGCGTAGCCAATGAACTGTCGTAGCCACCGCGCGTAGCCAATAAACTGTCGTAGCCACCGCGCGTAGCCAATGAACTGTCGTAGCTACCGCGCGTAGCCAATGAACTGTCGTAGCCACCGCGCGTAGCCAATGAACTGTCGTAGCCACCGCGCGTAGCCAATGAACTGTCGTAGCCACCGCGCGTAGCCAATGAACTGTCGTAGATACCGCGCGCAGGCAATTTAAACTCAAAGCACTTACATATTTCAAATAAACGTTACAGGAACTTTTAAAGGTCAAAAATAAAAGGATGAAGCTACAGTCCCAGTCACGAGGCATAATAACTTGGGAGAGTACTGTAAAGAAAGAAAAGAAAGAAAGAAAAACCGTTTATTTTGCACAGACTACAAACGCGCAATAATAAAACGCAACCCTACAAAATACAAGAAGACGTGAAAGCTAATAATAAAAAATAAAAATAAAATAAAATCTAATATTTCCTTCGCAGTTCGCAGAGAATACTATTCTCCGTCTAAGTACGATTGCCCTGAGATCCCCCGTGGCATTGAGATAGAAAATATATGTCAATGCCCTGTGGCATCTGTGGTCACACCACAGACAACTCTAGAAAATGCACGTCTATGGCATGGTGACACCATAGACGAGCATTCTCGACATGACATTGACACAACGATGACATAAGGAGATCCCAAAACAATAACAAACTACATAGGTCATAGGTACAGGTACAATACGAAACTTAAATCATTACATGAAGGCACGAACTATGTGAAACATAAATGAAACTGCGCGTCCTATCCGTGCAAAAATGGTCGATGCTCAGCTAAATGCTGTGGCTTCGGACGAACCGTAAGTCCTCAGCGCTGATTTTCAGCAAAGGCCAAAGGAGAGGAGTGACATAGTGACGCCGCCATGGGGCGTGCTATGGTGTCTCAGTTATTATTTAAAACACTAATAATAATAATGGTAAGTACTATTAAATGTATGTGTTTTTGGAAAATAAATATATTTACATAATGATTGAGTTGTAACACGAATATCATATTTGCAAGTGTACCTACAGAATAGCTTGTGTAAATAAAAATAAAAATACATGATAAGTAGTATTGCCAACAAACAAAAACCAACACAAAAAGATGCTCAAAAACTAACATTATTATAACTAATTATTAAAATCTGAAATTAAATATCTATTGAATCTCCAGGTACTGATCACAGCATGGAAAGAGATTTTCAACAATGGTCAATACACCATCCCATGAATGAACCATGGGCGTGGCGGCCATATGCATTATGGAATGGCGTCGTTTGACCAAACGAAGTAAACTTAATTGTCTTGGATCAATCTAATTGAAAGGCGCAATGCATCAGCCGTGAGCACGCCTTGCATTGTTGAAGGCCTTCTCCAATTGCTCTTAGGCCGTGACCCCGAGGTAAGTTCCAAATGCACTGGTGCAATAAGATCTACCTATCATCGGATTGCTGCAGTTGCATGAAGCTTTTCTTTAAAATATTTAAAAAACGCCTTTTTGTTTTCAGGACTCTCACTGGTGGTGGAAGGTCATTCCAACAGTGTGTGGCGGCGAATTTGAAGCAACCCCTGAATGCTGCGGTTCTATGTTGTGGATTACAAAGCGGTTTTGTGGAATAACGCGGTTCATATTTACTCTGTCTCCAACTTAGCTTATCAAAAAGGTAGTGTGGTTTCTGTGTAGTGACCACTCCAAAAAGCAAACTAGCCAGATGCAACCTTCTCCTAGCAGCCATTTTCAAAATATTATTTTCGTTAATATAAGGAGTGACATGACTTCTACGAGGGATATTAACACAGAACCGTGTACATGCATTTTGTATTCGTTGAATTAGTTTATTGGTTCTTTCTAACAGGCATGGTCCATACACGGTGTCACAGTAATTAAGTCTAGACAAAATAAGACTGTCTACTAGTTGCTTGCGTAGCTCAACACTCAGGTAGTCTCTAATGGAATACAGTAGCCTTAATCTATAAAAACAATTCCTCATGGAGTTACTGATGTGCTTCTCAAAACGTAGTTGAGGATCCATAGTTAGACCAAGATTGCATGCAGTTTCCACTCTGTCGATTTTATCGCCCCTGATAATGACTTGTGGTTTAGCCGACAGTATTGCGCTGATCATTTTCGTACTCCCCAAAATCATAAATTTCGACTTTAATGGGTTTAAAACCAGTGAGTTGCTTTCTGACCATTCTACCACTCTTTCCAGATCCCCATTGATTTTTCGTACTGCCTCTGTTGTATCTGTTGGCTTGAAAGATATATATAATTGGATATCATCTGCGTACATGTGATATTTGCAATGATGGAATGAGTTTATTATATGTAGTTGCCCTATCCACAGAATAGATCTCTCCCGAGAGAGGAATGGGCAAAAAAAACTCCATGGGTAGTTGGACACATTATACGAGTATCCACTAGATCTAGGTTACATCACCATGTCGAGACGGCAGTTTAAATAAATCAATAAATAAATATCGCTGGACATTAAACACACAGCGCCACCTAGTACCACACTAAGCAAAGCTTGTGTTGTGGACACTAGATAGTTGATATACTACATATTATACTTTTTTGTTTGTAAATACATACTTATTATACATATAAACATCCATGACTCGGAAACAAATGTCCATGCTCATCACACAAACATTTGCTCCTACCGGGATTCGAACCCAGGACCCTAAGAACGTAAGGCAGCCTCACTACCACTACGCCATTCGGGTCGTCAAAGTTTGACAGTCATGTTGTTTGAAGAATGAAAAACGTTTTCCAGGTGTTCAGGTACTTTTAAAACGATATAAATAATCATAGCACCAAAGTAGGTTCCTACTTGTTGGTGTTGCTTGAGTACAGTAGTACTCGTAGCATGGGTGTTAGAGGTCGGTCAGACGTGTCAGCGACAAACAGTGGTGCTTCATCAAGTAGTCGCGAGGTGTAAGCAGACAGCTAGCGAGTAACGAGCGGGTGGCTGCACTTGTTGCCGGCACGCTCACCATGTGCCAGTAACCGTGCACACACTTCGCGGATTAGTTTTCTTAAAGATGAATCGGGGTCGCCGTATTTCAAACGATAACATGATTCTTTTAATCTAATGAAACTTGTTTTCAATAAGCCTACACAGGTTAACTATGCTTATTTTTAAGAAGCTTGTTTAAATTAATAATATTTTTTGATTCAATAAATGGATTTTGTATAGTATGTTTGATTAAATATACTCACAGGGTTATTTGTAAAACACCAACAACCTCACAGGAGTAGATTACTAACATTACAAACAACAACATTTGTTCTACGACTTTTTCGAAAACAGACAAAAAAAACGACTTTTCCTACAAAACTCGATCAGCTGATGTATGGAGAGTTGTTTTTTTTTTGTCTGTTTCTAGTTTTTGTTGTCCAAAATGATTTGTTACCACGAAATCTTGTAATCAGGATCACACGACACTTTATAGCGTGTAATAAATATCAATGTGTTGTCTGTTCCAGGTACGTCCCTAAAACATTTGGCCGCGTTTGTCAGTATTACACTCCGTAAGTAATACCACTTTTTATTTCCTTAATCCTATTTAAGAGTGCACACACGGCGCTAAGGCGAGGGCCGAAAGCCGAGAGCCGAGGCCGAGGGGACAAAAGACAAACGATGTCGTCCTCGACGATACGACCGGACTATTATTGATGTTCCTACCAGTACCTACATATTTAGAAACTAAATCCGACGCGAGTCGTTTCAAAGGAATAAAGCTTTATTTTATATAAATCTCAAAATAAAAGGTATGAAACCTGGATCAATCAAAAATCAATCCACCTTTTGGTAAATATAATAATAATAATAATAATCTTTATTGGAACAAAAACACATTTTACAAATTTATTGCGTACGTAAATAGCCACATTGGTTACAAAACTGTGTCGCAGCTATTAACGCCCACCTCCAAGAGGGAGACGACAGCGTTCCAGTAGAGAGAAAACAAATAAAGTAGTAAATTAAAATAATTAATAATTGAAAAAGTTAAATAATAATAGTAGGTAAATGTTTAGTTGTGCATGTGGGAGTGTTGTATGTAAGTGTAGTGCGTGTCTGTGGGGTGTAAGTGCAGTGTGCATGTCTGAGGAAGAAATATGTTTAAGGTTTAACTAAATTCTCCAACTCTTCGTATGTGAGATTATGAAGCCATTGATCAATTTTTCTTTTGCAATCACGGAAAGTACAAGGATAAATTGTTAGAACTTTATTTATTCTGTTATAAAGCACGGGACTGAAGAAAATGAACTGCCGGCGGACCGTTTCTAATTTAACGGCTGATGTCGGGCAGACTCTGTCCGTTCGACGTTTATGTTTTCCAAACTCTGGGTCAAAAGACAAGTTGGAATGTTTACGCAACATTGTACTTAGCACGAAAGAGTGCCTCACTCTAGGTAGCTTCCATAGCGTGTACAGTTCCGTGGTAGGGAAGCGATAGGGTTTAAAGGCCATCCTCTGTGCCCTCTCCAAACGCAACAGAAGACATTTACCAGCACCACCCCAGGCCGAAATACAGTACGTTAAAACGGAATGGGCAAGAGCAAAGTACACAGTTCTCAGGGTAGAGAAATTGGCGGAGGAACTTAGATTTTTAAAAACGAATATTAATTTTCTCACCCTAGAGACCAGTGATTTGATCTGCTCACCCCACATCAACGCGCTGTCAACCCAGACTCCAAGATATTTTATTGAGTCCGTGCGCATAACTTCAGGGCAGTCACAGGTGGCAGTCCACGTTGTATGGCACGCCTGGGCTGTCAGACGGAAGGGTGGGGCTGGCTGTGATGCTTTCCTTGGACTAAAGGTGATAAATCTGGTTTTATCCAAGTTGAGGGTGAGCAAATTCTGTGTCAGCCATCTCATAGTCACTCGCAAGGCTGACTCTGCCTGAAGCCGAGCTTCGTTCCAGTCACTGCCTCGAACCAGGATAACAGTGTCGTCAGCGTAAGCAATTACTTTGGAGTTTCGTAGATCTAGTTTACAGAGCTCGTTTATGTAAACCAAGAAAAGGGTAGGTCCTTAAACACTACCTTGCGGTACTCCGTAGGTGAGGAATGCTTCCTTACTGGTGTGGTTGTTTATCCTGACGATTTGCGAGCGACCACTAAGGTAACTCTTAAATAGATTAAGCGGTAGGCCTCTTATAATATGTTCTTGAATGTCGGCTAACAGCAGCGTGCGTGATGTGTACGCAAGTGTGTGTGATCGTCGCCGCGTCGCTGTCGGCCGCGCGATCGTGCGGCGAGCGGTCGCGCGTGTGATCGCCGCGTCTGTTTGCACAGGACGAGCGCAATATCAGCACGCCTTGATTAATAACAAATAAAACTGAGATTTTGACCCTCCACCGCCGTATTGATCCCTTGATGGAAAAGCGAGGAAATCGGATGTGCGAAGTTGCTATTTCATTTAGCGAAGAACTCCACTCGATCGTGTAGCGTCAAATGGCGGCAATTTATTTACTTTTTTAATAAAATGGCACACACGGCACGCGGCACGGCGAGGCGCGGCGCAGCGCTGTGCGGTGCAGGCGTCAACGAGAGCGATCTACTCGTATCACGTCGCGTCGCGGCGGCCCGCACACGCTCGCACGTTATCGCACACGATGGCAACACCACGCCACCATTGACATACGCGTTAACGTTTGATTAGATTACATTCACAAACGAAAATGTTGTGTCGATAGACTTAGGAAATCCAAATTACCAAAGAATCTTGGTTTACTGTCATTTAAACACTTCGTATGACACTTGTGGATACAAAAAAAAAGTATTTAGCACGCAGGAAAGAAAATTGGCGAAATTTGCTGAAAAAATTGTCGAGTGCTAACAATATCGAAAGCGGACCCTCCATTGAGCGGCGTCGTATTTCTTACTTTGTATCTGTCACGTCACACACGCCGACACGCAGATAATCAAGGTAACCACGTTCAGTAACACGAGCCATCAATAAACGCCGCGCCTCTCCCCTGCCCCTGTCTACCCCTGCCTCGCCCTCAGTCCGTCGGGACGAGGGTGTGTACTGATTTGTAATTTGGTACGCGCCGCGCGTCGCCGGGGACTCGCGTTATTCGCCGGTTCAGTGCGACTGTTAGCACAGAAGGCAACTTCCTCTGTTGTAGTTCATCACTGTCAATAAACGCTTTAAATATCATCATACCTAATTATCAAGTTATGCAGCAGTTATCAGGTATACTCCACAAAACTAATATAAATGCCTGTCACTGCCGCACAAAATGCTTGGATGACTTCCATGATCTTCCGTCAGCAGAGTCTGTGTCGCTGGTTAACGCCACACGGGATTATCTGTGTTGCAGCGCTTGGTAAAATTTAATGAATAAAAAGAATACCACGGTAACTGCCAAACAAAACAAATATGTTGCGAAAAAATAATTAGAAATCTCTGAGACAAATAGTTCGTTTGTTCGCGTGAGTTCTGTGTTGAACCCCGGAGTGAGCCTACTGTACCCCGCTGCTGTGTGTGCACACTCGAGGCAGGGATCATCGCGCGTTAACTTTTTCTGCCCACCCTTAGGAACAAAGACAATCGTCTCTATCGCCGCAGCCGGGACCCGAGGACCGGGTCCCGAGTACAGGGGCCCGGGGTGCATGCTCCTCCAGGACGTGACCAAATTTATTACTGCCCGTTTATCTCGCAAGTTTAATTTTTTGCCGCACAATAGTAATTTATATTCGCAAAGCTTCGAGTGAGATGTTTCCGCCCGCTCCGGGCCGTTCCTACTTTTTGTCTATTTTAAATTTTCAGCACTGCAGTGCTCTGCATCGCTTTGTTTTTTACGAAAATCGTATGAAAGTATAGCTTTCACATTAATCTTGAGGAAGCGCGCCATCAATATGCAGTTGTGTACATTCATATACGTAATAGCTACGGAACTCGACGACAGAATGTAGGACGGTACTACATGATTTATATTCACTGCACTATGTTCCTAAAG
Source organism: Xestia ashworthii (assembly GCA_950022955.1). NCBI lineage: Eukaryota > Metazoa > Arthropoda > Insecta > Lepidoptera > Noctuidae > Xestia > Xestia ashworthii. The sequence goes on along the minus strand of OX465556.1, from coordinate 574,299 downwards.
TTCACAATAATATTACAAGAAACACATATTTTACCATGTGGGGCTGACGACATTTACGTATTCTCCAATTCTAGTGAAAATGCGTTTTAAGTTGTTGACCGTCATATTACCTACGTGTTGTTATTCGCGTTACGTGGTTGTTTTCGAAATATTTGATAAACATGTTTGTTCCAAGTTTATTGATCTTACTTAACATTGAACCGGTCCATTGTAATGAGAGGAAATCTTATTAAAGTTCAAAGCCGCCTTCAACTTTGTACTACAGTGGTTTCACATTGCCAACCCAAACCTTTTTAGGGTTCCGTAGCCAAATGGCAAAAAACGGAACCCTTATAGTTTCGCCATGTCTGTCTGTCTGTCTGTCCGCGGATAATCTCAGTGACCGTTAGCACCAGAAAGCTGAAATTTGGTACCAATATGTATATCAATCATGCCGACAAAGTGCAAAAATAAAAATTTAAAAAAACATTTTTATTAGGGTACCTCCCCCAGACGTAAAGTGGGGAGCGATTTTTTTTTTAATTTTGACCCTGACGTGTGATATATTGTTGGATAGGTATTTAAAAATGAATAGGGGTTTTCTAAAATCATTTTTTGATAATATTAATATTTTAGGAAATAATCGCTCCGAAAGTCAAAAACAATGTGTCCCCCCCCCTCTAACTTTTGAACCATAAGTTTAAAAAATATGAAAAAAATCACAGAAGTAGACCTTTATATGAACTTTCTAGGAAAATTATTTTCAACTTGATGAGTTGAATAGTTTTTGAGTTATATAGCACTTTTTCAAAAAAACGCAAATGATAACTTTGTTTTTCATACAAATACTATGAAAAACAAAGTTATTTTTGCTGACGAAAAATGTTGGTATTTTTAATGGTCTGGGAAGCTACGGAACCCTACAGTGAGCGTGGCCCGACACGCTCTTGGCCGGTTTTTATACTTTGTGTCGAATCTGTCTCGAACATAGAGGAACAAGTACTACTACTGATGTTCATCTACGTTTATATGGCCAATATCGAATTTAGCCATTGCAGCATTTGCAGCTATTGTTCAAGGAATCAGGCACAAATGCTCAATAAAAAATATTATGCGCGAAATGTCAAATATTAACTTAGTGAAGTATAGTCACCGGTCTGTCCCGAAGGTGGAAACCAGCTGAGACTTTTTGTACACATTAACTTCAAGTCAGCTTTGTGAATAGAGAATTAATGATAAGAAATAGGGTCACCCCCTATTAGTTGGGACTTAAATATATTTGGCTAAAAGCGCGGGTATTTTAGATACTGCTTTGCCTAACACTTTGGGGATTACAGGCGTTATGTTATACATAATAATATCAATGTATAATATATTTGAAGGCGTGGAAGGAGGTATGAAGGTCGTTGCATACTAAATGCTTTTAATAAGATTACAGGCACATGTAAGCGGAAACGCGGTAATATTAATAAGCCCACTAATCACTCCCTTATTAATTTTAACGTAATTACCGCGCAATCTTCAGGGAAATCAGCCGGTATGGAGTTATAACTCAACCGGCAGGATTACACACATGATACGAATATTATGATAATTACACCTCAAAAATGTTACTTTTGTCATTTTAAAAATTTGTTATGAAACATAATTATTATTCAGCGTATTTGGGGTGTCTGTGTACATAACAGCTTCAACGCTTCATAACAAAAATATTGGATGAAAGAGCAGTTAATAATATATTAAACAAAATACCCCAAGAAATATGGCGTAAGCTGTGCGCGAACGTTTTAATAAATGAGTGTGAGACATCACGGCGGGCGCGGGTCTATTTGTCGGAGTGTGAGCGTTTTCGCAGGCGTAACAGAATTAATTTTGTCAATTAGAGACGAGAGCTGGTGCGTCTGGCGGCCGTGCCAGACGAGCGCCGCCGCCGCCCGGTGCCTGTCCGTCTGGTAGAGTCACTCTCCACTTTCGATGATCTGTACTAGCATGTAGAATCGCAATAATATTTTGATGGAATGACCTAATTTTCTTTGACGAAAATACGTCTAAAAATTTTAATTTTTTAAATTTTCTTTGTCGTTTTGGTTCAGTTTTTAACTAAAGATTACCGTGAAATAACATGTCGACAAATAAAAACCTGCAAATATACTAGTTCAGGTAAAAATGAGAAATGTTACAAACGGTTTAGAAACGAGTTTCAGGCTAAGCGGTATGAGATTTACAGCTAGATAAACAAACTTTAGTGCTAACATTAATGTGAAGAAGTATTTTCAACTTATTTAGTAACAAAACTGCAAGCCGAGAGCAATGTACGAGTAGTTGTGTTGGAAGTAGTCGTCCTAACTGATGCTAACTGAATACACGTAGGAACAAGTAATTCACAGCTTAGCACCTATTAGTAGTTAGCGCTGGGGAGCTCTCGGACGCTCCCGTACGTCCCTCGGGCAGCGAGACTTGTCTGTAACTTAGTCAGCGAAGGCGCCGACACGACAATGTTATCTGTCGCCACTAACTGGGTTACCGGCCCAGAAGTATACTGTGGAACTGAACCAAGATAATAGCAATATGTTACACAAGCTATCTAGGAAGTAAGTGCTTAGCAGAGGCTAAAGTGATACAGATCAACATAATATTATAACTGCCAGACCTCTGCGTGCCAACACAACCGTGTTTCTTGGTCAAGTAATTTCATTATACGTATTTCAGAAATGACCAAAGGGTGCAACACTATTTTTGTTTTAAAGGACAAAACACACTTTTGATCATTATTTTGTGGCCTTGTTCCGCTCAATATAGGATTCTGCTAATTGATAAAACAGCTGAATAAGTTATGTCAGCCATACTTCCATAGAACATTGAACCGAATGATGTCATTGTAGGTATGATTACTTTTGCAAACGTTCGCTAGCAATACCTACTGCTCATTACGCAGGTCTGTCCTAAAAGCCGTGATTAACGTAAAGTCCCGTAAGTTGATAAGTTTCATGAACACACTGTTGCTTATTAGAGCGGTGTTTCTAATAAGCTGCGCGGCGCTATCCTCGGCTCAATCGTAAAGTATTTGCGGGCGCGCGCCTGGCCAACACTAAGCAGAATAGAGAACATCACACTTCGGGGAAGAGAGAAGGTCCACAGTTATATACTCTCACATACACAGAAGATAGATATAGTGAACGTATTGCAGACTGCAGGGACTGGGAACTGTTTGGTCTCACCGACACAGTCGTGTTTGTTTGTGTGTGTGCTACCAGTGCAAGTGGACCTTCTGCATCGGTTGTGTGCAGCGAGTGAGGCAGGTGTGCGCGCTGTAATTGGCCGTAGCTCGCGTTAATGAAGGTGGCCGACAACGGTAACCTCTGCAACCGTACGAGTACGCACCCACAGCCGACGACGCGACGACGCGCGCACGCCGATATCACTACACAGTACACGCGTACAATAACATCGTGTTTTCGTCTGCGACAGATAAAGGCACGCCTGAATTGCTGGGTTGTTCACTTCCGCAGTATCGTGTTTCGGATTTAATAATCAGGGTGTCTATAAATAAAGAGAACAGTTTTATCTACAAGTACCCACGGCTACAGAACAGTTGCAGCATGTTTTAAGTACAAATTATATATTTTTAAGCTCAACAATAAAATGTACGCTCTACCATGCTCCGAAAAATGTTTGCTAAAAAGTTTTAGTCAGGTTAAAAATAATTTGAGGAAATATTATAAATATCCTAAAATTTACAAAAAGACTTACTTACTAAGTTCAAATCTGAGACAAATACATACCTAATGAGTGCGAGTCAAAGACTCAAGCTCTGGCGGGAAACTTGCTAATAGAGCGAACTGTTGCTTGAGTTGATTACATGATCCAGACGAATTACTTCATCAATCAAAGAACCAATTACTAAATAATGTTTAGCCTAACATGTAGTGATAATAATTTTCCAATCCATCAATACAATACAAATAAATCAAGTAGGTTTATTTGTATAATCTTTACCTGCGTATCCTTTTTCCCAACTAAGTTTGGGTCGGCTTGCAGTCTAACAGCATGCAGCTGAATAGGTACTAGTATTTTACATGGAGCGACTGCCTATCTAATCTCCACAACCCAGTTAATCTGGGTAATACGATACCACTTGGTAAGACTGATTGTCAGAGCTCTTGGGCCGCTGACTACCTGTAACGACTGTCAAAGATGGACAAATGACAGCCGGGACCAACAGCTTAACGTGCTTACCGAGGTACGGAGGAAACTCGGTATGTGAGGGTGGTCACCCATGTACAGACCAATCTAGGCAAACACGGCTTAACCTAGAGATCGCCTCAAGTGGCTGTTATTACGAACGAGTTATACGAACTCCTCAGTTTATTTGTATAAATTACACATTTTCTAGAAGGGAACATATCATTCATATTATTATGAAACATAACAACAGATTTTCACCATTTCGTACAGAATACCCGAAGAAAACCGAAGTAGTGGCGGGCCCAACTTGTGTAATATCATTATGATTTACTCCTTCATAATTTTAACATGAACAGAAAAAAACAGTGTTAAAACAGACGGGACACAGAGTAACATACAGCAGTACACGCCAGGTGCGACGATATTTCAATTACCTCTGGTCGTAACACGCGCGTGTAATGAATCCCCATTAGTCATGACACGGTACATCGCTGCCTCGGTGCAGGCCGTCGCGATTTATGATCCGCAGAGCAAGCAATGTACTATGTCTGCTGCCAAGTCCTCTAGCTCAGTTTGAACTTCCATTATATTACAGACATGGCACATCATAGGGTTCATCATCATCCATAGCACGCCTTCACCCACTGCTGGGAATAGGCCTCTGTTTGTTTGTGCCAAGCTCCAAGCTCTTGTGCCAGCCTCATCTAGGATATTCCCGCAATGACAACAATGTCGCCTGCCCATGCCAACATCCTATAAATATTATTTTCATCCCCCCATCTCGGAAAGAGTATTTTTGCTCTTCGATATCTGAGTGCAAAAGCCGTTTTTATCGTCTTGAGGGTAAAGAGAAAGATACAAATTTAGTATTTAGGACATCGCGTGCACTAAGCATGTAATTCAAAACATCATTAAACCTATTTACTTCTACCTCTATGGTGCCGAATTTATCATATTTTTTTTTTAATTTGTTAAGAACTCAGACTCGGAACCTTTTTGGTGTAGTTTTTTTAATATGTTTTGCGCGCGCCATTTTCTTTTCACGTCATATTTTTAACACCTTAGGTGAAAAACAAGGAATCCTACTTAACCTAAAATGACCACTCATTATCTAGCGACGAGGAAGTTTATTTGACGCCAACAGAATTAACTGAATTTGTTAATAATGCGCAATTTTTTTTTGCGTTTATTCATTTCCTCACTGAGGTGGGATGAAAAGTTACGTGTTGCACTCGAGTGCAAAGATTTTTCACCTCGAGCTCTTTTGATTCCCTCGCTAACGCTCAAGATTCTAAGTTTTGAATCACTCGCTTCGCTCGTGACTCAATTTTAGAATCTTTCGGTTGCTCGGTCATCAAAATTGAGCACGCGGTTAAAAAACAACTTTGCACTCTTGTATAACAAATAATTATTTTATAATTTTGAGGGATTACAGTTGAACCTTGGACTTCTTACTCAGCAGTTTATCTTGCTATCGCTATGCGCGTTAATACGCACAATAACTCGATAGTTATTTATTTATTTATTTATTAAAACTTTATGCACAATTAAAACTGTACAAAGGCGGACTTAATGCGTAGTTATTGTGCGTATTAACGCACAATAACTATCGCTGTTCAGTGCACTGTATTAACAGTGCACAGAACAGAACTGTCCGGTTCATCTGGCTAGCGCATAGCGATAGCAAGATAAAGTGCTGAGTAAGAAGTCCAAGGTTCAACTGTAATCCCTCAAAATTATAAAATAGTTATTTGTTATACAAACTGAACTGAACTGAACTGAACTGTCTGGTTCATCTGGCTAGCGATCTAGCCAGATGAACCAGACAGTTCTGTTCTGTGCACTGTACCTATTAACGCACAATAACTATAGCTAGCCAGATGAACCAGACAGTTCTGTTCTGTGCACTGTATTAACGCACAATAACTATCACTAGCCAGATGAACCAGACAGTTCTGTTCTGTGCACTGTATTAACGCACAATAACTATCGCTAGCCAGATGAACCAGACAGTTCTGTTCTGTGCACTGTATTAACGCACGATAACTATCGCTAGCCAGATGAACCAGACAGTTCTGTTCTGTGCACTGTATTAACGCACGATAACTATCGCTAGCCAGATGAACCAGACAGTTCTGTTCTGTGCACTGTATTAACGCACAATAACTATCGCTAGCCAGATGAACCAGACAGTTCTGTTCTGTGCACTGTATTAACGCACAATAACTATCGCTAGCCAGATGAACCAGACAGTTCTGTTCTGTGCACTGTATTAACGCACAATAACTATAGCTAGCCAGATGAACCAGACAGTTCTGTTCTGTGCACTGTATTAACGCACAATAACTATCGCTAGCCAGATGAACCAGACAGTTCTGTTCTGTGCACTGTATTAACGCACGATAACTATCGCTAGCCAGATGAACCAGACAGTTCTGTTCTGTGCACTGTATTAACGCACGATAACTATCGCTAGCCAGATGAACCAGACAGTTCTGTTCTGTGCACTGTATTAACACACGATAACTATCGCTAGCCAGATGAACCAGACAGTTCTGTTCTGTGCACTGTATTAACGCACAATAACTATCGCTAGCCAGATGAACCAGACAGTTCTGTTCTGTGCACTGTATTAACGCACGATAACTATCGCTAGCCAGATGAACCAGACAGTTCAGTTCTGTGCACTGTATTAACGCACGATAACTATCGCTAGCCAGATGAACCAGACAGTTCTGTTCTGTGCACTGTATTAACGCACGATAACTATCGCTAGCCAGATGAACCAGACAGTTCTGTTCTGTGCACTGTATTAACGCACAATAACTATCGCTAGCCAGATGAACCAGACAGTTCTGTTCTGTGCACTGTATTAACGCACAATAGCTATCGCTAGCCAGATGAACCAGACAGTTCAGTTCTGTGCACTGTATTAACGCACAATAACTATCGCTAGCCAGATGAACCAGACAGTTCTGTTCTGTGCACTGTATTAACGCACGATAACTATCGCTAGCCAGATGAACCAGACAGTTCTGTTCTGTGCACTGTATTAACGCACAATAACTATCGCTAGCCAGATGAACCAGACAGTTCTGTTCTGTGCACTGTATTAACGCACAATAACTATCGCTAGCCAGATGAACCAGACAGTTCAGTTCTGTGCACTGTATTAACGCACGATAACTATCGCTAGCCAGATGAACCAGACAGTTCTGTTCTGTGCACTGTATTAACGCACCATAACTATAGCTAGCCAGATGAACCAGACAGTTCTGTTCTGTGCACTGTATTAACGCACGATAACTATCGCTAGCCAGATGAACCAGACAGTTCTGTTCTGTGCACTGTATTAACGCACAATAACTATCGCTAGCCAGATGAACCAGACAGTTCTGTTCTGTGCACTGTATTAACGCACAATAGCTATCGCTAGCCAGATGAACCAGACAGTTCAGTTCTGTGCACTGTATTAACGCACGATAACTATCGCTAGCCAGATGAACCAGACAGTTCTGTTCTGTGCACTGTATTAACGCACAATAACTATCGCTAGCCAGATGAACCAGACAGTTCTGTTCTGTGCACTGTATTAACGCACAATAACTATAGCTAGCCAGATGAACCAGACAGTTCTGTTCTGTGCACTGTATTAACGCACGATAACTATCGCTAGCCAGATGAACCAGACAGTTCTGTTCTGTGCACTGTATTAACGCACGATAACTATCGCTAGCCAGATGAACCAGACAGTTCTGTTCTGTGCACTGTATTAACGCACAATAACTATCGCTAGCCAGATGAACCAGACAGTTCTGTTCTGTGCACTGTATTAACGCACAATAACTATCGCAAGCCAGATGAACCAGACAGTTCAGTTCTGTGCACTGTATTAACGCACGATAACTATCGCTAGCCAGATGAACCAGACAGTTCTGTTCTGTGCACTGTATTAACGCACAATAACTAAAGCTAGTCAGATGAACCAGAAAGTTCTGTTCTGTGCACTGTATTAACGCACAATAACTATAGCTAGTCAGATGAACCAGACAGTTCTGTTCTGTGCACTGTATTAACGCACAATAACTATCGCTAGCCAGATGAACCAGACAGTTCAGTTCTGTGCACTGTATTAACGCACGATAACTATAGCTAGTCACATGAACCAGACAGTTCTGTTCTGTGCACTGTATTAACGCACAATAACTATAGCTAGTCAGATGAACCAGACAGTTCTGTTCTGTGCACTGTATTAACGCACAATAACTATCGCTAGCCAGATGAACCAGACAGTTCTGTTCTGTGCACTGTATTAACGCACAATAACTATCGCTAGCCAGATGAACCAGACAGTTCAGTTCTGTGCACTGTATTAACGCACGATAACTATCGCTAGCCAGATGAACCAGACAGTTCTGTTCTGTGCACTGTATTAACGCACAATAACTATAGCTAGTCAGATGAACCAGACAGTTCTGTTCTGTGCACTGTATTAACGCACAATAACTATAGCTAGTCAGATGAACCAGACAGTTCTGTTCTGTGCACTGTATTAACGCACAATTATCTCATCGAAGAGAGTAGAAAGGACGATGACGTGTTGTGGGTGTTTCCTGTTTACCAGCAATACTCGTACCAGCTCATGAGCCGGTAACAAGCCGTTAATTAATGGAATGGTCGGATATTACCATAAACAGGATTAAAATATTAATATAATTGACGGAAGTCATTCAGAGTTCAAAACAATATTGACCTGTGGGTTGTGGCTTCTGGCTTGCGGCTGCACTGCAACGGAATCTGACCCGGATACCACCTAATTAATTGTTGGAATATTTTGTCGGGAACCTAATTCCGAGTTAATTGCGACTCAATTATGGAATCCGATCTAATGCTCTTAATCAATTTGTGTCATTTCATTGATTAGTATCTTGAATTGTTCCCCTGGTTAACCTAAAACTCCCACAAAACCCCTAAAACATAATTAACGTTTCCTCTTAAAGACAGCTGACACCTTCAGATTACTTCCTCTATCAAATTCATATGTACAGGGTTATGTTACATGTCTCGGCGGGGGATTTTAATATTTATCGCGTGGCTATGATTTACGACGCGATTACACGCGTGACGCTTCACTCTGCGTCACTTTACGTCATGCATCACGGCGACGCGTGACGTGACGGTGATGACGTGTTAAGGTATAGAATCACTTGCCATTCAACTTACCGTAATGTCACTTCACGAACCATCTGACTGACCTAGCCTAGATTGGCATGATTTTTCCAATCTCCTCGTGTTGGGATTATCTTTAAAATAGCTACAAATTTTCTAATCATTCAAATCATCACGTCAGTTATTACGAGTGAATGTTACGGTTTTACTTGCGGTAAATTTCAATTAGCAAATACACGTCTGTGTTTCTCTTTGTAAAGTTAATGATTACTTGCTAAACAACGTTCTTGCTTCTGCTTTAATTAATATGAACTCGGTACGCAATGCCAGCTAACTTGCATGATAATAAGTCACAAAGTTAGCCGCTGGTTGGCGGCTAAGTGAATGCGATCGTTTCGGCTCCGCAGCTCCGGCGCGGCACGCGGCATTAGAACCGCCACCAACTTACCGAGTTCATACTTAATCTTAATCCCGGATAACTTAGCCTTAAACCGACCTATTATAATTCGGCTGGAGCTAGCTGCGGCCGCGATCTGGAAAAATGGGCAGAAGGACCACTTAGTCCCGCTCTCACATTTTAAATCATCTCATGTACGGGTATTTTTTTACAATGGCATCAAGCAGCTCAAACTTACAATAGAAAGACAGACTTCATAAATATCTTTAAGTTTGTATCGATTAGAATTAGATAACACATCTGACTTTCTGCTTTTTTTCCTCTACTGCAACGCTCTGCGCTTCCTCCCTAATTCATATTTGATTACGTATTTCATGTGTCAGCCTCACTTTCTGATTATATGCTATTAGTACACCGTTACTGCTCTTATTACTTCATTCTTATAAGCGGTCGCGGTGAGCGCTTCCCACATCAAACTGATTCTGGGAATATTGTAATAACAGCTTATCATCATTATGTTTCACGCTTCTTGCCTCGGGGAATAAACACATGTTTAACATAACAAAATTGTATGAAAAATGTTATGTTATGTACAAGTGGTCATTGTTATAGGTAGGTACCCAGCTACATACTCGTACCTATTCCAAGTTCTCGTTGCGCCTCGGAATTGTGTACCTAACGTTTTCGCAATTCGATTTCTCTCGTTAGGCCTGCCCCTTAGCCGCCCTTTCTAAACGAACGTAAAGTAACTCCAACACGAGTGGTTCACACAGCTGTAAATACACATCGTGCGGACGTTAACAATGCTAACTAGATGACAAAACAAGCTGATTACTAGAGGAACGCGGCCGACCGCAGCCGACCGCAGCCGACCGCACTCGACACCCGCCGAGTCAATCCGATGATATCCGTCTAATGAATTCAGTGCGCCGCGTCTCCCTAACTTGCGCTATTTCAATTACTGCACCCGCTACACAGGTACACAGGTACATGGCGCCCGGCGACGATCCCGCGTGCTCTCCACGTACGTCGCCGCCCGACAACGGTAATTGGAGATAGCTACGTGCGCACGCCCAGTAATGGATACTAAACATGTACAGAGTTGTGGCACGAGCCGAAGATAGCGGCCCGGCGCGGCGAGGTGTCTGCATTCTCAATTAGGCAATTCTAGGATCATAGGTAGTGTGGCCTGTGACCTGACTGAGACGAGGTGGGAGGAGGATGTTCACATTATCTGCGACAGCCGAGTGCCAATAATTGGTGCAATTGGCATTGTCAAGCATCGCGCGGTGCGAGGGCGGCATCTCGGACTCATTACACCGAGTGGTGGTGCGAACCTTTTATTAGAAAACAATGCGAGCTTTGCCTTATTGTGTCAGAGTTCATTTCCATGACGGCAAGGCCTTTTTAATTCACATTGAAATAGGTATATGCGAAAACATAAAATAAGATGGGCAGATTAAGGGCGGTATCACGAGTCGGGCGGCCGCCCCGGTGCGGTGGTGGCGCGGAGGTGGATAGTTATAAACAAAGCAAGTATTACGCGGAGTGGATTACGTCGCGTCGCGCGTCGTGTCGCCCGACGTTATGGAGCGGAGCGGCTGAGGCTGCTCACCGCGCGGCTTACTGCGCCGTGCCGCGCCGTGCCGCAACTGAGGCGGCTCACCGCGCGGCTTACCGCGCCGTGCCGCGCCGTGCCGCGACTGTAGGGTTGCCATCCATCAAGATTTCGCCTCACATGTCAAATTTTATTGTTGGCGCGAGGCTAACTATGATTGATTTCAGGTCTTTTAACACTCCGGGTATTCAAAACCGTATTCACTTTTCGTTTGTCATTAATTTAACGGTAGGTACCGTTATATATTCCTACGGAAATCCTTATGACCTTAATCGCTTAGAAGTATACAGTATGAAACAACTTCTTAGGTCTCAAGTGGTTGGAATTTGTGGGTAATTATTGAAAGCTATGGCAGCACTTCGGATATGAAAACAAAACTCGTCTTGAACTGACTACTTAGTGCGTAGATTATGAGCTTTGTTAGTTTCATACAACTTACGACTGCTGTTACAAGTTTAATTCCCCATTTAAGGCGGGCTAAAGATAAACTTAAATTAGGTTTCATGTGGGTGTTTGTGAAGCTAATGTTTAATATGTACTTAAATGTAAGTATCAATACATTTTCCTCGTTTGTAATCGAGGTAGGTAGTTAGGCACCTCTATTGTAACCTATTACTACACTTCTTAATTTATTGAATTAATAAGTGTCAACTACATCCTATTTAATTACAGAACAAGTTGTGAATGGCGAAATGACGAGGTACTTTGTTAACTGTTGTAAGTAGAGTAGGTATTTTTTTGTTTGTAACGTAGATTCAAGATTCAAAATTCTTTATTTGCATGAAATATGGTATGTTACATGGTGGTCTTATAAATTAAAAGGTTTCACATATTTCGCTGACTTCTATCAGCATGCAAACTTAAAAATTAAAATATTTAACACATTTTACTCGTAATGTACGTAGTTATGAATTTAACAAAACATCTAAGAAGCATTAAAATGACAATTTATCTTTGACAATACTATTATTTCAGAATTAAAAATACTCATGTGTAGAATAAAATAAAATTAAAAAAAACTATACAAGGCAAGAAAAAGAAAAAAAAAGTTAAAATATTAACATCAAATAGGAATATAAGCTATTTACCCATTACAAATGGGTTTGTCAAAAACTCGTTTAATGTATAGAACACGTTATTACAGAGCCACTTCTTCAGTTTCCTTTTGAAATAATTTATTGGTAGTTCTCTGATTTGTTTCGGTATTTTATTGAAAATTTTGACCGACATGCTATAGCAATTGTTCTGGAAGAGAGTGCTTCTACATCTTGTTAATGCCAGGTTAGTGGGATCTCTAGAGATAAACTTTTTATTTTCTGTTACTTTAGTAAACAGGTTCGGGTGCTTTTTAACAAACATCCCTACTTCTAAAATGTATAAGCTATAGCTTTATAGCAAGTGTAAGTAGGCCCAACTTTTTGAAAAGAGGTCTACATGAATCGAGAGGTCCAACGCCGTAAATGGCTCGGATACATTTCTTTTGGGTTATAAATACTTTTTTTACGAAGGTAGAGTTACCCCATACAAGCAGACCGTACCTGAGTATTGAGCCAACGTAGCCATGATACGCAGCCATGGCAGTTTTTAAACTTGACAATTTTCTAAGCCTTCTTAATGCAAAAACAAACTTGTTTAGACTAGAGCAGATGCGGGTTGTATGTGCTTTCCAATTGCAGTATCTATCCAAGGTAATACCTAAAAATTTTGTGTCAGACACATCTTCGATTTTTTCGTTATTATAATATAGGCCTAAAGTTTGTATTTTACTGTTATTGTAATTCGAGAATTGTAGAATTTTGGTTTTGGAGACATTGGCTGTTAGGTTGTTGTCTTTCAGCCAACTCATAATTGAGTCAATGGTATTATTCAATGAATTTTCGTGTTTTATATCAGGTTGGTCTGGTACTATAACCGATATGTCATCTGCAAAGAGGATACATTCATGTGCTGTTACTTGAGGAATATCATTTATGTAAATTAAGAAAAGGAGTGGACCTAGGACGCTACCCTGAGGTACTCCAAATTTATTTGTTTCAAAAGTTGATCTGAATGGGGTAGACACAAGTTTATCATTTATGTGGTTAATTTCAACGCATTGTTTTCTATTGCTTAGGTAGCTTTTTATCCATTCCAGTGCTTTGCCACGAATTCCATATAGCTCGCATTTATTTAGTAAGATTTTGTGATCTACAAAATCAAAGGCTTTGCTCATATCAAAGAATATGGCAGACACTTTATTACGTTTATCGATGTTTTCTGTAATTTTGTGGATTCGTGAGAATGCTGCTAGTGTTGTGGACTTATTTTTTTGAAAGCCATTTTGATTATTTAATATAACGTAAAATTTATTCAAGAAATTTGTAATCCTAGAGTGCATGATTTTTTCAAAGATTTTTGAAAGTATCGGGATCAAAGTAATGGGCCTATAGTTATTCATATCTAGTTTGGAGTTTTTCTTATGAAATGGTTTTACTATTGAGAATTTTAAATTTTCTGGAAAGGTTCCTTGGTTAAAAGACAAATTTAATAGATGACTTAAAACTGTTGCTAGTTCTTTACTGCATGTTTTAAGTATATACGTTGAAATGCAGTCATATCCAACAGCTCGTGTGTTATTTAGTGAATTAATGGTTCTCTGAACTTCTTCACATGAGGTTGGCCGTAAATAAATAGTGGAGTCGAGTGAGTCTATTAATTTGTAATTAGGGCGATTATGGTAGTGGCGTAGTGATGTCAGCCAATTTATTCTTACTATCAACTTAATTTTGATGTTATTAAGACAAAATAAATAGGTAAAACGCTCGTGTGAAGTCTGTAGAAGTCCCGTGACGACAGCAGGCGTGTGATGCTATAGTCTGGTGCCGCGCTAGTCGTGGCGACGCGACGCGGCGGTAATGCAGTTATCGCGCGCCCCCGTGTGGTGTGGCAGCGCGCTAGCAACTACTTGCAGAAGTATAGCGCGCGTTAATACACTATACTACAGACTGAACAAGTGAACACTGTAGGTACATATGAATCGAAATCGTAGCAGTTCGCAACGATCACTAGTCCTAACGTATTTTGAATATGAAGTTTCTTCTGATTCATAAGTCCACTCAAATTACTACAACGATTTACCTACTGGCCTACTACCATACTTGTTCAATAAATCCGCTCGTGTAGATAAAATTGGCTAAATAAAGACATGTGTTCAGTTGACACCGAAATGGATATTTCTAAGAAGACCGGATGAGTCTCTAGTCCTGTTGTGACGCAGACCTTCTGTCTGCATTGCCCTGTGGTTGCGATAATTGCATTAGCGTCCGTCTCGCACCTGCCTGCCGCCTCTCTGCGACGTCTCGAGGTCATAGCTCACACAGGCACACGCGGCAGGATGCAATATCTTTTTTTTCATAAATGTAGATTTGATTAGTGTATTATACATATTTTGTGAAATATTTCTGGCTTTTCTAAAAGCATAATTTAAGCTAGACGTTACGCTGTAATCTCCAAACCAGGTTGTTACTGTTACTGAGAAATTCCTGATGGAAACACCCTATAACAATTAATTAGCCTGTCCTGGGGAAATTAGCGTGTTATCATAGTAACGTGTACTTGTGGACACGTCATGTATGGCCGGTAGACTGAATCATTCTACTGGTAGTCCAGTTGTTAGAATACGGGGCGTTGATGTACGAAACGATTTATACGTATCGCCACCCAGTCCGCCCCGCGCCTCACTTTCGTCGTACTCCTGAAGCTTGTAATTACAATAAACTGTGCCTACATTTGCTTTACCGCAAA
This sequence comes from Xestia ashworthii, assembly GCA_950022955.1. Lineage (NCBI taxonomy): Eukaryota > Metazoa > Arthropoda > Insecta > Lepidoptera > Noctuidae > Xestia > Xestia ashworthii. The sequence goes on along the minus strand of OX465556.1, from coordinate 559,168 downwards.
CTTCAAGACTCTTCAGGACGTATACTTCGTTCACTTTATTTAACATCTTGTTAGTTTTTCCGTGTACGTGAGTGTTGCACTTACAAGTACCTATTTCATTTTCTTTGGCTGTTATCGCTGACTAAGGATACCTACATAAAATGAATAATTATACGTAACATACTTACTTATATACTTAAGTAAACTAGGGAGACATCATATTATCTGAATATTCACTGCTAATGACAAAGATTGCGCGCGGTGTGACTAACTGGGGGTCTAAAATCGCCGCTTTAGCAGAATCGTAACCATTGCATAAAGTCCATTTTAAGAATTTTAAAATTTTGTTCAATAAAATGAATCACTAAAATTAAAAATTCTTAAAATGGACTGTAAGCAATGGTTACAAAGACCATTTTAAGAATTTAATTTTTTTTAACTTGATTCATTTACGATTCTGCTAAAGCGGCCACTTTAGACCCCCAGTACCTCGCAGTAAGAAAAATATTGAGAAGAATGCATTTTAGTAGCAGCAGACATTTTGGCAATTCATTCCTAATAACACTTGTGACAAGTTAGTAAACATCGATCAAACCATTGTGCGTTCCTGTTAGTTACGCTGTTTAAAATAACAACAATAAATCAAATCAGTTGTGAAAACTAAATGTTAAGCTTGAGTTGATTGTCCTTCTGTAAGAAGGGTGGGTGGTAAGCTTCCATTACAGTAGTTACTCAAATAAGGTTTACAATCAGCACTTTTTAAACTTCAAAGCTTACAAGAGACAGTCTCTCAAAACGCCGGCGTTTTAGAAATAGAAAGGAGAAGTGGCGGATTAAACTTATACATACAGCAGTAACAAGAAGTCACAAATGATAAACTAGGACCATAGTACGGTCGAACAAGCTATTTGGTTTACATTTTACAATGTAACTTGTGGGTTAAACTGTAATCCAAATAGCTTGTTCGACCGTACATAAAATAAAAACGAATTACTAATAAATAACAGTGCAAAAAAAACTGGTCAACAAGAGGACCAGTCACACAAGCAGCACCCGCTCACGAGCATAATGCTAAAGTCAGCCATTACCCCCTCCCCCCAACCCCTCGTCATATCTGAGGGAAAGAGGTAACCCCACCCCGACGCTATCGAAAACAATGACATCTATGAAAGCATGATGAACCTGCTGCCAGACAGCTAGCCATACGTCTCAGATCATAAAGGTTTTCTTCTACCATAGTGAGTAGTAGCGTAGCGGCACTCCAAAAAGTACTTTATCTACATTGAACAAAAAGTACTACAGCGACATCTATGACAAAGGTGATGAACTATCAAGCGAAATACGTCAGAATTCCTACATCGCGCAAGCAACACTATCCACGACCTAAGAGCATATACGAGAACCCGACAACAACCGTCGGGCAGAGTAGCCCACCAGACATAACACCCGTCTGGTCGGAGGATCCTTCTTTTTCTTCGGGGGATGCAGAGCTTTACACCCTGTTCTTTATACCCCCAAAGCAGTATTTATCTGGTTAGTCGCAGGCACGCCCCCCTCGTTATAGTAACTCATTGCGTTCACAACATACACATTACACACAGAGACTACTATAGCGACACGTACTCGCCGCGATGTGGCGATGCTATTGATTTTAATTATCATTAGCGACCGATCAGTTATAGCTACGTGACGACGCATGCGGTGGCAAACGCGCCTTACATCCTAACTGCAATCGAATGTAATGACATGTAGCAATGCCAATAATTATATTACCAACGTATAATGTAACTAGGTCAATGGGAGATTCAATTTGTATTACATAAAGGTACTTTGACGAGGTCGACATAATATTTTAAGAAAAAATCAGCAGAGAGTAATTTCAAAAGGAAGCAAGACATACAATCGCTTTGGCCAACGTACCGGAAAATGAGAAACGTCACGCCAGAAGAAAAACTTAAATAAAAACCTATGACCTAGAACTAACTGCGCGGGGGCTGTGTTATTATCACTAGGCAGAAGTCCCTACTTTGATTTGAACTGATGCCGTGCACTGAAACGCTTACAATATAGCCCACATACAACACCTTCAGTTCTGTGTTACTCCATTATAATTATTGGCAACATCATAAATGGCAGACTTTTTTATATCAATTACTTGCGTATACTTTTAATATTTTATAAATTACCCTCGTTATCGCTGTCATCAAATAATACCCACTATCTGTATTATTATCGCCGTATTATGCTTAAATACATTTATGTACTTAATCATGAGAGGGTGTTATATTATGTGATTGTTTATGACGAAGAGGACTGACCCACAGTGATACAGTTTTCACTAGTACGGAGGTCAGTGTGAATCAATCTCAAACAACCGCATAACGCACACAGGTATTACTACAAAAGTGAATTTATTTGTAGTACACACAAATCACAGAATCATTGGGATTTGTATGTCGGTTTGTTCTTTTATAATTATGGTCAATGGTTGGTATGGCTTTGCCAAATCACTCAAACGGCCACAAGATAGGTATCTTACCTGATCGATGACAGAGTGAAGTCCTCGTGGACACTCCATTGAGTTCACAGGCATGTGAGTTTTCTCACCTGCGGGCTGCGCGGTGTTGCTATTCTCTGTCCCGTGCACTCGCACGACAAATGAATGAGACGGCAGCTAATTAGCTGATGAATGGAGCTCTAGTGCCGTATCAGTGACGTCAATCAAAATCAAAATCAAAGCATTTATTTCAAGTAGGCCAGTTACAGGCGTCATGTTCTGGCTTGAAGAGCGATGTCGACGTAGGCTTCAGGCTCACCGGGCAAAGTTGGTACAGTAGGATCACATAGACGCTTTTACTACAGCAATCTGATTGCCAACTTTTCATACACAGACCAGCCCGTACTGATTACAGCCACAGTCAAAGTTCTCACAACTTTGATTATGTTCATGTTTTGTTTGTAGTACAATGAGCAGTGTCCCACCACTGCCCTGACATAACATATTGTAGGGTGTAGGGTCAAATCCTTTTTTTTTTCTGATGGGAAATCATCAAATGACTCTCCCACTCTGGGCGGAGCGGGAGGGAGTGTCAGGCTTTTACTGACTAAAAACCATCCATGTTCCTTCCTCGCCCTTTACGTTCCGGGGCCGCGGTATCTCTTTCGAACAGTCCCGCAGCCCCGGCAGGCTTCGGCCCTTGCAGGCCCCTTCCTTTATGCTGACATCTCTTTGAAGCGCGCGTGGAACAAAAATGCGCCGTCGACACGGCCTGTCGTCATAAGACGGACGGACGGCGAGCTAGCCCATAGCTAAACGTCCACAGGCCCACGTCTACGGTGGCCGGTAGCCACCACGTGGCCCCCGACGCCCGGTGCGTCTCCCGCGGCGGCTGGGAAGAGAGGCTCTCTCCCTCTCGCGTTACGCCACCTCCTTTGCTAGCATGACTGCTTCGCAGAAGGAGGTGACGGCTTCCCATTCCGTCTCGCTCCGGACCAGGGCCGGACGCGAGAGGGCGCCGCCGCCGATCGCCGCTACGAGGACACGGCGTTGCTCCGCCCACGCGGGGCAGACCTCCACCGTGTCCTCCGGTCGATCCTCGCAGTGGAAACACGCGGGCGTTTCCTCCCGCCCGATTCGGTGCAGAAACCTCCCGAAACATTCGACGCCGTGGCGCCTCTCAAGCCACTCCCCAAAAAGGGTACTTATCGCCACTATCGTTGCGTGCCCTGCACGGGTTTGCGACAGTCGCTCTCTACATGTCGCCATGAGATCGCGCCGGAGGTCTGTCCGCTGAGCGGCGGTTGGCCGCGGCAGCGGAGTTTCCCCCCGGCGTAGTGCCTCCGTGCGCCATTCGTACAGGCGCGCGAGGACTATGGCCTCCAGATCCCATGGCGGCAATTTAGCAAGCAGGCCCGCCGCCTCGCGGGAGATCGTGCGGTACCCACGGACCATCACGGCTACCACCTTTTGGGGCGCGTTCAGATAATGGGCAGCTAGCCGCCTCAAGGAACGCGCCCACACTTGGGCCCCGTAAAGGGCCATGAACCGCACGACGCCCGCGTAAAGCCTGCGGCAGGAGGCGTTTGGCCTCCCAGGTTGGGCAGGAGCATGTAGAGTCAACCCCTGGCCGGCTATACTTCGTGTCATACATTTCATGACCGCCACCCAAAACGGGGAAGAACATCGTGAGGAAATCGACATGTCCCAGAAGCAAACATACAGGGATATTAATGATATTCACCAATCAGCAGTGGGCCCACGCACACGTTGTGGATTATGTCCCGCTGTCTCACAGCTCACACATAGAGTAAACCCGTGTCCCAAAAGCAGGAACATGAAAGGCTTACTAAATGAGTAAGTTTTCTGCTAGTTAGGCAAATAATCGTTCGTGTACCACGCAGAATTCAACGTGGTGTGCATCGTTTGACATCGGCATTCCCGAGCCTACGCATACCTGCCGATGCCGGTATTGACGAGCATCTGACCTCATCACGCGTACAAACGGGCCATCTATATTGCTTCTTCCAAGTTAGTACAAGTCACATTCCAGAGTACCTCCTATAAAGTAATAAATATTATCTGTGTCTCCACATCGATATGCATGGAATTGAGTTATGTTTCGTATTAAGTGTTCCTCGCGGCGACAGATACAGATTCATTGAATTATTTATTAAATCGACACGTGTGTTCAATAATCATGTAGTATGTATCTAGTTCTGTGGGCCACGGGAATATGAATGAAGTGAACAGAAATGTAGATAATGGTGTCGATTCTGTTGGGCACAAACTAAACTTAGTTTAGGCTATTGCTATCTTTTTCTTTCTAATAAAACGAGAAAGAGACGGACGTAATTTTAAGATGTCAAATTTAATTGGAACCAATATTTCCATACAAAAGCAAGGTGCACGTAAAACATGTCGACTAAAAACACGGTGAAGCGCAAGGCATAAACTAATTTGACATCTCTAATTTAGTTCATGTCTATAGCCATCCTTTTCTCGCACTGCCTTTTAGTAAAATATAGCAATAGCCTAAATTAAGTTTAGTTTGTGCACAACAAAATCGACACCATTATCATCTCTTTCTAGTAAAAAAATGACAATACTGGCTATTTATTAATTAACTCCAACGATATAATTATGACACCGTGGACGCAACGACTAGGTACGGCGTATTAGGTACCTATGTATAAATGCATTATTTGTCACTAATTAAAAAAATAATGTTTGTTTTAATTTACACAAGGTTTAATGGTTCAAAATAATATAATTATGTTGCTGAGCGTTTGATGATTCAGACATAGTATTTCAGTAGGTTTTCAATGTTTGAGGACACAGACGCATAAACAGTCGCGCGTGTGACAAACGCATTACACATTCCCCTCCGTCGTCGTCGTCGCCGCCACTCGGCAGTCGGCAGTGGCTCTCGGTTGAAATACGTTTCGGAAATCACTGAAATACTAGTAGCGTGTTTGTTTAAAATTCAACGATGAGACGTGCGGCCATCGGGGGCACAATCCTGAAGGAACGTTTCTTTTTATGGGGGTCACTCCTGTAAATAACTCGTCTTCATTCGGGGGCTTCGCAGTCGAGTCACGCGCCTCCCCCTCCACTACCCCCTCCCCCCACGGGGGCCGCTTGCACACCGCCGCGCCGCGTCGCGCCGGACACTTTGAATATTTGAGCCATGCATTTATACACATAGCTGTCATTGAGGGTGAGTATCTAATCATGGACATTATAATTACAGCAACGCGATCACAGCTAGCAACATGTTACACGTTGCGATACCTTGCCGCGGCGTGGTTCGTGCTTAGTGTTAGATATGAGGCGCGTGGGCGCCGCGCGAGCGTGGGAAGTAAACGATTGTTACCGTATCTCGTACGGATGGCGCTTTATCTTCTAAGCTAATGAATGAAAACCATATCCGAGATATACAGCTCCAATTTGTAGTTTACATTTAGTTTATACGAAGCTTATTTGTTACTAAAATATTCATTGAACTTTCACGTATTCTTAGGGGCGTGGGTGAAGGCTTGTGCAATGTGTAGCGTGACATTCACTGAAAATATTGATATCGCGTAATTCGATCGTTCTAACTGTCCATCCCACTAGAACATTGAATAATCACTATGACTCTGGTAACTAATAAGCTCAGTGTGTAATAAGTTATTTAAATGGTGAAGTATAATTATCTAGCTAACGTCCAAGTAAACATACCTTTTTGTTTACTTGATGATTTTAATAAAAAAGGTGCTTAATAAAAAACAAGTGAAACCTGGTCGTGAAGTAAATACAAGATTAGCATATAAATGGAGGGAAATGTTACACGTGTCAGCAGCAGGTACAACCTGACGGTTGTCTATGGTGGCTAGCTCCACAGGTAACTCAGAACAGCGAGGACTAAACATTGACAGAGAGTTGTGACACAAGCTTACAATTTTATTGTAACATCTTAATGTTCAAACTATTAACACAGTTTTACAGTTTATTATACACTTACTTACAATTTTCTTGAACGACGATCAGATACTTAACGTAGGTACCTTGCCATGACGTCTACTTTAATATGTTTTTTTTTAATGTTTAATAAGTAGCGGTACATCAAATAAGATACCTACCTCTTCACAAAACAAATATTGAAAAAAATACATTATGCCTGAACTATGATAGAGCTGTACCGCTTGCTGTATAGTTTGAATATTACACACATGCGACAAGACAGGAGTAGGGTCGGGAACGGGCACACAGGATTGCGTTGTCATCGCGACGCGAGACATGATGCGACAGCGCACTGCTGCCAACTCGTGCTCATACCGCGGTGCTGATTGGTTCTCAATATTCCATACTCCAGGGTCGACCTGACCTTCAGCTCTCACTAGCTAGATATTAGATCAGTCTACTCAACGTATTGCATAAGTACATAATAATATATTGCGTAAACCATCACTCGATACTAATGAAACTCTGTAAATGTTTCCTACTTTTCTCAAGAATACGCTCGCTTCGGCTTCATCCAAAGTACCTAATTCATTGTTATCGAAAGAACAAATCAAAGCACGTAGGTATTTAGAAGCCATTCTTATTTATATATTGTTTCCTCGTATAAATGTAGAAAGAATGAAAGCAGCAGTGAACAGCGATTACTGTTGCTGATTTCCAAATTCATGAGGCGAGCGGAGCCGGGCGCGCGGAAATGTGCAATCGACGATATTGCGCCGCGCGCCGCACCGGCAACACACAGCTAACTGCACACTCAATGTATATTAAAAAGCTGTATCTTCTCTATTTATAACCTTTTAAACTGATACTGCTGAGCTTCTTGCTATTTCAGTTTGGTCTTTAAATAAGTTTTCGCGTGTTGTTCTCGTTGGTCACTCAACGTCCACTATTTGTTTTGCCGCGTAGGTATAAGAAATCGGACAGCAGCATTTTCATAGAAATCGGTTGATGACACACTCGACACAGACAGTAAGTGGTATTCATAAATACTCACACTTTACTGTTTCACATAATAATATCATTATCCTCCTGATAGCTGGCCTGTGCAAGTGTTCACGCTGCCCGGTTGCCACTAACTCCTATGTTTTTATCGTTAAACTGATTTTTTTTGTGGATGGTATCGTCTCATACTTATTCAGAGCGTAAGTATTTTCGTAACAAATAATTTAGGTCGACAATCTCGACAAGAAGACTAATGGATCGCATTCAGAACGATTATATATCACCGCGTTCCGCTAACGAATTCATCGCTCACAAACGACTTTTACTTATTTTACATTTCCAATGTTTTATTTTGTTCACTTGCGACGCGCGTTGAGCGCAATGAGCAGTGAGCAGTGACACACTCGCGCCGCGCGCCGTGTGCGCCGAGCTTATGCATTACATGACGGAGGCTTAGCGAGCATTTGGTGGAGATCACATTAAGCTGCGGTAATTCAAAGAAGTCATGCGGGACTGCAGTCGGATCGGACACACAAAGGTCGTAATGACGAACTCTCTCTTTAGGACTCAATAATATTAAAGTAGTCGCAGCGCGAGATGAGTTATCGTTACAAGTTTGCGCGGCAATAACTTGTATCCATAAATTGTACAAGTTTAAAGAGGACTAATCGAGTCTAGTTTTGTTGTCGGATTAATCGAGTCGGCTCGGTCGCCGGTCGTGTCGCGTGTCGCGTGTCGCGTGTCGCGTGTCGCAGGTGTGCGCAGTGCACCGCGGCCGGCACTTGTTAAGCTGTAACATTATTATTACTAATTCCGTGAAGCGCGGCTATTCTGTCGACTGCTCGGTGATACTCGTTTTTATTGGCAAGTGCAGACATAAAGCAGAGATCACTTTGCTCTTGTTAGCGAGCATAAATCAGCATTGGAGCGGTTGTAGAGTTGCGAGATACAGAACAATGTAGAGTGACTCTACACTAATGAACATTGTCATTAGATTCGTCACTTCGTATTTACATACGAAGTAAAACAAAGTAAAGCAATACCAAACCACTCGGAAAGTATTGCGAAAAAAAGTTTGTATGTATGAGAGACTGCTGGCCAGTTATAGTCTGTAAAATATGTAATTTTTTTAACTGAAAATATTTACGTTCCAATTTCAATGATTGAATGATGATTTTTTAAGATTTCAAGTGTCGCCTGAAACCGGACGAATCTTATGTGTATTCATGGATGAAGGCCCTTCTAAGGCAACCGTACTGTATTGTTGGTTAATATAACGAATTGAAGCGCGGTCGACTAACTTTGGGGGATGAAAAAAGAATTCGTTGCACGGAATAAAACGTGCTAGCAGTGAACATTTTAATCTAAGACAGTAGGCGAGTTACGTATCAAAAGATTCAACACATGCTGCAGCTTGGATCGGGAAGCCTTCATGAAATTCTACAAGTACTTTTTTGCGTGAGGAGGATAGTTTCACGCTGGGTGCCGCACAACCTCATCGATGCAAGCCCGGGTGGTGCCAATGGTGCCGTTGAAGTTGAAGCAGGTTGGTCTCGGCGTGTTTACGACATCATAACAGGTCTTGGATTTATAAGTACGATCCTAAAACGAAGAGCCAGTCGACGGTTTGGGTGTTTCAAAACGAGTCAACGCCTACCAAAGTGAAGTGATCTAGAAGCGGGGGGAAAATTTTGATCGCGAGCTTCTTCAATTTGTCTGGCTACTTGGTGTCAATTCCTTTACGGAACCAAAGAAGCATCAACGCTGAATGGTTGGTACGACCAATTGCTTGGTAGAAGTTTTCTCTGTTGTGAGTAACAAGTGACCAAACACGGGTCCGCGGGCTACTGCTCTACCACAACAAAGCACGTTCGCACACCGCGCTCAGAACGAGAAACTTCCTGGACAGCTCACCAGTAAAACTCCTCCTTACAGCCGTGACCTGACCGCACCGTGTGACTTCTTTTTATTCCCGAAAGTATAAAATCTGCTCAAAGGGATACAATTTTCAATTTTTTAATTGGGATTCAATTTTTTTTATATTTTTTTGTCGCCGGAAGATGCGTTGGCAGCGTTCGAGCAGGCTGTGTAAAAAGTGTTTCGAAATTTCTGGTTCAGACGCATGAAACTTTGAATACAGGCTAGTGGAGAGTACTTTGTAAAGAATTCATAAAAATAAATTACCTATAGAACATTTATTTTCGCAAAACTTCTGAGTGTCCTACGTACATTTTGATAAAACCCAGAAGAGCAGAATCTCAGATGTTTTATTAACTATTGGTGACAACACGTCAAGTCACACTTTACTTTGGCCAACGTTTTAGGCAGTTGCCGAGAATCTCGTAACATTCACACATTCCTGGAAATCTACATCGCGTGATTGGCCGAACCTTGCACGTATCCTCTATTCAGCTGTCTTTCTCTTCCGCTGTAGTGGAAACCAGGTCTCAGTATCACTGCACTCACTGTATCTATGAAGGACGCTTTGATAAAACAATCCTGATACACGTGGTATTTACTATATTAGAAAAAAAAGGATTAAAACTCGGCTCGTGGTTTGGCAAACAATTATCACCTCTTGGTAGGCGTAGAGTATACGTATTGAGAATCAAAGGTCAAAGTAACGTGACACTGACAAACGTCGTCGTGGAATGAGAACTTTCGGCCCAGCTGGAGTATGACTGTCATCGAGTGTCTAAGGATGAAGACGCTAGGCTGTCGAAACAAGCCCATATTTGGATCCTCTCTCTACGTCTCAGGAGGTCACCAAAGTGAACTTGTAATTGTATATTGTTGTACAACTACCCTGGAACTCTTGTAAAGGGTCCCTTGACTTGTTTAAAACTAAGTAGGCTATTAAAATGAATTCTCTGTGAGTGCGACGGGCGCCGCGCGCCGGTCCGGCCGCGGTCGGCGCTCCGGGACAATAGGAAACGGTAATTAATAGTGTTGAACTGGAACGGTCACTGCCACACAACTAACTACCACCAACTTGCTCCACGCACTCAGTTACTTAGAGGGATGAAATTTTCCTGAAGCCGAACTCAAACGATGTCGAAAAATGTCGTGAGCGTGACGATGAAAACTTCAAGCGGTCATGTCTGCGGGTGTCAGGTTCGTCACACTCTTTTTAAACTACGATAAAGTTTGATAACTTCGGGACAACCGGAAGTCCAATCAGACCGAGTAATCACCGCCTCAATTCTGTTTTTAAACTCACGGAAATTAAAAATTCAGACGTAACGCCGTGCTTAGGAAAGCGTTCACCAAATGACGACAAACGAAAAATTATTCGAATAAACTTTTCAGAGGAAATAACGGAGGGGTGAGGAAGGCCTGGAGACAGCGTAAGCGTAAATAAGTGAAGCGGCAAATTGTCCATTTAAATTGTATGAAAAGCTGTAGATTTGGCCGGTTTTTGCGTAATGGCCGAAGACTCGCAGCGGGCACACCGCACACATTTATATTCCGCTGCTTTGCGCCCCGCGCGCCATGTAGGCACCGCGCGCCGTGGATGCGGCATCGTCTGGGCAGGTATTGGCGGTAACATAGTACCCGATACTCGAATCCTCTCTTCTGTTTCCATTACCTGTACCGTCGGATGAAGAATGTCTAGTTGAAGTCCGCAGTAATTCCAGTCTGCTCGACAAAACCCGCCGTCAAGAGACTAAACTCTGCGAACCATTGCACCGCCCGCCCCGCAACCCGCGCCCCTCGCCTGCCTCGCTCCTTTATACCTCGGGTTCTCGGCATAACGAACGTCTCTGCTATCTACATCCTTTTTGTTTGGAAACAACAGATGCCGTCCGCACGGATCCGCAACGATCCGCAGCGACGATTGATATAAATTCATCTATTTACCCCACCCCACCCAAATTATTGGTGTTCATTCTATTTCCCGTTTAAATTCCCCGACGCGTAAGTTAAAGGAACGGTACAATTTGAAATTTTTGGGACTCATCAAAACATCGCTTGTTATTATATCATTTACATTTCGCCTGCTAACTCTCCGGGAATTTACGAAACAAGTCATGTTTCAACAATTTAGCGCAAAGCCTCACGTTTTCACGACGTAAGCTGTCGTTATCTGTCCGTTGCCGAGTGCGCCATTTTTTCAGCTGAGCGTAGTCTGAGCGTCGCCGCGTCGTCCGGTGAAATGTGGAGCGGTGCGGTGCGGTGCGGTGCGGTCCCTCCTAACATTAGCATACATTAACATTATAATCCTTGTTGTTTGGCGGTATTCGCGCAGCATTTGACTCGGGTATTATTTAGATTACACGGGGAAGCGGTGCACGAGAACGCGGGGAGCGGGCCCGGAGGGGGGGGGGGGCACCGCGGGTTAAATAGTTTTATTGAGTTTGAGAGCTTGTTCATTTGTTTATGATTAATGTAGTGCCTGTTGTTCTCGCAGCACGCCAAGTTAGCGCTCGACTGTTCGACGTGGATTAGCAAATGATGAACGAGCCGCTCACTATGTACAACAGTCGACAGTCGCGACGCTGTTTACGAACAAATAAATACTCATTTAATCATTTCCATCAGAGATCGTTCTCGAATGGAAATGTAATTAAATCTGACATAGCACGAGCGTGAGTACAATGTAATGCTTGTTTACAGATGTTAATTTAGCGAGCAAATGTTTGTGATTCAAATAAATGATCCTGTAATAAATGTACCTATTGAACGCGGCGCGTACCTACTTACTGCGGGTTGTGGCGCGCGCTCTAGCACATCATAACATGACGTTATTTTATCTATAACTGTGCACTCTGCACTGTGCACTGTGCACTCCAAGTATTTATTTAAACACAATATCATTACTGACACTATAAGAATGCCAATGCCAGTGAGAATTCCTAATAATTAATTTATGGATGGGATTCATGATACCGGAAGGTGTTCAATGTGAATCAAACAATTACATAACCTAGATCATTTATAATTAAACTGTTCTAATAATGATAGAAATAGAAACTGCCATCAAACCATAGGTACTCTTAAAGTAAAGCTTTTCCAGCCACTTCTGCACTGTGGATAAAGAGAGGTCCTAATGCTCATCAACAAGTAGTGTTTAAGTAACAGGCGGCTAAACGTTCTGTCCGGTCCGGTCCGCAGCCAGCCGCACGGCGCACACTTAGCCGGAAGTCCGGCGTCGCGCGTCGAGCGGGAGCCCAGGCAGTAGGTACCAGGGCACTGTGAATATGTCATACTCTAGAAGAGAATAGAATATTCATTGATTGATGTTGTAGTGTAGGTGATGGAAGGTGAAGGTGGGTAGATTGAGTGAGGAACGATATGAAAGAGAAACTAGTCAATGTTTCCGTGACGTCTGACAGGGAGAATGGAAGAAGATCATATCGTTGTAGGTAGATCACAAATAAATGTGGTGAAAGTCTCTCTATAATGGGACTAGTGTACCTTTCATAGTAACTACTTGTTGGGAGTTTCTGTGACGCAAAGTATCATCAAGTCATAAAATACCAATGATGAAAGAATAAAATCGCAGGGTAGGCCGCTAAATACACATTTTCTTTGGTTGCTTGCAACTCGCAGGACAGTGTGAGCGACCGTAACACGTATGTATAGTTACTAAATGTGATCCGCGCACCGCCGCCGCGCCGCGACGCGTCTCATGCATAGTACGTAATACCGTATCATGACGGCTGATAGCCTGATCACTGCACAAGGTAGGCAGACCCAGTAGGTTAAATACTTAGTTGCTATAGCGTAAGCGAACTGCGCTATCAGTATCACATAATCAGTAGTCACATTACTTATTGAAATTGAACCATTATGCTCTGTGCGATGTCAACAACAACATTGTTCTAACAATAATACTTAACTTACTCGTACTTTTATAGATAGTGTAGAGTAGATTGCTCAACTGTTGAAATTCCCGTGATACACTCGTTCCTTACCTCTGTTCCTTTCCTTACGATACCAGCGGGACTTCTGTCAGCACTCTGTGTTAATAATGTAACAATAGTTGATGCATTTCGGTGAGGTGCGAGTGCGGGGCGAGGTGTGACGTGTTCAATCCATCAGCTGCGGGCGCCGCTGTCACGTGTGGCGTGACGTCAGCGTGACTGGCACCCGGTCCCGACCACGCGCTAAGTGGCCGGTGACGCCGGACCACGATTTGGGGATGATTGGTACTGATCAGTGGCTAGGAAATGACCCATCTTTCGACGTCGCTACGTCACAAAAGTAGACTGACCCGACACTATACCGAAGAAGTCCCGGACGTCAGCCTGTCTGAGATTAGGGTGGCTCTGAAACAGCTAAAAAACAACAAGGCACCGGGTGATGACGAAATTACGGCCGAACTCTTGAAGGCGGGTGGAAAAGCGGTACTTAAGGCTCTTCAGAAGCTGTTTAATTCCGTCATACACGAGGGGAAAACGGCAAAGGCATGGTGCAGGGGTGTGGTGGTACTCTTCTTCAAGAAGGGTGTCAATGCCCGAGAATTACAGGCCCATCTCACTTCTAAGCCATGTCTACAAGTGGTTTTCAAGAGTCATCACGAATCGTCTCGTGCGCAGGTTTGGCGATTTCCAGCCACCCGAAGCCTGTTTCCGAAAAGGCTTTAGCACCGTGGACCACATACATACGCTGCGGCAGGTTATACAGAAAACCGAAGAGATAACTTGCCTCTCTATTTAGCGTTTGTGGACTACGAGAAGCTTTCGATTCGATCGAGACCTGGGCTGTACTGCAGTCTCTCCAACGGTGCCAAATTGACTACCGGTACATCGAGGTGTTAAAGTGTTTGTACAAAACGCCACTATGTCAGTCCGACTTCAGAACCAAGCCTCAGTACCTATCCTTCTACAGCGAGGTGTAAGACAGGGAGACGTCATATCTCCGAAACTGTTCACCGCTGCACTGGAGGATGTCTTCAAATTTCTGGACTGGAGAGGGCTAGGCATCAACGTCAATGGCGAGTACGTCACTCACCTTCGGTTTGCCGACGATATAGTGGTCATGGCTGAGACGATGGAGGACCACAGTACAACGCTCGATGACCTCAGTAGAGCTTCCGAAAGTGGCTCTAAAAATGAGCATGAACAAGACGAAGGTCATGTTGAATGCCCATGTCACACGATGGGGCCGAAAAGTTCTGGAGTGGCGACCACGAACCGGAAGACGATGCGTTGGAAGACCTCCCACTAGGTGGACCAATGACCTGGAGAAGTTTGCGGGAATTCGTTGGATGCGAGTCGCACGGGACCAGTCAATGTGGCGACATTTGGGGGAGGCCTATGTCCAGTCCAGCAGTGGACGTCTTTCGGCTGAAATAATGACGTCACAAATAGGCAAATGACATTTGCTACTAGCGCTACGAAAAGTTCACGCATAGTTTCACTTTTAAAAATGTGGTATCCTTTTCTAATATAAAACGTGCATACTTAGGCACGTCGAACAGTAATGGTTAATTAATTGAAATGAACTCACAACAGTATCATACGTTACACTACAACACGAGCAGAGTTAGTACAGCGCGGCGCGGCGTGCGGCGTAGCGCACTTACCGTAAACAGTGCGGCGACAGCACCGAATGTGGCGCAGCCAATGGTGAAACGGTATTTATAGGAAACAAGATTCATTTATTGTAACCCAGTGAAGAAGTTGATGATAGTCATACCTATATGATGCCTCTTCCTAAATCAGCATTACTGCGATGTTTTTCAATTTTCATTCGGAGCCAACGCGATTTTGATACACCTACGTATATATAATAGACTGTAAGATATACCTACGAGTAGCGTCGGCGTCGGCTGTTCTAATCAGTCAGTATGGGCCACTCACCGTGTCGCGCCGCCCGCGCTCTGCAGAACTTGCATTCCAAGGTTATAAGTTATAAGGATATACAGGGTGTAAACAGACTCTTCACAAAGCCGTCAACTAAGCATCGTAAAAATTAGTGCTTACT
The DNA here is from genome assembly GCA_950022955.1 of Xestia ashworthii. Classification (NCBI taxonomy): domain Eukaryota; kingdom Metazoa; phylum Arthropoda; class Insecta; order Lepidoptera; family Noctuidae; genus Xestia; species Xestia ashworthii. The sequence goes on along the minus strand of OX465556.1, from coordinate 543,813 downwards.
TCTTTTTTTTATTTGGGTAAAAAAAGGCAGGACTCAATGTAACGCACTTACTTATAACATTGTGCTGATGGATGGAATTAATAGTAGGTACGGGGCCGTGAACGTGTTTAAAATTAAAATTTTACATTAAAAACATGTGTTTTTTTAATTGAAAAAGTTGGAATTCTGAACCCAATGTCTCCGTAACTTATTGCAGAAGGCTCCCAGGTATGGTGTAGAACAAAATAATGATCACAATGACGTGGAGAACAAGTGCCTTTCTGCTTCGTTAAGAGTCTTATAAAACACAAATTAAATTAAATAAAAAATAAAAAACCCCGACACATGATGTATTAAAAGTTAAATAGAAAACAATTCGTTAATCGTTAGGTCCTAATTACCAGTCATCACTCCACTTTCTTCATCCCATTTCGTGAGTTAGTATTCCTCATTCCCTTTCAATATATTTACTTAATGTACATTATTCTACTAGTCAAGCCCTTTCATTTGATACCCATGTCGAGGGTGTTGTTGAATAAATATGTAATCCACCATTTTGTGGCGGCGGCCATCTTGGACTGATTGTTATCAAATATGGCTAAGAATACTCCCGACTAATTCACCTTTCGAACACAAAAAACAAAATCAAAATCAGTCCATCCGCTCGGGAGCTACCATGCCACAGACAGACACAAACACACACACACATGCACACACACACACGCACACAGACACATGAAACTTATAACACCCCGTCGTTTTTGCGTCGGGTGTTAAAAACTACCACAATCAGTATTGGCAGATCCCTAAACTGCCAATCAATCTATTTGAAACGGCGTTATTCACATGGCTCATAATGTAGAGTAGTCATTTTATGCTGTGAATAAGTATCTTAACCTGCTAAAGTACTACTGTACCAACAGCGCGTACACTGTAGAGCGAGAGGTTACGCGGCGGGAGAAGCGCGGCGCGTATGAACGTCCACCTGGTCACCGATACCGCCTGCCCACTAGCCACACGCTGCAGCGTCATAGGTGTCGCGACTAATGAAAGAAATTGCGTAGATCTCGCCACGAGTCACAGTGACAACACGTGCGACGCGACGGTACTCGCGGTAAGGAAACAAGAGACGCACGCGGGGGTCACTTGACGCTAGTCACAATGTCTGAGGTCGTGGACGGTCCGCTATGGTTGCAACGGCCACGGGATATCACTATTAATTTGTGTGATTTTGGGAGTAATGTAAACATGTAATTAGGATATTCACTTTACACGTATAAACGTTTAATAATCATTTATAATGTATTTGGAAGCAATGCGTCTAGTTCCTACTACTTGAACTAGACGAATGGGAATGAGAAGAGCGAAAGAGGGCAGGCGCTTATAAAGCTCCGTTGTTTAGAAACAGAGATTAGTTTTTGTAACTGATTTATGAAGGATAAAACAATCACACCGAAGCCGCGCCCACATAACTAGGTATTTTTGTTGTTTTGGTTTGGGAATATTTAGCGTATCTCAACTATACGCTAAATATTCCCAAACCGCAACTCCTGAAAGCCTCAGTCAAAAGTGACCTGTAAAGGACCAAAAATATTGAACCTCGACGAGTCCTGTGAAATGAATCCAACTGTCTGAGTATCCACAGTCAAATGAATGCAACAGGGAAGCGGCGTAGACAAACATACCGCCCGTCTTGCATTGTGCCAGTCAGTCCTGATGTTCAATATAGTATTCATTCAAAGTTTGAGTTACTGTGGTGAGACTTTCCATACAGAGTGATCCTTCTGCACGTGCGTGTACAGGTGTGAAGCAAGGGTTTGAGCGGAGTGCGGGGGGGAGCTCGCCTGACCTTGCCCCACTACACTTCGCCTGCGATGCATATTCATTGTTTTTATTGTTTTTCATTTCATACCTCACTTCATTTGCCGGAAAACAGACTATTATTGAATGTTCAGCCAGCCTTGTATTTCGCAAAAGATAATTCAATTTAACTACTTTATCCATTCAGTGGTGGCCCAGTGGTGGCGGTCCCTACTTACGAGCAGCAAGTAGTGGGTTTGAACCCAGGCAGGCGCATTACTTGTAATTTATTCCATCGCCACTGCTCTCAAAACGGTGAAGGAAACCATCGTGGAACCCGCATGTCCTGGAACCGAAAATTCGAAGATATGTGATATCACCAAACCGCACTAGGCCCGTGTGGTGGATTATAGCCCATTCCCTCTCATTAGAGAGGAGGCCTGTCCCAGCAGTGTGCAGTGCTGATGATGATGATGATCACTTTATTCTCTTATTCATTTTGCTTTCGATATGCTCGTTTTGAAGCAAAGAGCTTTTCATTTTATCCGTGACGTGGGCTGTCCCCATTCCCCACGCAACGCAAGCGTTGGCACGCTTCTTCACTTTTCCACTTAATTTGGTTTTCCATTTCGTGACAGCAAAGGGCATTGCAGCGACCATTAAAATTCATAGTTTTGTGTTGCGCGTTGATAAACGCCCATCGTATTCTACTCTACGCATAGCTGGGTCAAAAGCGCATTCCTTATTTCTCGCAGACGGTATGTCTCGACGAAGGCATGGATCAAAAACATTCACGAGTTCTTAGTGCGTCAGTCGCCGTACTCGCAGATAGACACATCACACACGTCGCAAGTACGCGCGGTATGCCAGGCGCGCGCGGCACGCTTCATCGGTACGCTACACAAACATACAGTACAATATGTGCTAGTTAATTATACCGACTGATGTCTACTACTTCGGTATAGTAGTAACTATCACTAGTACTAGCAGTTAGTCATTGATTGCATTCCGTTGGGTTACATAGGATAAGGTAGGTAGAACGAAGAACGAAACACTGCGAGAAACCAACTTACAAAATTGATTCTTAGGTTAGAATTATTTATCGTTTGGGTCAGGTTGCAGATTACTTTTGCCTATACTGGCGAGGTGTGCAACAGTTCCTTTACTGCTATAGATGCAAGACGGGAGTTGATTGATATTAATAGTGCAGCAAACGGAGCGCCCACGTCCATACTGATGTGGTCCAGGATCATTAAGATTCAGCGCCATCATCCGGCGGGGCACGGCTTTGATGAATAGTCGATCAGCGCGACACATGCGGGCCGTGCTCCGGACGTCGGACACAGTGCCTGTCCGCCTGTCCGCCTGTCCGGCTCCGACTGATGATGGATCGGCGCCGGACGGCCTCGGGGATTAAAACCATTTGGACCGTTACGGTGTGAGAGATTAACTTGTAACTTATTGTATTAACTTGTCTGGAAGCGGCGCGTTACTCCCACACGGTGGACTTGGACGACGATCCAAATAAAACATCCACGGCTTACGATGTGATAATAGTCACAAGTGTTAGGTGAATCGGATACGTTGATCGTTATCAGGAAGCTTGTAGGAGCTCCTAAGAGTTATTATTAACTATGTCAGCACTATGCGGTTACTACTGATAGGATTGCATCACTGAAGTAAGGGATAAAGGGTCTGTTCGTTTACCAGTACTTACTTTATTTAAGAGACTGTTTTATATAAATATTACGTTTAGGTACACACCACTATTACGTATACAACACCACAAATCTGATCGTAAAATACAGCTACTATCCGGTATTGTACTAAACGGGTTACAAACTGATCAAGTTAACGTCATGTCCTGTCTCTGCAACGGAGATGTTAATTTAGTAATCGCTGGCAAAGCACAACAGGTTAACAAGAAACTGTGATGATTAATAGCAGAGCGCGGCAGTTAGCAGCAGTTACAACCGTCCCGAAGCTTGCTGATACGAACCCGATCATGTCCGCGCAATCGCAGCGATACAGCTGCAGCTGTGCTTCGTAAGCAGTACAAGTCATAATTAAACTTATGTGTATTGAACTATAAACAGTCTATTTGTATAAAAACGTGTTGATATTAATGGGTTAGCTCACGCCCCACAAGAAGAGTGGAGTATTTTGCTTTGCAATCATTGAAGACAGTGACTCAGAATTCAAGATGTTTCAATATTATCTAAGTGTAAACTCATTTCGATCTTTTATTTGGATCATCTCGGAATCGCTTCCAAAATAGACAAGATAAGATCCAGAGATTAAGATAAGATCCGCGATGTAGCGAGGAGACAAGCTGGATGCGTGTGCGCCGCAGTGGTGTCCTTCCAGGTAATGAGTCATGAGAGTCACACAAACAAACACATTGAGTGCAACAAGAGCAGCGCGCGCGCATCCATCACAGAGAACTGCGCAATGTCTCGTGTGTCGTACTACAGACAAGAGGCTTATTATAACTACGACTACTTTGTAGAATCTACAAAGTTTAGATGAGAGAGTCGAGCTTCGATTTAGATAGTAAAAAACGCTGGCATGCAGCCGCATCCGGTTACACTGGAAGCCGAGCTTAGTTGGGCTAGGTAGATGTTGAAATAATTCTTTTCGTGAGTCTTGCAAAATTAGATATAATTAATTTTGGAGTATTTACTTACGCCTTTAATAATCATAAGTGATTTATGGAACTATGCGATTCAATCAATTTATTTTGAATGGCTGCGCAATTATATTTGTACGCTGTATTTGTGCAATACGCGCGGCGGGGCTCGGACAAGCCGATCATTGTTTAGTCTAGACTCAGATTCTAGTCTGACTTGTTTACATAACTCGCTGCGCCGCAGAACGTACTCGTAAAAGCCAACCCTCACCTCGCGTTGCGTTGCAACAACGCAAATAACTTGGCCACTGCTTTGTTGCTACCTGTCAACGCATAAACAACAGCACTGTTCCGCTTCGTCTTAGGGGCTGAATTGAGCCGCGCGTGCGTTGCGGCGCCGCAGCGTACTGTGTGTACACTATGGTTCATAGTAAAAAGATGCATCGACTGCGCTACGTCGACGCAACGCGCCGTGTTGACTGGCTCTAACCCGCAACCCGCGCCACGCTGCTCTAAGCACGGACCGTTTACACGCACGCATCGCTTTCCATTTTCATAACACTCCTGATTACTACACTGACTTACTACAAGAAACATTGTGAAATGTTTCTTGACATATTAATTTCCGTTTTCTCGCTGTTATGAACATCGTGGGGTTTGTATTCGGTATCGGATACTGCGAAGCTGTGTTGGTCACTGATGTATCGGATAAGTTGGCGGTAGTGACGCAGGCCAGAGACCAGGGCTTCCAAGTGCAGCAAGTTAATAATAGCGTGTTATTATGAATGCGCGCCGCCGCGGGACGAGTGCCGTCAAGCCGCCCTGTCCGGGACAGTTAATCAAACTCTGAGCTCTGCGCCAAGTAAATGGTCCTAGTTCGGTAGTACATACACGACTGCAGAAGGTCTGCTCCGTGCAATGGTGCAAATAACTTAACCTACAGACTCAGAATGCGTGTTGAATAGTATCGGATAATTAACATTAACAAGCACACCTCACATTCTCACATCATTCATTTATTTTTCATTACTCATACTCGGAAAGAAGGTCTGAAGTTGCCTGAGGAGCGGGCTGAAAGTAATATTTTTCAGCCCTAGGGAGAATCACTTTCAACTGACAGCTGTCACATTATTAAAAAAAAAACTAGTTCTATTTTCCCATTTCTATAGAACCATGTTCCAACTTCTATACAGCCTGTTAATTACAGCGCGATGTAAAATTGAAATAACATAAAATTCAGTATAAAAAAAAAATATTAAAGAATATAATTATTTTAAATTAGTTAGTTATAATTTAGTTACAAATATTTCTTTAAAATAACAAAAATTTGGGCAAAATATTTACTATTTTTTCAGTGACGATAGTGAAAATAAAGGCTGAATAGCCGGCCACAGAAAAAAAAAACAAAAAGGCGGGAAAGCGGCAATCCGATCTTCATTTTTTTTTCGAGTGGTTTCGTGTTTTTGTTTTTATTTGCCTTGTATTCGTAATGAAAAGCACAGTGTTTACCTCGGGTTAAAGACTTATTTAGTCCCTTGAGCTATTAGCGCCCGCGCTACGCTTGGGCGCCAAACCCCGTCTCGGGACTGAATAAGTTACTTTCACCCCTTGGATAACAATGTACTATTAAAGTGCAATTCCAATGTTGAAAGACTATTTAATTACAAAACCATGTGGATAAAAATGTATCAATAGAGAGGGGTTTTCTTTTCAAAGTGGTTCTTCTCGAAGTAGGCCGGCGGGCGTCGCGGTGCTCGCGAGCGGTCGGAGCAGCTCGGGCTGTCTCGTGTAATGTTATTTAATTGAAGCTGACGCGGGGGCGGGGCCGGACCACACTTGAGGAATTAATGTAAGCCAGTAATAACACAGGGCGGCGAGTAATTTATACCGGTAATGAATTATAATACATCATAGCCGGCTATAAACATGTCTTGCTCACGACACTCACTAATACATAGTCTCCTATAACATAATGTGCTCGCCGGTGTTCGCAGCGCTAGGCGCGCGTGCTGCGCCTGCACTCGATTCCTGCTAATTGTGCTAATATTTTGCATTACAATCCCCTATCTTATCTGTTCTCCCGATACGAGAAAATCAACTTGATTTACATTACAAAACGAACTATAGGCGGGGCCCCTATTTCTGACCTAACATAACGTGGGGGTGCCCCAAGGATTATGGGGGCAGAGATCCTTCCGTCGCATGCATTTCACAATATTACGGTTTCACTTCGATAGATTACAATCTACCGAAAAATAATGCGTTATATTGTAAGCAGAATGTTCAATTGACAATATTTCGAGAGTTTACAATTTCGCTAGAGAGATTACAATCTAAGGTGTTTGACAATTTTACGGTGACATTTATACGGCGTGCTGTGTAGGTATCGTGTTCCGTTTGATAATGATGAAGTTATTAAACGGAACACGATACCCACAGCACAGCTGCATATATTATGACTTTATGTATACGATTTTAAATAATTTTAATTAGTGTTCGTGGAGGTTACAAGACAATCAGAGGTACCAGGCGTCGCTGCGGGTAAACACGCAGCGTTAGAGAGTTTACATGCCTTCGAAATGGTTTTGTCTTCGAATGTCAATTACGAAGAAATAACGCTAGTAATGATCGTAACAGCCGAAGTAACGGCTCCCAGGCGGCCTTATCTATGAGGAGGTGATCACATGCGCGCATACAAATTGACACATTACAGATGTGCCCGCGATTATAATCTTAATGGCTTTCTAAAATGAAGCTATATTGAAAATGTATGTGAACGATGAACGGTTGGATCGTGCGCCGATCTTCTTCTTTCGTTTCTATTACAAATATGATGATGTTTGTAACGGAATAATTAATAATATTATATCTACCTAGAGTTTTATAGACGTAAATCATTATCATTATTTTAAGACGACGACGCGGCGACGTTGTCAGTTTCAAAAAATGTAAATAGCTAGGTATATAATGCTGGAAACAATATGAATTAGGTATCTAATAAGAAAATACGAAAGCACTCATACATTCCCGCACCACAGCCCGCTGCCCGCTGTACCGGTACGTCGCGTCGCGGCTCCGTCTCACATATCGCCGACGCGCGACGTAGCGTGATACACTCCGCTTCTACCAGAAACTTTAAAATGCTTTTAGCAGATCAAATAGCAGAGTATACGGACAAAACCAATAGACTGGTAGGTACTCGTAGGTATTCTTAAGGTTGAAAACTAATTTAATTTGGAGTATAAAAGTGGATGGAGTCGGACATATCAGGCGATAGCAGTAGTGTAGGGGCGCGTGGTTTTGGTCAACTAATTGAAAAACTTTTTGTCGCGTCGCGCGTCGCAGGACGAGGGTGCGCGGTCGCTCGTGTGAACACGCACTTATTGAACATCGTGGAAACTTGGTTTGTTTACCTTGTTTATTTAGGTATTGTCACTTTTAAGGGACCTGCAAATAAACAGTACATTACATTCGACTAATTTAAATAACAATGTGTGAGGCCTGTGTGATAGATATGCTATGTTGATTGATACGAGTATGCAGTCGTGGAAGTAATCTTCTTTGTCAAAATATGAAAAGTTTTAAGCCCAATGGAATGGTAAACTCCATCCGAATCTGACGGCAAGCTTTGCGTTGTGCATTGGTACGTTGAGTCACCCAGCGACACACATTTAATACTTTTCTAGCGCGTCGCAACAATACGCGACGCGTCACTACGCCGCATTTAAAACGCGCGTATTATTGCACTCGCGTGTGGATTTCATACGCGCCGGATTTTGGAATTGCGCCCTTTTTTATTGTGAAGTGCGACACGCCGCTCAATTGGATCGCTAGGTTGGCTGTAAAACACGCAGCGCGACGCGGTTCTGCGCGGCTTGGCGCGGCTTGGCGCGGCTCGCGCGCTGCAAAGGTAACTTGCTGCGGATGTTCCGCACATTTTCACATTTTTAACGCAGCCCTTTGTTTTAATGTTGTCGTCCATTAATGCGACTCACGTGACCCATGGTGTCGTTGTGTTCATAAAGTGCGCGTCTGTTGTAGTTACAACAGAGGATGACAGGATGACAGTTGTGTTATCGGGCGCTAGGAGGAGTGGATCGCCAGTTCTTCCATGTTACTGCCGCACTCGTACCTAATTACTGTTGTGAAGTAAACCTACAATAAATTAATAAGAAACAGTTATCATTGTTGTAAGACAAACAAACAATTCGTCTCGGCGGAGGGTCGCTCCTCGGGGAAACATATTAAATTCCTCGCGGTCAACAATGTGCTCATTACTCCCGCCAGAGGGCGCCCCTCAACTACCGCGAGACACGAAGGCGACGCGCTAAGTAACACACGTTCACATAACACTGGGTACATAATGTACTACTTATGGAACATAGAGTTTTGCAAATCTGAACGAACGTTTAAAGGATTACTTTGGCTGGTTACCGTATTCAGTCTTCGAAGGTAGAAAAGTAACAATCGTGCACGGATAGGCAACAACTTAACAAGTCAATGAAAGTGTAGCAATGAAAAGATATTTTAATGTTGCGATCAAGATGCGTAGTATGCGTAATTGCGTACCTACTCTACACACCCAGATCGCAACAACAAAATATCTGCCAAACCCTGAGCTAGCCCCCTGCCGGGTGTAAGGGCTCCACAAGTAAATACTCTGTGCTGAACAGTGAGTGTTCCTCGCGACATTAATTTGTTGCGCGTCGTCGCCGCCCAGTCTGCCTGCAGGTGTGAACTTACTAATATTAGAATAGTCACAATTTCAGGATGAAATACCCAGCAGTCAGCTAATGCCAGTCTTCTTCTTTCTTTATTGTATGGTTAGTGACTTACCTGGTGTCAGAGTTGTATGCCGCCCATGAAATACCCAGCAGTCAGCTAATGCCAGTCTTCTTCTTTCTTTATTGTATGGTTAGTGACTTACCTGGTGTCAGAGTTGTATGCCGCCCATGAAATACCCAGGAGTCAGCTAATGCCAGTCTTCTTCTTTCTTTATTGTATGGTTAGTGACTTACCTGGTGTCAGAGTTGTATGCCGCCCATGAAATACCCAGCAGTCAGCTAATGCCAGTCTTCTTCTTTCTTTATTGTATGGTTAGTGACTTACCTGGTGTCAGAGTTGTATGCCGCCCATGAAATACCCAGCAGTCAGTTAATGCCAGTCTTCTTCTTTCTTTTTTGTATGGTTAGTGACTTACCTGGTGTCAGAGTTGTATGCCGCCCATGAAATACCCACCAGTCAGCTAATGCCAGTCTTCTTCTTTCTTTATTGTATGGTTAGTGACTTACCTGGTGTCAGAGTTGTATGCCGCCCATGAAATACCCAGCAGTCAGCTAATGCCAGTCTTCTTCTTTCTTTATTGTATGGTTAGTGACTTACCTGGTGTCAGAGTTGTATGCCGCCCATGAAATACCCAGCAGTCAGCTAATGCCAGTCTTCTTCTTTCTTTATTGTATGGTTAGTGACTTACCTGGTGTCAGAGTTGTATGCCGCCCATGAAATACCCAGCAGTCAGCTAATGCCAGTCTTCTTCTTTCTTTATTGTATGGTTAGTGACTTACCTGGTGTCAGAGTTGTATGCCGCCCATGAAATACCCACCAGTCAGCTAATGCCAGTCTTCTTCTTTCTTTATTGTATGGTTAGTGACTTACCTGGTGTCAGAGTTGTATGCCGCCCATGAAATACCCAGCAGTCAGCTAATGCCAGTCTTCTTCTTTCTTTATTGTATGGTTAGTGACTTACCTGGTGTCAGAGTTGTATGCCGCCCATGAAATACCCAGCAGTCAGCTAATGCCAGTCTTCTTCTTTCTTTATTGTATGGTTATCAAATCAAATCAAAATCAAAAATGTTTATTTGTTAGAATATGGTACAAAATAGATGTTACAATATTGGTTCCAGCTTATTCTGCCATACTATGGCGTACAAATATTTTTTTTTATACAAAAACAAAGCTTATAAATCACTAACTCAGAATGTTTATTTTATTAAACTGGGTATGAACTAGGTAGTCATCTCACACACTCTGTAGTGTGAGATGTTACATTTTCATTTGAACATCTACTTTATGTTTTGCCATTTGGTGTACAATTATTATAATAACTTTAAAATGAATTATGTTAATTACCTGCAATAATAACAATTTTCAACCAAATATCATCAAACAAGAATGTCAAAGATCCTTAATATGTCTTCTCCCAAATGTCAACAATAAAATTGATTTTAAGTATAGCTAGAATGATAGATCTCAAAAAATAAAACAAAATATGAAGATAATGTCAATTAAAATATTTTTAAATCAATACATGAAAGTCAAAGAACCATTAATAAATTAATAAAACTATTATGAAGTACCTATACATTATGATTAGTTATTATATAAATTATTAAAGATTGAAATTGTATTGTAATGATATTATAATAATTAACAATGACTATGTCATGTGATGGACTAAACATTATTTTGCTGCATGGTCATTAACGACTTATCCTCTAAGTATTCTTGAACACTGTAATAGCTTTTTTCTAATAGCAGTTTAGACAATACCCTTTTGAATAACGGCAATGGCAAGTCTTGAATACTATTTGGCAAATGGTTAAATATAATAATTGCCATGCAGTAAGTATTTCTTTTAAATAGCATTAATTTTATTTGGGGTAGTTTAAATTTGTCTTTGTGCCGTGTTCTACTATTTATTTTGTAACTGATTTTATCGAATAAGTCATAATTCCTTTTTACAAAAACGCATATTTCAAAAATATAAAGACATGGTAAAGACAGTACTTTAAGCTTCCGAAATAATGGTTTACAGCTATCTAAAAAGTGGGCTCCACATATTGCTCGGATGCATTTTTTTGTCCTTTAAACACTCTTTGTACGTCTACTGAGTTTCCCCATATTATCAGACCATACCTGAGTACAGATGCTACATAAGCATGGTAACCAACCATTGCAGTACTTAGATCGACCGTCTGTCTTATTCTTTTCAGAACATACACAAAACGATCAATTTTTTTAAGTAGGGTTTCAATGTGTGGTTTCCAACTGCAGTTTTTGTCCACGGTTATACCTACGAATACACATTCATTAACAATGTTTAAGGGACAATTGTTATATTGGATGTCTAGAGTCTCTGTGTTTGTGCTGAGTGCTTGGAATTTTATTATATTTGTTTTTGCCATATTGATTTTTAAATTGTTAGTTTCTAGCCATTTGATTGCCTTGCCTAATGCTTCAGCAATTCGTTTTTCCAAGTCTTTGTTATCGTCGCTTTTAATAATCAATGTTGTGTCATCAGCAAATAGTACGCACTCCTCGTTTATCGCCTCTGGTAGGTCGTTGATGTAGACAAGAAAGAAAAGAGGGGATAAAGTCCCGCCTTGGGGTGTGCCAACGTTGTTTTTCCCGTATTTTGATCTGAATGTTTTTTGTTCTTTTTGATAATTTATTGTTATTTCTACGCATTGCATACGGTCGGCAAGAAAGCTTTTGATCCAATCGTTGGCCTTTCCGCGGATACCATAGTGAGAAAGTTTGGATAGCAATGTTTAATGGCAGACAAAGTCTAAGGCTTTCGTCATGTCTAAAAAGACACAGCCTATTTTGGATTTTTGGTTTAGACTTTCGGTTACCTGTTTTATTAAGGAGAAACATGCTGAAGAAGTCGAGCTCCCCTTCCTAAATCCAAACTGTTCCTTTTTTAAGGATGTCACATGATGTCAAAAAGTTCTCTATTTAATTGCACATAACTTTCTCAAATATTTTCGACAATATGGGGATTAAAGTGACTGGTCGATAATTACTCATGTCTGACTTTACGCCTTTCTTGTATAAAGGTTTGATAATAGACTTTTTCAGTCGACATGGAAAGACTCCTTCACTTAGGGATAAATTTATTACGTAACTTAAAGGTGAGACCAGACTCCGTGCACATATCTTCAACACTTTAGTATTTAAGTCGTCATAACCAGTCGCGTTTGTATTTTTTAAACCAAGAATTATTTTATACACATCTGTTTCATCTATTGGTGTTAGGAAAATGCTTTTGGGATTCTGGGGAATTGTAAAATTTGTATTCTGATTATTTTCTCGTGGGTTCTGGGTCGTATTAGTAAGGGATATGTAGTAGTCATTAAAAAGGTTACAGATATGGTTAGGGTCGTCATAAATTTCAGTATCAACTTGTATTGTGTCAATGTCCCAGTAACTTGACGTATTATTAACATCTGTTTTTATTAAATTCCATGCTGCTTTACTTGCATTTTTTGCTTTTTTGATGTATTGAAAACTATTAATTTGTTGCGCATTTTGTATACATCTTTTTAATATTCTAGTGTAGTCGTCATATTTTTTTTTGTTTCGTTTTTTGTTATCTCTACAAAGGTTATATTTTAGGTATAATGTTCGTTTTGTAATACAACATCGTTTTATACTTTTTGTTAGGCATCGGTTTTTCACTTGCTTGTTACTATTTTTAACTTTGATAATGGGGAAGCATAAATTGTAAAAAAGAGTAATTGTATCGTGAAGACAATTGAAGGCGTCGTTTGTTGAGTGGCATTCGTACACCTCAGAAAAAGATAAGCTCGACAAACAATCTCTAAATTTGGTTATGTTTTCTTCATTGAGCTCCCTTACAGTTTTAAACCAGAAACTGTGAATGTCCTTAACTTTATTATCAATGTCTAATGTAACTGTTAGAGATTGTGCAGTTTCGTGGTCGGATAATGCTAAATAGTGCAGTAAAGGCGTCGTGCATATTGCTTACAATTAAATCCAAACAAGAGGTTTTCCTAGTTGGTCTTGCAATATGGTTTTTCAAGTTGTTATTATTAAGAATGGCAATTAGGTCATCGGATGTTTTATTTCTTTTTAGGATGTCTATATTCCAGTCACCGCAAAGGATGATTTTTTTTTTAGCCTTGGCACACAGTTTATTTGTGAGGAGCTCCAAACTGTTTAGAAATGTAGCAGCATCATGTGTAGGTGTTCTGTAAATGCATACGACAATTAGGTTGTGTTTAAGAATTTCAATAGCACAGTATTCGAATTGGAGGGGGATAGGGGGGATAAGGTTGACGATTTCTTTGTATTGTATGTTATTTTTTATTAGAATACATGAACCACCCCGGCGCTGGTTTGATCGCGAGAAGAAAGATGCCATTTTATAGTTTTGAATTCTAAGGTTGGATTCAGACCCACTTTTAAGAAATGTTTCCGTGAGACATATAATGTCAATGGAACCCAACTCAAGTTGTAAGTCTGTCAAAGCTACTTCAATTAATTCTTGCTTATTTAATACTCCGGCAATATTCTGGTGAATTAACGTAATTGCTTTAGTTTTATTTTGATCTTCGAAAAAACTTATTATTTGTGTTTATTTTGTTTGTTATTCTTTCAAAATATGTAGTAATTTTTGTTTGTGTTGTTTTTAGGGGTCTTGCTTGTGTGATTGATTCAGAGTGTTGTGCAAGTGTGTTCGTTGGTAGTGTTCTAGCTGATTTGTTCTTAAATTGATTGAGAAACTCTGTTTGGTATTTCTTAAAATCAATTCTCGTATTCAGCCCAAAACACAGATATCCCAGATATTCTTGTTGGTAACTTTTCATTTGACTAGCAGTATTATTATGTTTGTTCACCGACTTGTGTATTTTTACGTATTTACAGTTTTTGTAGTTTTGTACAACCATTTCTAAACTATAATTGATTGTATCTTCGTTTAAGTATGGGTTATATTGCACATTAGTGATGAATACAGTATTGTTACGAAGTTTATATAATACGTTACATAATTCACTTATAAAAGAATATGGGCTTTTATCGTTAGACCCTAACACCAAAATTATAATATCGTCCGGGGTCAACATATTTATGAAGTCATCATTGCAACTATTAAGTACTTGTGCACTCGTAGCCCCTGGCTTGACAAAAGACCTTGCTTTGTAGTTATCATTCCATTTGTTAGACCTGGTGTTCGTCAAGGTTTTATTAAGACCGTGGGCTTGTTGATCTCCGAAGATGTATATATTATTTTTCTTGATAATTTTCAATGATTCAGCGTTGCCTTCGTTGCTAGAGTTGGGCTGTAATTCATTTTTCTTTTCCGCGGTTAGCTGTTGCAATGTACCAGTGGCGACATCTATCGGCTGAGAGGTACTAATATTCTCCTGGTCGTTGCTGTCGGTACCGGCAGCGATGGTCTCATCCAATAAAATATCATTACAGCTGCTTTTGGGTTTTCTTTTACGAGGAGAATTCTTGTAAGATGGAGACCCATGGTAAACTTCTTTAAACTGTATTATTTTTCTCTCTTGTTCAATCGTTTTTTGTTTTAGCTCGTTATTTTCAGTTGTTAAAGTGTCAATTTCTTGGTGTGCGCTTTCTAATTCGTGTTTTAGTTTATATATTTCTTCTTTTAGTGCTTCTATATCTTCTGTGTGGGTTGTGGATAGGTCTGGCAAACTTTTTGTATATGGATTAGATGTGACTGATGAGTAGGATAAGTTTAATGATTCGTTGGAAATATTATTTGTTTTGTTTCTTCTAAGAGTAACATTGTTGAAACTTTTTCGTCTTTCCAAGTTATCCATTCTTGTGACTCTTTCGTATGTACTAACACAGTAATTATTAATTAGTATTAGCAAAATTGTTCTCGTCTACACCGTTTCTTGTTATGTTCTTAAGTAGGTTAGTGACTTACCTGATGTCAGAGTTGTATGCCGCCCATGAAATACCCAGCAGTCAGCTAATGCCAGTCTTCTTCTTTCTTTATTGTATGGTTAGTGATGACTTACCTGGTGTCAGAGTTGTATGCCGCCCATGAAATACCCAGCAGTCAGCTAATGCCAGTCTTCTTCTTTCTTTATTGTATGGTTAGTGATGACTTACCTGGTGTCAGAGTTGTATGCCGCCCATGAAATACCCAGCAGTCAGCTAATGCCAGTCTTCTTCTTTCTTTATTGTATGGTTAGTGACTTACCTGGTGTCAGAGTTGTATGCCGCCCATGAAATACCCAGCAGTCAGCTAATGCCAGTCTTCTTCTTTCTTTATTGTATGGTTAGTGACATACCTGGTGTCAGAGTTGTATGCCACCCATGGACATGGACCTCTAACTTGGCTTTACATGCCAGTTCACAACCGTCAACATTTCGTTCAAACATAGGTTTGGTTTTATTTATTTAAACTTCTAGTGGTGCATAGGCGGGCTTAATATCAAAAGGCATTCTCTACCAGCCCACCTTTGGGATAAATAGGAAAAAATTGTGATTGGATACAAAAAAAAACTAAAATATAACTCCTTGTTTTCGAAAACGTATACCTAAGTATGTTGATACCAATTCACAAATATATAAATATTTTTAATCGTTAGCTAATGATAAAATTAATACTTTTACTTCTACTTGAGTATAAGCAGGTATTGGAACCGGGCGAACTTGAATTGGCGTCTACGGTCTGAACTACACTACACTGCATCCGGTTAGACTGGAAGCCGACCCCAACATAGTTGGGAAAGGCTAGGCAGATAGAATAGAATACAATAGAATAGATGATGAAGTTGGAAAATCAACATACATACTCGTACGTATGTACGTAATAAGGTAATTACTCACCGTATATTATATACAGGGTGGAATTTTACAATGCCACCTGGAGGGAAAGTACTCTAAATACTGGAGATAACAAATTTTACAAAGAAACTCCTTTATTGTTCAACAGAGAGATTTGAATCATTTGATTGAATCCGTCGATTGATGTCGAAAAGTTACAGAATGTTATTTTGTCGAACTTTAGTCGAACCATCCCGGGTTCGATGCCCGAGTATGGCAAAATAATTTTCAAAAATCTGTGAAAGCAGATTTGTTTCTTTTAAAAGTAAAGAAATGATTCCTTTGAGTAAAATTGTCTATCTCCAGTATTCCGAGTACTTTCCCTCCAGCAGGGCTAGCATGGCCGGAGACATTTTATCCACGGGGAGAGCACAAAATACTATTCCCCTCTGTCAATTTTGTCCACCCTCCGAGCATGGCGACATGGGTGGATAAACTATTCACGGGGGACAAAACAGGGGAACGCTTGTCCCCGAAATTATTGCCATTATAAGAAAACTTTTATTTAGTTACAAAATAGTCGAGAATATCGTCGTAAACCAAAGTACTTTTTTCGTTTTATTACATCAGCTGTGCTGGATATTTATTTTGTTTTGTTATCAATGTCTCTGAGTATATAACCTCAAATCGAGTAACCACACTTTAACAGTGTTGATTAACTGTATTATCGGTTGCTCCAGCTCCTTGAGTTCCCGCTCAAATTGGGATATTTATGTCTGATGGCCATGTCTGATTTTTTATAAATTTATCTTTATGAAAAATCAGACATCGCGCCATTTGTAGTACACGTCCAAAAAAATGTTATCTCTGAAAATTATGGAACCACACTGCATCCCATCACGTTTGGGAAGTTTTTAAAACAAAATGCCTTCAAGAATATTATTAACGGCAGTGTCAAGAAAATCGGGCATTCGGGCGTAACAAAATAAGCATTTCTTTTTTGATTTCCTGGACGCGAATTCATTTATTAATATTTTTTCAAAGAGATATACTTAAACCCACCATCTAAAGATGAGGACAAATTTCTCCCTTTGTTATGTCAAAATATCTGTATTTTTTCTCTTCCACTAGTCGCCATGCTATAGGCGGGGGGTGAGTATCCACGTCTAATGTCGAAAAGTGATATAATTCTCTTTCCCCCTGTTGCTGTGCTTTGGCAGGTGGATAAAATAATGTTGTCCCTTGTCAGTGGAAATAACCGGTGGACAAAAGTTTTATCCCCTGCCCATGCTAGCCCTGCAGGTGGCATTGAAATATTCCACCCTGTTTATACAAATAATTTAAAGATAGGAGTTAATTGTCCTTTCCTTAGCGCAGTAAGAACTGTCGGACGGAATGCAGCTCGGGAGCTCGATCAGCATTTGTGTACAAGTAGGAACATCCGTCAGTTAATCTTTGTTAAAAAATGCAAACCGCATTCTGAGGTTTACAAGAACATTTCATGCGATTAATTTTATTGCTGTCACAGGCATTACGTTTTTTCTCGATCACTGCCATGTTGCCATGGGCACCGGCTGCAGGGTGCAAGGCCATTCGACGAAATGACATTATCATGGAATCAGTAGAAAGAGTCGGAACTACTTCAATATGGACAGCGCACACCGAGGCAAGTGAATAGTACACCGTACCTGCGCGTACTCTGCCGGCCGATCGTTACTTCCATAGGCCCGAATAAGTCTACTCCACACATGGTGAATAATCTCTGGTGATGCGTAAGACGACAATCGGGTAGGTCACCGGACTGCCATACCGTCGTCAACAATGGGAAAAACAGACATCGTCAAATCGTACTTAGTCCGTTTTCTGACGCAGACGGTGCGTTTTCGCAAACACGTTTTTCAATACACTTCCTCGAAAACTGGTTCTTTTCGCACTACGATTAGGTTCAAAATCCAGTGTATTTCAAACACGTGCATTTTTCATGTTTTTTCTACACATGTGCTTTCTGCACATGTGTAGAAAAACATGAAAAATGCACAATACTTAGTCCAAATTGGTTCATTGCATAATTTAAAAAAAAACATTCACCTCTCACTATAGAGTCAGAGGTGAATGTTTTTTTTTTATTTCGGAAAAGCGATCTACGTCTTTCTTTATAACATTTTTCACCGACTTCCAAAAGGAGGAGGTTCTCAATTCGTTGGAATCATTTTTTTTTTATGTATGTTCCCCGATTAGTCGAAGATGGCTGGACCGATTTGGATTATTTTTATTTTGTTTGAAAGGGTATGCTTCACAGGTGGTCCCGAAAAAACTTTTTTTTTTGGGGTGAAAAATCATGTTTTGTGGTAAAACTCATTGTAACGCACTTAAAACCTTGTGCTGATGGATGGATTGAATAGTACGGAGGTCGTAGAGGTATTTAAAGTAATAATCTTGCAATGAAAATTTGTACTAAAAAAAAAAACTTGTCGAAAAGTTGTAACTTTGACCCCCAATATCTCCGTAACTAGAAGGTTCCCAGGTATGGTGTAGAACAAAAAAATGATCGCAATGACTGGTAGAACAAGTGACTTTCGGCTTCGTTAAGAGGTGTTTTACACCCTTTATATTAGACTGTATAACGGCTTCATACCTTTGCCTCTCCTTCAACCTGGCGAAAGCAAAGCGCGGAAAAAAATAAAATTGAAATCATAGTCTCGTGACACAGATATTTTACATTATTTTATTTTATTTCTTCAAAAGTGTATTGAAAAACGTCGTTTGATACACGTGGACATTTGTTATTGCTGTTCTCGACTCAAAAACAGCCTCGCCTTACGGCTCGTGTGTTAATATATCGTTGTTAATGTATGTGTTGAAATATATCAATGGCCTTGAACTACAATAACAAACTTTCTCCACTTTGAGTGCGCGCACTGTGGTGCGTGCGGTTATTAGTGCGCGTGTGTAATGGCGGTGCGTGTCGGCAACCTCGCGGCTTGCGGCCGGCGCGGCAGGAACCCTGGTAGCTGCACTCGACTGCTAGCGCATACATCATTCGTACCAGTACATAAAGTTGCTGATCGGGGTAATACAAAGTAATGATCACTGCTTCAGTTTGTTAAAGAAGCAGTAGGTACAAGTTGTCCTCACGTCTATCTACCGTGTGGCCACAAGTGCCCGCCTCACTTAGATTTGCTCTTGCGTTGCACAACAGATAGTTAAAGGCTGCCCAGAAAGTTAACTTTGTAACACTTGCTATATAATCAAAAATATATGACTGGGCACACAGTTCTCTGTAACGTCGTCGATGTATGCTGCTACATCAACTGCAAAATGCCACAGTTAAAAAACATCGCAAAGCCTGCGCAAATCAAATGTAAGAGTTTAGAGCGAGTCGGAACGCCTGGTAAGGGTAGACTCAGGAAGGCATCATGAGTAGGGTTGCCAACCGTACTATAATATATAGCATTGTACTATATTTCGGCTCTGCGTACTATACAGGGTTACTGGTAATTCGACGTATTCCTTGCAGGACGTTATAGTGTGGTTATAATGCAAGAAATTAAGCCCCCAAATGTTCTACCGAAATTCAGTGGTTTTTGAGTTAGGTCGTATTTTTTTTTTTTATGTAAAATCTCAGATTACATCATTAAAAGCCAATTTAAAAACTATTTACGGCGCGAATGTACTGAAATTTAGTTACAGTTATTATCATAGCTGATGACGCAGCAGACCTTTGTTAATAATTAAACGTTCAAAAAATTCAAAACTCTTAGTAAAAACCGCTAATGAAACAATTTTTTTTTGTAATTTTTGCCATTCCTTAATAAAAAGATGTTGTATAGTGAAAAAAAATAATACTACGCCAGATGTACAAATTACAAAAAAAATATCCTTGTCTGATTAGCTATTTAAAATGGTATTAAACTTATTGAAAAGTCTTGGACTACATTATGAAAATCGTTTTTGATTTAGTACAGGAAGGCATAAAAGTATTCGGAAAATCAAATTAAACAATTCCGTGAACACTATTTTAATTTTAATCAATATCAATCACACCGGAAACGCTGTGGGTAGCTTTGTGAGCAAACATGTTAGTACGAGAGCCCATGTCCAAAATGTTTGCCTCAACCTTTTACGATCAAATCCGTAAAAAAATGTAAATTGGTTTTTGTGATTCCAAAAATACTAACTTCAGATACTTTGCCTGACCACGTTTTCAAATAAGCTTAATTTTGTTTTAATCTAATCCGTCTGATTTGATTTAAATAATGTGAAACAGGTAGTTAATTTTGAACACCAAAAACACAATTTTCGGACACCAGTAGCGTCGCCCGTTCCCAGCAGACCTTGTGAGAAAATTGAAAATGAGGCAAAAAAACCTATTGCAAACAGTCTGCAAATCTTGTTTTCGATTGACATTGGTCAGTCGATGCGAATATTTAATTTTTAATACTGTTTAGCGAATCTTAGTAGATGAAGAAGCACATTGCGAATAGGTTTAAGTTAAGGGCAGGTGCGCCGATTTTACATAACTTTGATTCAAAAGTAAATAAACAAATAGCGATTGATTTAATCCAAAAAAAAAATAGATTTTGTAATTGACTATATCTACTTTGATATTTTGTGGTTCAAAACATGACATCGAAAACTTCACTCGATCAAAAAAAATCCCAAACAGGAGCCTAATTTGCTTATTTTTTTATGTTTTTCTCACTTTTATTGAAGTATATGAAAGCTTTACTTCCAAAAAAATTATCA
Organism: Xestia ashworthii; assembly: GCA_950022955.1. Taxonomy (NCBI): domain Eukaryota; kingdom Metazoa; phylum Arthropoda; class Insecta; order Lepidoptera; family Noctuidae; genus Xestia; species Xestia ashworthii. The sequence goes on along the minus strand of OX465556.1, from coordinate 523,109 downwards.
AAGCAAAGTTAATAACATATAGAACAATTATTTGTGGGTACATTTTGGAACACACTTTAATCCTTTTAATAATAAATTAGTATATAATAAAACGGCTTGCGTACGTGGATTCAGTCGCCCGCCGGGGCCTTGACGAGGTAGGACCTATGTCGCTTTTGCTTGCGCACGGCTGCGCTACTGATTTATCGAAACAATTTATTCATAGAACGTAGTGTAAGAAATAATTAGGTAGTTCTTATACTTTTTAACCGACTTAAAAAAAGAGGAGGTTACTCAATTGGACGTTTTCGCAGATAACTTCGTCGTTTATGGACCGTTTTTGATGATTCTTTTTTTGTTGGAATGGAGATATCTCAAGGGTGGTACCATGATAAGGAAACTAGAATCTGATGATGACATCCCAGAGAAATCGAGGGGAACCTTCACAAATCGTAGTGCGACTAGTACGTTTGTAAATTTGGTCATTACCTTATGTTAGAGTACTACTATTTAATGAAGGTCTGGAGTCGATCTGATGATGGAGCCGAAAGGCTGTCGAGGGAACTCCTCAACGATTCATAGCAATTACCTGTTGTTTGGGGTAAACTAATTTGTATTGATGAGAACTTTACACTTAGATGGGTAGTGACTGTCATTAGAGGTCTGATGATGAAGACGAGGGAACTCCTCAACGTTTAACAGTACCTACCTTGTGTTTGGACTTAATTCATTTCTATTGATGAGAACTTTGCACCCATATGGGTTATAAGTGCCATTACAGGTCTGATGATGGAGATCTTTTTGTTTTTTGAAAGCAGTTATTTTGTTAGTTTTAATGTAATAATAGTAATATAGTTTATTTTGTTAGTTTTAGTATAATATTATAGGTATTAGTATCGTTTATTTGTAAGTTTTATTTTTATTTGTGGGGAATAAAACAAGGAAGTAGCCAGATATAAGTAATTTGAAGTTGTAGTATTTGTATAGTTTTCCAACGAAAATAACATTTTATCGTCGTAGCTTTTGCAATTTGTTAGTATGTGGTAAAAATACATTTTACAATAGCGATTCTAATGTGATAACGGACAAAAAAATCAGTAGCTTATCGCACAAAGTAAAACCGCTTTCTTGTGCTCACCAAGTGTAGGTACAAACAAATTGCAAAGATGTGTGTAAGCGCAGGCGCGGTACCGTTCGAGACAATAAAGAAATCGGAAGTGTGTGTGTGTCTGATTTACTGACGCACTTCCGACTTCTTTATTGTCTCGGACGGTACCGCTTCTTCTCTACTCGTCTTCACGCATACAATCACAGCGCGTTTTTACACATGGGTAAAAATAATGTAAGAAACTTATTCAAATAATTAAATAAATGATGTCTTACAGCACTTTGCATTTACAATATCTATTCAAATTAAATTATTACATAATACGTTAGATTCACAATAGGCTTGTTTCCACCATCAATAAATTGCAAATCTATTTAGTCCGTCAGTTAGAGTATTAGAAAATAATGGACACGTATTTTTTTGTTTTTGTAAATCAACGAATATTGACAAAGATAAAACGCATCAAAACTCGGGAGTGGGCGCTCGTGACGTCAGTACTCACTAAGAATCATACCGAACAGTGACGTATTGGGAATTTTAAAAGCGTCGTATCTTCGTCAATTTTGTTTTATGTGACAAAAGAAAAAATACGGGTCAAATATTTTTTGATAGTCTAAGTGACGGACTAATTAGATTTTTTCAGTTAACAAGCCTATTACTACGTATGATAATAAATCAGGCTGACAATTTAATAAAAATGAGTTAGCCTTCTGCTTACACGTATACTGTGACACTTCGCTCAGCGTTGGGTTCAAATAAGTTCACGCCGGCGACGTTTGCGCACGGTTCTTTTCGCGTAAAGGATGGTAGCGTTAAATACCTACTTTGCTCGGTCTACCTGGCCTTAAGATGGTATTGAGTTGAATTTGCCTATTTGGTGAACACGCGCAAGTTTTGTTCATGATCACTAGTTTTTTTTCAGTGGACTCGTTGTCCACTGAAAAAAACATGTGGCACACTAGTAGAATGTCTTAGTCGAACAAGACGTGTTTTAAAAGTGTATTGAAGTTTTAAAAGTGAAATTGATTAAAAATAATAATAATTTACGAAATTGTTTACTTTGATTTTCCGCATACCTTTTACCTTTTTTTCCTTTTTTACAAACCAAAAACATTTTTATAATGTAGTCCATAACTTTTCAATAAGATTTATACCATTTTAGAGAGCTGATAAGACAAGGATATTTTTCTAGTATTTTGTACATCTGGCGTAGAATTATTTTTTATTCACTATACAATATCTTTTTATGACGGAATGGCAAAAATTACAAAAAAAAATGTTTTTTTAGTGATTTTTGCTAAAGGTGTAGGATTTTTTGAACTTTTAATTATTCAAAAAGGTCTGCTGCGTCATCAGCTATGATAATAACTTAAATTTCAGTACATTCGTGCCGTAAATCGATTTTAAATTGGCTTTAAATGATTTAATACATTATAACCCTACTATAACATACGGCAAGGAATACGTCGAATTACCAGTAACCCTGTATACTGTTGAAGAAATGTATAGTACGCAAAAATACTATATTTTCAACACCGAAATCTAATAAACAAATCCTCCATAAGAACATTACAAACGTGCAAAAGAATATTAACATTATCTTTTGACTGATACATCATCATTCATCAACAAACATCTGCCAAAAGTAAAAGATTGTAATGAGTTTACTGACAAAACTACATGCCAAAAACATGGCGACATGTTAAAAAAATACCGAAAACAACTTGCCAAAAAAGTAATTTCAGTCCTGCTCTCTTTTCCCGCCACTTCGGCATTCACAGAACGAATTTTTGGTCACGAATTCAAAGCAAGTGCTGTCGAAGGTCCACAAGAACCCACCATGGACAGCGTTAAATCTCAAGCCCTCTATACAAACGCGCTTGTAGGCAGCTTGTTACGTGAAGTGGAGCTTCTGTAGTTAATACTAAGTGTGTGCCGCAGAGTGCAGTGTGGACTGTGTGGAGTGCCTTCAGCGGCATTTTGCTATTTTTCGTCACCCGCGGCCGGTGCACGCTGGCAGGCCGCCAGCCTCCGGGACACCGCGCCCGGTCATTTAGTTAACGCCGGAATTTAAATCTTACCGGATTATCTCAAAGCCCACTTTAATTTGTTGGAACGTTTCTGTTTCGTTTATGTCTCTGCAATGAAATGACGTTAATTGCACGTCGTGCGGCGCTCGCTCTGATATTAATGATTGGTCGGGTGTCGTGCTGTATCACCAGCTGCTTGTAGTCACACCTCTCCCCTAGTTCATCCGGACACCCCCCCCCCCCTTCCACCCCACCCCTCTGCAGGTACTAATGAGCTTCAGTTACAGTAATTGATGAAGCAAACCAAAAATAACAAGGCCTTTCTAGACTTATTATGAAAGAGTGCTAAAAAAGCTTTATTAAAATATAAAATACATTGTTTGAGGACTAGAGGAGCGCACAACATTTGGGAGCTACTGTTATTATTTCATGGCGTCCGAGTTCTGTACTAACAAACGTAAGCATAATCAGCCTAGTTCCTACCAGATTTGATATGTAATTTTACTGTTAAGCTCTTTTTTCTTGAGAAGGTTTTTTAATTAATTACAAAGTAGCACTTCGCCCGCGACATCGTTCCCAAAACTGGCTATGTTACCTACTCGGTAAAGATGTAGCTTTCAAATGGTGAAAGAATTTTCAAAATAAAAAAAAACAATTTTTCTCATAGAATATTAATACAGATAGGTTCAAAACAGTACCGTCACTTGGTGCAATGTGCGAATTGTTCTGCGGTTATCATTAGCCGCATCATCGCGCGATGACAACGGACACTACACGTCCCGCGCACTTCATATTCCGACTGCTTGTGATACGCGTTCCACCGAGTTCCCCGCGCCCCGCATCGAGTGCGACTCGTAAATAAGGGAGTGCGCACAATAACATCGCAAGCAATTATCAACGCTGAGCGCACGTACGGCGTGCGGTGTGCGGTGTGCGGGGAAGACGTTCTCTTAACAGCTGAAGAAAATGTAAATGTATGCAAATGGTTTCGGATCTGTTTGTAGCGAGACAAACCGCCGCGTGACTGCTTGCGAAGGGCGCGGACTTCGCTAGGGCTGCCTCAGCGCTTGCGAGTTACGCCTACTCGTGGTATATATGAAGCGCGGGTGGACGATCACATTTATGGAAGAAACAATCGTAGTGTGTACCTGCCTAGTCAATCAAAATACGAGTAATTGCATACTTTCATTACTTTTATGTGTAACACGTTTTGACGTCACGCGGTTTCACCCGGTAAGTCCTGTTCCCGTGGGAGTACGGGGATAAAATATAGCCCAAGTTACTCACTGATAATGTAGCTATCCATTGCTGAAAGAATTTTGTTCAATAGTTTTTAAGTTTATTCGTTACATACAAAGATATAAATCTTTCCTCTTAATGATACAGTAAAACGGGGTTGTTTGGGTTTTTGGGGGCTATTTTACAGACAAACAGACACACAGACAAACAGACAGATTTTTTTTGGATTCGTGCTCCATAACTATTTCAAAATCCCCTTTAATTTTTTTTATTATATTCAATGTACTGACACAGTTTTTTACTGTTTTATTATATGTACCTATAGATAGATATAGATAGATAATGATGCCGTTCTCTGTGCCGAGCTGGTGTTGGCGTGAAGGCGACGGTAGCGGCGCTCTACACGCATTATCGTTGAGAGCGATGAAGTTCAGCGGCACACTTCGTTGATAAATGTCGCGACATTCAGAACCCGTTGACAAAATTGCACATAATCGCGACCGCTCCCAAGTGCCCAACACACCAACACAAATAGACAGAAGACCCACTTGCTACAAGCTCGTAATCTCACAGAGCGGTAGTGAGCAAATGTTTATGTGCCGAGGATGGACATTTGTTTCCGAATCATGGATGTTTGTTTATGTATTTGCAAACAAAAACCTGCAACCTTATAATGGTTAGGAAAACGTGGTGCACGTTTTCAACAACAATATTTCTTATTTTTGAATTGCATATAGGTTTGTTCAAAAACGTATGCAAGGCAAATAATGTTGTTCAATAGTCAACATGACAAGGATTGTGATCGTTAGTATGCTATGGACCGAACGTGTTTACAGAAGTTGATTCCACCTTCCGTGCTTTGCGGCGCACGACTCTGTTGAAGCCAGAGCTGACCGGCAAACTTTTCGAACATGAGCGAGAACCAATAACGCGGTGTCCATTCGAGAAAAAAATTGCGACGCTGGACTGCGTTTCCATACCAGGCTAACAGCCAGCTCGTGCTGATGGCGCTTACAGCCGCGTCGAAATATCGGGAGCTCAATATCAATGACATTCACGGAAGACATCCCGTAAAAGGCATTTTAAATTTAGTTGTGAACTGTGATAGCTTAAAACAGTGTTTGAAGGCGAACAGGACAAGGGATTAAGACCATTTTATCCAGGTGTTTGCCGGCTGGGAGATTGTCGTGATCCTTCTACTGTCTCTGTGACTCTGTCATCCTAGTCACCGCAGACCACACGTAGCGGCGCGGGCGCGGGAGGGGTGAGGGCAGGCGCTCGCGGGGAGGGGCTGATATTAAGATTCCGCGCCGCCTGCCACAACCCCGGAACGCAATTTTTGCGAATACTTTATGCTAATGTATACCGATACCGTATTAAGCCCCTTTCATTATGTGTGCACACCCACAGACGGGAACCATCAATTTGAATTGAATTTTGCTCCGAAAACAATCTGTTTGGACAAATTGTGAAGTTGGCGGGTGCGAGTCGTTTGCATAAAATAATACGTACGTGGTCGCGTACCACACCACCACACATCCTCTATCTATCCGATATGGACACTGATAATCATCCCTCAAGTTGGAGTTCATGGTTACAGTATTGCAGGTGTTTTTCATACAACACTACTGTACATTCAGAGACTAAATATACACCTTACGAGTTAGTGTTTGGACAAGTGTGTAGATTGCCTAATAATCTATGTAATATTGTGGAACCGCTGTATAATTTTGAAAATTATGTTTTGGAATTTAAGTATAGATTGCAAAAAGCACAAAGATATGCAAGAAATAATTTAATTATAAGCAAGGAACGTAGAAAAATAAATTATGATAAGTCAATAAATTATTATATACAAATCAGGCGATGCACTTTTGTTGAAGAACGAGATAGGAAATAAATTAGATACTTTGTACAGCGAGCGGCCCATATATTGTTAAAGAAGACCTTACCCTAATGTAAAAGTAAATATTAATGGAAAAAATGTTATAGTTCATAAGAATAGAACCAAATTGTATTAGGAACCATAGATAAGTTAATTTTAAGTGGATTAAAAAAAAAATGTTTCTTCAGCTCATTTTTTTTTTCAAATACCGGTGATGATGTAGTGTGTAAGTAATAGTAAGCATGTATGTAGACAGCCTTATTTAAAGTGCTTCTTCAGCAATACTATTTTATTACAAATTGTAAGTATTTTAATACACATTAAACCAGACCATGAAACCAAACGGACGGATCATTTCGACTCTTCCGACCTAGCGACCAGGTGGCGTACCATGACGTCAAAAAGCATGATTGTTTTAATCTTATTCCAGAGTGAGAAAGACATGGCGCTAGACGTTCTCCATAGCTCTGTCTCTTTCCCATACTGGAATGACGTTAAAACAATCCTGCTCTAAGACGTCATGGTTACCCCGCTGATCACATTACATTATGACAAGACATTACCATCGTGTATCAATACACGTGCTCGGTACGCGTTCTATATTATGTACCGACCGGCGCACATGTGACACAGTTCATCTCAAGTTGATGTTGACGCGAGGTGAGAGCGCGAGCCGGCTAGCTGGTGCAAGCATTCAATGTAATGTAACTAATGCATGTCGATACGCCTAATAGTGCCAAATCTGTAGGACATTACAATTGTTCGTTTAAATACCGAACTGGTGAAATTGACACAATTTTATAAAAATCTACTTGTAATTACTTTGACTTGTCCGTCTATAACTGCAGTAAACGTAACTGTATGTAATACTATTCTGCTGTATTGCACTTTTACGAATATCTCTTGCTAATCAAACTCACCTGCATCGACACGAGAGGCTGTTAGATGAATAAAAACACCAGCTTAGAGCCGAGCCAGCCGGTGCCGCCGGCGCAAACGATGGTTGTACAAACTCCACACACTACAATGAGCCGAACAAAAACATAATTATGTAAATGCAATGTAATGTTCTGGTCGGCAGGAGTGGTCCTTTAGTACGTAGTTGTTCTATGGTGACACGGTCAACATAATAAAAAAATCCAACAGATCTATGTGTCAACGCAAAGCTCCACCGGCGGAGTCACGGAGTGTGAGCTCACCTCGTGAGTGAGTCTGCGTCCAGTGAGCGACGAGCGTAACAACCATTGTATAATTCCTGATACTGGTTAATATACTGGTTCACTCTCTATGATAAAAACAGTTTGTAGCAGCATTCTCCTAACCGCGCAGCGAGCGAGTGCTATAAAGACATTTCCAGTTTAGTGCGCGGCCCAATTTTTGAAATTACTCTGAAGGTAGCTTGTACACTTTCCACGATGTCTTTATTTTCTGAGCTTGTCGACTTTGAGCTTTGATTGTAGACAATTGAAAGTTGTTATTCGCTTGCAGCGTGGACGTGAGGGGGCGAGTTGTTAGCTGTGCAAAGCTCGCTAATAGACAACGTGGCGGTTATTCGTAAAGTTTGGCGATCGCTACACAAACATATACCTCAGCTCGCAGCTCGCAGCTCTCAGCTCGCCGAGTCGCACTCAGTCTCACACGGGGTGAACGGCACCTACGGTCTACTGTGGGAGTGCCGTGTTTGTGTTTGTGCGAGTTTAAACGTAATAATCGAATATTTGGCGATTACTTAATTATTTTTCTACTGGGGTAAAACATTTTAAAGATACCATAGATACACCTAATTATAAGAATATTTTTTTATATTTTTTTATGTAACAAATAAACCTAAAAAGTACTGAACCGATTTAAAAAAAAACCTTTTCTTGATTCACCATTAGAAAGCTTCATCTTTACCGGGTATATGTTACTCGGTAAAGATATGTTACTCGGTAAAGATGAAGCTTTCCAAGATCAGGCCACAAATTATATGGAAGTGATTAGAGCTATCACCATTGTCGCGGGCGGAGTGCAAGTGTTTCTATATATGAAAGAGACATTTGTCTAAGTCGAAGAGCAATCGCAGGCACGCGGGCGCTTTACAAACACGTCTTGGAAACCGTTGACTGACGCGGCGCGGCGTGCAAGAGCACCACAACAAAGTAGCAGAACGTTTACTATGTTCGACGCGCGATGTAAGAGTCTCAATGGTCAAAATAATAAAACGGAAAGTGGCACCTCATCATTCATCTGCTAGGACACGGCCTCCTCTCTATAAGAGGGAATGGACCATAATTGGACCACCACGCGGCCCCAGTGCGGATTGATGTTTCCCTTCACCGTTTTGAGAGTGTCACCTCACACCGTGCCCATACCGAGTAGAGATTATGAGCGGTACTTGATCTTTATGTTGTCTATCATACTGTCAACAGTGAAGCCAAATGGTATAATGGTTGTAATGGTTGGTATGGTGTGGTCCACGGTCTAATAGTGAACCTTCTGCCGCCATTGCGCCTGTGCAGTGGATCGCCCAGTTCGGAACAGTAAGCGACCTCACGCTCACACTATTACTTTCATTATTACAGATCACTGTTACGCATTCTTTATCTTATCTTCTAATCAAACAAATACAGGGCAACAAACAATATAAATTATGATGGTGTTGCCAAATGAAAAAACCTTAAAAATTTTTGATCATAAAGTGGGAAAGATCAAATTATAGTAGGTACCTAAACCGAAGTGTCTCGTTTAAACTTGCCTATGAAGTGTCAAACAAGTGTACAACAAAAAAAACAATGCCATGTTTTTTTTCTCTACTACGTTTGCCTTATTAGTGGGCAGAGTCTTTTAATCACGTATACAAACTATAAATATTCAAAACTAGTAAAAACAGAGTTTACAGATATGTTTCTGAAAGGCAACATTTCAGTTTGAAAAATAAATAAGTTTGAATATCCCGCAAACAGCCATACTTGTAACATTGGTGCGCGGAGATTTGCGTACAATGTGCAAGGATCCACACTAGACGTCGACATCCGCACACCTCGCAGTCCTCGCTCGTCTTATATTATATTCACTTCGCAGCTCTTTGTCAATATTGTGAATGTGTCGCGTATGAAGTGGTAAACTGTTTATTTTGGTTTCCTAAAGCCGCTTCCAACCTGTCTAAATGGTAATCAAAACACGGATAACATGTACATTAAAAACTTGTCCTGAAAATTACATGAGAATACAAATTATATTTGTTTATTACTTACTTCACATTCTTTTTTTTACTTTGATTGATAAAATAACTTTATCATTCGTTGAAATAGATACAGGTCCACTAGGCTGATTACAAGTGAACACGCCTCCTCCCCTCCCTCTTTGCCTCTCAATTGAGTTCGATAGAGGATAATAGCCTTGCGAGCAGCGGTGGCCCAGTGGTGGCGGCCCCGACTTACGAACAGTAAGTCGTGGGTTCGAACCCAGGCAGGCGCATTACTTTGTGTAATTTATTTCATCACCGCTGCTCTCAAAACGGTGAAGGAAAACATCGTGAGGAAACCGGCATGTCCTAGAACCAAAAATTCGAAGACATGTGACATCTACCAATCCGCACTGGGCCCGCGTGGTAGATTATCGCCAATTCCCTCTCATTGAGAGGAGGCCGTGTCCCAGCAGTGGGATCATTATCGGCTGATGATGAGAGGTTAATATAGTTATCCGAGCGCTTTCTGACGACTTCACTTGTTGCTAACCTTACCACTACCACTGCTGACTACAATACCTTTCTAAGTATATTCAGATTCCTTCCCGCCTACCTAATATCGACACCGCCCTAGCGCTATGTCTATTCATTGTCTTGTAGTACAACGAACAATAGCTGTATCGTAGCCAGTTCATTAACTTACAATTGAACTTCATGACATTTTCAATATATTATTTGCAAATATAAACACGTCTACGGGAACAGCCACGTAAACTGTCAGTAAATCTGCGAAATGAAGTGTAACGGTATCATCCGCAGATGCAAATGTATGCAGACGCCACGCAGACGCGGCGCGCGGTCTCGAGACACGGGAATATCGCCCTAATTGTAGGTGTGGTAAGGTCGTAGAGAGCCGCGTGTGCTGTTGACAGGTGGATTGGATTCCCGCGGGCATTGTGCGGTGGCGGCGGCAAACCGGCAAAGTATCGCAAACGTGTCGCCTTGCAAGTGTTGTGCCGCCGCACGCCGCACGCCGCACACAATGGGACGCGGCTGTTGAAAGGCATTCAGAAAATCCAGTTTCACGGCAAATAAGACGTCGATCAAATATAAAATATCGGTTCTACCACGCTCCCGTCCGAGCCGGAGCGGCGCCGGGGGGCGGGGAGCGGGGAGCGGGAGGGGGTCACAATAATGTACCTACCATGTGGATTTGTATTGACGAGAGATATTTGTGAATCTCTAGGTTAACCGTATTGCAGCGGATGCATCTAGAATTTCTGCGCAGAAGCAGCATCACATGCATCGGTCAGTGAGATACCGAAGACCCACCTTTGTACATTTTTATTAGCGAAAAGTATGAATTAATGAGAAATAAACAAAATTGGTGATCACTACAACACTACAGAACTGATGACGTGGTCCCTGTTAAGATATTCGCAAGCGTGCATGTGACACGCTCTGCGCGCCTGTTATCAGCCGCCCTAATGAGACGCCTCGTATTCAACCCGCGGCTCTTCCCACACCCGCCCTGTGAACCTTTCCCGCGAGCCCACAGCTGGAACTAGAAGAGTACATCACAAACGCATACAACTATTATATAGAATAGGACAAGAGTGATCTGCGACAGCTGTAATGAATTCTACAGCTACGCCGTAGCGACTACGAGCCGTAGCGTGCGGATTTTCTGTAGCATCTTGTAGTGCAGCAGCGACGCGACGCTTGGTCTGGAGTTACTGCGACGTGTTTATACTCCGCTGACCTCCACCCCGCCCTCCGACCAACCGACGTTATTTCATTAGTGCTCTTTTAAGTTCAGGGTGCTACGCGCTACGATGTGTGTTCAGTACTACGCCGTGCGCTACGGTGCTACGGTGCTACGGTTCTACGTGACCTCTACGAGTGTCGTCACAATTTGTTTAAAGAATAATTATAAATTTGTTTTGATTATGACTAGAATTTTAAGAGTTTATTCCGCAATTGATGTGTGTGTAGATTAATTTTGTCTAGGTACATTCCGTAAAACGATAGTTATGTTTACATGTAACATGCTACAATTCTACATAATTATTGTTGTTTCCGGTAATACCTCAAGTTGTACGTACAAGACAAGAAAGTTTTGTAGTGATAAAATGTGGCCGAAAGGTCGGAGAAGTTATAAATGTTGCAATTCAGTAATAGCGTCGCAGCGGGAGCGCGTGGCCGACCGGGGCGACCGGGGCGACAGCGACAGCGACAGCGAAACTTTGAGTTGTTGATGAATGGAGCACAGAAGGGGTGGGGAGTGGTGAGGAGGGGTGGGGAGGGGTTCTACACGAACGATACACATGATCCTCTGGGAGAGGCTGCAGAGACGCGGTGACCTTGTCAGCTTCACAGCACGCCCGTAACGAGCCAACAAACGCGGGTGTGTTTATCAGTGACCACCTGATGGCAACTATGTTTTGCCCACTTCTCCGGTATTTTTTAACGTGAATACGTCTTTAAAATTACTTCCATGCTGAGGTGTAAGACAAAAAAAAGAGATCAAAATTTGGGTATGGAGTTTGGTGTTGCAGTTTCATATCTATCATTTCCACTGAATAGCTAAAGGATCAATTCGAAATTTCCTTTTAGTATAACTTTTGACTCGAAAAAGCTATGACGTTTGTTTAAAAGTCAGTCGTCAATCTTGTCTTAATCTATCGATGCATAACATTAGTGTAAAATAGTTACAGTGAACGTAGATGTTACAGTAGCAAGATGTCATGGTCACGTGATTCAGATTTGTCAGGTTAAGCGAAAACACACAATGTCACCGTCACGTTTTACCTCTTTACCTCAAGTTAACGTCGTCGCTAACAATCCTGTTGTTGGTTTTTAACCTTTTTTGAAATCTGAAAGTGGTCCCCTGCTGCTCAGCTGCTGCTGTCACGTCATCACGCTGAAAACCTTCCTGGCCCAATACCATTACTAGCACTTCCTAGCTAAAAGCCTCAAGACACGTAGACCACTTTATTCTGTTCGGATGACTCTGTCCATGAAATAATTGAAATGTGTTTGTTGCAGGTAACACGTCTATCGCACGACGACCTCCGTACGTGTGAGGAGCTCGGTAAGGAACCTCTCTGCCTGGACATCTCTTGACGGATGACTCAGTGTTAAGTGATGCATTACTTTACTGTTTCTATTAGTAATCTTCTCTAACAATGGTTGGGGTGCTGTTAATAGGGAGGTTGTAATTGCATAAAGTGCATGTCTATGTCTGTCAGCCGGTACAGGTGTAGGAGTGCAGGTGCCTCCCGGGGGGCACACAGACATACTGGCGAGAGAAGTGCCTGCGATACCTACCAAAGGTAGTACCCGTTAGCCGGTTTTTTCTTAAAGTCGGTTAAAGAGCGTGCTTAGTGATGCACAGTCATGGTGATCACAGTAACGTGTTGCACTTGTAACGTAACAAGTAAACCTGTCCTGTCAGCGCGCGCAGCTCGACTCAACAACTAAGTACTCGTACATCGTAATGGAACTATACTTTCACCATTGTAAAAACGGCTAGATTTATTAATTCTTGGCATGCAACGTAGGCTACCAGCCGCGGGGTAGTTTAGTTACAGCCTACCGCACATTTAGGTGTAAGAAGTAATGTAATGTTTGCATGAACAACACGCAAACGTTTGACGCGGTCTCTCGTCCAACAGTCGCGGGCCGCATGACTGATGGATGTGTGCCCAACGTACGACGCGACATTGCACTGGGGGTTGAGACTCTTGTAAAGTGATGCATACTCCGCCCCCGGTGCGGAACATTACAAGAATCGTAACATCCGTCAAACTGCTTCAGCGGTCGCATGAAGTTCCGTGAAGTTTCAATCTAATCACAGTTTTCCATTCTGCAAACCTGTGGAACTTCCTCAAGACTCACGCGGCTCTCTTGTCAGGTGTTACATAGCGACTCAAGAGCATCGCCTGTCACCTGTCAGTGAGTGAATTTAAGATGTATTGCGCATTTACGCGTCACGTGACTTTACGAGTACTTGTGTGGTTTCTGTTTCTACAAACAAATTGCAGTCGTTCTTATACAGAATCCTCGATGCGCGAGTCCAACTCGCATTTGGCCAGTTATTTTTGTCGTGAGAGGCGCTACGCCACAACGGCGCTCTTTCTTAATTAACGGTTTAGCAGTTCAAAATTGTATTTGAAACGAAAAGAAATTCAAGTGCTAAAGCTAAATTGCTGTGCGTAGCCGGGGGTGGGATGACATAGAGGCGCGTGTCGGTAACTTACGCGAGTCTAGTAAATCAGCCGCATACGGTCATAACTTAACGATTAACTTCGTTTTCATAACGTCCCGCCAACTGAATGCAAAACCGGAGCCAACTGTTTCAAATTAAACATAACTTAGCGTTTCGCTCCGTACTTACCTCAAATTTTATTCGAATTTAATTTGCGAGACAACGGCATTCGGTATTTAAGTTTACTTCAGAGGAATTCCCTTTGACCCACCGCCCTTGGCCCCACTGGTGGGATCAGCGGGAATTTTGTGGAAATTTTTGTTTGAGTCGACACATTAATGAATTATATAGAAAATTTCATCAAATTCAATTTGATTGGACTAGCTTGTAGGTATTTTGTTGTTAAATTACATAATTACGTATAAAGATTTTTTCCTTAAGACATTGCTTCTTGCCTATCCTATGATTCCCTTGAGAGTTTCGAACTATAAGTTTAATGCGGGTCCGTTTCATAATGAGTATTTCTCAAAATAAATGTACATTTGTTGCAAAAAAAGTGTGTCTCGAAATAATAACAAAATTACAATGTTTTTATTTAACCATACATACAAAAAATAACACAATTGTGAACAAAAACTATTAAACTTTAAAGTTGTGAAGAATAAACAGTATAATCATAGTATCTAACCAAATTTAGAAACTTTTACAAAACGATGTTTTTTGCGTTTCATACAAACATCAAATTGCCACCCTCCGACCTGTAACACTTCATAAAATACGATATGTCGCGTAAATATTGTGCGTTTTTGTGTATTACAGATCTTGATTATATTTTGATTCTGTATTATAGTGATTTTCTATGGGGTTTTATAATAAAAAGATTTAAAAAATGCGAATAACAAAATGAGTCGTGTTAATTTACTTTTTTGTAACTTTAGTTACGTTTAATAAAACGTAACTCTTTAGTTACGTTTTATTCCTACTTCTACGTAATTTCTGAAAGCATCCGTTACCTTTTAAACACGGGCAACACTAGCTTCATTCTAATTGGCTGTTGGTCTGACGTCTCCACCATAACTTTTGATGTTATAATCCGTTTTGAAGGTGAACGTAGTGACTAGAATTATACTCTGTGAAGGTGTTGTTTATGTGAGATTACTTTTTCGCTACAAGAAATATTTTCACATTAAGGGAAGTCTTGATTTATATAATATTACTGTAATACGTGTCGTAAGAACATTTAAGCGTATTATATTATTTGTAGTTTCAGGTTTTTATCAAATCATTGACTTCTTAAGACCCAATTTTGTAAAAAAGATATTATTTTTACGTAACGTTTTTTATGAATTTCATTACGTTACGCAAAAGTACAGTGTAAAGCTAAGTGTGTACAGTACTTTTTACCTATTTTCCAACTAAAAGTATAATGAACATTCACTGCAAAATTTTGTTAATTAAAAAATCTGGCTCGGGTCGGGCAGTCGATGCAGCGTACCATCGATATGGTATACTATCGATACAACGCATTATCGATATGATATGCTGTCGATACAACGTACTATCGATTTGGTGTACTGTCGATGTAGCGTACCTACCATCGATTTGGGATTTTCGATACAGCGACTATCGATGTAGTGACTGTCGATATTATGAACCGGACCCCCCCCCCCCCACACACAGGGCTGATAGAGTGAAACATGTTCTCTGTTCACGCTTAGGGTGCTGTGCCCATGTGCTGCTGTCTTCGGAACGCGTCGGATGAGCTCAGAGCAAGCCGTGTGACAAGCGCGCGTACCGGGCTCGGCTAGCCGACACTATCACACCAACTCAGAACCCTCCACATTGATTATGTAAGCATAAGTTATAACAGAACTGTATACATAATATATACGGACAGGGTACCGTCCTGAGTTTTTTTGTAGTGCTAGATGCTTTCGAAAGTTCGTTCGCAATGAAACTTAACTCATTGATAACCTTTTGCGTGGCCTGTGTCTTACCCTGATGCTGTAGTGGTGTGGCCAGGCCAGATGGTCTGCCAACCCTCCTACTAGGGCTGACACTAATCTGCTTTACTTAAAAACTTAAATGAATGAATGGGGTAGGTGTGTTTTTAATAAATTAATCGAATCACAATTTCAACACGATTCACTTTGTCTGAAATGCTCATTTTTATTTGAAAATTGTTTTGTGAAACCTAAATGTAAGTGAGTAAGTCCGCCTCTGTACTATGTGCTTGAAGTGAGTAAGTCCGCCTCTGTACTATGTGCTTGAAGTGTTGAATAAATAAATAAATGTGTCTTTTTCTGATAATTAAAATTATTATTATTCTTATTAACAGATATCTGATTAGTAACGATATTTTATGCAATCAACACCTGTCGCGAATTAGCATCACATTCATTAAATGAAACGATATTGAAGTATTAGCGCTGGCGTTAGCAATATTGGTTTGCATAATCCACAGCGAATCTTGGCAGATACTTCAGTATATTATTGGTCATTATGTGGTGTCTACAGTCCAGTCCGCGTAGGGAAGTACCCTACAGCTCACGACTTCTTGAAGCCCCAGGAACACCTGGCTCCCGGCAGTGAACTACAGTGGCCTGTTTGAAAACCTCTTAATCGATTACGTACCCAAGTAGGCCGCTGCAAACATAATCTGGCAAAATGGGGTATTATTGGGTCCTCCAACACCGAGTATGAGTGCGCCGCTCCGGACCAAACTATGCCTCATCTGCTGGAGTGTCCCAGGTGTCCGCCTACCTGCACTCATGACGGCCTGAATAACGCCACATCCGCTGCAATAAATGTGGCCACCCACTCGGCCCAAACCATCTAATAAAGAAGTACATCGATACGACAAGAAGAAGAAGTCCAGTCCGCAATATATCCGTAGCGGTTGTGGCACTCGCGCGGGGCGCCGGCTTGGAGGCGGAGGGCGACACCGACCTCCTCTCACGTAAACTACCCGCTTTGTTAATACGCGTGATAATATCACCATTGACTTGATATGATAAGCTTTTACAATAATTTTAGGTGGCCACACGACACGTGTCGACACGTGTCTGTTGGTTCTTAGAGGAGGCAGGTCATCAACATCATCTGCCTGCCTTTTCCCAACAATGTTGGGCTCGGCTTCTAGTCTAACTGGATGCAGCTGAATACCACTATTTGATATGCAGCTACTGCCTATCTGACCTCCACGATCCAGTTAGTACTGCCACAGATTACTATTATACGATTCCCCTTGGTAAGACTGGTTTTCAGACTTTCGGGCCACTAACTACCTTTAACTACTCTCAAGGATCTACAAATGAAAGCCGGGACCAACGTCTTAACGTGCTTTCCAAGGCATGTAATGGATGGTCATCCATCTACGGACTAACCGAGGCAAGCGCGGCTTAACCTGGGAGATCGACCCACGCGGTTGTTACGAAGGCAGCTCATAGCGACTAATAATATAGAATTCACCACATACTGCAGTGGTACATAAAGTGTATGAGCGCTCGGCACGGCTGCGGTGCCTCCAAACTTAACTGTGAATGTTAGGTATCAAGCTGATATTTTATTTATTTCCGCCCGGGAAGGCTCTCAGAAGAAACCTGCAAACTTGTGTTTCTTTCTCATTAAATAGGCAAGTAGAGTGGTGAGGTGGTGAGGTGGTCCCACGAGAGGCGGCTGCTGCCACGCGGCGCGGTGCGGTGCGGGCCCAACGTGCGGATTCAACTTTTAAGGCGCAGACACATGACTTTTAGTGATTTTAAGACGCCTGCGGAGCATGCATATTTCATTCAAATATTTTGATTGAACACTGATTTTAACAAGAGTTATAAGAAAAATAAGTTTTCTATGGAAATTTTAAATTCTTCATATCTCGTCTTTGTATCATTGTCCTCTCAAAAATTTATTTGGGAACATAGATATTCTGTAATCCAATCGAAATAAATACACACTACCTTAAGAATATGTTTGATTTACAAATTATTTTGGTATTACGTTTGTATGAAATACGCATGCTCCGCCGGCCCCTTAAATTGATCATCACGTCTTAACTTCTAGTCTAATTTCTTTGAAAAAAATATATGTTATACTAGACCATTTCTTTCATAATTTGATATGTGAAAATGTAGAGAAATATTTTTATAACTTAGTGTAATTAATTTGTGAAGTAATGTCTAACGCAGCAAAAAAACGATCATCACGCAAAAACTATCGGGCGTATTTGCATGAAACTTAGATCATCTCAAAGACAATTTAATGCCCTTTATATTAGTATACAGCTTTTATCCGTATTGTGTTTGATAAATCAAGGTGGGTTGTTTTTTCGAATAATCTTGATGCGGGGCTCCTCGGGGCGACGGGCGGCAGTGTATCGCTGACCACTCTCACGCACGGGTATACGCTATTGCTAAACTTCTCCCACTCGCTCAAGGTCGTTGGCGTGAGGTAGCCCCTTAATTAATCGTTAGTGCGCGCTGTGAATACCAACTCCGGGTATTTGTCGCCTAGGGCTCTAAACGTAGGTATACAGACCTATCAGACCAGTGTGCGTGCACGCACCGGTATGAACTCGTATAGTGGGTATAGGTATTATATGGTCTACTTTCTTGAAAAGAGGACTAAATTCCGTAAAACTAAAAATCCACTACAGGTATAGCTGACAAATGATACTTAACTTATGCCAGGCGGAATACTGACATTTTTGAACTCGGATTTTCTAAAATAACAAAAAATAAAACCTTTTTTGGAGTCGGTTTTATTTTTTGCAAACAAGTTTTTTTTTTCACTTTTTAGTGGTTCACTTGTGCTTACCCCTTCACAGCGTAGCGGCGTGATGTTATGTTATGAACTGGTGCAAACAATAGATAAACATGAGATTTCAGCAATCCCAGTCCATTTGCAATCATTTATTGAGGAGTTCCGTGGCCTATCTCCGAAGTTCTTCATCAGATCTTCACCAAATTGAAATGGGACCACTTTAAGAAAGTACTCTTCCAAAAATTTCCCAAATCACATTAAGTGTGCCTATAAAATTTGAAGAGTTCTCTCAATTTCTCCAGGATCCCATCATCAGATCCCTACTTGATGATTATGGGACTACCTAGGAAGTATACCCTTTCAAACAAAAAAAGAATAAGTAATAATTATACATAAAAAAAATAAAAAAAAGGTTCCGACGAATTGAGAATCTCCTCCTTTTTGAAGTCGGTTAAAAATGATTAACAAAGGAATAGTGCTCTCTGAGGTTTCTGCTTTGCCACTTTAAGTTATGTCGGGATGTCGAGCCCAATCACACACGTTTGAGAGAAATATAAAAGGCCCATTCACGACCATTGATTCAAGTTTCATATTTTCAACTAACTGCCCCCTTTTTTTCAATCATCAAATGACTGACTAAAACCCATCCATGTTCCTTCCTGGCCCTTTATGTTCCGGGGCCGCGGTATCTCTTTCGAATAGGCCCGCAACCCCGGCAGGCTTCGGCCCTTGCGGGCCCCTCCCCTTATGCTGACGTCTCTTTGAGGCGCGCGTGGAACACGAACGCGCCGTCGACACGGCCTGTCGTCGTTAGACGGACGGACGGTTAGCTAGCCCATAGCAAACCGTCCACAGGCCCGCATCTACGGTGGCCGGTAGCCACCACGTGGCCCCCGACGCCCGGTGCGTCTCCCGCGGCGGCCGGGAAGAGAGGCTCTCTCCCTCTCTCGTTCCGCCACCTCCTTCGCTAGCATGACTGCTTCGCAGAAGGAGGTTACGGCTTCCCATTCCGTCTCGCTCCGGACCATGGTTTGAACCAGGGCCGGACGCGAGAGGTCGCCGCCGCCGATCGCCGCTACGAGGACACGGCGGTGCTCCGCCCACGCAGGGCAGACTTCCACCGTGTGCTCTACCTTGTCCTCCGGTCGATCCTCACAGTGGAAACACCCGGGCGTTTCCACCCGCCCGATTCGATGCAGGAACCTCCCGAAAAATCCGTTTCCGATGAGGACCTGCGTCAGGCGGAAGGTGAGGGTGCCGTGGCGCCTCTCAAGCCACTCCTCAAAGAGGAGACTTACCGCCACTTTTTTGACAAAAAAAAACAACTCTCCATACAGCTGATCGAGTTTTATATGAAAAGTAGATTTTATTTAGCTTGTATATAAGATCCCTGTATATAAGATACACTATTCCACTATACATAATTTTTTATATTTAAAAGGGCTCAGGCAGCGTTTTCGTAGACGGATTATTTTTTCCGATACCTCCAACAAATATCATTATGTTTTAGTCAATGTATACAAAAACTTGACAAATGTTATAAACCTTCCTCAAGAATTAATTGGTGAAAACAGCATGAAAATCGTTGGCAGTAGTTTTTGAGTTTATCGGGAACAGACAGACAGACGCGGAATGTAGTGTATGTAGTGATAGTGATAGTGATGTTACAGTTAAAATCCGTTTTTAGTTAAAACGCGTTTTAACTATAACATATTAACAATGCCTCTTTTATTTCTTTGCCATTAGGTCAGTTAATAATTTTTTATCGCTTCTGAAACACACAAATACACATTACCCCGTGGCGTCATGTAATTTAAAAACGAGGCTCTGAGTACATACGAAATGAACATCGATAATGTCAAGGTTATACACAAAACATGACATGTATCGCATCATCAGTCACCACAGAGCTGTGACACCGTGACACAAGTGCAGGCGCTAATGTTGACGAGAAGCCTCTCAGACCCTCGCGCACAATAAAACAAGATTTCTTTTTGAAGTTTGAAGCGAAATGACGCTTAAACAAGGCTAACTCAATTTGCGCACAATTCCTCTCGAGGGCTGCGAGTTGCGAGGGCCATATTTTTTGCCCCTCGCTGTGGATTAACTCGATTATCAAAATTGTGAGAGGGCGGTAATGGCTCAATAATGTGCTGGTGATTTGTACTCAGACATCGCAGTCTATCCACTCCCTAGCTCGAGCCACCTCCAGCCACCTCGAGCCACCTCCAGCCACCTGCCTCTGCGAACATTACGCGGGAACTTAAGGGTCGTAGCACACGTATCAACTCGGAAAGGGATCGTCACCGCCTCGCCTTTCCCCTTGGCGTCAAACAGGCGTCCACGTAACGTACGTAACCACGTAACGTAAGCGGATCAGAAGCTCCGGCACGTCGACTCGGCTACAGCTAGGCGACGCCACGCTTACGGCTCGCCGACCGCTGGTTGACGGCTAGGCGGGACTAGTTCAATCATTTTGAATCCGAACGTTAAGTGTAGCGCACAGCGTGGACGAAGAGACGTAAGCTAGGGTACGGAGAGCCGTAAGCTAGGGTACGGAGAGCCGTCAGCTAGGGTACGGAGAACCGTAAGCGCTGGAACTGCAAGTCGACCACGTACCGCACAGCGGTTCGTGAGCTTGTCCCGAGGCGAGGCGATTACGTTACGATTCCGATTAGTGTGCGTTGCAGTAGGGAGTTTCATACAAAATTAATACTGAACGGCCCGAGTTGATACGGTGACGATCCCTTTCCGAGTTGATACGTGTGCTACGACCTTAACCGCGGCTGTCTGAAATGGTTGCTTGACTGTTATCAGTTATTTATTACCAATCAAAACATCGTTATACTCGTAAAAAAAACAATTACTTCTATAAAAGAGAATAGTAAGTTTGGGGCTGGTTCGCCAGCATTCTGCACAGCCTAGGGGCCCCGGGGCCTGGAGGTCCGACCTCTGAAGGCCGCAGTGAAGGCTGCGCCACTATGCATCAGGAATGTTCGATATTTTATTAATGTACCATTATAGCGATCTCTGCGTTTGCTACAGGTCATCCTTCCCCTCCCCCGCGCCCGCTCGAGGGGTCCCGTCCCTCCCCTCCTTCACTGCTGCATGACCCGCGCGCAATTAAATTTTATTATTAGACCCAATTGAAAGTAGAGCCGTGTTCGGTGCCGAAGTAAAGTGATCTGTTCGATAAAGTGTGCCGGGTATTAGTAACCTCGTGGAACCTCAGACATTTAGAAGCCCTCAGATATTATAATGTCAGATATAAGTCCTACCTACTTTATAGAGACTTCGATTGTAAGACATCGGTTGAACCTATCTCATTTTTTTATTTAAAATGTGTTGCACCTAGGTCGATTACAAGGAAGCAAGGATGGTTGGTAATACTACAAACGGTTATTATTTGAAATAATTAGTGTCTAAATTCTGAGTTCTGTGACCGATTATATGATGATAATTACTTAATGTACTAGAACCGGCGCGAGCGCTCATGGCGTAGTTCGGCCCGTAGCAGCTATGTTCTAATGCTGGTTACGACTAAATACACTCGTAGCCTCGTGAGGTGAACAACCCACAGAGCTACGAAACGCCGAGTCTACGCCGGCGATCGCTACAAAACTCGTAGCAACGCGCTACGTTCAAGAGAGAGAGAGTTACTGAAATATAATTATCTTGGGATGCAAGCTTTTGGCGTACACAGAGTGTAAACGGGCTCTTCATGAAGCCGTCAATCAAGCATTCATTACACTAACTGAGTATCTTTACGTAACAAATATTGCTTAAAAACTACACTTTTTTTTGGGGTGAAAAGACTAATAGAATGGGTATGGTAAGCTATCCTTAAAAAATAGATTATGCCATCGCGGACTTTTTTGTAGATCTATAAAAGAAGAATATCCCACCATGCATTGTTTTCTTATATCTTAAAGGGCAGCGTTTTCAATGAAGGCTCTCAGGCGGCTTGACTTTTTCCGACACTTCCAACAATTATTGTCATATTTCAACCAATTTACTTAAAACCTTAACGAATCACGTGAAACACGCATGAAAATCCGATCGGAATCGAGTTTGTCGCGAACAGACAAACGGAAAGACGTGGTGGAGGAGTTTGTTTTATACTCCGTAGTAATGTAGTCATCACCTGCCTACGAGTAGCTTGGCCTAGTCGGCTTGCGACCTCGTAACTTGTTTGTTGCTCTTGTAACGACCAACAACAACGAACAAGCCTCAGTCATTAATGAAATACTTTTGAGATCATTCGAAGGGTCGAATATCAAAATAAATCCGTCGACTCGGTGATAAACACCGATGATGCCCTTCATTATTTTGTTTTCCCGTTATTTATTTTGTTAAAACATATAAATTATTATCTTTAAATGTTTGAATACTTGTAAACTATAACAATCTTTAGTATACATTGTGTAGGGATTTGAAGGTTTAATAAACATGAAAATAAAATAAACCTGTTGTTATATTTTATGAACACGAAACTCAACTTGATCTGGTGAAAGTTACACGGGGGTATTTTCTTTTTACCACGAAATCGAAATATTACCTGAAGAGTTTGACCTTGAGCTTTGTTCGTAGTAATTGCGAAGCAGACTTTGATTGGAAACCGCACTCTCTTGAATACAACGGGGTAATTTGATGGTGTTAGGGGAATCCTAGGAATAAATACAAACTCTCCTCCAGAACAACTGGTCAGTATAGTTGCCTCGATTACATTGCGATGTAATTTTTACACGTGCAATCTGGCGCCATTGCATAATTTTGGTAGATTTATATTGCGCAGCAACATAATTGGCTCGCCAACTCTCAATTTTAATATGCGACTTGAAAGACCTGGGCCTGTACTGGGAGGCTTCAGTGGCTTCAATGTATTCAGCAACTCGACGGGTTAAAAATCCTCTTAGAACCATTTTCGACTTCTACGCGGACAAAGCCGCTGACAAAAGCTAGTATGAAAATAAAATCCTAAGGGCTAATTTCACCAACCTGTTCATAATCGGACATTAGTTAATCAGCCATTAAAATAAATGTCGATGTTATTGGTATTTACGTTCCACCAGAAAAAAATAACACCACATTACTAAACCCGGTGTTAAGTGAACGAATCATGTATTCTTCACTCATAGATAGGTCAGTTGTCAAAACCAACAAAAATAAAAAGTCTCAATGCCGCATGTCAATATTCACTGACAATGCATCATTTTAGCTAGCCGTATAATAAAGACTCGTGTGTGTTGTGTAATACAGTTTGAGTGTGTTCTTGCAACATTTTATTTGTCGGTACATATGTCATTCCCATTTTCAAATTTTGTTATTCTAATGGCGCATCCACACATGCCCGGCGGCACGATACGGAGTGGTAGTGTTGACGTATTCATATATATAATACCTAAGATCATTTTTGAGGTTCTTTTTATGAATAATAACATACAACACTTCACTTGCAATATATGCAACTATATTATAGTCCAACGTCTTCTAATCCTACGTACACGACTAACTTCGAGCAAGTCACAGCACTACTGCGAAAATTGCAACCGCATCTGCAGGCCGTCGGTAAAGCCGGCGGCAAATTCAGCGGCATGTGTGGATACGCCATAACGTTCTTACGTGTCGTGGTGTTTGTGGTATTTTTTTTTTTAAGTGTTTGTTTATTGAAAGTGTTTTAAATTGAAACAATAATAATGCCCTGTAAGAGAACGCGTGAACGGGACCCTAATTTCTTATCAAATGAGAAAGAAATTTTAATAACTTTAATTGCAAAATAGTTGAAAATAAAAAAAAAACTGATACTGCAGCAATAGTACATTATGGTACAAGTGTGTAATGTTGGTGATTACCGCCGAGGCGCCATTGAGAACCGAGCCGTTAGGCGAGGTTCTTAAGAGAGCCGAGAACGGTAATCATCAACACACACGTGTATCATACGACGTTTTTCAACACACTTGAGAATAAAATAATACTAAAACTTTTTTGCAAAAAATAAAACCGACTTCAAAAAGAAAAAGTGAAAAATAACTTTAGCTTCTGAAGTCGGTGACGTTTGTATGATTGATTTAATTTTTTTGTCACCGACTTCAGAAGCTAAAGTTATTTTTCACTTTTTCTTTTTGAAGTCGGTTTTATTTTTTGCAAAAATGTTTTTATTTTTCACTTTTTAGTGGTTCACATGGAAAGTGCATACCGTTACAATTACAACAAGCCCAAACACGACTAGGATACATTGTCTCATTATGGAGTTCCGTGACTCTTGGCTTCATCATCAGATCTGATGGTAGAATGGTTCTTATCAAACGCAAATGCTTCACTTGTTGTAGAAAATATAAAAATTGCTGTACGTTATCCTATAAAATTTGAAGAGTTCCCTCGATTTCGTCAAGATTCCATCATCAGATCCCGACTTGGCGACTATGGGACCAACTTGGAAGTATACCCTTTCAAACAAAAAAAGAATTTTTCAAATCGGTTTAGGCGTCTTCGAGTAATCGGGTAACATACATAAAAAAAAAAAAAAAAAAAAAAAAATACATACAGTCGAATAGAGAACCTCCTCCTTTTTGGAAGTCGGTTAATAAAAAATAACTATAATTTCAACAGTGAAAACGAGTTGTGAATTTTTTTTCGCAATGGCGATCGCCCATAGACTAAAAGTATGAGGTTTCTTTTTTTTGGCTTTTCGCGGATAGCGTTTTAGCAACGTACGAAATGGGGAATTCAAAGTTTTATTATTAAAAAAAAAAGTAAAAAAAAAGAAAACAAAAGTTCCATTTGAGTGAAAGTTTTATTTATTAAAAACTTATAAGTTGAAATTATCTATGTAGATACGAAGTTGTATGAAATGAGCAAGCAATAGGTACATTAATTTATTTGTACTATTGAACACGATCTTTTTTGTATCGAAACTTTTTTAAGAACAAAGCAATTCAACCAATAAAAAAAAAAAACCCTATAACTCACTTGTGAATAATAGCAATGAAAAAGTCACAGTTTGATTACAGGTGTCATTATGTGCCTAATTGCGGTGAAATTAGAGCCACTTTATGAGCAAGTGTGTTGAAAAATATATTATGAGGGATGGAGAATTTTAGCTGAGGAGTTCGTATTCTTCAAAATAGTGCCGCCGTTCTTTATAAATTTCCAAATAACTTTGATCTTCGATAATATAGTCGTACGCTGCTTCCATTTTGATGTTTTTGACAACTGACTAAATGCCTGTTAGTAAGTTAACGGACCTCTATGGCAGCAATTAAATTTAATGCCTGATTTAGACATTTAATCATGGATTAGCGCATGGTGAAACACTCGCTACTCCTAATGTCTCGTTAACATTTTAACAGCCCGGCTAGCATGGGCAGGGGATAAAATTTTATCCACCGGTTATTTCCACTGACAAGGGACAAAATTCAAACAAAAGTGGAAATAACCGGTGGATAAATTTTTTATCCCCTGCCCATGCTAGCCGGGCTGGAGATTAAACTAACTAACATGGTATGGTGAAACTAGGTCTAAAGCAAACTATGTAAACAGTATAATAACGGGAGCATTCAGCATGAAAACAGACAGCTAGCGCCATCTATCCCTTCGGATGTGCACTTCCAGGACATTACAGTGCTTGTCAGGAGATTATACAAACGAGGCGCTTTTTTAGACAAGTCACTCAATATTTTTATTCTTTTTTCTTCTCTTGTATCTGCAATCAGTCTTGTGTACTTTAAGCAGATGTAGGTGACATTTGGCAATTGGAGTGTGCTCTCCAGCGGAGAGCAACTACTCATATGTGTAGCATATATTTATGCTACTCAAGAGGGTATAGACAGGATGTCTTTTCTTTTCGAGACGTTTTTGGTACGTGCGTGTTGTCAGTCCAGTGGCCAGTTCATTTGGATGCCTCTCCAGTCTTTCCAAGTATGTTTTGGTTATGGCTTTCCTCTTTCACCGAGTTCATCTGAAGTTGGTTGTGTATTTCAGCATTTGTAATGAACCAAGGCCCATTGTATATAGTTCTCAGAATCATATTTTGCATTATAAAAATATTAGAGATACTACAGCTCCCCCATAGCTGGATTCCGTTCATCCAGACAGGCTTCAGAATGGTTTTATATATAAGGAGTTTGTTGTCAATCGATAATTTGCTGTTCCGCCCTAATAGCCAGTGTAGGTTTTTGTAACGCAAGTTGAGCTCATCTCTCTTGGTCTTTATGTGCTGCCTCCACGTAAGGCGGCGATCGAGGTGTAGTCCTAAGTATCTGACACAATCTATATGTGGTAGTAAATTGTTATTAAGTTTTACTGGCGGACAATCGCCTCTGCGTAGCGTAAAAGTGACTTGTACTGACTTAGATGGGCTGGCAGTTATTCGCCACTTTTAGAGCCAGTCTGATATTTTGTCTAGACCTTTTTGCAGCGTTTGTGAAGCAATTGTGGGGTCACGGTTGCTAGCCAAAATTGCCGTATCATCAGCAAATGTAGCTGTAGTCACGTTGACCTCTGCTGGCAAGTCTGATGTATACAACGTGTACAGGATTGGCCCTAGCACTGATCCTTGAGGGACGCCAGCCTTTATTTCAAATAGTTTCGACGTTGCCTCTGCTTCTTTGACTTGAAACAGTCGATCCGTTAGGTAACTCTTCATTAGCTCATAGAAGTTGTGAGGAAGACGGGCCTTTATCTTATAAAGTAGGCCCTTGTGCCAGACGCGGTCGAAAGCCTGTTGAATATCCAGGAAGACTGAGCAACAAAACTCCTTTTCCTCCAGCGATTTCCTGACCCTGTCGCACACTCTGTGAACCTGTTCGACCGTGGAGTGCTCAGGTCTGAAATGAATCCAAATTGGTGACAAGGTATGGTGTTATTTTCCTTTAATATTGGCTGTATTCTGCAGAGCAGGAGTTTCTCAAAGATTTTTAACAGTACTGGTAGTAAGCTAATAGGCCTGTAGGATGTTACCACATTGGGTGGTTTGCCTGGTTTATGCGCCATGAGTATCTGTGAAACTTTCCATTCCTGTGGAAAGTACTGTACTCTTAGGACTCCATTGTAAAGCGTCGTTAAAAACACAATGGCTTTTTTTTTGTAGTTGCACTAAGACTTCCTTCGTGATTAGGTCAGAGCCTGGTGCTTTTCTACTACCGAGGTTTTTATTGTAGCCCAGACTTCCCTGACAGTGATGGGCCGCGGCGGAGGTGACATTTGAAAATCTTGACTGAGAAATGAGTTTATTTCTTCTTCAAATACGGTGTTTGTTGCCTCGTTAGGACGGAATACGTTTGCCAAATGCTCAGCAAATGTATCAGCCTTTTCTTGAGGTGTTCTTGCCCAAGCTTGGTTCCTTCTGAGAGGTGGTACAGCTACCTGCGGTCTGGTATATCGCTTTGTGAATTTCCACAGAGAGTAATTGGTTGAGGCTGAAGGAGTGAGTGATTCTAGCTGGGCTTCTAGGGTGCTATCATGCCAGGTTTGGAGTAATTTTTTAGCTTGCTAGCAGACTTGTGGGAATTGTTCTTGTCTTCATTCAAGCCACTTTGGTGCCATATACGTCGAAGTCTCCTTTTTTCAAGCAAAGCTTCTTTTATTTCCAGGGGGTAATCCGAAGATTTGAATTTACTCGAACATTGTGAAGTACTGTTCCAACATGCTTCCTGGATTATATTTGTTATATAATGAGTAGCAGTATCTATATTATCCGGAGTTTTTAATGCTATTTTTAACTCGATGTTATCGACAATGTAGTCCCTAAAACACTCGCAGTCTGTGTACTTATTGGTTAATGTCAATGGTCTCGCGATTTCAATCAGTCTTGAACTTATTGTTAATAATACCGGTGTATGATCAGATGATGTATCATAACACGATTCTGGCTTAAGATAGTTCTTAGACAAACCTTTGCTAATGAAAAAATCCAGCAGATCTGGGGTTTTTTGTGAGTCGCTCGGCCAGTATGTAGGTTCAGCAGTAGAAATTGCAGACAAGTTGTTTTCTTGAATGCTCAGTTTGAGTTGTCTACCTCGAGTGGTGTTTAGCCTCGATCCCCAAGATGTATGCTTCGCATTCCAATCACCTCCTGCTACAAAACGGTTACCAAGTGACATGAAGAAGTGTGAAAACATAGTGTCGCTAATTTTATGTTTCGGGGGGCAGTAAACAGCCGACACATTCAGACACCCATTATCGTCTTCTACGCTTATGGTTGTAGCTTGGATGTGGTCGGTTTTATATTCTGGCATTAGGTGATGTTTGATCGACTTTTTCACTATCACTGCCGTTCCAGCATGGGCCGTCCCATCAGGATGATTTGTCACGTAGCATTGGTAGTCTGCAAATTTGACATTAGTAGCTGAGGTGCTATGTCATTCAGAAATCAGTAGAATGTCTAGCTTATGCTCTGTTATTAAAAGCTCGACTTCATTTTTTTTTGGGGTTAGCCCATTTATGTTGAAAGTTCCAATTCTTAATGCAGTCATTTTGTCAGTTTGTCCACGAGTTTATTTATCAGACTCATTAGAGTACTCATTTGGTGTAAGATAGAAACTTCTCAGATTGTTTTAAAAGAAATTGTTCGAGTGTCATACTTGTGTGCGTAGGGTTAGGAGTGGTATGTCGTAATGTCTCTGCATAACTTGTAAACTTGGTACCAGGGATGGTTTTGTCAGAATCGCCGACTTGTTGGGAGGGCTGATTAGCAACATACTTATTAGTTGCTAGTTGGCGAGACTCGACTGATGGAAATGCGGTCTTTTTTGTTCTTCGGGCTAAAATTTCTTTATACACTGCACAACCTCTATAGTTAGCGGGGTGCGGGCCATTGCAAAGTGCACACAGAGCAGGTGTTTGGCGATCAAGCTTCTGGCATTCAGAAGTCTTGTGTCACATTTAACGTAGCGGTAAGGGCGCATACAGTAGTTCTTTGAGTGGCCATATTGTTGGCACCTCTGACACTGCACAATCGATTTTCTTTTTCTTGGATCTTCTATAACTATAGATTGGTGGTCACTCGAAAGAAAGTACTATATTAGTACTTTCTTTTGGCGCACAATAAAATGAATGATGTCAAATGGTATATTAACAAGTTAATTCAACGCAAAAGTAAGACAATATAAACTTGTTTTTATTTTAGCCTTTAGCCATAACGATCACGATTTGTCTGAATCTTACTGGATTATACTGGCCTAATTTGGTCCAATCCAATAGTCAAAATCAAAATCAAAGCATTTATTTCAAGTATTCCACACAGGCACTTTTGCATTGTCGAAACATAGATGAAGATTAAATGTAGCTACAGTCCCAGTCACAAGACATAAAAAGTGTGTAAGTACTGTAGTTGCCCATTCCCTAGCGTAGATCTCTATGGAGAAGAACGGGCAAGAAACTCCATGGACACTCTTTAAAATCAAAATTTTGTTACAAAATCTTGGTTACATCATTCATGTTGAGATGGTATATTATGTGAGTACAATGTAGCAAGATGTGTACGTTTAAAGTGTCCATAGCAAAAAACAAAAATAATTCATTCAAATAAGCCATGGCAACTAAGAGATGACCAGTCACAACTGACAGCGCCCGTTCACGAACATGACGCATGGATCAGCACCATTCAGCTTAACCATTTTGAAGGGAACTAAATGGTCCGACACACGCGCCACCATTACCGAGACATTTGAGTGAGCATGACATACTCTCAACCGCCAGGGCACATTCAAGTCAAGAACTGCAGTAGGTTTCCAGAGAATGATAGCTTACTAGTACATAGTACTCACACCGGGATTTATAGCGTCTGATGTAGTTGTACATAAGACGCTATAAATCCCAGTGACCGTTCCCCGGCAATATCTTTTCTTATTAAAATTAGCCCCTTTTTTTCTGTTTTTTTAGGAAGGGAAATCATCAAATGACTTCTCCCACTCTGGGCGGAGCGGGAGGGAGTGTCAGACTTTTACTGACTAAAACCCATCCGTGTTCCTTCCTCGCCCTTTATGTTCCGGGGCCGCGGTATCTCTTTCGAACAGGCCCGCAACCCCGGCAGGCTTCGGCCCTTGCGGGCCCCTCATGAACACGAACGCGCCGTTGACACGGCCTGTCGTCACTAGATGGACGGACGGCTAGCTAGCCCATAGCTAACCGTCCACAGGCCCGCATCTACGGTGGCCGGTAGCCACCACGTGGCCCCCAAAATTAGCCCCTGAAATAATCTTGACGTAGATACATAAATAAAATACGATGTACTGATAATGACGATGCCATCTCCCGTTTTCGGCGACAGCGACTACACTCGATGGATTTCTTGGGTGCTTGTCGAGAGCTTTAGTGTACTGCTCGTTCTCCTAGCACAAAGCGGTGTTCTCGGCGATCTCGTCCAAAACTACGGAATCTTGTCGGTTACTGAACCAGGTGCGAGGTTATATCCGTCGACTGATACTATGTTTTAATCCACTGACATTTTATATTGGCGGAAACAAAATATGAGTTCACACCGAATTGCCCGCTTTCAATCTGTACAGAACTGATAATTTCACAAAGTCTGAATTCACTTTGAAGTCGTTCCTCAGCTGATCAAGTCGGTTTTCATGTATGTATCATACAATGTCACGTCGATTTAGATAACGTCAGTCGTCGGGTTTTCAATTTTACCTATAGATGTGTGTTATGTTTTAAGGAGTGTGTACAGAGAGAATTAGAAGGTTCAACGTTTTGCCGTTTGTTTTATTTAACAGATTGTTTGCTAAACTTGTGTGTTGTTGGTTGCAGGTCCACCCGGGCCGCCCGGCAAGCGCGGCAAGAAGGGCAAGAAGGGCGACCCCGGCGAGCCCGGCCCCCCGGTACGTACCATGTCCGCCGGTGTCCGCGGTGAGCGCTTCTCTACCAGCTGTGGCCACTGAGCCGACAAGCTTCAGCAGGGTAGCATTCTCGACTACACCTGAGAATACCTCACACATAATTCACAATACATTTTTATTATTTTGTGTACGCTCAAGGGGAAGCTTCACTGCTTTTAAACTCCAGTCAACAAAATATTTTGCTTCAGTTTGCTTTTATTTATTTATTTTATTTGTTTCGTTTGCAGGGGTTAACGGGAGCTCCAGGGAAAAATGGATTCCCGGTAGATATTTTTATTTTTTTCCCTTGTTTTGTTTTCTTTTTTTTTTGTAAATATTCCCCATAATTGGCAAGTACTTAATTTGTGTTCGTTCTCACCCGGTGTCACTCACGAGTGTTAGCCAGCACGCTCGTGAGAGCACCGCGTGCGTCACGCCCGCACACCCGCACTACACGCGTGTCACGTTTCAGGGTAGCAAGGGCGAGAAGGGCGAGCGAGGCTTCATGGTAAGAACCCGTAGCGCACGCCTAGCGTGGTAGACGTAACACCCTGCCCCCCACCTCCCCCGCCCCGCCTCGCCTCGCCGCCACTAACTCGCAACTCGCTCCCCGCTTGTGGCTCTCTGCTGGTCGCAGCGAACTGTGGCGTGCAGTAGATATCCTGATGAATGGTGTGCTCCCTGTACCTAACGCAGAGCCCTAACAGTAGTCGTAGTGGACATAGTTAAATGTCGCCTCGCGCCTCACTACCGAGCACGCAACTCCCAACCTTGTGGTCGAGCGGTAGGCCTCACGTCAGTGGCATGGTAGCAACACCAGCATATTATGAACCGTGCTGCGCTCTCCGCACAGCGCCAGGCCAGTGCAAGGGCAAGTTGTACCACGGACGTGCGGCCGACTGTGTACTAACGTATGGCGTAGTCTCGCCGGTAGATGGTGATTCTCACTAGACTGGCTGGCTTACTGTCTGGGACTGTTAACATGAGTGTTCCTCTGCTACGTCGGCATTGCTCTGGCCTGAACTGTGCGTACAATATAACATGACTATCATCTGCCTAGCCTTTTCCCAACTATGTTGGGGTCGGCTTCCAGTCTTACCGGATGCAGCTGAATACCAGTATTATACATGGAGCGACTGCCTATCTGACCTCCACAACCCAGTTAATACTGGGTAATACGGTGCCACTTGGTAAGACTGGTTGTCAGACTTTTGGGCCACTAACTACCTGTAACCACATGTCACCCATCCACAGACCTAGGCAAGCACGGCTTAACCTAAAGATCGGCCCGACGAATAATAATAAAATTAGATTTACACAAAATAAATGTAAGTAGGTACGTACAGTTCTGTGCGTAGAGGCCATGTACGGACAAATTAATGCTTGATTTATAATTTTAATAAAGTTGTGGTGAGGGTTATTGATAATAACAGCTCTGCAGTGTGGTAGTAATGTGGCTTCTTATCAATTCCAGGGACCCATCGGGTTGGATGGACCTAAAGGAGACCCGGTGAGTACAGATCTGAACTCTTTCATATCATTTGTCACGGGAGTTGCCATTTCAGTTAATACCCTAACTCTCGGTCTCAATTATTGCGACACATGTAAACAGTAAACAGGTAATCAACCGCGGTAATTGACCGCAGTGAATGCATATGTCCGGCGCGCGGCGCGGTAATGTCGCTTGGTGGTAGTGAGACGTGCGCGTGTTGCAGGGCCGGCCCGGCGACAAGGGGCACAAGGGCGAGCACGGCAGCCCCGGCTTCGACGTGTTCTCCGCCGTCAAGGTAATCTACAACTATTCTATTTTTACTAAACTAATGGATTATTCATCTATGAGTCCAAATGGTCAATAAATCTTCTAGCCTCAGCCTAGTCACCGAGCCACCGCTCGCGCACCTGCAACATCAACTTGATACATACATTATGATAAAGCGGGGCCGGTGAAATGTTTCAAACGAAATCTTCGCCTTATAGGTAGTCCTAGATTCAAACTCTAATCTACCCTTAGCACTAGACTCACCCCCCATGGCATGAGACTTAAACATAACTGGCGAAATATGGTGTACTACTCGGTACCAGCTCTGTCTGAGCCTTCGGGGATTACTGGTGTGATATAATGTAATGCTATTCAAACTGAACCCGAAATACTTATATTGTAGGTTCTTAGTTCAGTCATCGAAGTTACTAAATATTGTTAAGGTTTTCAGCTGAACCTTACCGAATTACTGTGTATGCAAGTGCCACATAGTGGTTCAAACATTGTTTCGGAATTGGATGTATGTACTCGTACGAGTTTGTAATGAGTAAAATGTTATGGTGGCATTGCAGGGCATGAAAAGATCCGTGGACAGTTTTAAGATAAGTCCGTACACGAGCGCCGAGATCATAGCCGTCAAGGTACAGACATGAGCCACTGCCGGCCACTAGCGGCCAGTAGCGGCCAGTAGTTAGAGCTTGGCGGCGCGCGCGCGCCTGTCCTAGGCGACGCTTCTCTTGTGTTGTGCTTTATCTGTCGTTGTAGGTAGTCCTTGGGTTATTTATGTGCATCCGATGTTTTTAATTTAATTTTTTATTTTGGTACTTACTGCTTATCAAATGCTCGCTGTACATGTCGATTCCGTTTATGGAGAATCGAACGCACTTGACAGCCGGCACTTGTTAGGCAGTAGGGCGCGGCGCGCGCGTGGTCTGCGCAGACCCGCGTGCGCCGCTGACGCGCGACTGTGCGCAGGGGCTGCAGGCCGCCGGACACAACATCTCGGCGCACACCGTCATACAGCTCAAGGTGAGTACACACACGCACACACACACCGAACAGACGAGAGCCGCAGCACTTCGTGATTGTACCAGCTTGTTGTTCATAAGAACAACCTGCTTTACATACCTTGCATGAGTAGTCTTGAGCTTTTGCTTCGCGTTATTGTGAGATTGTGGTATTTAAAGCGTTAAATAAAGAGTTAAATAAACAGCTGGGAAAAAAGTTTATAATACATACATGGATTAACAAAAAAAAGGCAAGGTTGCGACTTAATTCGCAGATTGAACAAAAATAATCAGTGCGTGCCACGCCAAAACATTAGTGTGCTCTTTCTACCCAGTCACTTTGCAGCACACTATTCTAACCCCTACTCTTGCATTCATATGTTTTAATAAAAAAAAACTTCAGTAGGGCGATATTAATGCTTGTCTAGTGCCAGGTTTCTAAAAAACTTCAGTAGGGCGATATTAATGCTTGTCTAGTGCCAGGTTTCTAAAAAAGACTGCAAAATTATAACTGACATTTCATTACATGCTGGTTTTACCCGACTACGACGCAACAAAAAGTAGAGTTAATATTTTGATCATTATTTATGTTTCCTGTTTTGTATTCTGTTCCCTCGTAACTTCTGAACTCCCTAACATAATTTGCCGCTGCCGCGCTGGGACCATATATACGAGTACGTCTATCCTCTGACCACCACGATTAACATGTATTAGAAACATTTAAATATAAAACGAGTAAGTAGTTTATTAAATAAACGATAAATGGTGATTTTTCAGAAGTCGGGTTTTAGTTAAACATTTTTTTAACATAACCTCTAATCGTAACTCGCTGCATTGATAAATAGAATACTTTAATGCTAGTCTACCTGCTAAATACAGTTGTTATGAAAAACCGCTAAACGTCGCGTCGTCCAACTATTTTATCTAACGGAGCTGTTTTGTGAAACTGCCAGCGGTATTGTAGAACAACTAATACGCAATCCATCTGCGATATAAACACGGAGTAAGAGACATCAACGCGCAACCTGCTACTATGCATTCAGCTCATGATTGTAGACCCCACTGCTGTATTGTGTATAATTATTTATGAGCTATTTAAAAACCGGCTGTTCCAGGACTACCGTTCTTAAGTATGCAACAGCTGGTTTTTTTTTATAATTGACGAATAATATCAACCCTAGGAGTAACGTAACCCTAGTTGCGCGTCGCTCCGGCATCGCCCCCGTGGGTGTCGGTCATGAGTATGACGAACCACGATCTGCCAGTCTACGAGTATCAAATCCAGTCTGTTATGGTCGTTTGTACATTTTAAATGCAATTAATTAAACACTGAACTGTTGTCGAAAGTATACTTGTTAATTATACGAGTACGTTACGCCTGACACCCTATGAGTCAATAGCTGTAACAGTGAAATGTGTTGCAGGGCGAGCCCGGCGAGCCTGGGCCGCCCGGCTCCCCGGGGTCGCAGGGCGCGGAGGGGCTGCCGGGACACGAGGGCCGCGCGGGCCCCCCCGGCCCCTCGGGACCCCCGGGGCCCGTGGGGCCGGTTGGCCCCCCCGGCCTCGTTGGACCACCAGGATCACTCGGACCCGCTGGACTCAAGGTACACATGTCATACTAAATTTTGCTAATATGATAGACATTTCAGGACCTACATAGATATTGTAAGTTCTCAAATAATACGTCCACAAGTTGTTCACACCAGTTTCACTGAGCCTTAGTTTTAATATTTTTAACAGAATTTGTAAGGTGCGACTGTACAAAGATCATATTGACAAGGCTCACAGCACCAAGTAGTATCTGTTTTCAATTATAATATTTGGTTTCAGGGCGATAAGGGCGACAAAGGCGAGCGCGGCTACACGACGACGCTGAAGGGCGACGCCTTCCCCACCGGCATCATCGAAGGCCCGCCCGGCCCTCCCGGCCCTCCCGGTACCTCACATTCCTTACTTGTAGCGCACCATCGTAGCGGCGTAACCGCGTAGCCGACTAGCAACGTAGTCGCGTAGCAGCCACGCATGCGCGATGTAGTAGGAGTGCGCTGACGCAGGACGGCAGACGGGCTCTCAGCGACCTGCGCCTGCGACGGACTGCTACTCGTAGTCCTCTAGCCAGATTATAATTTCAACTAATTTCACTGTGCAGCTGCTAATGCACACCACACTAAAAGGCATAATATTATTAACATTAAATAACAGTTTAGTTTAAAGCTTTTTAAATAATCTACGCAAGTGCAATCTGTCAAAGATCTTTCTGAAATACTTGGGGTGGTTTGAATTCGCCGAAAAGGGTCAGTTTAATAAATTATGATGTTCAAAGAAGAGCCATAGTAAGCACTTGGCGTTGATTCGTCAAGAATAAGAGCGTTGACGGACGGCGCTGCGAGTAGTTACAATGCTATATGTAGAAGTAGGTTGTGGTGTTGTGGTGTTGTGGTGTTGTGGTGTTGTGGTGTTGTGGTGTTGTGGTGTTGTGGAGTGTGGCGTGTGGTGACGGTGACGTTGTCGAAGGGGCGGCGGGCGCGCGCGGGGAGCGCGGGGACGGCGGCGCGGCCGGCCCGCCCGGCCTGCCCGGCGACAAGGGCGCGCGCGGCAAGCGCGGCAAGCGGGTAAACACGAGCACGTGCACAGCGCATGCTCCGCACGCACGCACGACCGCACGCACGACTCGCATGCTTCTGCTTCTAGTAACACCTGCCTTTAATACACGCGTACATGTTGTTGTTGTGGTACAAGTGATAACTAACGGGCACTAGCGGACGCGCGGCGCGCCGGACCAACTCGCCCGTCGGCACCAAGCAGACACGGTTCGAGGTAAGTCGAACGACATTTTGTAATTTGTAGTGCTATTATATTTCGATATTATTAGCATGATTGTAGTTCAAATTGAATTAATTCTCAATTTACTAAGCAATCATTTTACCGACAGAAGTGTTAAAATTATTTCAAAATAGTGACTTTGGTATTTGGCAGATCTAGTGACTGCGAGAATTTGTCACGATGTTTGTAACAGTATCATCGAACGACATAGTGTTGTAAATACCGTAGTGTAAATAAATCGTGGAGAATAACAAGACGCGTATGCGCAGGTCGCAGCGGG
Source organism: Xestia ashworthii (assembly GCA_950022955.1). Lineage (NCBI taxonomy): Eukaryota > Metazoa > Arthropoda > Insecta > Lepidoptera > Noctuidae > Xestia > Xestia ashworthii. The sequence continues at coordinate 486,041 of OX465556.1, read as the reverse complement.
GAGACGGGTCCGCGCGGCCCGCCCGGCACCGACGGCGCGCCCGGCCTGCCCGGCGTGCAGGGCCCGCCCGGCAAGCCGGTGAGTACAGTGTGTCACGCCGCACTGCTCAGTTCGCGACTGCTTCAGTCGAGGTGTGCATACTAACACAGTGTGCGTCATGTTCCAGGGCGAGATGGGCCCGAAAGGCTCGAAGGGCGAGTACGGCGACATGGGCTCGCCCGGCATGCTGGGCGCGCCCGGCCTGCCTGGCCCACCCGGCTACCCCGGCCTCAAGGGGGACAAGGGCGACAAGGGAGACTCGGTGAGCGACTACGTTTTACTCTAACATTTTCCGCCTAAGGAACTCAAGTACAGTGCACAGTGCTCTGAAGTACGAAGCTTGTGGAGTTAACTCACCACAATACCAGCACATTACTTATTGGAATAATGATAAGAGCAGTATGTAGTAGGATGGTAGAGTATATTCATTCGTGGTCAATATTTTTACACGCAAATTACAAGAGCAGGTTACTATGTATAAGAACATAAACAACAAACCGTAACTATACTAAGTTCAAATCAGTGACAGACATGTGTTAAATATGATTATTCTCACATGCCAGTGCATATATAAATATGCAACCTCCAATACGCCCCCTTAATCTATTACACATGCGTATGATTACTTCTGTACTTGTCAGTACTCGGTACATAAAACAACATAAATCACTAACACTTCTATGTTCAAAAGTATAGTACAAAAACAGAAGAAATCTAACAAAATAAAATATGCATAACAAAACTACAAATTATCTATTACACAAAGCACTTCTAGAAAACCTACAACATCAAAACATTTAACTATTCATCGCCCCCTTAATAGAATAATTTGACAGGGATAAATCCTTTAAAAATTCTCTCAGCTTCGGGCTGTGAACACTTTTGCTTTTGGTTAAGATGTCCGCTATCATCTTATCAGTTGACAAGTACCTTATTTCAACTTTGTTTGTCAGTACACATTCACGAATAAAATGATACTTGATATCTATATGCTTTGTCCTATTATGCATCATTTTGTTAGCTGCAATTTTATGCGCCGACTGATTGTCATTGTAAATTACTACCGCTTTACTATCCACAGCTGTCAAACTGTTCAGTAAACTACGTAAATAAAGAGCTTCCTTCGAAGCTTGACTCAGTCCTACGTACTCTGCCTCTGTGGTGGACAAGGATACTGTCGCTTGCTTCCTACTCTCCCATGACACTATATTTTTACCTATCTTGAAAATTAATCCCGTGAAAGACTTTCTATCAAGTGCCCCTCCCCAATCTGCATCAACGTAGCCTTGTAAGTCTAAATCCCCGGACTTCCTAAAAGTAAGACAAAGGTTAGACGTACCTTTTAAATACCTTAAGACCCGTTTCGCACATTTAAAGTGTATTTCATCATAGCACGAATTGAATTGTGAAAGTACACTTACCGCATGTGCTATGTCTGGTCGTGTATTACAGGCCAAGTAATTTAGACACCCTATCAAGCTTTGATATGGCAGATCGCTATGTGAATTTGTCGCTCTTTCTAATTTCATACCGACTTCCATTGGGGTCAATAATGGCTTAGCGTCTGTCATGTTAAAGTCATTCAAAATGTCTGAAATGAACTGTTGCTGATCTAGAAAAATAACATCTTTGTCTCTTCTCAGCCTCATGCCTAAAACATGCCTAGCCGGCCCTAAATCCTTCACTTTAAACTTGTCAAGCAAATCGTTTTTTTTTAACTTTTGCTTTTCTTGTACACAATTTCCAAAAATAAAAAGGTCATCTACGTAAATAACGACAATCAACTTCTTATTATTTTTAAGCTGCTTTTGATACAAACACGGTTCTATTTTTGATTGTACAAAGCCTAAATTCAACATTTCTTTATCCAATTCCTTGAACCAAGCATTCGAAGCTTGTTTCAATCCATACAAAGAACGCTGCAGTTTACATACCTTGGTTTCTTGACCTTTGACTACTGCTCCTTTTGGTTGGAGCATGAAAATGTCCTCTTTAATTTTGCCGTACAAAAAGGCAGTAGTAATATCCCACTGATCAATAAACCAACCGTATTCAACAGCTAGCGAGAACAATAATCTTAGAGTAGAGCTTCTAACTACAGGCGAATAAGTCTCTGTATAATCTACACCACATACCTGTGTGAAACCTTTTGCTACAAGTCTAGCCTTGTACTTCGTTACCTTGCCATCGCTATCTTTCTTGATTTTGAACACCCATTTGCATTGGATAGGCTTCTTATCAGCTGGAAGATCCACCAACGTCCAAGTCTGGTTCTCCTTTAGTGACATAAGTTCATTATCTATCGCTTTTTGCCATAAATCACCATCTGGTCTCGCCAATGCTTCATTAATAGTCAATGGATCACCATCAAGATTGCTCTCCTTGGCATACATAACATTGCATCCGTACCGATCGACTTGTCTGCGTTCTCTTACAGGATACCTTCTTACTGATTCAGGTATTCTGACTTCTTCTTCAGTCAATACGTCATCTGGTACTCGCTCTGGTACTACAGGGACTGGTCTTAACTCCTCTGATACTTCTACATTCTCGTCTACAGTATCACGATACATATCATCGTGGGCCTCCAAGTGTTCAGATCTGCTCGTAGATCCGTTGGGTAAACTGGAAGGAACATAATCTGTATTCAGGTTAATAATTACTTCCGTTTCTTTTACGTTTTCCTTTTGTAGAAAGACGTTTTCTAGAAATTTGACATCTCGTGCAGTCGTCACTTCACCTGTCTTGGGATTCATTAGACGATAACCCTTCTGATTATCTGGATATCCAATAAAAATCATTGGTTCCGTCTTCATGTCCAGTTTGCGTCTCTTTTGTTTTGGTAACAATCTATATGCCAAGCAGCCAAAGATTTTCAGATGACTGACATCCACATCTTTTCCAGTCCAAAGCTTCTCTGGTACCGCATTATTCAATGCTTTCGTGGGACTTCTGTTCTTTAAGTAAACAACAGTATTTACAGCTTCGGCCCAATACTTTTTGCTTAGATTCGATTCTGACAGTAATGTTCTTGCCTTTTCTATTATAGTACGATTCGCTCTTTCTGCGACAGAATTTTGTTCCGGCGTGTACGGTACAGTCGTCTGGTGTTTTATGCCTGCAGACTTCAAAAAAGATTTAAATTTACCATTACAGTACTCTACACCATTGTCAGATCTTAGACATTTAATAGATTTACTTGTCTCATTCTCAACTTCCGCCTTATATTCACGGAACTTATCGAAAGTTTCACTTTTGTTCTTCAAAAAATAAACATGAGTCTTTCGAGTATAATCGTCGATAAACAGAAGAACATACCTCGAACCACCGAACGACGGCTCCTCGATTGGTCCACAAACGTCGCTAAAAACCAACTGTAAGACCTCGTTCGCTCTCGTACCTTGTTTTTTAAAGGGACTTTTGCATGTCTTTCCTTCGATACATGAAATACACGGCCCGCATAAATCGGTACTCTTAAATTCCATACCGCTTACTAAAACTTTCATTTTATTCATATAATTACGCGATAAATGAGCTAATCTTTTATGCCAAATGTTCGAAATAGTTTCATTTTGTTTTGACAGTGTCACATTCACAACGTTATTTTGATTTTCTGTCAACTCATAAATTCCGCCGACCTCTTGACATCTCGCTATAGTTCGATTTTTATTTTTAATCATGCAACCTTCATTGTCAAAATTCATGCAATAATTCTTCTTGGTCAAATCGCTCACCGAAATTAGGTTCATGGATAAATCAGGAACAAATAATAAAACGTTTTCTAAAATTAATTTTTCGTTTTCGCTGACTCGTGGCTCAGCATTTCCTCGTCCTTTCACCAATAACTTCTCTCCGGTTGCTACTGCGATCTTCATGTTGCCCTTTACATGTGTGTAAGACAACAATTTGTTTTTATCATGGGTCATATATTATGATTTGAGCACCCACTGTCTAAATACCACTTATCTTTGTCTATCGCCCCCTTCGTATTCAGGCAGATATTCGCGGTTTTGATCCGCTCCTTGCATTCAGACGCCTTGTGTCCTTGTTTGTGGCACTTAAAACACTTGTAGACGAACTTCTGCTTACGATCATAAGTTTTAGTGTTAGATCTTGCATCGTTCTGTACTTTACGTGTAACTAGAACTTTATCGTACTCTGTGTTCAACTTACTCTGTCTACTTCCTTCTTGCAACAATTTCATTTTAATTTGCTCTAACGTGATTTCTTGTCCACTATTATCTACAGCCATAATGAGAGGGCTGTACTCAGCGGTCAATCCACCCAGCAAAATCGATATGATCCAATCATCAGGGATTTGAGCATCAATATCGGACAATTGTTGTGTCAGGAACGTAATTTTGGATATGTAGCTTTCCATAGAATCGAAATTCTCTAACTTACAGTTAAAAAGTTCTCGCTGAATATGTATACGTCTTCCCCAACCTTTGTCTTCATACGCTTTCCGTAAGCTATTCCAGGCTTCTTTCGCAGTCTTCGCATTGTAAACGTGGGTAAAGCACTCTGGTTCTCATCAACAACAAGCATATTGTCGTTCGTGCCTGCCGGTCTACGTCAGCATTTACTACATCTGTAGAAATTACTCCCCACCAGTTTTTATTCTCCAAGTAATTTCGGACCAGGAATTTCCAGTTTGGGTAGTCGGACGAACTTTTTAGCTTCTTAATACCACTTATGCCAACTTCAGCTGACATAATTGAGATTTCGTCCGAACCTTAAAACCACTCAAGTTATAAATTATGCTCTAGCATTTGTGCTTCCGGGACCTGGGCCCATAACCTATTGGAATAATGATAAGAGCAGTAGTAGGATGGTAGAGTATATTCATTCGTGGTCAATATTTTTACACGCAAGTTACAAGAGCAGGTTACTATGTATAGGAACATAAACAACAAACCATAACTATACTAAGTTCAAATCAGTGACAGACATGTGTTAAATATGATTATTCTCACATGCCAGTGCATATATAAATATGCAACCTCCAATATTACTGTCCCGCTGCTAGGCAAAGACCTCTTACATCTATTTAAATAACCGCAATGACAATAAGTATTACAGCATGTGACCGCACTGTAAGCAGTCATAGTGACGATAGTGATGTCCTGGTTTAGTGACTGTCAAGTCACACGTCTCAACTTCGAACCCAAGACACGCACCTCGGATTTTTCGGATTCATTGTGCGTATAATGATCACTTACTTTGGTGAAGGAAAACCAGCTTGCCTGTGAGATATTTTTCGACGGCAGTAAAGGCTAGTTAGAGGCCCGTGTGGGTGGATTGCACTTGATTGCTGATCAATGGAAGGCAATAATGTTCACCGTTCTGTGAGAACGGAGTAATAAGATTTAGTTAGTTTGGTATCAATGGTTAATTTTCGGTTCTGAATAAGTAATCTCGAAGGTCGACATAGAGTAGTTCGACCGATTTGGTTGTTTATTTTTTTATTGCGTTCGTAATTGGGTGCATATGAAAGAATTCTGATATTTTTTAATGTTTTGTTAATAAATCCCAGTGATGTAAAGTCGGGCTGGTTCGTAGTAATAAAGGGCCAGTCCTCTATGTCAGCAAGGCGGGTCGGTCGTAAGGAAGCGCGTGGCGCGTGGCGCGCGGCCGCCCCGCCTTGTGCGCGTGCGCTGCGATGAGTAACGTGTCGCTCTGTGTCTGTTCCCGGTGCCGCGCGCGCTTCGCCGCCCTCTCCAGAAGTACAGGAAGCTGAGGAGGCGACAGGTAACTATCCACTCTCACACCTCAACACGCACTCGTTCACAACTCTTCATCCATTTTATTGCTTTATTAAAAAAACACTAAATATAATTTTATTTGTTCGAACACAGCGATGAGTAGTAGCGCATGACGCGTGAGTCGTGGCGACCCGCCTCGTGTGAACTGTTAATCTTTATGCCCACTGTTGAACTTGCAGGGAGACGGCACCGGCTACGAGCTGTACGGACATGAAGTTGTAAGTATCGCACACTAGCGTGTTACTGCCTCTTACTGACTCATCCTACCAGCTTGACAACTATACCACTATGCTACTACAATTATCTGGAAATAATAATAGTCATATTTAAAAGGAAACACCCCATTATGGGCCTAGCCGTTACACGAATCAGATATGTACCGAAATAATCTACTATTTCGCTTAATTAACCCATTTAAATCTTACTGTTTGGGTTTGGCGCTCAAGCGTAGCGTGGGCGCCAATAGTTCGAGGGACTAAATAAGTCTTTAACCCGAGGTAAACACTGTGCAGAAAGAAACGTGGGACGATTTGCAGAATGAAAATGTTATTTATTTTGATTTTCATCAACTCGTACCAAATGGGCCGTGGGCATGTGGGACGAGTTGCTGAATTACTCCGAATACAAGGACAATAAAAACACGAAACAATTCGAAAAAAAAAAAGATCGGGTTGCCGCTTTCCCGCCTATTTTGATTTATTTAATTACTCATACTCGGAAAGGAGGTCTGAAGTTGCCTGAGGAGCGGGTCGAAAGTAACACTTTTCAGCCCTAGGGAGAATTGCTTTCAACTGACAGCTTTCAAATTTAAAAAAAAAAAACTAGTCCTATTTTCACATTTCTATTGAACCATGTTAACAATACACAGCTGCAATATGTTATATGTTGGAACAGAGAAACAACAATATTGCAGCCCACTACATTATCCGCATATTAACAAGAGAGAATATGATAATGAGTGCCACTAGATAGGTATAAATAAAAATAAATCACATACATCTTATTACATAATAAATTATAGAAACAATAAATAATCATAGAAATAAGTATCAATAAAATTACGGTAATTATCAAATAATTAAATAAACGAAATATTAACCACATCATGCAAATTAGAAGTTCAAATTGATTCAATTGCTTGAGAGTAATAATTGCGTTTTGTGTCACATTAATTTATGATTTGTGGTTGATTATTTTTGTTCAAATCAAAACTGGCAAAATTGATAAAAAAATTAAAATAATTATCTAGGATAACCTGCGGAGTGTGCAAACCCAGTTTGTGTCATTTTCGTCCAGTGAAAACTGACAATATGGTTAGTAAGAAGGTACCTACCTATATTTTTTTCAATTATGTACTTAACAAGATTGAAGATTGAGAAATAAAACGACACAAAATTATGAATGGTGTTTTGTTCCACCATAATAATCAAAAACAAGTAAACACAATAAACTTGAATTTTCATTTGTTGATTTTATAATAAAAATAGTACATTATGGTACAAGTGTGTAATGTTGGTGATCACCGCTGAGGCGCCATTGAGACCCAAGCCGTTAGGCGAGGGTCTTAAGAGAGCCGAGGACGGTAATCATCAACACACACGTGTATCATACGACGTTTTTGAACACACTTGAGAATAAAATAATACTAAAAATAAAGTAACTATAATTTCAACAGTGAAAACGAGTTGTGAATTTTTTTTCGCAATGGCGGGAATAATTAATCAGTTTTCCTATGCGCGCGCATCTAACAATGGCGATCGGCCATAGACTAAAAGAATGAGGTTTCTTTTTTTTGGCTTTTCGCGGATAGCGTTTTAGCCACGTACGAAATGGGGAATTCAAAGTTTTATTTAATACAGAGAAAACAAAAGTTGCGTTTGAGTGAAAGTTTTATTTATTAAAAACTTATAAGTTGAAATTATCTATGTAGATACCTACGAGGTTGCATGAAATGAGCAAGCAGTAGGTATTTTCATTTATTTGTACTATTGAACACGATCTTTTTTGTATCGAAACTTTTTAAGAACAAAGCAATTCAACCAATAAAAAAAACCCTATAACTGACTTGTGAATAATAGCAATGAAAAAGTCACAGTTTGATTACAGGTGTCATTATGTGCCTAATTGCGGTGAAATAAGAGCCACTTTATGAGCAAGTGTGTTGAAAAAAAAATTAAAAAATTACAAATATCGTGGATGAATTCGGCACAAAAAATTTTGAACAACAGGTATCATCAGTACCTACTCTTAAACGCCTAACAGCTATTTCACCGATTTTAATATTCTTTTAGAGCTAGTTGGGCGACGTGTTAGGTACGAGTACAAACAAAGTGGTTAAATACAAGGATTCCCGTGGACGGAGATGACACAAAATGCGTAATGTATATCAGTTACTACTTCGTTATTGTAATTAAAGTAAATTTTTCAACTATAAGTAATTTTCTTTTCGTGTAATAGGTAGTGGTCTAAAAGACAAATAGCCGAATTTTTCGATATGCAAGTACCTAAAATGACACAAATTAATATAGTAGGTCGGGCAAATGGTCCGGAAACTATATTATGCGGAAAAACAAACAACTTGAATATTTTTGAAACCTCAAAACCTAGCGCTATCGGACTAATGGCATTGGATTTAAATTTGGATTTTGAGCATACGAGTATGACGTATTTTCATTTATTTACTAGCTTCTGCCCGCGACTTCGTACGCGGATCCTGTTGCTTTTGCCAGCGACAAAGGCTTCGTCAAAATCGAAGATCTGAAACGTCTAATTCTAAGAGCTCGGGGACGGGAAAATAACGGATCTTTCCCACCTGAGCAACACATACCGTTTGTTTCTTTTTGCCATTTAACAGCTTCACACAAAGTACAATTTTGAACCATACCTCCGATGGCGGAATATGTGGCGTATTCAATCATAGGAGTATACGTAAATGAACTCCGTTTCTTATCAACCCACGGAAGGTCGTCATGCCCTACGGCTATATCTTGAGACACCCGATTCTTCAGATGTTATCGACATTCGGTTCAGAGAATGTCGAAGTCTTCGCGCTGTTCTTCTGTCTCTTCATGCCGTACTGCCGTATGCAATTCTTTCTCTCTCACTTTCTAACAGATTATGAATATTTGTTGTGTGCGTGTTCGGCGCTTTTCTTCTGTCTCTTCATGCCAAAAACACTCAAATAACATAAGCTCGAAGACATATTTATTCGATAAAATTAAATAACAAATGGGAGTTTTGGCCAGTAGAGTCAAATTTTCAATGATATACCATCGTCATCGAAAATCGAAAATCAGTCCTAAACTGTTACCGCCTTAACCGCGTGGAGGTACTCCCAGTTTTTGTTATTTTATAATTATGCAGTGAAATTAGTGATATCTTTGCAATAATTTTCACATCAGATGTTTCTGATCTTCGATTTTTATAAGTCTACAAGAAATGCCCATCAGACCGACAACTTTTGCTAAGACGTCATCATTCCTGTGTTATGGTGTAGCTGGGCTCTTGGAGTTCCACAACAGGTATTCCAGATCTTCGATTTTTATAAGTCAACAGAGAGTGCTCATCAGATTGAACAACTTTTGCTAAGACGTCATTCCTATATGTGTTATGGTGTAGCTGGGCTATGGGAGTTCCACGACAGGTGTCCCAGATCTTCGATTTTTATAAGTCAACAGAGAGTGCTCATCAGATTGAACAACTTTTGCTAAGACGTCATTCCCGTATGTGTTATGGTGTAGCTGGGCTATTGGAGTTCCACGACAGGTGTCCCAGATCTTCGATTTTTATAAGTCAACAGAGAGTGCTCATCAGATTGAACAACTTTTGCTAAGACGTCATTCCTATATGTGTTATGGTATAACTGGGCTCTTGGAGTTCCACATCAGGTGTTCCAGATCTTCAAATTTGTTCTCTCAGCAGAAAATGCTCATCACGTGAAACAATTTTTGCTATGGTGTCATATTTGTATCTGTTATAGTTTAAATCAAATCAAATCAAATCATTTATTCTTTGCAAACATGGGTAATAGGTACAATGATGTTCTTTTAGAATAAAGTTCTCCACATTTTGCCGTCATATGGGCATGCAAATAATTAGCTGGTCTATTGCGGTTCTACATCAGGTGTTCAGGTTTCCAAGATAAATTATGGTTCACCCTTGTTTGGTATAACAACGTTTCGTCGAAAATCGCTTCGGCTAATTTTAGTTACAATAAAGTCATTTCGTATAATTATTCATTTGACCGAATAATTAATTGGTCGATTTTTATTTAGCGTAATTATTTATTTGAACTAATTTAATTTCGCCGAATTTTAAAATGCACTAATTTTATTTAAACTAATGTTTCACTAGACTAATAATGATTTAGTCGAAAGATCGAATCGAATTTTCACACAGCGAACATGCAACGAGCGTGCAGCAAGCATGCAGCAAGCACTCAGCTAGCATGCAGCATGCAAACGAGCAAGCATCATGCAGCAGGCATGCAGCAAGCATGCAGCAAGCACTCAGCTAGCATGCAGCATGCAAACGAGCAAGCATCATGCAGCAGGCATGGTTTCTGTCACGGCTCCGGCGCTGCGAAGCTCCGGCGGCCCCACGCGAACTTATCGTCGCAGATGGGTTTAACACTCGCCGCCGCGGCTGAGGCTGGCCAGCAAGCCGAAGCTGTTCCACACATGTAACACATACAACCACCTGCTCCTCAACTCGCGGGCCGCCTCGCTCCTCCGCGCCTACGCGATTTTAAATTACACTCTAGGGGTAGGGCAGACAAGACTACGTGGAGTCGGATTTACAGCGATTCGTTTCTGTCACTAAAACCTTATTTTTAGCAAATGTTTTCAAACTTACACAGAATTATATTTACTTAAAGCGATCGTATTTATTTTAAGATTATTCTGTGTTTTCTTTTTCAAAATAAAAAAATGCAAATATTTACAATGTTTTCTTTTCTGCATTACATTACACCAATTGAATATTCGATAAAATACATGGTTATACCATATGAACATTACATCAAATGAACATTATACCTTTTGATCATTAGCGCAAATGTTGTTATAGCAAATAAATATTCGATGAACTGAAAATTCTGTCAAACGATATTATACAAAGTGATGATTTTCTTAAACGTTGTTCGATTTAGTAATATTATATCAAACAAGGGTGAACCATAAATTATAGCCTATAGACTAGACATAATATCTATACAACAAAAGAAAAATCATTCAAATCCGTCAAGTACTTCCGAAGATTAGCGTGTACAAACAAACAGACAAACAGACTTTTTTTTTGGATTCGTGCTCCATTACTGTTTCTAAACCCCCTTCAATTATTATTTTTAAAATATAAATATATTCAATGTACAGACACAGCTTTTTTACTCTTTTATTATATGTATATAGATATAGATTGGGGAGCAGCGGTAGCCCAGTGGTGGCGGCCCCGACTTACGAACAGTAAGTCGTGGGTTCAAACCCAGACAGGAGCATTACTTTATGTAATTTATTTCATCACCACTGCTCTCAAAACGGTGAAGGAAAACATCGTGAGGAAACCGGCATGTCCTAGAATAAAAAATTCGAAGACATGTGACATCTACCAATCCGCACTGGGCCCGCGTGGTAAATTATAGCCCATTCCCTCTCATTGAGAGGAGGCCGTGTCCCAGCAGTGGGAACATTATAGGCTGATGATGATGATGAGATATAGATTTGCCAGGAACATGGTGTTTACCAGTTTACATAGGTGTTCATAATATTGCATAGTGCTACATGTATCACCGTTTTAACGGTATGCAAAATCAATTTACAACGCACAAACTATACAAAGGTCAATGTACAGTAGGTACACTTGGTATCCAGCATCTGCAAAAGAGACCCGGTATTCCAGTCCTTATTAGATTACTATGTTTGACAATGTTATTGCACTTTAATTCATAATAATACTAACCACTGATTCTTTAACCGTTACAGAGGAATAACATGCGAACTTGACGCACTGCCATCAAATAACATGCGAACTTGACGCACTGCCATCAAATAACATGCGAACTTGACGCACTGCCATCAAATCAATGATCATGTTGATCACGCCTTAGGGCGTATACACGTAGAATGCTGCGCGGGCTGCCACCGGCTTATCACCGGTCCGCACTGGTAGTCCGCGCAGGCAGTCTCATACTGTGTACCGACCTAGCGCCAATGAGCGCCGACAATTTCTGGCTGCGTAAGCAGTTCGGAACTTTTCGACGACGTTTGGCGCTTATCGGCACTGGTAGCCAGCTTTTTCTACGTATATACGCACTTAAGTTGGATCGGATGCTTATAGACGCTGTTGTGTTCTATTTTGCTGTGTGGTAATGTAATGGCTAGTAACGATGCGGTGTGTGCGTAGATGATGGGGCCGCCGGGCGCGCCGGGCCCAGTTGGGCCGCCGGGCGTGGCGGGCCCACCCGGCATCAAGGGCGACAAAGGCGAGCCGGGCACGCGCGGCAAGGCGGTACGTACACTACTTTACACGCGCTACTCACTGCTACCACTACTATGACGGGGCCGCTGGGCGTGGCGGGCCCACCCAGCATCAAGGGCGACAAAGGCGAGCCGGGCACACGCGGCAAGGCGGTACGTACACTACTATACACGCGCTACTCACTGCTACCACTACAATGACGGGGCCGCTGGGCGTGGCGGGCCCACCCGGCATCTAGGGCGACAATGGCGAGCCAGGCATACGCGGCAAGGCGGTACGTACACTACTATACACGCGCTACTCACTGCTACCACTACTATGACGGGGTCGCTGGGCGTGGCGGGCCCACCCGGCATCAAGGGCGACAAAGGCGAGCCGGGCACACGCGGCAAGGCGGTACGTACACTACTATACACGCGCTACTCACTGCTACTACTTCTATGAGGGGCCGCTGGGCGTGGTGAGCCCGCCCGGCCGTCCACATGATGTACAAGACTAACGAAATAAATCCTGACAATCTGACGTTTTAAAAAATTTCCACTTGTAAAATGCAGCCTATATGTGTTGTACACATACGGGGTGAATATTTCAAGTGAGCGTGTAAAAAACTAAAACTGTATCATTGGTGGTTATTTGAAAAATCAATATTCTGAAATCAAAATTCAATTCATATTCAAAATTCAAATTTAAATTCATTTATTGGTGTGATTTTTGGTACATTTTACATGAGATCTTAAAAATAAAATAAAAAATTCCTCAAAAATCTACCATAAAGGTGTACACTCTTTCACATTATCAGTCATTATAAAAAGAATAATCAACATGTTAAAAATAAAATAATTACCAATAATTAATCACAAAAAAAAGCTTACATTAACAATTGAGCATACAAATTAAATAATGAATGGAAATGAAGATAACAATACAATGTCAATAATAGAATATAATAGGATAATTTTACAAAGTCAATTAAATAAATATCAATGAAAATATCAAATAAGTTACAATTTCTCATTAAGGAATTCATCAATTGTAAGGGCATGAGCCTTTACACTTAATGTTAAATGTTAATAAAATAAATGTTAATGTTCAAGGGTATTTAATCCGAACTAGCACTAAAATAATGTAATAAGAAAATAATAAAAAATGTTAGAAAAAGTCACCATAATGTTGTATGTTGCGCGAGCTCGATATTAAACCGAAGACTGACGTACTTGCGTACGTGACGATACTACATTTTTATAGAATAACAAAATTGCAGTATTTTATTTATTTATTTATTTATTTATTACACTATGGAAGACTTACAGCTATATAAAAACTTAACAAAAAAGAAAAAAAGAACATAGACAGCAGAAAGCCAATTACAAGTCCTCACGTATAGAAATAGACTAGAAATTATGTGAACACACGTCGGCACAATGTGTTAATTTAAAGTTAGTAAAGTCTATATCTAATAAACAACGACAGTTTTACATACAAAGGTTTAGAAAATGATTATAAAAAGTTTGCTTTGTTTATAGTAAAATATAAAGTTATTACAAAATAATTAATAAAATGGGTTAATAAGCTCAATTTGCAGTCTATTTGAAAAACTTGAGGCTCAAGCACCTTCTGGCTGATGTCACACTTGTTGTAAAAGGATCCAAATCATGCTGCTTACATATCATATTGAACTGCCTACTCACACGCACAATGTAACTGTTCTGCCTATAGTTCGTATATGTATGAGGTACACGTAAGGGCGGATTGAAACGAAATAATTTACCTGGTACATTAAAATTGAATTTTGATAATAGCTCGGGGCTGTCAATGTTATTATTAAATATTTTTAACAGAAACAAACAATCAGCAATCTCACGTCGGTTTTCGAGTGGTAATAGATGGTATTTTTTACAGAGTGCGAGATAATCAATTGACCGATACGGAATCTTTTGATGAAAACAAAGGAATTTAATAAATCGTTTTTGTATGTTTTCAATACGGTCGATGTACTTATGATAACGTGGGTTCCATATCTGAGATGCATACTCCAGCTGACTTCTAACGAAAGTGCAGTACAAAATTTTTAGCGTCTTGACATTTTTAAAGCACTTAGAAAGGCGCATTATAAATCCAAGCAGTTTAGAGGCTTTTTTAACGATGGCATCAATATGTGTTTCAAAAACTAGCTTATTGTCATGGTGAACTCCCAAGTCACGAATAGTGTCACACCTTGGCAAGGTTTGGCCCGACAAGGTATAAGTTGCGGTTAGGACTGCCCGTTTCCTAGTGTAAGTAATTACTGAGCACTTTGATGGATTTAAGTCGAGTTTGTTAACCCGACAGTACTCTTCAAGACGGTGTAGGTCAGCCTGAAGTGCTATCCCATCATCAAGCGACGAAATCTTGGCAAAGATTTTCATGTCATCGGCGAAACATAACAATTTAGATGATTTCAGGCACAAGTCGATGTCGTTCACATAGATCACAAATAATAAAGGACCGAGCAACGAGCCCTGAGGCACTCCACTTGGCACACATACCCAGCTGGACATATAATTATTGAGCACTACTGCTTGCGACCTATTGTCAATGTAAGATGAAAACCACCTCAGGAGGTCTCCACGAATTCCCATATAGTTTAGCTTCTTAATCAGGGTTTCATGGTCAATCCGATCAAACGCTTTGCTATAATCAGTGTAAACGACATCGACCTGCTTACCTTCATCCATAGCATCGGTAATGAAATCGTTAAATAAAATGAGATTTGAAGAGGTAGATCGCCCTCTCAAAAAACCGTGCTGAAATGAGCTGAATGAGTTAGAAAGGGCGGGATATAACTGGTTGTAGATAATTCGCTCAAATATTTTAGCAATAATGCACAGTTTAGAAATAGGCCTATAATTAGTAACTTCAGTTTTAGATCCCTTTTTGTGTACGGGTGTAATAAAGGCGGATTTCCACACACTGGGGACAACACCTTGAGACAAAGATTTGGAAAACAAAATAGAGATAGGTAAGGCAATGGAAGAAGCACATCCAATGAGAAATTTGGATGATATATTATCAGGGCCAGCACCTTTTGACGGATCCAGCTTGCGGAGTAAATCAGTAACAATGTCAATATTTACTTCTATATGACAAATATCAGACGGGAGTGGAACGGTGTCGGAGGAGGGAACAAAGGCTGAATTGGGATAATTAGTCGAGGTGGGGTCAAGAAAGGTTGATAGAAAATAAGAGGAAAAGGCCTCACAAATGCGATCGCCGGTGAGCAATAATTCATCATTGTAGTTCAGTGTATTAGGAATAGTATTCGTTTTGTAGTGATTTTGAACGTAGTTCCAAAAGTGTTTAGGGTTATTTTTTATTGACTTTTCCGTTTCATTGAGGTAAGAGCTATAACACGAAGCTTCCATAATTTTAACTCTGTCACGCAAGTATTTAAAAGTTAGTTCATCGGATTTATTACCATAAGTTTTGAATTTCTTTAGAAATTTATATTTTTCTCTAATGGTTCTAATGAGCGATGCACTGTACCAATTTGGGTATGATTTATTGCGCACAAGCTTTAGCGGTATATGCCTATTCTGAGTTTCTTTTATAGTTTCTATAAAGTATGCAATTGAATCATCCAAAGACCGAGATGAGAACTGGTGCTCCCAGTCAACGGCATCAATCTCATTATTTATTGAATTAAAATCGCCTTTGCAATACATATACCGTAACCTCGGTGCATGGTCAAGTGGAGGTAATTCGAAGATATCAATATTTATTATCAAAGCGGGATGATAGGGATCAATAGTCACTAGAGGGTTAACACACTCACTAACACACAACAATTTATTTGAGAGGACTAAATCCAACAATTTCCCATACCTATTGAGCACGCCGTTATATTGCCCAAGATCGAGCGTAGATAACTCATCAGCTAGCATACATTCGTCACTTGTGGCGGGACACACTGGGACTAACGAGTTATTATTAGATGGAGCCCACGAGATCCCACTCATATTAAAGTCACCTAAAACTAAGAACACTCCGGAAGTATTATTTAAAGTCGTATGGTCCAATTTTCTTAAGAAATTATTGAGTTGATTCGAAAACGAAAAGCCTTTGTTTTGTTTACATAAGTACACTGCGCAAATATATAAGTTTACATAGTCTCGAGAGTTCAGTTGTTTAAGTCGCAAGGTAATCCAGAGATCCTCTGCTGAGGAGTGAAGGAGCGGTTGCGGGATAACAGATAACTCCCTACGCGTCGCAATAAGTACACCACCACCACGGGTTTGCCCAGTCACAGAATAGTTCCGGTCACGACGCCACACTATGTATCGGTCATCAAACAGCTCGGAGTTTAACATACCATCAATTAGCCACGTTTCCGTTAAAACAATAATATCATAAGAATTCAATGAGACCTGACGGTAAAACGAGTCTGTTTTTGTTCGTAATCCGCGTACGTTTTGGTAATAAATAGTCAGACACTGTCCACCATTACCTGCCATTACCAATATGTTCAACTAAAGTGGTATAAGCTTAACTAGGCTAACTGAAGTACAATGTGCGGTTGCTGACCGTACATCTTGGCGGGGCCAAAAAATAAGATAACTTATTAAAGACTATTTTACCAATGTAAATACAAATCATGAAATGAAAACAATGTGAATTAAAATGATTATAAGTCAAATGTTAAAAGAATGAGGTGTCGCATAGGTAAGTTCTATGTTTTCAGTGGATGCTGCAGCTCTTGGTGGCTTCCGTGGCGGTAATCTGGTAGACACGCCGGCGTCACTGACGGTGACCTTGCCGCTACGTTTGCAGTACACGTAGGCTCCTCCCGCGACGACTATTGACAAGATCAGAAGTCCCATCGTCGAGTATGAAACGATGTATTGGTGCACATCGTGTTGCGACATTTCAGCTTGTTTTGTTTGATCTTCCAATTCTTTCAATGAATTATGAAGCTTTTCATAATCGTTTCTAACAAATTGCGTGTTCTGTTGTCCAGTTGATAAATCAAGCAGCTGGACCGATGTTAAATTGTTGATGTCATCCAGATCTATCAGTGGTATTTCAGGGCTAACATAACTATATTGTTTGTGTAGTAAACTTGTGTGTAATATGTTTCTTCGTTGTTTCTAATTATACATCCTTCTTTGGCTTCTAAAATTCCCGTCGAGTGTATTGCCTTAGTAGTTATACGACCTTCACAGATTATTTGCAGTTGACAATCTGTGCAGCAGGTATAGAGCCAGGTGTTAGGTTTTTGTAATGGTGTCCATTTATTGTTGCAGGATTCGGATGTGTAGATACATTTTGATAATGTAATGTTTGTTATTGCGCCGATTTCGCATGGAATCTGATGATTTCTCATGTTACGTGTTGGTTTGTTTAGTGAACATACAAATGTACTTGGTTCAATTTTGATGCAAAGTTCCAGGTCACTGTCTGTGAGCTGCATATATGTCTCTTTTCGTATATTGACTGCAATATATTCTGAATTTGTTTTCATTGTAAGTGAATGTTTGTTATTTTTTATCATCGGTATAGGAACTGTTTTGTACATGGTGAATGGAGTGTCGCCTGTTAATGGTAATGTAATTTCGATGCTAAAATATTTATCGAACAATCTTGATTTCACCTCTAGTAGTTTGTATATGTCAGCTAATTGGTTTTGAATATTGTCAACGGGTAACGATAATTGCTGTGGCAACTGTCCAGAGATAATGTTGAGCTCCTGAAAGAGCTGGTTCTGCGGTAAAAGTCTGGTGTCTACATGACCATGGTGGATGTTGATGGCTGTGTCTAAAAGCATGTGTTGGATGTGGCGCAGTTTAGACAGAATTGTTGAAATAGCCAGAGCCATAATGTTAAAGTAGTTCAAAGCTTCCTCTTGTTCAACCTCCTTACCCAATTTCTGTAAGTAGTTCTCTGTAGCGTTAAGATGTTGGTTTAAGAGATTGAACTGAGTGTTCATCGTCTCTTCATTTCTCTTTAGAATGTTATTATGTGCTTCTATAATTGATGTTTGACCTTTAATCAGGTTCAATAAATGGTCTCTGTTGTTCTGCAATGTTTCTATGTCCTTTTTATATTGTATTGCGAACCTTTCATCTAGAACGCCGAATAGGCTGTTTGCAAGATAACCTATTCCATTGACAAGACCTCGGGACACGCGCCCTCTTGTCTGCCCATGATGTGTTTCCAACATGTAATTGTTATGATCAAGTTCGTTAAGTTCCTGTTCGAATTCGGTCATAATGGTTTTGCACATCGTTTGGTATGCAAATTGCTCACACCTTTCTCTCAGGTGTTTCACAACTCTATGTATGTTTTCCATGCCTTGCCAGTATGATGTCATGTTATAGTAGGTAACAATCTTCCAGTCATCGTGTACGCTTTGCAAATTACCAATTTTGTCAAAGTACACTGCTCTATTTGGTTCAAACGGTGTGATATTTATAGCGTCACTGCTTTGCCTTGTGGGTTGAAATAACGTTAGTAATGTTAAAAGTATACATAGCAGGCTTGAACTCATATTCCTTGATTTAAGTCGTTGGTATCTATTTGTGTTGTTTAATGTAGATTTTTGTTTTTCAGTGCAGGTTTTGTCATTGGATGTGGTGGTGTCAGGTATTTTTATATGAGATTCAGGTATAGGGAGTTTAACTAATTTTGTTATTGGTCTTGTTAATACCCCTGATTTTGTTTTCATAGTCACAACTCTGACTAGATTGTCTTTCCCCGGGTGAGCTTCCTGTATTCTGCCAATTGCCCATTTCGCAGGAGGAAGGTTGTCTTCTTTGATTAAGACAACATCCCCTATGGATAAGTTATTTGTTTTATTTAGCCATTTGCTACGAACTTGAAGTTGTTGCAGGTATTCTGACGACCATCTGGTCCAAAACCCTTGTTTCATTTTGTTTAGTAACTGCCACCGATGTCGAATGTTGATGTTTCGGTTTTCGATATTTTCCGTTGGTAGAAATGTTACTGGTCGTCCAATTAAAAAATGTGCAGGAGTAAGGTAATCAATATCGTCCACGTCTTCCGTTAAAGGGCAAAGTGGTCTTGAGTTCATACAGGCTTCGATTTGAGTAAGCAGTGTTAAAAACTCTTCGTATGTCAACTTTTGCTCTCCTTGGACACGCTTTAGGTGATATTTCATTGACTTAACTGCAGCCTCCCAAAGTCCTCCCGCAGTCGGCCAGCTTGGGGCGTTGAAGTGCCACTCTATCCCCATCTCGGTGTTCCTTCTCGATAAGGTGTCGTTGTTAAATGTTTGTGAGATATGCAGTTGTTTGGCTAACTTCCTTTCGGCTCCAACAAAGTTGTTTCCGTTGTCGGAGTAAATATGTTTCGGACAACCTCGTCGCCCAATCATGCGGTTGAGAGCCAGTATAAATGTTTGCGACGATAAATCTGATGCAAGTTCTAAATGCACGGCCTTTGTTACCATGCATACGAAAACAACGACATAGCTTTTACTCGTTCTGACGCCTCGGCCCTTGTTTAGTTTAACACTAACAAACCCTGTGAAGTCCACCCCTGTATGATAGAATGGTGGTGATTGCGTTATCCTTTCGCTGGGTAGGTCGGCCATTAATTGGTATTGTTTCGATGGTTTGAAGCGACAACATTTTACACAGTCTTGTAGGAATTTTTTAACTGTGTTATTTCCTCCTGTTATCCAATATTTTTGTCTTAATGTGGCATAGTTAGCCTCGCTCCACCGTGTAGTGTTGTAACATGCGCACGAGCAATAAGAAGATATGCCAGCTTGCTGTTTTTCGGGATGATAGCAGGGTGTTTTGTTTCTTCAGGTAAGTTTGAATTCTGTAATCTCCCTCCGACGCGTAGTATGTTATTTTCATTTAGGTAAGGGTAAAGTTTCTGAAGTCCTCTATTGTTGCTTATCCTTCCCTTTGTTTTTAAATCTTGGATTTCTTGTCCGTAATGTTCATTTTGTACATGTTTTATAATTATGTTAGTAGCGCGTCGAATATCAGCGAGTGTTAAATTACATTGTTTTGACGCAGGCGGCCCATTCATGTTTGTATGATTCATAGCTGCGTCTTCCCTGTGACGATTGTTTTGTGACGTGTTTGTTATGAAACGTGAGACCCAGGCTACGATGCGTATTATACTTATAATACAGCTGTTCTTGGTAAGGAGTTCAGTTACAATGTTTATGTTTTTGTTTTCGGTAGTTTGTGACGTAACTGCATGCACCTTTTTAGCTTCTATTTCTGGTGTCTTAATCGTGTAACATGTTTCCGGAATGTTTTCTCTGTTAAGCCATTCGGCTCCGTCAAACCACAGAGGAAAGTTGTGTAACTGAGAAGGTAGCAGTCCACGTGACGCGCAGTCGGCCGGATTTTGCTCCGATCTTACGTGTTTCCAACACCCGGCGGGCACTACAGATGTTATCTCCTGAACTCTGTGTCCGACATAGGCCTTCCATCGCGAGACATCGCCCTTTAGCCAGCCAAGCACGATCATTGAATCCGTCCAAGCTGTTACTTTAATGTTAGGTTTATCGAGGCAATGTTTTATTTTCTTGACCAGTTGAGCTAACAGCTGAGCACCGCATAACTCAAGTCTGGGAAGTGTTTGTTGTTTTTGGATTGGAGCGACCTTTGTTTTTGCCGCAACCAATGCAATTTGTTGCTGTTTCCCTTCTTTAACTTTACTGTACACCACGTACGAAAACGCTTTTTCCGATGCGTCACAGAATGCGTGTAATTCAAAATCCTTGTTTGCTTGTGTAACCCAAGCCACCGGTTAATTTTGAAGGGTTGCATATTTGTTAATTCAGATTTTAGTATTCTCCATTCCTTTTCTATTCCATCCGGAACAGTGTCATCCCATTCGATTTTATAATTCCAGATTTGTTGGAATAAATTTTTTGCCTTGATTGTTATTGGGGATAGCCATCCCAAAGGATCAAAAATTGTTGGAATGATTTGCCGTTTTGACGAATTTTTGTTAAGGTCAATGTTGTTTTTGTTTTTTAATGTTGTTGAAAATATGAATTCATCTTGTTTCGGATCCCATGCCAAGCCTAATGCTTTGGAAGCTGATGCTTCTGTAAAACTCAAGTTGACTGGGCTAATCATATGTTCTGGCAGATCTTCTAGCAGTTGTTGCTCGTTACTGGACCACTTTCTAAGGTTAAACCCTCCTTCTTTTAATATCTGTATAAGTTGATCTCTTGTATCTCGCGCCTCGTCCATGGTATCCTTTCCGAATAACGCATCATCTACAAAAAATTGGTTGAGTAAGATGTTTTTAGCTTCCGGGTACTTGTCACCTTCGTCCATCGCTAGCTGTTGAAGTGTTCGGAGTGCTAAGAATGGAGCGGCCTTAGTACCATAGGTGACTGTACATAGTTGGTTGTAATTTTAATTATGATGAGTATTTTATGTAACTGCCAATTTCTAAATGTGTATTGCATGCTATTAGTATACCAAGACATAAAACTTTAATATTTGTATGGCCGAAATGCCGAATATAGTGAAACCCTTAGATATTAAGAACTTATGTAAACTACCTATATTCTTGCAAATAAATGCATCATTCATTCTTAGCAGTTGCCGTGGACAATCTCTCCTCACTATTTTCTGTAAGGGTTGATGTTCTGGACGTACCACTATAAATCATTACATTTTCTCAATGTCTGATGATAAGACATATTTGTATTGTCTCCATTTCAGCAAAATGCTAAGGTTATCTTTTTGTAGATTCGGTCCAGCCTCCATTAAGTCATTAAGACTGTGTTTTGAACTAGTTTTTGCCGAAGCGTTGAACACAACTCTAAGTTTTGTTGTGATAGCACCTGGTCACACTACTCCGTGATGCGGGAGAAAATATTCAATGTTTTTGTTCCTAGTGTTGATTTCGACTTGCTCCATGTGACCCATTTCTTCATATTCGTTTATAAAAGCTTTATAACCTTTTGCAAACGCATGATTTTTTGCCATCTTTCGCTCTAGTTGTTGAAATTGAGCGATGGCCTGTGGTTTTGATGTTCCTAAGTGTTCAATAAAATTATCCTTGAGTGGGAGACGAACTTGATATCGCCCATCAGGAAGTCGTGTTGTTGTCTCTTTGTACAGCTGTTCGCACCTGTTGTCAGGGTCCACATCTTCTATGTTTGCTTGCAAAGACTCCTGTTCCCAGAAGATCCTGAATGTTGTTGACAATTACATGGCAATTTAATGTTTTGTAATTACCACATACTACCCAGCCTAAATGCGTTTGTTGTGCTATGATGCACGACGTGTATATTTTTATTAACCCCTCTAACAATATTTCGGAATATACATCAGCTCCCAATAGTAAATCTATATCCTGCGATATGTTAAATTCTGGGTCAGCGAGTTGTAAATGTTTTATATGTTCAAAACTACCTTTATTTACTGTTTTACTTGGCAGTTAGTTCGTTATTTTCTTCATAATAAATGCTTTAATGTTAATTTTGAAGTCATTGTGTATCGCTTGGCATGTAAGATGGAGTACTCCTTTACACTTGGTGGTGGCTGAAGCACCAACGCCTGACACCACCGCGTTCATCCTGTTTCGTTTTAACTGCAATTTTTGTGCAGCATTTTCTGTTATTAGGCTAACCTGATATCCCTGGTCTAATAAAGCGCGTAAAACGATCGTAGTTCCATCATTGGCTATTGTTTTGACCTGGACCGTGGCTAGCAGTACCTCATTTGAGTTGTCATGTGCTAAATGCGTGTTCAATTGTTGACCTACATTAGCCCTGCCGGTTCTTGATTTTGCAACTCCAATCGCGTCATGCAAAATGCTGCTATGCGGCTCATCGCAGTGCTTGCACTTTTTTTCCGACGTGCATTTTTCGTTATGACTAAACAGGCAATTTAGACATACATGTAGGTTGTTAGCGGTCTTTAACCCTTTTGTTGCAATTGACTAAACGAAGTAAATTTTTCGTCTTCGACTTTAGCCTGTACTCTTTGTTTTGACTTGTTTATCATACACTTCGTTTCCTCGTATATTTGTTCCAGACGCTCGTAAATGCTATTCTCATAGTAAGGTCCAGACTTCTTGCCTTCAAACAAAGCTAATTGGATGCCGTTCTTTTTAAACTCACTCCAATACTCTTCCAGCTTTAGAAGTCTGTTATCATGATACTCAAGAGTGTTTTTACGTGTTGAACTATCTTTCTTAAAGTTTTCGTTTATTCGTTTGATAGCCACAAGATTTGTAGATTGAGAGTTAAGTAAAGCATCGTAAGAAGTCATTGTTGTTATCCGGTGCTTAGTGCAGACCAAAAATCAAAAATTTCCGAAAAGTATAGGTAATATGGAACGTGCTCACCGAATTCGCTGCTTACGCTGCACCTCGATCTGCGTAATTCTCACTCAATATCACTTTTCACACTGTTTTTAATGTTCTGTTTAATGTCCTAGTTTAATGTTCAACTGTTCCCGCGAGTGAAACCGTACCACGGCACTGATTTTACTCTTAACGGCTCGAAGGACCAAAATGTAAGGGCATGAGCCTTTACACTTAATGTTAAATGTTAATAAAATAAATCTTAATGTTCAAGGGTATTTAATCTGAACTAGCACTAAAATAATGTAATAAGAAAATAATAAAAAATGTTAGAAAAAAGTCACAAAATGTTGTATGTTGCGCGAGCTCGATATTAAACCGAAGACCGTACACCGTACTTGCGTACGTGACGATACTACATTTTTATAGAATAACAAAATTGCAGTATTTTAACTAGGCTAACTAAAGTACAATGTGCGGTTGCTGACCGTACATCAATAGTATAATAACATTTTTCCAATAATAGATGTCTTAATTTGCTTTTAATAATTTATTAAATATTTTTGGGGCCATGCAAAGTATGCTCTTGTGCATCAAGGCGTTCTTTGATGGTCGAACGCATAGTTCATGTCTATATTCTTGTCTAATCAAACCTGTTGATATTGGCAAAAAAAACACAAACACTCTGCTACATAATATATGTAAATGAAGTTATTGTCTAAGTAATTCAAATTAATTCCATTAGGTCTTTTCAACAACAAATTATCTCAACTAATAAACCAAAAGCCCGTAAATACTTAGAATCGACGCTTGTGCTCCGTGCGCTCGTGGACGACTCGCTGCGACGCAACGTACTGACTGAAGCGCGTAACATTCAAAGGCTTCGCCATTCGCACGATGCGAGTGCCTTATTCCACCGTACTCTGACCGCACGAACGCTCGCTGCGTAATGTATGTAACACGTTACATTGCGCCCCGTAACGCCGGAATTTGTGAAGTAATAGCTCTAACTATTGTTTCCCTGACAGGCAAGAGCAAATATTTAATAATTTTCTGTTTTAGGGCGAAAAAGGGGAGAAAGGTGACGCAGGACCCATGGGGTTACCTGTGAGTATACAATCCATAATTGTCACTAAATATTTTCTATGTTTATAGCTAAATATTATTCATGAACGACAAATGTGTGTGGTGCAGGGTCCGGTGGGGCTGCCGGGCGAGCCGGGCCGGACCGGCGACTCGGGACCTAGAGTGAGTCATTCATTGTGCTGCATGAGTGTGAGAATGTGACTAACGCTGCACTAACTAGCTCACATTGTTTCACTTACTGTGAACACTGACACTGACTCTGCGCTGAGGGTCATGATCGGGAACCTTGTAGTGTACACAAGCTTTGCAAATAAATTTATAATAATAATAAAACAGAGCATGTCAAGTAGTCTTTAGTACATTGTAACTGATCGTTTTTGTGGACTAATAAGCGCATGCACTGAGGTGTCCCTGATCCGTGTCGTGTTTGAGCGTGCGTACTAACCCGGGGCGTGGTGTGGGTGCAGGAGAACCGCTGGCCGCCGGACTTCGCCTTCACGTAGTGAGCGGCGCCCCCCGCCCCGTCGACCCGCGCGCCGCCCGCGCCGCTCGCGCCGGCCGCGCGCGCTCGCAGAGCGGACGCGCGGCCTCGTCGCGCTGGTTTGTAAATTGTATCATATTATTAATTCTCCGCGTCGGAGCTAGTGACCACGTGACCGCGGTGGACCAGTGAACTGTTATTTTCTTCAACACTATTATTCTATTCCGGGACGTCTGTCGGTGAAGAAAAGTTTGTATTATATTGATGTGGTCCGATAGCATCGATCATTTAACTGACGAATGCTCTCGGAAGATCTTCCGCTTGTCTTTCTTGCTCGACCGCCCCAAGCTGTATATTTCCTTAATGTTATGTTCGATTCTGTAAATGCCTCTCTACCGCTATTGTAAGTTCTTACCTTTGTTTCCGGTCGAGCTTAAACCTACCTGTATATAATGTAAAAGTTGTTGGCAACATGGGTATATAATATAGATACAAGACATAAATTAGTCATATGTTCCTTACTAAAACTTGATCCTGTCAGAATATATTGTTTCGTAAGTTATGTTTTTTTGTTAACATGAATAGTATCTACTACGCTCAGAGTAACTATTTTTTAAAACGTATAAATATACAAATGATTAATATAGTTGAGATAGTGTGAGTATGGTGACACGTGAAACCGGGTGCCAAGTACACTGTAAGTGTTGCCTACGAGTGCCGCGCGCCCGCGCGTGTACATACCAGTAGTAGCGGAGAGCGCGTGCACTCTTGTGATATGATCGTCGGCGACTGGTGTTTGTAATTATCCATGTTATGTACAAAGATTCGTATCGACCATTATCATATCTTCCTATATTTTAATGTAATTGTTTACAAAACTATCGCCCAAATTCTTAGAATAGGCCTAACTGTAATTATTAACTACTATGTGAATATACATTATATATATCGTCACGTCTTGTCGTATGTTTAACATAATGTTATGATTATAATATAACTAGTGAGCGTGGCGCAGACGAGTGATGCGACTAGTCGCAGCGTCGCCGTCGGTCCCTCGTGTGCGCGCGCTCGCGCGGCGCCGCGCCTGCACGCCGCGCGCCCGCGCCGGTGTTACCGTCCCACTTAACGCGTAATCTTACCTATGTTAATGTTGACTCGTGCGTATTTTACTATTCTATTCTTCTTACTACTTCATTCGCTTAACTTATTATAGGTGTAGTCCGTACATTCTCATCGATCTATAACATTTTCCACGTAGGTAGTAAATATGTAAAGCTCGGAACGCGGTGTAACGTCCGCTGCCTTGTGTCTTCTCCCTGTGAGATCTCAGTTAAGCAGCAATGAAAACACGCTGCGTCCCGCGCTAAGAGACTGTGCCACCAATGTACAAAATATATGATTCATATTTAATTTGTAGTTATTTGTGTTTCCGTTTACTTGCAACGTTTATTCAGTTGTCACTCTTGCCACCGTGTGGCGCACTTAAGTAAGAGATGATCAGCCACTGTGTAGCGCAGGCCTCACTTCTAGCTAGCGAGCGAGCGAGCGAGCCGCACGAGGCATCGTTTGACCTCTTTTCATACTTTGGTTCTCCTCACTCGCTCGCTCGCTGCTGGCGGTGTGGCGGTGTGTGCGCTGGAAGGGGTGCTTGTACATATAGCAGTAAGTATGTTGCGCGCCCTGTGACTAGTTGTAAGACATCAGCTCTACTCGCTATTACTTACTATAAATACAATAACAATTCTTGTCTTTGTATCGTCGTATATCTCTTAAGCGTAACGTAAGAATTTAGTTTTTTTATGAGAATCGAAAGTTGTCATTTGTACCATAATATACATCACGAGAGCATAAATATTGTTGTTTAAAAATTATTTTGAAGGAAATAAATAATTGCATGCCGTGCATATTCGTGTTTCTTTTCTTCTTCGCTAGTTTTCTGTTTCTTTTGCTGACAATGTTCACTGTTCGACCCCCCCCCCCCCCCCCCGGTCTAGCGCGTGCGCCGTGCGCTTCTCCCCAATCTCTGCATGTTCAGCGTGCTGCCTGGCGATGGCGTGGGTAACAACAAACTATTTGTAAACTCCTATTCTAAATCCATCGGTAGTTACTTATTTTACTCATTTCTATACTTTTCTTCCCCTGTGCTCTCATGGATTTATCTTCGTGCATCCCATATATTAAGCATTTTTGTGCGTGTATGTACTGCTCCAAATGATAAAAGTAAGAAAGCTGTATTGAAGTGCAGAACTAAACAGGGTTAGTTTTCAATGACCAGTCAAAATTTAAAATTTAGATCCAGATAGCAAACCAAAACTGCATTTTAAATATTATTATAGAAAAAAATAATAGCATTTATTTGAAAATTTCCTGAAAAAAATCCTCAATCATAAACCTAATGGGAATCAATGCAGTTGTGTGGGACGTGTGCGTGCATGCACCGCTAAATTGATGGGTATGCTAACTGCGACTTATCTAGGTTGTTGAACTGAATTATTGTTCTGCAGTTTTAGTAGTGGGACGAATGAAATCTTATTTTAAAAAAAGTTGCTTTTAAGGTTCCGTACCTCAAAAGGTAAAAAAGGAACCCTCATAAGATTACTCTCTAGTCTGTCCGTGTGTCACCAGCGATTTTCTCAGTAACGGGTGTATCTAGCAAATTGAAGTTTATACCAGATAATGCAGTTTATAGTCCCTATTAGGTGTCTAAAAATCAAGGTCCTGAGTCAACACGATAACCCACTAAAATTTACCTTCATTTTCAACTTTAATTTTTCGGAATTTTCCCTTTACTTGTGCTGTAAGATCTTACTTTTAACAAAAAAGAATTACAATTCTAGGTCAACTGGAAGTACCCTATAGGTTTTGGGTTGAAAACCTATAACTATGGCAGTTCCCGTTGACCTAGAATCATGAATTTTGGCAAAAGCAATGTGTTACAGCAAAATCTGAAAACCGTAAATAAGTAGTTTAATAACAAAATACTTACCTACAAGATTACACGGAACACTCGGTGCGCGAGTCCAACTCGCACTTGGTCGGTTTTTTTTTATTATTATGCTCGTATTAAAAATATTATCGATTCTGAACCATCTCTGGAAGGAGACGGAAACGATTACATACATTCTTGGGCCTGGATGTTAGGAGATGAAAATGGTTTCAATTAATAGATTCAGACTTATCAGTCCCTCGCTAAAAAATCTGTAAGTTTTGGCAAACTGAAAGCTGAGTTATTTAAGGTTTAGTAAAAGTGAGGTTATGTTACAGTCTATATAGGAGCTGATTACTTATAAGATCTTTAAGCACTAATGTATATTATATTTAGTGGAGAATGTTTGAAAAATCATATTATGATTGAATATCATCATTTAGCAGGAATGGATTAATCGAAAAGGCACATGGTATAATCATCTATTATTTTTAAATTGTCGTCTAGATATTCAGGTGGAACAATATTGTCTTGGTACCCAGCCCAGCTAGGATATATTTACTTTCAGAGTTAGGTGCAACCCACTGCCGGATCCTGGCGGAACTGTCCTGTTGTTGTTGCTGTTTGTCTGTTTTGTTACACAAATAAAGAATCTTATCTTATCTTATCTTGTCTTACTGTTTAGCGTCTAAGGGTCGTCGGCCTAGGGTATTGATTAGGTGCACTCCCACAAATTATCCACACAGCGATCTATATTTTCAATCAATATTCAATCCAAGCCGATGGCAAACGTATGGGCGATCTTCGGTGTGTTCAGTATGGAAACAAGTGTCGTACAAAGTAGGCAGGGGAATCCGTAATAAATAAAACAGTGGACGTTGAAATTATAAAATAATCGGGAAATCAATCAAAACGTAACGGAAAACACAAAACGAAGAATTGTGTTGCTGTCACAGAATTGTGTTTTATTAATGTAACTGTAATTAAATGCACTCAAATCAAATCAAATCAAATCAGTTTATTCGCTATAAGTATTGGTACAAATTCGGTCTTAACATAAATAAACCAGATCCATAATACTTAGTCATAATAATGTGACATGCAAACATTTGGGCTTTTAATTACCTATTGTTAAAACATATTTCAATGTCAATTAATAAAACTTGATACATTTTCCCTAATATTAAAGGTTAAATAATTACGGTTGTTCTTAATTTTCCAATCTCTTATTAAATTTATGTCACTTACGGAGTAGAAGTTTTTTTCCCCTAACCATACTTTAAGACACTTTGCAAAATTAATTTAATTACTAAACAAGTATTTAAAGTGCATTTCAATACTTTGAGTTAATTACCTAGTGCAAAGCTTTTCTTTTTGTAATTCTGTAATCGATTAATTCAATCGGTAAATTATGAAAACTATTTTTCTCCTCTTCCAGATTGAGAATTGAGCTGATCTTCCATATTTTTAAATGGAAAAATATGACTAATTTTTTAGACCGTATCACAACTTATTACATTTTGGACCACCGTTTTCCATCTCCTTTTGACCGGATATTAAAAACTAACCCTGTATGTAAGCATGAGAACTGAGCGCTGCGTATTGAGCCCGCCGGCACGCAACCTTCACTTGAAAACTCTAGGGGACAAGTCCACGTAACCAATATTGCTATGCAGTTACAGTTATCGTGGATGCTCCAGGGTAGCCCGCGAAATTCTAATTTTCTTACGTTTTTTGCAATTCGCCTCAAGCAATGATACACTGTCAGGCCTCGTACACGCAAGCGTCACGAGAGAGCTACAAGAGTGCAATCGTTTACTGTGCGCAGCGTAAACAATGCAAGACTACAACTTTCACGTAACCGCAACTAGATTGGTCATACAATTTAGTGAATTAGCCTTCTATTCGCAACTCACAAAGTGCAACAAAACGTAACGAGAGTGCGCAGTGGTGAGATGAGGTGCGGGCCGGCGGTGCCGTGAGAACGCTCGTGCGGCCGAGGGGTGGCGTGTGTTGTAAAGTGCTGACGTGTTGTTGTTCCGCAGGGCCCGCCCGGACTCGACGGCATGAAGGTTAGTTCACTGTCTATTTCAACATCACTCACTTACGCCTTATCATCAAATACATTTGTGGTGAAATAGTAAACTCAATCATTTATCCTACGTAGACGTACACATTTAATTGCTCCAGGTACGAGATTAGCTGCGCGTTCAGTACTTATCAACCTTTTCACTGAAAATAATATTTGATTGCATTTAGAGCAATTCTATTTTGGTTAGTGTATCTTCATTCTTGCGGGCATCAGTACATCAACACGCTTTAACTGCCTAGAAAGGGATCCGGGACCGTATAGCGACAGTCGCGCGAGTAGCGTGCTGTGTGCTACTGGCGTGCTGCGCTAACTGTTTGTGTGCTGTGCAGGGCGCGCAGGGCGAGCCGGGCTCCAAGGGCGAGCGCGGTGATCCGGGACTGCCAGTACGTACCTTATAACATTGCCTGCATTCTGTCTACGACTAGTTGCCCGATCTAAGCTACATCGTAATCACTGATACTCGCTCACTACTATTTCAGGGAACCGATGGCATCCCTGGACAAGAGGTTAGTTGTCTTTGACTTTGAGACGACATTGAACAGTTATCTAAAATGTGATGATAATCATTTGTTTCCACTCGCTAGGGCCCCAAGGGTGACAAGGGCTACAAGGGAGAACCCGTAAGTGGCGCACGTCCTCGGTCTCGGCGCCGGCCCGCCGCATGCGGCCGGCGCGCTAACCTCGCATCCCGCATGCTCTACTAACTCGGTAGTACGTTACATCCAGTGCACTGTGCAGGTGCTACTACTTAACTCTGCTCTCATCTCTGTGCTCATTCGTAGACTAGGTACCGAGTACCGACGGCATGTTTGTGAGGCACGGTGAGGCGCTCGCACGGCGGCTCGTGGCCGAGAGATGTTAATATTACAGTGTGCGCCAACTCTGCAGGGTCCGTTGGGCAAGCGCGGGCGCAAGGGAGACAAGGGCGACAAGGGCGAGCAGGGCGTGCCCGGGCTGGACGCGCCGTGCCCGCTCGGGCCCGACGGCCTGCCGCTGCCCGGCTGCGGCTGGAGACCCACCAAGGTGCGTGCGCCCTTCTCCGCGCCCTACGCGCCGTACGCGGCCCGCGCGCGCCGGCGGCACTCGCGCGGCCGCGCTAGCGACCCACGTTGACAGTATGGTTGTTATTACCTTGCCGCTCGTCCTAACAGCTGGCGGCGCCTAACGATCCTACTAATATGCTCAACGAGTCAGGGTGGCGACTAACGCTTGTGCGGTGGTGGTACTGTACGGAGTGCGCATGCGTGTGTGTGTGCGCAGGAGGTGCCGGCGCCGGCGCAGCAGGAGGCGGGTGGCGCACCGCCGGACGAGTCGGAGGAGGAGGACGGCGCCGACGGGCCCGACGACTACGAGGGCCGCGACGACGAGCTCGACGCTCCACGCGACTACGACGACTACACCGACAACGCGCACCACTCGCACCACCACGACTGACCCGCCCCCACCCTCGCAACCCCGCATCCCCACTCGCCCCTCTCTCCCTGCACCCCACCCCTCACCCCACTCCCTGAGAGAGCGACAAGACCAGATCACTACGTCAATATGATCAGAGAGCACGATCTCGCTCTACATCATGCAAACAATGCTTAACTCCTGAGCGATTACAAAGTGCTACTAAACCAACGTGCATAATTGAGCGGAGTTTTTTTTATTGATATTTTCTTTTATTTTTAGCTCTTACTAGCGATTTTAGTAGTCCTTGAAAGTGTTATCAATTCAACTGATCAAAATGGTTGCTCGTGCTCGTGGCGTTGTGACCTACCCCCCCATCTCCCCCTCCCCCCCCGCTCCCACCGCTGTTGCACTAACTACTTACTAACTGACCGGTGGCGGACTAATAGGTGTTCTCGTGTGAGTTACGTTTTAATATTTTTACTAACCTTCTGAAGGGCATACTAACTTCGCTTCCAACAGTTGCCATCTTACGCCCTTCAGCGGCTCCCAATAGTAATGTCAGTATTGGGTTTCGTGTTTGATTTTTGTTTAACAAGTGAAACCATTTATCTGATGATACTAAAAGATGCAAGGTAAGCCAGCATAATATTATGCTAGCTTGCTTGCCATGTGTATGGTCAAATTTTAACAAAAAACTGAATCTAATTTATTCAAAAATTAAGAACGAACTCGCACGTAATGGATCCCGGACCAAAGTTTGAGGTTCTCCTCGAACTTTGGTCCGGGATCCATTATGTGCCCGCATCCTTGCATCTTTAAAAAAAACACGTTTTCGTTTTTTTATTGTTTTTTGGTATAGCAGCTATTATAGTAATAAAAACTCTAGCTCCAAAAAATTAAGATACGACCCTGTGACAAACGGACAGACGACAGCGGAGCACAGCAGCGGACACTTTGGATACGAAACCATTTTTTTTTTCGGTCGGGAAATCATCCCACTCTGGGCGGGAGGGAGTATCAGACTTTTACTGACTAAAACCCATCCATGTTCTGTTCCATGGTCTTTCGAACAGTCCCGCAGCCCGAGGAAACGAAACCCTAATAAGCAGACATCATGTTAATTAAGATTCAAAAACTTTTTGAGTGCCTGTTAAATATACTTCCAGTACAAAGCGCCGCTTGCGGTACAACCGTACAATACTCGTAGATATGTTGTATGTGTGACGCGAGTGGGCAGCCAGTGATGAGACTGTTGTGTCGCAGGAGGCCGTGCTGCAGTGGGTACGCCGCCGCCTCGACGTCGACAACGACCTGCCGCCGTTGTGACGTCACCGCCACGCTGCCGCCACGCTGCCGCCGCGCCGCTCTGGCTCTGGCTCCGCGTGGCTCTTGAACTGACAGTGCCTAGTGATGGACCATATGCCACTGTGCGCCGCGTGCCATCGGAGTCGCTGTGCTTACACTAATATCTACTACTGTTGTGTCTGTTTCCGCTGCCAACTATTTGTATATTGTTCATATTATCACATCATTATGCTATCGCCTCTTTGGCATTATTGCCATGTGTCCATAATTTTCCATATTGGCGGATCGTTCTTTTGACGCGAGTTCTAAGCGGAACTAGCTCCGAACTAACTTGTTTTGTCAATACTTCCCGCAGACAATTTCACAAATATTTACCAACAATAATATATAAGCGCCACAAGAACCGTGCTGCACCATAGTTTCATGAACATTTAACATAAACCGTGTATGCTGAGAGATGCCGCCTGAGATCGACCTTCAGAGAAACAGATGGGCTGTTTACCAAATGAAATGTACCAAACTATATGTAAGCCTGGTGAAATTAAGTCATGTCTATCTTTTAGGAAAAAAAAACTTTTACTTATTTTCTTACAATAAGTAAAAAACACCTTTTTTTTCAAACGAAATCAATGATGATTGGAATTATAAGCATAAAGAACATGAATCTGTTGTGTTGTCTATACTTTTGTCCCTACTACAGCGTTCCCAGGCATCAAGTGATGGTCACTTGATATCATGTATATGTACACTCATCTGTCATAGAGATACCCAAATTAAAAACCAGGTAATTTTATAACAGAGTGGTATTGGGAGTCAAGAAAAATCGGTTAACACTCACAGTTGGCGCACTTCAAGTAGTCTTGACTTAATTTCATGAAACCATTTTTATACTCGTATTAAGATTGCTACAAAATATTTTTCATCCGGTAAGCAAATGAGTGAAGCTCGGACTTGGGCGGGACCTGAAACTAGTACTGTAAATAATATGTTATGTACCTATAGTTATTAGTTATGTTTGTTACGTTACGATCGACGTCGTCAGAAGTAATTCGGGCTGCGGTCTCTTCGCGGTGAGCCCCATCGTACAGTTTGTTTGCTGTGTGTGTGTACATTTGAAGTGTTTGGAATATGTCTGTGTTTAATAGGGAATATGCAAGAAATTCTAAACTTTTTTATTCCTTAAAATGCCTTGTTTAAGCCTAAACAAACATTGTGGTAGGCACACTTGTTTATCTTTCTAATACAACACTAAACTTATTTTAATATGTTATGTAGCGTGTTTTTGGTGAAACGGAACGCAAATTCAAAACGCATCGTCGCCGTTAGTGACGTAACATTTGATGTTATGTGTCACAGAAACACTTTTATTTGAAAACTACTTAAAGTTTCACTAAAGACGTTATTAGAATAATTGTTTTTGAAATGTTTGCTAGATTAGAGCACATACATTTAGTAAATTAGTATATTAAGGGATAAAATTAGATGTAAACAAGGCAGCCGGACGGAAATGACGAAAAACGCTAGACTGAATGGCCGCGATAGTTGTCGACTTTTGACGTTTGTAGAAGTTTAATTTTCTTTATTGAGCGACAAGCAGTCGTTGAACTTAATTTTTAATTATTTTATTGGGTTGATAGTACCTACTGTACTTCATTGATTTAAGTGAAGAAAAAAATAAGTACATGCATATTTCCTATTGATTGATTGAAGACTTGGTCGTATTTCTAAAATAACTAAATGTAGGTAAGACACAACAGGGTCGCCGGTGCCGACTGGTGCGGTATACCGGATTTGATGCGAAATGTGCACTTCGCAAAATTTGCACTTTTCAAAATGAGCACTTATGGGTGTGAATTTGATCACAATAGGTCAAAATAAAAATCATTTGCCACAGGAGTTTATTTGTGAAAACACACCCTTTTAGAGAAGTGCACATTTTACGTGAAACCCGGCCTGCCGAGCCGCCTGGGTCGCTCCTGTGCTGTACATAGTAAATGAACGATGTTCTAGTTATATTGTAGGTTAAGGTGACGTGATCATTTAAATAAGTTCTATTTATTCCTTCGTTAAGATTAATGTTAAGTAGTCATAAAGTTTCTCGATTCAGTCCAAATAGTAAATAGTATGTACATACAGTACAAGATATAATATAGGCTTATAGTAAGTTCTACCTACGTGTAGATAACGTTAGATTTTATACGAAGACTTAAAAACTTGTATAGACTATTTAGTATAATATTATGTAGGTATAGGAGAAAGGGTGTTTCCACCACTCGTAGCTAACTGGAAAGCTACATAACAGTCACATGTATAAATTACGTTACTTGAGTTCAGTGAAGTTACTCAGTGGATCCAACAAACATTTTATCGTGATTGTGATTGTAAAGTGCTCGTGACTTCGTGAGTCGTGCTCTGTGCTCTGACACACGTGGCCTGTGCCCTGCACGATGACGTCACTGACCTGCACTAGCCGACCTGTGATACTGTACTGTGTATAGACGTTACTAGAATCTGTCAAATTTATTTAAAGATTTTTAACTTTATCGCTAAAGCAATAGGTTCAAGGTCGATTGGGACAGTTATTGGTAGCTTGGTGTGCTGGCGTTAGTACGTATGCGTCGCTCACGTCGCTGCTGCCGATACACGTGTTGAAAGTGAAACACTAGCTTATAGATCAATGTTAAATAAGTTGCCTCTTTATAACTTTTTTTTTCCTTATTTGATAAGAACAAATTAATAGGTACCTATATTTTTTTAGGATGGTCAGATACCCAAACAAAACAATTTTTGCTAGATAAAATTGGAATTCAATCTATTTGTCAATAAAATGATTTATTTTACGTACCAATACTGCTACGAGTACTTGTGATGAAGACACGAGATTTTTTTTTTTATAAATAAATAAAATCACTATTGGTATCACAATGATGAACGTGAGAGGAAATCACTCCATGAGTCCATACCGCACATCTAACTTGTTCATTGCAAGCCCGGCTTGGAGACTCTCGGGCTCAGTTGATCGAGCATTAGGCCTAGCTGAGCCGCTGAGGAAGAATCATCTTACTTATAGGAGCAACATCAATGTGTTTCGTATTCGCAAAGCCTCCGTGGCATCTGGACAGATTCACAACTGGACAGTTTCGCACCTGGACAGATTAGCAACTGGACAGAGTACAGTCATGAAAAAATAAGTTTCAGAACTATGAATCATAAGTATGAAACTTACGAAGAGTTTTTCAAGGAAAGTCTGAATTTACATTACATTTACATTTACATGTGTTACACTTTTCTAAGAAACGTAACATACTCCAAACTGCTGAGTTCCTCACAACTGTTGTAATAATAAATCTCAAGTTGACCCTCCCGTTTGTACGACAACGAGCTGGCATAGTCCCCGTTCAAGAAGTCGCCTCACGACGAGTTCATGATTTAAACCTGTTTGTTGCAGATAGATACTAACAAACATCAGTAGTAGTTAAATCAAGATTTGTGGAAATGTAGGTGCAAGTTTTATAAATAGTGTGGAACCTACAGTTAGTTGTAAATAACTTAAATGTGACATAGATCGTCGACTGAATCGAAAGTGTTGATATTAGTTAGTAAACTGTTACGATAATACGTAATATTTATCAATCAATTAAAATGTATACTCTGAAGCAATTCTGTAAAACACCTGAAATAATACGAGTAAAACATTCAATAAAACAAAATGAGAAACTTCATATCAGTGCCTTTAATTTCCGAGTTCAACTGATGTGCAATGTATAATTCCTGCTATAGCTGCTTATTCCAAGGACTGTGGCGTGGAAGGGGCGATCTGCCTGGTCCTGGGAGCCTGGTCAATCCAACTAATGAATCCTACAATTAATGGACAAGTTATAGCTGCCACAGAGGCTGAGATGGCTATCAAGTCCTCAGGACTCTACGTGGACCAAAATCTTCATCATCTATTAATTGATGGTAATAGTGTACTGTGACACTTCGAACAACACCACATCTGAGGCGTCAATGTCTAAAATAAGACAAAGGGCCTCTTGTTCCCTAGAATTATCAACCATGCAGAACGAAATAATTTCTATAAAAGTATAGGCTGAAGCAATTTAAACTGTCAGATAACTCGATATTTATTGGGGTTTTGACGCGGGCTAGATACTTGAAATAATACTTGAATTGCTATGTCTCGTGTAACCAAAGATTTTATTTAAAGATGTTGCTAAGAAAAACGCTGCGGGACGTTGACTGCACGATTTAAAGGGATCCCTTCTTTTCGCATAATGTTCTTTGTCCTAATCATTGTGCTATATATACTAGAGATGCAAACCTCAACAAAGTTGTCAAAAAAAAGTGTAACCACCATTTAGGGACTACGCACACTTATTCAGCTCTATTCAGCTTATGCCCATAGAAAACAACGATTTTGTATGAGACGCGTACGCGCTGAACGCACTGAACGCACTGAAGTCCCTTAAATGCGACGACGTAGCTTTGAAACCACTAACATTTCAAAGTGAACGTATATTTGTCTCGCTTACACAAGTCACAAGAACCATACAAGAACAAACCCGTCGCTTTAATTAGACAAAGACGGCAATATAAACTTGCAATGGTGGGATGGGGTGGCCTACTCATGCGAAATTTTACCCAACTTTTTTAAGCCTTAAAAAATATCTATTACATTTATAAATTATATTAACTCTAAAATATTCGAATAACATATTTCTTATTGGTTAAATTAGAAGTTTATAACTAACTGAAAGTGTTATCTAGTGCTAATATTCGATAAAACATCTAAAATCAAAGATTGAAAACTTTCGATACCACTAAAGAAACAGTTCTACCCCTTTTTATTTTTATTTTTTTAGTATGGGAAATCATCAAATGACTTCTCCCACTCTGGGCGGAGCGGGAGGGAGTGTCAGACTTTTACTGACTAAAACCCATCCATTTTCCTTCCTCGCCCTTTACGTTCCGGGGCCGCGGTTTCTCTTTCGAACAGTCCCGCAACCCCGGCAGGCTTCGGCCCTTGCGGGCCCCTCTTTTTATGCTGACATCTCTTTGAGGCGCGCGTGGAACACGAACGCGCCGTTGACACGGCCTGTCGTCCCTAGACGGACGGACGGCTAGCTAGCCCAAAGCTAACCGTCCACAGGCCCGCATCTACGGTGGCCGGTAGCCACCACGTGGCCCCCGATGCCCGGTGCG
Organism: Xestia ashworthii; assembly: GCA_950022955.1. Lineage (NCBI taxonomy): Eukaryota > Metazoa > Arthropoda > Insecta > Lepidoptera > Noctuidae > Xestia > Xestia ashworthii. The sequence goes on along the minus strand of OX465556.1, from coordinate 447,984 downwards.
TCTCCCGCGGCGGCCGGGAAGAGAGGATCTCTCCCTCTCTCGTTCCGCCACCTCCTTGGCTAGCATGACTGCTTCGCAGAAGGAGGTGAAACAGCGGGCCTAAAATGGCCGCTTTAGCAGAAAATAATCGGAATCACCTTAAAAAAAATTAAATATCTAAAATGGACTTTATTGTTATGATCGTAAAGTCCACTTTTAGAATTTAAATTTTTTAACGTGATTCATTTAATGTTCTGCTAGAGTTGCCATTTTAGACCCCTAGTTCTACCCTCTTGTTTTCCGAAAATAATGACCGACATTGTGCATTTGTCACTGTCAAGTTTGACATTTCGCAACATCTGTCAAAATCACAAGCTCAGTGTTGCCAAAACACGAAAAAAAAATAACTTATTTTTCGTTCGGAAACCGGAAACACGATTAAAAGACTTGTACTCAAAATGTGGATGAACAATTCAAAATATTTATGGAACAAAATAAACCCAAACGGACGAACAAACTAAAGTATTACTTTCAAGCATTGATGAGAAACTAGAACCACTTATCAGCGAAACCAAGAAACTGAAAATAGAAAATGAGCAATTGAAAGAAAGAGTCCATAAACTTGAATACTTATGCCGTAAAAACAATATAATTGTATTTGGGCTGGAAGGGACAGAAAAAAACAACATTGAACTACTAAATAACGTAACAAAAACGTTCAGCAGAACTCTGAAGAATTATCAGTCAATAGAAGCGACATTAACGCTGTCTTTCGAGTGGGGAAAAAAACTGATAATAGCAAAAAACTAAGACCTGTCAAAATATTGTTCCTTAACTACTGGTAAAAAGAACAAATTATGAATAACAAAAAACAATATTCGAAGATCTATATAACCGAAGACTATCCAAAGGAGGTAGTAGACAAAAGGAAATCTCTTCAAGAACAAATGCAAGAAGAACGAAAAAAAGGCAACTTCGCTATTATCAAATATGATAAACTCATAATAAAAACTGGAGGAAAAACTGAAAAAAGAAAACGAGGTCTGCCCACAACACCGGAAGAGAATGCCCAACCACGGAAACAATATGTACCCAACCCTGCTAAAGTAGGCAGAATGAGCGCATTTGATTTAATGAGAAGAAGAAACAACTCAATCAGCAACATACCAACAACCTCGGAGACGCTAAAGGAATTAGGTGCCAGCCGAAAGACAAACAGAACAACATACATAGAAGAACAACTAAAAACATTCCCCAAGCCGGCTGGTCACCGTGGGGATTACGACCACCACCCTCACCCGTCATCAAAAATAAATCAACAGCTAAAAATTTGCACCTACAACGTAAAGTCACTGTCATCGGCAGAAAGATTACTAGAACTAACAGAAGCCCTTAAGAAAATTAATTTTGACATACTAGGCCTAAGCGAAGTGAGGAAGCTAGGTTGCAAAATTAAAGGACATCAAGACTATATACTATGTTATACAGGAGAAACAAACGGGCTATATGGAGTGGGTTTTCTGGTTAAGAAGACCTATAAACAAAATATTATCAACTATATTGGAATATCAGAACGAGTATCTGTCTTGAAATTGAAATTTGAAGACGAACTATTATATATAATATACAAGCTTACGCTCCCACTGAGAAAGCAGATGAGGATGAAATTAATAATTTCTACAACGACCTGAGAGCAGCCCACGAAATTCAAGATAAAATAGTACTAGTAATAGGAGATTTTAATGCTGAGATCGGACAACCAAGGAAATATGAAAACTTAGTAATGGGAGGTTATGGATATGGAAAACGAAGTGAAAGAGGCGAAAGGTTGATTCAATATGCCAGCGAAAATAAATTATCCATAATGAACACCTACTTTAAAAAGAAACAAAGACACAGATGGACTTGGATGGCCCCAGATCAAAAAACAAAGAACGAGATAGATTTTATCCTGTGCAACAAGCCTAAAAGAATAACAAACATAGAAATTCTCAATAATGTACAATTCCCATCAGACCATAGATTAATTAGAGCAACACTAACAATGAAGTCTCCTAAACTGAGCAGAAGAACATTTAAAACCCTTCCAAAAACACTTAAAACAGACAGCGAAAAATCAGTTTCCCTATCAAACTTGAAAGAAAATATCAAACAGCTCCCAGAACATACTAACGACACGGACGTACAAACCGATTACGACATGTTAGAGAACATAATTACGAACAGCTTGAAAATAAAACAGGAAACCAACGAGAGAAAGGGTTCAGGAATACTATGTGAATCAACATTAAAATTAATAAGAAGACGTACAGAATTGCTCTTAACTAAAAACAAAAGTAAAGATACAAAGCAAGAGCTAAAAAACCTTTTCAAAACAACAAAGAAGGCCATAAAGGAGGATTACAATAACTACAGGCAAAGAATAATAGAGAAAAACTTAAATTACTACAGAAGCTCCAAGCGGGCCAACAAAGAACTAAACACACATAAAGACTGGATTCAGAAACTTAAAAAAGAAAACTATGAAACGAAAACAAGAAAGGACATTATTGAAAATGCAACTGAATTCTACAAGGAGTTATATAAGAAACCACCAGAAGACACTTGCGATAAAGAACTAATAATTTCTGATAAAAATGAGCAAGAAGAAATAGAACCTATAAACAACGAAGAAATATTAAGGCATATAAAAAAGTTAAAACCTGATAACAGTCCTGGGCCAGATAACTTAAGCAAGGAAGCCATAAAAATAGGAGCCCCAGTACTAATACCATACTTAGCAAAAGTATTCAACATGGCACTCGAAACAGGAAAAGCTCCTAAGCAATGGTGTGACTCTGCATTATACTTCTTTACATAAAAAGGTAATCTAGTAGACATCGGAAACTACAGATTAATAAGTTTACTGTCGAGCATTTATAAACTTTTTTCCTCTATATTACTGAGTCGGATAACATCAAGAATAGACAATAACCTGCCAAGAACCAAGAGAACAAGCCGGTTTCCGGAAATGATTCTCCACTACTGATCATATACACACATTAGACCAAATACTTGAGAAATATATAGAATTAATCGACCTCTTTATTTAGCCTTTATTGACTACTCAAAGGCATTTGATAGTATAACACACGCCTCGATCTGGAAAGGACTTGCCTATTGCGGAATAAATATAACATATATAAACATCATAAAGAACATCTACTCACAAAGCAAAAGTAGAGTAAGATTAGAAACTAAAGGAGAAGAGATAGTAATAGGAAAGGGAGTCAGACAGGGGGATCCCATGCCACCGAAACTATTCATAGCTTTGTTGGAAGGAATATTTCAAGAAACTAACTGGATAAATAAAGGACTCAAAATGCAAGATCAATATCTAAGCCACCTCAGATTTGCTGACGATATCATCCTCTTCGCGGAATCAGCAACTGAACTAGATCAAATGATACAAAATCTCGACATAAATAGTAAAAAAGTGGGGTTACACATGAACGCAAGCAAAATAAAAATCATGACGAACCGTACAGAAAAGGAAATACACGTGTCTGGAAACCAGATTGAATATGTAAAGGAATATATCTACCTTGTAAAACAAATATCATTTGATAAAAGAAATAATGAAAGTGAGGTGGATAGAAGGATCAACTGCACTTGGAAAAAATTTTGGTTACAAAAGGAAGTCCTAAAAGGGGACTATCACATGAAGTTCAAAAGAATAATAATGGACACCTGTATTCTACCAAGTTTGACATATGGAAGCCAAACATGGACATATACAAATAAAATAAAAAATAAAATCTTAGCATGCCAACATTCCATGGAAAGGAGCATATTAAAACTCAGGAAAATACAGAAAACCCGAAACGAAGAGATAAGAAAAAGGACGAAACTAACAGACGCCCTCCTGCACGCTCTACGACTAAAATGGAAATGGGCAGGTCATATTTCGAGATGTAGAGATCAGAGGTGGACATTGGAGTCAACAAAGTGGTCTGGACCGGGAGGCAAGAGGAACAGGGGCAGACCACGCAAGAGATGAGGGCGGACGACATAATTGAAGTAGCTGGGCCAAGTTGGATGGACTTGGCCCAAAACAGGGAAAACTGGCACGGGATGGAGGAGGCTTTTACCCAAAAGGGATCCATATGTAACTAATAATACTATAACTAAACTATTAATTTGTAAAAACATTTGTAAAGAAAAATATGGAATAAATGAGCTTTATTATTATTATTATTATAACTAACTAGCACTTCACCTGTGACTTCATCCGCACTTCACTTATTTCATCAATTAAAAATTCTCCCACAAATGTTGGAAACTAAAACTAAGTTTTAGTGGTAACACTGAACCTAATTGTCAAAATTCAAAATGTAAATTAATTAATTGCGTTTTTACGTTGATATAAACCATTATAAAAACTCAGGAACAATAAAATTAAGGACGCTGCAATGCAACGTTTTCGTTGAACTCAAATTTAGGTATTCAATGCCGCACACAGCAACATCACGCGTACGCACTACGCACACATTCAACAACTCCGAGCGCTCGATTTTATACTTCACCTAAATAATTTAGCTCCTTGGTTTTATTTTGTAGGTAATGTTATTGAAATTAACTCCGGAAGAATACTTGGACCTTTGAAAATGCGTTTGGTGACTATTACTTAGTACCGTTGTCGTGATAATAGGTTAGTATTTTCAACCAACTGCAAAAAAAGAAGGTGCTTGACCCTATAACTATCTTTTTAACCGACTTCTAAAAAAGGCGGAGGTTCTCAATTCGGATGTTTCTATTTTTTTTTTTTATGTTTGTTCGTGCATTACTCCGTCGCTTGCCAACCGATTTGAAAAATTCTTTTTTTGTTGTTGGAAAGGGTATACTTTCCAAATGGTCCCATAGCCACCAAGTCGGGATCTGATGATGGAATCTTGGCGAAATCGAGGGAACTCTTCAAATTTTATAGAATAATTCAAATTCAAATTCAAATTCAAATTCAAAATTTTTATTTCAGACCTGTTGATCCATATAGTGTTAGTATGAACTTATCCTATGTTAGTAAAAAAACAAATTAACATAACTTAAAAATACACTAGTTGGCTACATGCACATGTGCACGCACATGTCTGCCAGCCCAGAGTCTAATAAAAGGTCCGTCAACCTTGTCCGCCAGTGTAGCTAAAATACTGTTCGGGCTACCCCTGAATCGCCGCAACATCGACGCACACCGTTTACGTATGATGGCATGAAAGTCATCTATTCGCGCCTCCGCGAACATGCCCGATGCACTGCAAAACCGAGGCAGCCCCAACAGTATCCTCAGCGCATTATTATACTGCACGCGCAGAGCGTTGTAAGCCTTCTGCGTATACCTAACCCACAAGCTGCACGAGTAAAACGACTGGCAGTAGGCTCTGAAGAGCGTCATTTTTACCTCATCAGTACATCTCGCAAACCTGCGGGCAAGCATATTGCATCGGACTGCCAACGCCCTGCGCTCCCTATCTATATCCTGGTCATCTGTGAGAGAATCCGTGACCACATGACCGAGGTATTTAAATTGAGAGACGACTTTTAATGGTGTTCCCTGTAACGTCACCGGTGGTATGTTCGTGGGTGTATTATTTCGTACTCTAAAAACCACCACCTCACTTTTAGTGGCATTATACCTCAAGCCATGTGATGAGCCTCCGCATATCTCTCACATATGGCCACCAGTTTCCTTAGTCCACAGATTGATGGGCTGAGCAGCACCATGTCATCAGCATAGCTAATGTTGTTAATCATCATTCCATAAAATAACGTACAGCAATTTTGGTATTTTCTACAACAAGTGAAACATTTGCGTTTGATAAGAACCATTGTACCATTCGATGTGATGATGAAGCCAAGAGTCATGGAACTCCATAATGAGACAATGTATAATAGTCGTGTTTGGGCTTGTTGCAATTGTAACGGTATGCACTTTCCATGTGTATCAAGCGCATGTGAACCACTAATAAGTGGAAAATAAAAACTTTTTTTGCAAAATATAAAACCGACTTAAAAAAAAAAAGTGAAAAATAACTTCAGCTGCTGAAGTCGGTGACAAAAAAATTAAATCAATCAAACAAACGTCACCGACTTCAGAAGCTAAAGTTATTTTTCACTTTTTTGTTTTTTTTTGTAAGTCTTTCTTGTAAAGTTTTTCTTCGTGATTTTTCACGCCTGTTAAGGGTAACAGAATATGTACACCTTATATGGTACCAACATAAAAAAAAACCTGCCCCGTGTTCAAAAACTAAAAACAACAGGTACCGACACCGACTACCGTAAAGAAAATCATCATCTCAGTGTTAACCTCCCGGTCACAAGAATTAAAAAAAAGCGGCCAAGTGCGAGTCGGACTCGCCCATGAAGGGTTCCGTACCAGCAAGTAACATAATATAAAAGTTACGATTTTATGATTTATGACGTATTAAAAACAAAAATTACTCACTAGATCTCGTACAAACCAATTTTCGGTGGAAGTTTACATGGATTATAATGTACATCATATATATAATTTATGTGAATGTTAGTTTGTTTGTTTTTTTTTGTGTAGTTTGTTTAGCCCGAAGAATTGCTAAACTTAAGTGGCAGTGGGCAGGGCACATTGCTCGCAGAACGGATGGCCGCTGGGGCCGGAAAGTTCTGGAGTGGCGACCGCGAACCGGAAGACGATGCGTTGGAAGACCTCCCACTAGGTGGACCGATGACCTGGTGAAGGTTGCGGGAGTCCGGTGGATGCGAGTCGCAAGGGACCGGTCAATGTGCCGACACTTGGGGGAGGCCTATGTCCAGCAGTGGACGTCTTTCGGCTGAAATGATGATGATGATGATGATGAGTTTATTTGTTACGCTTTCACGCGAAAACTACTGAACGGATTTGGATGAATTTTTGCACACAGACCGTCTTATTACAAAACGTGGTCTTAAAAATAGTACCGGGTTTAGTACTAGGTCTAAACCATGAACTTGAAAAAACGTTATTACAAAACGAAGTTTATCGCTAGTCCTAGAACTATCTATGGTATCAAAGTTAGACCATCGTGACCCCTAGTTTAACTATGGTACTAAATTGTCAAACGTCAAATCCTTTTTTAGTTTTGAGGTTAATTTTCGGAAAGTTTTTGTGATTTAAACAAAAATGGATGTTATTGATAGGATTGATATTATTGATACTGTTACGAGCTGGGTATGAGATAAATTAATTACTACCGATTAAACAACACAATCACTTTATTAATCACAAAACAATTTAAACTTAATCACAAGAACACTACAGTACACTACTATTCACTTAGATATCGCACTTCAAGTTCACTTCGATTCTCTTCGATGGTAGCCAAAACAAGACTGACTGTCGTGGCCCTGAGCGGTCTATTTATACTCGCCCACAGACACACCAGAATAACCTCGAATATTCTAGAGGGTCATAGAAAACACTAACAAAAGAGTAGGTAGCAGTGGCGAAGGGTGAAAAAAGAGTCAGGGTAAGCCGAGAAAAAAAATAGAATGATTTTTTTTTACTTGACTTTTTGATGTTTGTTTTGACCTCATTTTCATTATCAGCAACCCCAAAAACCACGAAAACGACACCCATGAAAAAAAAACTGAAGTTTTTCATCGGCGCCATCTTGGATTTTCATTTTGACCTCATTTTCATTATCAGCGACCCCAAAAACCACGAAAACGACACCCATGAAGAGAAAACCGAAATTTTTCGTCGGCGCCATCTTTGATTTTCATTTTGACCTCTTTTTTATTATCAGCGACCCCAAAAACCACGAAAACGACACCCATGAAGAAAAAACTGAAGTTTTTCATCGGCGCCATCTTGGATTTTCATTTTGACCTCATTTTCATTATCAGCGACCCCAAAAACCACGAAAACGACACCCATGAAGAGAAAACCGAAATTTTTCGTCGGCGCCATCTTTGATTTTCATTTTGACCTCTTTTTTATTATCAGCGACCCCAAAAACCACGAAAACGACACCCATGAAGAAAAAACTGAAGTTTTTCATCGGCGCCATCTTGGATTTTCATTTTGACCTCATTTTCATTATCAGCGACCCCAAAAACCACGAAAACGACACCCATGAAGAGAAAACCGAAATTTTTCGTCGGCGCCATCTTTGATTTTCATTTTGAGCTCTTTTTTATTATCAGCGACCCCAAAAACCACGAAAACGACACCCAATAAGAAAAAACTGAAGTTTTTCATCGGCGCCATCTTGGATTTTCATTTTGACCTCATTTTCATTATCAGCGACCCCAAAAACCACGAAAACGACACCCATGAAAAAAAACTGATATTTTTCATCGACGCCATCTTGGATTTTCATTTTGACCTCATTTTCATTATCAGCGACCCCAAAAACCTCGAAAACGACACCCATGAAGAAAAAACCGAAATTTATCGTCGGCGCCATCTTGGATTTTCATTTTGACCACATTTTCATTATCAGCGACCTCAAATACCACGAAAACAACACCCATGAAGAAACAACCAAAAAATGTCATTATGTATTTTCATTTTGACCTAATTTTCATTATCAGCGACCCCAAAAATAATGAAATTGGCATGGTAAAAAAAAGACAAATAAAAAATAGAATAAAATGCAGAGGTACCATAGGAAAACAATAAAAGTGAACAACAAAATAAACATACAAATAAATAACCAAATACGAAATCCACCATTACTAATGCTATCTCGTTCTTCGTATCATACTTTCTTTTTCTGCCCCTGTCGTAACTCGATAAAATTCGGCTGCACAAAATAATATCATTCATCAAGCATGAATGATGTCCGATTCTTTACGAAATTCAACGAGCGATAACGATTTCTTTCCATCTCGCTCACGCGCACGCATTTTCTATTACTTTCTCTATGAATAACTCGGTTTGCTTCGGCTTACCAGATCCCTAATATGGCGGGCTGGCTAGTGACGTCATGACGTTTATTTTGCTTAGAAATTATACTGCCAAAAAGCCGATAGCGCCTGCGGGTTATTTTATAGCATAATGTTATTGAAGGGTAATTTTTTTTTTATTAAATGCGAATAGGCGTTTGGTGATGCTTGTAAGAAGTAGTGATTATGCAATTTTTCAATTACGGTAGGTAGAGAGTGGTTGTATTCTAAACTTCTGAAGGTAAGCCGGTGGGAATTGAGTTGTTAGGAGCCTGCGCCACTGGTAGGTAGGTAGGTAGGTAATTATTATTACTAGCTACTTGTACAACACAAACAAATATGAACCGTATGCCCTAGGCGTACGGTTGAAATTCTAATGTCTTTTTATAATGAGGTCGCGAGTTTGTAGGTACCTACCCAACTTTGAAAGTAATAATAATAGAAATTTCTCGAAATTCCAACGTACACATACTGTAATCACGTGCTTTCTCGAATGTTCTAGTAGCCGCTTGCCGGCGCATCACCCTTTTAGGGTGGATGAATTTTTATACCGTTGCCGGCTCATCACCCCTTTAGGGTGGATGGCACGTGACATTTGTACTGGTCGTCGTATTATTGCTTCTTGCTCTATACCTCTGTGTTTTGGGTCGGTTGTCTATTTTTTAATTGAACTATCGAGAATATCCGCCTTAGAAACATGCAACACTGGCCGTCAAAAATGTATCTGTGGTTAAGAAATAAATTGTCAAATTTAGTCTGTGAATTTCCATTGTTTTGTTTACATGTGCAACGAAAAAAAGTTTATTGTTTGAGTATTTTTGAGTAAATCACTGATTTATTGGTTAATTACAATATAATGATAATATAGGTAATTTATTATCGAATATAGTTAGATTTATTGTATTTTCTTTACTCAAACTTCACTGAACAAAACAAAAAAAGACAAGAAATGGTAGGTACGCTTTTACGTGAGTGGGAATTCCTTCAATCAATCCCATGTATTTCTAATATTGAATAGACCTATGCACTTAATAATTACGCATAAGTTCCTCTATGAATGTAGCTTTCAGATAGTAACAATATTTTTAAGTTTCGTGAAACTGTGTAGTCGTAATAATTTATTTAATTTTTGTTTATTTTTTTTCACCGTCGTCAAGTGTGTTTTTTGCCAGTTTTATGCCTGTAAATAAGTATTTTTTTACTATGAGGTATGTATTTATTTTTTTTTCCTATGAAGATAGAACCCTTCCACCAATAAAAGCCATAAAATATATATGGTATCGATTTACTTTTTGAAATAATAATGTTTAAAGTTCACATAATGTTTATTTTCAACCATAGTCAATATTTACCACTTAATGTAATAAATTAGAGACGAAATGTCAACAAACACTTAACCCAAACTGAATGGGGCATTCATAAGCTCTAACAAAAACATCACTTGAGATTACAACCGTTCCCAACGAGTATACAAAAAACGATAACAATAGCACGGCCACTTGATGCGGCGTCGCATTACGTCATGGTCACGTGATGACGCGCCGGTAACCTTGAGAAATTTCCGATGTTCTAGCGCAGTCAAGCGGGTAGGTCCGATGTAACAATACGATTGATTTGAAAGATTTGGATCTTTTGGGTATTTTTGAGAGTTCCCGGGGACCCAACCGAGTTCGTCAGCGACGAAATCCATTTCAATTATCTGACGAAGATTTTCGATGTAAATACAGATTTACAAAACGTTTTGGCCAAAAGATTGTCGATCTGCTTGTAGCGTTGTAATCGACTAACTAAAATCGATTCACACACATACCTAGTTACGGTTCACCAGAGCAGCAACACTACGCGTCATCCATAGACACTCTGTCTAGGAGGCTATAAAAGCTGTCTTCGAGTTGCAAACCTTCCTTTTGACCTGAACGCCTTCAATGGTAAAACCTCAGTGAACTGGGTGAGTGTTTTGAGTAATCTGCTAATTCTCTTATGTCTGGATAAACCGCTTTCTTTTGTTATCTGATTTCTGCGGTGATTGTCTGCAAAGTTATTGTGTCGGTTGTCAATAATGGCTTCCGTGTTGTACAGATGCTACGTCATCTTATTGCGTATCATCTAATATTTCACTTTTCATACTGCCTTTGTGAAGCCCGTGCATGCCGCGTTCACACTCAGCCGCAATGTGCTTAACCTGCTCTGAAGCGCGGCGAGAACCTACTAAGTGGTGATCGCGACATGCGCTGGCTTGCCTAACCTTTGTGAGCTGCCACGATGGGTGAGTTTCCTTGCTTTCCTCTGAAACCGCTGCTTGGGCTTATGGCTGGGAAACACACGCATCGTTGGCGCTCACCGATCCTGGCACCACGCTTACGGGCCCACCATGCCACGTGCATGATTCCGGGGTTCTACTTGAGGAGTCGAAACTAAGGAGACACCGCTGACGGGCGTCATAGCTGCCTCGCGCTCTACTCGCTGAGAGACGATCCCGTCACGGTCCCATCTGCCATGCTTACAGCACGCTTCTAGCCGCCATCCACGTCTGCCACGTGGAGGGTCCCCGCTGCCGAGCACCTGCCGTGCCTGCAGCACGCCGCCGGCCGCGATACCGGCCACCTCATCAGCCACGTGCCTGTCACGTTGGGCACTAGCCGTGCTCACGCACGCCTGCCAGCCTGCCGCGACCGGGACGCGGTCGCCTCGACCACTGCTGCTGCTCCTGCGGTCACCCCGTCACCGCACAGCCCTGCTTCGGAGGCCCTCGCCGGCCACGTGCGTCGTGACCTAAGCCCAGGGCAGTACCCTTCTACTTAACCCAGTGATCAGTGAATGAAATCCTTAGAGACCCTAGAACCTGCAACCTGAGATAAATCTGTGTGTTTAAGTACTAAATGTATGTATTAAACTATTGTGGTTTCTCTACTTCCCAACCCTGACAAAGTACTACGCCACATGCTACGTGATGATTTATCCCACGATCCTCGAGGACATCCTTTAAGTTTGTAACTTATTTCGATATCTTACTCGAACTACGTGCGCTGCCCAGTTCACTCCGTTATACGCGCTAGCTCGATAGTTGTTCCAAACCAGAACAATTGAATTATGAACATGCATTAAAAAAAAATACAAGTCGGAATATTTAAATACCTATAAATAACAAAACTTTATATTTTATCACTACAAATAAAAATGTATGAAATATTTTTTCTTTAATTTACGTTACAACATTTTGTAAAAAGGAACGGCGCATAGAACTATGAACGAATGAATGAACAGTTTAAATATTTTGTTGCTTAAGTGTAATCTGTGGAAAATGTTAAGACCACAGACTTTCTTTGATACTAGTTAGTCCTTTGTTGGTCTTCGATTTGTAATACGAATGAAAGAACTAACGTTAGTACCGTACTAAACCTAGACCTTTTAGTTCTGGTTTAATAAACCTGGTACTTATGGAAGTTTTTATAATAAGATGGAGATAGTTTATAATCTGGATTAAAACATAGGATTTTATATTCATTTTCTAGTAGGTCACTATAACACGATAAGATCCTTGAAATGGCACAGTCCATTTTGGGGATCCCAGACAACACAGCATCTCAGGGAAATTGGACGGTGCCCAATATCAGGTGGGTAAACGGAGTTCCCGGTTGCGGCAAGACAACCTGGGTGGTGAAACACTTCGATGAGGAGAATGACGTTGTCGCCACCACGACGACCGAAGCTGCCAAAGACCTCAGAGAGAAGCTCGTGCACCGCTTAGGAGACCGAGTAAAGACAAAGGTGCGCACTATGGCCTCAATCTTAGCCAACGGGTTCAAGAAAGAAGAGAAATGCTACCGCCTAACGGTGGATGAGGCTCTTATGAACCATTTTGGGGCCATAGTAATGGCAGTCAAGTTGTCAGGAGCAAGCGAGGTTGTCCTCATCGGAGACATAAACCGGCTACCATTTCTGGACAGAGAGAACCTTTTCGAGTTAAGGTATACCCGTCCAAATCTGGTGGCTGGCATCACCCAGGAGCTGCTCTGCACACACCGCAATCCGATGGATGTGGCATTTGCGTTGAGCGAGATATACTCCGGTATATACTCCTCCAAGCTGTCGCTGTCGCGGGTCCACTCTCTGAGCGTGAAAGGTTACACAGGAGCGCAAATACCGAGCACCGCCCAAAACACCCTATTTCTGGTTCATACGCAAGAAGAGAAAGCTTTTCTCATCAGCCAGGGATACGGCTCCGGCGAAGGGTCGCGCACGCTAACCATCCACGAGGCCCAGGGTCTTACCTTCGACAGCGTGATTATCATCAACACCAAGTCTAGGAGACTCCAAATCCACGACAGCATCTCCCACGCGGTAGTGGCGGTGTCGAGACATACAGTCAGTTGCGTCTATTACACCGACGACGCCGATGACGCCACTGGCCGCTTTGCGAAGAGAGCGATGGATGCGCCAACTAAAACGGTCGTTGAGTACAACCTGAAGACGGCCATGCAGCATCGAGACGCAGTCGTTGTGGAAGCTTTGCTCAGGCTAGCGAAGTCCCTGATCAGACGACGTGATTAACAAAAAAAAAAAACCCCCATCCTAACCCCAAAACCTAAAGCCAATACATCCCACTCCCAAACAACTCTGTTACCAAAAATAGATTATGTAAAACTGCATGGCAGGGTGAGTCTGTCATACTCACGTAAAAACAGTGCCGATGGTGGCGTTGCACATCCGGTCGCTAAGTTCCCTACAAAATGGTTGAGCTAAGCGGCGCGGATGTGCAGGTCATGTCCGTGAACGGGTGCCGACGGTTGCTGCCGGTCGACTCACATTGCCATGCAGTCAAAATAGCTTGGTGTAGATTTTTGTTAATTTTAATTAGTGGTTAAGGAAACATCAACAACTGTAAAGGTTAAAAAAAAAAAAAAAAAAAAAAATTGGGTGGACTCACGTAGATCATAAGTTACTAATAATAAGCCTAGTTTAATGTAACGTGTCCAATGATGGAGCACGATCGTAGTTTTAATTTTTCTTTTAAATTCATCAAACAATTAATAAAATGTAAACAAGAGCGCGGACCCCCACGTCTGCGGTAGAAAACAAATTATAAAAAAAAAAAAAAAAAAAGTAGGTCACTATAGTGACAGACTTATATATCTGGATATCAACACTATTGTTGGTAAACTAAAGTCGACACGGGGTAAGGTGTATCTACCTATTGTATGTAGACACAAAATAGCTCGGCTATTATCTTATAGTATTCACACAGACATAAATAGTATGTCTAAGTTTAGTTATATTATTAATACATCGACAATTAGTAATTCTACTAATGTTCAGGTGACTGGCACGAATGAATATAGCACTAGTGCTATAAATGTTTACACACATTGTACTGGAGAGGATCCATCTGTCACCGTGGAAAATTCTCAATTAGGGTTTATTAGTGATAGGGTCTTGTTGTCAGAGGATGGCACGGGAGTCTCCGGCCTCACTCCATATATTAATTTAAACTAGAAAGTGAGACAACAGAAGGTACCATTAACAATATTATTGTTAATCCTACCAACAACAAGGTATCTTCTTGCACTCAACTAGTTAGTAAAAAAGGGCCTCAGCAGAACACCTTAAAATTATTCCACCAAAATATCCAAGGCATTTCTTCCAAATTATTAGAAATTGAATTGTTTTTAGAAAGTAGTAAGTTTGACATTATTTGTTTTACTGAACATTGGCTAAAGGATTACCAAATGCTTATTAATTATGAGAACTATATGGTGGGTAGCTGCTTTAACCGTAAAACTATGCTTCGTGGAGGTTCCCTAATATTAATAAAAAATAGTTTTAAATATAAGCAACGTAATGACATAGTAGGTCTCTCGGTTGAACATTGCGTCGAACTGTCCTGTGTTGAGCTAGATAAGCATGTAGTTGTGTGTGTGTACAGACCCCCAAACTATCAAAACTTTTCCTTATTCGAATCAATAATGGAAGATGTCCTGGCAAAACTTGCAGCCAGTAATAAGTCTACAATTATTTGTGGTGATTTCAATATCAATATTTTAGAAGAGAATCCAAATAGCAGTCGGTTATTAAATCTTTTTAAGTCATTTGACTTGACCAACACTTTTATAGAACCTACTAGAGTAACATCATCTTCTGCTACTTGTATAGATAATGTTTTCTGCAATTGTGATTATTTAGATAAAGCCATAGTGAATTGTTTGCCGTCTGACCATAGCGGACAAACTGTAACTTTTAGGTGTCTCTCTCCTCCAATACAAAATGTTCAGATTAAATTTAGACCTATAACTTCTTGCAAATTAAATAGGTTTAATATTTCCCTACAGAAAAAGTTAAGTGAAATGAGCCAAGAGGATATTAATATAAATCAATTGTATGACCGTTTCTTTTCATTAGTTCACACGGAATTCAACAAAACTTTTGAAAAGAAGACAAAGAGTATATGCCCTAAATTTATATTTAGTGATTGGGCAACTAGAGGTATCAGAAAAAGTAGGGAAAGGCTATTTGAGCTTTACAGCCTTAAGACTTTTTTAAACACTGAAACTTTTAGCAAGTATGTTGCTAAGTATTCAAAGATTTTTAGAAATACTTGCAAGGTTGCTAAGCCCTGCACATTAGCAACAAGATCAAAACAGCAGAAAATAAAATAAAGACCGTTTGGAAAGTCATAAATAACGAGACTAACAGAAAGAAAATACGTAATAATAGCTATACATTAGATACAGAATGTGGTCCTAAAAGCTCTAATCAGGAAGTAGCTCAAGAATTTGTAAATTTCTTTACCGATATACCAATAAAAACTACGGAGGCCCTTAATTCCTCACCTGAAATTTCAATTGGCTTATTAAAGGCGAATGTGTCTGGCTGCCTGGCTGAATTTAAATTTAAACATATTAACCCTATGACAGTTATTAAAGCTTTCCGGCAAATTAAAATCAAACTGACCGAAGATCTATGGGGAATGTCTATCAAAGTTTGTACATCTATACTTGAGACCATAGCCCCGTACTTAGCTTTAATTTTTAATTCATGTGTAGACCAAGGAGTGTTCCCTGATTTAATGAAATACAGTAAAGTCATACCTCTTTTCAAATCCGGGGACAGTAAAGATGCCAATAATTATAGACCTGTATCCGTGTTACCAGTTTTTAGCAAGGTTTTTGAAAAAGTAATGCTAAATCAAATGCTCTATCATTTTAACACCAACAGAATCTTACATGATCAACAGTATGGTTTCACCAAGGGACGTTGTACAACTGACGCCGGTGTAACCTTATTAAAGCACGTTTTTGCTGCGTGGGAAGAGTCCCAAGACGCAATAGGAATTTTCTGTGACCTCTCCAAAGCTTTTGACTGCGTAAATCACGACACATTACTTTTGAAACTGGAGCATTACGGACTAGGTAAACTTGCACTTAACCTGGTAAAATCTTATTTGAGTGATAGAAAACAACATGTTCAAATAAATGGTGTCAATTCACAGGGTTTGAAAGTAAAAATGGGGGTTCCGCAAGGCTCAATATTGGGTCCTTTCCTTTTTCTAGTCTATATAAATGATCTACCCTATTTATTGAAAAACCAACCACAAAATATGGTGCTATTTGCTGATGACACTTCCCTAATTTTTAAGATAAATAGACGGGCCCAAAATCTAGACGAAGTGAATAATGCCCTACTTCAGGTCCAAAATTGGTTCACAGCAAACAATTTGGTATTGAATGAAAAGAAAACTAAATGCATAAGATTTTCATTACCAAATGTTAAAAGTAGTGATTGTGAGATAATATTGAATAAAGAAAAACTCGAATTCGTAGATAAAACTGTTTTCCTGGGGCTTACGCTTGATTCAAGGCTACAATGGGGTTCTCATTTAACATCGCTTGCGGGGCGCTTAAGTTCAGCAGCATATGCCATTAGAAAAATCCGTCAATTCACTGATGTAGATACCGCTAGACTGGTCTATTTTAGTTACTTCCATAGTATAATGTCTTACGGTATTTTGCTATGGGGACGGGCTGCTGATGTTGAGTCTATATTTATACTGCAGAAAAGAGCCATCAGAGCCATATATAATCTTCGTAGGCGCGATTCTCTAAGGGAACTATTTAAGGATATTGGCATCATGACGGTTCATTGCCAATACATCTACGAAAACATAATGTACGTCAGATAAAATCTGCATCTTTTTGGTAAAAGAGGTGACAGACACAATTACAGTACTAGAAATAGGGACCAACTAGTTCAGCCAGGCTTTAGACTCGCTAAAGTAGACTCATCTTTCATGGGGTACTGTTTGAGATGCTATAATAAAATTCCACAAAGTATTCTTGAACTGAATGAGACGAAATTTAAAACATGCGTTAAACGCACACTATGTAAACAAGCATATTACAAGTTGAGCGATTATATCGCTGATAAAAATGCTTGGCTTAATGCTGGTCCTGCTCCACATGGACAGGGGCGCAAAAATTGATAGCATTAAATGGTATTGTTGGAGCTGCTGAAAATTGTACAAACTTATCTTTGCATTGTATAGATTCAATGTTAGTATTATATAATCGTATAGCCTATATTGTGTGAGTACTATGTACTAGTAAGCTATCATTCACTGGAAACCTACGGCAGTTCTTGACTTGAATGTGCCCTGGCGGTTGAGAGTATGTCATGCTCACTCAAATGTCTCGCTGATGGTGGCGCGTGTGTCGGACCATTTAGTTCCCTTCAAAATGGTTGAGCTGAATGGTGCTGATCCATGCGTCATGTTCGTGAACGGGCGCTGTCAGTTGTGACTGGTCATCTCTTAGTCGCCATGGTTTATTTGAATTATTTAGTTTTTGAGTTGTATTTTATTTTTGTTTTGCTATGGACACTTAACGTGCACATCTTGCTACATTGTTCTCACATAATATACCATCTCAACATGAATGATGTAACCAAGATTTTGTAACAATATTTTGATTTAAAAGAGTGTCCATGGAGTTTCTTGCCCGTTCTTCTCCATAGAGATCTACGCTAGGGAATGGGCAACTACAGTACTTTCACAGTTTTTATGTCTTGTGACTGGGACTGTAGCTACTTTAAATGTTCATTTTTGTTTCGACAATTCAAAAGTGCCTGTAACTGGCCTACTTGAAATAAATGCTTTGATTGATTGATTGATTGATTGATTGATACTTTTTATCCCGGTAGTAAGATCCCATGGGACAATAACCAAACTTCACGCGGGCGAAGCCGCTGGCAGAAGCTAGTTATCTATAAAGCTCTTTTTTGGAGCATAATGTGTTAATAACGTACTAGACTGAAATTAACTTTTCGTAAAAAACCGGCCAAGTGCGAGTCAGACTCGCGCACCGAGGGTTCCGTACAAACCTGTAGGTATATAAGTAAAAGTTATGGTAATTTAAGATTTTCGGAATTTTTCCTATATGTGTACTTTATAACGTTGCTTCATGCCAAATTTCAAGATTCCAGGTCGTCTGGAAGTATCCTTTAGGTTTTGATTCCCTTGCGAGTAGTTGCGAGTTTCAAAATATGCGGCTTTAATTGCTGTATCTTTTGATTGCGTTGACGTAGAAGTTTGATTTTGTTACAGCTTAAAGATATTATAGACTTGAGTATTTGTTAAGAATTTCAATATAATACCACTACGCGTTCATGAGTAAAGGGGTAATAAGTTTAAAATTATTAAAAATATTTTTATTATATGATGTAACTAAAAATTTATGCTTTTCGCAATTTTTCCTTTATCTGTGTTATAAGACGTTGCTTCGTACCAAATTTCAAGATTCTGAGTTCACGGGAAGTACCCTGTAGGTTTTGATTCCCTTGCGAGTGTCGAAAATTTGCGGCATAAACGGGAGTATCTTTTGATCGCGTTGACTTAGAAGTTTGATTTTTTCACAGCTCCAAGAGACCATAGACTTGAGTATTTGATATGAATTTCAGCTTGATACCTCCACGCGTTCCTGAGAAAAAAGGTCTTGACAGACAGACAGACAGACAGACAGACGGACAACAAAGTGATCCTATAAGGGTTCCGTTTTTACCTTTTGAGGTACGGAACCCTAAAAAACTCGAATTCCGAATGATCTTATTTGAGACTGTTGTTTAGGTTTAGGGTTATTTCGATAAAAATTAAAACACACGGAAGTATTAAAATTATAATATAAATAAAGGCATATTATTATTATTTACAAATAGATCGTTTTCAGCTCATTATAACTAATGCGACCAATTGTGAAATCCGGCGTACGATGAACATGTCTGCATACACCTCTGAGGATTACAGTAGTGAAGATTTCGTCTCCAAGACTTAGCAAACCGATCGTTTTGAACTCATAATAACTAATGCGACCAATTGTGAAATCTGGCGTACGATGAACATGTCTGCTTGCCCCTCTAAGGACTATAGTCGTGAAGATTTCGTCCCCAGAACTTAGCAAACGGATCGTTTTGAACTCATAATAACTAATGCGACCAATTGTGAAATCTGGCGTACGATGAACATGTCTGCTTACCCCTCTAAGGATTATAGTCGTGAAGATTTCGTCCCCAGAACTTAGCAAACGGATCGTTTTGAACTCATAATAACTAATGCGACCAATCGTGAAATCTGACGTACGACGAACATGTCTGTTTACCCCTCTAAGGATTATTGTCGTGAAGGTTACATTTATGTTTATCAGTAATTAAGTGTTGAGGGCTTTATACTTCTTATACTGATGATATAATAATCAGAAATGAAGAATTTGATTTACAAAAGTAGGTACTATTTTTTTTTTCGCGATTTCCATGAGCTTCGGTACCTAATTGAAAAGCATCAAACACAACACCACCCTTAGCAAACGTCACGTAAGGCCGCAATACTGTCAAGGGTGTGATGATACATGGAAATATATGGTAAGATAAAGGAACCTACAGAGACCTACAAGCCTAACAGTCCCTACGACCCTAAGCCCTATAAGCCCTACAGCCCTAACCTACCATATACCTAGTATGTGATAAATAAATATATAAATAAGTTCAGGATGTCTGCACCATGCGACCTAAGGTTACAGACGGATAGTAGGCAGGAATACCAGGTTCGGGAAGGGTAAACTCACTGCCAATCCCGCAGACTCACGGGACTGATCCGAAGATGGCTAAAGGTGTCTTGGCCACAGCGAGGGGTAGTGAGACAAGAATATAATATTAAAATGTGGTTTATTTACAAAATGTTCTGAACCGTGCTACAATATAGTGGCTAAGCAATTTAGTTTCGGAATCTCAAAGTTGCAGTAATTTTCCTGTGAAAAAGTGATAGGTATTTATACCTAACGTGCTGTATGTAAACATTGAATATATAATTTTATGTGATTAAAACGTGTGTATTATCGGAGAAATATCAATAATTGAGTATGGTGAGTACATTTTAGAATTTTAGAAACAACAAAAAGAGGACTCGTAGAGTTACGTAAACATGTGTGTTAAAAAGTACCAGCGGCCCGACCGCTACTGGGGAACCTATATAACCAGTAACTTTGGATTCTAATAGGATCTACATTCCAATTAGAATCTAGATTTTGGTCTTATTGGAAAGGGCATATAATCTAGTTTCTAATTAGATTTTTTTTATTGGTAAGGAGTTAATAGTTTTTCGTAAAAAAAATATTTCTAATCGCGAAGTAGCCGTTACGTGACTGTTTTTCAAACTCAACATTTATTTTAGAGTATTAAATTAATATTATATTTCTTGGTTTTTGGTTAAATAGATTCCTTAACTATTCAGCTATTCACAGTAAATTTTATTTTGGTCTAAGTCTTGTAGTTTGCGATCGTCAAGTGTTTTTATATACAAGGGTCAAATTACACGAAATAACCCTTGACCTTGTAGCGTTAGCAGCGTTCTTCCCCCGCCCAGTCTAGCGGTCGGGTCGGAGCGTTCGAGAGGTTAACACACACTATTACACTAATTCTATGTGTCCTATGCGTGTAAGATGCAGCCAAATCATTATTTTAACTGGGCCGCGCGTGAGGCAGGCCGAGTGCTGAGTCAATGTCCAAAGGTAACATTGAACACACGACAAGTGATTTGAGTATCCTAGAACCAACAACGCTTCTTGGACCAGAGTCTATAGAAGTCTGCTCGTTCCAGTTTTTTATGGGCACCATTTTTGATTTTGTCCCCATATTCGTACATACACACCGGTTAAAATCATAACTCTCCTCCCCCATCCACTTCCGAACCTCACCGTGAACAGCTTGGCCTTACCCATCCAAATCCTAACCTTACTAAGAGTTGCTTAACACCACCCATCCATTTCACAAATCCCGATCTTACCCAACATATTTTCTAAACCACACTTTAATAATAAAAGTAGGAAACTCGTACATACATTAATCTCGTTGGAAAAAGTTTCAACTCATTCCGATTACGCTATACAACCAGGGGTACCTACTCACACGCATGCACACTACAATATTTTTTAGGAATAAAATCGTATTTATTTTTTGCGACATGCGACAGAGCGATACACCCGTCCGTTGAGGAGCGCGTCTCAGCGCAGATTGACGAACGGCGAGTGCAAAATGTATGAAGAATTCGGCAAATGTTTATACTTTGGCTAATAATTGGAAAATGTTGTGATTTTGATACAAAAAAAAATAGATTTCCTGTAAAGGACTATATTTACCGCTATTTCTTATTAATTATTAAGATAAAATATGCTTTAAAATGACCTAAATTGGTACCTATTCTTACCCCTTTCTTTAAAAATTTCCGCGATTCTTGTGATGGGAAAAACGTATTTGTGCGAAAATTTTGTATGACGTCATAGATTTTTTCTGATGATAATCTGGAGATTAATATATTGTCTTTAAATTAAGACCATGAAATTTTCACATATATGACAACTTGTACATTAAAATGGTTCCTGAAAAACACTAATATTTGTGGAAAAATGTAACAGCGTCCTTAAGGGATCCCTTCTTTTCGCATAATGTTCTTTGTCCTAATATACTTCGGCATAACGATTTTGGCACAATTTGTTTTGGCATAATAATACTTCGGCATAATTTTTTTAGGCATACATTTTATGTTGGCATAATCATCTTAAAGACTAATTTTTTTTGGCATGAATTTGATTCGCATAACGTTAGTAGGCCTAATGACTATTAGCATAACGTTAGTAGGCCTAGTGACTATTAGCATAATAATATTTAGGCATACAATTAATATAAATAACAAAACCAATTTTCATGCAAATGATTTATTTTACATAACATTATGTAACTTAAACGATTTTTCAATCGCGAGATAACTTTTATCTGAAGAATATATTTAGGTGTTGTGTAAAAATTTAATATGCTGTGCAACAAAAATTAGTGACAGAACCGAATTGCTGCAAAACCGACTCCACGTAGTCTTGTTTGTCCTACCCCTAGAGTGTAATTTAAAATCGCGTAGGTGCGTAGGGGCGAGGCAGCCCGCGGGCTGAGGAGCAGGCGAGGAGTGAGCGAAAGCCGTCTGCGACGATTAGGACGCGTGGGGCCGCCGGAGGCCCGCAGCGCCGGAGCCGTGACAGAAACCCTGCCTGCTGCATGTTGCATGCTCGCTTGAATGCTTGCCTTACCTCATTAAGGATAACGAGGTAAGGCAAGTCATTTATATAAATGAAACTAAAACGGGCCGAGAATTGAGCCCTGGGGTACCCCCATTCTTACTACGGAACCGGGAGATCTTTTCCCACTAACATCAACTCTCTGTTTGAGTTACATCTGTTGTTTAGAATAAATACAGTGCTTTTTTTAGTTTTTCCCGCTAGTCCAAAAAGACCAGAATTTCTATTTTTTAATTAATTTGAACTTTGAAGTTATGAGCGCATATCCGGAAAGTTGGCAACCTCGCAAATACCTGTCAAATGTTTACCTTTTTTCAACATTCTGAATGCGCCCTCATAGCATGGTAAAGAATTGTGTAATACATACATATTATTATTGTGACATACCGAATGCTGTCATTCTCTTAATTTGTCGGATTTTATTCCAATTGTATTTAGTTATTTTTTAAATATTATAAATGTAATATAATATGCGCCGACTGTTGTTTTTAACTGCAAACCATTGTTTAATTAACTTTTCAATGTATATAGTTAACCATTTCATTAATGTTTGCATGCCCCTCGTATTCTCCATCATCATCATTTCAGCCGAAAGACGTCCACTGCTGGAAATAAGCCTCCCCCAAGTGTCGCCACATTGACTGGTCCCGTGCGATTCGCATCCAGCGGATTTCTGCAACCTTTACCAGGTCATCGGTCCTACTAGTGGGAGGTCTTCCAACGCAACGTCTTCCGGTTCGCGGTTACATCTTATTTCATGTACCTACCTGCAATCTATGTAAATAAATATTACTTTACTTCACAACAATGAATTCTCTTAAAAAAAGTTTATTTTTATTGCATAAAATTAATAAAAATACTAAGTGTTTTTACCTCTAGTGTGTTTCCACCCTTGAAAAATATCACAAGTATCTAGGAACTAGTGGTAAAAAAAATCAACACTAGTTCCATTATTTTCAAATTCTCTCAAAATGGAACTAGTGATTATAAAAATCAACACTAGTTCCATCATGGTACTGTTAATGTTACTAGTGGAACTAGTGATAAAAATAAATCAACACTAGTTCCATTATTTTCAAATTCTCTCAAAATGGAACTAGTGACAATAAAAAACAACACTAGTTCCATCATGGAACTGTTAATGGTACTAGTGACAATGAACCGATGACGGGTTCGTCCGCGCTGAGCCCGTCCAACGCCCTGCTGCAGGCCGTCGCGACCGCTACCGTACCAGTGTCTGCTGTTAGGTAGTACAACACTACCAATTAGTATTTTAAGTGTAGCAACACTGTCGTTGCTTGCCCTCTCTTGTTTTTCATATACAATGGTGGACACGCCATATCCTGTAAGACCGATAGATTAATAAAGACATTACTTACTGATGAGTTATTATATTCAATCATCTTGTTCCTGAAGACGCCCTGCAGCCGCTCCACATATATAGTCTTCCCATCCTTGACCACCAACCCTACATGGTGTCAGAAGAAAGGCTGGACGACGCTGTACAAGGTACCATTATAATTGAAACAAAATGGCCGGGGACAATGATAAGCCATCACAGTCGATTCAAAAAACCATCAGTAGTCACATTCCGCCACTTGAAATGGGCAATAACAATATGCCGTTAGCGTGGAAAAATTGGATTACTCAGTTCAAGATATACTTACGAGCGAACAACTTAGAAAATGAAAACGACGCGAGAAAAGTCGCCATACTTCTTCATTTCATAGGACCGAACGCGCTGACGACATTTTACTCATTTAATCTAGATATAGATACAGTGAGTTTCCAGACGCTGACCGATAAATTCAATCAGCACTTTATGCCACAAATCAATGTGACAATGGAGCGTCATAAACTTTTCAACAGACGACAAGGTAACAACGAATCTATCGATAGTTACATTACGGATCTGAAAAATATTTCCAAGCAATGTGAATTCAAATCGCTAGAAGACAGCATCCTGCGGGACATTTTCAGTCTGAATCTGAATGCCAATAATCAGTACATCAAAGAAAAGATACTGACGGATAAACCAGACACGACAGACAAAGCAGTGACGTTAGCTAAAAGCATGGAAGCTACAAGACAACAGGCGAAAACATTGGAAGAACCACTCATAGGACAGGTCTCCAAATCACGTAGTCGAAGCAAAGTCAAGTCTAAGCCGGGATTTAAACGTTCACAGTCGCAGTCATCAGCAACTAGCGAAGCCACTTGCCAGAGGTGTGGTCAAATACACAGATTCAGATGCCCAGCAAAAGGAGTTAAATGTAAGAAGTGCGGGAAAAACAATCACTTCGCACAATTGTGTAAAAGTGTTAATAATATAAACATCGATAACTCTCAAAACTGTAATAACAATGATGACTCTTACAAAAATCACTTGTTTGTGGGCACAATTTGCGTAAATACGGTCAACACACAGTCATGGAGGGCGGAACTCATGATAAACAATCGCGCTGTAGAATTCATTCTTGATACAGGTGCAGATACTAACGTTCTTTCAGTGCAAACATTTGAAACACTACACATACCAACTGATAAGATACAAAAAAGTAGTCATAGATTATCTTCATTCAGTGGTGATATTATACCAACTGTTGGCCAATGCAACTTAGTTGTCAAACTTAATAATAACAGTTATACAGTAAATTTTCATATAGTAGACTTAAATTGCAAAAATATTATAGGCAGGGACACGTGCAAAACACTTAACTTGATAAAAAGAATTTATAAGGTTGATTTTGTACCTCAGCTTCCTCAGGATTTGACAGATGGTATAGGATGTATCACAGATTTAGAAGTCGACCTCAAATTGAAGCCAGATGCCAGTCCAACTGTCTCAGCGTGCAGACGAGTACCTTTCCAATTAAGGGAACCTCTCAAAACAGAACTGGAGGAGCTGGAGAAACAAGACATCATACGCAGAGTTGAAGAACCAACTGAGTGGGTAAGTCCTATAGTTCTGACTACTAAGAAAAATGGTCAAATCAGACTCTGTATCGATCCAAACAAACTCAATAAAGCCATCATGAGACCTCACTATCCATTTCCAACAATAGATGAAATAAAATCAGATTTAGCCGGGTCAAAGTATTTCACAACTTTAGATGCTAATAAAGGATTTTGGATGCTGAAGTTAGAAAAAGTTAGAACTTAAGTTAGTTCGTTGGCTTCCACGCTTGCTTCTGCGTCCTGTGACGTCGAATTTAAGGAATTCCTTACACATGCCTCGACTTCCGTCACGCCTGAAAATTCAGGGCACGTTTGTCCTTCGCGTCTGTTGTTGAAGATCGTCGCTGTGACCGTGTCCGGCCCAGCTGGCAGTGTAGATACCTATGCCCTACTGGACGACGGCTCCACGGCCACGTTCATTGATTTGGAAATCGCGAAGAAATAAGGCGTTTGCGGGCCCGAGAAGCAAATACGTCTAGATTGTGTAGACGGTTTGAGCAAAGATACGACGGTTCAGTACGTTGATTTCCAAATCAAAGGCCGTCGTGCTAAAGAAACATATGTAATTCGTAAAGCCCGGGCAATCCCAGGATTAGGCACCGCGCGACAAACGATCGACAAGGCGAGCGTATCGAAATATTCTTATCTTTCGGACATAATCGATGAGTTTTGTTATGACGAAGTGAGGCCTACGATAATTATGGGCATCGAAAATTGGCACCTTAGCATGTCGAGAATCACGCGTAAAGGCACCAAAAATCAGCCGGTTGCGATTTGTACTGCCTTAGGTTGGCCATTATTTGGTTTTGGTTGCAGCAGAACTGTTCCGGTCGACACTGTAAACCATGCAATGGTGAGCGAGTCGTCAGATGCTGACACAAGCGATCGCGCTGTGTTAGAGCAATTAGTTAGAGAGCAATACAGTTTAGATTCTATTGGCATTTCGAAGCGTGAAGCGCGCAATGTTGACGACGAACGTGCTATCCAAATTCTTGAGCGCACAGCGCACCGTTTACCTAGCGGTCGTTTTGAAGTTGGTTTGATTTGGGAGTCTGACAACTTGCTTGTACCCGACAGCTATAAACTTGCCTTATCGAGGTTCCTCAGTCTTGAAAGGAAGATGTCTAGGGACCCTAATTACGCGGAGCGGTACCGTCAAAATATACACGATATGATTCGGAAGGGTTACGCCGAATTGTGCTCGGAAGTGCACACCGCCAAGTCACCCGTCTGGCATCTACCGCATTTTGGCGTAATCAATCCGAATAAGCCAAATAAATTAAGAGTCGTACATGACGCTGCCGCGAAAAGTAATGGTGTATCATTAAATTCGCTTTTGTTGACTGGCCCCGATTTACTTCAGCCACTTTTAAGTATCCTACTGCGATTTCGGGAAGGCCAAGTTGCTCTAACAGGAGATATACGCGAAATGTTTCCCCAAATCAAAATACGTATCGAAGATCGTGACGCACAAAGATTTTTATGGCGCGATAACGAATCAATAAAAACCTATCGCATGTCGTCTATGATTTTCGGTGCCGTTTCCAGTCCTTTCACTGCCATGTACATCAAAAATAAAAATGCAATGGAATGGCAAGAACGATATCCAGACGCGGCTCGAGCCATCATTGTCGACCATTATATGGACGATTGTATCGTAAGCTTAGACTCTGTCGATGAAGCTGCTAAACTTGCAGCCGAAATTCACGCTATTCATCGACATGCTGGCTTCGATATGCGCGCATGGGCTTCAAGCGATCTCTCAGCACTCTCTCTGTTGCCGCAAGAGAGCTTGCTTGAAGTGCCTGTAGCTAGCAAAGATGTAGACGTCAATTTAGGTCACAGCACTACGCCCGTACGTACGCTTGGGCTAATTTGGCAACCTATCGCTGATACGATCAGCTTTAATACAGGCTTAAAAGGTCAAGAAGCGTTGTCAAATAAGCTCACTAAACAGGAAGTGTTGGCGCACGTCATGCGTGTCTTCGACCCAATTGTTGTAAGAGGCCGTATTATGTTCCAGAACGCATGGCGCAAAGGTCTCGACTGGGACGAGGAACTTTCGCAGAGTGACAGTGCGGCGTGGAGACTTTGGTTTGAAAATTTATTCGCGGTCTCCCATTTGCAGATCCCACGCTGCTACTGTCCAGGCGAGCTCAAAGTAGACAAGTGCGAACTTCACATTTTTTGTGATGCAAGCGAAGCCACTTTCGCCGCGGTTGCATATTGGCGATTTATTTTAGAGAATGGTGATGTGAAGTTGGCACTGATTTGTAGCAAAGTTCGAGTAGCCCCTTTAAAGCCAGTTTCCATCAATCGTTTAGAGCTCCAAGGAGCTTTGATCGCAGCTCGCCTCGCCGCAACAATCTGTCAAGCGCACAGACGTCAGCCTGTCAAGCACATATTTTGGTGCGATTCTATGACGGTCATAGGATGGCTGCGCAGCGAGGCCCGCTCTTTCAAACCATTTGTCTCACATAGAATAGGTGAGATTTTGGAGATAACGGATGTCAAAGAATGGCGCTGGTTGCCAAGTCATTTAAATGTCGCGGATGATGCGAATCGCATCAAGGGTACAACGTTATCATCAGAGTCACGCTGGATATCCGGCCCTGAATTTTTACTCTCCTCCGAGTGGCCCAACGAGCCCAGTGATTCCGAATACCCAGGCATAGAAAAAGAGAGCAAACGCGCAGTGCGATCTGACTTAGTTCATCTCATTAGTGATGTTGAAAAGCATGAGCCAGTTTCAGCTGATCCCAAGCGTTTTAGTTCCTGGCTGAGACTGGTGCGTGCGACTGCAAATGCGCATAAGTACTTGACATTGCTGCGAATGCGTAGTCTTTATAAAAGGGGTTTGTGCGTAGACAATCTCGTTCGTTTTGAAGGGGGGCTGTGTACCTAGATTTACCAGAGGCACGTCTGGCACACCATAGACGAGCGTTCACGTTTTCGGGACTGGATTATTTCGGGCCAATTCAAGTTGCTGTCGGCCGAAGAAGAGAGAAGAGGTATGTCGCTCTTTACACGTGTCTCGTGTCCCGCGCCGTCCACTTAGACGTTGTACACTCGTTATCTGCAGATTCTACCATTATGAGCCTCCGCCGCTTTGTAGGCTTACGGGGAGCGCCAACAGAAATTTGGTCAGATAATGGAACCGCCTTTGTAGGCGCCAACAGAGAACTTCGGGCCTTTTATGATGCTGCTGTATCCCGTTATGCAGCGATAGAGAAGATTAACTGGCGTTTCATACCTCCCGGAGCTCCCTTCATGGGCGGGGCGTGGGAAAGGCTGATCAAATCGGTGAAGGTGGCGCTCAGAGTCACCCTTACAGAACGAGCAAAATCAAAATCAAAATCAAAAAATCAAAATCAAAGCATTTATTTCAAGTAGGCCAATAACAGGCACTTTTGAATTGTCGAAACAAAGATGAAAATGAAATGTAGCTACAGTCCCAGTCACAAGACATAAAAACTGTGAAAGTACTGTAGTACTTGTAGAGCTCCTACGGATGAGGTACTGCGCACACTCCTCGCAGAAGTGGAGGCGTTAGTGAACACGCGCCCGTTTGTTCTAGTAGAGCCCGGCAGCGAGGAAGCATTGACGCCGATGCACTTCATATTGAACTCGTCTTCGCCCAATACCAGCGACTTTGTCAGACTCAGACCTGTCTTCGAGAAGTGGCTGGCGCAGAGCAGTCCGTTTAGCCGACCATTTTTGGCGACGGTGGGTGGTCGAATATCTACCGACCCTCATTCTACGGCGCGGGCGAGGAGAAGTACCAGATGTTGCAGTCGGAGATCTTGTCCTGATTGTTGATATCAATATGCCAAGAGGCGCATGGCCTAGAGGGCGCATCGCTGCGACTTTCCCAGGACGCGATGGCATTGTGCGGGTGGCTGATGTTATGACTTCGACTGGTGTCTTACGGCGACCCCTCAAGGTCAAGCTGTCTTAAGAAAAAAAGGGAGGAAATGTGCGCAACGCTCCTCTTTTATACTTTTTATATTTTTCTATTATGTTTTTGTTTTTATGTTTGAAATTGTCATGTTAGAAAATGATTACATGCACTCATATCCTGAACCAGCGGTTTTAATTATTTAGTCGCTAACAGACTGTGTTATGTTTGTGACCACGTGGCATCTAAACGAATTAAATTTGAGTGAAGCCCGATAATAATAACGAACAGCCGCAGCCGTCGTATCGCTCGTATCGCCGCAGGTCAAAGGGCGCGCGCCGGGGGATTTCCAATCTGTGGGTTTTGCCCAGTTTTAATCATTCACGGGAACAACGCGTTCTGCGTCGTTACGTATTTATCAAATCGACTTTACTCACCTACTGCCTGTACCAGCTTTTTTAAGCGTGTTGATGGCAATTACTGTTTGTGTTTTTATTTTGGGACAATATTCAGTTACACGAACTTAGGGGTATGAAGAACAGGGTGTACAGATCTGTATCGAGCAGGCGATTGTTGTGACTGGTGACAACGGGTGTTTCGTCAACTGGCGACTGTGAAATTCGCGAGTGCGCGCGAGTTGGCACCTTCCAATTTTAATTTTCTCCTAAAATTTTCTCTTATAATGCTCCTTTTAACTTCATTGTCTATTGCTCTAAATTCTGATGTTCCCATTTCTTTTTCTGACCGTTTTTCTATCAATTCAATACTATGGCGTATTAGTTTGTTTCTATTACCTACTGCGTTTTTTTAAGTCATTGATTTTGTAAATATTTTAGCTCGGTGGATTTTAAAGTCTACTATGATTTTCGCAAGGATTGGTCTATGGTCTGAGCAGTCTGAGCTGTATTTCATTTTGTTAATTACACTAATATTTTTTTATGATTTGTCGGTCCGATATAAAAGATAAAATATTATCATCTGATGCATTTGACAAAAGAAGTATTTACCAAATAAATGTTTGTAAAACGAATGTTTTTAAAAATAAAACCGACTTAAAAAAAAAAACCAAAAACGTAAAAAATAACTTTAGCTTCTGAAGTCGGTGACGTTTGTTTGATTGATTTAATTTTTTTGTCACCGACTTCAGAAGCTAAAGTTATTTTTCACGTTTTTGGTTTTTTGAAGTCGGTTTTATTTTTTGCACAAAAGTTTTTATTTTTCACTTTTTAGTGGTTCACATATGTGCTTGGTACACATGGAAAGTGCATACCGTTACAATTACAACAAGCCCAAACACGACTAGGATACATTGTCTCATTATGGAGTTCCGTGACTCTTGGCTTCATCATCAGATCTGATGGTAGAATGGTTCTTATCAAATGCAAATGCTTCACTTGTTGTAGAAAATACCAAAATTGCTGTACGTTATCCTATATAACATACCTAACTGTCGAAATATGGGTATACTGTACACATCTGCGTACCCTCTCAGAGCATACAGGCGTGATGTTATGTTATGATGTTGTGTAAACAATAAACATCCAACCGATTGCAGCAATCACGACAGATTTGCTGTCTATTATTGAAGAGTTCCGTTCCATATCTCCGAAGTTCGTGATCAAATCATGACAATATTTCTATGGGAACAACTTGGAAGTATACCCTTTCAAACAAAAAAAGAATTTTTCAAATCGGTTCAGGCGCCTTCGAGTAATCGGTGAAGATACATAAAAAAAATTAAAAAAAAAACATACAGTCGAATAGAGAACCTCCTCCTTTTTGGAAGTCGGTTAAAAATAAAACATTTGCGGAATACGTTGTATGCGAAATAAATAGTAGGTATATATGTACGAAACGTTGGTTGTAAAATGAAACTTTGTCAATGGAGTTTTGGTGAAACATTAGTGAACCCCCTCAAATACAAGCATTTCAGTCTACAAAAGACAATCTAAAATAAAAATAGCTCCCATTTTAGAAAGAAAGAAAGAAAAAAAAAAGTTTTTTTGACGTCAATTATGTAGGATATGATATGATTGCCGTCAGTAATTATGTCTTCACTTCCTAGATTGTTAAATACAGCAATATTTTACAATATAGGAATATAGAAAAGCAGCATTAAGCAGCGTTAGGGAACAAACTTTATTATGGCCCATAATCTATGTTATTTATTTTACGGCGAAAAAAAAAGGAAATCCAAAAAAATTAACAATATAAGACCTGCTCTTTATTAGTTCAGTTACTATAAAAAGTTTCATGATCTAATTTAAAGTACTATAGGATTAAATGCTATGAAAAATATTTAGTTCTAATACCGCTAGACAAAAATATCCAGGTCTGAAAGCAGGACACAAATCCCACCGTCATGCATATGCACATGCACATATGGGCCCACCCTCCCGCCCTCATGCATATGCACACATACAAAACAAGTGAGAAATAATTAGCATGCCATGCAACCAAACCTTTACTCGACACGTGTTTCGCCCCTCCACGGGGCATCCTCAGGAGTTGTTGACTCGTCGAGCGTTCCAGCTCGAATGAGCTAGACGCATTTTTTTTTTTTTTTTTTAGGTATGACCACTCGTAGTTGCAACACTCTAAGGTTGCTTGACTACTTAACCGAACGATCCTGTGGGTGGCCAAAAATTACTTTAAGGCCCCCAGCCAGGGCTTACAAACTAAAAATATTTACATTTAAATGACGATCACTAAGGGCACCCCCTGTGGGGTTCGGGCCTCGACTTAGTGCGTCATTGTCGGGAGGGCAGCAAGGGACAGGCTGGGTCGGAATATTATTTGGGGAATTTAACGTTACATGCTCAGCGTCGCGGGCTGGCTCGTCGAGCAAGGGTCGGGGAGTAATGATGTTACTGGGAGGTCGCGGCGTGCCTCGGCGGCGAGACCGGATTCGCGTTTGTATTTGTGTCGTCTTGTGTGCTTTCTAAGAGTGCTGGTTTCCCTACGGCTTTCCTGCAAGAGGGTGATGGGGTCATCGGGCTGGAGGAGGGTGGACCTTGGGCGACGACTCCTAGATATCGCGGAGGGAACATAACTAGCTGATGAAACGACTAACTGGTTAGGGTGTTTTTCGGCCCTATCGAAAAAACCCTTAGTGAGTCGCTTCATGCACTGCTGGATGGTGGGGATCCTGAGGTCAACATGTAGTTGCTCATTCCTAACGTACCATGGGGCTCCCGTGGCCTTACGTAAAAATCGGTTTTGGAGGGTCTGCATCCTATGAAGGAGATGGGGTTTGGCATGTGCGAACACGGGGCACGCGTATGTCATGATAGGCCGAATACACGCGATGTAAATACGCAATTTGCACTTGAGTGACAATTTGCTACGTGCATTCAGCAAGCAGTGGAGCCTACCTAGAGCGAAGGCGGCACGCGAACGTACCGTCTTGATGTGCTCACCGAATCTTAACCGCCTATCGAGAATGACTCCTAAGTATCTAGCTTGCTTCTCCCAGGGGATCGGCTTGCCGAACATGGTAATCGGACTGGGGGACGGGGGGAATCTTACGCGGGGGCTAGAGAAAAGTACTGCCTGACTCTTATCGGGGTTGACCTCGATTCTCCATTTCCGGAACCAATCGCCTAAGGCTCTTGCGGAGTTTTGGAGAATACGGCAAATGTTGGATATACTCTTAACAGAGTAGTAGATGGCCGTGTCGTCAGCGAACAAGGCTAACTGGGCTGCTCTACTCTTAGGTATATCGCTGGTGTAAAGCGTGAAGGCTAGAGGGGATAACACCGATCCCTGCGGGACGCCTGCACGTGTCGGATGAGGGGATGAGAGCGCACCATCAATACAGTATTGGAATGTGCGGTTCGACAAGAAGTCTCGTAGTATCAGTACGAGTCGATCCGGCACACCGAGCTGGTATAGCTTGTATATCAGCCCGTTGTGCCAGACCTTGTCGAAAGCCTTCGCGATATCGAAGAACAAGGCACCGGTCATCAGTCCCCGCTGGAAGCGGGCACTGATGTGCTCGACTATGCGGTGCACCTGTTGGACGCAGGAGTGTTGAGGTCTAAAACCAAACTGCTCTGTCGGAATTAAGCTCTTTGCTTCGGCGAAATCTTTGAGTCGCTTGTAAATAAGTCTCTCATAGATTTTACCAAACACATTGAGCAAACTAATGGGCCGGTACCTACTCGGCGAGGACTTGGGCTTACCCGGTTTGGGAATACCTATTACGGTGGCCTGTTTCCACGCTTGAGGGAACACGTTATTGGCCATGGCGCTATTGAAGATAGCGGTCATTAGCACTATAAGGGCTGGGGAGAAGAGTTTGAATACCCTATTGGTGATTCCGTCTGAGCCAGGGGCTTTCCTATGCTTAAGGCCCTTGATTATATCCTCCACCTCTTCAGGGGTGACTGAGGGTAGGGGATTATCGTGGGTGGTTTGGGATTTTTTTCCATCGAGAACATTTTATGGAATCGTGTTTTTGCCAAACACAGGACTTAAGATTAATCCTCAACATTACCATATTTATTTCAAAACTAATGCTGCAGTATTTTCGGCGTATCCAAAAATAAAAACAAAAACCAAAAATCCGCTCAATTCTCAATCTGGAAGCGGAGAAAAATGAGAACGATAGCTTTGATAACATTACCGATTGAATAAATCAATTACAGAAATTACAAAAAGAAAAGCTTTGCACTAGGTAATTAACTCAAAGTATTTAAATAGCACTTTGAATTTCATTAATAAACAAAATGTCAATTTATTACTGAAAAATCGAAATGTTTACTGATTTCGTATCGATTAAAATCAATCATATTTTTAAAAACTTTTTTTGCAAAAAATAAAACCGACGCCAAAAAACACAAAAAATAAATTTAGCTTCAGAAGTCGGTGACAAAAAACTAAGTACTTAAATCAATCAAACAAAGGTCACCGACTTTAAAGAAAGTTTTTATTTTTCACTTTTTAGTGGTTCACTTGTGCTTACCCCTTCACAGCGTAGCGGCGTGATGTTATGTTATGAACTGGTGTAAACAACAGATAGACATGAGATTTCAGCAATTCTAGTCCATTTGCTATCATTTATTGAGGAGTTCTGTTGGCTATCTCCGAAGTTCTTCATCAGATCTTCACCAAATTGAAACGGGACCACTTTAAGAAAGTACTCTTCCAAAAACTACCCAAATAATATCCAGTGTGCCTATAAAATTTGATGAGTTCTCTCAATTTCTCCAGGATCCCATCGTCAGATCCCTATTTGATGATTTTGGGACCTGGGAAGTATACCCTTTCAAACAAAAAAAGAATAATTCAAACCGCTCCAGCCATCTTCGAGTAATCGAGGAACATACATAAAAAAAACGGTTCCGACGAATTGAGAACCTCCTCCTTTTTGAAGTCGGTTAAAAACAGCCTTAGTATTATATTATCTGAGATAACACTGACAGCATTTACAGCGGACCGTCAGTGATTCGGCAGTGGCTTTCACCTAACTCTGATAGCAAGTTTAACCTAGCTGGGCTCCCGCGTAGCATGACCCCCATAGACACGACAGAGAGTCGACAAATCTTTTGTTCATCTGTAATTTTGTCGATTCAATGACAGATGAACAAAAGATTTGTCGAGTCTCTTTCGTTTCTCCGGTGGTCATGCTAAGCGGGTAAGTAGGTACCAGAATCTTATTGTTCCACCTGCACAATTTCTAGACGAAATTTTAATAATAATGTAAGATGAATAAACCGTGTACTACATTAAAATGTGTTTTTTATTTATTCTGGACGCCTTTTCGATAAATCCATTTCTTTTATATATTAATGGCTTCAAGTCATTCTTATTCAATCAAAATAGGACTTTTCAAACATTCTCCACTGAATAAAACATACATTAGTGCTTAAAGACCTTGATAAGTAATCAGATCTTTAAAAGAGACTTTGACATAACCTTACCTTTACTAAACCTCAAATAACTCTGCTCTCAATTTGTCAAAACTTACTGAATTTTCAGTGCAGTAAGAATAAGTCTGAATCTATTGATTCATATCATTTTCATCACCTTATAACATCCAGGCCCAAGAATTGTATATTGTAGTAGCATAAAATGACCAGTTGAGGAAAAGACCTCTATGGACTTGTCTATGAGCATAAAATATTCGTTATGATTTTACTAAATGAAATCATTTGCCACTGGCTATCGAATAAAAAACAAACGACAATATTACATGTTTACATTTAAGGAATTTAGGTTGAACCACAAATGATATTTTTGATGGTAAAATGTGAATAACTATCATAACAGTTCTCAGACGCGCACGTGCTTATTCACCAAAAGGTTTCCCTCATTATTATTATTATTTTATTATTTATTATTATTATATCATAAAGCAGAAGAGTTTGTTTGTTTGTTTGGTTGAACGCGCTAATCGCAGGAACTACGGGCTCGAATTGAAAAATTCTTTTTGCGTTGGATAGTCCATTTATCGAGGAAGGCTATAGGCTATATAACATCACGCTATGACCAAAAGGAGCGGAGCAGCAACAAGAAATGTTGCAAGCGGGAAATTCACGCGAACGAAGTCGCGGGCAGAAGCTAGTAATAATATATAGCTTCTGCGAACTGTTGATGACTTCTTGCATCTGCTTTTTGTCTTCATCGTTAGACCGTGGATGACATTCATTCGCCAGGCAGGTCTTAAGTTCGTAAAGCTAATCCGTGAGTACCGCACGAACTCCGGCATTCCGGAAAGAAGGCTCGCCTCCCAATGCCACCACAGGATCTGGAAGCGATAGTTCTCGCATGGCGCTTGGAGGTGCTACGCCGCGCCGGGGGGAAAATCCGCTGCCGCGGCAAACCGCCGCTCAGCGGACAGACCTCCGGCGTGATGTCATGACGACATGGAGAGAGCGATTGTCGCAAGTGCAACCCCGTGCAGGCCACGCCACAGTAGTGGCGATAAGTCCCCTCTTTAAGGGGTGCCTTGAGAGGGGTGTGTAATCTACACTATTTATTTATAATATTATAAAGAGGAAAACTTTGTTTGTTTGTTTGTTTGGTTGTAATGAATAGGCTTAAAAACTACTGGACCGTTTTTAAAAATTCTTTCACCATTCGAAAGCTACATTATCCACGAGTAACATAGGATATATTTTATCCCCGTACTCCCACGGGAACGGGAACTATGCGGGTGAAACCGCGGGACGTCCGCTAGTTTCAAATAAACTTCTTTTACTCTAATAACATTTAGTATAACGTTCATTAAAAATAATTTTCAATTTGTTTAGTGCTGTTTTAAACGTTTAGTTGACATAACTTTTATTTGACCTAATTTTCATATTTCCTAATTTTCAGCCGAAATTCTGTAATGAATAAGTAAATATCAGGAAACATCAGAATGCCCTGTCAAACCTCAAATAACCCAAATGGTTCACCTACAACAGTGAGGGTCTGTCGCTCGGCGGCCGCTGCCGCGGCACGCTCGCTCCGCTCGCTCGCCTTCGCGCGCCAAAAGGTCACCGTTCTAACCTAACCTAACCCACATCATTCACCCACAATACAGGGTAATGATTCACCTGCAACAGCGAGGATCAAGCGCTCGGCGGCCGATGCCGCGGCACGCTCAAAATTATAATTAACGTTATTATAGATTTTGATTATTATACTAACTAAATATTATACTAACTTAATATTATACTAAATTAATATTAGTTTAAGAGTGTATTATAGGAAATGTTAATTAAGACATATAAAATTAGATAAACTGAAATTATATCAATAATTCATTATATCATTTCATCGTTATACTAAACAAAAAGTATATTACTTAAATGAAATTAGGTCACGTGAACGTTAGACTTTCTGTTATTATATCAAATGGCACGCACCCCCTTGAGAGGCGCCACGGTGTCCTCACCTTCCGCCTGACGCAGGTCCTCACCGGATACGGCTGTTTCGGGAGCTTCCTGCATCAAATCGGGCGGCAGGAAACGCCCGGGTGTTACCATTGTGAAGTTCGTAGCGGCGATCAGCGGCGGCGACCTCTCACGTCCGGCCCTAGTTCAATCCATGGTCCGTAGTGAGACGCAATGGGAAGCCGTAACCTCCGTAGAAAAAACCGACGTAGGCGCGGGCCTGGGAACGGTGAGCTATGGGCTAGCTCGCCGTCCGTCTGTCTTATGACCACAGGCTGTATCGACGGTACGTTTGTGTTCCACGCGCGCCTCAAAGAGATGTCTGCAGAAAGGAAGGATGGTTCGAAAGAGATACCGTGGCCCCGGAACATAAAGGGCGAGACAGTCTTTGAGGGCGAGTAAGGAACATGGATGGGTTTTAGTCAGTAAAAGTCTGACACTCCCAGAGCAGGAGGAGTCATTTGATGATTTCCCATCCGAAAAAAAAACATCATCAATGTGAATTAGATGAACCCAAACACGATGAAGATGCTGTAAACTTTTGAGGACCTCTTGCAACTGCCTTCTGTCCCCATCGTTAGACCTTCGATAAAAGGCCGTGTCGACGGCGCGTTCGTGTTCCACGCGCGCCTCAAAGAGATGTCAGCATAAGAGAGGGGCCCGCAAGGGCCGAAGCCTGCCGGGGTTGCGGGACTGTTCGAAAGAGATACCGCGGCCCCGGAAAGTAAAGGGCGAGGAAGGAACATGGATGGGTTTTAGTCAGTAAGAGTCTGACACTCCCTCCCGCTCCGCCCAGAGTGGGAGAAGTCATTTGATGATTTCCCATCCTAAAAAAAAAAAAAAAAAAAAAAAAAAAAGGTGCGTGAAATGAGCCCAAATACGATATAGCTACTGCAAACTGTTACGGACCTCTAGTGACTGCCTTTTGTCTCCATCGTCAAATGAGGCGCAACACGATATAGCTGCTGTAAACTGTTGCGGACCTCTTACAACTGCTTACCGTTTAAAATTTTAAACTCTACGTCCCTACGCTATGACGCCGTGTCTTAAAGTGCACAACCTCTTAAAAGCTTAGAAACCTTTCAAATGCGGTATTAATATTTTACGGTGTCTTTCGAGACATTCCAATTTTAAAAAGTAGGTATATTTTGCAATTTTGCACCAAATTTTTATGTGAGTTCAACCTTTTTGGAATAAAATCGGATTGACTTTTGAAACATGTATCAAAATAACATGTATCAGAACAGAGCTCTTAGAGCTCTGCCTCATTAACACACCATGGCGACGTCGCCGGCTATATACGTATCCAAGCAGTTAATATTGAAATGCATTGTACCTAACTCTTTCACATCTTTGCCCCGGCATTCAAACGGTCAACATACGTAATTTTTCACTCTGTGTTTTAATATCAGTTATACAGTACAACTCGCGGACAAATAGCAAATAATAGTGATACAGTGACTCGATGCCATTGCTAATGTGTGATTAACTAAAAAAAACAAAAGTAAAGTGTATAATTTGAACATTATTAAGTGCAAACAGTTCCCAGTTTTAAAAGTTAACGAATCAGCCGGTGAGTGAATGACAAGACACTCTACGCGCAGTACACGGAATTCGCACGGTTCGGCAGTGCGCAGAACCGTCAATATCGCATGCAGCGGTGTCCGAGGACTCGAGCGACGGCAAGCGCCAAAGATAAGTCAACGCAGACGGGACAGCACTTGATGCCTATTATGGACTGCCTCTAAGAAGACGACATACACACATATATTTTTTTGGATTCTTATTGTTGTTGTTTCTTATTGCGGTATCGCTAACTGTCATAACAAATAATAGTTATTATGGCTGACAAAAATGCACAATGGGGTTGTTGCACTAATGAATGTGAAACAGGCTTAGAAGCGAAATCCATAAAGTGCCCAACTTGTGCAAAGTGTTATCATTATGCTTGTATATCCCTTACTAAATCTCCTAATAAGAAGGCTACCTGGAAGTGTCCGTCATGTTTGAGCAAAACGCCAAAGTTGGGCAGGGACAATTCTACTCCAGTTCGTAATGTGTCTACGACCAGAGGCCCAAAAAGACAAGCCACTGAACCGCCTTCGCCGCCTTCGCCTCCTTCCACGCCCAATGATACCGACGAACTGCGCTCCTTTATAAGTGAAGTAATTAAACATGAATTAAGCGAAATGTCGGCGAAGTTTAATAACACTATTATTACCACGATTAACAAAGAACTGGCACCAATTAAGAAGGAAATAGCTGATATTGTTGAGTCTATGTCTTTCATAAATAGTAAATTTGAAGACATAATGAAGGCGCATGAGTTGTCTAAGGAAATTATCACAAAATTGGAATTGGAAAACACAGATCTTAAGGTTACCGTAGAAGAACTCAACGACAGACTTGCTAATCTGGAGCAACATTCAAGATCGAACAACATAGAATTGCAATGTGTACCGGAGAATAAAAATGAAAATGTTTACAACATAGTAACTCAACTTGCGAGTGTGGTTAATTGCGAAATCAGCGAAAGAGATGTACTGCATTGCACTCGTATTGCTAAGGCCAAACCATCAAGTAACCGCCCTCGCTCTATAATCGTCCAATTGGCATCACCAAGGATACGCGATCATCTTCTGGCAGCAACAATTAAGTACAATCAAGCCAACCCTAAAGAAAAGCTGAACTGTCAACACCTCGGATATGCTGGACCAATATCTCCAGTCTTTGTTACTGAACATCTGTCCCCGACAAATAGAGCACTTCATGCAGCTGCGAGGACTAAAGCCAAAGAGAAGAATTATAAATACGTGTGGGTCCGAAACGGCAGAATATTTGTGAGGAAAACTGATGGCGCGGATCATATACAAATTAGGAATAAGAGTAGTCTTAGTAAGGTCGAGTGATAATTGATGCGTATGTAATTGTTGTTATTATTTTTTCTATTGTAGTTTAATGCATGCATTAGGTTTAAGCTGCATAAAATTCAAAGACATTTCAATTTATTACCAAAATTGTAGAGGCTTAAGAACTAAAACGAATATTTTTTACTGTAATCTGTGCAATATGAATTATGATGTTATAGTACTAACAGAAACCTGGCTAAACAGTAATGTATTGAGTAGTGAATTGTTTGATGATCGTTATGAAGTTTACAGACGGGACAGAGAAACAGCTGGGTCTCAGCACAGCAAAAATGGAGGAGGAGTCTTGATAGCAATTAATAAAAAAATTAACTCCGCACGTATCGAACGCTGGCAAAGTAATTGTGAAGACCTCTGGGTCACACTTGACATGTCGACATCTAACAAGTCACGCCAAGTTGCTCTTTGTGCCGTCTATCTGCCACCACCAGTGTGTCTCGCAACGTTGGATCATTTTGTGGATAGCTGCAACAGAGTGCTCGACTCAACGGACATCCCCTGTTACATAATTGGTGATTTTAACCTTAGTAAATTAAATTGGGATAAAACCACCGTAAATGATTCCTTACCTAAGGCTTGTCAAAACCTCTTGGACTTTATGAATGTAAATCAACTATCACAATATAATCATGTAAAAAACTGTTCTGGCCGAATACTGGATCTGGTCTTATCAACAGAGCAAACTTGTGTGGTGAGTGAGTCTAGCAATTCTCTGGTAGCTGTCGATAAATTGCATCCCCCCCTTGAACTAACTATGTCTTTGCTAAAGAATTGTAATTTACCATATAGCAGGGACTCGAGACCTAACTTTTATAAGGCTAATTACCCTGAAATTAATAATTACCTAAATAAGCTAAACTGGAATGAACTTTTTCTAAATACTCGTGATGTGAATGACATGGTGGAAATTTTTTACAAGTGTCTCCATGATGCTATTGGGAAATTTGTGCCTGATCGGAAACCAAACAATAGTCGCTATCCGCCGTGGTTTGATATAGCATTAATAAAATTATTAAAGGAAAAAAACAGGTTGAGGTTACGTTACAGGAAATACAAGAATCCTTTAGATAAGATTGAACTGAAACTGGTTTCCAAGCGGTGTGAAAAACTAGCCATGAATCTATATAATGACTATATTGATAGAATTGAGAAGGACATAAAAGATAATCCCAAACTTCTCTGGAGTTACATAAAAGCGAAACGCGGTGGCTCTAGTGGCTACCCTTTGGCAATGACTAATGGACAGGTTGTTACATCTAACGGTTCTGAAATCTGCGACCTTTTTGCTAACCATTTCGCAACCGCATACACGCTTGACAAAGATACAGAAATCAACTGCCGTACAAAGTACCTCCAAGCACTGCATAATAATAGTCAGGGCTTGAGTATTCCAGTGATTGACCGCGATTGTTTACTAAAAAAACTAAAAACAGTAAACATTAGTAAAGGTCCTGGCCCGGATGGTATCCCACCCATTTTTATTTATAACTGTGCCACAGCTCTAGTATCTCCGTTACTAATAATATATAATACATCGTTGGATACTGGAACTTTTCCGTCTAAATGGAAAACAGCCAAGGTAGTTCCAGTGCATAAGTCAGATGAAAATGATAACGTAAGCAACTACAGGCCAATTTCAATTTTATCCACATTCGCAAAGATTTTTGAATCTATTATATGTCCGCACTTTCAGCAACATTTAGGATTGTATCTTAATGATAACCAACACGGTTTCGTACCATCCAGATCTACAGCCACAAATTTAGTGTCATTCACGGAGTCCCTGATACAGGCTGTAGATGGAGGCAAACAATTTGACGTGGTGTACACCGACTTCAGTAAGGCCTTTGATAAAATGCCTCACTCTATTCTGATATATAAATTAGCAGCATAGGGTATAACAGGGCCTTTATTAAGTTGGTTCAAGTCCTATCTTGCGGAACGCGAATTCTTTGTCGTTGTAAATGGTTTTCGATCGGCTGCACACAAAATAACATCGGGCGCCCCCCAAGGATCTCATTTAGCTCCAATACTATTTATTATGTTCATTAATGACCTTCTTGAGTGTTTTCGTTATTCCGAACCTTTTCTGTATGCTGATGACTTAAAATTTGCACGAGTAATAGAGTCAAAACGGGACTGCGAACTTCTGCAGCACGATCTTAACGAAGTTATAAAATGGTGTCACAATAATAAAATGCAACTGAATCCGAAGAAATGTTACCATGTAAAATATACGCGAAAAATTAGATGTATTGACTCAGAGTACTTCATAGACCAAGAGCGAGTCCAAGAAGTCGAAACAATAAGGGATCTAGGAGTACACTTTGACAAAAAGGTCACTTTTGTGCCTCATATTGATAACATTATTAAAAAGTCATCAAAAATGCTTGGGTTCCTACTTCGTAACACCAAAGGCTTTCGTAAAAGTGGCACCAAGATAATGTTATATAACAGTTTCGTACGCAGTGTTATGGAATATTGTAGTGTTGTGTGGAGACCTCACTATGCCACCCACATGTTGCGTCTGGAAAGGGTTCA
This sequence comes from Xestia ashworthii, assembly GCA_950022955.1. Lineage (NCBI taxonomy): Eukaryota > Metazoa > Arthropoda > Insecta > Lepidoptera > Noctuidae > Xestia > Xestia ashworthii. The sequence goes on along the minus strand of OX465556.1, from coordinate 405,260 downwards.
GAAACGTTTTGTGTGGCATTTAGCCTTCAGTGACGGGAAATCTAAGCGTCTGCCCTCCTATAATGTTCGTCTGTGCCATTTTAAGATGCAGTCGTTGTCTATGCGTAGAGATAAAACCGATGTTTTGTTTCTCTACAAACTGTTACGCAATAAGATCGACTGCCCCGGTTTACTGAAACTTATTAGATTCCGTGCGCCTTCCAGATATCCTAGAAATAAAATAACACCCCTGTGTCCGCCACTTCGAAAGTCTGTGCTTGGTGCGAATTCTCCGATACCTAGATTGTGCAAGATCCTTAATGGCTGCAGTGACTTAGTAGATATACACCACGATAGTATAAATAAATTCCTACGAGCTTTTGTAAATAATTCCAATGGCGACTTAATTTAATTTTGATTTTGATTTTAATTTCAATTTTGATTCTGATTAATTTTAATTTTTATGCTTATTTTAATTTTTGTTTTTATTTTTGTTTGTAATTTTAATTTTGTTTTTAATTTTTAAAATAATTTTGATTTTGATTTTTGTGTTTTTTTAATGTTGTTTTTAATTTTCTTTTTAATTTGATTATAATTTATTTTATTTTGATTTTAATTTTGATGTTAATTTATTTTGATTTTAATTCTGATTATAATTCTGATTATAATTTATTTTATTCTGATGTTAATTTATTTTGATTTTGACTTTGATTTTAATTTAATTTTAGTTTTATCTCAAACCTGTTTGCAACTGCGTTTTTTTTTTGTAAGTAAATTCTTTTCTATATTCCAATCAATTTATCACAATTTCATCAATTTCAATTATAATTTTAACCAGTATTGTATACAGCATTGAATGAATGTTTTGATAGCTTTATTTATTATTGTTTTAATTATTCTTTGCATGTAAGTATACGTTCCAATGTCAATAACATTATAAAATTATGTTATGTTAAACCGTTCTTGGGCATGTGGTGTTAACCTGTAATTAATTGTTGCACTTGTAAATGTTACTCTAGTCATAAGTCAGAAATGTACATAGTGTAAACAATTGTTGGTTAACCTAAATAAATAAATAAATAAATAAACTCACTTGGCGACGGTTTCGCAACGTCGCCAAGCTGGAAGCGTGGCCACGAGCTACAGCTCCCTACGTGGCTTCTGGATACTCTGGTGGCCTGGCGACGTTGCCACTATAATGCACACGTGTAAGCTGCACCTCGCTCACTCAGTCGCCAGCCAGCAGCCATTTTGGACGCTCGCTCGGAATATAGTATTTGATGTTGTAATTATAATGAGTTTAGATAGGTGCTGAAAAAATTATGATAGAAATTCAAAACCATCCTTGTTTATGGGATAGCTCATCAAATGATTATTCCGATCGTAACTTAATAATTTAAATGTTGGGATGAAGTAGTGAACATCGGCTTCGATCTGATATAAAAGTATGAACCCCATACTTTTGTTTTTCCTTATTTCTGCGACGTAGATAACAAAGAAGTGCGATTTCTTCTACATCCATACCTGACGACGTTAACGAACTGACTGTCGAGACGCCATGGCCACTCGATTTGGCGACCTTCGGATGCCAGAAGTAGCCAGGCCTGCGCCGCTAGCCACGCCGCCATGGCGTCTTAATGAGGCAGAGCTCTAAGGAGAATTGATTTCAAATTCGAAACAAATCACCACCAAAATAACTTTCTACCCCTTTTTAACCCCGTTAGGGGATGAATTTCAATGCAATACGAAACGCGTCCATCTATTCTGTTAATTTTGTTGATTGCAAAATTTGAAGCATATTGGACCAAGGAATCACATTTTCCCATAAAAACTTTACCCCCTCTTTTCACCCCCTTAGGGGTATAATTTCAGAAAATCCTTTCTTATCGTATGCCTACGTCATACAAAAAATACACCCTCCAAGTTTCAGGTTTCTACAATCTGAAAAAATTACGGATTGTTTCCTAAGACCATTTTCGTGTAGCTGCAGCTCCCCTTACTGCCCCGTTTACCGTTTCCACCCTGTATTACCAACTACCTATACCGAGGAAAGCCGTTTTTCTTGAGTTCCGCTATTTTGGGCGTATTCACTATAAAAATCAAATTTCAAGAGAATTGAGAAATTATATTAGATGTCCTGTATTAGATTTGAAGTATTCACAGCAACTTTTAAAGGTTTACACTTCATTGGATTTTATTCTATAGGTGTATGAAGTTAATTAATTTTAAACACAAAACCCTCGTTTTTACGTCTCTGAATGAGATTTTTTTTAATGCTAAAACAGGTATTTCTTTATTTTTAATAATAAGTATTTACTCTGATTTTCATGATTCTAGAACAATCAATTTTTGTTTTCATACAAACTTTATCCTCCCTTTTCACCCCCTTTTTCCAAAATTTTCCCTAGTTTCTATAGCCTTAATGTTATTCTGAGTTTATTAATTCAAAAGCGCCTGTAACTGGCCAACTTGAAAATAAATGCTTTGATTTTGATTTTTAAATAGATTAGTGAAGTTTTCATCAAAATCCGTCCAGCAGTTTTTACGTGATGCGCGGTCAAACAAACAAACAAACAAAAATTTTAAAAATGGTTTTAATATGTTCAGTTACTTATTTTAAGACACCCTGGTCGTTTTTTTTTTTTAATCTTCAATGTACTTACAGATTTTTTGGTCTCAACGATTTTATAGAAATAGATTTAATTTTTGTAGTCCGAAAGTACGTAAGTACCTACCTATATGCCTACTGCCTACGGACCGACATAAAAATTAATATTATTATGTTATCAATAATATTCGGTTGACAGTCAAGTGGTGAACGAAAACAAAAATTGACAGTCACAGCATAGCCACAGTCGCAGTTCAATATAAGTTGTGAGTGGTGAGAGACGTAGGTATCAATGGGTGCGATCAGCAGGACTCACGCTCGAAAGCGATAGCGTATCTAGAGGTTGCGCTCGGCATCACTTCACGGAGGTACCAACTTAGCTATATTTTATTATTCATCATTCAGTGTGTTTACCTACATAGAAAGAAAAACAGATAGATTGAAATCATGACGTCATACCCTAGATCAGCAGCAGAGTATTTTAAACGTGTATTTGTCGGTACAAATAAGTATATAATAATTACCCTTAAAGTATCGGTAACCTGTAGCCGAACACATTGTATATAGCAACAACAGAAATCTTTAAATAGGTATTTAATTCTCAAAAGTGATACATTAAATAAATAAATATCGCTGGACATTGCTCACACCGCCACACTAAGCAACGTGGACACCAGAGGTAATTTGATTTGATTACCTACCCCATGTTTTTGATCCCATATTAGCCCATAGGTATAAGCTCATTGACCTACTCTCATGATTTACTGAGGTATTACAATGCTCTTTTACTAAATGTACCTTTTTTAGGGTTCCGTACCCAAGGGTAAAACGGGACTCTACTACTAAGCCTCCACTGTCCGTCTGTTTGTCTGTCACCAGACTGGCCTGTATCTCATGAACCGTGGTAGCTAGACAGTTAAAATGATGATTTCACAGATGATGTTTCTGTTGCCAATAGAACAACAAAATAATAAAAAATAAATTAAATTAAAAGGGGCTCAAAGAAGAAGAAAAGGGCAAACTGCTTGCTTGTAAAATCTGGAAAAAATCATGATGATAGTACATTTCATGAAGTTTAAAGAAAAATTATAGCGGTAAAGATACCTTTATTAGTTCAGCAGTAATAGTCGTTGAACTTGGGTGTTGGATAATTTTGTACCAAATACAAAATCATTATATTAAATCTTCATAAGTGACTTAGATGAAGTACCTACCTACATAATTGCTTGTTTATAATGGGTAAAGAGTGCTTTGAAAAACAAAATCTAAATTATAACTTTTAAAACGACAAAAAAAAAAAAACAAAAAGTGAAAAATAACTTTAGCTTCTGAAGTCGGTGACAAAAAAAATAAAAGCAATCACCGACTTCAGAAGCTAAAATTATTTTTCACTTTTTGTTTTTTTTTTTGCAAAAAAGTTTTTATTTTTCACTTTTTAGTGGTTCACACGTGCTTAATACACATGGAAAGTGCACACCGTGACAATTACAACAAGCCCAAACACGACTAGGATCGATTGTCCCATTATGGGTTCCGGTGCCTGAATTTTCGCTTCATCATCAGATCTCTTGTTAGAATAGTTCATATTGAACGCAAATGCTTCACTTTTTGTAGAAAATAACAAAATCGCTGTACGTTATCCTAAAAACATTGAAGAGTTCCCTCGATTTCGCCAAGATTCCATCATCAGATCTCAACTTGGTGTGGGAAAATTTGGATAGTTTACCCTTTCCAACAAAAAAATAATTTTTCAAATCGGTTGGCAAGCGACAGAGTTATGCGCGAACAAACATAAAAAATATAAAGATCCGAATTGAGAACCTCCTCCTTTTTTGGAAGTCGGTAAAGTAATAAACCGTAAGTAATAAAATCATGTGATAACGACACGCACTTGACCGGTTTGGTTCGACATAGATGCCGAAATAAAAAATCTATGTAAATTGGTACATTCAAGCAGGACAATGGTTTTACGGCTAATTAGGGCTATGGGAAAACAAAAATGCATCTATAGATGCATTAGAGATACTATAGTATCACGCGATGTTCATTATTAATGACTGCTGGTAACACACATCGATAATTGCCCAGGCGCACGTTCGTTATGACTGCTGACGTGACGTACGTACCTATCTCCACAGAGTATATAATCACTACGTTTACCTATCTCTTTGTAGTCTGTGGTTCTGACGTACCAACTGTCATCCGTACCGTAACATAAACATAAAACAACAGTACAAATATAAATATAATCTGTACTATGTTAGGTATTCGGAGTTTCGTCTGGGGTTTTCCTCAATTTTTTCCTCGAACCCATTCTCCGATAAACTGAATAAAGCGCAGATTATAGTCAAGTGAATAAACGAATAGTGCTAATTTGTGGCATAACTATCCAACAGGTGACAGAAGAGAAGCGTTACAAGATTTAGTTAATGGTCCAAGAACTGGTTATCACCTCATGACCTCATGAGTACCTAGCGTGCAGCACCTGGCAGGCATGGCGCGCTGTCTGCTGGCGCTGGGCGCGCTGCTGGTTGCGGGGGTGTGGCCGGCGCGCGCTGTACCACCGCGCTGCCCGCAGCACGACCCGCAGCGCTGCGTCCCCGGCGGTTACGGCCACAACGAGTACACCTACACTGTAGACGGTGAGCCTGCCACTTATACTGTTTGCTCTTACCCCCAACTATTAGTAGCTCCCAGGATCTATTAAGATTGACTAAAATAGGCCTCGAACGTAAGATGACCCCTCTGACCCAGCCTGTGCCCATTAGACGATACCTATACGTAGTATAGTAGTCGAAAGACATTGACACGCATTGAACTGCATAGATATATTATAATTTTTTCTAGGTAGATGCTTGAGTATTCATTCTGTGATGAGATTGTAACCATTACTTGTTCTCTAGATTACTTATTGTGCGTATCAGTTCTATTGGCGTGACCAAAGATAGTTATCCACTTCATCTTCAAAATCAGTGATTGATGAGCCATTTGGGGTGAAAACCTAGGAAAGATGTTGTGCAAAAAGGTCCGCCTTGTTGCTTACTTTCCGGCCCAAGATCCATTACATTGTATATGCGGGTACAAACATTTTTGCCCTACTGAAGTTTATCTTCTACAGTGAATAGTTATCCTGTTTTTGAGCTGACAATGTTAAGAGTCTTTCTAGAAACATAGTATTTTGATTATCATGAATGGCGAGCTTCTTCAGTTCTGTTGCAGCTTTATTTGACCCAAATAGCGCAGCGGTAGTGAGGCTGCTTACAGGCTCGAATCCAGGCAGGAGTAAATGTTTGTGTGATGAGCATGGACATTTCTTTCCGAGTCATGGATGTTTATATGTACATAATAAGTATGTATTTACAAACAAAAAGTGTCTATGTAGTACTAGCTGACCTGCGCAACTTCTTTGCGTGAAGAACCGCTTGACTGATTTTTTACAAACTTCACATAAACTATCTACTAAGTAGTCCAAACAATACCTAAACATTTGGTTTGGATAGGTGAGCCCGTTCTTGAGTTATAAAATAACAACGAAAAGTGGCATTGATTTTTATATATATTGATATCAACCATCTGGTGTCTATGACACAAGCCTCGCTGCTTAGTGTGGCACTAAATGGCACTGTGTGTCCAACGAAATTTATTTAAGTATTGAAATCCTTTCCGTCCTCATCCGATTTACTCAAATTAAGCTACTAGTGTTCAGTGTCAGAGTAGCATGCCATGCTGCTATTTGTATAAGATTAGTTATGTAGAATGTGGCAGAATCTGTCTTCTTTAGTTTTAATTTTACTTGATTAACATCTTCAAGGTAGTCCGCAAATGAGTTTCGATTGCACTAGTTTAGGCTCTCTTGATTGTTGCAATACTAAATGTGGCAATAACTTGGGAGGGGTCAGATAGTGTATTGAATGATGACTCTACACTAGACAATAAAGACAATGACTACAATAAAGAAGGCCAGGTCAGGTGTTCTATTGGTATCATTAGGCCAGTAGGTTGGTTTGCCAGTCGACAGCAGACTTTGCCTGTGGATGGCGAGTGTTGAACTCTCAGCTCCCCTTTTTCACGTCCTCTGGTTGTGCTGGTTGTGATGAGTCCGGACCCCCCGCAGGTATGTTTGCAATTCCAGTCTCCACTGCTGATGTACCTGTTGCCCAGTGTGTAGAAATATCCGTCAAACATAATATCATTCTTGACCTTCTGGTTTGGTGTATAGGTAAGTACTGCACTTATGTTAAGGGGATCAATACTCTCATCTATGGTGATTGACAATCACTGATTGAAGTTGCTTATTTCCAATTTTCCTTGAACTTGCTATTTAGGTGGTGTTAAAGCAATGTCTACGAGTACTTAATTTATTTTTAAGAGCACCTCTTGTACCTACTGTCTTGTTTGGCACCAAGCTGTTTATGTTACAGTTGGCTATACATATTGAGGTCATGGTTGTTGTTTACTTATGAGTGGCATGATCAGGTGCATGATAGTGCTCATCTATACTGAGGGTTGAAAAAAAAAACAGTTTTTTTTTTACATTTTATAAAACAAACAGTTCAAAATGTTTTAAACAGGTGTTTTTTTTCCTAAGTTAGTTATCATAAATTTTTGGCAAAGACGGATCCGGGCCGTTTCATAAGTCGTCTCTGTTTGAAGATCACGTAGTGAATCACACTGGACCTCTAGAATGGTGGTTGTCATTAAAAACCCAAATGAATGGCCAAACTGTAGACTTTAGTGACACAGCTTCACACTGCAGCTGTTGCTTCAAGTGCCGGAATTGAAAGACTGTTTTCAACATTTGGATTTATTCATTCCGATGTACGAAACAAACTTGGTAATGAGAAAGCTGCAAAACTTGTCACAGTTTTTAAATACCTGAATATGTTCAATAAAACAAGCATTAAGTAACATTTGTTTTATTCTCAGCATGCACTAGGAAGCACGGTACTCTGTTTTCAAACTGAAAGTGTAGGGTACTTATGATTACCTTATTAGTTAAGAAGGTTTCCAAATACCCACATAATTGATACATAAGCTAATAATACCTAAATAATAAATGTAGTCTAATCTGCTTATGAACGAACAAATATGATTTTACGTCGTCGTTTTATAACGTCAATGGCGAGTACATCACTCACCTTCGGTTTGCCGACGATATCGTGGTCATGGCTGAGACCATGGAGGACCTCAGTATAATGCTCGATGACCTCAGTAGAGCTTCCGAAAGAGTGGGTCTAAAAATGAACATGGACAAGACGAAGGTCATGTTGAATGCCCATGTCACACCCTTTCCTATCAAGATCGGAGACTCGACACTCGAAATTGTAGACGATTATGTATACCTAGGACAAACGGTCCAGTTAGGTAGGTCTAACTTCGAGAAAGAGGTCAATCGTCAAATCCAACTCGGCTGGGCAGCCAGCGTTCGGGAAGCTGCGCGGTATCTTCTCGTCCAACTTACCGCAGTGTCTCAAGACGAAAGTCTATGACCAGTGTGTGTTGCCAGTGATTACATACGGGACCGAAACGTGGTCGCTCACAATGGGCCTTATCAAAAGGCTTAAAGTCACCCAAAGGGCAATGGAGAGGGCTATGCTCGGAGTTTCCTTGCGTGATCGAATAAAAAATAAAGACATCCGCAAGAGAACCAAGGTCACCGACGCACAGTGGATCGTCCCCATACAAGAGGGCGGACATAGAATTAAAAATTGAAAAAGTATTTAATTGAAAAAAATGAAATATACAGTTGCATTACTCTATTAAGGAACTACAAAAAATGTTACTACAATTTTTTTATTTGACCAGTACTTTATGAGCAATTCGATGAAAACTGTTATTTTTCTATGGAAATGGTCACAAAAATGTCTGTAGCTCACGATTCCCTCCTTGTTTCGATTTGCGGTTTTCACTACTGTTATTTACCCATTTTATGCCACATTTTCTTCAAGGACACATGGTGCCCCCAGCGACCCCCTTCCGAGATATTTTGCTTTTAATAACTATACTTTTTATTGTATAACTGATGAAATGGAGGTACATTAAGTATATTCATTACTGAGAATAAGTCATCCCTAAGTAGTTCCTTAAATAACAGGTGCATTTGCGATTACTTTAATGACTTATGAACGCTTCTATTGCCATACAACAAAAGCGTTAATGAATCCTTAAGTAAAGATTACCAGTACTTGCTAAATCTAATTAGATATTGTAATTACTATGTTAACAGCCCTTAATCTCGGCATTGTGATTGTCTAATGTCATCATTAGCTTATCAAATTCATTGCTAGTTGCCTACTTGCTGCCCTATATATTTGAGTGTGTTTAGCAAATGTAATTCAGTTGTAATTATAACTTCTACCAAGTGTTGTCATTATGGCTTTCCGTGGGTTTTCTACTTATCTAGATCTTTACGTTGCTCTTTGTAATCATAAAGATCTTCGTGATTATGACCATTTGTTTAACACATTGAAGTCAAATACTAACGTCCAGTTAAGTGAAAGTGATGTGACGGATCTCAAGAACTGGTGTCGACGATTTTGCTATAGGGTTTACACCAAATGGGTGCAATCAAGAAGGACAGTCGACAGGTTCATTAACAAGAACGAAGAGTGGTTAAATTACGATATCGTTTGGCCAGATTGCTTTAAAGAAAACGTTGTTGACACTGAAGAAGCAAATGAAAATGAGGCAGAAGAGGTAGTCAGTCCATCAAAATCAGATGCATCAACTTCAACATATACATCTCCTCGCAAACGCTTTGAAGATTTATCAACTAGACAGAAAAGAAGACGTTTTAATGAAAATGTTGCTAGTTGCAGTCGTCCGGATGAGCTTTTGCATACTGTTGAAAGTATACTTAAGTCTGCCGGAAAAAATGATATGGCCAGAATAATGAAAAATTTGCTGGAAAATCCTGAACACGTCTCAACAGTTTTAAATGTCCTGGAAACTAAGCAGAATCCTTCGCTTCGTGAAGTTCCTACTCACAAAGCATAAGCAAAGCTCTTTACGTTTACTTGCAGTTATCCAAGTGGCGTTACATCACACTTCGGGACTTTGGTTTAAAAGAAGGTCATGCGAAATACCCAAGCTACTACTTGTTAGTTAAAGAAAAGCTTAAATGCTACCCGGCAAAAGAAGACATAACTGTGACTGAAACTTCCGCAAAGATACGGATCCAAGCCCATCTTGATCTCACAGTTAGGAGGCTGATCGATTCACTTGAATCAAATTTTGATGCTGGTGAACAACTTGTGCTTCACAGTAAATGGGGTTTTGATGGAGCTTCAAGTCAAAGCATTTACCATCAAACGACAACAACAAGTGAACAAGACTTATCCAGTGTATTTATGGCAAGTCTTGTACCGCTTAAGTTAGTGACTTCTAGTGGAAGTATAGTGTGGCAGAACGATCGGCCATCGTCAACCACATATTGTCGCCCGTTTTCATTTACGAAAGAAAGTTTTATGAAAGAAACGGAAGCGAATGTTAAGGCTGAAATGGACATATTTGAGACCGAGATTCGTGAACGGAACCCGACTGATTGCGGCAATGCTACTGTTACTCACAATCTATGGCTAACCATGATTGATGGTAAGGTACATTCAATCATATCTGGTACATCGGCAGCAGTGTGTGATTTGTGCAAAGCTCGCCCAAGCGAAATGAATAACTTGGAAGAAGTGAGAGCTAAACCCGTGAATACAGATTTATACAAGCATGGATTTAGTTCATTGCATGCTTGGATTCGGTTTATGGAGTGTTTATTACACATTGCTTACGGAATGGACATAAAATCATGGCAAGCAAAAGGTGACGAAAATAAAAAAAAGTTAAAGATAAGAAAGAAGCCATTCAAGAAGCTTTCCGAAGAAGTACAGGCTTACTTCTAGATGTTGTTAAGCAGGGTAGTGGCAATACAAACACTGGAAATGCTGCAAGAAGGTTTTTTGCAAACCCTGAAACGACTGCGGAAATTACTAAATTAGACGTTAATTTAATTAGAAGACTCGCCGTTATTTTGCAATGCATTTCCTCAGGCGAAAAAATTCAAGTCCAAAAATTCAAATCATATTGTGATGAAACAGCAAATTTATTCGTGGAATTATATCCATGGTATAACATGCCAGCAAGTTTACACAAATTGCTGATTCATGGATCACAGATAGTGGACCACTTATCAGTAGTGCCTATAGGTTTTTTGTCTGAAGAAGCATCTGAAGCAAGAAACAAGGATTTTCGTAAATTTAGAGAATGTCATACACGAAAGCATAGTAGCATCGCCACTAATGAAGACATTCTTCATAATCTGATATTATCTTCCGATCCTCTTCTCACTAGCTTACGACCGAAGATGACAAATAAAGCCAAAAAGTCTTCATTTGGAGAACTAGACGATTTACTCATACGTGATCAGAGTGAATTGGAGTTCATTGACGTTTCAACTGATACACTTGCTGCATGTAGTGTCGTTGAAGAAGATGATGACGATAATAATGATCATGATGTCGTTATTGATGAAGATGAAGAAAATATAGTTTAAGTCTTATAGTACCTAGTATTATTAACAAGCAGTTTCTTTGTTAATTTCTTGTTTTTGTGTTTTTTTTTTTATTCTGTTCTTTTTTTGTTTTGTGTTATGCCACCCATCAGCCAATAAATGTTTTTTTTTTCTTTCTTTTCTATTATTGTTAGTAACTACATGGTCGTGTTAATTAATTAATTTCCTATTATAATTTAGTTCTTAGTAGTTGTTTAAATTTTTAGTTTGTTTTAGGGTACATAGTTGTTTTATTTTTAAATTATTTTTACAGTGTTATATTATATAAATAATAATATATTTATACTACATATTTTCTTATTGATCATAAAGCTCTATTTCTTTTAAACTAAATATATTTCATATCATTTAATCTTTTCGATGTGTTATTGTAAATGCGACTCAGTCATTACTAAGCTAATGATGACATTAGACAATCACAGTGCAGAGATTAAGGGCTGTTAACATAGTAATTACAATAACTAATTAGATTAAGCAAGTACTGGTAATCTTTACTTAAGGACTCATTAACGCTTTTGTTGTATGGCAACAGAAGCGTTCATAAGTCATTAAAGTAATCGCAAATGCACCTGTTATTTAAGGAACTACTTAGGGATGACTTATTCTCAGTAATGAATATACTTAATGTACCTCCATTTCATCAGTTATACAATAAAAAGTATAGTTATTATGTCCGCCCTCTTGTATGGGGACGATCCACTGTGCGACGTAGCCCGAAGAATTGCCAAAGGTAAGTGGCAGTGGGCAGGGCACATTGCTCGTAGAACGGATGGCCGTTGGGGCCGAAAAGTTCTGGAGTGGCGACCGCGAACCGGAAGACGATGCGTTGGAAGACCTCCCACTAGGTGGACCGATGACCTAGTGAAGGTTGCGGGAATCCGGTGGATTCGAGTCGCAAGGGACCGGTCAATGTGGCGACACTTGGGGGAGGCCTATGTCCAGCAGTGGACGTCTTTCGGCTGAGATGATGATGATGAGGTTAGGTTATATTTATTGGTTTTTCATTGGGTTACCATGGGGCAAGGGGGGACCCACCCCTTCCCTGCCCACCTCCACACCGCGCGAGTTGACTCATACCTACATAGTCCGTCGCATACATTTCACAATATTACGGTTCCACTTCGACAGATTATAATCTACCGAAAAATTACGCGTCATATTGTAAGCAGTATGTTCGTTTGACAATCTTTCGAGAGTTTACAATCTCGCTAGTTACATTACAATCTAACGGTTTTTACAATGTGACGCTGACTTACACATTGCAACTTTGCAAGTAATGTAACATAACAACAGGAATAGAATCATCATTTATTTATCCTTAAATATGAACCTTGTGTTTACTAAAATAAAATATACCGTCTAGGGGTTTTGCCAACAACAATCTTTAAGTTCTACCAACATAGACTTCAGACAAGTAATTTTTGGTAGTATTCGAATATTCGAATTTATATTTATTTACTATTCGAATATAAATTTGGAAAGAAAATTCGAATAATTCGAATATTCGAATATTCGATTGCACCTCTACCCACATTATCTCATTTTGATCAGTCAGTTCTCACACATAACATAACACCATGCCTTTAATATTAAGCCGGAAGAGCAGAGCCACCTATTTTTTTTTCGGATGGGAAATCATCAAATGACTTCTTCCACTCTGGGCGGAGCGGGAGGGAATGTCAGACCCATCCATGTTCTTTCCTCGCCCTTTATGTTCCGGGGCCACGGTATCTCTTTCTAACAGTCCCGCAGCCCCGGCAGGCTTCGGTCCTTGCGGACCTTTCCACTATGCTGACATCTCCTTGAGGCGCGCGTGGAACACGAACGCGCCGTCGACACGGCTAGAGCGCGGTCACCTAACACAAGCATATCCTTGCTTAAAAGAAGACACACACACTGTGAAGACCTCCACAGAGAACGATGGTACTACCTACCCCGAAGAATTTCTCAACACCCCAGAGTTAGCGGACGTGCTGTCCCATCATCTAGAGCTTAAAGTTGTCGTTCCAGTTCTGCAAAACCTTGATGCACTTACCCCTGAATACTGGAATGTAACTCAAAAGTAAAGTAGCACTTACTATTTACTCACATATTTAACAGATACTCAAAAGTGACGTATGGCTATACAAAATGTAACATTACAAAAACGGAGCTGCGAAAAGAGAGAGTGTTTCAATTCCCCGCATTCCCGTTATTCCAAATAACGTATCATTTCAATTTACTTTTACAATGACGATCAACAGATCGTACACCCACATTTCACCCAGGGCGAAAACATAAAAGTGACAGGCATTCAATTGTGTACTCCATGCTTCTCACACGGGCAATTATATGTTGCTTGTTCAGTGCCCAAAAACTTCAAAATTTAACAGTTGTAACGGTGCTATATATTTATATAGTCACCTCAACGCCATTTAATTTGGTTTCGAATTGAATTTGAATTACAAACTCAAACTCAAATCATTTATTTCAATTAGACCATTACGGCACTTTTGAATGTCAAAAATACAAAACTAAATCAAAGCTACAGTCACAGTCACAAGGCATAATAACTTGAGAAAGCACTGTAGTTGCCCATTCCCTAACGTAGATCTCTATGGAGAAGAACGGGCAAGAAACTCCATGGACACTCTTTTAAATCAAAATATTGTTACAAAATCTTGGTTACATCATTCATGTTGTGATTATACATATGTGTGAGAACGATGTAGACAGACGTGCAAAGAGCGTCCAGAGAAAAGATGAAATCAACAACTTAAAAATAAATAAATTAAAATTAACCATGGCAGCCGAGAGTTGACCAGTCTCAATTGACAGCGCCCGTTCACGAACATGACGCATGTATCAGCACCATTCAGCTCAACCATATTGAAGGGAACTAAATGACCCGACACACCCGCCACCATCACCGAGACATTTGAGTGAGCATGACATTCTCTCAGCCGCCAAGGCTTATTCAAGTCAGAAAAAATAAAATAACTAGATGTAAATGGTGGCTTTACAGTACATAGCACTCACACATGCGCTATGAAGTTATATAATACTAATGGAATCTATACAGAGGAACATGGACGGATCTGACATTCCCTCCCGCTCCGCCCAGAGTGGGAGAAGTCATTTGATGATTTCCCATCCGAAAAAAAATAGGTGGCTCTGCTCTTCCGGCTTAATATTAAAGGCATGATGTTATGTTATGTGTGAGAACTGACTGATCAAAATGAGATAATGTGGGTGATGACTACAAAATATAGCACCGTTACAACTGTTAAATTTTGAAGTTTTTGGGCACTGAACAAGCAACATATAATTGCCCGTGTGAGAAGCATGGAGTACACAATTGAATGCCTGTCACTTTTATGTTTTCGCCCTGGGTGAAATGTGGGAGTACGATCTGTTGATCGTCATTGTAAAAGTAAATTGAAATGATACGTTATTTGGAATAACGGGAATGCGGGGAATTGAAACACTCTCTCTTTTCGCAGCTCTGTTTTTGTAATGTTACATTTTGTATGGCCAAACGTCACTTTTGAGTATCTGTTAAATATGTGAGTAAATAGTAAGTGCTACTTTACTTTTGAGTTACATTCCAGTATTCAGGGGTAAGTGCATCAAGGTTTTGCAGAACTGGAACGACAACTTTAAGCTCTAGATGATGGGACAGCACGTCCGCTAACTCTGGGGTGTTGAGAAATTCTTCGGGGTAGGTAGTACCATCGTTCTCTGTGGAGGGCGGAACAACGCCGTGTCCTCGTAACGGCGATTGGTGGCGGCGACCCCTCGCGTCCTTCCCTGGTTCAATCCATGGTCCGGAGCGAAAGGGAATGGGAAGCCGTCACATCCTTCTGCGAAGCAGTCGTGCTAGCGAAGGAGGTGGCGGAACGTGAGAGAGAGATAACTTCACGTCCCAGCCGCCGTAGGCGCGGGCTTGTGGTCGGTGAGCAAGGGGCTAGCTTGCCGTCCGTCCGTCTTAAGGTCGTGGCTCACTTGACAAGCACCGCACCAGCACAGCTCCTGACCAGCGTCGCCTCGAATATAGGCTACGGCGCGCGGCCCGCGCAAGCGAGGTGTAAGCACGCGGTCCCCTCGCTTGCGGCGCGCGGGCCACGCGACGGCCACTCGCCGTCCGCAAGGCGCAAGCTCGCAGTCTGCACGCTGGTAGTAATAGTCCGGGAGGTAGCATTGTATTTTAGGTATTATCTCTAGTAATTATATTTTGTTAACATGGATTCGTGGTTTAATTCACCTACCCCGCGAACACCCTTTCCATTACAGTTCTGAGATTTTTTTAAGTTCAGTATATTATTATGTAAACTATTTATAAAAATGTTTCAGCCGGTGTACTGTAACGATTGATTCAGTTATTGTAACATAAGATCAACCTTCGATTACAACAATATCAGTCGGTTTATTAGGGCTTTTTTATTTCTAACCGAACTAGGTTTAGTGTCGTGGGCTCTCTAACAAAATTTGTAACTGGCCATACATTAAACAAAGAGTACCCACGACGTGGAGAAGCACGACGGCGCAATGACGTTGTTTCGCGGGCCACTCGGCGTCCGCGCGCGGTCCCCTCGCTTGCGGCGCGCGGACCCGAGGCGAGTCGTATGGTAGCGGCAAGCGCGTTGACCACCCGCCGTAAGCTTTTTCATATGGACATTAAAAAATATGTTATGCGACACACGATTTAATGCTCGAATTTGAATGGCAAGTAAATTGCTGGGTTGGAGCGGTGCTGGTGCGGTTCTTGTCAAGTGAGCCACGACCTTTATGACGACATGTCGTGATGACGGTGCGATCGTGTTCCACGCGCGCCTCAAAGACATGTCAGCAAAAAGAATGGGGGACCCCATTCTTTTTGCAAGGGCCGATGCCTGCCGGGGCTGCGGGACTGTTCGAAAGAGATACCGTGGCCTCGGAATAAAAAGGACTAAGAAGGAACATGGATGGTTTTAGTCAGTAAAAGTCTAAAGGTCGTGGCTCACTTGACAAGCACCGCACCAGCACGGCTCCAACCCAGCAATTTACTTGCCATTCAAATTAGAGCATTAAATCGTGTGTCGCATAACATATTTTTTAATGTCCATATGAAAAAGCTTACGGCGGGTGGTCAACGCGCTTGCCGCTACCATACGACTCGCCTCGCGGGCGGCTCGGCGTCCGCGCGCGGTCCGCGCGCCGCAAGCGAGGGGACCGCGCGCCGTCCGCGCGCCGCAAGCGAGGGGTCCGCGCGCCGCAAGCGAGGGGTCCGCGCGCCGCAAGCGAGGTGACCGCGCGCGGACGCCGAGTGGCCCGCGAAACAACGTCATTGCGCCGTCGTGCTTCTCCACGTCGTGGGTACTCTTTGTTTAATGTATGGCCAGTTACAAATTTAGTTAGAGAGCCCACGACACTAAACCTAGTTCGGTTAGAAATAAAAAAGCAAATAAAAATGCCCTAATAAACCAACTGATATTGTTGTAATCGAAGGTTGATCTTATGTTACAATAACTGAATCAATTGTTACAGTACACCGGCTGAAACTTTTTATAAATCGTTTACATAATTATACTGAACTTAAAAAAATCTCAGAACTGTAATGGATAAGGTGTTCGCGGGGTAGGTGAATTAAACCACGAATCCACGTTAACAAAATATAATTACTAGAGATAATACCTAAAATACAATGCTACCTCCCGGACTATTACTACCAGCGTGCGGACTGCGAGCTTGCGCCTTGCGGACGGCGAGTGGCCGTCGCGTGGCCCTCGCGCCGGAAGCGAGGGGACCGCGCGCGGCCCGCGCGCCGCAAGCGAGGGGACAGCGCGCCGCAAGCTAGGTGACCGCGTGCTTACACCTCGCTTGCGGCGCGCGGACCGCGCGCCGTAGCCTATATTCGAGGCGACGCCGGTCAGGAGCTGTGCTGGTGCGGTGCTGGTGCGGTGCTTGTCAAGTGAGCCACGACCTTTACACTCCCTTCCGCTCCGCCCAGAGCGGGAGGGGTCATTTGATGATTAAGTACCCATCCGAAAAAAGGCACTTCCATCGTCATAATCCATCACAGTGTCTATGGATGTGTCTACTTTTAAATAGCCGACGATCTCGAAATTTAATTTTGGTTTTGTCTGCTGAACCACTCATTCATTGACGACAGCACTTCCCTCTCACACAAACACTGTTTACTTTTTATATTTACCTCTAAATTGAGAAAAAATTCATCCTGTAGTCACAGGGAAATTTCTTCGGAATATAGAATTTTCTCAACTGCGCCGATTCCAGACGGCCCTCTCCCATTTCCAGTAGCTTATTCCCAAAGGCACCTGCTTTGTGATCGTTGTATAGTTGCACGCGCGTTTTGCACGTAATACGAAGTTTTTCAATACCGGACGTTTTCACAGTGGCGACACCGAGAGACAGGCGTTTATTTTCATCCTTCGCTGTGCCCCTTTCAATAACTGGCAGTGTCTGTCTGCTCGCAAACGACGGCAGTGTCTTCTGCCGTCGTTTGCGAGCATAACGACGACGCCAGCCATCAGCGCCTGGTTGCCGCGGCACGCATGCGACTGCTGCCAATGCTGCAGAAGGACTCGCTCGTTTTTTGGGGTATCTTTGCTAGTTAGATTCAGGGGAAATTTGAAAACGCTGTCATGGAAGCCAAAGCCACAGCTGCATACAGCGGGTATCGGGTTTGATGCCCTCACCAAACAAATTTTTGCATGGCTTATAGGTAGTGATTCCGGGTCAAGCTGTTTGTGTTTGTGGGTTTTAATGTTTGTGAACACACCCACGATACAGGAGAAATTTCTAGTGTGAGGTAAAACTTTTGGTAACGGTCCTTGCGGAGTAGGGCCAGTTGATGATTCAGATGACACAGTTGGCGCAGTGGATGAGCAATTTACTGCGGCGGTGCGTGTCGCGGATTCGATTCCCACACGGTTAAATTTAAAACGTCGTAGATTTTTATCAAATTTTAATTTTGTTTTTATTTTAAACGTTTTTGAGTTTTATTTCGTAATGTGTAAATTGTTCAAGTTTAATTCATTAGTTTACTGATAACCTGTATTTTCAATAGTTAAAAAAAGATTGGAATGATTTGAAATTAAAATAAACAAATTACTTACCTAGAACTTACAAAAAATGAAAACCGGGTGGGGATCGAACCATGTTAATTACTTTTGGGAATCTAACAGTACCAAAAAAAACAACACAAAAAGTGGATAATTACAGCGATTCGAACTCGGGCCTCCTAATTCACAGGAAAGCATGTCCGTGACTACCGCCGGACCACCAACGCCAACCGCTTCCAAATTTGGTCAATAATTTGTACTCAATGGGTACCAATTAGTACCCGAACAACAAAATTGGTACCTTAGCAGTTTTCGAGAAAATCGACTTTGAAGGTGGTCCGGCGGTAGTCACGATCCCTTCAGCAGGACCACCATGAGCGCCGAAAAATGGGGCATTCTACAGCTATTCTAAGTATACAAATAATTTGTACTTACCCATAAATGTGATTCATTTCGTAAAAAAAAAAACAGAACTGAAATATTTGTATTTACCGATAAATCAACGATGATAACTTCGTGCGCTCGTTCAGCAGGACCACAAATTTGAATGTTAATTCCAAGTTTCAGGCACTTGTCGCTTTCCTCACACCTACATAGAAAATTTGTACCCAGGAACATAAAATTAGTGCCCAAAATTCAAAATGCGTTCCTCAGTAGTTTACGAAATATACCATGCCATTGGTGGGGTGGCGGTAGTCACGGTGTTAAATTTTCATTTCAAGATTTCCCTATTAAAAACTCTGTGATTTCTTCTCAAATTGATACAAAAATTTGTACCCATAAAGAAGTTATAGTGACCAAAAATTCAGATTCCCAAGTGTTGTATTTTAAGAGAAATTAGCTTTCATTACTTTTCCATACTAAATCTCCGTGTAAAACCCGACCAAATTAAGTTGTCATTGTCAATGGTATTGAGCTGAGCTGTTACGGGTAAGCCTCAATCTATATAAATAAAAATGAAACCCCCAGGACAAGGTTTGAATGTCAGAAAATTTACGGAAAAAAAATCAACCGGGAAGGTCTAAAATTTAAACCCGTACGAAGCCGGAGCGGGCCGTAATACCATTGACAATGACAACTTAATTTGGTCGGGTTTTACATGGAGATTTAGTATAGAAAAGTAATGAAAGCTAATTTCTCTTAAAATACAACACTTGGGAATCTGAATTTTTGGTCACTATAACTTCTTTATGGGTACAAATTTTTGTATCAATTTAAATCACAGAGTTTTTAATAGGGAAATCTTGAAATGAAAATTTAACACCGTGACTACCGCCACCCCACCAATGGCATGGTATATTTCGTAAACTACTGAGGAACGCATTTTGAATTTTGGGCACTAATTTTATGTTCTTGGGTACAAATTTTCTATGTAGGTGTGAGGAAAGCGACAAGTGCCTGAAACTTGGAATTAACATTCAAATTTGTGGTCCTGCTGAACGAGCGCACGAAGTTATCATCGTTGATTTATCGGTAAATACAAATGTTTCAGTTCTGTTTTTTTTTTACGAAATGAATCACATTTATGGGTACAAATTATTTGTATACTTAGAATAGCTGTAGAATGCCCCATTTTTCGGCGCTCGTGGTGGTCCTGCTGAAGGGATCGTGACTACCGCCGGACCACCTTCAAAGTCGATTTTCTCGAAAACTGCTAAGGTACCAATTTTGTTGTTCGGGTACTAATTGGTACCCATTGAGTACAAATTATTGACCAAATATGGAAGCGGTTGGCGTTGGTGGTCCGGCGGTAGTCACGGACATCAGGAAGGCCGCTGAACCGATACGCTACGTATTCCTGTGACACATGGCCCGAAATAGCCGTTCTATTCTAATTATGACAGTTGTCAGTTGTCAAACAGTTGAAGAATGTTGTTGAATTAATAATGTGAACATAATGCAATTTTGCTCACCCTCCTAAGTTATTAGCGTGATAATATATAGCCCATGTGTTATTCCATCCAGACTATAATCTATCTCTGTGACAATATTTAATCGGTACATTAGGCGAACATAAATGTACTGAACAGCTGATTTTTTTTCGCGATTTCAGGGTTGGTCCCATAGTAAAAGTTGTTTGTTATCATGAGCATAATCACGTGTTTAAGTATCGTACACTAATTACCAGTCACCCTATATAGGCCTTGGACGTCTTAATCCCTCTGCCCTTGTTGGCCTTGACTTAAACTTGTCCCGTAAAATCAACACCGGTGTGCGTAAATGGACGCGATGGAGTGACTCGGGGCTTTGTTAAGTTTCCCATCAGCTGTTTGCTAGTAGATGTCTTGAAGCGATGACATTTGATACACTTGAGAATGTGGCCTTTTACTGTCCTCACACCTCTGAGTATCCAGTATTTGTTTCGCAAATGTGTCAAGGTGAGTCTTGCTCCCCCGTGCAGTGTCGAAATATGTGACTTGTCGATCAGAAGTTCTGTAAGCCGTGCCTTGTGTGGCAAAATAATTGGATGTTTTTGTGACATCTTCAAGGCTGATTCTGCTAAACGTCCCCCGACTCTCAAGAGACCTTGTTTGTCCAATAACGGGTTTAAAGGACATGGCTAAATGGAAGTATGGGCGAGGCCCCCGTAATAAATAAACATGGAACCTTGCAATAAGTAATGCTGAATAGGTGAATATTAGTGTGTCAGGAAGTTGTAATATCTTTACAATCCCGAAAATATATTCGGGTAACTCCTACGTCAATAGGTATAAAAAACTGCAAACAAATGACATATTGCTATGAACTTTTTCATAGGCGTTTGGACATTTCTGCTGAATGATTTACGATATTTTTGATTACCGACAAACCCCGATTTCGCAAGGTGGTACTTCTTTCTACAATCCGCACAAAAATCACTCCCGCCCGACTTTAAGAATATATGTATTTAATAATGTTTCCTACTAGCAGAATTGTTTATCTAGGTACTCGTATCACAAGTAGCTACCAAAATCTATAGTTGTTTGGGTCAGTCTGTTAATATTACTCCCCATTTTCAAATACGTTCATCATATCAACCATTTATTTATATATTGTCTGTAAAAACTTTCATTATTTCAACTCATTATCCTACACGAATGTAGGTATGCCTAAACCTTTCGAAAGAACCAATTGCAATCTAACTACTAGCAACCCCCTCAAAATCTGTTTGTTGATACATCCCTAAGCAGACAGACTAACAGACGAACGCGCCAGAGGGCCTTAATGTAGTAAGTAGGTACCTACGTGGTGATTGATGAATCTTGCCTAAACTACGTTATCTAGTTTAGGCACTGAGTAACTAATCTTTCAGCTACCGAATAAAAACACTGTTGCAAATGGATGCTAGTTTATTACTGTCGTAGCAACACAAAATCATAATAATGGTGCAGGCATGCACCCAAGGACTTAGGAAGATATTTAAATAATACAACAAAAATACAATTTATTTATTTATTAGTTATTCTGTTATTCTTACTAGAACATCATCTAAAAATGAAGCCGGAGCTGACAATGAGTTCTGGTGTCTCGCCCAACCCAGATACCAGATCACTGTCATGACATGACAGCAACAGCCCAGAGTTCTGTTCCCCATACAGCTGCAGTAATATGACAGTATGTCATCTAGAGGATTATTTGTTGATTGGCTTTCATATAAAATATACACGTAGTATATTCTTTGGCTGATATGCCTTGATTTTATTCGGCCTCTTAAAAGTTGAGGTCTGGTTGTCTGTTGTATGACATCTGACCATAGAAAATACACTAGCAAATGTCGTTTATTTTATTTTCATAAATGGCTTGAACTTCAAAAATCAATATAAGTACAGTTTCATTTGACATTTTGGAAAACCGATATGAACCCTCCGTAACTTGCAGCAGTGTTATTTCCCCTTGACCTTGTCATGTAGGTCCAATCAAAAAAGCAATTAATAATATTCTTTTTTATATTTAACAGTTCACGCAACTCTTAGGAAATTATTAAACACTAAATAATTCATGAATGATTTTTTAAATATTACGAGTTAATGTGAGATTCCTATACTTGCTTGGGGTATTCATTTAGCCATTTCCTTTAGTAGACAACTCTTTGAATGCATTTTACCATGTTTTTTGTAAATGTGCAATATCTTCGCCAAAGTGTTTATTTTGCACTGCCTTGATAACGACATTCAATGCGTTCTCAAGTTCTCCTGTTGTTAAGTAAGGTGATCGCGCATTGTCTTTGTATGCCTTGACTCGTAAAATCCAACCTAGAATTCTGACGACACGTGTAATAGAGTTATGTTTGCATAGAAGCTCTTCGATGATTGATGACGATGTTTGGGATGCACAGACTTTCTTCTTGTTCTTGTGTTCTACTGTCGGGGCTTCGAATTCTGTCGAATGATCTGGGATGTTGTTCTGTATCAGCCACGTAGGTCCCTCCCACCAAAGTTTGTGTTTGACTAGTTGTGACGGAAGTAAGCCACGACTAGCGCTATCTGCCGGGTTTTCCTCGGATTTTACATGTCTCCAACATGATGGCGGCAAGATATTTGTAACTTTCGTAACCCTGTTTGCTACGTATGTTTTCCAGCGGGAAACGTCGCCATGAAGCCATCACAGAACGACCATTGAGTCAGTCCAAGCTTGTATTGTTACTGTCTGTTTGTTTAACGACTCTATGACCTTTTTCGCTAGTCTAGATAACAGTTCAAGTCTGGGCAGTGTCATCAATTTTCTAATCGGTGCGAGCTTTGTTTTCGCTGCAATTATTCGAGTCATGTATTGGCCATCGTTTTTTATGCTTCGGCAGTAAATCACACATGAGTACGCCTTTTCCGATGCATCGCAGAACCCATGCAATTCAACTGGGGTGTGTGAGGCTCCCATCCATCGAGGAATAGCAATATGACCTATGTATTTGAGGTCATTCCTGAACTCTTCTCTTGTTGGAAAATAAGTTTAGCCTTTATTGTAGCAGGTGAAAGCCAACCTAGTGGATCGTATAGTTTCGAGAGTTGAGATAGCAACGATCTTTTTGTAACGATAGCGCATGTAATTGATGTTTCCACTGGATGATGAAACGTAAATCGATCTGTAGTGGGATTCCACATAACTCCCAATGTCTTGTTTGTTTCAGCGTGCTTGAAGTCTATCATGTTTTGACTAATTTGATCGGGTATAAGATCTAATATGCGTCCGTCGTTGCTCGCCCACTTGCGCAAGTTGAAGCCACCTCGTTTGAGTAGGTCTATTAATTGCTGTTGTGTGGTTTTCGCTTGTTGAATATCATTGCTTCCGCCGAGGAGGTCGTCGACGTACAGCTGACTGTCCAATGTTTCAGCAGCAAACGGGTAGTGAACACCATCGTCGTGAATTAGTTGTTTTATTTTGCGCATCGCTAAAAAGGGGGCAGATTTAGTACCGTACGTTACGGTGCACAGCTGGTACTCTTGGATTTTGTCTTCCTTGGAATCTCTCCACAGAATCTTCTGTAGATGTTGATCTTGTTCCTGTATTCCGACATGTCTGTAAAACTTTTCAATGTCGGCGGAATAAACAAATTGGAAAACCCTCCATCGTAGGATTAATACCTGTAGGTCTTGTTGAAGGTTTGGCCCACACTCCATTAGCTCATTAAGACTGTTGCCTGAAGTTGTTTTATTTGAGGCATTAAACACAACTCGGAGTTTAGTAGTAGTGGAGTCCAATTTCATGACACCGTGGTGTGGTAGATAGCAACTTGGTTCCAGTGGAATTATTCTTTGTTTCATGTGATTGAGACGTAAATAGTCAGCCATGAATGCCTTGTAACATTCAGCAATAGACTGGTCTCTGTCTAGGCGTTTCTCCATTTGTCGGAATTGTGCCAATGCCTGCGACTTTGAAGAACCCAACTGTCTCTCGAATCCCTGTTTCATGGGTAATCTGACCTCATATCTGCCGTCAGACTTCCTGATAGTTGTAGTTGCATATAATGTTTCGCAATATTGTTCGTCTGACGTCAGCGTTGTAGACTGTTCAGTTATTTCTTCTATTTCCCAGAAACGCGAAATGTCTTCCAGGTTGTTAAGCACTGCATAGCATTGAAATGTTGTGGTGTTGCCCAATAGAACCCATCCGACCTTATTAGCCTTTTACCTTATTTAGGTTAAGGTATTTATGTATCCATATTATTATTTGTCTGTTGAGCTATTGGCGCATGTATAGGTCCTCGCAGAATCCCATCCATCATTATTTGTGCGTAAACACCAGCGTCCAGTAAAATGTCAACGGGCCTGGAAATCGCGCGAGACTGATGTTTTCTAAATGTGGCCAGTGTTGGCGGTCAAACGTGTAATTGGGTAAATTGTTCAGCATTCTTGTCATGACAAGCGCCTCAAAAGTGAAGTTGTACTTTTGGTATATGGACTCGCAAGTAAGTACTACGGTTCCATGGCTTTTGTTGTTCGAGATGCCAACTCCTGAGACGATCGCATCTTGTTTGCGCCTGTGAAGTACCAATTGCTGAGCAGCTGATTCCGTAATCAAGTTTATTTGGGAACCTTGGTCAAGTAGAGCACTAAGTTTTGTAGGCATTCCATTTTCAGCCATAACATACAGGTCAACTGTGGCAAGTAGAACTTCGTTCACATTCCCACCAACGTGATGTGATTTATGTTGCGCTACTGTCGGAACGCTTTTGGGTGTCATGTTATTAGCAGGAATCGTATGTTGAGCCTTTTGTTGTATTGCATCATGTAACGTCGTATGATGCTTGTTATTACACACCTTTTTTTTTTTTTTTAGGGTGGGAAATCATCAAATGACTTCTCCCACTCTGGGCGGAGCGGGAGGGAGTGTCAGACTCTTACTGACTAAAACCCATCTATGTTCCTTCCTCGCCCTTTACGTTCCGGGGCCGCGGTATCTCTTTCGAACAGTCCCGCAACCCCGGCAGGCTTCGGCCCTTGCGGGCCCTTCTCTTCGACCGCGCCGTCGACACGGCCTGTCGTCGTAGCCAATCGTCCACAGGCCCGCGTCTACGGTGGCCGGTAGCCACCACGTGGCCCCCGACGCCCGGTGCGTCTCCCGCGGCGGCCGGGAAGTGAGGATCTCGTTCCGCCACCTCCTTCGCTAGCATGACTGCTTCGCAGAAGGAGGTGACGGCTTCCCATTCCGTTTCGCTCCGGACCATGGATTGAACCAGGGCCGGACGCGTGAGGTCGCCGCCGCCGATCGCCGCTTCGAGGACACGGCGGTGCTCCGCCCACGCAGGGCAGACCTCTACCGTGTGCTCCACCGTGTCCTCCGGTCGATCCTCGCAGTGGAGACACCCGGGCGTTTCCTCCCGCCCGATTCGGTGCAGGTACCTCCCGAAACATCCGTGTCCGGTGAGGACCTGCGTCAGCCGGAAGGTGAGGACGCCGTGGCGCCTCTCCAGCCACTCCTCAAAGAGAGGACTTACCGCCACTATCGTGGCGTGCCCTGCACGGGGTTGCGACAGTCGCTCTCTCCATGTCGCCATGAGATCGCGCCGGAGGTCTGTCCGCTGAGCGGCAATTTGCCGCGGCAGCGGGGTTTCCCCCGGCGTAGTGCCTCCGCGCGCCAGTCGTGCAGGCGCGCGAGGACTATCGCCTCCAGATCCCATGGCGGCAATCCGGCAAGCAGGCCCGCCGCCTCGCGGGCGATCGTGCGGTACCCACGGACCATTTTTACGGCCACCACTTTCTGGGGCGCGTTCAGATAGTGGGCGGCTCGCCGCCTCAAAGAACGCGCCCTGTTATTACACACCTTACATGTTTTCGCGGAATTGCATTGTTTGTCGTTATGGCAGTACATACAATTCTCACTGACTTGCAATCGTGCAATTGTATTTATTTTATCTTCTGGCGCCATACTTGCATAATGGACATTTTCTTTCAGATCGAGCATGATAGGTCTTTGCCCTGTTGTAGAACTTCTTAGGAAGATGGTTTGAAGAAAATTCCTTGGCTTCACTGTTGTCCATGTTCTTGACCTCTTGCTTCGTGGAAACAGTCTTGTTATTTTTCCTGTTGACTGGCTCGAGAGTTGCAAATTTGCTCTCCAGATATGCCATAAGCTCGTCGAATCAAGGCAGATTTCGTGCTGCTCTTCGGCACTCCATGTACGAACTGTAGGTTTCTGCATCCATTTTTCTGTAAGTATGTGCACCAAAAACGGATCCCACGTAGTGGTGTTGACTCCGAGGTTGCGTATGGCGTGAATCGTTTCCAAGGTCGTGTCGTGGAGGTGCGTTGTTGTTGGGGCCTGTCTATGGATTAGCCTAGCTCAAACTGAGGAAACGCTACGGTGCAGTTTTTCTTTGATTTCGTGTTCTAGTTGAAAAGCAATGGATATCAAGGTAGGCTCTTCCTTAGTCCGACTGTTCAAGTGTGTGACATAGTCTGCCACGTTTTGTAAACTTCGCCAGTATGTTGTCATATTGTAATACACTACCATTTTCCAGCCGTCTTGTCGTATTTGCATATCAGCAATTTTGTCGAAGTAGATTAATTTTACTGACGATAATGTGGTGACGTTCACTGTAGTCTGTGTCAGTGATGTAGCTATGCATAAGGCAAACGTCATAAATATGCAAACGTAACTGTTTAGGAATGTTTTAGCAGGTATTTTCCACTGCGGTCTCTCTGTTTTCTTTTGTTCGAAAGGCGTCGTGCCTTCACTCTCTACGCACCCTGTATCATCACTCTTTTCAACATGATGGGGCGTTTTAGAGTACCAATTTTTGTTTTCAGGGTCACCACTCGTACGTGTCCATCCTTACCAGGATGTGTCGCCATAACCCTTCCTAAGAGCCATTTAGAGGGCGGCAAGTGATCATCTTTTATCAACACGATGTCGTTGATCTCAAGATTCTTTGTTGCATAATTCCACTTGCTGCGCGTTTGAAGTGTTTGAAGGTATTCAGATGACCATCTCTTCCAGAAATCTTTGTGCATTTTTTCCAGTAGCTGGCATCTAGTTTTAATGTTTCTAATATCCTCGTCTGGTGAGAGTGGGATTGACAGTATTGGCCCTCCCACAAAAAAATGTGCAGGCGTTAGGCAGTCCAGATCGTCAATGTCGTCTGTGGTCTGTCTTGTAGTTCCCAGTTTTCAGAGATAGTGTTAATGTCAATAACTCGTACGACTCTTGAAAAGGCTCGAAAGTTTGTTCGTTGCTGATTAATCAGCTCATCAGTTTTGGACAACATACCTTTCTCTTCCGTGCTGTCATTGTGTTGTTCGTCACCTTGACTACTTGTACCTTGTTTAGCCATGGCTTCGGTTGGCGTTATGTCTATCAGCAGAGCACATATAGCTGTGTAGAGCTCTTTCACGGAGAGGTAAGCGCTAGACTGAAAGTACTCGTGTTTGTTATCACAAAGCACTTGTAGTTTTATGTGATTGTTATCGAACTCATCCCACAATTCTTCAAGGGTCACTAACCGTTTTCTTGTGTACTCGGCAGTTTTCCGAATTGCAGAATCATTCTTGATGGTTGTAGAAATCTTCTGTACAGTTTCAGCAATGATTTGTTGACGTTGTAGTAGCCCTTCCATTGTAGATGTGTTGAAGAAATTAGTTGTCTGTTGTAATCACTGTCACCGATAGAAGAAGATGTTGTAGACTTGTGTGTCCACTGGTTCTGTTAGTTCCGCGTGAGCAGATGCCTTATCAATATGTGCGCCTTCTCAAACTTGACTGGTGAGACCCGCTTGTGGCAGGCCAGCCGAGCCGATTCGCTATTGATGAAGACACCTTCTCTTACACTTCACTATAGTCTCGAAGGACCAAAAATATGTGGAGTCCTACCGCTGAGATGCGATGTGTGCCGGGAATTCTAATGTGTAATGTGGAAGAAAACACCGACATGTGTATTCACCAAGCAGCTTTATTGAACTAACCTTTATTACAGTAGTGTGCATGCAATAAGGTATAAACGTAAGTAAACGGGCGTCAGCATAAAATTGTCGAGTGAGCTCGTACAATTAATAAAGTACATTTAGCGTAATTCATTATGTGCGCAGAAACGTACCTACTTTTGCTGTATGAGCATTATTGGCTCGTACACTAATTATACCTTAATCGTCGAAATCGATCCAGTCATTTGGAAGATACGAGGTGACAAAAAAATTTACATGAAACATACCTACACAAAACGCGCGAAAAACATTACTTTTCCTTGGCAGTCGTGTAAAAACATACAAATAAAAGACAAGCAACGTCCTTAAAAGAAAAATAAACTTATAAACGAATTAAACCACTAGATTTTGCCCGCGGCTTCGCTCGCGTTAATCTATGATTTGACAATCAATTCGGGTTACACTCTGCTTGTAATAATAAAATAATTCAATCATGATTTGAAAGACACCTGCCTAATATAAAAAAAACAATGTCACTTTTCGTTGTAATTTTATAACTCAAGAACGGGCTCAGCTATCCAAA
This sequence comes from Xestia ashworthii, assembly GCA_950022955.1. NCBI lineage: Eukaryota > Metazoa > Arthropoda > Insecta > Lepidoptera > Noctuidae > Xestia > Xestia ashworthii. Next base: position 376,655 of record OX465556.1, on the reverse strand, counting down.
CCAAATGTTTAGGCTTTGTTCGGACTATTTAGTAGATGGTTTATGTGAAGTTTGCACAAAATCGGTCGAGCGGTTCTTCACGCAGACGAAGTTGCGCGGGTCAGCTAGTCTATTATCATATAATTTATTTATTTATTACATGAAGGACATACAGCTAATCAAAACAGAAAAAACAAAGGAAACCAAACCAGAAGGCCAATTACAAAGCGTCACGTATAGACGCATAATAGTAATCTATGGTGTAAGCACAAGAACAAACACACACACACGCACGCACTTTATTGTTGTTTTCCTCGGAAACAGTACTTTTTTTCGGGATAAAAAGTGTCCTCTGTCCTTTTCTGTACACCTGACATCGTATAATAATATGCTTTTCAGCAGTATGATCGGTTCAGTGGTTTAGGCGTGAAAAGAAAACAAACAAACAAACTTACTTTTCGACTACTTATAAGCAAGGAAGCAAGGATAAGGTGCTGGCCACAACTTATGATTATTGATCTGATACAAGCTTGTTGCTCAGGATTCATCTACAAACGACAGCGCCAAATATAGAGGAGTCGTACCCCCTGCTATCGGTATTAACATTGTAATGATTTACTTACAGATTTTCAAAAACTACCCTTTAAAGGGGGTGCAGGGGTTGATGAATGTTGCAGGGAAAATTACTATATGCATGCGGCCGAAGTCCTATTTATAATTCAATTGTATTTCAATTTGAATAGGTTTAAACCTGCTGCTTCAATTCACCGACGGCGACTACTTCACATTAAATTGCCCAGAAAACCTGACGCTCGACAATTCAAACCTGCCTCGCTTCGAGTCGCAGCTGCGCGTTAACAAAGTGCACCTGCATAACTGCGTGGCGCCGCACGACTCCTACGCCGCCCTGCTGGCCGCGCTCAACGTGCACGTACTCGATAGGCTCAAGCTGCGGAACGCCGGCAACGTGACGCACAGTCAGCTCGCCGGCCTGGACACCGTGCGCACGCTCGAGCTCGTCAATGTGCAACTGGCGCCGGGCGCCCTGGCCGGCCCGTCCCACCTGCGCGGCCTGCATCGCCTGTTCCTCGACAACGTGCGCCTGCCGCCCGGCGGGCTGAGCCGCGACGAGTTGCCGGTAGAGCTTCAGATGCTGGACCTCACGCGCATGAACACCGATGTGCCGCTCGAGCTGCTGGACGCGCTGCCCGACCTCGTCAACGTGACGGTGCGCGACACGCACAACGTGAGCGTGGCGCAGGGCCGCCACGTCAGGGTGCTAGCACTGGAGCTGCCGGCGGCGCACGTCCCGAATGCGCTGCCGCCCGCGCTGCAGAGCCTGGCCGTGTTCGGCTGGGACGAGCCGCGGCCCATGCCGTGGGCGGCGTGCAGTGCGCTGCGCTCGCTCAGCGTGCGCGACGTGACGGCCGCGCGGCTGCCGGCGGACTGGGTGCGCGCCTGCGCAGAGCTGCGCGTGCTGAGCGTGCAGTTCGGGCCGCAGCTGCGTGAGCTGGACGCAGCGATGCTGCGCGACGCGACAAACCTGACGGAGCTGCGCATCACTTCGTGCGCGCTGGAGTCGCTGCCGTCGGGGCTGTTAGACGACGCGACGAACCTGCGCGTGCTCGACTTGACTGGGAACTCGCTACACGAGCTGCCGGGGTGAGTCAAACAAAATACTAGCTTATCCCAAATAACACAGGAAGCATTTTAAACAACTAAAAGTATCCTTATGTAGAACTTAAGGCCCGTATAAACTCTTATAAAAGTTCACCAAGCATCTTGACGCTTTATATTTCCATTTCAAAACCATTATGATGCTTTACTATGTATAACGGTTGGATAAAGTCATAAAAAAATGCTTTTGTAAAGCCTTTAGTTTTAGTGCAGCAAACCACAATGCAGCTGTCCTGCTTTCAGCTGTTTTTACTGAATTTGGAACTACAGTAGCATTTAAAGTAGTCAAATAAATGCTACAGACTGTTTAATAGCATAAACGTGACCCATTATAATGCCACGTAAATCCAGCATACAGCTTTCAGCTGTTCTTAGTGCCTTAGGGTTTACAATAGCATTTTAAGCAGTAAGATAATGTCTATGGCCGCTTAATAACATAAACTTGTACCATTATAATGCCACGTAAATCAGGTATACTGCTTTGGGCTGTGTTTAGTGCCCTTGGCACTTTTTTAGCACTTTTAAGTGCCAAGTAAAAGCCTAATGCTGCTGAACAGCATAAACGTGAACCAATGTAATGCTTGCATTTGTAAAGATCACCTGTGAGTTATTGTAATGCGTAAAGCTTTATATACGTTCACTTTAATGTTTTTGTAAAACCATTTGTCGGCCATATTGGGGAGAAGTACATATTGTATGATCAACAAAACAACATAAAAATTTATGGTAGATTTTCTATTTTCATGACTTCTTGATTTTGAACTACGGTTGTCCGTGGTGCTACCATGCCTGTGTCATTCGCGTTATTTTTTAAATTATGGTTAATTTAAATCTACTGGTATACCGGTGAACCCATATAAAACTACTCTATAGACAATGGCACTACAGTGGTTCATCAAAAGTCTTCTCTCTGGCTTCTGGCTTAATAATTGTTCACGTGTGAGAAATTATACTGCCGGCGGCACTAATTAGGGTATCACTGTGTTTCGTGCCGTACGTGTATCGAAACGCAACTTGACGTTTGGACTGTCACTGTTACATCAACTGTCATCGCTTGACTTCACTTGTCGTTGTTTCATTACGAGATTACATCGAATTTTATTGATTGATTGAGATAATTGGAAAATCCAAGTAAATCCCTTTTGTTTGCAAGATTTTGGTTGTGATTCAGTGTTGATTGGACAAAACGTCCCATTTGTGTCCGAAACCGGGTTTATTTGTTAATTGTCCACGTCGATTTGAGGTTAACTTAGCCCGCGTGTGAGACTGAAAATTGAACATTATAATTGTGAAAAGTGTTGGCGGTGGTGTCGTTTGAACTATTATTGTGCTTCATCCCGACCTGTTATACGCTGCTAAGGCAGCGTCTGTTGAAACATAGTCGGATCTGGCAAATCACCCGACCACATACCACACTGTACACGTACACACACAGACATACAATACCAGAACCGGCTTGATCAAGGACTGGTCATCCCCTTCAGCCCACCGGCACCAGGTAAGTTACTTTTCATAAGGGCAATTTAATTTGATTGTCTCCGCGAATCGCGGACGGTTCGGTCACCGTTGCCCTGGGTTTGGACCAAACACCGAGCTATTATAGACCGACACCATTTTGTAAATATTTTATAACCAAAACATATTATCATTCCGACCTATTTATAAAAGCAATAGGCCCATATTATAATGATATAGCTTAAATGTATACTGCCCAACCAATACTATTACGTTAATTATGGAAAATTTGTTATATACTAAGAATAAACAATTGTTTTGGTTATTTGACACATATCTTTATATTACATTTTATATCAAAACCACAAAATATTGAGGGCGCTTGAAAACTTTGAATGAAACTTATGTATACATTTACAGTAAACTACATTGCGTTTAATATTTGAAGGCATCAAATAAGAAAATCAATCAATCAGTTTATTTGTGAAACATAGGTGAAAAAACGTATCCAGTATAATACATTTTGTTTTGATGCAAACAAGTATGGTGTCATTCACTCAGTTTTGACCGTCTTCGTCCATATTACTCGTATATTGCTAGACAAAATACTTAAATTACAATGTTATTGTATTATAACATTTGTGTCATGGTATTTGGGCGAAACAGTAGCAAATGCGGAGGGTGATGAAGAACGATGCTTTATTTGGGAATATATTTTATTGCACACGATACGTGATGATTACAAGATGATGGAAAAAGAATAGACAGCTGTTGACCCCTTGTTGCCATTATATAAAAACAAAAAATTAAATTAAAATAATTGCCAGTTCTAAACATGCTGGGGGCCGCGAAGAAGATCAGCAACTTTATAAACACTTTTGAAATATGTTATAAATATTTAAATCTGAGCTACAGAACATAAAATTGAGCAACAAAACAATTCTCTTTGTGAACTAGGAAAATTAATAATAAATAGATACAATGATTTGTTGCTCCATTTATTACAAATTATTTATTGTGATACAACTTTCATAAAATCAATAACATAACCTTATAACCCTTATGATGGTAAAATAAAAACACACTTCTTATGTCTAACATAAAAATTAAAATGAAATGTCTAGGAATTTGCATATAAATACATTACAAAATCTAAGCTAGTTATTATTCTAAAGGTAATAAACAAACTTTAGTAACAGATCTAATGTGAGTTTTATGATTAGGGGTCATCACCTCAAAGGCCCTAACATAATTGTCTTTTCCGGGAGACACACGGGTTACTCGGGCCATTGGCCAATTCATTGTTGTAGTGTTTTGCTCTACAAGAAGGACAAGTGACCCTACGCTTATATTACACTGTACATTTTTCCATTTTGGTCTACTTTGCTAAATATTCAAATAGTGTCTATACCAAATTTTCCAAAACGATTGTACCATATGATTACGGATATTCCACATTTTTAGCTTGCTAAGTGATACATCGCTTGCATCATGTTCCGGGTATGTGGTTAAAGCTGTTCCTATGAGAAAGTGCCCTGGTGTAAGGTAGGTAAAATCATTACAATCTGAGGTCATTGGTAAAAGTGGCCTAGAGTTCAGAATTGCTTCTATTTGCACTAAAACCGTATTTAATTCTTCGTAGGTCAAAGTGGCCTTTTGAACCGTGCGTTTTAGATGATACTTAGTACTCTTTACAGCCGATTCCCATAAACCCCCAAATACTGGGCTATAGCTCGGAATCCAATGGAAATTGATTTCATTTTGAGTGGCATAATTATTTACCTGTGATTGGTGATCTTCGGAATTAAATAATTTGTATAGTTCAGATAACTGAGAGCTTGCACACCGAAAGGTGCTAGTATTATCACAATAGCAGTCACTTGGTAAGCCTCTGCGAGATATAAAACGTTTAAAACATGAAAGAAAGGTAGCCGTGGTAAGGTCTGATGCCAATTCTAAATGTATCGCTTTTGTGCTAAAACAGACAAACAAGCAGATGTAGCCTTTACCTATCACTGACTTTCTTATTCGTGACAGCTTTACATCAATTGGGCCGGCAAAGTCAATCCCTACTTTTTCGAAGGCTCGCGTCGATTTTACAACTCTATCTCTCGGAAGTGAACCCATGAGCTGCTTGGATGCTTTGGCCTTAATTCGAAAACAAGCCATACATCTATGAGTTACCTTTTTAATTTCTCTAATACCATTGATCAACCAATACTTTTGATTAATAGCTGATAACAATAATCTGGGTCCAGCATGTAAAAGCCTCGCATGCTCATTACGAATAATCAATTCTGTTATTTTAGAACCTTTTACCAAAATGATGGGATATTTTTGAGAATAACTTATATCAGAGTTTTGAAGCCTTCCTCCTACTCGGAGAAGACCATCTTTATCGAGAAATGGATGTAATGGTAACAACGGACCATTAACTTCTTTAGCGGACTGTAATAAATTAATGTCATTAGTATAATGAACATTTTGATCATATTTAATAATAATTAACAACGCCTTCTGTATTTCATCAGCAGAAAGTGCGTCAAGCTGTATTGTTGCATATTTATTTTTACTTTTAGCTTTTAAATTCTCAGCATATCTGAGAATATACGCAAGGATACGAGTCATTTTATTTATATCTGAATACTTAGTGACAAATAATTGCAAAAAACTATTACTCTTTGATGTTAGCAGCACTACATTGGTAGAATCTGACGTGTCTGGGGGTATTTTTAGACCCGGTAAATCATTCTTAGGTAAATGATTATTATTATTTTCGAAATTGTACCCCCTTTGTTGCAGGAATGCCGGACCAGTCCACCATAGGGCGCAACTGTGTAATTCCTGGGGCTCTACACCTCGACTAATAAGATCCGCAGGATTGTCCTGAGAAAGTACATGTAGCCACTTCCAGTCGCCTGTCAACTCATTTATAATCCTAACCCTATTTGCTACGTAGGCTTGTAGTTTCATTAAATCAGTGTTAAGCCATGCAAGTACTATCTTAGAGTCACTATATAAGATAACAATATCAATTTTTAATTTAATTGTTAACACAGAATTAACTTTGTGAACTAATTTTGCTAGCAACAGCGCTGAATTTAGCTCAAGCTTGGGCACAGTAAGTGGATTTGAGCGTGGGTTTATACGTGACTTAGAACAAAGCAAGAAAAGTTTAGGCTGTTGTGACATATCCATGACACGCAAATATAAGCAACACCCGTAGCCAGTTGTCGATGATGCATCAGCAAACCCAACAAGCTGTATAGCTGTTGTTGTAGCTATTACTGGTATATTTCTATCTAAACGAATAGGTTTCATGCAAGCTAAGTTGTCTGTAAATTGTTGCCAATCACGAACTATTTCTTTAGATGGTTCTGAATTCCAATCAACCTTATCTGCCCATAAACGTTGCATAATTGCCTTTGCTTTTACTATTATAGGACTTACAAACCCTAGAGGATCGTAAAATCTCGCTATGCAACTTAAGATACTACTTTTTGTTATACCTTTTGATACATTACTGTCTGGACTAGTTATGATAAAGCAGTCATCTTTTAAATTGAAATTCAAACCCAAAGTTTTAATATTGCAGTTATTATCTTTTAGAAAGTCTAAATTATCAAAATGATGTCTATCAATAGGAATATCAGAAACTAACTCCATACTATTTGATGCCCATTTATGAGACTCAAAACCACCAAGTTTCAATAATTCACATAATTGAAGTTTTGTTTCAATTAAATTTTGTATATCTGAATGGCTATAAATGATATCATCTACGTATGTACAGTTTCTTAAAACAAATGATGCAAGAGGATGTTTGATTTACATCCCCCAATGGGAATTTTAAAGGTAAATCAACGGTAAATCGGTTGTTCTCAAGCTTAACTGAAGACGTAAATATTGATTCAGCAAGGTCAGACTCACTACTCTTCTCATTCAATATTTCTGGTACACTTTCTGTCTTCCAGAATTGTTTAAGTGTTTTATCAAGTTCATTGGCATCAGATTTACATGTATGACAAAAAAGGGATACCTGGTTAGCATGCAAATGGTTAGTGTGCATAGGCAAAGCTCCAGCAACTATAACACCAAACTGAGAATTGATTAAAGCAGGTTGGCATGGTGCATGGTGCTTGTTGTTCAACTGGCTTGACACCCGGGGATTATTGCAGGCATCACTAATAGCAGGATTGGATGACAGGACCACCTGGAAGAATATGTCGGCTCCCATAAGCATATTTATTTCAGATGGTGCGTTAAAATTGCTGTCAGCCAACTGTAAACCAGCCGGTAGATTTAGTTTGACCAAATCAATTTGATGCTGTGGTAATTTGCAGGTAATAGTATCAACTACATGGAAATTAACTAATGTTTTAAAATTGGATGTCAATGAATGTACTTCTAAAGGAATTGCGTATTTAATGTTGTTCATGGTATTGCTGATTCCCATGATATTAATATTAGATTGCATAGGAGTCAACCCAAGAACATCAATAACTTTGCTTGTCACCAGGGAAATTTGTGACCCTGAGTCAAGAATCGCCTTGACATGTACTTCCCTTCTATCTCGAGAATATAACTTGATGCGAGCTGTGGGAAGTAAGATATTAGTGCTCATGTTATTATTATTGGAAAATAAGGAGACAGGAGCTGTCTGTTGCTTATTTTCATCGGGATGTATTAAAGAATTGTGACTTTGCTTGCAATGAGTACACCTGAAGTGGAATTTGCATTTTCCTTTGTGATTATTAAGACAAATTTCACATAAATTGTTGTCTTTGACAAACTGAATTCTCTTTTCAGAAGGCTGTAACTGAAATTGCTTACATGAAAATAGTTTATGATTATCGGACTTACAGTTTAAGCAGGATATCCCCTGGACAGCTACATGGATTGCCATTTTTGGAGTTGACTTCCAACCCTGAGATGATGTTGATGGCTCAATATTCTCATTTGCCAAGGCCCGCTTCTCAAGGAAAGTCAGAAGCTCAGCAACTGTTGGTTCCTTAGTGATGTCTCGCTCGAGTTGAAAATTCCTCGCCGTATATTGTTCTAGTTTACGGCATAACACAACAAATAAAATAGGATCCCAACTGTCTACTAACAGCCCTAAATTTTTTAAAGAAACGATAGCTTGTTTTATCTTAGATACGAACTCTCTTATGTTGCTGTTGCGATTTAACATAGGCAAATCGAGAAGCGAGATTATGTGTTCATTCGTTATTTTATGTTTGTTATAATACCTGTCTTTTAGCAATTTAAGAGCCTCCAAGTAACTGATATTTGCGATAGGCAAGTCCTTAATTAAATTGAATGCCTCATCCTTTAAAAATGACCTCAGGTAATGCAACTTTTGAATGTTATCCAAGGCACTATCATTGTGGATCAGAGAATTAAACATATTAATAAACGTGACGTATTGAGAACTTAGCATACCGTCGAAATTTTCAATATGGATGACGGGTAATTTTAATTTATTTGGCTTATGAACCGGAGATGATTCTGTGCAGGTCATGAAGTCTGAAGAAGTGTCTGTTGCCTTTGCGATGTCTGATTTTGAGTTTACCAAATCATGTAGATATGCGAGAGCGGCGTAATATTTATCCTCCACCAAGCTTACATCCTCGCTGTCGTTTGAATCATCAAATAACCTTTTGTTGATTGCCTCATAGTCGGCAAATGCTTGTTTTAGTCGCTTGATGATTATGGATAACTTGGTTTCCGATTCGGTCGCTAGCAGATCCGTGTATTGCTGATATATGCGAGTTATTGTTGCTTTTATATATCCTCGCTCAGCAACAGGCGACATAGGCTTTGGATCAGAAGGCATCTCGGCGGATTATATTCCAAATATAACACTGTTTTGTTACAAATACTTTTGCACAAATCTTAGAATAACTAATTATTATTATTTTGTTCTATAAGTAGATTACTACTAGTTAATTACTCGCACTTGGGAATGGAAAATAATAAAATAGCTGCGTCTTATTTTTCTCTTGAGCAGGCTTTTCGAGTGACAGCAAAATTCAAGTTTGACAGTTAACGGCAAAAAATCAAAAATCTTGACAATAAAATAAGGTTAAGTTTGTATATCCTCCGTCGCAGAGACATCGCCGTCGTCAAATTCGCACGAAGTCTTCTGTTTCGTTCCCACTCTTTTTGTCTCGCTCCCACTTGGAGATAAAATTTTGCGTCTCGCTCGCTTGTTCTTCGTAATGACGTATGACGACAAGAAAAGAAGAAAATGGATTCCGCTTTTGAATATTTTCACAGACGTAGAAAAAAATATGGATGAATTTTGATTTCCAGGTGAAATATCTTGCAGCCTTTTGAAATTGGTTAGGTCTTGAAAAATGTAAAATGATGCTCACGTGTCCTGCGTGTGTTTTTTCCAAATTATTGCAGCGATTGATAGACGACGCCGTCAGAGCGGTCTTGCGTCCTTTTGCGTTCTCGTTTTGCACCCTTTTTGCGCGAAAGTCGCTGTTTTCTGTTCTAGTTGCTCGAAGGACCAATGGGCGAAACAGTAGCAAATGCGGAGGGTGATGAAGAACGATGCTTTATTTGGGAATATATTTTATTGCACACGATACGTGATGATTACAAGATGATGGAAAAAGAATAGACAGCTGTTGACCCCTTGTTGCCATTATATAAAAACAAAAAATTAAATTAAAATAATTGCCAGTTCTAAACAGTATTACAGATGTATTTGCAATGATGTAGGGTTTATTTAAGGTCTAACTGTGAACAGTTAAATAGCCTCAATCATTCTTCTAGAACAATCTAATGCTAGTCTCATGCTTCTGTAATTCCATTGGCAACTTAATTGGCCGTAATAATGCTTCTTTAATGCAATTGGCAACTTATTTGACCGTAATAATGCTTCTTTAATGCGATTCGCAACTTATTTGGTCACAATTATGCTAATATAATGCGACTGTAGTGCAATTAAACAACTAAGTGTGAACTTATTTATGACCTAAAGCCGCATAATTTGTGCCCAAATAAGCATTACAGTAGCCGTATAAACGTTTGTAATGCTATCATAGTGCTAACTCAAAATGCTAAAACGACACAAATGCTGTAAGCGGGCCGATATACTGCTTTGATGTGTTACTTGGGATGCCCACGTCTTCGCCCGCATGAAGTTCGATAATTAATTAAAATACTGTGTACGTAATCTAACATGTCAGTTATCATATCACTAACAATGGGCCTTATCAAAAGGCTTAAAGTCACCCAAAGGGCTATGATCGGAGTTTCCTTGCGTGATCGAATCAGAAATAAAGACATCCGCAAGAGAACCAAGGTCACCGACGTAGCCCGAAGAATTGACAAACTTAAGTGGCAGTGGGCAGGGCACATTGCTCGCAGAGCAGATGGCCGATGGGGCCGAAAAGTTCTGGAGTGGCAACCGTGAACCGGAAGACGATGCGTTGGAAGACTTCCCACTAGGTGAACCGATGACCTGGTTAAGGTTGCGACATGGTTGCGACAATCCATTGGATGCGAGTCGTACGGGACCGGTCAATGGACGTCTTTGGGCTGAAATGTAGATGATGATGAAGATGGAATATAAGCATTTCGAATTTTCGATAACATTAAGTACTCGAATTACTACGCTCGAATTAATACGCGCGCCGCGCCGCGCGCCGCTCAGTTCACACCATTATACATATAGCGCTAGCTCGACAGTTATAGATAGTTGTTGCTAAACAGAGCAAGTGGGAATATATACCTTAATATACTTATAATAACACTATTTCTTAAATAAAGTCTAAATAAAATGACTTGCGTTGCTCTGTAAATAAAGAAACGACATTTAAAGTCTATTTATCCGACCTTCACAATTCTTTATCTCTTTTGGAAATTAAATCATTTTGCAAAACACATTTTTATATAAGTAAACGTCATATGTCTTGTGTCTTTCAATGACCATAAACTAAACATAAAATAACATTAAAACTCAAAACGAAAGCAATACAGAGTATTGTCTTTACATCTCCCCCCTTGGAAAAGAAAGTTTTCACAAGTAAACTTTCAATCAACTTTCCTTTCTTCTGTTTCTTCTCCTCCTATCTTTTCTTCTTCTTGCATTATGGGTATTGGGATAAGTTTTGAGATATGAAAAAGATTTGACTCTGTTTTTCTGTGTCCTGTGTCGATTCTATATATTGATTTTGAAACTTTTTCAATAATCTGAAACGGTCCTATTTTCAGTTCTTCTAGTTTTTTCCTATTTATGTTTTTTCCTATTGCCGTTTTCTACAAACACCATATCTCCAAACTCAAACTCAAACTCAAATCATTTATTTCAATTAGACCATTACGGCACTTTTGAATGTCAAAAATACAAAACTAAATCAAAGCTACAGTCACAGTCACAAGGCATAATAACTTGAGAAAGTACTGTAGTTGCCCATTCCCTAGCGTAGATCTCTATGGAGAAGAACGGGCAAGAAACTCCATGGACACTCTTTTAAATCAAAATATTGTTACAAAATCTTGGTTACATCATTCATGTTGTGATTATACATATATGTGAGAACGATGTAGACAGACGTGCACATTAAGAGCGTCCAGAGAAAAGATGAAATCAACAACTTAAAAAATAAATTAATTAAAATTAACCGTGGCAGCTGAGAGTTGACCAGTCTCAATTGACAGCGCCCGTTCACGAACATGACGCATGTGTCAGCACCATTCAGCTCAACCATATTGAAGGGAACTAAATGACCCGACACACCCGCCACCATCACCGAGACATTTGAGTGAGCATGACATTCTCTCAGCCGCCAAGGCTTATTCAAGTCAGAAAAAATAAAATAACTAGATGTAAATGGTGGCTTTACAGTACATAGTACTCACACATGCGCTATGAAGTTATATAATACTAATATATGGAATCTATACAATGCAAGGATCTTTTTTACAATCTTCTGCAGCTTCCACAATAACTTGACTGGGAATCAATTAGTTTGCTCCTATGGTTGTGGAGCAGGACCGGCATTGAGCCAAGCATTTTTATCATCAATGTAATCCACCAACTTATAATACGCTTGACTACATAGTGTGCGTTTTACACAAGATTTAAATTTCGTCTCATTCAGTTGTAGAATGTGGAGAGGTATTTTATTGTAACATTTTAAGCAGTACCCCATGAAAGAGGAATCTACTTTAGCAAGCCTGAAACCTGGCTGAACTAGTTGGTCCCAATTTCTAGTATTATAGTGGTGTCTGTCACCTCTTTTACTGAATAAATGCAGATTTTTCCTAACGTACATGATGTTTTCATAGATGTATTGACAAGGTACTGTCATGATATTAATTTCCTTAAACAGCTCTCTTAGAGAGTCGCGTCTACGTAAATCATATATGGCTCTGATGGCTCTTTTCTGCAGAATAAATATAGACTCGATGTCTGCAGCCCGTCCCCATAGTAAAATACCGTATGACATAATACTATGAAAATAACTAAAATAAACTATCCTCGCGGTATCAACATCGGTAAATTGACGGATTTTTCTAACAGCATATGCTGCTGAGCTTAGGCGTCCTGCAAGAGATGTTAAATGAGGGCCCCATTGTAGCCTTGAATCGAGCGCGATTCCCAAGAAAATCGTTTTATCGACAAATTCTAGTTTCTCTTGATTTAATACTATGTCACAATCACTACTTTTGACATTTGGTAGAGCAAATCTGATGCACTTAGTTTTTTTCCCATTTAGAACTAAATTATTTACAGTAAACCAATTATGAACCTGCAGTAGGGCGTTATTTACGTCGTCAAGATTAGTGGCACGTCTCCAAAGTTAAAATCGAAGCATTTTCTATTTTTATCGAATTGTGATTTGTTGTAGTTATGTGATTTTATTGTATTCTGAAGTGCTGTTGCTCTATCTCTGACCCAGTCATTATGTGTTTTTTTCTCGCTTCAATTCCATGGGTAAAACCGTGACATCTGTACCATACAAAATATAACTTGGTGAAAAGCCAGTTACTGAGTGAATAGTTTGATTATATTTACTCACACATTCATGAGCTGTTGTTGTCCAGGCCCTCTTATTTCCGTCTTCATTCATTTTACATCTGATTTTGTTAACCAATGTTTGATTTAACCTCTCATTTAGACCATTTGAGAATGGTGCGTTTACTGCAGTAAATAACATATTTATATTTATTTATTTATTTATTTAAACTTCATGTACAAAAGTGGTACATAGGCGGACTTAATGCCACAAGGCATTCTCTACCAGTCAACCATTGGGTCAAATAGGCAGCATATGTTTGTCTTTTAAAAATTTCTTAAATTCTTTTGAATTTATACCAGGATATTGATCGGTGAGCAGCATATTAATGTCTTCTATATCTGATACATTTGTGACCAGTCTTATAAAATCATTTGCACTCTGAGTTTTTGAAGTTAAGATAAATGCGTATCTAGTAAAGTGATCTACTAACAAGTGCAAATATTTTTTCGTAGATCTTGACCCTCCAAAACCTCCTATAGTGTCTATAGAGATTATTTCAAATGGCTTTGTTGCTGGACCCAGATGAGACATAAATCCAAATTTGTACTGCCCTCTTGATTTATTTCGTATACAAATCTCACACTCTCTACATACTTTTTGAATATTTTTTATTAAATTTCTGGCCGTGTACAGTGGACTAATTGTCTTCTCCATCTGTTTTATTCCAATGTGACAAAGATTCTCGTGTGTATTTCTTAAAAGTTGGATACTGAATTCTTCTGACAGTTTAATTTTTTCTTTGTTTCTAACCTTTTTATAGTATATGTTTCGTTTATTCATTATTTTTTCTTTATTCTTTTGTATTTCTTCATTTTTATTCTGATCTATTAAAATGTCTTCTAGGTTAACTAAGTTAACAATTTTCAATTGTTCATCTGTATTTTCATTTGACTCCAATACAGGATTCCTACTGAGGCAATCCGCTTCCAAATTATCTTTTCCTGGAGCATGTTTTATATTAAAATCATATTGTGATAAGTAGTAAGTCAAATCACCCATTTCTTCATCGGTTCTCGATTTCAGATTCATGTTTTCTAGTGGCTTATGATCTGAATAAACTGTAAATAATTTCCCGATCAACCAGTACTGCCAGTATCGTACTGCTTCTTTGATGGCTAAGCACTCCAAATATATCGCTTTTTTCTTCTTTTGCGCTCCATTTAGTTTTTTAGAAAAGTAAGCTACTGGTTTTTCTTTTCCGTCTGGCTGCGTTTGTTTTAAAATGGCTCCAACACCCTCTATAGAAGCATCCGTGTAAATATTGATCGGTAAATCCTTATCAAAAATTTCTAAAACTGGTTGAGAGCATAGGAGATTTTTTATTTTCTCAAATGCTTTTTGACATTGGTCAGACCAAATAAATGGTTGATTTTTCCTCAGTAAGTTATGTAGCGGATCCAATATTATCGCACTCCTTGGTATATATTCATTATAAAAATTAATTTTTCCTAGAAATTGTCTTACATTCTTCTGCGTTTTCGGAGTAGGAAAATTCCTTATTGAAATCAGATTATCTTTTAGTGGTTTAATAGAATTATTTTGTATTATATGACCCAGGTATTTTACAGAGTCTGATGCAAATGTGCACTTTGTAAATTTTAATCTGAAACCTTCTATTTTAATCGCTTCCAACAGCTGTGTTAGGTGATGAATATTTGAATATCAAATGATTTTGAAAAAATTAGGTTTGTATTTTTTAGTTTATATTTTCTTAGAATATTACTCAGTATCCTCTGGAAGATTGCCGGTGCGGTTTTCAGTCCAAACGGTAGACAAGTCCATTGGAAATGTCCTTCCTGTGTTACAAATCCTGTCTTTTTCCTGTCTTCTACTCGTAAAGGAATAGACCAAAAAGCAGAATTTATATCTAAAGTTGAATTAAAATTGCAATTCCTTGTCTTAGTCATTAAGTCTTCTATTAACGGAAATGGCTGAGCTTGCGGTACTACTATTTTATTTAAATCTCTGAAGTCTATACATAATCTGGATTTTCTATTTTCTTCTTTTTTATATGCCAATGTTACAGGTGCAGCAAATGGACTGTATGATTCTTCTATAAGTTTATTATTTATTAATCTTCCTATTTGTTCTTCTATTTCTTTTTTATCTTCCATAGTGCATCTGTAGGGTCTTTTACTGCAATATTTGTCTACCAACAAGTCTATTCTGGCTTCATATTTGTTGAGTATGACTGTAGAAGGCTGGTAAGAATTGTATTTTTTTTGAAGGACCATTAATTAATAAAAAAAGTAACTGTATCAACGTAAGTAGGTATTTTGGAAAATGGATCTTTGCTCGAGAATAGGTAGATAATCCAGTATGCCACCTACCTCAAACTTCCACACGTACGCGAGAGCCTTGCACGGCAAGGAGTATCAAGTCCAGGGCGGAGGCGAGCGTGGGCACTGAACGTTCCAAAAACACCCTCTAAATTGGCACAGCACTGCGAGAACGTCTCACACAATAGATACTGCACGGCAGTGTAGAAAATGAGTTAAACTTCTACTCTTATTGACGGAATAGTTTCTCAAAAAAGAGACGTGACCGATACTGTCTGATCACTTAAGTCAACTAGCCAACCGCAGCGCGAAGAGGTTGCACAAGCGTCGGCCACGATTCAAAACGAAGGTAGTCGTGTAAGGCGGATGACAAAACATAAATCATCTACCCACTAACGATGAGCAAAGATCCAACATACCCCCCACCGAAATTATCATGATAATTTTAGTTTAAAATAAGAAAATATTGCGATTGCAACTGTTTGGTAGTAGGAAAATTGCCTTGAAACGGGCATAATTCATAAGTATTAACAAAAAATAAAAAAAAAAGATAAGTTAATAATTAAATCTAAGGTACTTACAAGTTTTGAAAATATTTAATTAGTATATGGAAAAGGGCAAACCTTATTAACGGGTCTTTTTATGATTCCCCTTTGCGTCCTCAGAGTAATGACGCGAATGATTTTATCTGGACCTTCATGGAGACGCTCCACTCTGGCCCGAACCCAGTTTAGCGGACGACTCAGTTCAGACTTGATGAGAACTAGATCACCGATTTTAATATTAGGAGGCGAGGTGAACCACTTTGCTCTTTGCTGCAAAGTGTGCAGGTAGTCGTCAGACCACTTCTTCCAAAATGTTTGGGAGATTTTCTGCAAATACTGCCAACGTGACAGTCGGCTCGCAACTACGTCCTGAAGACCGTACTCGGGCACGGCGAGTAAGCTTTGACCAACTAAAAAATGTCCAGGCGATAAAGTTTCAAATTCATCAGGATTGTCAGATAACGGGCACAACGGACGCGAGTTCATTACGGCTTCGATTTTACAGAAGACAGTGGTGAGCTCTTCAAATGTAAGTGCCTTATCACCTACTGCACGGAGGAGGTGGCGCTTGGCCGACTTAATACCGGCTTCCCACAGTCCGCCCATCGAAGCTGCCGTAGGAGGAATATTTTTCCATTCAATGAAACGAGTTGCACAACCCTCGGCAATTAAATAATCATTTTTATTAAAAAAATTGCAAACTTCTTTCAATTGTTTCGCAGCGGCGACAAAGTTTGTCCCGTTATCGGAATGTAGGCACGAGCACAGACCACGTCGCGCTACGAACCGGTCAAGAGTTGCTAGGAAACAATCAGCTGATAAGTCGCTGAGGACCTCAATGTGTACAGCCTTTGTGGAAAAGCAAACAAAAAGGCACATGTAGCACTTTAGAATTTTTGCATTACGATTCAAACTCGCTTTTATGTTAAACGGCCCACCTAAATCGCAACCGACATGATCAAAAACCTTATTAGGTTTTAACCTTTCAGCAGGTAACGTACCCATGTACGGTTGGATTGAAGTAGGGTTGCATTTAAAGCATACGATGCATTTCGACAACACACTTCGAATCATACTGCGAGCGGATACGATCCAATATCGTTTGCACAAAATTCCTTGCAATGAACGAGGTCCCACATGTAGGTACATATTGTGAAAGTGTTCTATTATTAATTTAGTTATGCGACATTTTTTAGGTAGCAAGATAGCGTGCCTGCTGTTGTAGGGTACGTCTGCTAGCGAGATTCTACCCCCCACCCTGAGGAAACCATGGGTATCAACGAAGGGTGATAGTTTCCTGAGTGACGAAACGAATTTATTATTTTTTATCTGAGTGATTTCGCTGCAAAAGTAGGTATCTTGAGTACATTTTATGATAACGTCATGGGACGCAATCAACTCGTGAGTTGAGATCGGACCAACAGAACGCTCATTCTTAGGTAACTTACAATTTTTAGCAAATCGCAAGCACCAAGCGATGATACGTTGCAACCTGTTGAACGAAGAGTATTTTTCAAAAATCGTTTGTGAAAAATCGTTGGGTACATTTAGAGATGCACAAGAAAATGTATCAACATTTGTCTTCAGTTCTAAAATGTCCGTCTTATCAGTAACGTAAAAGGTATTGATTGGCCATTGATGAAAGTCATCAGATAGCCATGCGGGACCATGCAACCAGAGTTCATAATCAGCTACGAGCTGAGTGGGCATGGCACCGCGCGAACAAATGTCAGCGGCGTTGTTTTCGCTCCGCACGTGATACCAGCTGTTCGACGGAATTACCTCCACTACTTGGTCGACACGACTTGAAACAAAAGTTTTAAGTTTGTAGGGAGGGGTCAGTAACCATGCGAGTGCGACACTGGAGTCCGTCAACGCAGTTACCTGAAAGTGTAGGGTTTTAATATTTTGTTGAACGAACAAAACCAGTTTTGACAATAACACGGCAGCCATAAGCTCGAGTCTAGGTATCGAGAGCGGTTTGATCGGCGCGACCTTACTTTTACTGATAAGCAGTCTAGTCTTCACTACATTGTTTGGGTCAACACTACGTACATATATGCATGCCGCATAACCACGGGTCGATGCGTCACAAAAAGCAATTAAATGTACGCCGCAGAATTTAGGTATTAACATATGCCGTTCGATTGTTATTGACGACAGACTTGACAATGACGCGATGAAAACCGACCACTTGTCACGCAAATCAACAGGAAGAGGGTCATCCCAACCGAGACTCAGCTTCCACAAATCTTGCATGATACATTTTGCAAGAAATGTGCATGGAGATAAAAACCCAACCGGATCAAAAATGCTAGCAAGCAGTTTTAATACTGACCGTTTTGTGTAGGTACTATCCGTCATGTTATAATCGAACGAGAAACAATCGACGGTCGGCAGCCACTTGAGACCCAAAACCTTCAGCGATGAACACACGGTGTCATCATCACTGAAGTTTATCGCCACTGCCTGATCGGCACCGATCCTAGACAGTAATTCGGGGGAATTACTCGCCCATTTGCGAAGATCAAAACAGCCTAACTTCAACAGGGCTACGAGCTCGTCCTGTAACTTACAGGCGTCTGAGAGGTTCTGTGTCGACCACAAAACGTCGTCAACAAAACATCCTTGCATGAGGATATCAGCAGCTTGAGGATATTGCTTGCCCTCATCACTCGCCAGCTGTTGCAGCGAGCGAACAGCGACAAAACCAGACGATCGCAACCCGTACGTATTTGTAAAGAGTTCGTAGGTTTTTATTTCATGCGAAGGCGATTCCCTCCAAAGAATGTGCTGATAAGTACGCTCAGCGGGATGAATAAGAACATGTCTATAGAATTTAGCTATGTCAGCGGTAAAACAAATGTCGTATAAACGAAAGTTGAAAATTATTTTCAAAATGTCATGATGGAGTTTTCTACCTGTAAGTAAAGTGTCATTAAGTGACACACCGCTTGAAGTAGCCGCTGAGCCATCAAATACCACTCGCAGGGGCGTGGTGGTACTGGATGCCTTCACCACACAGTGGTGTGGTATGATATACCTACTCGGTTCTGTACCTACGTACACCTTCATATGGCCTAGCTGTTCATACTCGCGCATGAAGTCTACGTAAGGCGAACGTAAGTCGGGCAATCGAGCGAAACGTCGCTCCAGGTGGTGTAACCTACGCAAGGCGTGGTTGTAAGACTCACCGAGGGCGGCGGACTTAGGGTCCATTAGGATAGGTGAAACATACCTACCGCTATCGTCCCTATAATGACGCTCGGAGTATATTTCCTCGGCAAGCTTGTCATCTGGGCTGATAGGGTTGTCGCACGGCGACTCTTCTATTTCCCAAAATGATTTGAGTTGATTGTTGATAGTGTCACTATCACTGGTGTACGACACCAAATTGCAAGACGTTGCAATGTTAGTGACGTCATCGGAAGTACACGGTACTTCAACTTTCCCACACAATATGAACCCGAAAACACTACTGAGAGCTGTGGGTAGTGTAGGGCTGACAATAATTTTATTACCGTCATAAATGTCAGGGAATATGTCACCTGCAAGAATAATGTCTACAGAAGATTTTTTATAGAAGTAAGGATCTGCTAACAAAAGGTTTTTGTAACGCAAAGAAACTTCTTGGGAAATTTCCACCGTAGGCAAATCGGAAGTGATCCGTTGTAAAATTATAGCATCGATATTAAACGATGGATTATCGCAATGTCTCGGCTTAATGGTGCACGAAGTCATCCCAAAGGTTTTGACACAATTTCCGGCTAAACCAAAAATTATAAACGGACATTTTTGACGCGACAACCCTAGCCGTTGTAAACAATTCAAAGTCATAAAGTTCGATTGAGCGCCTGAGTCGATAAGAACGCGACAAGCCTGCGGATTACCAAACGAATCTATAACATTGACTATAGCCGTACCTAGTAATACCGTATGGTTTTTCATATTGTTACCGCGGGACAAGTGCGATGTTTTAGCGTGCAATGTGTGAGTACCCACAGTTGTCGGCTCCGTGCTGCTATTTTGCGCAGGAATGGATCGCGTAGCAGGACTGCTTTTAGAGTCAAGGTGCAGTAATGCATGGTGACGCTGATTACACGTGAAACATCTAAATTCGCTTTGGCAATCGGAAGACGAGTGTTTTTTTTTGAGGCAGTTGTGGCACAGTTTCAAATGGTCAGCACGGCTAACTCGTTGCGCAGGTGTCAATTCACGGAATTGATTACAACGAAAAATCATATGTTTTTGACCACAATGTAAGCAATCAAAACTCCTCGACTTATTGTTAGATTGCGTCTGCGAAGAAAACGCCTTCCTATTAACGGTTTCACTCGACTTTTTATTGCATGTGTTCAGTGTAGGATTCCTACCTTGCGGAACATAAGAACTAGAATGAGATTGAGAATGTTCCAATATTTTTATTTGATTGTGTACATGGGACATTAACTGATCATAGGTAGGTATGGTCTTTTGATCGATACCTTGTTCGAATGATTTTCTTGTGTTGGGGTCTAATCCCCTCAATGCTATATGACACAGTACATAGCTAGATAAGTGCTCGATATTTAAAGCATTTATAGCGCGATAAGAATGATCGAAGGTCTCAATAAAATTATTTAAATTGGTCGGAGATTCCGATTTGAGCGCGGGAAAGTTGAGCATCTTATCTAGGTATTTACCTACGAGCATCCTATTGTCTTGATATTTATCAAGTAAGGACTGCCACACTACGTCGTAATTACTTGAAGTAATCGGCACACTTTTTACAATGCTAAGTGCCGACCCTTTTGTGCATGACAATAAATAATGAAATTTATCTATATTTGAAATACCCGTTTGATTGTGCACCAAAGAGCAAAATGTTTCATAAAACGTGGTGAAGTTCTCAATATTCCCATCAAATGTGAACAACTCGAGCTTCGGTAAACGTGGTCGAATGTCGCCATTTTTATCTTTCGTGTCTACGTGACTGCATGGTGGAACGTCCGCCATTTTGATCGTGTGCTTCGAAGCGCACAACTTGACGCGAAAGAACAATTCATCGAAGCTAACTAAATCGCTATCTGAGAATTGAGCTTCAGGCGTTAAAGTTAATTGCATTTCATATATTTCCATACAAATACTTTCAAATGATTCACGTAGTGATGTTATCTCTGAGGCACGCAATAGGAACATTCCCTTGAGGGAAGGATGGTTCTCAATTTTATTGGATAAATCAAACACTTGTTGCAATTGAGAATAAATACGTTGCTTTTTAGCAAGACATTTGTTTATGTTACGAACAGTTTCTAATTCCTTTTTAGTAGGAATTGTAGCAATCGGAGCAGTTTCTCCTTTTTGCGACATTTTTATATTAAATAAGTATTCAACGGTATAATTTAAATAACTAAGTTAATTACATCCGGCTCGACGGACCAAAATGTTGAGTATGACTGCAGAAGGCTGGTAAGAATTGTATTTTTTTTGAAGGACCATTAATTAATAAAAAAAGGACTGTATCAACGTAAGTAGGTATTTTGGAAAATGGATCTTTGCTCGAGAATAGGTAGATAATCCAGTATGCCACCTACCTCAAACTTCCACACGTACCTACGCTTCTTCACGAGAGCCTTGCACGGCAAGGAGTATCAAGTCCAGGGCGGAGGCGAGCGTGGGCACTGAACGTTCCAAAAACACCCTCTAAATTGGCACAGCACTGCGAGAACGTCTCACACAATAGATACTGCACGGCAGTGTAGAAAATGAGTTAAACTTCTACTCTTATTGACGGAATAGTTTCTCAAAAAAGAGACGTGACCGATACTGTCTGATCACTTAAGTCAACTAGCCAACCGCAGCGCGAAGAGGTTGCACAAGCGTCGGCCACGATTCAAAACGAAGGTAGTTGTGTAAGGCGGATGACAAAACATAAATCATCTACCCACTAACGATGAGCAAAGATCCAACAATATTCGTTAACAGTTCCAATGTCATATTTATTCTTTGAAAAAACTGAATTGTATTTATTAATCAGTTTATTTATTTCTGATTTATGATGTTCATTTAAATGGTTCATCTTTATTGAGAAATCTTCTTCTTTTACATGTACATTAAAATTAATCATGTATTCTTTCTTTCTTTCTTTTATTTTTTCTTCTTTAGCATTAGCTATTGTATTTGTAGAAACTTCTTCTACTTTCTCTTTATTCAAGTTGTGTTTCTGCGTAATTTTTAAATCTTCATTTTGTATTAACTTGAACTTCGTTATCAGGTCTAATCCAATCAAAAAATCATATTTGAAATTTTGTTCATCCATAATGTACTTACACTAAGGCATTTTCTTCAATTTCAAAGATTTTTATTTTTAAGTTTGTCAAACCTTGCTTGTCTTTTTGACACCATTAATTGTCATTAAACTTGCTTCATTCAAACTGTTTCCCTTGCATTTTAGTTTTAATAACTTCGAATTAATTAGAGTAACATTTGAACCGGAATCATACACTCCATAAATTTCTAATGAATCGTTTAATATTAGTTTGACATATATTAATGGTGTCACTATTAGCTTTTTTGTTCAGCTTCATGTAATTCGGCTTCTATCACAGAGTTGTTTACATGTTTAATGTTTTTTTCTTTTATTAAGTTATCTTCTTTTGTTTTAAACCAACAAATAGATTCGGGGTGGTAGCGAATTCCTTTATTTAACTTTTCACAAGTTTTACATGGGCTTTTATCTTCATTTCTATAGTTGCCTCTTGGGTTTCCATATTTTCTATAATTTGAATTATTATTTTTATTCACCAAATGTTCAACCCTTCTCATTTAATTAAAAAGATCAACTGAATCTTTTAATGTTTCTCTATCAATCCTGTTGAGTACGTGTTCCGGCAAACCAGCTGCAATAAGATCTATCAGGGTACCTGTATCCATTGTGTTTCTCATATCCAGTAACAGTTTTTCCTTCTTTATTGCATAATCCACCAACAATCCGTCTTTATATTTGAAATTTAAAGCATAGGTTATTTGGTTCCATCCTTTGTTCGCAAATGATTCACAGAATTTGTTTTTCCATATTTTCCATTCCGAATCCATGGTCAATTTTATAATCATGGAACCATACCAATCTATACTTACAACTTTTATCCATGAACAATCTGAGTGTAAGGGCATGAGCCTTTACACTTAATGTTAAATGTTAATAAAATAAATGTTAATGTTCAAAGGTATTTAATCCGAACTAGCACTAAAATAATGTAATAAGAAAATAATAAAAAATGTTAGAAAAAGTCACAAAATGTTGTATGTTGCGCGAGCTCGATATTAAACCGAAGACTGACGTACTTGCGTACGTGACGATACTACATTTTTATAGAATAACAAAATTGCAGTATTTTAACTAGGCTAACTAAAGTACAATGTGCGGTTGCTGACCGTACATCTTGCCGGGGCCAAAAAATAAGATAACTTATTAAAGACTATTTTACCAATATAAATACAAATCATGAAATGAAAACAATGTGAATTAAAATTATTATAAGTCAAATGTTAAAAGAATGAGGTGTCGCATAGGTAAGTTCTATGTTTTCAGTGGATGCTGCAGCTCTTGGTGGCTTCCGTGGCGGTAATCTGGTGGACACGCCGGTGTCACTGACGGTGACCTTGCCGCTACGTTTGCAGTACACGTAGGCTCCTCCCGCGACGACTATTGACAAGATCAGAAGTCCCATCGTCGATCAGAAACGATGTATTGTCGCACATCGTGTTGCGACATTTCAGCTTGTTTTGTTTGATCTTCCAATTCTTTCAATGAATTATGAAGCTTTTCATAATCGTTTCTAACAAATTGCGTATTCTGTTGTCCAGTTGATAAATCAAGCGGCTGGACCGATGTTAAATTGTTGATGTCATCCAGATCTATCAGTGGTATTTCAGGGCTAACATAAATATTGTTTGTGTAGTAAACTTGTGTGTAATATGTTTCTTCGTTGTTTCTAATTATACATCCTTCTTTGGCTTCTAAAATTCCCGTCGAGTGTATTGCCTTAGTAGTCATACGACCTTCACAGATTATTTGCAGTTGACAATCTGTGCAGCAGACATAGAGCAGTTTCGTGGGCGGTTCGGGTTTGTACCCGATTCCATTGACATAAACTTGGTTTCAATGAATTTCAGGAACTCGTTTAAAGGCGGCATTTCCCTTGGATTTTCCATGGATTCTTTGAAGGCCTGGCGTGTGTCTGCGTCCAGCTTTTGCATTAAAATGTGAACCACTAAGGGGTCCCAACTAGAAGTATCGTATTGCAGATTCTTAATAGCTCGAAGGCACTCAATGGTCGTATCATGCATCCTTTTCAGGAGAGATGTCGTTGGAGTTTGTATATTGGGTAGACTCAGTAAAATGTTTGCTTGGTAGGTGAATAATAATCTCTTATTATCGTACCTCTGTTGAAGTATCTGCCAACTAGCTTCGTAGTTGTCAGCACTAATGTTCAAGTGCTGTATTAATCGCTCTGGCTCTCCCTTTAATTTCGCCTTCAAACGTTGCATTTTTTGAGTATTAGAGATGTGTTACGATGCACGATTTCCACGAACAAATCCTTAAATGTTGTCCACTGTGCATAGTTACCACTGAAAATTGGCAGTTCAATTTTTGGCGTGGATTTTTCCTGGTGTTTGTAATCCCAAATCCTCTTGTTAATTTGTTCTTTGCTGAATTCATACAGCCTTTCTAATCTATTATAATCACTTTCAAATGCTTGCGTGTTGACCAACATGTTATCGAGCTTCCAATAAGTGCTATCGACCTTTTCCCAACGTTGCGTAACTGTCCTCAACTTATCTTCAAGTTGCCACTTTTCTTTTAAATTTTCAATGTCCATGTTCCGTACTGTTCTCTCAAAAGCCTTGATGTTCGACCGCTGCTCATTCATCATATCTTTAGTCCGCTGGTCCACGACCAACTCTTCATTTGACGTGTTTTTCACATCATCCGCGATCTCATCGCTCTCCCGTTCCTCTGGAACACACGGTCTTTCTTCCTTTTGTTGCAACTGACTAAACGAAGTAAATTTTTCGTCTTCGACTTTAGCCAGTACTCTTTGTTTTCACTTGTTTATCATACACTTCGTTCCCTCGTATATTTGTTCCAGACGCTCGTAAATGCGATTCTCATAGTAGGGTCCAGACTTCTTGCCTTCAAACAAAGCTATTTTTAAACTCACTCTCTTCCAGCTATTGAAGTCTGTCATCATGATACCCAAGAGTGTTTTTAAGCGCAGAACCATGTTTCTTAGAGTTTTCATTTATTCGTTTGATAGCCTCAAGATTTGTAGATTGAGAGTTAAGTAAAGCATCGTAAGAAGTCATTGTTGTTATCCGGTGCTTAGTGCAGACAAAAAATCTAAAATTTCCGAAAAGTATAGGTAATATGGAACGTGCTCACCGGATTCGCTCCTTACGCTGCACCTCGATCTGCGTAATTCTCACTCAATATCACTTTACACACTGTTTTTAACGTTCTGTTGAATGTTCTGTTTAAGTGAGAAATTATACAAGTTGTGAGCTCGTATAATTCCTAGGTCAAATAAATGAGTCCCACGGTGTCGCTTATTAACATAGCGAAACGTTATCCCACGTAGCGCTCATATTAGCGTAATTTTGGTCTCTCGTTGCGCCTTATTTAGCGAGAATTTGGTCCCTCGTTGCGCTTTATTTAGCGAATAAAGTTAATTGGGTGGCTCACACTCATATGCAATAAAGTCGATGCGTATTTAAACTCTAACAAATATTTACTTCAGGAATTCGATTCCAAGTCGAATGTTCCATGTGGTCGATGTAGATCCAAATAATATTTACGTTGTAGTTGTCAGCTTTATGAATTAATGGTGTTCTGTCGAGACAAGGTCTTCTTTAAAATGTAGTGTCGCAATGAATGAATTATTGCAATGAATAAAATTATTGAAAGGTGACTCTTTTAAACATACTTGTACTGTCTGCTTGATTTAATTAAAATAGAAATGAAGCTACAGCTTGTCAATCAATTCAATCGTCGGCAACATTTAAGTTCAACGAGTGTGAGCCGAAGTAATAAAATATTAAATCTCCTATATCCAACCTGATGTCGGTCTTAAACACATAGAGTGTTTGTCAGTCTGTATTTCGCGCCTACACGTGAAAAATGTTTGAAGGAGAAAAAGGAGATAGGAAAATACATTCATCCGCTACTAAACAGTGCTACGTCTAAGCTAATTAAATGCTGCGTCTACTCAATACGAAATTTGCCCAAACGACGTCGTACCTTCTCCTCTGCTTGCACCGCTGTCCACTGGTCGCTAACGATAGAAGAAAAGAACGCCGACTAACTCCTAATTCAACAAGAAAGTATTAGCTCCAACGGATCGCAATTCCTGCAACTGTTCTGTGAAGAAATATGATTAGCGACTTACCAAAATTAAGACACTTTACATACAAATAATAATACATGCTATAATGCTACTTTATTGCTATACACCCGCGACGCGCGACTTTAAGGTTAATCTAATACTCAAGGTATTTATTAAGTCACTGTACTTCAAAAAACCGACACAGATAAAGAATTGGTTAGGGCTTTCGTGCCACTACGGAGAACCAATTTTGGTGCACACACTCCCGAGTCCCGGCGCAGATTAAATCCCAATCGTTTCTATTTCATAAGTCAACTCTCAGCCCCCTCGCCCCTCGTCAACCTTTCCCACACTCTTTTCATCCCGATCCCTGAGAAAAATGCCTGTTGTTAAATAAACAAATTTTTTGTTTGTCTGAAACGTCCACTTTCAGACTCCGGACCGCAACAAATTCCAAAAATTATTGTGCCTCATTTCGAGGGATTGACACTTCAGTCTCCAATAATCATAACACAATTTTACACCCTGCGCTCCAAAACGAACAAGTTGCTAATTTGTAATTCTTATTTCTACAGTCCGATGACCCAAAACCCGCTGCAGTTGTATTTCCCAACCTCTAAACTTATATTTGTGAAATATCTGCATCTTGAGTATTCATGGTACATTCTAGAAAACAATGTTAAAAAATGTCACCTGTGAACGATTTATAGACTCTGTAATCGAGTGCGCCCTCAAGCCAGCGTCATAAGACAAATATACAGTTTCGTCTTAGCCTCTATAGCTTTAGATCTTATTCCCCTATGTTTAATGAAACTGCTCTGTGTAGTTTGGTGCGGGAACCCTTCTGTACTAGGCGAGCTCGCTCTTGACGGATGTGCTTAGGATTGGATTTGTTTTGCAGTGGGCTGTTCGCTAGAACTACGTCCCTGCAGACACTGACGCTGGCGCACAACAAGCTGTCGAGTGACGTGTACTCGTCGCTGAAGGCGGTGACGTCACTCGGCCAGCTCGACCTCAGCTTCAACGAGCTGCGCGACTCGTGCGGCGGCCCGTCCGACACCGTGCGAGGTGAGTCACAAGCGCTCACATGTGTTACAACAAGCTATCGACTTGCACTGGACCGATTAGGTAGTAATTGTTCGTTTTACATTTACAGGAGTGTCACCATTGGAAAGATTAAACAAGTTGACCTATCTCAAGCTGAAGAAAACCAAAACAAGCCTGATCTGTCGCGACTGGCGCGACTCCATGCCTCTGTTGGAGAAGCTCGACCTGTCTGCGAACGAGTTCACCTCTGTCACGGTAACGTATCGTCTGCGTCCCCGCCACGCCCCCGCCCCCGCCCCCGCCCCCGGGAGTCCGCACTAACCTTCCGTGTGTTCACAGTACGCAGACCTGCAGTTTCTTGGCAACAAGCCGGTGGAGGTGATCCTGACGGGTAACAACGTGACCCAGCTGCTGTACACTCAGGACGACTACTCGCGGGCGCTGGACGGGTCGGTGTCGCGCGCCGTAGTGACGCTCGACTCCACGTTCGCGTGCGACTGCGACACCTACTGGGCGGCGCGCGCGTTGCGCGAGCGGCCGGCGCACGTGCAGCTGAGCGGCCGCTGTGCGAGTGCGCCGGCCGCGCTGCACGACGTGCCGCTGGACCGGCTGCAGTGCGGCGCGCCTGACCTGTGCGCCGGCACGCGCTGCGGCTGCGCCTGGACGCACACGGGCGCGGCGCCGGCACGCGCGCTCATCGTGCGCTGCGAGCGCAAGGCGCTGCGGCGCCTGCGTGACGTCACAGACCCGCTGCTGGCCGCGCTACAAAGCGCGCAAAAGTCACCCGCCGACTACGACTGGCGCCTGTATCTCGCGCACAACCGCATCTCCGAGCTCGACGCCGCCGACATCCCCGAACATCTATCCGTGAGTTGATTTATTTATTTAGGACATGGAGAACTCACAGCAAATAAGCTCTCGTTTCACTTCTAATTTTGGAATCGCCGCAGGTGTTGGATCTGAGCAACAACTCACTGTCAATGCTGAGCACGAGAGTCACGCGCGCGCTGCTGGCGGACGAGCGGCGCCGCGTGCGCCTGGCGGGCAACCCGCTCGTGTGCAACTGTAGCGCCGCCGGCACCGTGCTCGCGCTCAAGGCGCAGCAGCAGGTACTGCAGGACTACGCGCACGTCACCTGCGCCGACGGCTCGCTGCTGGCCGCCGCGCCCTCCCTGCCCTGCGCCCCCCCCCGCGGCCTGGGCGCCGGCGTGGCGGCCGCGGGCGCCGCGCTGTGCACGCTGCTGGCGGCCGGCGCACTGGCCGGCCTGCTGTGGCACCCCGCCGTGCGCCTGCGCCTCAAGGCGGCGCTGCACCGGCGCGGCTGGCTGCCGGCCGCGCCCGAGGACGACGCGGGCCGGAGCTACGACGTGTTCCTGTCCTTCTCGCACGGCGACGAGCGCTTCGTGCGCGACGAGCTGGTGACGCGGCTGGAGGCGCCGCCCGACCCGCTGCGCCTGTGCGTGCACTACCGCGACTGGGCGCCGGGCGGCTGGATCCCGGCACAGATCGCAGCGTCCGTACGCGCATCACGCCGCACCGTGGCCGTGGTGTCGGAGCATTTCCTGCGCTCGGCGTGGGCGCGCGCCGAGTTCCAGGAGGCGCACGCGCTGGCGCTGCGCGACGCGCGCCCGCGCCTGGTCGTGGTGCTACTGGACGACCCGGCCGCGCTGCCGCTGGACGAGCGCCTGCGCCACTACCTGCAGAGCAACACCTACGTGCGCTGGGGCGACCCCTTCTTCTGGCAGAAGCTGCGCCTGGCGCTGCCGCGCGGCCGCCTGCCCGCGCCGGCCGGCCCGCAGCCCGCGCGGCCCGTGTCCGCCGAGCCGGACGTGATGGATGTGCCCGAGCCGGCCGCGGCGTCGCTGAACAGCGCGACGAGTGAGTCGTCAGAGTCGTCGAACTCGTCGGCGACGTGTTCGAGATCGATGGCGGGCAGCGAGATGGAGTTGGACCGGCTCATGCCTGGGTGCGGCGCGCGCTACGGCGGCGTGCCAGTGCGCACGTGCGCCGTGCCCGTGCCCGTGTAGTGCGTGCGTGCCCGTATAGTGCGTGCGTGCCCGTGTAGTGCGTGCGTGAACATGTAGTGCGTGCGTGCCCGTGTAGAGCGTGCGTGCGCGTGTGTGTGTTTGTGACTTGTGTAACGTACGTGATCATCTGCAATAGTATTTGTTGCACTCGAAAATCAAAGATGTTAGATAATCGTTTACTGTACGAAAACTGTTTGTAACAAAGTGACCGCGACTCCGAAATATATTTTCAAAACATTTTTTAAGATGCCATTTCTGTACCTACAGAGAAGAATCGTCGAATTAGATCTGAATATTTTTATAAGTGGGTTGAAAAAATAGTCAAGTTCGTAAGAGATATGGTTCAGTGTCATACTCATTTTTATTTATTTAAGTAATTAGTCAAATAAATAGTTATAAGTATCTACTCACTTTCAAATACTTACAGATAATTTATATATATAATACTTATAATACTTATACTAATGTTAAAGAAAGCTTGTACACTTCTGGTAAAAATAAAGTGCAGAAGTTTTAAGAATAGATTAATAACACCGGTCTACAGCATTTTTGCGCATGTGACATATAGTTTTTTACCATTACCACTCCAAATAGGGCATTTTATTCATCGAAACCAGTGAATAATTTGAATTTGGAACAAGGACTATTATGAACAAAACATAAAAAAACGTGCCTACAATAAAATATAACACTGAATTTCGAATATTGTTCTAATTTCAAACAGTACACACGTCCAGTTTCACATGGAGCGACTGCCTATTAGGTAGATTTCGTTTTTTTGAAAAAAAAAAAATCTACCTATTGGTCTCTCACCTACGGGGATATATATGAATACGTATGTATATGGGTGACAAGCAAAATTTAGCCACACTCTACAGGTCGCAATTATGAACCGATTGCTTTCAAACTTGGCCAAAAAATCGAAACGGTCAAAACTTAGGCTAAGTTCGTGAATGGGCGGAATTCGTCCATGGGGGGCGGCGGGGGGGCGGTTTTTCTAAAATCAGTTTTTTGGCCATAACTTTTTTCCTATGGAAAATTTTTGAACCGTTTCTCATTTTTATCATTCTGAGTACGAATACGGACATCGTTAAATTAAAACTTTTTTGATGCAACCCCTAAATTGGGGAGGGGGTTGAAAATTCCAAATTTTTTGCGAAAAAAAATCATATCTCCAAAACAGTAAACATATTGAGCGTCGCAAATATTTTTTTTTGATAGCAAATTGTTTACTTTACAATTGTTACCTTCAAAGTTTAGCGATAAAACTTATGGTTTTCAAAATAAAAAATTATAACTAAACATTTGAGGGCGTTTCCATGCTAAACTCTTATGAGAGAATTTAAAAAGGGTAAACTTTCCATTACAGGACAGCGATTTTGAAATCATATTTTTTTTTTTGTAGATTGTACACATAAGTACAACTCTTTATACAAATTTTCAATAGTCGGACGCTCCAGCACCTTCTTCGAAATCTACCTCCTCCTGCGGCTTGCCGGAGGGATTTTTTGACCTTCACAACGCAGTTAGTACTGGGTGCGTAATACGGTACCCCTTGTTAAGACTGATTTTCAGACTTTCGGACCATTAGCTTCCTGTTACGACTGTCAAAGAACTACAAATGACAGCCGGAACCAAGGGCTTTACGTACTTTCCGACGCACGGAGGAAACTCGGTATCCGGGATGTAATGAATTAGTGGTTTTAGGTAGATTTCCTTTTTTGAAAAAAAAAAATCTACCTATTGGTCTCTCACCTACGGGGATATATGAATACGTATGTATATGGGTGACAAGCAAAATTTAGCCACACTCTACAGGTCGCAAATATGAACCGATTGCTTTAAAACTTGGCCAAAAAATCGAAACGGTCAAAACTTAGGCTAAGTTCGTGAATGGGCGGAATTCGTCCATGGGGGGCGGCGGGGGGGGCGGTTTTTCTAAAATCAGATTTTGGCCATAACTTTTTTCCTATGGAAAATTTTTGAACCGTTTCTCATTTTTATCATTCTGAGTACGAATACGGACATCGTTAAATTAAAACTTTTTTGATGCAACCCCTAAATTGGGGAGGGGGTTGAAAATTCCAAATTTTTTGCGAAAAAAAATCATATCTCCAAAACAGTAAACATATTGAGCGTCGCAAATATTTTTTTTTGATAGCAAATTGTTTACTTTACAATTGTGTACGGTTTACGTACATTCCGTCATGCTGCTAACGCAGCAACCTACTTTTCTCTTTGGTATTTAAAACAATGTTTAATATGATTTTAAGTTAGTTGACAAATTACATACTTACGCGAACACCGCGGATTAGCATCCAACCCACTTTTACTTTGTTGTGATCGGTACTCTAATAAACCTTTAGTGTTACCAAATCTGTGTGTGTTTACATCAACTCGCCTAACTCCGAGTACTGACTTACCACTTCTTACTTAAAACTACAAGTGTAAGGTACCAACTACTGCGGGACCTTACAAATTGTTACCTTCAAAGTTTAGCGATAAAACTTATGGTTTTCAAAATAAAAAATTATAACTAAACATTTGAGGGCGTTTCCATGCTAAACTCTTATGAGAGAATTTAAAAAGGGTAAACTTTCCATTACAGGACAGCGATTTTGAAATCATATTTTTTTTTTTTGTAGATTGTACACATAAGTACAACTCTTTATACAAATTTTCAATAGTCGGACGCTCCAGCACCTTCTTCGAAATCTACCTCCTCCTGCGGCTTGCCGGAGGGATTTTTTGACCTTCACAACGCAGTTAGTACTTTTTTTTATTTTTTTTTTATTTTTTTTTTTTTTTTTTTTTTTTTTAGGGTGGGAAATCATCAAATGACTTCTCCCACTCTGGGCGGAGCGGGAGGGAGTGTCAGACTCTTACTGACTAAAACCCATCCATGTTCCTTCCTCGCCCTTTACGTTCCGGGGCCGCGGTATCTCTTTCGAACAGTCCCGCAACCCCGGCAGGCTTCGGCCCTTGCGGGCCCCTCTCTTATGCTGACATCTCTTTGAGGCGCGCGTGGAACACGAACGCGCCGTCGACACGGCCTGTCGTCGTTAGACGGACGGACGGCTAGCTAGCCCATAGCCAACCGTCCACAGGCCCGCATCTACGGTGGCCGGTAGCCACCACGTGGCCCTCGACGCCCGGTGCGTCTCCCGCGGCGGCCGGGAAGTGAGGATCTCTCCCTCTCTCGTTCCGCCACCTCCTTCGCTAGCATGACTGCTTCGCAGAAGGAAGTGACGGCTTCCCATTCCATCTCGCTCCGGACCATGGATTGAACCAGGGCCGGACGCGAGAGGTCGCCGCCGCCGATCGCCGCTTCGAGGACACGGCGGTGCTCCGCCCACGCAGGGCAGACCTCCACCGTGTGCTCCACCGTATCCTCCGGTCGATCCTCGCAGTGGAAACACCCGGGCGTTTCCTCCCGCCCGATTCGGTGCAGGTACCTCCCGAAACATCCGTGTCCGGTGAGGACCTGCGTCAGGCGGAAGGTGAGGACGCCGTGGCGCCTCTCTAGCCACTCCTCAAAGAGGGGACTTACCGCCACTATCGTGGCGAGCCCTGCACGGGGTTGCGACAGTCGCTCTCTCCATGTCGCCATGAGATCGCGCCGGAGGTCAGTCCGCTGAGCGGCAATTTGCCGCGGCAGCGGAGTTTCCCCCCGGCGTAGTACCTCCGCGCGCCATTCGTGTAGGCGCGCGAGGACTATCGCCTCCAGATCCCATGGCGGCAATCCGGCAAGCAGGCCCGCCGCCTCGCGGGAGATCGTGCGGTACCCACGGACCATCCTTACGGCCACCACTTTTTGGGGCGCGTTCAGATAATGAGCGGCACGCCGCTTCAAGGAACGCGCCCACACTGGGGCCCCGTAGAGGGCCATGGACCGCACGACCCCCGCATAGAGCCTGCGGCAGGAGGCGTTTGGCCCCCCAAGGTTGGGCAACGCAGTTAGTACTGGGTGCGTAATACGGTACCCCTTGTTAAGACTGATTTTCAGACTTTCGGACCATTAGCTTCCTGTTACGACTGTCAAAGAACTACAAATGACAGCCGGAACCAAGGGCTTTACGTACTTTCCGACGCACGGAGGAAACTCGGTATCCGGGATGTAATGAATTAGTGGTTTTAGGTAGATTTCCTTTTTTGAAAAAAAAAATCTACCTATTGGTCTCTCACCTACGGGGATATATGAATACGTATGTATATGGGTGACAAGCAAAATTTAGCCACACTCTACAGGTCGCAAATATGAACCGATTGCTTTAAAACTTGGCCAAAAAATCGAAACGGTCAAAACTTAGGCTAAGTTCGTGAATGGGCGGAATTCGTCCATGGGGGGCGGCGGGGGGGGCGGTTTTTCTAAAATCAGATTTTGGCCATAACTTTTTTCCTATGGAAAATTTTTGAACCGTTTCTCATTTTTATCATTCTGAGTACGAATACGGACATCGTTAAATTAAAACTTTTTTGATGCAACCCCTAAATTGGGGAGGGGGTTGAAATTTCCAATTTTTTGCGAAAAAAAATCATATCTCCGAAACAGTAAACATTTTGCACGTCGCAAATATTTTTTTTTGAAAGCAAATTGTTTACTTTACAATTGTTACCTTCAAAGTTTAGCGATAAAACTTATAGTTTTCGAAATAAAAAATTATAACTAAACATTTGAGGGCGTTTCCACGCTAAACTCTTATGAGAGAATTTAAAAAGGGTAAACTTTCCATTACAGGACAACGATTTTGAAATCATATTTTTTTTTTGTAGATTGTACACTGTACAACTCTTTATACAAATTTTCAATGGTCGGACGCTCCAGCACCTTCTTCGAAATCTACCTCCTCCTGCGGCTTGCCGGAGGGATTTTTTTTTGTTTATTGACCCATGCACCGATCGACCTTGGTAAGCTTGGCTTAACCTTAAAGATCGACCTAAGTGGCTGTTATTATAAACCACGAGAAATATAAAATAATACTGTAGTTCTGTATATTTTCTTAAAGATCGACCTAAGTGGCTGTTATTATAAACCACGAGAAATATAAAATAATACTGTAGTTCTGTATATTTTCTTAAAGATCGACCTAAGTGGCTGTTATTATAAACCACGAGAAATAAAATACTGTAGTTCTGCATATTTTCTCACAATCAATGGTAAAAATTAGAGTACACTAAGTACTAAGGATGATAATTATTGTGAACTTCAGAATCTCAATTGTAGGCCGATCTGTAATCTCTATGCACCATTAGTGAGTGGTGTGTGTACTGTAACTCCCCTTAACTTCCCTTATAAAAAGAGAGAGTATTAGACTTCTACTTCCATTACAAACAGATTTGTTTAAGACTTCTTTGCGCAATTCTTTTGGGTTGGTTTGTGGTCAACAAACAAACCAGTGATTTATTTATTAAGTAAGGCACAAAACAACATATTTACAAGAATTGGCAGAAAAGGCTGTGTAAATATATCACTGACAAGCGTGCACAACATTGACTTCAGGATTTGCCCTTGTAATAAACAATGGTGTAAGTATATAGTGAAACGGTACTTGAAGTCAATATTCAATGGATAATCAATGGACGAGTAACTAGTTTAGTACGATATCGCTGGTCTTAGTTGAACGATTACCCAATAAAATAAGTGTTGTTCAACATAGTGTTTTTTTATGTAACAGTATGTGGACCTGCACTCGACATATACAATAACTACACTTAGTAACATTCATAAGCCATTTTCTAGTGGAACAACTAACTTTTCGACTTATTTTATTAATAGTTTGCGTTCATAACATAAATAAATAAATTGGTAAAGTTGCTCAATGTAGGTATACAGATTGTGGTGTAAGTGTATGGTAGTAGCACCACTCCCTAGTCGCACCAAGATAAACTGTTATCGTTTACTGCTGCTAGTTATTTTGTTAAATTACATGTTATTAAGCTACTTAGATTAATCAAATTAGTTAAATGTATTTATGTTGTATTTCGAATGTTGAAATCTCAGTTAAATATGTGTAATGTAGGTAAATCATTAGACCAGTCAAATATTTTAAGCAAAATTGTGTCATAAAAATAGACTTAAAAGATTTATTTTTTATAAAGCTTTAATAAACAATATTTTGTAACTGTTAGTTTTATTGCTCGTGTGCTCGGGGAGTGTTCAGTTGCTCACGTCCTTAGGATTTACTAACTGTGCTAATCGAGCAACGACGCCGATGGTCAGGCGGCGGTTAAGTAACCTGTCACACACATGGCAACCACAGGCCATGAGGAACTAAATCCCCTCAAAAACTGTGTCAATAGTACCATGGGAAAGTACTAGGGTAAATATGCTAAATGTCGGCCCCTCTTACGGATTTTCAACGTCATTTTCTTTGGTATGACAGAGGAGCAGAACAACCAGGCTCCAATTGAATCCATCACGAAACTGCTAGAAAAAATATGAACATCCATATCGACCCTCAAGAAATAAATAACGCCTACCGACTAGGAGAAAATAGAAACACCATCATAAACCTACTCATTGATGAATTCAATGACAACATGGTCCGTTTCTTTATTTTGACATGAATAATAGAATATATAATATAATGTTTAATATAAATAATCAAAACACACCATATAGCAACCTGACGAATTGTTGACCAAAACCATTTGCAAATAAAATGTGCCGATTGAAAAATAAAATGTGCCGATTGAAAAATCATTTTCAATCAACAACAAGCTACAAACAAGTAATGGCATCAGTAATAAAAAATGATTGTTATCTTAACACTACCATTACTCTATGTGTTGGTAATAGTTCTAATGTAAAAAAGGAAGATATCACCGACTGTGTTTCTGAGTTGCTAAAGTTAAGATGTAATAAAATCATATTGTGTGCTTTTCCATATTTTGAAAATTTAAGTAGTAGGAAAAACGATTATATACATATGTTGAATAAACATGTACATTTTTTAGTAGGTCACTATAGTGACAGGCTTATGTATCTGGATATCAACACTATAGTTGGTAATCTTAAGTCGACACGGGGTAAGGTGTATCTACCTATTGTATGTAGACACAAAATAGCTCGGCTATTAGCTTATAGTATTCACACAGACATAAATAGTATGTCTAAGTTTAGTTATATTATTAACACTGCGACGATTAGTAATTCTACTAATGTACAGGTGACTGGCACAAATGAATATAGCACTAGTGCTATAAATATTTACAAACATTGTACTGAGGAGGATCCATCTGTCACCGTGGAAAATTCTCAATTAGGGTTTATTAGTGATAGGGTCTTATCGTCTGAGGATGGCACAGGAGTCTTCGGCCTCACTTCAAATATAAATTTAAACTAGAAAGTGAGACAACAGAAGGTACCATTAACAATATTTTTGTTAATCCTACCAACAGCAAGGTACCTTCTTGCACTCAATTAGTTAGTAAAAAAGGGCCTCAGCAGAACACCTTAAAATTATTCCACCAAAATATCCAAGGCATTTCTTCCAAATTATTAGAAATTGAATTGTTTTTAGAAAGTAGTAAGTTTGACATTATTTGTTTTACTGAACATTGGCTAAAGGATTACCAAATGCTTATTAATTATGAGAACTATATGGTGGGTAGCTGCTTTAACCGTAAAACTATGCTTCGTGGAGGTTCCCTAATATTAATAAAAAATAGTTTTAAATATAAGCAACGTAATGACATAGTAGGTCTCTCAGTTGAACATTGCGTCGAACTGTCCTGTGTTGAGCTAGATAAGCATGTAGTTGTGTGTGTGTACAGACCCCCAAACTATCAAAACTTTTCCTTATTCGAATCAATAATGGAAGATGTCCTGGCAAAACTTGCAGCCAGTAATAAGTCTACAATTATTTGTGGTGATTTCAATATCAATATTTTAGAAGAGAATCCAAATAGCAGTCGGTTATTAAATCTTTTTAAGTCATTTGACTTGACCAACACTTTTATAGAACCTACTAGAGTAACATCATCTTCTGCTACTTGTATAGATAATGTTTTCTGCAATTGTGATTATTTAGATAAAGCCATAGTGAATTGTTTGCCGTCTGACCATAGCGGACAAACTGTAACTTTTAGGTGTCTCTCTCCTCCAATACAAAATGTTCAGATTAAATTTAGACCTATAACTTCTTGCAAATTAAATAGGTTTAATATTTCCCTACAGAAAAAGTTAAGTGAAATGAGCCAAGAGGATATTAATATAAATCAATTGTATGACCGTTTCTTTTCATTAGTTCACACGGAATTCAACAAAACTTTTGAAAAGAAGACAAAGAGTATTTGCCCTAAATTTATATTTAGTGATTGGGCAACTAGAGGTATCAGAAAAAGTAGGGAAAGGCTATTTGAGCTTTATAGCCTTAAGCCTTTTATAAACACTGAAACTTTTAGCAAGTATGTTGCTACGTATTCAAAGATTTTTAGAAATACTTGCAAGGTTGCTAAAGCCCTGCACATAAGCAACAAGATCAAAACAGCAGAAAATAAAATAAAGACCGTTTGGAAAGTCATAAATAACGAGACTAACAGAAAGAAAATACGTAATAATAGCTTTACATTAGATACAGCATGTGGTCCTAAAAGCTCTGATCAGGAAGTAGCTCAAGAATTTGTTAATTTTTTTACCGAAATACCAATAAAAACTACGGAGGCTCTTAATTCCTCACCTGAAGCCTCAATTGGCTTATTAAAGGCGAATGTGTCTGGCTGCCTGGCTGAATTTAAATTTAAACACATTAACCCTATGACAGTTATTAAAGCTTTCCGGCAAATTAAAATCAAACTGACCGAAGATTTATGGGGAATGTCTATCAAAGTTTGTACATCTATACTTGAGACCATAGCCCCGTATTTAGCTTTAATTTTTAATTTATGTGTAGACCAAGGAGTTTTCCCGGATTTAATGAAATACAGTAAAGTCATACCTCTTTTCAAATCCGGGGACAGTAAAGATTCCAATAATTATAGACCTGTATCCGTGTTACCAGTTTTTAGCAAGGTTTTTGAAAAAGTAATGCTTAATCAAATGCTTTATCATTTTAACACCAACAGAATCTTACATGATCAACAGTATGGTTTCACCAAGGGACGTTGTACAACTGACGCCGGTGTAACCCTATTAAAGCACATATTTGCTGCGTGGGAAGAGTCCCAAGACGCAATAGGAATTTTCTGTGATCTCTCGAAAGCTTTTGATTGCGTAAATCATGACACATTACTTTTGAAACTGGAGCATTACGGACTGGGTAAACTTGCACTTAGCCTGCTAAAATCTTATTTGAGCGATAGAAAACAACATGTTCAAATAAATGGTGTTAATTCACAGGGTTTGAATGTAAAAATGGGGGTTCCGCAAGGCTCAATATTGGGTCCTTTCCTTTTTTTAGTATATATAAATGATCTACCCTATTTGTTGAAACACCAACCTCAAAATATGGTGTTGTTTGCTGATGACACTTCTCTAATTTTTAAGATAAATAGACGGGCCCAAAATCTAGATGACGTGAATGATGCCCTACTTCAGGTCCAAAATTGGTTCACAGCAAACAATTTGGTATTGAATGAAAAAAAAACTAAATGCATAAGATTTTCATTACCGAATGTTAAAAGTAGTGATTGTGAGATAATATTGAATAAAGAGAAACTCGAATTCGTAGATAAAACTGTTTTCCTGGGGCTTACGCTTGATTCAAGGCTACAATGGGGTTCTCATTTAACATCTCTTGCGGGGCGCTTAAGTTCAGCAGCATATTATGCCATTAGAAAAATCCGTCAATTCACTGATGTAGATACCGCTAGACTGGTCTATTTTAGTTACTTCCATAGTATAATGTCTTACGGTATTTTGCTATGGGGACGGGCTGCTGATATTGAGTCTATATTTATTCTGCAGAAAAGAGCCATCAGAGCCATATACAATCTTCGTAGGCGCGATTCTCTAAGGGAACTTTTTAAGGATATTGGCATCATGACGGTTCATTGCCAATACATCTACGAAAACATAATGTACGTTAGAAAAAATCTGCATCTTTTCGGTAAAAGAGGCGACAGACACAATTACAGTACTAGAAACAGGGACCAACTAGTTCAGCCAGGCTTTAGACTCGCTAAAGTAGACTCATCTTTCATGGGGTACTGTTTGAGATGCTATAATAAAATTCCACAAAGTATTCTTGAACTGAATGAGACTAAATTTAAAACATGCATTAAACGCACACTATGTAAGCAAGCATATTACAAGTTGAGCGATTATATCGCTGATAAAAATGCTTGGCTCAATGCTGGTCCTGCTCCACAAGGACAGGGGCTCAAAAATTGATAGCATTAAATGGTATTGTTGGAGCTGCTGAAGATTGTACAACTATCTTTGCATTGTATCTAATAGATTCAATCTATTTAGTATTATATAAACGCATAGCCCATATTGTGTGAGTACTATGTACTAGAAAGCTATCATTCACTGGAAACCTACTTTAGTTTTTGACTTGAATGTGCCCTGGCGGTTGAGAGTATGTCACGCTCACTCAAATGTCTCGCTGATCATGGCGCGTGTGTCGGACCATTTAGTTCCCTTCAAAATGGTTGAGCTGAATGGTGCTGATCCATGCGTCATGTGCGTGAACGGGCGCTGTCAGTTGTGACTGGTCATCTCTTAGTCGCCATGGTTTATTTGAATTAATTATTTTGTTTTTGAGTTGTATTTTGTTTTTGTTTGGCTATGGACACTTTTAACGTGCACATCTTGCTACATTGTTCTCACATAATATAACATCTCAACATGAATGATGTAACCAAGATTTTGTAACAATATTTTGATTTAAAAGAGTGTCCATGGAGTTTCTTGCCCGTTCTTCTCCATAGAGATCTACGCTAGGGAATGGGCAACTACAGTACTTTCACAGTTTTTATGTCTTGTGACTGGGACTGTAGCTACATTTAATTTTCATCTTTGTTTCGACAATTCAAAAGTGCCTGTTATTGGCCTACTTGAAATAAATGCTTTGATTTTGATGATTTTGATTTTGAACAAACACCAAGGTCCTCTTCAACAACGTTGAAGCAATGATGACATGCAATCTATTGTTAAAACGAAATAAAAAACATTTGGTCTCACAACTTCACATTTATCCGAATTAAATATTAAAACAGCGCCATCTATGGACTATAATTATCTGGAGATCAACTGCGTGCAGTTGATCTCCAGATATTATGCTTCGTTATTCCAAAAGTAATTTCTTCTTATCCTAGACATGGTCTCTTTTATACCTCTATGACACGTTTTTCCTGCATGATGTTGTAAGATGATTTCTTTTTGTTCGTTTTCATCTTCAACAAAAACTACACGTTCTGTACCTACATTCCATGAATTCTACCCTCTCAAACGCTCCGACCGCTAGACTGGGCGGGGGAAAACCGCTGCTAACGCTACAAGGTCAAGGGTTATTTCGTGTAATTTGACCCTTGTATATAAAAACACTTGACGATCGCAAACTACAAGACTTAGACCAAAATAAAATGTACTGTGAATAGCTGAATAGTTAAGGAATCTATTTAACCAAAAACCAAGAAATATAATATTAATTTAATACTCTAAAATAAATGTTGAGTTTGAAAAACAGTCACGTAACGGCTACTTCGCGATTAAAAATATTTTTTTTACGAAAAACTATTAAGTCCTTATCAATAAAAAAAATCTAATTAGAAACTAGATTATATTCCCTTTCCAATAAGACCAAAATCTTATTAGATTCTAATTGGAATGTAGATCCTATTAGAATCCAAAGTTACTGGATCGGGGGGCACGGCAGTGCCCCCGCCAAGTCGAGCGCGAAGCAAGCACTGCCGTACCATCCTTTACTGGAACCATTTCGCCGCATTTTCAGGCCCCTATTTGAGAACCTCTGGATAAGACCAGAACGCTGAAATTTTCATCATCTAGTAAGCTATAATCACATACTTAAAATCCAAAATTTCAAGTCTGTAGGTCATTTAGTTCCGAAGTTAAGCGAAAGCAAAGTTTCGCATTTACGACACTCACTCACTCACTCACTCATGATCATCAAAATAGAAC
Organism: Xestia ashworthii; assembly: GCA_950022955.1. Lineage (NCBI taxonomy): Eukaryota > Metazoa > Arthropoda > Insecta > Lepidoptera > Noctuidae > Xestia > Xestia ashworthii. The sequence goes on along the minus strand of OX465556.1, from coordinate 335,157 downwards.
TAGTACTTCCCATAAACTCAGAGAGCTGAAATTTGGTACAGAGTTAGGGTTTAATGGCCACATAAAGGGAAAACTATAAAAACTAGGATAATCGAAGATCTGGAGTACCTGGTGACCCTGATTAGAAAACACAAGAGCCCAACCAAACTATTAGAGAGATCGACATACCGCCTTTACAAAAAATATTCAACATGGTGGGCCGCTTCATTTGATGTCAAAAATCGAAGGTCTGAAGTATCTGATGAAGAACCCTCAGCTGGTCTCATCTGTATTAGAGACTAGCTTCTGCCCGCGACTTCGTTCGCGTGAATTTCCCGCTTGAAACATTTCTTATTGCTGCTCCGCTCTTATTGGTCACAGCGTGATGTTATATAGTCTATAGCCTTCCTCGATAAATGGGCTATCTAACGCATAAATAGTTTTTCAATTTGAACTAGCAGTTCCTGAGATTAGCACGTTCAACCAAACAAACAAACTCTTCTGCTTTATAAAATTATTAGTATTAGTAAAATTAGTATATTAGTATAGATATGGTAATGCCCCCTTCTACTATTGGTACATAAAAAAAATCGACTGTCTTTGCAAAAATCCAGCGTAGGTAGTGGGACACATCTTCTAATTTAATCTAGCCTACAGCGTCCCACTGCTGGGCGAATGCGTTCCCTTCTGCTTTTAATACGCTTATAAATAAAATTAAAAGAAAACTCTGGATAAGACTAGACTGGCTTTTATACTTATACTTACAAGTTTACAAGAAGAAATAGTCGAACGATTAACTTTATTCTACTCGAACATTACACAAATTAAATAAACAAATTACACTAGAATATTAATTTCGCATAGAGGCCTGTGTCCCAGCAGTGGGAATATTAATAGGATGATGATGATGATGGTTAGTTTCGCTCAAAATTTTGACAAAATAAGTATAATGCATTGGACTAAGAGTGGCGGTGATACCCGCAAACGTCGCTAGATGGCGCTGACTGTATTTTAAAACGCGCTTACGTTTGTTTTTCCGATAACCTTATATGGCGAAGTGGCAACCGGTCGCGTTACAGTCGTTTACGACATTCTTCTTCTTCTTCATTCTTCTTCTTTTTTTATACTACACATTTACGTTTTGTTTATTCGTCTGCATTTTATTATTTATTTATTATTTTAATATTATCCGTATCCGTATCTGACCGTGGCATCACTTTCACTTTGGGCCCTATCAGAATACCAGCGCTGTAACGTCTTTTAATGTTACAGCACCATGCTGAGATAGGGGCCTTTTGGCCTCGTTCAGGACCTTTCATTTCTTTTTATTTTTATTTTTTATCTATGTTTAGTTTTCAATAGTCGTAAATAATGTTAATTTTTATGTTTTGTCCTGTACGGGCTAATAAATGCCTTTTCTTTCTTTCTTCTACTGCGCTTGAAAACGTTTGCTAGGGATTAGGAGGGATTATTTGCATTTCGTTGATTTCGCTTATTATTTCGTGAGGTTTGTTAAGGTTAGCAGGTTGTTATTATAACAATTCGAAGATTTGAATAGGTTAGGAATTTTACGAAAAAACAGTACTTCGAAAATTCACTAGTAATTTGAGTCACGAATTATTGCCTATTAAGTCAAAATTTGAGATCATTCCCCGGGCATACGTGTACAGAGAACAATTCCCAATCTGTGTGGCGTATGCCCTAACAATTCACAAGAGCCAAGTTCTAAGTCTAAAAAATCCTCATGGACATTGGCACCTCCATATTCTCTTGTGGCCAAGCCTACGTGGCGCTTTCACGAGTAACCAATCTTCATGGGGTGCACCTCATAATTGTTGACTTCAAGAGTATAAAAGCTCAAGCTTCAGCGACCACCGAATACAACCGGCTTAGGCGTAAATACCGCGCCGATCTTTCAGAAATTAAACCGTCTAAACCGTCTAAAAGAATAAATAATTAACGCGAATGGGCAATACGAAAAACTGTTGCTACTGTACAAGAATCGGAACCGGAAAAAAAAGAAAAGAAAGATTTGTAATAATAAAAAAACTACTCCTAAAAAGAAAAAAACTGTGTCAAATAAGAAAATCTAATAAATAAATCAATATGCCCGCCCACGTTTCTACAAAAAGAAGTGAAATCCCACCAAAAACATTCTGTAAAAAACTAGCCAAGTCTCGATGGAGCTGCTTGTTTATCGCTAAAAAGTAATGAAATCTAGACAATAAGTCGTGCCAAGTCTAAGGTACCTTACTGCGATTTCTTTTTTATTATAGTTAATGTTGTGTGACTTGGCCGTTGAACATTAATTTTGTTTACACGTAATGTTATATCTGTTGTAACTACAAAATTGACTTGTTCCCACTAACGTATAAAAAATGTTCAACGGCCAAGTCACACAACATTAACTATAATAATAAAGAAATCGCAGTAAGGTACCTTAGACTTGGCACGACTTATTGTCTAGATTTCATTACTTTTAGCGATAAACAAGCAGCTCCATCGAGACTTGGCTAGTTTTTTACAGAATGTTTTTGGTGGGTAAATAGGTTCCCCAGTAGCGGTCGGGCCGCTGGTACTTTTTAACAAACATGTTTACGTAACTTTTTAACTCTACGAGTCCTCTTTTTGTTGTTTCTAAAATTCTAAAATGTACTCACCATACTCAATTATTGATATTTCTCGGATAATACACACGTTTTAATCACATAAAATTATATATTCAATGTTTACATACCGCACGTTAGGCTCAGATCAAATAAAAAAAGTAGATACCGCACCTAGAACAAGAAAGTGTCGCCATTTTTTCAACTATGTGTGAGTAAATGAAGTATTGCCACGTTTTGAAAAAAAATTCCCTTAAAATTGCGTAAAATAGGTAATATGCCAATAGGAAAATAAATGTCTCATAAATTACAATAACATTATAAATATGTAGGAGGTGTGTAGGATCACTTTATAAATGGTCTCAACAGATAGTCCCGAAAAAAAATACAACAAAGTTATGTAAAGAGTGTTTATTAAAAATAAATAACATAAAACAAAAAAAGACGGAATTATGAGTAGAGAAAAAAAACCTTTCCATGGAGTTTAATAAAGCTTGTAACAATACTAGCTGTTGCCCGCGACTTCGTCCGCTTGAACCACCCTTACCACCTAGGGTTTAAAAATATCCTTCGACTTGTTATCTGACCTACCAAATATACACAAAAAAAAACATTAAAATCGGTCAAGCCCTTTTTTGGATATCCTGTTCTATGAATTCGGCGAAGTCCACGTTGTGTATCGTACATGTCAGTCTTATCAAAATGGTTTGAACAAACCACACTAGATGAGGATGGCTGCCATTGTGGGTCATTTCGACCCTGTCGAATAGCAGCTACCCATTCATCTCTTATTAAAATATTTGTTGGCAACCTAAAACCAATAATATTTGATACTTATTAAAAAAATAGAAGGTAAGTACTCGAGAATGTAGCAAGAAACGAGTAAAAAAACAACTATTTACATAAAATGAAGTGATTATAAAATAAAACAATAATTATGTCCCCTCTGTGCCTACAATTTACTTACCTACCCACATTTTTGGGTATTACAAATACGAACTCCTGGCAACACTCTCCCGATACGTCATTTCGGGACATTGACAATATTTATGTGGAATAACCTCAAAATTGTGTTTGAATAACATAAAAAAAGAAAGTATTGTGAGTACTTACGTGTGAAACGATATTCCTTCAGACTTTTTGTTCACTTTCGTGTTGTTTTTACACCATTTAATAACACACGACGGCATTTTTTAGGCAAACTTACTGCACGACGCACAGTGGATCGTCCCCATACAAGAGGGCGGACATAGAATTAAAAATTGAAAAAGTATTTAATTGAAAAAAATGAAATATACAGTTGCATTACTCTATTAAGGAACTACAAAAAATGTTACTACAATTTTTTTATTTGACCAGTACTTTATGAGCAATTCGATGAAAACTGTTATTTTTCTATGGAAATGGTCACAAAAATGTCTGTAGCTCACGATTCCCTCCTTGTTTCAATTTGCGGTTTTCACTACTGTTATTTACCCATTTTATGCCACATTTTCTTCAAGGACACATGGTGCCCCCAGCGACCCCCTTCCGAGATATTTTGCTTTTAATAACTATACTTTTTATTGTATAACTGATGAAATGGAGGTACATTAAGTATATTCATTACTGAGAATAAGTCATCCCTAAGTAGTTCCTTAAATAACAGGTGCATTTGCGATTACTTTAATGACTTATGAACGCTTCTATTGCCATACAACAAAAGCGTTAATGAATCCTTAAGTAAAGATTACCAGTACTTGCTAAATCTAATTAGATATTGTAATTACTATGTTAACAGCCCTTAATCTCTGCATTGTGATTGTCTAATGTCATCATTAGCTTATCAAATTCATTGCTAGTTGCCTACTTGCTGCCCTATATATTTGAGTGTGTTTAGCAAATGTAATTCAGTTGTAATTATAACTTCTACCAAGTGTTGTCATTATGGCTTTCCGTGGGTTTTCTACTTATCTAGATCTTTACGTTGATCTTTGTAATCATAAAGATCTTCGTGATTATGACCATTTGTTTAACACATTGAAGTCAAATACTAACGTCCAGTTAAGTGAAAGTGATGTGACGGATCTCAAGAACTGGTGTCGACGATTTTGCTATAGGGTTTACACCAAATGGGTGCAATCAAGGACAGTCCACAGGTTCATTAACAAGAACGAAGAGTGGTTAAATTACGATATCGTTTGGCCAGATTGCTTTAAAGAAAACGTTGTTGACACTAAAGAAGCAAATGAAAATGAGGCAGAAGAGGTAGTCAGTCCATCAAAATCAGATGCATCAACTTCAACATATACATCTCCTCGCAAACGCTTTGAAGATTTATCAACTAGACAGAAAAGAAGACGTTTTAATGAAAATGTTGCTAGTTGCAGTCGTCCGGATGAGCTTTTGCATACTGTTGAAAGTATACTTAAGTCTGCCGGAAAAAATGATATGGCCAGAATAATGAGAAATTTGCTGGAAAATCCTGAACACGTCTCAACAGTTTTAAATGTCCTGGAAACTAAGCAGAATCCTTCGCTTCGTGAAGTTCCTACTCACAAAGCATAAGCAAAGCTCTTTACGTTTACTTGCAGTTATCCAAGTGGCGTTACATCACACTTCGGGACTTTAGTTTAAGAGAAGGTCATGCGAAATACCCAAGCTACTACTTGTTAGTTAAAGAAAAGCTTAAATGCTACCCGGCAAAAGAAGACATAACTGTGACTGAAACTTCCGCAAAGATACGGATCCAAGCCCTCCTTGATCTCACAGTTAGGAGGCTGATCGATTCACTTGAATCAAATTTTGATGCTGGTGAACAACTTGTGCTTCACAGTAAATGGGGTTTTGATGGAGCTTCAAGTCAAAGCATTTACCATCAAACGACAACAACAAGTGAACAAGACTTATCCAGTGTATTTATGGCAAGTCTTGTACCGCTTAAGTTAGTGACTTCTAGTGGAAGTATAGTGTGGCAGAATGATCGGCCATCGTCAACCACATATTGTCGCCCGATTTCATTTACATTTATGAAAGAAACGGAAGCGAATATTAAGGCTGAAATGGAAATATTTGAGACCGAGATTCGTGAACGGAACCCGACTGATTGCGGCAATGCTACTGTTACTCACAATCTATGGCTAACCATGATTGATGGTAAGGTACATTCAATCATATCTGGTACATCGGCAGCAGTGTGTGATTTGTGCAAAGCTCGCCCAAGCGAAATGAATAACTTGGAAGAAGTGAGAGCTAAACCCGTGAATACAGATTTATACAAGCATGGATTTAGTTCATTGCATGCTTGGATTCGGTCTATGGAGTGTTTATTACACATTGCTTACAGAATGGACATAAAATCATGGCAAGCAAAAGGTGACGTCAGCCAATAAATGTTTTTTTTTTTCTTTCTTTTCTATTATTGTTAGTAACTACATGGTCGTGTTAATTAATTAATTTCCTATTATAATTTAGTTCTTAGTAGTTGTTTAAATTTTTAGTTTGTTTTAGGGTACATAGTTGTTTTATTTTTAAATTATTTTTACAGTGTTATATTATATAAATAAAAATATATTTATACTACATATTTTCTTATTGATCATAAAACTCTATTTCTTTTAAACTAAATATATTTCATAGCATTTAATCTTTTCGATGTGTTATTGTAAATGCGACTCAGTCATTACTAAGCTAATGATGACATTAGACAGTCACAGTACAGAGATTAAGGGCTGTTAACATAGTAATTACAATAACTAATTAGATTAAGCAAGTACTGGTAATCTTTACTTAGTAACTCATTAACGCTTTTGTTGTATGGCAACAGAAGCGTTCATAAGTCATTAAAGTAATCGCAAATGCACCTGTTATTTAAGGAACTACTTAGGGATGACTTATTCTCAGTAATGAATATACTTAATGTACCTCCATTTCATCAGTTATACAATAAAAAGTATAGTTATTAAAAGCAAAATATCTCGGAAGGGGGTCGCTGGGGGCACCATGTGTCCTTGAAGAAAATGTGGCATAAAATGGGTAAATAACAGTAGTGAAAACCGCAAATTGAAACAAGGAGGGAATCGTGAGCTACAGACATTTTTGTGACCATTTCCATAGAAAAATAACAGTTTTCATCGAATTGCTCATAAAGTACTGGTCAAATAAAAAAATTGTAGTAACATTTTTTGTAGTTCCTTAATAGAGTAATGCAACTGTATATTTCATTTTTTTCAATTAAATACTTTTTCAATTTTTAATTCTATGTCCGCCCTCTTGTATGGGGACGATCCACTGTGCGACGACCGGTAAGATAATAAAAACTTTTTTACAAAAAATATAACCGACTTCACACAAAAAAGTGAAAAATAACTTTAGCTTCAGAAGTCGGTGACCTTTATTTGATTGATTTAGTTTTTTTGTCACCGACTTCTGAAGCTAAAGTTATTTTTCACTTTTTTGTGTGAAGTCGGTTATATTTTTTGTAAAAAAGTTTTTATTTCACACTTTTTAGTGGTTCACATGTGCTTACCCTTTCACAGCGTATCGGTGTGATTTTTTGTTATGAACTGGTGTAAACAATAGACAGACGTGAGTCTTCAGCGATCCCAGTACATTTGCATCATTTATTAAGGAGTTCAGTTAGTTGCCTATCTTCCGAAGTCACCAGATCTTTATCAAATCGAAATGGGATCACTCCGAGAAAGTACTCTGCCTAAAACTACCCAAACCGCTTCTGGTGTGCCTATAAAGTTAAGGAGTTACCTCTATTTTTCCGGGATCCCATTGAATGGAACTTTACACGTCTAACTGTCGAAATCTGGGTGTATTGTATACTTCTGCGTACTCCCTCAGAGCATACAGGTGTGATGTTACGTCATGATTTTGTATAAACAATAAACAACCAAGCGATTGCAGCAATTACTGCAGCTTTGCCGTGTATTTTTGAAGAGTTCCATTTATATCTCCGAAGATCAGCGTAAGATCTTAGCCAAATTGATATGGAACCACACGGAAAGCACCAGCTTTCAAATAAAAGAAGAATCATCAAAATCGGTTCACCCAGTCGAAAGTTCTGAGGTAACAAACATTGTCGAAATCTGGGTATATTGTACACATCTGCGTACCCCCTCAGAGCATACAGGCGTGATGTTACGTCATGATGTAGTATAAACAATGAACCTACAAGTGGATGCAGCAATCACTGTACATTTGCCGTCTATTTTTGAAGAGTTCCATTGTATATCTCCGAAGATCAGCATCAGATCTTCAACAAATTAAAATGGGACCCAACGGGAAGCACCAGCTTTCAAATAAAAAAAGAATTATCAAAATCGGTTCACCCAGTCGAAAGTTCTGAGGTAACAAACACAAAAAAAAAAAAAAAAAAAAAATACAGACGAATTGAGAACCTCCTCTTTTTAGAAGTCGGTTGATAACAAAAATGAGCGTAGTTTGATGCATGTGTGTGCGTGAGTGCGTGTGTTTACTTGAATGAGCCGAGTTTTTTGGCTTCACTATTAGCAAAGGCCGTGCGGTATCTACTTTTTTTATTTGATCTGAGACGTTAGGTATAAATACCTATCATTTTTTCACAGGAAGATTACTGCAACTTTGAGATTCCGAAACTAAATTGCTTGACCACTATATTGTAGTACGGTTCTTCACCTTCATTTTGATGTATAATACTATACTAAAATACGACTATTTCGATAAGAAAACAATTTAAATACGAAACGGCGCCGGCGCAACACGGAAAAAAATGGCCGGATTTGTTTACACTAAAAGTTTTTTATTTCATTTTGACGTTTGTCGATGCATTTGGGCACAGATAATTATTATAGAGTTGGGAAATATTGTTGAGAATGTAGTGGAGACCATAAATGCATGGCCATAGTAAGTACAGTCGAGTTTTAATGCATTTTTTGAAGGCGGGTATTTGAAAATGCGAGTGGTTAAAGGCTTTAACCAGCAGCGTGCAACTGGAAAATGAAGGAGGTTAAAGCCTTTAACTAGCAGCGTTTGAAAGGCATTCCCTTTTTAAATAACTGTATTATAATTTTGTTAAATTGTTTCCTATGCTCCATACTTTCAAAATATATGAAGTATTTGATTTTACATTTAACATATTCTTTTAAAAACTGTTTAATTAATTCATCATTATTTATTGGTAAAAATACTTCAAGAATTTTTTGTTTGTCACGGGAAAGATCTCTAACTTGGATATCATTTTTATGCCAGGTAAAGACTAATAATATCTGGTTGGGTTTAGTGTCTATTGCTTCTTGTAATATTGGAATACCAATCGATTCCATGTCTTCGGCTGAATGAACCGTGAATGTTTTATCTTCCGCAGGATTAAATGGAATGGGTTCATTTGTATCATATTCAGAACTAGTTGTTACAGTAGCAGACAAATCCGAGATAGAAAATGGTTCTAGAGTCGTCACTATCATTGTCAATTAAATTTTCTATTTTATGAGTGGCTTGGATTTTTTAACCGACTTCCAAAAAGGAGGAGGTTCTCTATTCGACTGTATGTATTTTTTTTTTTTTTTTTTTTTTATGTATGTTACCCGATTACTCGAAGACGCCTAAACCGATTTGAAAAATTCTTTTTTTGTTTGAAAGGGTATACTTCTAAGTTGGTCCCATAGTCGCCAAGTCGGGATCTGATGATGGAATCTTGGCGAAATCGAGGGAACTCTTCAAATTTTATAGGATAACGTACAGCAATTTTTATATTTTCTACAACAAGTGAAGCATTTGCGTTTGATAAGAACCATTCTACCATCAGATCTGATGATGAAGCCAAGAGTCACGGAACTCCATAATGAGACAATGTATCCTAGTCGTGTTTGGGCTTGTTGTAATTGTAACGGTATGCACTTTCCATGTGAACCACTAAAAAGTGAAAAATAAAAACTTTTTTGCAAAAAATAAAACCGACTTCAAAAAGAAAAAGTGAAAAATAACTTTAGCTTCTGAAGTCGGTGACAAAAAAATTAAATCAATCATACAAACGTCACCGACTTCAGAAGCTAAAGTTATTTTTCACTTTTTCTTTTTGAAGTCGGTTTTATTTTTTGCAAAAAAGTTTTTTTTTGATCTCTGTTCTTTCTCGTCTATAACTTTCATTGATATTTCGTCTTTATCTGAACCTAATGCATTTAATTTAATACGTGTTAAGGATCAGTATTTGTATTTTGCTTGCCATTTTTATATTTAATTTCAAAATCATATTCTTGAAGACGAAGTCGCCAACGGGAGAGCTTGCTATTCGTTAAGGACAAACACGCCGGTCATTCTTCCATACAAACGTAGTCTGGTGATTACTCCTCTGTTTGACTGTGTAGGTTCAAAATTAAAAACTGTATCAACTGGTCTTGTTATTACCTAAGTTTGTATGGAAGCAGAATTGGAAAAAAAGTATTGGTTTGGAAGTTATGAGCGTCGAAACTTTCACATTTTAACACTAATTTTAGCTCATCTTTGGGCTTAAATAAGTAACGTATATAGTATGAAAATGAAAAAAGCAAAACCATACAGACATAGATTAGTTATTCAAAATTTCAAATAATTTTAGTTTGAAAAGATACATTCCATAGATTTTTTATAATATCTAGACTACCAAAGGTCTGCATAGAAAATTTCGCGCGCCCGTTTTAGTTGTAAATCTTATTGCATTTCGCTGCAAGTTGCCTCCCCGGTCAGTGGGGAAGACGGGAGGCACGCAGCGCGTGTGTGTGCGTAGTAAGTGGGTGCACACATGCTTGGTTTCGACGCCCGCGCGTGCTGTGCATGAAACTGGTATTGTTTGCTATCGTAGGTCTGTACGAGTATGGCTTGAACTATGGATTCCGATATTTCTTTATTGATAGTTCGTGTTGAATTTAGAATTTGTCCCTAATTTTTATTTTCGATTTGATATTGATTTACGGGTGGCGTTTGAATTTGGACTTGTTGCGTCAGTGAAGTGATCTTCAGCAATTCAAGAATTGATTGAAGAATTGATTGGGTAAGTGGAATTTTTTATTTTACTTTGTAAAATTCATGACGTTTCACGCGCATTTTAGAATTATAAAGTACCGGCTGGGTTTATTTAGGTATAATAAAATGTGCGTTAACACTTTTGTGTTAGGATAGGTTAGGTTAGGTTGGTGCTCAGCCTCCGAGCAAAAAAGACGGCCCCCGGACCAGACGGCGTCCCTGCACGGGTGGTGGCGATCGCCGCCTCCGGCATGGAGGACAGGTTTCGGGACCTCTTCAGCGCGTGCTTTACGGCTGGGAGGTTCCCGAAACTGTGGAAGGTGGGGCAGTTATGCCTCCTCCGAAAGGAGGGCCGCCCGCTGGACTCCCCCTCGGCATACCGGCCCGTCGTCCTGCTCGATGAGGTCGGTAAACTGTTCGAGGGGATTGTCGCCTCCCGGCTTGATAGCCATTTGCGGGGGGTGGGGCCGGATCTGTCGGACGCCCAATTCGGCTTCCGTCGAGGGCGTTCGACGATCGACGCGCTGGCCCTGCTCAAGGGCCACGTGAAGGAGGCGGTGGAGGCGGGGGATGGAGTGCTGGCGGTGTCATTCGACATTGCCAACGCCTTCAACTCCGTCCCCCACTCGACGATATTGGAGGCGCTCCGATATCACGGAGTTCCCCAATACCTGCGGGACCTCCTGGCCAGCTACCTGGAGGACCGAGAAGTCCTCCTCGTGGACAAAACGGCCACCGTGAGGCGGTACGGCGCAGAGTCCGGTGTTCCGCAGGGGTCGGTGCTTGGCCCCCCCTTGTGGAACATCGGGTTCAACTGGCTCCTGCGCGGAGCCCTCCTCCCGGGCACGAGTGTCATCTGCTACGCGGATGACACTCTCCTCACTGCCCGGGGGAGGAACTTCGCGGACGCGGCATGTCTGGCCTCGGCTGGCGGATCCTTGGTTGCAGAGAGAATCAGCCGCCTGGGATTGAAGGTGGCGCTGCACAAGACCGAGGCCGTGTTCTTTCGCGGGCCTCGGCAGCGCTGCCCTCCCGACGCCCACATAATTGTGGAGGGCGTCAGGATAGGGGTCCAGCCCCAGATGAAGTATCTGGGGCTGGTGCTGGACGACAGGTGGCGCTTCGGCCCGCACTTCAGCGGGCTGTCGACGCGCCTGCTGAAGTCCGCGGACGCCCTCTCGTGGCTCCTCCCGAACCTGGGGGGGCCCAAGGCAAAATGCCGGCGCCTGTATGCCGGCATCTTGCGGAGCATGGCCCTATACGGGGCCCCCATCTGGGCGGACTCCCTTCAGAGAAGGGAGAATGCGACCGCCATCCGCAGGCCCCAAAGGGCCATTGCACAGCGGGTGGCGAGGGCCTACCGCTCGGTGGGCTTCTCGGCGGCATGCGCTCTGGCCGGCACCCCTCCTTGGGAGTTGGAGGCTTGGGTGCTCGCCAGAGTGTACGAGTGGACGGCGCGCCGAAAGGCTCTCGGGGAGCGCCCCGTCGCCGAAGAGCGGGAGGCCGTGCGGCGGGAGGCGAAGGACGCCATCGTCCTTCACTGGACGGAGGACCTCGCCAACGCCGCTTTTGGCCGCCGAACGTTGGACGCGCTCGGTCCGGTTCTACGGAGCTGGCTCGAGCGGTCCCACGGTTTCCTCTCGTTCCGTCTGGTGCAGGTGTTATCCGGGCATGGCTGTTTCGGATCGCACCTGCACCGGATCGGGAGGGAGGAAACCCCGGCGTGCCACGACTGCGGCGCGGCGGAGGACACGGCGCAGCACACCCTCGAGGTGTGCCCGGCTTGGTCCGAGCTGCGCCGCGGTCTGACCGCGGTAATCGGACCGGACCTCTCGCTTCCCGGCGTCGTCAACGCTATGCTGGGGAGCGAAGAGGCCTGGGCAGCGGTCGCCTCCTTTTGCGAGGACGTAATCTCGCAAAAGGAGGAGGTGGAGCGCGGGCGGGAGGACGACCCTCTCGCGGCGCCGCTCCGCAGACGAAGAAGGGGTCGGAGAAGGCACCGTCCTCTCCCTCCTCTTGGTGGCGACGGGCGGGCGACAGGCACGGGGGTGCCTTCGCCCGCATTGCACCCGTCACCACCTTCGTCGAACATTCCCGGGCCCCTGTGAGGGGCCCGCCATGAAGGGCAATCGTCGGCGGAGGACTGGACGTAAAGGCTATGCCGGTTTCCCAGTCCCCCGCCACTCTGACGAAGCGGGAATGTCGCTGGGTCGTTTTAGTGGGTATACCGGGTCAGACCCGGGGAGTCCCACATACCCCTCTCATTCCCCGATGGGAGGGTATGCGTAATGCATTTTTTCCCAGCGATAAAAAAAAAAAAAAAAAAAGGTTAGGTTAGGTTAGGTTAGGTTGGGGTGTCGCTGCCGGCCGTCGTTCGCTCGATGGTCGGCAGCGCAGAGTCCTGGGACGCGGTGATGTCCTTCTGCGAGACCGTCATGTCGCAGAAGGAAGCTGCGGAAAGGGAGAGGGAGATGACCAGCTCCCGCCCATCCCGCAGCAGACGCACCGGGCGTCGGCAGAGGGCTGATAACGCCCTCTTCCGGCCCCCCTAAATTGGTCCAGGGGCGGCGGATTCGGGGACATCCGTCGCCCCCCATCACACTGGACCCGAGACGGCGGCGCGTTGTGTTCCACGCGCGCCTCTCATAGACGTAGCGGGGGGAGTTTAACACCTCACTCCCCCCGGGACGAGGCCCGTAGGTCAAGCGGGCCAGCACTAGTCCGGGGCAGCGGAAGTCGCATCAGATCCCGTTGCCCCCTGACGCAAGTGTGCGAGGGAACACCGGTGTGGTTTTAGTCAGTACGAGTCTGACAGACCCCTCCGCCCTCCCCGGGGCGGAGGACATCCATTGAGGATTTCCACATCGAGAAAAAAAAAAATAAAAAAAAGGTTAGGTTGGGGTGCGTCAGAATTTCTCCACGTTAGTTTGGCAGCTGCTGGTTCCTCTCGATGCGTCTGGAGGAAAGAGCAGCTGCTGGGCCGGTGCACCCTGGGCGCGACAGTATTATTCCTCGAGTAATCGGGAAATGGTACTGTCGTGGCTAATATTCTGGGGGAGGGGTCACATCGTTCGTCGTGCGATGATCCGCGGGTCTGTCGTGCGAGGTTCGATGTGCATAGGGGGTTTTTCATCGTGTACCGTGCGATGGCTCGAACGGGGTCATCGGACGGTACGTGATTAGTGATTCACTCTTCGAAGTTTTCGGAGAGTGAATCAGGGCGGGGGAAACGTCGTTTACCGTGCGATGGCTCAAGCGGGTCATCGGACGGTACGTGATAAGTGATTCACTCCTCGAAGTTTTCGGGGAGTGAATCAGGGCGGGGGAAACGTCGTGTACCGTGCGATGGCTCAAGCGGGTCATCGGACGGTACGTGATAAGTGATTCACTCCTCGAAGTTTTCGGGGAGGGAATCAGGGAGGGGAAAACTTCGTGTACCGTGCGATGGCTCAAGCGGGTCATCGGACGGTACGTGATAAGTGATTCACTCTTCGAAGTTTTCGGGGAGTGAATCAGGGTAGGGGATCCTCCTTGATTTTGCATCGCGGCATTCGTCGCCCTCTGGTACGCGTCTGCCCGTCAGACGTGACTGTGAGCGTGGCGAATGGTAGTGGTGGGGGATCAAGTGGGAGGGGGGGAATTTATGTATGTATGTATCTATATATTTTTATGTGTATATGTTTATTTATTTATGAATGATGAAGTGGGGAGACAGGGACCGCACCCTTAAAAGGAACAAAATGAAAAAAGCGACTGGAAATATTATACCCCAGGGCGGTACCAGCTGCTCAGCAGCTGGAGAATCCGTCACGATCCCTTCGGGATCGTCTGCCCCACCGTATTCTGGGGGGGGCAACCACCGCTTTCCGTTTGCCAGTGGCAACAAGAGCCGAGGAGGCTCATCGAGGTCACGGTCTTTTGAAGACCTGATCTCCTTCAAACCACCCGACCCAAAACCGGGTGCAAAGATGGGAGCAGAGGCTCCAGACACTCCGAGGTGCACGCCGTCTGCAGAGCCATGCGTGGTTCTGGAGGGGGTGAGCATGTCGGAGTCGGACGACGCATCGCTGGCTGCTGCGGCCGTTTCCTCCAAGTTTTGGGGGAAGCGTTCGCGCGGTCAGACGGACGCTGTTTCGGCGGCGGGTCTGTCTTCTAGTGAGGAGGACCAGCCGGCCGCCAAAGTGCCAACAGCGAAGAGAGGTAGAGGTCGCGGGACAGGCAGTCCAGCAACATCACGCGACACCCGGGGCCGCTTCCTGAAGCGCCCCGACACGCCGGTGCCAAGCGGGTCAGATCGCGCATCACCTGCGGTCTCGACCGACGACCAGGGAGGGGTCACCGTCGCTCTTGTGGGCACAAAGGCGGAGGCCAATGCCGCGAAGCGCGCTCAAAGTAGAGCGGTCGCGGCCGATGAGGTGGCCGAAATGGCCCGTAAGGCCCGAGAGTGGCGGTCTGCCCAGGTGGCCAATGGGGAGAGCCTGACAGCAGAGGCTCTCAGCCGCCAAGTGATGGACGGCGTGGACATTGTCCTTAAAGTTGCCACCAAATCCGGCAACCTAAAGGGCTCCTTCACGCGCGCCCTCAAAGAGGCGGCAGAGGGGATCAGGGAGGCGGTTCTGG
The DNA here is from genome assembly GCA_950022955.1 of Xestia ashworthii. NCBI lineage: Eukaryota > Metazoa > Arthropoda > Insecta > Lepidoptera > Noctuidae > Xestia > Xestia ashworthii. The sequence continues at coordinate 319,987 of OX465556.1, read as the reverse complement.
TTCTCCATGACCACACGACCTCCGAGGAGACTGCGAGGTTGTGGACGGAGAACAGCCGTCTCCGATCCGAGCTGGAGGACCTCAAGCGGCAGTTTGCCGCTCTGCAAAGTGTCGGGCAGCAGCAGGCGGCTCCCTCGTCGGCCCCTGCACCTGCAGCGCCACCTACTCCGAGTCTGTCGGACTACGACGTAGAGAGGGTGGCCAGAATCTGCATGCTGCAGTGTGGGGGCATGGTGAGTGCCCGCCTGGAGGCAATCGAGTCTCGACTGCCCCCGGCTGAGCGCCTCCGCCCCCCGCTTGCGGCAGACAGGCGGAGGATGGAAGAGCCCGCGAGGCCGAAGCCCGCACAGCTCACACGGAGGGTTGCAGGGGGGGCCAAAGAGCCCGCAGTGGAGCCCGGGACGCCGGTACAGGTTGCGTCCGCGCCCCTCGTCCGGTCGTCCCAGCCCCCGGTGACCGCTTCTCCCACCCAGGTGACGGTGGCTGGAGAGGGCCGCCGCCGCCGCAGGAAGAGGAGGAAGAAGGCAGCGGGTGTGACCGCGCCCCCTACCTCCCAAGAGGCCACGATCCCGGCGTCCGCACCTCCCAACCAGGAGCCCTGGTCGGCGGTGGTGAAGAGGGGCCGCAAGAAGCGGGCACCGCAGCCGACACCTCCCCAGGTACCGACTCGACCAGAGGGCACGAGGCCACCAAAGGTCACTACCCCACGCTCCGAGGCTGTAGTTATAACTCTGCAGCCCGAAGCCATAAGCAGGGGAGTGACCTACAAGTCGGTCCTGGCGGAAATGAAGCAGAAGCTTCAGTTCAGCGAGTTTGGCACCCCGACTGGTTTCGTCTTCAGGACGGCAGCTACGGGTGCCAAGATGCTTCAGGTGTCGGGTGCGGCAAGGCAGGAGAGGGCGGACAAGTTGGCCGCCAAACTCCGGGAGGTCCTCAAGCCAGAGGACGCCCGAGTGTCCAGGCCCATGACCACGGCTGAATTGCGGGTCGAGGGGCTGGACGACTCGGTGACCCCGGAGGAAGTAGTGGCGGCCATCGCCCAAAACGGTGGGTGCCCGCCAGACAATGTGGCGGCGGGCGAAATTCGCAGCAGCGCGGATGGGCTGGGCACTGTTTGGGTGCGGTGCCCGGTCGCTGCTGCGAACAAGGTAGCGGATGGCGGGCGACTGCTGGTGGGCTGGGTGTCTGCCAGGGTCAAACTCCTGCCAAGGCGGGCTGTGCAGTGCTTCCGGTGCCTGGAAAAGGGGCATGTCCGGGCACAATGCACTGCACAAATCGACCGCAGCGAGGTATGTTTCCGCTGCAGTCGACCCGGCCATAAGGCGGCCCAGTGCTCCGGAGCGCCATACTGCAGCCTTTGCGCAGCTGCAGGGAAACGCTCGGAGCACAGACTTGGCGGGAAGGCCTGCAAGGCACCCAAGTCCAGAAATAGGAGGACTCGAGCTGTCGGAGAATCTGCGCCTCTCCCACAGCCCGACTCCCGACCCAGGGAAGGAGGAGCCGAGGAAATGGAGTGTCATTAATGGCACAATTCCGTTTCCTCCAGGCGAATATCAACCACGCCGCCAGAGCTCAGGATCTGTTGCTCCAGAGCATGGCGGAGTGGTTGATCAACGTGGCTGTGGTCGCCGAGCCGTATTTTGTCCCCCCCCGCGATAACTGGGCAGGGGACCTGGACGGTTTGGTGGCCATCATTGGCGGGACTCTTGGCAGTCCGTCCCGAGGACACGGTTGGGTGGCTGCCCTCGTGGACGGCATAGTCACAACTCACCGATCCTAGGGGTGAGGTGTTGGAGGAGTGGGCGGTTGAGACCGGCTTGACCGTCCTAAATCGGGGCTCGGTGTACACGTGCGTGCGGCAGCGGGGCGGGTCCATAGTGGACGTGTCGTTTGCAAGCCCCGCTGTTGCGGGCCGTGTACGCGACTGGCGAGTTGCCGTGGAGGTGGAGACGCTGTCGGACCATCGATATATTCGATTCGACGTCTCCACCCAGACTGCGGGGAGCGGTCGCCCGCCGACCCCGCGGATGGACGGTCCTCGCTGGTCATACAAGCGTATCGACAGGGAACTTCTCGAGGAGGCCGCAATCTTCCAGGCCTGGGTCCGGGAGTCAACGACGAACGAACCCGTCGACGTCGAAGCGGAGGCGCAGTGGTTCCGCGGGGCTATGACGCAAATCTGCGATGCGTCAATGCCCCGTGTCACCCAAACCACAAGGCGCCAGCTGTACTGGTGGTCCGCCGTCATCGCGCAGCTGCGCGTGACGTGCGTGGAGGTGAGACGCCAGTACACCCACTACCGGAGGAGACGTCGCCGGGTTCCGGAGGAAGAGGCCGCGCGGTATGAGGTGTACCGCGCGGCCAAGGAGGCTCTGTGGCTGGCCGTCGGCGAGGCTAAGACTCGAGCCAGGGAGGAGATGCTGTCGGCTCTCGACGTGAATCCGTGGGGGCGCCCTTACCGTGCGGTCCGAGGGAAACTTCGTGCCTGGGCGCCCCCACTCACCGAGAGCCTGCAGCCTGAGCTGTTGCAGGAAGTGGTCGCAACGCTCTTCCCTGCTAGAGAGGAGCATGTTCCACCGCCGATGGCTTTGCCCACAGCCACGGAGCCAACGGATGAGGAGGACGTCAGCGTCCCAGAGGTGACACAGGCAGAGATGAGGGTGGCAATAACGCGGCTTCGGGCCAAGACCGTTGCCCCGGGGCCCGACGGAGTTCCCGGCGTCGCGCTCGCCCTCGCTCTGAAAGAGCTAGAGCCCCAGCTGAGAGGACTCTTCACCGCATGTCTTGAGCAGGGCCAATTCCCCAGTGAGTGGAAAACGGGTCGTCTGGTCCTGCTCAGGAAGGCGGGGCGCCCAGCGGAGTCGCCGTCTGCGTACCGGCCCTTAGTGCTGCTGGACGAGGTGGGTAAGCTTTTTGAGCGGATTATCGCTGCCCGCCTCGCCGGCCACTTGTACAGAGAGGGGCCGGATCTGGACGACAGCCAGTTCGGCTTCCGGCATGGGCGCTCCACTGTGGACGCCATATTGCGGGTAAGAGTCCTGGCGGAGGAAGCGGTGTCCCGGGGCGGGGTGATGTTGGCGGTGTCCTTGGACATCTCCAACGCTTTCAACACCCTGCCCTGGAGCTGTATTCGGGAGGCGCTGTGTTACCACAGGGTGCCCCCGTACCTCCGCCGCATCGTTGGGGCTTATTTGGCGGAAAGGTGTGTCACCTACTCGGGACGCGACGGCGGAGGCCGGCGCGACATGTCGTGCGGTGTTCCACAGGGTTCGGTCGTTGGCCCACCCCTGTGGAACATCGGGTACGACTGGGTGCTGAGAGGCGAGCTCCAACCGGGAGTGGCCCTGGTGTGTTACGCAGACGACACGCTGGTCACGGCCCGGGGGAGCTCGTACAGGGAGGCAGCGTTGCTAGCGACCTGTGCGGTCTCACAGGTTGTGGGCCGCATACGGCGCCTGGGCCTGGAGGTGGCCCTCAACAAGTCGGAGGCTGTGGTCTTTCACGGCCCCCGGCGGGCGCCGCCGCCGGGATCACAAATAGTGGTAGGGGGGACCCCGATCGCTGTCGAGTCCACCATGAAGTATCTCGGATTGGTGCTCGACAGCCATTGGAACTTCGGCCCCCACTTCCGGCGACTGGCGCCCAAGTTGATGGGCGCTGCGGGCGCGCTTGCAACACTGCTTCCCAATCTAGGGGGGCCGAGCACCGCCTGTAGGAGACTGTACCTAGGGGTCTTGCGATCCATGGCCCTGTACGGGGCCCCGGTGTGGGCCTCTGACTTGACGGCCGGCAGCATCGCGATGCTGCGGAAACCGTAGAGGGCGATGGCCGTCAGGTCAATCAGGGGGTATCGCACAGTCTCCTACGAGGCGGCTTGTGCACTGGCCGGGTCGCCACCTTGGGACCTAGAGGCGAGAGTCCTCGCGTCCCTTTACCGGTGGCGCGAGGAGGTGCGGGCGCGGGGCGGTGGACCGATGCAGCGAGAGATCGATCTGCGTCGGTCTCAGCTCCGCGAGGTCCTGGTGGCGGAGTGGCGGGACAGGCTTCTACGCCCTACCGCCGGCCTCGCCACCATCGAGGCGATCCGACCGGTGCTCGAGGAATGGCTCGAGAGGAGGCACGGCTCCTTGTCGTTTCGGGCGACGCAGGTGCTCTCGGGGCATGGTTGCTTCGGGAAGTACCTGTGTCGCATAAACAGGGAGCCGGACGCTCGGTGTCATCACTGCGTCCACTGTCTGGAGGACACGGCTCGGCACACGCTGGCAGAGTGTGCCGCATGGGAGGAGCCGCGCCGTGCCCTCGTGACAGAAGTGGGAACCGACCTGTCGTTGCCGGCCGTCGCTCGCGCGATGGTCGGGAGCGCAGAGTCGTGGGATGCGGTGATCTCCTTCTGTGAAACGGTCATCTCACAGAAGGAGGCTGCGGAGAGGTTGAGGGAGGTCGAGACCACTCTCCCGACCCGCAGCAGACGAACCGGGCGTCGGCGGAGGGCGGACAACGCCCTCTTCCAGCCCCCCTAGACGGGTCCAGAGGGACGGTGGACTTGGGGAGGTCCGCCGCCCCGCCGAATAACTGGACCCGAGGCGGTGGCGCGTAGTGTTCCGCGCGCGCCCCTATAGGACGTCGCGGGAGGAGTACACCTCACTCCCCCCGCAGACTTGAGGAGGCCCGCAGTGGCGGGCCGGCACTAGCCGGGGATCGTGGAAGGCGCACTAGTTCCCATGATCCCCGGTGCAAGTGTGGGAAGGGAACACCGGGGTGGTTTTTAGTCAGTACGAGTCTGACAGACCCCTCCGCTCTCCCCAGGGCGGAGGACATCCATCGAGGATTTTCCACCCCGGCAACAAAAAAAAAAAAAAAAAAGGTTAGGTTAGGTTCTCGCGTCGCTTTACCGGTGGCGCGAGGAGGTGCGGACGCGGGGCGGTGGACCGATGCAGCGAGAGATCGATCTGTGTCGGTCTCAGCTCCGCGAGGTCCTGGTGGCGGAGTGGCGGGACAGGCTTTTACGCCCTACCGCCGGCCTCGCTACCATCGAGGCGATCCGACCGGTGCTCGAGGAATGGCTCGAGAGGAGGCATGGCTCCTTGTCGTTTCGGGCGACGCAGGTACTCTCGGGGCATGGTTGCTTCGGGAAGTACCTGTGTCGCATAAACAGGGAGCCGGACGCTCGGTGTCATCACTGCGTCCACTGTCTGGAGGACACGGCGCGGCACACGCTGGCAGAGTGTGCCGCATGGGAGGAGCCGCGCCGTGCCCTCGTGACAGAAGTGGGAACCGATCTGTCGCTGCCGGCCGTCGCTCGCGCGATGGTCGGGAGCGCAGAGTCGTGGGATGCGGTGATCTCCTTCTGTGAAACGGTCATCTCACAGAAGGAGGCTGCGGAGAGGTTGAGGGAGGTCGAGACCACTCTCCCGACCCGCAGCAGACGAACCGGGCGTCGGCGGAGGGCGGACAACGCCCTCTTCCAGCCCCCCTAGACGGGTCCAGAGGGACGGTGGACTTGGGGAGGTCCGCCGCCCCGCCGAATAACTGGACCCGAGGCGGTGGCGCGTAGTGTTCCGCGCGCGCCCCTATAGGACGTCGCGGGAGGAGTACACCTCACTCCTCCCGCAGACCTGAGGAGGCCCGCAGTGGCGGGCCGGCACTAGCCGGGGATCGTGGAAGGCGCACTAGTTCCCATGATCCCCGGTGCAAGTGTGGGAAGGGAACACCGGGGTGGTTTTTAGTCAGTACGAGTCTGACAGACCCCTCCGCTCTCCCCAGGGCGGAGGACATCCATTGAGGATTTCCACATCGTGAAAAAAAAAAAAAAAAAAAAAGGTTAGGTTAGGTTAGGTTAGGTTGGGGTGCGTCAGAATTCCTCCACGTTAGTTTGGCAGCTGCTGGTTCCTCTCGATGCGTCTGGAGGAAAGAGCAGCTGCTGGGCCGGTGCACCCTGGGCGCGACAGTATTATTCCTCGAGGAATCGGGAAATGGTACTGTCGTGGCTAATATTCTGGGGGAGGGGTCACATCGTTCGTCGTGCGATGATCCACGGGTCTGTCGTGCGAGGTTCGATGTGCATAGGGGGTTTTCATCGTGTACCGTGCGATGGCTCGAACGGGGTCATCGGACGGTACGTGATTAGTGATTCACTCTTCGAAGTTTTCGGAGAGTGAATCAGGGCGGGGGAAACGTCGTGTACCGTGCGATGACTCAAGCGGGTCATCGGACGGTACATGATAAGTGATTAACTCCTCGAAGTTTGCGGGGAGTTAATCAGGGCGGGGGAAACGTCGTGTACCGTGCGATGGCTCAAGCGGGTCATCGGACGGTACGTGATAAGTGATTCACTCCTCGAAGTTTTCGGGGAGTGAATCAGGGAGGGGAAAACTTCGTGTACCGTGCGATGGCTCAAGCGGTTCATCGGACGGTACGTGATAAGTGATTCACTCTTCGAAGTTTTCGGGGAGTGAATCAGGGTAGGGGATCCTCCTTGATTCTGCATCGCGGCATTCGTCGCCCTCTGGTACGCGTCTGCCCGTCAGACGTGACTGTGAGCGTGGCGAATGGTAGTGGTGGGGGATCAAGTGGGAGGGGGGGAATTTATGTATGTATGTATCTATATATTTTTATGTGTATATGTTTATTTATTTATGAATGATGAAGTGGGGAGACAGGGACCGCACCCTTAAAAGGAACAAAAATGAAAAAAGCGACTGGAAATATATTACCCCAGGGCGGTACCAGCTGCTCAGCAGCTGGAGAATCCGTCACGATCCCTTCGGGATCGTCTGCCCCACCGTATTCTGGGGGGGGCAACCACCGCTTTCCGTTTGCCAGTGGCAACAAGAGCCGAGGAGGCTCATCGAGGTCACGGTCCTTTGAAGACCTGATCTCCTTCAAACCACCCGACCCAAAACCGGGTGCAAGGACGGGAGCAGAGGCTCCAGACACTCCGAGGTGCGCGCCGTCTGCAGAGCCATGCGTGGTTCTGGAGAGGGTGAGCATGTCGGAGTCGGACGACGCATCGCTGGCTGCTGCGGCCGTTTCCTCCAAGTTTTGGGGGAAGCGTTCGCGCGGTCAGACGGACGCTGTTTCGGCGGCGGGTCTGTCTTCTAGTGAGGAGGACCAGCCGGCCGCCAAAGTGCCAACAGCGAAGAGAGGTAGAGGTCGCGGGACAGGCAGTCCAGCAACATCACGCGACACCCGGGGCCGCTTCCTGAAGCGCCCCGACACGCCGGTGCCAAGCGGGTCAGATCGCGCATCACCTGCGGTCTCGACCGACGACCAGGGAGGGGTCACCGTCGCTCTTGTGGGCACAAAGGCGGAGGCCAATGCCGCGAAGCGCGCTCAAAGTAGAGCGGTCGCGGCCGATGAGGTGGCCGAAATGGCCCGTAAGGCCCGAGAGTGGCGGTATGCCCAGGCGGCCAATGGGGAGAGCCTGACAGCAGAGGCTCTCAGCCGCCAAGTGATGGACGGCGTGGACATTGTCCTTAAAGTTGCCACCAAATCCGGCAACCTAAAGGGCTCCTTCACGCGCGCCCTCAAAGAGGCGGCAGAGGGGATCAGGGAGGCGGTTCTGGTTCTCCATGACCACACGACCTCGGAAGAGACTGCGAGGTTGTGGACGGAGAACAGCCGTCTCCGATCCGAGCTGGAGGACCTCAAGCGGCAGTTTGCCGCTCTGCAAAGTGTCGGGCAGCAGCAGGCGGCTCCCTCGTCGGCCCCTGTACCTGCAGCGCCACCTACTCTCAGTTTGTCGGACTACGACGTAGAGAGGGTGGCCAGAATCTGCATGCTGCAGTGTGGGGGCATGGTGAGTGCCCGCCTGGAGGCAATCGAGTCTCGACTGCCCCCGGCTGAGCGCCTCCGCCCCCCGCTTGCGGCAGACAGGCGGAGGATGGAAGAGCCCGCGAGGCCGAAGCCCGCGCAGCTCACGCGGAGGCCTGCAGGGGGGGCCAAAGAACCCACAGTGGAGCCCGGGACGCCGGTACAGGTTGCGTCCGCGCCCCTCGTCCGGACGTCCCAGCCCCCGGTGACCGCTTCTCCCGCCCAAGTTACGGTAGGTGGAGAGGGCCGCCGCAGGAGGAAAAAGAAGAAGAGGGTGGCGGGTGCGACCGCGCCACCTACCTCCCAAGAGGCCGCGATTCCGGCGTCCGCACCACCCACCCAGGAGCCCTGGACGACGGTGGTGAAGAGGGGCCGCAAGAAGCGGGTGCCGCAGCCGACACCTCCCCAGGTACCGGCTCGACCAGAGGGCACGAGGCCACCAAAGGTCACTACCCCACGCTCCGAGGCTGTAGTTATTACTCTGCAGCCCGAAGCCATAAGCAGGGGAGTGACCTACAAGTCGGTCCTGGCGGAGATGAAGCAGAAGCTTCAATTTAGCGAGTTTGGCACTGTATGATCTCTTGCTAGACCAGACATTACTTCTAGATGATAGGTGAAGGGAATAAAAGAAAGTAAAATACTGAAACACTACTGTATTGTCCCAAAGGTACTTTAAGTAAAATGAGCTTAATGAACTGTTTGTGCGGAAATGAAGTGAGTGACGCGGCCCTTGTTGGCTGTAACGAGAACGCCTGGCTGACTTGATAGCTCAACGCGAACTGAACTAATTATTACTTTTATGTTGAAATGAATGTGGCGTAAACTGCTGAATTGCAGAATGTGCGGTTGCACCGTACATGCTCCCGAGCGGGAAGATGAATATGAGATGAACATGAAAAGATGAGTAACAAGGTGATGCCAATTGGTCCTTATACTAGATGATTGACAAGGTGATGCCAATTGATCCTTATTCCAGATGATTAGAGTCTCTATTTGAACTCCGTTTTACGAGGCATAGGCACTGTACACTTGTCTAACTTATGCACTTTTGGAATTTCACTGTAATCTGATACACACGGAATCTCACACTGATTACGCGCACTAACACTATATTGAACTGCTGACGATGATGTAGAGGCCCCTGCCTCTGCCCGTGCCGGTGTCACGTGCTGTGTGGTCTGTAGACTCGCCGATGCGGCCCTTGCCACCTCGAGAGATGCGGTTCGCCTATTACGCATCCGTCGTACCATAAAGCCTGCTCCAATCACCAACACAACTCCGATCACCACGTAAAATGCTGTGTAGTGATGGATATCGTGGAAAGAAAGTTGATTTGGCAAAATTTCGCTTGCCTTAAGAATGCGGAGTTGCTTCTTGATTTCGTCGAGCTCCTTGTTGCTCGAGAGGAGTGTATAGTTTTGTATTAGTGGAGTTGGGATGCCAACGTCTATGATATGATTGATTGGTTCTATCTCAGGTAGCTTGAATGATGGTTTTATGTCTAAAGTGCTAAAACCTTCATTGCGTGAGTAAACCGTAAAACTTTCGGTTTTAATAAGACAGTCGTGTTCGACTCCCAAAATGCCTGCTTTTACTAACTGCCCCGGCGACACATTAGTATCGCATAAAACTCTTATTTGACACTGATTACAGCAGAAAAATGCATAATTGTTTATTTTGCTAAGAGCTGTCCATTGATTCGAACAAGTCGTAATGCTGACCTTGCATTTGTTGGAATCAGGTTCTACTTCACATAATTTTTCATCATTCTTGAGATGATAAATCGGCTTCTCTATATGACATAGATAATTATCGACGTTGTCACGTAGACATGTTTGGACGTCGTTTACAGACATCGGCAAATACGAGTCCTTCTTCAAATTGATTGCAACATGTTCAGCAATCGGAGTCAAAGTGGCTGCGCTTGAGTTACCTACAAGTTGTGGTATTGGAATAATTTTCATGATTGAAAATGTATCTCTAGACACCAGAGGCAATTTTAATTCGAAGATTAAAAATTCTTCCGTCATTCTTGCTTTGACTGTCAATAAATGATAAATATTTCTGAAGTTATTTTGTAAGTTATTTATCGGTAACGTAAGATCCTTTGAAAGATGACTCGATATTGTATTCAGAGTGTCTTTCAGTTGTTCTGGTGACAATAAATGAAAATTGAGTCTCCCGTGATAAACATCTGTTATGGTATCTAATAAACTTGTTTGGATTGTTTTTAGTTGTCTTAATACATTGCTTGTAGCGATTGCTCCCGTACTGAAATCGTTCATGGCTCGATTTCTCTCTGATTCGTTCAATAAAACGTTCTCCATCTTATCTAACTTGATTGATAGTGAATTAAGCATCTTGTGTTGCTTATTAATTGCTTCCCCGTTCCTCTTCAAAACGTTGTATTCTGCTTCAATTACTGTTGTTTGTTGTTTCAAGAGCGAGAGCAAATGATTTTCATTGTCATGTATTGATTGAATATCTTGTTTATATTGTTCTGCGAATCTCTCATCAAGTACACCGAATAAGCTGTTCGCAAGATACCCTATAACGTTGATAAGGCCTCGCTTGCGGCGCCGCAGGACACGTGCGCGACGCGTGCTATAATGCTGACTCAGCAACAGGTGGTTATAGTACTCGAGTTCTGAGAATTCTTGCTGCAATTGAACTTGTATGACGGCACAATGTGACGTTTCTTTAAACTTGTTGCATAACTGATCCAAGTAACTAAGGTATTTATTACATGCTTCTGTACCTTGCCAAAATGAATTCATGTCATAATATGTGACTATCTTCCATTCATCTCTGATCAATTGCATGTTTGCAATTTTGTCAAAATAAAGACCTTGATTGTCTTTTAATTGTGTTATATTGTATGAACAGTGAGCTGTGGTCAAAATGCTCATGAAAGACAAAAGTAACATTACCAGCGATGAGAAGCTGTAGTTTACTTTTTTGTTTTGATGTGGCTTGCCATCTTTCACTTCCTTAGAATGCAACTCTTGTTTGTCGATTCTATCATTCACAGGGAGAATAGACAGCTTGAGAATAGGCCTCTTGATAAGCCCATTCTTTGTTTTCAATGTGACCACCCTGATGTGGCCATCGGCACCGGGATGCAGCTGGACGACGCGGCCAACTGCCCACTTTCCAGGAGGTAAGTTAGCATCGTTAATTGTATCTCTCCAAATGATTTTTTGAAATCTTTGATCCTGTTTATTTAACCAAATGAAACGAAACATTTTCTCAATATCTGCCGTAAAAGCTACGCGATATTGTCTCCACCTTAATAGTAAAGATTGGAGATCTTGCTGTAGATTTGGGCCTTTTAGCATGACGTTATTCAAGCTGGTGCCTGTTGTTGTTTTTGATGAAGCGTTGAAAACTACTCGAAGTGCTGTCGTAGTGGAATCGTTTCGCAATACACAATGGTGCGGTAAATAATAATCCGGTTGCTTGTTACCGGACGCTGGTATCATATGTCCTAAAGTTTTATATTCTTGAATAAACAATTTATATTGTTTCGCTACTTTTTCATTATTGTGAAATTTCCTTTCCAACTGTTGAAATTGCGCCATTGCTTTATTTTTAGACAATCCCAATTGTGTCTCAAAGTTTTCTTGAAAAGGCAATCTTACTTCATACATGCCATTTTTATGTCTTGTTGTGGTTTTCTTGTAATACTCCATGCATTGTAAATCTTCTGCGGATAAATTGGATGCTTCGCTGATGTCTTTGATCTCCCAAAATCTTTGTACTTCGTCCACTTGATTCTGGACTACGTTACAATGGAAAGTTTTGAAATTTCCGCATAAGATCCATCCCAGTCGTGTTTGTTGCGCGACCGGTAATGATAGATCCGCCCTGATAATGCCTTCTAAAATGATATAGGAATACACATCGGCTCCCAATAAGATGTCGATAGGACGGCTGACATTGTATTCTGGATCGGCTAGTTGCACGCCAGCCAGGTGTGCCCATGTTGGCTTGATAAATGTACATCTTGGTAATTGATTAATGAGCGTATCCATGATTACGACATCTGTGTTAAATGTGAAGTCATTAAAATGCGAACAACATGTTATGTTCGTGACACCCTTGCTACTGCTCTCTTTCTCTCCTATCCCGCAGATGACGGCCCTGCAGTACTTTCTTGATAAAGCTAGCTGTTGTGTCGCTCTAGCTGAGATAAGGGACGCTTGAGAGCCTTGATCTATTAGCGCACGCATTTTGTGGTATGATCCGTCACTTGCTTGAACCTTGATCATTGCAGTTGCTAATAATGTTTCGATCACGTTGTTGCCTTGTTGCGAAACTTGATTTTCTTGTGATTCTTGATTTTGCGTTCTAGTTGCAAGAACAGCTGGAGTGTCATTTTCCGTAATTGTGTTACATGATGACTTATTGTAAAACGCTTCATGTAAAAGTGTATTATGTTTGCCGCGACATTCGCGGCAGCGTCTTTCTGACGTACATTCTTTATCCCCATGCGAATAAAGACAATTTTTGCACAAATGCAATCGTGTTATAGCATGTCGCTTTGAACTTGGTGTCATGTTTAAAAACTTATTGCAATAGTATATTCCGTGTGACTCTTTACACAACGGACATGTTAATTCGATATTATTCACCGAAGTCTTACTTGCTGAATATTTATTCTTGATATTTGACGATGATGATTTATTTTGTTTGCTTGTTGATGGTTTGGAATTTTCGTTTTTCTTGCGCGAAGATTCCAATGCGGTAAATCTGCTCTCTAAGAAGCTTAGAAATTCCGTCAATTTTGGCAGTTCTCTGGGTTTCTTCAGAGATTCCAAATAATGATCATGCGTTTCCGCGTCTAATTTCAGCAATAAAATACGCACGATGAACGGATCCCAGCTGTCTATATTAACGCCTAGGTTCCTTATTGAGTTTAAACACTCTAGTGTAGTATCGTGAATTTTCTTGATCTGAGGGACGTTTGCTTGTTGAACTACTGGAAGATTTAGTACGAGATCGATGTGAGATGTAAAAATCAACCATGTGTTATTGTACCTATTGTTCAATATCTCCCAGCAAACAGTGTAGTTGTCAGAACTGATTTTTAAATGCTGTATTAAACGTTCAGCTTCTCCCCGCACCTTGCTTTTAAGAAACTGCATCTTGTGGGCGTTTGATAAGGAGATGTTACTGTGGATAGCTTCAACAAACAAGTCCTTAAAAGACACCCAATTTTGATAATTGCCATTGAAGAACGGGATGTCAATTTTTGGTGTCCAATTCTCCTTGTGAACAACGGACCCTAGTTTTCTATTAATTGCATTTTTTAATTCATTGTAAATAGTTTCTTGCTTCGTATAAGATACCTCATATTCTTGATTCGTACCTTCCAATTCGCTGTCTAATTCCCAATGTAAGGAATCTATGATAGACCATCGAGACTGTAGGCTACGTAAGGCATCTTTCAACTCCCACTTTTCTGACATAAAATCTAAATTTATTAATGTCACAGTGCGCTGCAGCGCCCTGAAGTTGCTTGCTTGTTTTTTCAATAGTTCATCAAGCTTGCTAGATGAACCTCTAGAGCATACCTCGACGGGCGGCAATTGACGTGCCACCGGGTCTGCTTGCTCAGACGGCGCAGGACATTGTTCCTCCTGTGCAGAACCTCCCTGTTGAGCTTCTTTCATTTTTATCAACAAAACTTGATATTGTTGATTGATGAATGCCTTGGTCGAGATGTATAGCTCTTTTGTTTTTTCATATGCATGGTCACTAAAATACGGATGAGACTTGCTTTCCTCCGTAAGAAGACGATCGTGATTGTACTGGTAATCGGACCAATACTGATTTAAGTGTTCTAAACGTCGCTTGAAGTAGTCGGCAGTCTTACGATCTGCCGAGTCCTTTTTGATATTTGTAGCCAACTTTAGGATGGCTGTGTAAAGTTCGTCCTGATTTGCATGTATGGCCTCCATGACGAGGACTTAATTGAAGTAAGAAATAAATGGAAAGATCTTACTTGAATGTTCTTGATAACTGCTTACGGATCCTTGGTGATCCCCTGAGACACCTGCTAGCCTCAGGTCTTGATGATAAACCGCTCCCTGGGACACCTGGTTGTCCCGAAGTCTAAAATTCCTGCACTGAACTTCTGATAGTTCACAGATCCTTGACGATCCTTGAGACACTTGTTAGTCTCTAAGTCTGAAATCCCCACACTTAGCACCTGATAGTTTACGGATCCTTGTTGACCCTGGGTCACTTGTTAGTCCCAAAGTTTTGTAGTCACTCAACACAGTACACACTTGAGTCACTGGATAGCTGCCCGCTACACTGTCCACGCGCGCGAAATGAACTATGTAGCGTCCGATGTTCACAGTCGAAGGACCAAAAAGAATGTATGATCTCTTGCTAGACCAGACATTACTTCTAGATGATAGGTGAAGGGAATAAAAGAAAGTAAAATACTGAAACACTACTGTATTGTCCCAAAGGTACTTTAAGTAAAATGAGCTTAATGAACTGTTTGTGCGGAAATGAAGTGAGTGACGCGGCCCTTGTTGGCTGTAACGAGAACGCCTGGCTGACTTGATAGCTCAACGCGAACTGAACTAATTATTACTTTTATGTTGAAATGAATGTGGCGTAAACTGCTGAATTGCAGAATGTGCGGTTGCACCGTACAGGCACCCCGGCTGGTTTCGTCTTCAGGACGGCGGCCACGGGTGCCAAGATGCTTCAGTTGTCGGGTGCGGCAAGGCAGGAGAGGGCGGACAAGTTGGCCGCCAAACTCCGGGAAGTCCTCAAGCCAGAGGACGCCCGAGTGTCCAGGCCCATGACCACGGCTGAATTGCGCGTGGAGGGGCTGGACGACTCGGTGACCCCGGAGGAAGTAGTGGCGGCCATTGCCCAAAACGGAGGGTGTCCGCCCGACAACGTGGCGGCGGGCAAAATTCGTCGCTGCTGCGAATAAGGTTGCAGACGGCGGGCGACTATTGGTGGGCTGGGTGTCTGCCAAGGTCAAACTCCTGCCAAGGCGGGCTGTGCAGTGCTTCCGGTGCCTCGAAAAGGGGCATGTCCGGGCACAATGCACTGCACAAATCGACCGCAGCGAAATATGTTTCCGCTGCAGTCGACCCGGCCATAAGGCGGTCCAGTGCTCCGTAGCGCCATACTGCAGCCTTTGCGCAGCTGCAGGGAAACGCTCGGAGCACAGACTTGGCGGGAAGGCCTGCAAGGCACCCAAGTCTATAAATAGGAGGACTCGAGCTGTCGGAGAATCTGCGCCTCTCCCACAGCCCGACTCCCGACCCAGGGAAGGAGGAGCCGAGGAAATGGAGTGTCATTAATGGCACAATTCCGTTTCCTCCAGGCGAATATCAACCACGCCGCCAGAGCTCAGGATCTGTTGCTCCAGAGCATGGCGGAGTGGTTGATCAACGTGGCTGTGGTCGCCGAGCCATATTTTGTCCCCCCCCGCGATAACTGGGCAGGGGACCTAGACGGTTTGGTGGCCATCATTGGCGGGACTCTTGGCAGTCCGTCCCGAGGACACGGTTGGGTGGCTGCCCTCGTGGACGGCATAGTCACAATTGGGGCGTATTTCTCCCCCAACAAGAGTCTCGCTGACTTCGAGGAGTTCCTTATCGAGCTAGGTGCCGTCGTGAGCCGGTTCCACCCTCGCCCGGTGGTGTTGCTCGGGGATCTCAATGCCAAGTCCGCGGCTTGGGGATCCCCGATCACCGATCCTAGGGGTGAGGTGTTGGAGGAGTGGGCGGTTGAGACCGGCTTGACCGTCCTAAATCGGGGCTCGGTGTACACGTGCGTGCGGCAGCGGGGCGGGTCCATAGTGGACGTGTCGTTCGCAAGCCCCGCTGTTGCGGGCCGTGTACGCGACTGGCGAGTTGCCGTGGAGGTGGAGACGCTGTCGGACCATCGATATATTCGATTCGACGTCTCCACCCAGACTGCGGGGGGCGGTCGCCCGCCGACCCCGCGGATGGACGGTCCTCGCTGGTCATACAGGCGTATCGACAGGGAACTTCTCGAGGAGGCCGCAATCCTCCAGGCCTGGGTCCGGGAGTCAACGACGAACGAACCCGTCGACGTCGAAGCGGAGGCGCAGTGGTTCCGCGGGGCGATGACGCAAATCTGCGATGCGTCGATGCCCCGTGTCACCCAAACCACAAGGCGCCAGCTGTACTGGTGGTCCGCCGTCATCGCGCAGCTGCGCGTGACGTGCGTGGAGGTGAGACGCCAGTACACCCATTACCGGAGGAGACGTCGCCGGGTTCCGGAGGAAGAGGCCGCGCGGTATGAGGTGTACCGCGCGGCCAAGGAGGCTCTGTGGCTGGCCGTCGGCGAGGCTAAGACTCGAGCCAGGGAGGAGATGCTGTCGGCTCTCGACGTGAATCCGTGGGGGCGCCCTTACCGTGCGGTCCGAGGGAAACTTCGTGCCTGGGCGCCCCCACTCACCGAGAGCCTGCAGCCTGAGCTGTTGCAGGAAGTGGTCGCAACGCTCTTCCCTGCTAGAGAGGAACATATTCCACCGCCGATGGCTTTGCCCACAGCCACAGAGCCAACGGATGACGAGGACGTCAGCGTCCCAGAGGTGACACAAACAGAGATGAGGGTGGCGATAACGCGGCTTCGGGCCAAGACCGTTGCCCCGGGGCCCGACGGAGTTCCCGGCGTCGCGCTCGCCCTCGCTCTGAAGGAGCTAGAGCCCCAGCTGAGAGGACTCTTCACCGCATGTCTTGAGCAGGGCCAATTCCCTAGTGAGTGGAAAAAGGGTCGTCTGGTCCTGCTCAGGAAGGCGGGGCGCCCAGCGGAGTCGCCGTCTGCGTACCGGCCCTTAGTGCTGCTGGACGAGGTGGGTAAGCTTTTTGAGCGGATTATCGCTGCCCGCCTCGCCGGCCACTTGTACAGAGAGGGGCCGGATCTGGACGACAGCCAGTTCGGC
The DNA here is from genome assembly GCA_950022955.1 of Xestia ashworthii. Classification (NCBI taxonomy): domain Eukaryota; kingdom Metazoa; phylum Arthropoda; class Insecta; order Lepidoptera; family Noctuidae; genus Xestia; species Xestia ashworthii. The sequence goes on along the minus strand of OX465556.1, from coordinate 303,225 downwards.
TTCCGGCATGGGCGCTCCACTGTGGACGCCATATTGCGGGTAAGGGTCCTGGCGGAGGAAGCGGTGTCCCGGGGCGGGGTGATGTTGGCGGTGTCCTTGGACATCTCCAACGCTTTCAACACCCTGCCCTGGAGCTGTATTCGGGAGGCGCTGTGTTACCACAGGGTGCCCCCGTACCTCCGCCGCATCGTTGGGGCTTATTTGGCGGAAAGGTGTGTCACCTACTCGGGACGCGACGGCGGAGGCCGGCGCGACATGTCGTGCGGTGTTCCACAGGGTTCGGTCGTTGGCCCACCCCTGTGGAACATCGGGTACGACTGGGTGCTGAGGGGCGAGCTCCAACCGGGAGTGGCCCTGGTGTGTTACGCAGACGACACGCTGGTCACGGCCCGGGGGAGCTCGTACAGGGAGGCAGCGTTGCTAGCGACCTGTGCGGTCTCACAGGTTGTGGGCCGCATACGGCGCCTGGGCCTGGAGGTGGCCCTCAACAAGTCGGAGGCTGTGGTCTTTCACGGCCGCCGGCGGGCGCCGCCGCCGGGATCACAAATTGTGGTAGGGGGGACCCCGATCGCTGTCGAGTCCACCATGAAGTATCTGGGATTGGTGCTCGACAGCCATTGGAACTTCGGCCCCCACTTCCGGCGACTGGCGCCCAAGTTGATGGGCGCTGCGGGCGCGCTTGCAACGCTGCTTCCCAATCTAGGGGGGCCGAGCACCGCCTGTAGGAGACTGTACCTAGGGGTCTTGCGATCCATGGCCCTGTACGGGGCTCCGGTGTGGGCCTCTGACTTGACGGCCGGCAGCATCGCGATGCTGCGGAAACCGCAGAGGGCGATGGCCGTCAGGTCAATCAGGGGGTATCGCACAGTCTCCTACGAGGCGGCTTGTGCACTGGCCGGGTCGCCACCTTGGGACCTGGAGGCGAGAGTCCTCGCGTCGCTTTACCGGTGGCGCGAGGAGGTGCGGACGCGGGGCGGTGGACCGATGCAGCGAGAGATCGATCTGCGTCGGTCTCAGCTCCGCGAGGTCCTGGTGGCGGAGTGGCGGGACAGGCTTCTACGCCCTACCGCCGGCCTCGCCACCATCGAGGCGATCCGACCGGTGCTCGAGGAATGGCTCGAGAGGAGGCACGGCTCCTTGTCGTTTCGGGCGACGCAGGTACTCTCAGGGCATGGTTGCTTCGGGAAGTACCTGTGTCGCATAAACAGGGAGCCGGACGCTCGGTGTCATCACTGCGTCCACTGTCTGGAGGACACGGCTCGGCATACGCTGGCAGAGTGTGCCGCATGGGAGGAGCCGCGCCGTGCCCTCGTGACAGAAGTGGGAGCCAACCTGTCGCTGCCGGCCGTCGCTCGCGCGATGGTCGGGAGCGCAGAGTCGTGGGATGCGGTGATCTCCTTCTGTGAAACGGTCATCTCACAGAAGGAGGCTGCGGAGAGGTTGAGGGAGGTCGAGACCACTCTCCCGACCCGCAGCAGACGAACCGGGCGTCGGCGGAGGGCGGACAACGCCCTCTTCCAGCCCCCCTAGACGGGTCCAGAGGGACGGTGGACTTGGGGAGGTCCGCCGCCCCGCCGAATAACTGGACCCGAGGCGGTGGCGCGTAGTGTTCCGCGCGCGCCCCTATAGGACGTCGCGGGAGGAGTACACCTCACTCCCCCCGCAGACTTGAGGAGGCCCGCAGTGGCGGGCCGGCACTAGCCGGGGATCGTGGAAGGCGCACTAGTTCCCATGATCCCCGGTGCAAGTGTGGGAAGGGAACACCGGGGTGGTTTTTAGTCAGTATGAGTCTGACAGACCCCTCCGCTCTCCCCAGAGCGGAGGACATCCATCGAGGATTTTCCACCCCGGCAACAAAAAAAAAAAAAAAAAAAAAAAGGTTAGGTTAGGTTGGGGGGGGGTGCGTCAGAATTCCTCCACGTTAGTTTGGCAGCTGCTGATCCCTCTCGATACGTCTGGAGGGAAGAGCAGCTGCTGGGCCGGTGCACCCTGGGCGCGACAGTATTATTCCTCGAGGAATCGGGAAATGGTACTGTCGTGGCTAATATTCTGGGGGAGGGGTCACATCGTTCGTCGTGCGATGATCCACGGGTCTGTCGTGCGAGGTTCGATGTGCATAGGGGGGTTTTCATCGTGTACCGTGCGATGGCTCGAACGGGGTCATCGGACGGTACGTGATTAGTGATTCACTCTTCGAAGTTTTCGGAGAGTGAATCAGGGCGGGGGAAACGTCGTGTACCGTGCGATGGCTCAAGCGGGTCATCGGACGGTACGTGATAAGTGATTCACTCCTCGAAGTTTTCGGGGAGTGAATCAGGGTGGGGGAAACGTCGTGTACCGTGCGATGGCTCAAGCGGGTCATCGGACGGTACGTGATTAGTGATTCACTCTTCGAAGTTATCGGGGAGTGAATCAGGGTTGGGGATCCACCTTCATCTTTCATCGCGGCATTCGTCGCCCTCTGGTACGCGTCTGCCTGTCAGACGTGACTGTGAGCGTGGTGAGTGGTAGTGGTGGGGGATCAAGGGGGAGGGGGGGACTTTATGTATGTATGTATATATTTATATTTTTATGTGTATGTGTTTATATATTTATAAAGACGAAGTGGGGAGTCAGGGACCGCACCCTTTAAAGGAACAAATATGAAAAAAGCGTCTGGAAATAGCATACCCCAGGGCGGTACCAGCTGCTCAGCAGCTGGAGAATCCGTCACGATCCCTTCGGGATCGTCTGCCCCACCGTATTCTGGGGGGGGCAACCACCGCTTACCGTTTGCCAGTGGCAACAAGAGCCGAGGAGGCTCATCGAGATCACGGTCTTTTGAAGACCTGATCTCCTTTAAACCACCCGACCCAAAACCGGGTGCAAGGACGGGAGCAGAGGCTCCAGACACTCCGGCATGCGCGCCCTCACCGGAGCCACGCGTGGTTCTGGAGGTGGTGTGCATGTCGGAGTCAGACGACACACCGCAGACGGCAGTGTCCAAGGCCTCCAAGTTTTGGGGGAAGCGTTCGCGCGGTCAGTCGGACGCGGTTTCGGTGGGTCTGTCCTCTAGCGAGGAGGACCAGCCGGCCGCCAAGATTGCAACGGCCAGGAGAGGCAAAGGTCGCGGGACAGGCAGTCCGGCAGCATCGCGAGACGCCCGGGGCCGCTTCCTGAAGCGCCCCGATACGCCGGTGCCAAGCGGGTCAGATCGCGTATCACCTGCGGTCTCGACCGACGACCAGGGAGGGGTCGCCGTCGCTCTTGTGGGCACAAAGGCGGAGGCCAATGCCGCGAAGCGCGCTCAAAGTAGAGCGGTCGCGGCCGATGAGGTGGCCGAAATGGCCCGTAAGGCCCGAGAGTGGCGGTCTGCCCATGCGGCCAATGGGGAGAGTCTGACAGCAGAGGCTCTCAGCCGCCAAGTGATGGACGGCGTGGACATCGTCCTAAAGGTTGCCACCAAGTCCGGCAACCTGAAGGGCTCCTTCACGCGCGCCCTCAAAGAGGCGGCAGAGGGGATCAGGGAGGCGGTTCTGGTTCTCCATGACCACACGACCTCCGAGGAGACTGCGAGGTTGTGGACGGAGAACAGCCGTCTCCGATCCGAGCTGGAGGACCTCAAGCGGCAGTTTGCCGCTCTGCAAAGTGTCGGGCAGCAGCAGGCGGCTCCCTCGTCGGCCCCTGTACCTGCAGCGCCACCTACTCCGTGTCTGTCGGACTACGACGTAGAGAGGGTGGCCAGAATCTGCATGCTGCAGTGTGGGGGCATGGTGAGTGCCCGCCTGGAGGCAATCGAGTCTCGACTGCCCCCGGCTGAGCGTCTCCGCCCCCCGCTTGCGGCAGACAGGCGGAGGATGGAAGAGCCCGCGAGGCCGAAGCCCGCACAGCTCACGCGGAGGCTTGCAGGGGGGGCCAAAGAGCCCGCAGTGGAGCCCGGGACGCCGGTACAGGTTGCGTCCGCGCCCCTCGTCCGGTCGTCCCAGCCCCCGGTGACCGCTTCTCCCACCCAGGTGACGGTGGCTGGAGAGGGCCGCCGCAGGAAGAGGAGGAAGAAGGCAGCGGGTGTGACCGCGCCCCCTACCTCCCAAGAGGCCACGATCCCGGCGTCCGCACCTCCCAACCAGGAGCCCTGGTCGACGGTGGTGAAGAGGGGCCGCAAGAAGCGGGCACCGCAGCCGACACCTCCCCAGGTACCGACTCGACCAGAGGGCACGAGGCCACCCAAGGTCATTACCCCACGCTCAGAGGCTGTGGTTATAACACTGCAGCCCGAAGCCGTAAGCAGGGGAGTGACATACAAGTCGGTCCTGGCGGAAATGAAGCAGAAGCTTCAGTTCAGCGAGTTTGGCACCCCGGCTGGTTTCGTCTTCAGGACGGCAGCTACGGGTGCCAAGATGCTTCAGGTGTCGGGTGCGGCAAGGCAGGAGAGGGCGGACAAGTTGGCCGCCAAACTCCGGGAGGTCCTCAAGCCAGAGGACGCCCGAGTGTCCAGGCCCATGACCACGGCTGAATTGCGGGTCGAGGGGCTGGACGACTCAGTGACCCCGGAGGAAGTAGTGGCGGCCATTGCCCAAAACGGTGGGTGCCCGCCAGACAATGTGGCGGCGGGCGAAATTCGCAGCAGCGCGGATGGGCTGGGCACTGTTTGGGTGCGGTGCCCGGTCGCTGCTGCGAACAAGGTAGCGGATGGCGGGCGACTGCTGGTGGGCTGGGTGTCTGCCAGGGTCAAACTCCTGCCAAGGCGGGCTGTGCAGTGCTTCCGGTTAGGTTGGGGGACCACCCCACAGTGCTTGCGTCCACGTCGCGTCCCCTGGAAACGACCCAGTTCTGACCACCGTAACGGAGTGGCAGACTGGGTTGGCCAAAGTGCACTGTGATCTCGTTGCGATTTTATCTTGCCTTGTGTAAACGAACTGTCGGAGACTATGTCTAAACTAACGCGTAGCGCCTCCGGGCGATTTTTAAAGACCAAAGGCCCTTCTCAGGGCCAGCCTAAAGGCCCTTCTCAGGGCCAACTCCAAGGCCCTTCTCAGGGCCAACCTAAAGGCCCTTCTCAGGGCCAACCCAAAGGCCCTTCTCAGGGCCAACCCAAAGGCCCTTCTCAGAGCCAACCAAAAGGCTCTTCTCAGGGCCAACCTGACGCTCTGGCGTCAGAGGCTAGCCGCGCGCCGTCTGCGGCTGGCTTCTTGGCGGACGAGTCCGACAACGACTCACTGTTCAGTGTGTCGGACGCGAACGATTCTCGGTCGCGAAAGCGGGTCCACCTGAGCGGTGGGTCCGAAGGTTCCCAGGCCTCGGGGTCGAAGGCCAAAAAGCCGACGACCAAGGCCGCCGATACCCATAACGTTGGGCTTGCGGACGCCCAACGCCAGTTGGACCTGGCCCGGCGAGCGCAGCTCCAGCAGGACCTGGAGGAGAGGGTGGCCGCAAAGGAGAAGCGGGCGCACGTTGCCCGGGCCAAGTCCGGGTACGGTGCGTCTCGCGTCCTGTACGCGGACCACTCTCTTGAGGAGCTGGAGAAAATGGCGGAGGAGGACGAGGAGGAGATCGTGGAGGTCGCCTCTAAGTCGTCCAACCTAAAGGGGACCTTCCAGAAGGCCCTCAAGAGCCGGGCCGCGAGCATGCGCGGTGTCGTCGCGGAGCTGGTGCGTCGCAAGGCCACCGACGAGACGCGGCAACTGCAGGCGAAGGTCGATCGCCTACAGTTGGAGGTCAGCCAGCTTCATCAGAAGCTGGCTGAAGCCACGGCCCGGCCTCAAGAGGCCCGGACAAGCCCTGCGGCAGAAGGCCCATCCTCCAACCTTGAGGATATCATCCGCAAGGTTGTGATGGAGGAGAGGGCCTTCACAAGGGCCTGCTTAGCGGGTATAGAGGACCGGCTCTTGCCGGAAAAGCGCCTCCGACCGCCGCTTGCGGCGGATAAGAGGCAGCCAAGCGAGCCAGGGCCGTCCTCCTCCCAGGCGGAAGACACTCTTCTTCCTGCCACCACCCCGTCCAACGAGTGGACGGATGTGGTACGTAGGGGGAAGGGCAGGGGCAAGAAGTCGGCGAAGGTCGTACCTGCCGTCCCCGCCACTACCGCTCCCAGTCGGTCGCAGACGACCGGCAAGGGTGCAGGGAAGGGGAAAAGAAAGGGAAAGGGGAAACTAGTCCCCCCAAAAACCGCTGCCGTCGTGGTGACACTCACCGCGGAGGCGGCGGAGCGTGGGGAGACGTACGCGTCCGTCTTGGTGCGGGCGCGTGCCAATGCCGATCCCACCCAACTGGGGATCGGCAGCGTGTCTTGCCGGCGGACACAAGCCGGGGCTCGAATCTTCGAGTTCCCGGGGGCCGAGGGGAGTGCCCACGCTGACCTATTTGCAGCCAAGCTGCAGGAGGTCATCGCGGACTCGGCGAAGGTGGCCCGACCGGTGAAGTCAGCGGCCATCGAGGTGACGGAGCTCGACGACTCCGTCACCAAGGAGGAGGTGGTTGCGGCGGTCGCAGCGGTAGGGGGCTGTGGCGCCGCGGCGGTCCAAGGCCGGGACATAAGACCCGGACGCGGCGGCATGGGCACCATCCGCCTTGAGTGCCCAATCGCCGCTGCCAAAGCCGTCCTTGCCAAGGGACGGCTCACAGTTGGCTTCAGCTCGGGTGCAGTCCGGGCACTCGAGGACCAGCCTCTGCGGTGTTTCCGGTGCTTCGGCATCGGGCACACCCGGCCCATGTGTCCGTCCACGGTGGATAGGACGGACACGTGCTACCGCTGCGGCAAGAACGGCCACAAAGCCGTATCTTGTGAGGCCGCCACGCCACACTGTGCGGTGTGTGCCGCCAGTGGCCGCCTAGCAGGCCACGTAATGAAGGGGAGGAACTGCAATCCTCCCCCTAAGCGTGGCAAAGCGCTGGCGCCGACCAGGCCTGCTGCTGCTGCCGCTAACTCCGTCGTTCCTGCGGCGGCTGCGGAGGGGGGTGCGATGTCCGACTGATGGATAGGGTCGAACATCGTATCCTCCAGGCGAACACCAACCACTGCAGGGCAGCCCAGGATCTGCTGATGCAGACCATGGCTGAGTGGTTGGTGGACTTGGCGGTGGTCGCCGAACCCTACTCGGTCCCTGGCCGTTGGCTGGGCGACCGGGACGGCTTGGTGGCGCTGGTGGCGCGGTCTTCCACAGACTCCCCTCCCCTCTCGCTCTTAGAGAGGGGACCGGGATACGTGGCCGCCGCCTGGGGGGACATGGCCCTGGTGGGGGTCTATTTCTCCCCAAACCGCCCTCTCTCGGACTTTGAGGATTTCCTCGAGATCCTCACCGCAGTCAAAGGGAGGGCGGCGCCACGCCAAGTTATGGTGTTGGGCGACCTGAACGCCAAGTCGGCGGCCTGGGGCAATCCGGCCGCTGGTTGCAACGTCCGGGGACGCGCCGTCGAGTTTTGGGCGGCCTCCTGCGGTGTGTCCCTCCTCAACAGGGGGGCAGTCCACACGTGTGTGCGGCAACAGGGTGGGTCGGTGGTGGACGTCTCGTTTGCCACCCCCGCGCTGGCCGCCCGCGTCGTCAACTGGCGGGTAGAGATGGTGGAGACGTTGTCGGACCACCGATATGTGCGGTTCGACATCTCCACCCAGCAGGGGGGGAGGGGGATGACCCGTGCTGGGCAATCTCCCTTCCCGCGGTGGGCACTCACCCGCCTGGACCGGGAGGCAGCCAAGGAGGCGGCCTTCCTCCAGGACTGGCTGTCGCCCCCTGTCGAGGGCCTGGACGTGGACGCCGCTGCGGTCCAGCTCAGGGGGTCCCTGACCGAGGTGTGCAATGCCAGCATGCCTCGGTCTCGCCGCCCGCCTCCCCGTCGTGCCGTCTATTGGTGGACGGAGGAGCTGGAGGGACTCCGGGCCACCTGCGTGGCGGCCAGAAGGGCCTACACGCGGAGCCGACGGCGCAGCGCCCAAAACCGAGACCGGGCAGAAGAGGACCGCCTATACGCCTCTTACCGAGAGGCGACGACGGCCCTCAAGTCTGCAATGGGCGCTGCAAAAGACTCGGCGAGAGCCGAGATGTTGGAGGGTCTCGACAGGGACCCCTATGGGAGACCATACAAGGCGGCGCGGAACCAGCTACGCCCCTATGGTCCCCCACTGTCGGAGACCCTTGATCCACCGTTGCTGGATGGGGTGGTCCGGTCCCTGTTTCCGCGCAGGACCGACTTCGCCCCACCAACGATGGATCCCCCGCAAGGGGCGGTTACGCCGGAGGAGGAGGACGTCCCCCCGGTGACGGTGGCAGAGTTATACGCGGGGGTGCTCAGCCTCCGAGCAAAAAAGACGGCCCCCGGACCAGACGGCGTCCCCGCACGGGTACTGGCGATCGCCGCCTCCGGCATGGAGGACAGGTTTCGGGACCTCTTCAGCGCGTGCTTTACGGCTGGGAGGTTCCCGAAACTGTGGAAGGAGGGGCAGTTATGCCTCCTCCGAAAGGAGGGCCGCCCGCTGGACTCCCCCTCGGCATACCGGCCCGTCGTCCTGCTCGATGAGGTCGGTAAACTGTTCGAGGGGATTGTCGCCTCCCGGCTTGATAGCCATTTGCGGGGGGTGGGGCCGGATCTGTCGGACGCCCAATTCGGCTTCCGTCGAGGGCGTTCGACGATCGACGCACTGGCCCTACTCAAGGGCCAGGTGAAGGAGGCGGTGGAGGCGGGGGACGGAGTGCTGGCGGTGTCGTTCGACATTGCCAACGCCTTCAACTCCGTCCCCCACTCGACGATATTGGAGGCGCTCCGGTATCACGGAGTGCCCCAATACCTGCGGGACCTCCTGGCCAGCTACCTGGAGGACCGAGAAGTCCTCCTAGTGGACAAGACGGCCACGGTGAGGCGGTACGGCGCAGAGTCCGGTGTTCCGCAGGGGTCGGTGCTTGGCCCTCCCTTGTGGAACATCGGGTTCAACTGGCTCCTGCGCGGAGCCCTCCTCCAGGGCACGAGTGTCATCTGCTACGCGGATGACACTCTCCTCACTGCCCGGGGGAGGAACTTTGCGGACGCGGCCTGTCTGGCCTCGGCTGGCGGATCCTTGGTTGCAGAGAGGATCCGCCGCCTGGGATTGAAGGTGGCGCTGCACAAGACCGAGGCCGTGTTCTTTCGCGGACCTCGGCAGTGCTGCCCTCCCGACGCCCACATAATTGTGGAGGGCGTCAGGATAGGGGTCCAGCCCCAGATGAAGTATCTGGGGCTGGTACTAGACGACAGGTGGCGCTTCGGCCCGCATTTCAGCGGGCTGTCGACGCGCCTGCTGAAGGCTGCGGACGCCCTCTCGTGGCTCCTCCCGAACCTGGGGGGGCCCAAGGCGAAATGCCGGCGCCTGTATGCCGGCATCTTGCGGAGTATGGCCCTATACGGGGCCCCCATCTGGGCGGACTCCCTCCACAGGAGGGAGAATGCGGCCGCCATCCGCAGGCCCCAAAGGGCCATTGCACATACATACATTACAATTACTTATTTTCTTGTGGTTACATGTTACTTATATACTATTTTTATTTATATGTCTACTTATTCTAATGCTATTGTACAATCTATTTCTACTCTTAAATGTCTATGTTTACATTGAATATATGTAACAATATATTTGAAACATAGTTTTAACAACTTTAAACAGTTTTGTTTCTTTTGATTGCTTTCTTGCAAATTTTTATACAATAGTTTATAAATTCTTGTCTCCCCTTTCCGGATATTATCTCCCTTATGCTCTCTCTCTCAAGTTTCGTGTCTATTTTAAGCTCTATTTCATACCTTTCCGTCGCGTACACCGGGCAGTCTAGGAGTATGTGTGGGACAGTTTCGCTTACTCCAGGGTCACAGATACACGATGGGTTCTCCTTACACTTAAAGCGATGCAAGTATTCGGAGAACCCACCGTGTCCCGTCATAATTTGTGTTAGTACCGGGTTTATTCCTATCTTTTTGACCGTTCTGTACGCCGCCACTGCGTCCGGGAAAAACAGTTTTGTAACAGAGGCGGTTTGCCCCGCCGTATACCTTCGGTTCCATTCATCAAGCGTCACCATACGAATGTGACGCTTGACGAAGGAAACCGGGCACAGGTCGTAGTCCGGTTTCCTCTTGTTACTCAGGGCGGCCTCCTTTGCCAGCTGATCCGCTCTTTCGTTGCCCTCAAACCCTGCATGGGCCTTTATCCAGAACAAGTTTACCACCTTGTTTTGTTGGGATACTGTTGTTAAATTATCCCTGGCTTCCAATGCTAGGGGATGAAGGCAGCTGTGGTTTTTCACTGTTTGGAGGGCCGCCATGGAGTCGCTGTATACACCGAAGCTGGATGCCGAATGCTTCTGGATTTCCCTAGTTGCCCGGCATATCGCCAGAAGTTCCGCCTGGTAGACCGTGCAGTAATCCGGTAGCGCCAATCTGATAGCGCGCGCCTCGGTGTCGCCTCTCCATATGGAAAGAGCGGCACCAACGCGCCCCTCTATTTTGCTTCCGTCAGTGAAGATTTTAACTTCTAGGTTTGCGATGGCGTCGACTTGCTCACGGTCAGCCAGACTTACGAACTCCAGGTCGATACGCCTAGCTGGATGCGGGGATTCCATAGCGGACGCCACCCGCTCTACCTCCCTGCCCACCAGCACCGCCTGGGGAACGCCTCTCCTAGTCTCATAGAGTGAGGCCGCCTCGCGGACTCGGAGATCTAGAGGGAGCAACCCAGCCAGAAGCAGTGCCGAGTTCAGGGAGACAGTGCGGTAGGCTTTGCACATTTTCTGTGCAATCCCGCGTTGCACGACACCCAGCTGCTTTATGACTCCCAACTTATTTGCAGCTGGAGCCCATACACCGGCGGCGTACAGGACGATCGGTTCTACAGTTGCTGTATATATAATTTTTATGACCTCTGGATTTAGTCCCCAGCTCACCCTTGCCGCTCTACAGAGTTGCTTGTGAACACCTATGGCCCTGCGGCATACGTTGGACACATGAGTGTTAAATGTTAGCTTGTCGTCGATGGTGACACCCAGAATCTTAATTTCTCTTGAAACATTTATGTCAACCCCGCCCATGCTCAGGCGTGGGGTATCATACTTTAATTTCTTAGTAATGACCATAGCATTGGTTTTTTGTGGTGCAAATTTTAGTTTGTTTTTAACACCCCACGCCCGAACATGGTCGAGGGCGGCGTTTGCTTTTCGCTCGATTTCCATAGCTGTGTCACCATCGAAAACAAGAACAACATCGTCCGCGAATGCTTGAGAATAATCCCCTCTCCCCTCCAGAGTCTTCAGAAGTGGGTCCAGGAGCAGGTTCCAGAAGAAGGGGCCTCCGATGGAGCCCTGCACGCAACCTTTGTTAGTGCCCTTTGAGTACTCTTCTCCGCCATACCGGACTCTGACCCTTCTGTCCCGCAGGTAACTGTCGACGACCCTCCTCAGGTTGACCGGACACTCTTCCTCAGCCAGTCGGACTCTGATAGCCGGCCACCAGGCGCTGTCGAAGGCTCCCTCTATGTCAAGAGATACAAGTATTACGATTTTCTTTTCATCAATCTTTTTGCGGATGTGCTGCATAAGATCATAGAGGGAGTCTTCAGTACTCCTCTGTGGCATGAATCCGTACTGGCGAGTACTCATCCTAGGCAGAATGTAGAACCTGAGGCGGGCCACCAGCATCTTTTCAAATATTTTACCCAGAATAGGTAACAAGCCGATTGGTCTATAAGCTTTTGGTTTGGTATAATCCCCTTTACCTGGTTTCCTTAGTACCACAACCGTAGCCTCTTTCCAAGGTTTTGGGAAGTAACCATGTTCCAGGCACTGGTTCAGAAGGGCCAGGAATGTCTCTGGTGCACTGCGAATGGCACGGCTGCAGATATCGGCTGTAAAGCCATCTATTCCCGGAGCCTTCTTGGGGTTGAAGGAGTCACTAGCTGTTTTCAATTCTGCCATGGTGAAGGGCGGATCGTGGCTATTCCTGTTCTCCTCTTCGTTAACTCTGTCTGCTTCCAGTCGAATGTGACAGTGGTATTCATTATCAGCATTGACAGAGTCATCAGGGTAGAAGGTTTCCGTGATAAATTTCACGGAGCCTTTCGCGTCTAGTTCTTCTCCGTCCATCACCATTGGCAGATCCTCTTCTCTACGCGTAGTCCTTCCTATTACCCTATAAATCCCCTCCCAAACCCCTTCTCTATCCTGCTTGCAGCAAAACTCTTTCCAACTCTCGGTTGCAGCTTTTGCTTCTTCTAATTCGTACTCTTCTTTCTGTTTCAGGTACTCTCTGACGACCTTCGATCTTCGGACAGGAGCAGCGCACTGGATTCTTCGCTTCTTGGTGGTGACTAGTTGCTTAAGCCTCTCGAGATTTTCCGACCACCACGGCAAGGTAAAGTTTTCTTTTTTGGTTTTGATGGGCATTGTCGAATCGCACGCTTCTTTAATCGCTTTGGTTAAATTACTTGTTATGTTGTCTATTTGTTCAGTGTTGTTTATCATATCTATTTCTAATTTTGTGACTTTATATTCTGTAGCTAATTGGTTGAATTTCTCATTAAATTCGTCCCAATTGGCTTTTTTGGTATTGTAGATTCGAGTCGTTCTTTCTATTTTAATTCCTTTAGATTTCCGTAATTTAATATTAAAAGTTATGCCGTTGTGGTCGGAGCTCGTTAAACCTTCGACTACTCTCCAGTCATCCACCAGTCCAAGAATATCCGTCGAGCAGGCTGTGATATCGACGTAGCTGCTGTACCTCTGTCCACCTCTAATAGTATCGAAAGTCGGGATTTCCCCTACGTTGAGTACATGAAGCCCCATCTCTCCGAGAGTTCCACATACGTCTTCGCCTCTGTTGTCAATAACTGGGCTTCCCCACCACGTGCTCTTCGCATTGACGTCCCCTCCAACGATCAGTGGCTTGGTGCCATTTGCCACCTCAATTTTCTTGAGATGCTCCAGGTATTCATCCAGCAGCTTGTCTGGCTCAAAATAGAGCGAGACGAGTGTGATCTCCCAAGCACTGGTTTGGATTCCCACCACACAGATGTTGTTGGTGGTGAGTTTTGGGTATTGCACGACGTTAACGTCGTTATCAAAGACGGCAATTGCCGCCTTAACAATCCCTTCTCCTACATCAGCGCTTTGGAAGACCCTCACTCCCCTCTGACTCTTCACCGTCTTGAGGTTGCCGACGTAAGGCTCCTGGATGAGTGCAGCCGCTATTCCGCGTTTCTCTGCTTCCAGGAACATCTCGTTTGTCGCAAGCTTCTTTCGTTGGAGGTTAGCCTGTGCGAATTTATAAGCATGTTGTGCCCCCTGGGTGCCCTTAGCAATACGCCACAGTGGACCTTGCTATTTCGTCCCATTTGCGGCGTGTTGGGCATTCAAAACTGAAGGCGTTGTGGTCCACGTCCCCGAGCTTAGCTCTTGTGCAGTTTTGACACTTGGGCGGGACACCCGTTATGAAGTCGGCGCATTCCGACCTCAAGTGAGGGCCGCCACAGTGGCTGCACATGTCTACCGACTGTTCACAATATTTTTTGCTGTGCCCAAAGCCCAGGCAGCGTGTACACTGCATCAATGGGGTCTGGTCTTCGGCCCTGATGCGTTGGAGGTCGATGTGAACATATCCCTTCGCTGTTACCCGTTTCCAGATATCTGGCGAGACGCTGAGCACGATGTGGCCGGTGTGCGGATTCCTAGTCCTTCTCCTGTATTTTATCTCAACCTTTGCCATCCCACCGCTGAGGCCGTGGAAAACATCCTGGTTTTGGTTTCTGAATGCCTTAAGAACGTCCTCGTCGGTATTGACCAATAGGACGCTCCTGAGGATCAGCATAGGATCCTTGTTTTTCACCTCCTCAACGGTGAGACTGGCTCCATTCTTCCTCAATCTTTCCTTCACCTTGTCTCTTTCTTCCGTCGTCTCAAAACCCATGATCACCTTCCTATCCTTCGCCTTTCTTACCTTCTCTACCTTTATCCATCCCTCTTTCGCATCTATCGCCTTTCTCACCTTATCAAGAACTTCTTCTCCCGAATCCTCCTCATTGGCGGAGGTGACCACGACTGAGTGCAGCGTTCGATTTTCCAGCGCTCCCCTGCTCCCACTCCCGGCCACTCCCGCGTATGTTGGAGTCTCCACTTTATCAATTCTTTCATTCTGAGTCTCTATTATACCCTTGAGTTCCTCCATCCGTTTGTTGCTTTCCAGTAACAACTTGGAGTGCTCCTCAATTCTCTCCATCAATTGGCTCGTCTCTTGATTGGTTGAGTGCGAATTTTTATCTGCGTTTATCGAGAAGGTGGCATCAATAGCGGCTGCTTTGGGCTGTATGATTTCTTGAGTCCTTCCTGCGCTTTTCGCCTTGGCCTCCCTTTCAGCTTCTTTGACCAGCTGAAACAGGCGGTCTAGCACTTCAACGATGACATATTTGATCTCATTTTTTGTATTTCTTGAGCTGCTCAGGTGTAATTTGGCTTTGTTAAGGCAGGCCCTAGCTTCTGTTGACCGATCCGCGTACTGTGGCTTTGGCGGCGATCGTGGAGGGCTTTTGAAGCTCTGTAGACTAGTTTCCCTTTTAGCAGCGTCAACACTTTCCTGTCTTTTCGCTGCTTCGGGCTTTGACTCTTGCGAAAGCGTCGTCATTGGCTTGACTTTAGGGGGGTAAGTCAGGATAGTCTTCTTCGGGGGCGATGGTGTTTTGGGGGTTGGAACCGTTTTGGGTCTTCCGGCTTCCAATTCCTCAATGCTGCGCCTCTCCGAGGGGCCCGCCTGACCTGCTTGGTTCCTTTCCAAGTCTAAGCTCTCCGTGGGATTTGCCTTTTTGGCTGGTGTGCGTAACCCCATCATTTTATCAAAGGAACTTAGGAACTAGCTACACGTCAAACAAACCTGCCAGGTATTGTAGAGGGATACCCCGGTCAAGTGAAACAATATAAAAATAAGGAAAAGAAAAGAATGTCGTGTAAAAAGGTATGTAAATAATAGCAATGTCAATGGGATTCCAAAGGAATCTTGTCGATTTATGTACTAATTTCTGCTTTTCCTCTTAGATGGTGTAGACTTGAAGGTAAACGGTGTGCTATAGTTGTTCAATGCAATGGAGGACGATGGCGTAACAAGAAGAGAGAGCAGAAAGAGAAACACACGGTAGGTACAGAGAGACAAGTTTTTACAAATAATTACAATAAAAAGTAAAGATGATTAAAATCTTTGTCAGTTGTGCGTTCAAAAGAACGGGTCATGCACAACATAAATAGACTGAGACCCTTCCAGGAGTCAACCCGCGTCAATTAAGAGTGACTCTACAAAAAGCTCTATGTAGAGTCATTTTACTAAGTCCAGTGGATAGCTCTCACCGAGCCCTCTAAAAAGAACCCAAACTCGGCGCAGTTAGGCCAAGGGGTTCCGGAGATATCACGACTTAAAGATTTGGTTTTTTACCAAAAATAAAAACCAAAAGTGGTTGCAAGAGGATATCTCCGGAGCCACGGGTCCAAAAACCCCAGTGTTTGGGCTCCCCGAACTTGGCTTGGTGAGACCAATCCACTAAGAAAGCTTTCAGCCTGAAAAATGTTTTCTTCAGGAAAACGCCTGAAAATGGTCTCGCTCTATGCCCTGTGGCCTGCCAATATGACCAGCGGAAATCCCGGCCCTCTACGACTCTCCGTTTGGAAGTTATGGTAGTTTAAAATTTTTTCAAAATGGCCGCAGTTCTGTCAAAGACCTACTTTGACAACGGATAACTTCCTTCGGGAGAGTCGCAGATCCCCCGAGTTTGGGCTCTCCCAACTCGCCCTGGGCTCCGCTGTTCGCTGAAACTGCTTTCAGGGTCCTGAAATTTTTTAGCTCCAAACCGCCTGAAATCCTGGTGTACGAAGGATAATGAGTCCTTGACTATAAAGTAAAAAACCGCAGTCTCCTACGACTTACGGTTCTGAAGTTATGACGGTTTGAAGCCAAACAAAATGGCCGCCGAACTGTCAAACTTTATTTTGAAATGCCCGTAACTTTGAAACCCTGCGTCGCAGAAGGACGGGGTTTTGGATATACAGCTCGGCGTCACTTCAGGTATGCCCTGAAAGCGGTTTCAGCGACAAAAATATTTGTTGCCTGAAATGGCCTGAAAATGGTAGCCGCCAAAAGTCGGCGGAACGCCACCAGTTCTAAAGAAAATCCGGTGTTAAACGGATCAACGGTACCCGAGATATGGCAATCTAAAAATTAAAACCTAAAAACCAAAATGGCGCGTATTTTACAAATTAGCCAAATCAAGGGCTATAGGGCCCGTGTTTGGGCTTAGATAAGTCTAAATACAGTACGAAAACACAATAATATCATAAAAAAGTGGATTTTTTCTATATATTACGAATTATTAACAAAAAACACTAAAAATTCTATAACTTCAAAACTACTTGTCGAAAAATTTTGAAAAAATTTGATAAAAATGCAGTAATTTTAGGACTACAAAACTGATTTACTAAAAAAATTAAAAACTGAAAACTAACTGGAAAAAATTTTGAAAATATGAATTTCTTGAAAAAATCTTTAAATCTTAAAAACTATTGAGACTAAAAATCTATAACTTAGGATCTCTACTAAGCTGGTGAGCGCGCCACGGTTCACAGTTGAAAATTTTGAAAATCTTGGTAGGGGCCGAAGATACAGAGATCCAAATTTTTGAATTTCAAACCCCTTTTAAAAATCGGGGGTTGAAGATAAATTAAATTTTTTCTCGAATACCGTCTTATCTGCAGTAGGAGATGTTGGCTGCAAAATTTCAGGCGTCTGGCTCCGCTCCTTCAGAATTTTCAGGCCACGTGTTTTTTGGTTTTTTCTACCTGGAAGCTGAAACTCTGGGTTTTTGATGTTGCTCGGTGGTCAAGATGGTGGGCGGGGGCGACGGCCACCCTTTTCTCAATTAAAAAAGTGGGGTCGTCGATCTTGTTTGGGCAGCGTTCTTAGTTGAAGTTTTTCCCTCTACGATTAACCTCAAAAAATTGAGGTTTTTCGGGTTCTTCTGAGGCTTCACTGAAGTCCGGTTTGCAAATTTCACTTTGGCAATTAGCTTTCACTATTCCACACACATAGATACCAAATTTATCAAAATTGGACCACTTTTAACCACTTTTTTGATTTTTTATCACGGGAGCGTTGCGAAAAACGTGGCGTTCGCGGCGGTGGTTGGAGCCAGACTGGGTTAGGTTAGGTTAGGTTAGGTTAGGTTTCTCCTACGAGGCGGCTTGTGCACTGGCCGGGTCGCCACCTTGGGACCTAGAGGCGAGAGTCCTCGCGTCGCTTTACCGGTGGCGCGAGGAGGTGCGGACGCGGGGCGGTGGACCGATGCAGCGAGAGATCGATCTGCGTCGGTCTCAGCTCCGCGAGGTCCTGGTGGCGGAGTGGCGGGACAGGCTTCTACGCCCTACCGCCGGCCTCGCCACCATCGAGGCGATCCGACCGGTGCTCGAGGAATGGCTCGAGAGGAGGCACGGCTCCTTGTCGTTTCGGGCGACGCAGGTGCTCTCGGGGCATGGTTGCTTCGGGAAGTACCTGTGTCGCATAAACAGGGAGCCGGACGCTCGGTGTCATCACTGCGTCCACTGTCTGGAGGACACGGCTCGGCACACGCTGGCAGAGTGTGCCGCATGGGAGGAGCCGCGCCGTGCCCTCGTGACAGAAGTGGGAACCGATCTGTCGCTGCCGGCCGTCGCTCGCGCGATGGTCGGGAGCGCAGAGTCGTGGGATGCGGTGATCTCCTTCTGTGAAATGGTCATCTCACGGAAGGAGGCTGCGGAGAGGTTGAGGGAGGTCGAGACCACTCTCCCGACCCGCAGCAGACGAACCGGGCGTCGGCGGAGGGCGGACAACGCCCTCTTCCAGCCCCCCTAGACGGGTCCAGAGGGACGGTGGACTTGGGGAGGTCCGCCGCCCCGCCGAATAACTGGACCCGAGGCGGTGGCGCGTAGTGTTCCGCGCGCGCCCCTATAGGACGTCGCGGGAGGAGTACACCTCACTCCTCCCGCAGACCTGAGGAGGCCCGCAGTGGCGGGCCGGCACTAGCCGGGGATCGTGGAAGGCGCACTAGTTCCCATGATCCCCGGTGCAAGTGTGGGAAGGGAACACCGGGGTGGTTTTTAGTCAGTACGAGTCTGACAGACCCCTCCGCTCTCCCCAGAGCGGAGGACATCCATCGAGGATTTTCCACCCCGGCAACAAAAAAAAAAAAAAAAAAAAGGTTAGGTTAGGTTAGGTTAGGTTGGGGTGCGTCAGAATTCCTCCACGTTAGTTTGGCAGCTGCTGGTCCCTCTCGATACGTCTGGAGGGAAGAGCAGCTGCTGGGCCGGTGCACCCTGGGCGCGACAGTATTATTCCTCGAGGAATCGGGAAATGGTACTGTCGTGGCTAATATTCTGGGGGAGGGGTCACATCGTTCGTCGTGCGATGATCCACGGGTCTGTCGTGCGAGGTTCGATGTGCATAGGGGGGTTTTCATCGTGTACCGTGCGATGGCTCGAACGGGGTCATCGGACGGTACGTGATTAGTGATTCACTCTTCGAAGTTTTCGGAGAGTGAATCAGGGCGGGGGAAACGTCGTGTACCGTGCGATGGCTCAAGCGGGTCATCGGACGGTACGTGATAAGTGATTCACTACTCGAAGTTTTCGGGGAGTGAATCAGGGCGGGGGAAACGTCGTGTACCGTGCTATGGCTCAAGCGGGTCATCGGACGGTACGTGATAAGTGATTCACTCCTCGAAGTTTTCGGGGAGTGAATCAGGGTGGGGGAAACGTCGTGTACCGTGCGATGGCTCAAGCGGGTCATCGGACGGTACGTGATAAGTGATTCACTCTTCGAAGTTTTCGAAGAGTGAATCAGGGCGGGGGAAAACTTCGTGTACCGTGCGATGGCTCAAGCGGGTCATCGGACGGTACGTGATAAGTGATTCACTCTTCGAAGTTTTCGGGGAGTGAATCAGGGCGGGGAAAACGTCGTGTGCCGTGCGATGGCTCAAGCGGGTCATCGGACGGTACGTGATAAGTGATTCACTCTTCGAGGTTTTTGGGGAGTGAATCAGGGTTGGGTATCCTCTTTGATTTTACATCGCGGCATTCGTAGCCCTCTGGTACGCGTCTGCCCGTCAGACGTGACTGTGAGCGTGGCGAGTGGTAGTGGTGGGGGATCAAGGGGGAGGGGGGACTTTATGTATGTATGTATATATTTATATTTTTATGTGTATATGTTTATGTATTTATATTGATGAAGTGGGGAGATAGGGACCATACCCTTTAAAGGAACAAATCAGCATGAATAAGAGAAATTGCAAATTGATACCCCAGGGCGGTACCAGCTGCCCAGCAGCTGGAGAATCCGCCACGATCCCTTCCGGATCGTCTGCCCCACCGTATTCTGGGGGGGGCAACAATTCTCTTCCGATTGCCAAAGGCAACAAGAGCCGAGGAGGCTCGGGATCACGGTCTTTCGAAGACCTGATCTCTTATAAACCACCCGACAGCAAACAGGGTGAGCGCCAAACGGCGGACGCAGGCGCAGTGTCGGACTCCGGCGCTGCGTCACTAAGGACGGGAGCAGAGGCTCCAGACACTCCGGCAGGCGCGCCCTCTCCGGAGTCACGCGTGGTTCTGGAGAGGGTGTGCATGTCGGAGTCAGACGACACACCGCAGACGGCAGTGGCCAAGGCCTCCAAGTTTTGGGGGAAACGTTTGCGTGATCAGTCGGACGCGGTTTCGGTGGGTCTGTCCTCTAGCGAGGAGGACCAGCCGGCCGCCAAGATTGCAACGGCCAGGAGAGGCAAAGGTCGCGGGACAGGCAGTCCGGCAGCGTCGCGAGACACCCGGGGCCGCTTCCTGAAGCGCCCCGACACGCCGCTGCCTAGCGGGTCAGATCGCGTATCACCTGCGGTCTCGACCGACGACCAGGGAGGGGTCACCGTCGCCCTTGTGGGCACAAAGGCGGAGGCCAATGCCGCGAAGCGCGCGCAAAGTAGAGCGGTCGCGGCCGATGAGGTGGCCGAAATGGCCCGTAAGGCCCGAGAGTGGCGGGCTGCCCAGGTGGCCAATGGAGAGAGCCTGACTGCGGAGTCTCTCAGCCGCCAAGTGATGGACAGCGTGGACATTGTCCTTAAGGTTGCCACCAAATCCGGCAACCTGAAGGGCTCGTTCACCCGAGCCCTCAAAGAGGCGGCAGAGGGGATCAGGGAGGCGGTTCTGGTTCTCCATGACCACACGACGTCGGAGGAGACTGCAAGGTTGTGGACGGAAAACAGCCGTCTCCGATCCGATAGAGGCGAGAGTCCTCGCGTCCCTTTACCGGTGGCGCGAGGAGGTGCGGGCGCGGGGCGGTGGACCGATGCAGCGAGAGATCGATCTGCGTCGGTCTCAGCTCCGCGAGGTCCTGGTGGCGGAGTGGCGGGACAGGCTTCTACGCCCTACCGCCGGCCTCGCCACCATCGAGGCGATCCGACCGGTGCTCGAGGAATGGCTCGAGAGGAGGCACGGCTCCTTGTCGTTTCGGGCGACGCAGGTGCTCTCGGGGCATGGTTGCTTCGGGAAGTACCTGTGTCGCATAAACAGGGAGCCGGACGCTCGGTGTCATCACTGCGTCCACTGTCTGGAGGACACGGCTCGGCACACGCTGGCAGAGTGTGCCGCATGGGAGGAGCCGCGCCGTGCCCTCGTGACAGAAGTGGGAGCCGATCTGTCGCTGCCGGCCGTCGCTCGCGCGATGGTCGGGAGCGCAGAGTCGTGGGATGCGGTGATCTCCTTCTGTGAAACGGTCATCTCACAGAAGGAGGCTGCGGAGAGGTTGAGGGAGGTCGAGACCACTCTCCCGACCCGCAGCAGACGAGCCGGGCGTCGGCGGAGGGCGGACAACGCCCTCTTCCAGCCCCCCTAGACGGGTCCAGAGGGACGGTGGACTTGGGGAGGTCCGCCGCCCCGCCGAATAACTGGACCCGAGGCGGTGGCGCGTAGTGTTCCGCGCGCGCCCCTATAGGACGTCGCGGGAGGAGTACACCTCACTCCCCCCGCAGACTTGAGGAGGCCCGCAGTGGCGGGCCGGCACTAGCCGGGGATCGTGGAAGGCGCACTAGTTCCCATGATCCCCGGTGCAAGTGTGGGAAGGGAACACCGGGGTGGTTTTTAGTCAGTACGAGTCTGACAGACCCCTCCGCTCTCCCCAGGGCGGAGGACATCCATCGAGGATTTTCCACCCCGGCAACAAAAAAAAAAAAAAAAAAAGGTTAGGTTAGGTTAGGTTAGGTTTTAGAGAGGGGACCGGGATACGTGGCCGCCGCCTGGGGGGACATGGCCCTGGTGGGGGTCTATTTCTCCCCAAACCGCCCTCTCTCGGACTTTGAGGATTTCCTCGAGATCCTCACCGCAGTCAAAGGGAGGGCGGCGCCACGCCAAGTTATGGTGTTGGGCGACCTGAACGCCAAGTCGGCGGCCTGGGGCAATCCGGCCGCTGGTTGCAACGTCCGGGGACGCGCCGTCGAGTTTTGGGCGGCCTCATGCGGTGTGTCCCTCCTCAACAGGGGGGCAGTCCATACGTGTGTGCGGCAACAGGGTGGGTCGGTGGTGGACGTCTCGTTTGCCACCCCCGCGCTGGCCGCCCGCGTCGTCAACTGGCGGGTAGAGATGGTGGAGACGTTGTCGGACCACCGATATGTGCGGTTCGACATCTCCACCCAGCAGGGGGGGAGGGGGATGACCCGTGCTGGGCAATCTCCCTTCCCGCGGTGGGCACTCACCCGCCTGGACCGGGAGGCAGCCAAGGAGGCGGCCTTCCTCCAGGACTGGCTGTCGCCCCCTGTCGAGGGCCTGGACGTGGACGCCGCTGCGGTCCAGCTCAGGGGGTCCCTGACCGAGGTGTGCAATTCCAGCATGCCTCGGTCTCGCCGCCCGCCTCCCCGTCGTGCCGTCTATTGGTGGACGGAGGAGCTGGAGGGACTACGGGCCACCTGCGTGGCGGCCAGAAGGGCCTACACGCGTAGCCGACGGCGCAGTGCCCGAAACCGGGACCGGGCAGAAGAGGACCGCCTATACGCCTCATACCGAGAGGCGACGACGGTCCTTAAGTCTGCCATGGGCGCTGCTCAAGACTCGGCGAGGGCCGAGATGTTGGAGGGTCTCGATAGGGATCCCTATGGGAGACCATATAAGGCGGCGCGGAACCAGCTCCGCCCTTATGGTCCCCCACTGTCGGAAACTCTCGAGCCAGCGTTGCTGGATGGGGTGGTCCGGTCCCTGTTTCCGCGCAGGACCGACTTCACCCCACCAACGATGGATCCCCCGCAAGGGGCGGCTCCGCCGGAGGAGGAGGTCCCCCCGGTGACATCAGCGGAGATTTACGCGGGGGTTCTTAGCCTCCGCGTAAAGAAGACGGCCCCCGGACCAGACGGTGTCCCCGCACGGGTGCTGGCGATCGCCGCCTCCGGCATGGAGGAAAGGTTTCGGGACCTCTTCAGCGCGTGCTTTACGGCTGGGAGGTTCCCGAAACTGTGGAAGGAGGGGCAGTTATGCCTCCTCCGAAAGGAGGGCCGCCCGGTGGACTCCCCCTCGGCATACCGGCCCATCGTCCTGCTCGATGAGGTCGGTAAGTTGTTCGAGGGGATTGTAGCCTCCCGGCTCGACAGCCATTTGCGGGGGGTAGGGCCGGATCTGTCGGACGCCCAATTCGGCTTCCGTCGAGGGCGTTCGACGATCGACGCGCTGGCCCTACTCAAGGGCCAGGTGAAGGAGGCGGTGGAGGCGGGGGACGGAGTGCTGGCGGTGTCGTTCGACATTGCCAACGCCTTCAACTCCGTCCCCCACTCGACGATATTGGAGGCGCTCCGGTATCACGGAGTGCCCCAATACCTGCGGGACCTCCTGGCCAGCTACCTGGAGGACCGAGAGGTCCTCCTAGTGGACAAGACGGCCACCGTGAGGCGGTACGGCGCAGAGTCCGGTGTTCCGCAGGGGTCGGTGCTTGGCCCTCCCTTGTGGAACATCGGGTTCAACTGGCTCCTGCGCGGAGCCCTCCTCCCGGGCACGAGTGTCATCTGCTACGCGGATGACACTCTCCTCACTGCCCGGGGGAGGAACTTTGCCGACGCGGCCTGTCTGGCCTCAGCTGGCGGATCCTTGGTTGCAGAGAGGATCCGCCGCCTGGGATTGAAGGTGGCGCTGCACAAGACCGAGGCCGTGTTCTTTCGCGGGCCTCGGCAGCGCTGCCCTCCCGACGCCCACATAATTGTGGAGGGCGTCAGGATAGGGGTCCAGCCCCAGATGAAGTATCTGGGGCTGGTACTGGACGACAGGTGGCGCTTCGGCCCGCATTTCAGCGGGCTGTCGACGCGCCTGCTTAAGGCCGCGGACTCCCTCTCGTGGCTCCTCCCGAACCTGGGGGGACCCAAGGCGAAATGCCGGCGCCTGTATGCCGGCATCTTGCGGAGCATGGCCCTATACGGGGCCCCCATCTGGGCGGACTCCCTCCACAGGAGGGAGAATGCGACCGCCATCCGCAGGCCCCAAAGGGCCATTGCACAGCGGGTGGCGAGGGCCTACCGCTCGGTGGGCTTCTCGGCGGCATGCGCTCTGGCTGGCACCCCTCCTTGGGAGTTGGAGGCTTGGGTGCTCGCCAGAGTGTATGAGTGGACGGCGCGCCGAAAGGCTCTCGGGGAGCGCCCCGTCGCCGAAGAGCGGGAGGCCGTGCGGCGGGAGGCGAAGGACGCCATCGTCCTCCACTGGACGGAGGACCTCGCCAACGCCGCCTTTGGCCGCCGTACGTTGGACGCGCTCGGACCGGTTTTGCGGAGCTGGCTCGAGCGGTCCCACGGTTTCCTCTCGTTCCGTCTGGTGCAGGTGTTGTCCGGCCATGGCTGTTTCGGATCGCACCTGCACCGGATCGGGAGGGAGGAAACCCCGGCGTGCCACGACTGCGGCGCGGCGGAGGACACGGCGCAGCACACCCTCGAGGTGTGCCCGGCTTGGTCCGAGCTGCGCCGCGGTCTGACCGCGGTAATCGGACCGGACCTCTCGCTTCCCGGCGTCGTCAAGGCCATGCTGGACAGCGAAGAGGCCTGGGCAGCGGTCGCCTCCTTTTGCGAGGACGTAATCTCGCAAAAGGAGGAGGCGGAGCGCCAGCGGGAGGACGACCCTCTCGCTGCGCCGCTCCGCAGACGAAGAAGGGGTCGGAGAGGGCGCCGTCCTCTCCCTCCTCCTGGTGGCGACGGGCGGGCGACAGGCACGAGGGTACCTTCGCCCGCATTGCACCCGTCACCACCTTCGTCGAACATTCCCGGGCCCCTGTGAGGGGCCCGCCATGAAGGGCAATCGTCGGCGGAGGACTGGACGTAAAGGCTATGCCGGTTTCCCAGTCCCCCGCCACTCGGACGAAGCGGGAATGTCGCTGGGTCGTTTTAGTGGGTATACCGGGTCAGACCCGGGGAGTCCCACATACCCCTCTCATCCCCCGATGAGAGGGTATGCGTAATGCATTTTTTCCCAGCGATAAAAAAAAAAAAAAAAAATAAAAGGTTAGGTTAGGTTAGGTTAGGTTAGGTTAGGTTGGGGGACCACCCCACAGTGCTTGCGTCCACGTCGCGTCCCCTGGAAACGACCCAGTTCTGACCACCGTAACGGAGTGGCAGACTGGGTTGGCCAAAGTGCACTGTGATCTCGTTGCGATTTTATCTTGCCTTGTGTAAACGAACTGTCGGAGACTATGTCTAAACTAACGCGTAGCGCCTCCGGGCGATTTTTAAAGACCAAAGGCCCTTCTCAGGGCCAGCCTAAAGGCCCTTCTCAGGGCCAACCTCAGGGCCCTTCTCAGGGCCAACCAAAAGGCCCTTCTCAGGGCCAACTCCAAGGCCCTTCTCAGGGCCAACCTAAAGGCCCTTCTCAGGGCCAACCCAAAGGCCCTTCTCAGGGCCAACCCAAAGGCCCTTCTCAGGGCCAACCAAAAGGCCCTTCTCAGGGCCAACTTGACGCTCCGGCGTCAGAGGCTAGCCGCGCGCCGTCTGCGGCTGGCTTCTTTGCGGACGAGTCCGACAACGACTCACTGTGTAGTGTGTCGGACACGAACGATTCTCGGTCGCGAAAGCGGGTCCACCTGAGCGGTGGGTCCGAAGGTTCCCAGGCCTCGGGGTCGAAGGCCAAAAAGCCGACGACCAAGGCCGCCGATACCCATAACGTTGGGCTTGCGGACGCCCAACGCCAGTTGGACCTGGCCCGGCGAGCGCAGCTCCAGCAGGACCTGGAGGAGAGGGTGGCCGCAAAGGAGAAGCGGGCGCACGTTGCCCGGGCCAAGTCCGGGTACGGTGCGTCTCGCGTCCTGTACGCGGACCACTCTCTTGAGGAGCTGGAGAAAATGGCGGAGGAGGACGAGGAGGAGATCGTAGAGGTCGCCTCTAAGTCCTCCAACCTAAAGGGGACCTTCCAGAAGGCCCTCAAGAGCCGGGCCGCGAGCATGCGCGGTGTCGTCGCGGAGCTGGTGCGTCGCAAGGCCACCGACGAGACGCGGCAACTGCAGGCGAAGGTCGATCGGCTACAGTTGGAGGTCAGCCAGCTTCATCAGAAGCTGGCTGAAGCCACGGCCCGGCCTCAAGAGGCCCGGACAAGCCCTGCGGCAGAAGGCCCATCCTCCAACCTTGAGGATATCATCCGCAAGGTTGTGATGGAGGAGAGGGCCTTCACAAGGGCCTGCTTAGCGGGCATAGAGGACCGGCTCTTGCCGGAAAAGCGCCTCCGACCGCCGCTTGCGGCGGATAAGAGGCAGCCAAGCGAGCCAGGGCCGTCCTCCTCCCAGGCGGAAGACACTCTTCTCCCTGCCACCACCCCGTCCAACGAGTGGACGGATGTGGTACGTAGGGGGAAGGGCAGGGGGAAGAAGTCGGCGAAGGCCGTACCTGCCGTCCCCGCCACTACCGCTCCCAGTCGGTCGCAGACGACCGGCAAGGGTGCAGGGAAGGGGAAAAGAAAGGGAAAGGGGAAACTAGTCCCCCCAAAAACCGCTGCCGTCGTGGTGACACTCACCGCGGAGGCGGCGGAGCGTGGGGAGACGTACGCGTCCGTCTTGGTGCGGGCGCGTGCCAATGCCTATCCCACCCAACTGGGGATCGGCAGCGTGTCTTGCCGGCGTACACAAGCCGGGGCTCGAATCTTCGAGTTCCCGGGGGCCGAGGGGAGTGCCCGCGCTGACCTATTTGCAGCCAAGCTGCAGGAGGTCATCGCGGACTCGGCGAAGGTGGCCCGACCGGTGAAGTCAGCGGCCATCGAGGTGACGGAGCTCGACGACTCCGTCACCAAGGAGGAGGTGGTTGCGGCGGTCGCAGCGGTAGGGGGCTGTGGCGCCGCGGCGGTCCAAGGCCGGGACATAAGACCCGGACGCGGCGGCATGGGCACCATCCGCCTCGAGTGCCCAATCGCCGCTGCCAAAGCCGTCCTTGCCAAGGGACGGCTCACAGTTGGCTTCAGCTCGGGTGCAGTCCGGGCACTCGAGGACCAGCCTCTGCGGTGTTTCCGGTGCTTCGGCATCGGACACACCCGGCCAATGTGTCCGTCCACGGTGGATAGGACGGACACGTGCTACCGCTGCGGCAAGAACGGCCACAAAGCCGTATCTTGTGAGGCCGCCACGCCACACTGTGCGGTGTGTGCCGCCAGTGGCCGCCTAGCAGGCCACGTAATGAAGGGGAGGAACTGCAATCCTCCCCCTAAGCGTGGCAAAGCGCTGGCGCCGACCAGGCCTGCTGCTGCTGCCGCTAACTCCGTCGTTCCTGCGGCGGCTGCGGAGGGGGGTGCGATGTCCGACTGATGGATAGGGTCGAACATCGCATCCTCCAGGCGAACACCAACCACTGCAGGGCAGCCCAGGATCTGCTGATGCAGACCATGGCTGAGTGGTTGGTGGACTTGGCGGTGGTCGCCGAACCCTACTCGGTCCCTGGCCGTTGGCTGGGCGACCGGGACGGCTTGGTGGCGTTGGTGGCGCGGTCTTCCACGGACTCCCCTCCCCTCTCGCTCTTAGAGAGGGGACCGGGATACGTGGCCGCCGCCTGGGGAGACATGGCCCTGGTGGGGGTCTATTTCTCCCCAAACCGCCCTCTCTCGGACTTTGAGGATTTCCTCGAGATCCTCACCGCAGTCAAAGGGAGGGCGGCGCCACGCCAAGTTCTGGTGTTGGGCGACCTGAACGCCAAGTCGGCGGCCTGGGGCAACCCGGCCACCGGTTGCAACGTCCGGGGACGCGCCGTCGAGTTTTGGGCGGCCTCATGCGGTGTGTCCCTCCTCAACAGGGGGGCGGTCCACACGTGTGTGCGGCAACAGGGTGGGTCGGTGGTGGACGTCTCGTTTGCCACCCCCACGCTGGCCACCCGCGTCGTCAACTGGCGGGTAGAGATGGTGGAGACGTTGTCGGACCACCGATATGTGCGGTTCGACATCTCCACCCAGCAGGGGGGGAGGGGGATGACCCGTGCTGGGCAATCTCCCTTCCCGCGGTGGGCACTCACCCGCCTGGACCGGGAGGCAGCCAAGGAGGCGGCCTTCCTCCAGGACTGGCTGTCGCCCCCTGTCGAGGTCCTGGACGTTGACGCTGCAGCGGTCCAGCTCAGGGGGTCCCTGACCGAGGTGTGCAACTCCAGCATGCCTCGGTCTCGCCGTCCGCCTCCCCGTCGTGCCGTCTATTGGTGGACGGAGGAGCTGGAGGGACTCCGGGCCACCTGCGTGGCGGCCAGAAGGGCCTACACGCGGAGCCGACGGCGCAGCGCCCAAAACCGAGTCCGGGCAGAAGAGGACCGCCTATACGCCTCTTACCGAGAGGCGACGACGGCCCTCAAGTCTGCAATGGGCGCTGCACAAGACTCGGCGAGGGCCGAGATGTTGGAGGGTCTCGACAGGGACCCCTATGGGAGACCATACAAGGCGGCGCGGAACCAGCTACGCCCCTATGGTCCCCCACTGTCGGAGACCCTTGAGCCAGTGTTGCTGGATGGGGTGGTCCGGTCCCTGTTTCCGCGCAGGACCGACTTCACCCCACCAACGATGGATCCCCCGCAAGGGGCGGCTTCGCCGGAGGAGGAGGAGGTCCCCCCGGTGACGGCGGCGGAGTTATACGCGGGGGTGCTCAGCCTCCGCGTGAAGAAGACGGCCCCCGGACCAGACGGTGTCCCCGCTCGGGTGCTGGCGATCGCCGCCTCCGGTATGGAGGACAGGTTTCGGGACCTCTTCAGCGCGTGCTTTACGGCTGGGAGGTTCCCGAAACTGTGGAAGGAGGGGCAGCTATGCCTCCTCCGAAAGGAGGGCCGCCCAGTGGACTCCCCCTCGGCATACCGGCCCGTCGTCCTGCTCGATGAGGTCGGTAAATTGTTCGAGGGGATTGTCGCCTCCCGGCTTGATAGCCATTTGCGGGGGGTAGGGCCGGATCTGTCGGACGCCCAATTCGGCTTCCGTCGAGGGCGTTCGACGATCGACGCGCTGGCCCTACTCAAGGGCCAGGTGAAGGAGGCGGTGGAGGCGGGGGACGGAGTGCTGGCGGTGTCGTTCGACATTGCCAACGCCTTCAACTCCGTCCCCCACTCGACGATATTGGAGGCGCTCCGGTATCACGGAGTGCCCCAATACCTGCGGGACCTCCTGGCCAGCTACTTGGAGGACCGAGAGGTCCTCCTCGTGGACAAGACGGCCACCGTGAGGCGGTACGGCGCAGAGTCCGGTGTTCCACAGGGGTCGGTGCTTGGGCCCCCCTTGTGGAACATCGGGTTCAACTGGCTCTTGCGGGGAGCCCTCCTCCAGGGCACGAGTGTCATCTGCTACGCGGATGACACTCTCCTCACTGCCCGGGGGAGGAACTTTGCCGACGCGGCCTGTCTGGCCTCGGCTGGCGGATCCTTGGTTGCAGAGAGGATCCGCCGCCTGGGATTGAAGGTGGCGCTGCACAAGACCGAGGCCGTGTTCTTTCGCGGGCCTCGGCAGCGCTGCCCTCCCGACGCCCACATAATTGTGGAGGGCGTCAGGATAGGGGTCCAGCCCCAGATGAAGTATCTGGGGCTGGTGCTGGACGACAGGTGGCGCTTCGGCCCGCACTTCAGCGGGCTGTCGACGCGCCTATTGAAGGCCGCTGACGCCCTATCGTGGCTCCTCCCGAACCTGGGGGGGCCCAAGGCGAAATGCCGGCGCCTCTATGCCGGCATCCTGCGGAGTATGGCCCTATATGGGGCCCCAATCTGGGCGGACTCCCTCCACAGGAGGGAGAATGCGACCGCCATCCGCAGGCCCCAAAGGGCCATTGCACAGCGGGTGGCGAGGGCCTACCGCTCGGTGGGCTTCTCGGCGGCATGCGCTCTGGCCGGCACCCCTCCTTGGGAGTTGGAGGCTTGGGTGCTCGCCAGAGTGTACGAGTGGACGGCGCGCCGAAAGGCTCTCGGGGAGCGCCCCGTCACCGAAGAGCGGGAGGCCGTGCGGCGGGAGGCAAAGGACGCCATCGTCCTCCATTGGTCGGAGGACCTCGCCAACGCCGCCTTTGGCCGCCGAACGTTGGACGCGCTCGGTCCGGTTTTGCAAAGCTGGCTCGAGCGGTCCCACGGTTTCCTCTCGTTCCGTCTGGTGCAGGTGTTGTCCGGCCATGGCTGTTTCGGATCGCACCTGCATCGGATCGGGAGGGAGGAGACCCCGGCGTGCCACGACTGCGGCACGGCTGAGGACACGGCGCAGCACACCCTTGAGGTGTGCCCGGCTTGGTCTGGGCCGCGCCGCAGCCTGACCGCGGTGATTGGACCGGACCTCTCGCTTCCCGGCGTCGTCAACGCCATGCTGGGGAGCGAGGAGGCCTGGGCAGCGGTCGCCTCCTTTTGCGAGGACGTCATCTCGCAAAAGGAGGAGGCGGAGCGCGAGCGGGAGGACGACCCTCTCGCTGCGCCGCTCCGCAGACGAAGAAGGGGTCGGAGAAGGCACCGTCCTCTCCCTCCTCTTGGTGGCGACGGGCGGGCGACAGACACGGGGGTGCCTTCGCCCGCATTGCACCCGTCACCACCTTCGTCGAACATTCCCGGGCCCCTGTGAGGGGCCCGCCATGAATGGCAATCGTCGGCGGAGGACTGGACGTAAAGGCTATGCCGGTTTCCCAGTCCCCCGCCACTCGGACGAAGCGGGAATGTCGCTGGGTCGTTTTAGTGGGTATACCGAGTCTTATTAGACCCGGGGAGTCCCACATACCCCTCTCATCCCCCGATGGGAGGGTATGCGTAATGCATTTTTTCCCAGCGTCAAAAAAAAAAAAAAAAAAAAAAGGTTAGGTTAGGTTCCAGCCTCTGCGGTGTTTCCGGTGCTTCGGCATCGGACACACCCGGCCCATGTGTCCGTCCACGGTAGACAGGACGGACACGTGCTACCGCTGCGGCAAGAACGGCCACAAAGCCGTGTCTTGTGAGGCCGCCAAGCCACACTGCGCGGTGTGTGCCGCCAGTGGCCGCCCGGCAGGCCACGTAATGAAGGGGAGGAACTGTAATCCTCCCCATAAGCGGGGCAAAGCGCAGGTGCCGACCGGGCCTGCTGCTGCTGCTACTTGCTCCGTCGTTCCCGCGGCGGCTGCGGAGGAGGGTGCGATGTCCGACTGATGGATAGGGTCGAACATCGCATCCTTCAGGTGGTGCGGCCTTCCACTGACTCCCCTCCCCTCTCGCTCTCAGAGAGGGGACCGGGATACGTGGCCGCCGCGTGGGGAGACATGGCCCTGGTGGGGTCTATTTCTCCCCAAACCACCCTGTCACGGAGCGCGAGCGGGAGGACGACCCTCTCGCTGCGCCGCTCCGCAGACGAAGAAGGGGTCGGAGAAGGCACCGTCCTCTCCCTCCTCTTGGTGGCGACGGGCGGGCGACAGGCACGGGGGTGCCTTCGCCCGCATTGCACCCGTCACCACCTTCGTCGGTCATTCCCGGGTCCCCTGTGAGGGGCCCCCCATGAAGGGCAATCGTCGGCGGAGGACTGGACGTAAAGGCTATGCCGGTTTCCCAGTCCCCCGCCACTAGGACGAAGCGGGAATTTTCGCTGGGTCGTTTTAGTGGGTATACCGGGTCAGACCCGGGGAGTCCCACATACCCCTCTCATCCCCCGATGGGAGGGTATGCGTAATGCATTTTTTCCCAGCGTCAAAAAAAAAAAAAAAAAAAAAAAAAAAAAAAAAAAAAAAAAAGGTTAGGTTAGGTTAGGTTGGGGGACCACCCCACAGTGCTTGCGTCCACGTCGCGTCCCCTGGAAACGGCCCAGTTCTGACCACCGTAACGGAGTGGCAGACTGGGTACGGCCAAAGAGCACTGTGCTCTCGTAGCGATTATATCCTTGACTTGCGATCTACGAGCTTGCTGGAAAATGCCAAAACTAACGCGGAGCGCCTCCGGGCGAAAACCAAAAGGCCCTTCTGAGGGCCAACCCAAAGGCCCTTCTCAGGACCAACCCAAAGGCCCTTCTCAGGGCCAACCCAAAGGCCCTTCTCAGGGCCAACCCAAAGGCTCTTCTCAGGGCCAACCCAAAGGCCCTTCTCAGGGCCACTCCGACGCTCCGGCGTCTGAAGCTAGCCGCGCGCCGTCTACGGCAGGCTTTTTGGCGGACGAGTCGTCCGACAACGACTCACTATTCAGTGTGTCGGACGCGAACGACTCTCGTTCTCGGAAGCGGGTCCACCTGAGTGGTGGGTCCGGGGGTTCCCAAGCCTCGGGTTCGAAGGCTAAAAAGCGGACGACCAAGGCCGCGGATACCCACAACGTTGGGCTCGCGGACGCCCAACGCCAGTTGGACCTGACCCGGCGAGCGCAGCTCCAGCAAGAACTGGAAGAGCGGGTTGCTGCGAAAGAGAAACGGGCGCACGTCGCCCGGGCCAAGTCCGGGTACGGTGCGTCCCGCGTTACATACGCGGACCACTCTCTTGAGGAGCTCCAGAGAATGGCGGAGGAGGACGAGGAGGAGATCGTGGAGGTCGCCTCTAAGTCATCCAACTTGAAGGGGACCTTCCAGAAGGCCCTCAAGAGCCGGGCCGCTAGCCTGCGCGGTGTCGTCGCGGAGCTGGTCCGACGAAAGACCACCGACGAGACGCGGCAACTGCAGGCGAAGGTGGATCGCCTGCAATCGGAGGTCAGCCAACTTCATGAGAAGCTGGCTGAAGCCACGGCCCGGCCACAACAGGCCCAGTCGAGCCCTACGGCAGAAGGCCCATCCTCCAACCTTGAGGATATCATCCGCAAGGTTGTGATGGAGGAGAGGGCCTTCACAAGGGCCTGCTTAGCGGGTATTGAGGACCGGCTCTTGCCGGAGAAACGCCTCCGACCGCCGCTTGCGGCGGATAAGAGGCAGCCGAGTGAGCCGGGGCCGTCCTCCTCCCAGGCGGAAGACGTTCTTCTCCCGTCGACCACCCCGTCAAACGAGTGGACGGACGTGGTACGTAAGGGGAAGGGCAGGGGCAAGAAGTCGGCGAAGGCCGTACCTGCCGTCCCCGCCACCACCGCTCCCAGTCGGTCGCAGGTGACCGGCAAGGGACAAGGGAAGGGGAAAGGGAAGGGAAAGGGGAAGTTAGTCCCTCCGAAAACCGCTGCCGTCGTGGTGACGCTCACCGCGGAGGCGGCGGAGCGAGGGGAGACGTACGCGTCCGTTTTGGTGCGGGCGCGTGCCAATGCCGATCCCACCCAACTGGGGATCGGCAGCGTGTCTTGCCGGCGGACACAAGCCGGGGCTCGAATTTTCGAGTTCCCGGGGGCCGAGGGGAGTGCCCATGCGGACCTCTTCGCAGCAAAGCTGCAGGAGGTCATCGCCGACTCGGCCAAGGTGGCCCGGCCAGTAAAGTCGGCGGCCATTGAGGTGACGGAGTTAGACGACTCCGTCACCAAAGAGGAGGTAGTGGCGGCGGTCGCAGCGGTAGGGGGCTGTGACGCCTCAGCGGTGCAAGGCCGGGACATAAGGCCCGGCCGCGGCGGCATGGGCACCATTCGCCTTGAGTGCCCAATCGCCGCTGCCAAAGCCATCCTTGCAAAGGGACGGCTTACAGTTGGCTTCAGCTCGGGTGCAGTCCGGGCACTTGAGGACCAGCCTCTGAGGTGTTTCCGGTGCTTCGGCATCGGACACACCCGGCCCATGTGTCCGTCCAAAGAAGACAGGACGGACACATGCTACCGCTGCGGCAAGAACGGCCACAAAGCCGTCTCTTGCGAGGCCGCCACGCCGCACTGCGCGGTGTGTGCCGCCAGTGGCCGCCTGTCAGGCCACGTCATGAAGGGGAGGAACTGCAATCCTCCCCCTAAGCGTGGCAAAGCGCTGGCACCGACCAGGCCTGCTGCTGCTGCCGCTAAATCCGTCGTTCCTGCGGCGGCTGCGGAGGGGGGTGCGATGTCCGACTGATGGATAGCGTCGAACATCGCATCCTCCAGGCGAACACCAACCACTGCAGAGCAGCCCAGGATCTGCTGATGCAGACCATGGCTGAGTGGTTGGTGGACTTGGCGGTGGTCGCCGAACCTTACTCGGTCCCTGGCCGTTGGCTGGGCGACCGGGACGGCTTGGTGGCGTTGGTGGCGCGGTCCTCCACAGACTCCCCTCCCCTCTCGCTCTTAGAGAGGGGACCGGGATACGTGGCCGCCGCCTGGGGAGACATGGCCCTGGTGGGGGTCTATTTCTCCCCAAACCGCCCTCTCTCGGACTTTGAGGATTTCCTCGAGATCCTCACCGCAGTCAAAGGGAGGGCGGCGCCACGCCAAGTTCTGGTGTTGGGCGACCTGAACGCCAAGTCGGCGGCCTGGGGCAACCCGGCAGCTGGTTGCAACGTCCGGGGGCGCGTCGTCGAGTTTTGGGCGGCCTCATGCGGTGTGTCCCTCCTCAACAGGGGGGCGGTCCACACGTGTGTTCGGCAACAGGGTGGATCGGTGGTGGACGTCTCGTTTGCCACCCCCGCGCTGGCCGCCCGCGTCGTCAACTGGCGGGTAGAGATGGTGGAGACGTTGTCGGACCACCGATATGTGCGGTTCGACATCTCCACCCAGCAGGGCGGGAGGGGGGTGGCCCGCGCTGGGCAATCTCCCTTCCCGCGGTGGGCACTCACCCGCCTGGACCGGGAGGCAGCCAAGGAGGCGGCCTTTCTCCAGGACTGGCTGTCGCCCCCGGTCGAGATCCTGGACGTGGACGCCGCTGCGGTCCAGCTCAGAGGGTCCCTGACCGAGGTGTGCAACTCCAGCATGCCTCGGTCTCGCCGTCCGCCTCCCCGTCGCGCCGTCTATTGGTGGACGGAGGAGCTGGAGGGACTCCGGGCCATCTGCGTGGCGGCCAGAAGGGCCTACACGCGGAGCCGAAGGCGCAGCGCCCAAAACCGAGACCGGGCAGAAGAGGACCGTCTTTACGCCTCTTACCGAGAGGCGACGACGGCCCTCAAGTCTGCAATGGGCGCTGCACAAGACTCGGCGAGAGCCGAGATGCTGGAGGGTCTCGACAGAGATCCCTATGGGAGACCATATAAGGCGGCGCGGAACCAGCTACGCCCCTATGGTCCCCCACTGTCGGAGACCCTCGAGCCAGCGTTGCTGGATGGGGTGGTCCGGTCCCTGTTTCCGCGCAGGACCGACTTCACCCCACCAACGATGGATCCCCCGCAAGGGGCGGCTTCGCCGGAGGAGGAGGACGTCCCTCCGGTGACGGTGGCGGAGTTATACGCGGGGGTTCTCAGCCTCCGCGCAAAGAAGACGGCCCCCGGACCAGACGGTGTCCCCGCACGGGTGCTGGCGATCGCCGCCTCCGGTATGGAGGACAGGTTTCGGGACCTCTTCAGCGCGTGCTTTACGGCTGGGAGGTTCCCGAAACTGTGGAAGGAGGGGCAGCTATGCCTCCTCCGAAAGGAGGGCCGCCCGGTGGACTCCCCCTCGGCATACCGGCCCATCGTCCTGCTCGATGAGGTCGGTAAGTTGTTCGAGGGGATTGTCGCCTCCCGGCTTGACAGCCATTTGCGGGAGGTAGGGCCGGATCTGTCGGACGCCCAATTCAGCTTCCGTCGAGGGCGTTCGACGATCGACGCGCTGGCCCTACTCAAGGGCCAGGTGAAGGAGGCGGTGGAGGCGGGGGACGGAGTGCTGGCGGTGTCGTTCGACATTGCCAACGCCTTCAACTCCGTCCCCCACTCGACGATATTGGAGGCGCTCCGGTATCACGGAGTGCCCCAATACCTGCGGGACCTCCTGGCCAGCTACTTGGAGGACCGAGAGGTCCTCCTCGTGGACAAAACGGCCACCGTGAGGCGGTACGGCGCAGAGTCCGGTGTTCCACAGGGGTCGGTGCTTGGGCCCCCCTTGTGGAACATCGGGTTCAACTGGCTCTTGCGGGGAGCCCTCCTCCAGGGCACGAGTGTTATCTGCTACGCGGATGACACTCTCCTCACTGCCCGGGGGAGGAACTTTGCGGACGCGGCCTGTCTGGCCTCGGCTGGCGGATCCTTGGTTGCAGAGAGGATCCGCCGCCTCGGATTGAAGGTGGCGCTGCACAAGACCGAGGCCGTGTTCTTTCGCGGGCCTCGGCAGCGCTGCCCTCCCGACGCCCACATAATTGTGGAGGGCGTCAGGATAGGGGTCCAGCCCCAGATGAAGTATCTGGGGCTGGTGCTGGACGACAGGTGGCGCTTCGGTCCGCACTTCAGCGGGCTGTCGACGCGCCTATTGAAGGCCGCTGACGCCCTCTCGTGGCTCCTCCCGAACCTGGGGGGGCCCAAGGCGAAATGCCGGCGCCTCTATGCCGGCATCCTGCGGAGCATGGCCCTATATGGGGCCCCAATCTGGGCGGACTCCCTCCACAGGAGGGAGAATGCGACCGCCAT
This sequence comes from Xestia ashworthii, assembly GCA_950022955.1. Lineage (NCBI taxonomy): Eukaryota > Metazoa > Arthropoda > Insecta > Lepidoptera > Noctuidae > Xestia > Xestia ashworthii. The sequence continues at coordinate 267,435 of OX465556.1, read as the reverse complement.
CCGCAGGCCCCAAAGGGCCATTGCACAGCGGGTGGCGAGGGCCTACCGCTCGGTGGGCTTCTCGGCGGCATGCGCTCTGGCCGGCACCCCTCCTTGGGAGTTGGAGGCTTGGGTGCTCGCCAGAGTGTACGAGTGGACGGCGCGCCGAAAGGCTCTCGGGGAGCGCCCCGTCGCCGAAGAGCGGGAGGCCGTGCGGCGGGAGGCGAGGGACGCTATCGTCCTCCATTGGACGGAGGACCTCGCCGCCGCCGCCTTTGGCCGCCGGACGTTGGACGCGCTCGGTCCGGTTCTACGGAGCTGGCTCGAGCGGTCCCACGGTTTCCTCTCGTTCCGTCTGGTGCAGGTGTTGTCCGGCCATGGCTGTTTCGGAATGCACCTTCACCGGATCGGGAGGGAGGAGACCCCGGCGTGCCACGACTGCGGCGCGCCGGAGGACACGGCGCAGCACACCCTCGAGGTGTGCCCGGCTTGGTCCGAGCCGCGCCGCAGCCTGACCGCGGTAATTGGACCAGACCTCTCGCTTCCCGGCGTCGTCAACGCCATGCTGGGGAGCGAGGAGGCCTGGGCAGCGGTCGCCTCCTTTTGCGAGGACGTAATCTCGCAAAAGGAGGAGGCGGAGCGCGAGCGGGAGGACGACCCTCTCGCTGCGCCGCTCCGCAGACGAAGAAGGGGTCGGAGAGGGCGCCGTCCTCTCCCTCCTCCTGGTGGCGACGGGCGGGCGACAGGCACGGGGGTGCCTTCGCCCGCATTGCACCCGTCACCACCTTCGTCGGTCATTCCCGGGCCCCTGTGAGGGGCCCGCCATGAAGGGCAATCGTCGGCGGAGGACTGGACGTAAAGGCTACGCCGGTTTCCCAGTCCCCCGCCACTCGGACGAAGCGGGAATGTCGCTGGGTCGTTTTAGTGGGTATACCGGGTCAGACCCGGGGAGTCCCACATACCCCTCTCATCCCCCGATGGGAGGGTATGCGTAATGCATTTTTTCCCAGCGATAAAAAAAAAAAAAAAAAAAAAAAAAAAAAAAAAAAAAAAAGGTTAGGTTAGTGTAGGGGACGTGACTAGGTGGTACCTATTGGGAATCGCTACGCTACTCAGTTAAACACTCAAACAACTTTAACGGGTTTATTGAGGTAACTAAGCTAAGTTATTGCTAAAATGATGGAAATGAATGCACTCGGTCGCTGTTCGTTATGCACTGAGCTCGCGGGGCACTTAGTGCGGCCGCATTGTATCACTAGGTCAGCAAAACGTGGTCGATTGCAATCATTGCATCGAACATGCTCCCGACGGGAATAGATGAGATAATGAGATAAGCATATACAAAAATAAAGAGTTACGTGAGTGTGAGCTTAAAGTGCTAAGGAATTAAGACAATATTAGATGAGAAATGATTGACAAGGTGATGGAACAATCATATCTTATAGCTAGACATGGATGCTCAAACGGTTGAGTCATTTATCGAGAACACTGATTGCCTTTTAGGTAAGGGAGACGTCGACATGTCTCGCCTCTTTGAACGTAAACTAGACCACCGTTTAGAAAAATTTGATACGCGCGCACTATCACTGACACTTGGCCCCTGTTCGGACAGGGGTTGATTTCGCGCACTTACACTAGAGCCTTGCTCTTGCTCAGATTGGTTTATACACACACTCACACTCGCTGGTACGCTCTCGATTCGCCCTTGGGCGGGTGGACCACTGGTCCGCCGACACCTTCTCCTCAGGAACCACAGGACCGCTGCGATAGCTGCTGCTAATAGGCTATACAACAACGCATACTGATGTATGTCATGTGTCGTTAAAACTTCTGTCTGTTCGGCTGATTTTTTCATCGATTCAATTTGTTCACCGAGTTGCCTTAAAGATACGTCTATCGGTGCGGTATCTTCATCGATCTTATCGTCTTGGAAATTTTGGATAGGTAGCGTAAGATTACTGATGATTCGATTTATGGGAGTTAATTTTATCTCGAGTATATTTGGCTTAAGGTTAAGTGTATTCTCTAATTGCTGATGAGAATAAAGTGTAATATCATGACCCTTCACAATGCATTGCTTAGATAGTTGAATAAGTCCAGCTTTGCTGACTTCGCTCGCTTGTAGGTCGTCGTCGCATAGGACTCTCAAAGAGTACGAGTCACAACAGAAATACAAATAGGTGGAAAAGTCGTGTAATGGAACCCATTTGTTTTCACAGCTAGATTTGATGATCCTGCAAGTGGATAGCTTCTCCCTTTCGCAGAATTGTTCCTCGGGACCTAAACTCTGGACTGGCCCTCGAAGACGACAAAGATAGTTTTCCGCTTGATGTTCACAACCTTGAAGATCGCTGACGCTGGCTGTTATGTATGAATCTCTTCTTAAGTTAATCGCTACGTATTCTGACGCTGGCTTGATGCTGATCATACTTTTATTAATTTGAACCGGAACTGGTATCAAATTGTACAGCTGGAACGTATCTCTGCTAATTAACGGTAAGTTAATTTCAAATATGAAATATTCGTCTGTCATCCTTGCCTTAACTTGTAACAATTTGTAGATCTCATACAGGTTGAACTGAATGTCATCTATGGGTAATGCTAGCTCTTTCGATATTTGACTAGACACAATCTGTAACTCCGCACGGAGTTGTTGTGGAGTCAAGAGATGCAGATTGATCTGACCATGATATATTTCAGTCATAGTGTCAAGGAAAGTGTCCTGAATCCGCTTTAAATTCTGAATCATATTTATGGTCGCTAACGCAGCTAGAGAGAAATCTTGCTGAATAGACATTACGTCGATCTCCTGCTGCAATGTGTTGGTGACGCTGTCTAAATGATTCAAATGTTTATTAATTATCTTATGCTGTTTTTCAATAGTCTCTTCTGTTCGCTTTAATATATTATACTCCGCTTCTATGACTGATGTCTGATTCCGATACAACTGACTAAGGTGGTTTATATTCCCGTGTACAAGTTCAATGTCACGCTTGTATTTTTCTGCGAATTCCTGATCCAGTACTCCGAACAATGAATTAGCTATGGAGCCGACAGCGTTGATAAGCCCGCGTCGGGTTCGCGAGCGCGCTCCAAAGTGCTGATTGAGCAACAGCTGATTATAGTATTGTAGTTCATCGTAATCGTGTTGTATTTGTAGGATGATAATTTTACAATGGCTCTGCTTTTGAATTTTCTCGCATGTTTGCTCGAGATATTGCGAAAATTGTGTGACTGCTTTATCTCCTTGCCAGTAAGGAGACATATTATAATAAGTTACGATTTTCCACTGATCACGAATAAGATGCATTTGTCCTAACGGGTCAAAATACAATGTTTGATTGCTATCGAACACTGTTAATTTGTATGATGCTTGAGTGGTCAGTATTAGACTCATAAAAAATAGCAATGATAATGCTATACTATAGATTTTAGGGCCATTACTGAACTGCTTGGTCGCTTTCTCCTCCGCTTTTGCTTCATTGTTTGGCTGATGCTGCCTTTTTGCCTCGTTTTCTGCTATAGGTAAAATGGAAAGCTTGATAATGGGCCGCTTTATGAAACCGTTTTTAGTTTTTAAGGTCACCACCCGGACAGCTCCATCTTTTCCAGGGTGGACCTCAACCACCCGACCAACAGGCCATCTTCCCGGTAGTAGGTTATCATCATGAATGGTTACCATATCTCCTATCTCTATATTCTTCTGTGCTTTTAACCACTTGCTGCGTATCGACAACTGGCTGAGATACTCCGCTTTCCACCGCTTCCATATATCTTGGAACGTTTTATTCACTAAATACCATCTTGTCCTCGCATCTTGTGCCGTGTCTATGACAGTTAGGCCGGCACGAGTAGTTAAGAAATGCGCTGGAGTGAGAAAATCGATGTCATCGATATCCTCGGATATGGGGCACAGTGGTCTTGAGTTTAGGCTCGCTTCAATTTGAGCCAAGATCGTGCTGTATTCTTCGAATGTAAGAGCTTGTTCTCCTATTACTCTTTTCAGATGTTGTTTTAGACTCCGAATAGATCGCTCCCAGATTCCACCAGCACTTGGCCAAGAAGGGCAGTTCCAATGCCATTCTATGCTCATCTCCGCTATTTCTTTGTAAAATGTGTCGCTAAAAATTCGCTCGAACTGTTGCTGTTCCTCCTGAAGGATCTTGTTAGCACCTACGAAGTTTGTTCCATTGTCCGAATAGATGTGCTTTGGAGTCCCTCGTCGTGCCGCCATGCGACGTAACGCTGCTAAGAATGACGGACTGCTTAGGTCGGAGACCAGCTCTATATGGACCGCTTTTGTGACCATGCAAATAAACAAGGCGATATACCCCTTGGTTGTTTTAATACCTTTCCCTTTATTTGCTTTTACTCGAATAAACCCCGTATAGTCTATTCCAGTATGATAAAATGGAGGCGCTGGATTAGATCGACATTCAGGCAGGTCTCCCATTATTTGATGTAGCTTTCTGGGTTCTTGTTTTTTACAGGTCACACATTTACGAAGCTGTTTTTTGGTAGCTCTATTTCCTTGAATTATCCAATATTGCTGTCTCAGTAAAGACAAGGTAAGTCGAGCTCCACCATGGAAGGTGTGTTCATGTGCTTGCTGGATAAGAAGATCCGTTAATCTCCCGTTGTATGGGATAATTATTGGATGTATCATATCAGCGCTAATGTTGGCATTTTTGAGACGTCCCCCGACTCTTAATATGCCGCTTTCATCTAAAAATGGCTGTAGATTTAATAATTTGCTATTGTAATTAAGTTTACTATGCATTAAACTCTCGATATCCGATGTAAATTTATTGTTATTTCAGTTTTTAGGATAATTATTACGTTGAAATAAAACGAACGTGCTCGGCTAACAAAAACGGAAGGAAGTAGTTTTATTTCTTAAAAAAAACATAGACACATTTTACCATAGAGAATCTAAAGAAGCAACCATAGGAACTAACTAATTAGAGCAAGGTATTTTGAGCACATTACAACACACCCACTCTCAAAATACAGATATATTAAACAACAACAAGTTACATTACAACACTTACAATACCTAACATTTTTACAAACTTATTATGTTTCGCAGAACATAAGCTTTTAGTAAATATGTCTGCTGGCATATCTTCAGATGGCAAATAATTAATTTTAACAATTTTATTGTTAATTATTTCTCGACAATAGTGATACCTTACATCAATATGTTTTGATCTGTTATGGAATACAGGATTTCCTGACAATTTCAAAGCACTTTGATTATCATTATACAACTTAATTGTATACATCTGTTCAGTTATCTCATTCTGCAAATTAATAAGATACACAGCTTCTCGACACCCCTCTGTAATAGCCATATACTCAGCCTCTGTACTTGAAAGCGCTACTGTTCTTTGTTTTTTACAACCCCATGAGATGACTGAACCTGATAACATAAAACAGAAACCTGAATAGGATCTTCTATCTATGGAATTATTTGCCCAATCAGCATCAATATAACCCTCAATATTAACATTTCCATTTTTAAAATACTTTAAACCTAAACATCTAGTTTTCTTTAGATATTTTAATATTCTTTTAGCATATAACCAGTGTTCATTATTATGACAGTTATTAAATTGACTTAGGTATCCTACAGCATAGGATATGTCTGGCCTAGTCAGTACAGCTAAATACATTAGGCTCCCTATGAGCTGCTGATATGGATTTTGACTTTTAACATCTTGACTTTTTACAATATTCAATTTAGCCTCCATGGGTGTATCAACAGACTTACACTCAGTCATATTAAATTTATACAATAAATTGTCAATATAGGTTTCTTGACTCAAAGTGATGACTTTACTCTCATTATCAGTACACACATTTATACCAAGACATTGTTTAATTTGCCCTAAATCTTTGATTTCAAATTGTCTACTTAAAGTTTCTTTTAACAATTCTGTTTCCTTTTGGTCATTAGAAAAAACAAAAAAATCATCGACATATAATGTCACTATAGTCCTGAGACCATTCACAATCTTTGTATACAAACAGGGCTCTAATTTTGATTTTTTATAACCACTAGCTAACATTACATTATCAACTTTCTTATGCCATGCCCTTGAGGCTTGTTTGAGACCATATATAGCTTTATTCAACTTTAGAACTTTTACTTTATCCTTATTAGAACACTCAAAACAATCTGGTTTTTGCATATATATGGTTTCTTCCAATTCTCCGTTAAGAAACGCAGTCTTAACATCTAAATGGGCAGTATTTAAACTAAGCTGCACAGCTAAAGCAAATAATAACCTTAATGTAGTATGCCGCACTACAGGGGAGAAAGTCTCAGTATAGTCAATACCACTTTTCTGATTATACCCTTTCGCAACTAATCTGGCACGATAACGAATGTTATTTTCCCTATCACATTTTTTCTTTAGCACCCACTTACACTTCACAACAGTTCCACTTTTTGGGGCATCTGCAAGCTCCCACGCATTATTATCTTCAAAGCACTGTAGCTCCTCTTGGACTGCACGCAACCAATGCTCCTTCTCCGGACCTTGTAGAGCTTCCTCTAATGACAACTCACTAGTATCTACACTAGTACCTTCTGTACACATATTTGAAGTGCCATATCTTTCTGGTTTTCTCCTGTTTCTCGCAGGTAATGTCTGTACTACACTGCCTGCACTTCCCGTAGAACAGTCCGAGTCTTCATTTCCACTTGGCACATACGTAAGATCATTGCTGTTATCTACAGAGATAAATGAATCATCTGACTCATTGTCACCCACTGAATCCAAACTCTTCTCTTTATTTTCCATACAAGTTTCTGAATTCTTATTCTCTTCAGTAACAGTCACACTGCTTACATCCAGATCCTTCTCAATAATGACTACATCCCGACTAGTTGTAATCACCTTTGACTTAGGATTATATATTCTATATCCCTTTACATCTTCAGAATAACCCACTAGGATGCATTTGTCAGATTTCTTATCCCATTTTAACCTTTTTTCTTTGGGTATATGTGCCATTACAGTGCTTCCAAATATCCTCAGATGACTTATATTAGTTTTATTATTATTCCATAATTCATATGGAGTTTTATTATTTAGGCAAGCTGATACTGTTCGGTTCTGTAAATAAACAGCTGTATTAGTCGTCTCTGCCCAGAACTCCTTCTTCAAATCAGCATCAAATAATAAACAACGAGCCTTTTCAATAATAGTACGGTTCATCCTCTCACTTAGACCATTTTGCTCAGGTGTGTACGGGTTGGACTTTTGATGAATTATGCCCTTCTGCCTTAGAAAATTATCAAATTGACCATTGCAAAATTCACGGCCATTATCACTGCGCAATACTTTGATTTTTCTACTAAGTGAGTTCTCTACTTTGGCTGCATAATCTTTAAAATATTGGAAAGCTTCACTTTTATTTTTCATGAAGTAAATATGAGTCATACGGCTATAATCATCAACAAATATTATAAAGTACCTTGATCCGCCCAGGGAGACACTCTCCATTGGTCCACACACGTCCGTATGCACCACTTCTAGTAGCTGAGAGCATCTGTTGCCACTGCTTGGGAAAGGTAAACGACTTTGCTTCCCTTCATAACAGGTAACACATGAAGTCGTACTTGTTGCTGCCTTGTCAATGGAAAAACCTTCAACTGCGTTCTGCATTCTATTTAGGTATGTACAGTTGACATGACCAAGTCTCCGGTGCCACATCTCACTGGTTACCATCGCTGAAGCTGACAGGTGTACTGGTGTATTTAGCTTATACACCCCATTAACTAACGAGGCTGAAGCCACCATGACTCCTTTTCTGTTGTAGATATCACAACCACTGTCTCTAAAGATCACTTTATTTCCTTTCTTTATCAGTTGACTCACTGACAAAAGATTTGTCGTGAGATTCGGAACACACATAACCTCTTCTATGGTTACGTCAAAGTTGCATTTATCTGTACAAGTAGTAATTTGCACGTTACCAGAACATTTCACAGGCACTTTGTTCTCGTTCGCAACAATAATTTCCTTCGTGCATTGTTCATTAGATGCATTCACGATCCAATGTTCATTTGTTGTCAAATGTACGCTCGCTCCCGAGTCAACATACCAGTCAGATTTACTGTATGTCCCGCTTAAGAATACTGCACTAAACGCATTTGTTTGTTTCTGATCCATTTCTTTAGAATCTGTTGTATTTGTACACTGATTCCGGTAATGTCCCACTTGTTTGCATTTAAAGCATTTAACTTTCGACTTTGACTGCTGCCCGCCGCCATCTTTTTCTCGACTTGGCTTGACATTTTTCTTATGTTGGCCAGATGACGTTTGATTTTTTCTTTGAAAACTACCAAACGCAGCACTGTCGCTTCCACTGACTTCTGACTCCATATCTAGTAATTTAGATTTAATAGCGTCTGTTGTGATGGACATCCCCGAATGCTCGATGGCCATTATCATTGGGGAAAATTTGTCTGTTAATCCAGCAAGCAATAATGAACCGATCCATTCATCATTTATATTGAATCCAGTTCCCGCCAATTTCTGACCCGTTTCCACTAATTGAGTAACGTAGGAATTCATGGAGATACAATTTTCAAGTCGAATTGATATGAGATTTCTTAACAAACTTATTCTTCTAGTGAATCCTGAATCGTCATACAATGATTTCAATTTATTCCACAGTTCCTTTGTTGTCTTGACTTCTTTAATGTGGACATATATACTGGGATCTATCGTCAATATCAGCTTGGCTCTGGTCTTGACATCTTCTGCAGCTGCAACTGCTGCTTGACCTTGCTCTGGCTTTATGCATCCTAGCATTCCTTCCAATACTAAGAAGTTTTCTGCCGCAAAGCACCACTCACTGTAGTTTTCGCGCCCTTTGAGTTTCGGTACGCTCACGACATAGGAGTTCGACGCCATTACGTTTTTGTTCACAGCACGACTGCACAGAAACAACTAACTGTTCTCTCTTACTGCAACTTATTATTGGATTACGTCCAGATAATACACTGTCGCGGAGAAAACTAGTTGAACGGGATTCAGGATGATGTCCTGGGCCCATAACCTATTGTTATTTCAGTTTTTAGGATAATTATTACGTTGAAATAAAACGAACGTGCTCGGCTAACAAAAACGGAAGGAAGTAGTTTTATTTCTTAAAAAAAACATAGACACATTTTACCATAGAGAATCTAAAGAAGCAACCATAGGAACTAACTAATTAGAGCAAGGTATTTTGAGCACATTACAACAAAATTCCCTGCGCTGTATGCATTTAATTATAATTGATTTTGCTTTCCTTAGCTCTTGTAATGTGAGATACGGCGGCTTTTGTTTACTTGCCCGTGCAGGTGCACGTAATAACCATGCCACTATACGATTTATTTTATCGAATGAGCTGTGGCGATTCAGTAATTCTTCAATTACGCTGTCTTCATGATTGCTATTTTGGACGGTTATGACTTGCCTCCGGACCTCCTCTTCCGTCGTATACTCTGATTGCTCTCGCTTTGGCTTAAAGTCGGGTGTCGATAGCCAAGCTGGGCCTCGCCACCACAACGCGTGCTCTATTAATTGTGTAACGGATTGTCCTCTGCTCGCTGAATCAGCTGGATTTTCTTTAGTTGATACGTAATGCCATACGTCAGGTGATGCCACGCTAATAATTTTCTTCACCCTATTCGCTACGAACGGCTTCCAACGTTCAGGATAGCCTTGTATCCAGCTAAGGACGATCTTGGAGTCGCTCCAAGCATAGATTTCGTAATCAATGCTACTCATGCTTGTGACTACTTTTGTTAGTAGTCTGGTTAATAGCTCCGCTGCACATAATTCCAATCTTGGAAGCGAAACGGTCTTGCTGCCTGGTACTAATCTTGTTTTAGCTGCGACTAGTACTACAGATACTCGATTTTTTGATACAATTCTGGCATATACGACACATGCGTACGCTTTCAGAGACGCATCACAAAATCCGTGCAACTGGATAATGTCATCTCGTTTGCTCTGCAACCATCGTGGGATTTTGAATCTGCTAATACATCCCAGATCTTTAGTTAATTTGACCCACTCATCGTTGATCTCGGATGAAACTTCATCGCTCCATTGGATTTCATCTAGCCAAACCTTTTGAAACAATAATTTGAATTTTGTAGTTAGCGGCGCTAGCCAACCTAGAGGATCAAATAACTTGGATATTTCCGATAGAAGTAGTCTTTTTGTAAGCTTTGAAGTATCCGCTGTTGAAGTATATTGGAAAGTGAATTCATCTGTTTCCGGATCCCATCTCAAGCCCAGAGTTTTTGGTGTATTTTCAGTTTTGAAAATGAATGATGGTGCTTGATTATGTTGCTGCGATGAATTTATATCTTCCAATAACCTTTTCTCATTTGCTGACCACTTTCTCAGCAAAAATTTTCCGCTGCTTAGGCACGAATTAAGTTCCGCTATGCTACTTTTCCCTTCATCGATAGTATGAGCTCCGGATACTAGATCATCCATGTAGAAATCTTCAAGAATTATTCTTGCTGCTGTAGGAAAGTTATGCTTCTCGTCCGCTGCTAGTTTTCGAAGGGTCATCATCGCTAAAAAAGGAGCTGAATTCGTGCCATATGTAACCGTCGTTAACTGGTATGTCGTAATAGGTTGTCCAGTTTTAGCTCTCCAAAGGATTTTCTGGAGTTTTTGATCCGATTCGTTTACTAATATCTGCCGATACATTTTTTCAATATCGGCAGTGAATACGTATCTGTATAGTCTCCACTTAAGTAACAGTGTCTGCAGATCTTGCTGCAAGTTAGGTCCTCGATGCATGACATCATTGAGACTTAGTCCCGAAGAAGTTTTTGCGGATGCATTAAATACGACACGTAACTTTGTAGTGGAGGATTCCGCTCGCTGAACCCCATGATGAGGTAAAAAACACTCTATTCCATCGCTGCTAAAGGTCGCTAATTTCATGTGTCCCAACTCTTCATATTCGCTTAGAAATTGCTTATATTGCTGAGCTAAAGCCTTTTGCTTGTTAAGCTTTTTCTCTAGATTCTTAAATTGCGCTAGTGCTATTTCCTTTGACGATCCCAGCTTGTCGTTCGCTTGCTGCTTCATCGGCAACCTAACTTCGTAACGACCGCTCTCAAGACGTTTTGTCGTTGATAGGTAATACTCGACGCATTGCTGATCTTCCGCTGATATTTCATTTTGCTCGTGAATATCTTCAATTTCCCAAAATTTTTGAATATCCGCTGTATTATTCACGATGACGTTACAATGGAATTGTGGCTTTACAGTTCCGCATATTACCCATCCTAGCTGGGTTTGCTGAGCTAAGGGCGAAGACGAATCAGGACCTCTTATCAAACCGTCTAGCATGATAAGAGCATAGGCGTCTGCCCCGAGTAACAAGTCAACTGGACGACTTGTATTAAACGCTGGATCCGCTAAATTAATATGTTCCAAATGCGACCACGAAGGCTTTTCGAACGATTGATTAGGTAAGTTTTTGATAAGACTTTTCATAATCAGAACATCCGTGTCAAATTTGAAGCTCGTATACATAGACTGGCATGTAATGCTTAGCTTGCCCGTACAGTTAGATTCTTTTTCTCCAATTCCGGAAACTGCTCCATCAAATTGCTGTCGCTTTAAACCCAACTGCTGAGCTGCCTTCTCCGTCATCAATGATACCTGTGAGCCCTGATCAATGAGAGCTCTCAGGATCAGCTGCGTGCTATCTGCTGCTGTCACCTTTATTAACGCTGTAGCTAAAAGAATCTGAGTGAAATTTTGCTGAGATGCGTGAACACCGTTGCCGCTGCTTTGCTTTGAACTCTCTACTTGCTTGAGCTCTTCGTCATTAGCATAATTTTGTTTGCCCTCAGCAAAACAATCATGCAATAAAGTATGATGCCTGCCCGAACACGTGAGGCAGCGCTTCTTGGAATGGCATTTATTTCCATTATGATTAAAAACGCAATTAATACAACATTTCAGTTGTTTGACGGTTTTAAGTTTCATTTCCTTCGGCATTTGCAGAAACCTTTCGCAATTGTGTAATTTATGCTCAGCAAAACAATGAGGACATTTGATTTCCTGCACGTGCATTGCTTTTGAGTTCTTCGAATTATAATCGTTCGATTTATAATTATTGTTAAATTTGCGGCTGTTTGTCAATGATTTTGATGAACTCGCTTGCTGCTGAGATTGCGATGACTTTTGCATGGTGTCTTGTCGTCGACGAGATGTTTCTAGGCTAGTGAATTTATTTTCCAAAAAATCTAAAAAGTCTTGTAGGATTGGTAGTTCTCTAGGATTCTTTAACGACTCTATGTACTCGGAATAAGATTCACTATCCAGCTTTTGCGATAAGATATGTACAATTAGAGGGTCCCACGTGCTAATATCTGCACCTAGGTTTTTGATGGCGTGAAGACTCTCTAGCGTGACGTCATGCAATTTTTTAAATGCTAAAAATGATTGCTGCTGTATATTTGGCACATTAAGGAACACATTGGCGTGCGCTGTAAAGATAATCCTCTTGTTATCAAATCGATGATTTAGAATCTCCCAACAAACGTTATAGTTATCAGCACTGATTGGAAGGTGCTGAATCAAACGCTCTGCTTCACCTTTTAACTTGCCTTTCAGGTACTGCATTTTTTGTGCGTTTGACAGTGCGTTGTTCTTGTGGATTGCTTCGCTAAAAAGATCTTTAAAGGGCATCCACTGCTGGTAATGGCCTGTAAATACAGGAATATCCATTTGAGGAGTGGATTTCTCGCGATATGATGTTGACCACATTTTGGAGTTAATAGCTTTTTTCAAGCTGTTGAAAGTACGCTCGTGTTTGCTGAAGTTATATTCATAGTCTTCTGCTAGATCTTCCTCTGATTCACCAATAATCTCCCAATGAAGATTATCAATAGTAGTCCACCGATTGTGCAGGGTTCGAAGGGCGTCTTCGAACTCCCACTTGTCAACGATAGTTTCGACATCAATATTGTTGACTGCTCTAAGAAACGCTTTAAAATTGACCGACTGCTTATGTAGCATATCGTCAAGCTTGCTGTTGGACCCTCTTGACTGAAAGGTCGGAGTTGTTGTTGCTGGTGGGTCTGGCTGACTCGTTGAAGTTCCGGGCGCCAGCTGTGCTGTTTGAGGAAGACATGGTGCCTTCCGAGGTTGCTGCATCAACTGTTCTTTACATTGACTGATAAGCTCTTTTGCTGTTAAGTAAAGCTGTTTCGTGCTCTCAAATTCAGACTTAACAAAATATTTATGATTTGTTTGCTCAAAAGGAAGGGTCTTTTCATGATTCACTTGAAAGTCCTCCCAGTATTTCTCAAGTAACTCGAGTTTACGCTTACAGTAATCTATAGTTTTACGCTCTACGCTATCCTTTTTAAAATTGACGATGAGTTTTCTAATGCTCTCCGCAATCTCAAGTTGAATGTAATAAAGGTCCTCCATCTCGCTGCTGATGTAAGAAAAATTAAACGATCTTACTTGGAAAAATCCTTTGCCGCTGCTAACCTGATGGGTTTGACTTCCACACCAGTGATCCGCTGTTGCCGCTAATGTGAGCTATGAACTCACTACTGCTGGAAGGGCACTCCCCGAGTACCGCTTTTGCTGCTACCGCTGAGAGAATATATTGCGCACTCCAACTCAATATACTCCCACTAAAGTCTCGCTGCTGAGGTTACCACCACAGTCACTGCTAAGCTTTAAACCACTGCAATCCAAAGTGTCACTAGTTCTGTTTAAGTTCACTTCGCGAGCCCTCAGTCCCGAAAAACTAAAGTCCGACCGCGAAGTTCAGAGGCTCGAAGGACCAAAATGTAGGGGACGTGACTAGGTGGTACCTATTGGGAATCGCTACGCTACTCAGTTAAACACTCAAACAACTTTAACGGGTTTATTGAGGTAACTAAGCTAAGTTATTGCTAAAATGATGGAAATGAATGCACTCGGTCGCTGTTCGTTATGCACTGAGCTCGCGGGGCACTTAGTGCGGCCGCATTGTATCGCTAGGTCAGCAAAACGTGGTCGATTGCAATCATTGCATCGAACAGTTAGGTTAGGTTAGGTTAGGTTAGGTTAGGTTTGCGGACGCGGCCTGTCTGGCCTCGGCTGGCGGATCCTTGGTTGCAGAGAGGATCCGCCGCCTGGGATTGAAGGTGGCGCTGCACAAGACCGAGGCCGTGTTCTTTCGCGGGCCTCGGCAGCGCTGCCCTCCCGACGCCCACATAATTGTGGAGGGCGTCAGGATAGGAGTCCAGCCCCAGATGAAGTATCTGGGGCTGGTGCTGGACGACAGGTGGCGCTTCGGCCCGCATTTCAGCGGGCTGTCGACGCGCCTGTTGAAGGCCGCGGACGCCCTCTCGTGGCTCCTCCCGAACCTGGGGGGGCCCAAGGCGAAATGCCGGCGCCTGTACGCAGGCATATTGAGGAGCATGGCCCTTTACGGGGCCCCCATCTGGGCGGACTCCCTCCACAGGAGGGAGAATGCGACCGCCATCCGAAGGCCCCAAAGGGCCATTGCACAGCGGGTGGCGAGGGCCTACCGCTCGGTGGGCTTTTCCGCGGCGTGCGCTCTGGCCGGCACCCCTCCTTGGGAGTTGGAGGCATGGGTGCTCGCCAGAGTGTACGAGTGGACGGCGCGCCGGAAGGCGCTCGGGGAGCGCCCCGTCGCCGAAGAGCGGGAGGCCGTGCGGCGGGAGGCAAAGGATGCCATCGTCCTCCACTGGACGGAGGACCTCGCCGCCGCCGCCTTTGGCCGCCGGACGTTGGACGCGCTCGGTCCGGTTCTACGGAGCTGGCTCGAGCGGTCCCACGGTTTCCTCTCGTTCCGTCTGGTGCAGGTGTTATCCGGGCATGGCTGTTTCGGATCGCACCTTCACCGGATCGGGAGGGAGGAGACCCCGGCGTGCCACGACTGCGGCGCGCCGGAGGACACGGCGCAGCACACCCTCGAGGTGTGTCCGGCTTGGTCCGAGCCGCGCCGCAGCCTGACTGCGGTAATTGGACCAGACCTCTCGCTTCCCGGCGTCGTCAACGCCATGCTGGGGAGCGAGGAGGCCTGGGCAGCGGTCGCCTCCTTTTGCGAGGACGTAATCTCGCAAAAGGAGGAGGCGGAGCGCGAGCGGGAGGACGACCCTCTCGCTGCGCCGCTCCGCAGACGAAGAAGGGGTCGGAGAGGGCGCCGTCCTCTCCCTCCTCCTGGTGGCGACGGGCGGGCGACAGGCACGGGGGTGCCTTCGCCCGCATTGCACCCGTCACCACCTTCGTCGGTCATTCCCGGGCCCCTGTGAGGGGCCCGCTATGAAGGGCAATCGTCGGCGGAGGACTGGACGTAAAGGCTACGCCGGTTTCCCAGTCCCCCGCCACTCGGACGAAGCGGGAATGTCGCTGGGTCGTTTTAGTGGGTATACCGGGTCAGACCCGGGGAGTCCCACATACCCCTCTCATCCCCCGATGGGAGGGTATGCGTAATGCATTTTTTCCCAGCGTCAAAAAAAAAAAAAAAAAAAAAAAAAAAAAAAAAAAAAAAAAAAAAAAAGGTTAGGTTAGGTTAGGTTGGGGGACCACCCCACAGTGCTTGCGTCCACGTCGCGTCCCCTGGAAACGGCCCAGTTCTGACCACCGTAACGGAGTGGCAGACTGGGTACGGCCAAAGTGCACTGTGCTCTCGTAGCGATTTTATCCTTGCCTTGAAACCTACGAGCTGTCTGAATGTCAAAAATAACGCGGAGCGCCTCCGGGCGAAAATCAAAAGGCCCTTCTGAGGGCCAACCCAAAGGCCCTTCTCAGGGCCAACCCATTGGCCTAAAGGCCCTTCTCAGGGCCAACCCAAAGGCCCTTCTCAGGGCCAACCCAAAGGCCCTTCTCAGGGCCACTCTGACGCTCCGGTGTCAGAAGCTAGCCGCGCGCCGTCTGCGGCAGGCTTTTTGGCGGATGAGTCGTCCGACAACGACTCACTATTCAGTGTGTCGGACGCGAACGACTCTCGTTCGCGGAAGTGGGTCCACCTGAGTGGTGGGTCCGAGGGTTCCCAAGCCTCGGGGTCGAAGGTAAAAAAGCCGACGACCGTGGCCGCGGATACCCATGTCGTTGGGCTCGCAGACGCCCAACACAAGTTGGATCTGGGGCGGCGGGCGCAGCTCCAGCTAGAGCTGGAGGAGCGGGTTGCGGCCAAAGAAAAACGGGCGCTCGTCGCTCGAGCTAAGTCCGGGTACGGTGCGTCCCGCGTTCTGTACGCAGACCACTCTCTGGCCGAGCTGGAGAGGATGGCGGAGGAGGACGAAGAGGAGATCGTGGAGGTCGCCACTAAGTCCTCCAACCTGAAAGGGACCTTTCAAAAGGCCCTCAAATGCAGGGCCGCGAGCATGCGCGGTGTCGTCGTGGAGCTGGTGCGTCGCAAGACCACCGACGAGACGCGGCAACTGCAGGCGAAAGTCGATCGCCTGCAGTTGGAGGTCAGCCAGCTTCATCAGAAGCTGGCTGAAGCCATGGCCCGGCCACAAGAGGCCCGGACAAGCCCTGCAGCAGAAGGCCCATCCTCCAACCTTGAGGATATCATCCGGAAGGTTGTGATGGAGGAGAGGGCCTTCACAAGGGCCTGCTTAGCGGGCATTGAGGACCGGCTCTTGCCGGAGAAATGCCTCCGACCGCCGCTTGCGGCGGCTAAGAGGCAGCCAAGCGAGCCGGGGCCGTCCTCCTCCCAGGCGGAAGACACCCTCCTCCCTGCCACCACCCCGTCCAACGAGTGGACGGAAGTGGTACGTAACGGGAAGGGCAGGGGCAAGAAATCGGCGAAGGCCGTACCTGCCGTCCCCGCCCCCACCGCTCCCAGTCGGTCGCAGACGACCGGCAAGGGAAAGGGGAAGGGGAAAGGGAGGGGAAAGGGCAAGCTAGTCCCCCCGAAAACCGCAGCCGTCGTGGTGACGCTCACCGCGGAGGCTGCGGAGCGAGGGGAGACTTATATGTCCATTTTGGTGCGGGCGCGTGCCAATGCCGATCCCACCCAACTGGGGATCGGCAGCGTGTCTTGCCGGCGGACACAAGCCGGGGCTCGAATTTTCGAGTTCCCGGGGGCCGAGGGGAGCGCCCATGCGGACCTATTCGCAGCAAAGCTGCAAGAGGTCATCGCAGACTCGGCCAAGGTGGCCCGACCGGTCAAGTCGGTGGCCATTGAGGTGACGGAGCTCGACGACTCCGTCACCAAGGAGGAGGTGGTGGCGGCGGTCGCAGCGGTAGGGGGCTGTGGCGCCGCAGCGGTGCAAAGTCGGGACATAAGGCCCGGCCGCGGCGGCATGGGTACCATTCGCCTCGAGTGCCCAGTCGCCGCTGCCAAAGCCGTCCTTGCCAAGGGACGGCTGCTGGTCGGGTTTAGCTCGGGTGCAGTCCGGGCACTCGAGGACCAGCCTCTGCGGTGTTTCCGGTGCTTCGGCATCGGACACACCCGGCCCATGTGTCCGTCCACGGTAGACAGGACGGACACGTGCTACCGCTGCGGCAAGAACGGCCACAAAGCCGTCTCTTGTGAGGCCTCCAAGCCACACTGCGCGGTGTGTGCCGCCAGTGGCCGCCCGGCAGGCCACGTCATGAAGGGGAGGAATTGTAATCCTCCCCATAAGCGGGGCAAAGCGCAGGTGCCGACCGGGCCTGCTGCTGCTGCTACTTGCTCCGTCGTTCCTGCGGCGGCTGCGGAGGAGGGTGCGATGTCCGACTGATGCATAGGGTCGAACATCGCATCCTTCAGGTGGTGCGGCCTTCCACTGACTCCCCTCCCCTCTCGCTCTCAGAGAGGGGACCGGGATACGTGGTGGCCGCATGGGGAGACATGGCCCTGGTGGGGGTCTATTTCTCCCCAAACCACCCTGTCACGGAGCGCGAGCGGGAGGACGAACCTCTCGCTGCGCCGCTCCGCAGACGAAGAAGGGGTCGGAGAAGGCACCGTCCTCTCCCTCCTCTTGGTGGCGACGGGCGGGCAACAGGCACGGGGGTGCCTTCGCCCGCATTGCACCCGTCACCACCTTCGTCGGTCATTCCCGGGCCCCCTGTGAGGGGCCCGCCATGAAGGGCAATCGTCGGCGGAGGACTGGACGTAAAGGCTATGCCGGTTTCCCAGTCCCCCGCCACTCGGACGAAGCGGGAATTTCGCTGGGTCGTTTTAGTGGGTATACCGGGTCAGACCCGGGGAGTCCCACATACCCCTTTCATCCCCCGATGGGAGGGTATGCGTAATGCATTTTTTCCCAGCGATAAAAAAAAAAAAAAAAAAAAAAAAAAAAAGGTTAGGTTAGGTTAGGTTAGGTTGGGGTGCGTCAGAATTCCTCCACGTTTGTCTGGCAGCTGCTGGTCCCTCTCGATACGTCTGGAGGAAAGAGCAGCTGCTGGGCTGGTGCACCCTGGGCGCGACAGTATCCTTCCTCGAGGAATGAGAAGAAATTCTCATCCCTTGGGAAATGTTACTGTCGCGGCTAATATTCTGGGGAGGGGTCACATCGTTCGTCGTGCGATAACGTGCGGGTCTATCGTGCGGGGTTCGATGTGCATTTTGGAGGATTTCGTCATGTACCGTGCGATGGCTCGCGGGCTTATCGCACGGTACGTGATTGATGATTCACTTCTCGAAGTTTTCGGGGAGTGAATCAGGGCGGGGTTTCTTCATCGTGTACCGTGCGATGGCTCACGGAACGGGGTCATCGGACGGTGCATGATTAGTGATTCACTCCTCGAAGTTCTCGGGGAGTGAATCAGGGGTGGAGATCCTCCTTCATCTTTGGTCACGGGATTCGTCGCTCTCTGGTACGCGTCTGCCCATCAGACGTGACTGTGAGCGTGGCGAATCGTCGTGATGATGGATCAAGGAGGAGGGGAGGGATAATATGTATAAGTATGTATATTTATAAATTTATTATTTATGTGTTAGTATATATATATGTTTATATATTTATATAGACGATGAAGAAGGGAGACAGGGACCACACCCTTAAAAGGAACAACAAAAAAAAAAATGAAAAAGACGCATTGCAAAATACTACCCCAGGGCGGTACCAGCTGCTCAGCAGTTGGAGAATCCGCCACGATCCACGGATCGTCAAGCCCCCCGTATTCTGGGGAGGGCACCAATCGTCTTCCGCTTGCAAATTGCAACCAGAGCCGAGGAGGCTCAACAAGGTCACGGTCCTTCGAAGACCTGACCTCTTTTATACCGCATCGCGCGAAGGACGCAGTGTCAGATTCCGGCACTACGCCACTAAAGACGGGAGCAAAGGCTCCAGCAGAACCGCGAGTCGTTCTGGAGAGGGTGACTGTGCTGTCGGAAACCTCCGACAGCGCGGTCACCCCCCTTTCCAGAGTGACTCCACAGCCAGTGACTCCACAACCAATGACACCACAGCCAGTTGCGGCCGTTCGCTCCAAGTTTTGGGGGAAGCGGCCGCGTGACTGTGGGTCGGATGCGGGCTCGGTGGGCTTGTCCTCAAGTGAGGAGAACCTGCCGGCCCCCAAGGTGTCGACACCACGGAGAGGCAGAGGACGCGGACCACGTTCCGGAACGAGCGTCCCTGCAGCGTCGAGCGACTCCCGAGACCGGTTCCTAAAGCCCCCTGATAAGCCAGTGAGCGACTCCGACGGGGCTATGCAGGTGGAGCAAGGGGAAGCCTCCATTACACTGGTGAGCACCCGGGCGGAGCTCAATGCCGCGAGGCGAGAGGGCCGGAAGGCCATTGCGACCGACGAAGTCGCTGAGTTGGCTCGTCTGGCAAGGGAGAGGCGTTCGCAGACCGCCACAGCTCCTGAGGGCTTAACGGCAGAAGCCCTTAGCCGTCAAGTGCTGGACGGCGTGGACGTCGTCCTGAAGGTGGCCACGAAATCAGGCAACCTGAAGGGCACGTTCACGCGAGCCCTAAAAGAGGCGGCGAGTGCCATCAAGGAGGCGATGGACGTCCTCCTTGATCGAACGACCTCAGAGGAGACGGTGAAACTCCGAGAGGAGAATTACCGTCTCCATACGAGAATGGAGGAGCTCCAGCAGGAGGTCAGCGCCCTGAGGGCGGACTTCAGCCGGCAGCAGGGTGTACCGACTACGGACAGTCGTGCCCTGCCACAGAACGGGTCTTTGGGGGAGGACCAGTACAGCCGGCTGTTGAATATAATGACTGCCCGATTTGACAGCCTAGAGCCCAGGCTCAACCCCCCTGTCAGGCTTCGTCCGCCGCTGGCGGCCGATACACGGAGGAAAGAGGCAGAGCCTGCACCAGCGGTGGCTGGGCCGACGTGGGCCCAAGTGGCTGAAGCGCCACCTGCCCCAAAGAAGCCGTCGCCGATGACCAAAGCAGCCACGCAGAAGCCCAAGAAACCCACAGAGGGGGCCAAACAGGCGGGGAAAGAGACGAAAAAGCCCCCTCAGGAGAGCAGCTCGTCCCCCAAAGAAAACGGGGAATGGAAGACGGCCGAAAGCCGCAAGAAGAGACGGAAGAGGGGACGCAAGGCCAAGACCGCACCGGCCTCCAAGGGGCAAGCCCCGAGAATCCGCGTCCCTCGCTCCGAGGCTGTGGTGGTTACACTTCAGCCCGAAGCCAAGGAGCGGGGAGTTACCTACCAAAAGGTACTGGCGGAGGCGAGGGGCAAACTGGTCTTCGCCGATTTTGGCACCCCGGACGGCTTCCGTTTTAGAACGGCTGCCACGGGGGCCAAGATGTTTGAGTTGGCGGGGACCAGTAGCACTGAGAGGGCGGACGCTCTAGCTGCAAAGCTGAGGGACGTCCTCAACCCCGAGGAGGCCCGGGTGTCCAGGCCCATTAAGACGGCTGAGGTTCGCGTCGACGGCTTGGACGACTCCGTGACCCCAGAGGAGGTGGTGGCGGCCATAGCTCGGAGTGGCGGATGTTCGCCTGAAAATGTGCGGGCGGGTGACATCCGCGTTAATGCTGGCGGGCTAGGCACCATCTGGGTGCGGTGTCCGGTGGCTGCGGCCAAGCAAGTCGCCGACACGGGCCGTCTTCTGGTGGGCTGGGTGTCAGCGAGGGTAAAACTCCTGGCACCCCGGGCCATGCAGTGTTTCCGGTGCCTGGAGAAAGGGCACGTCCGAGCACGGTGCACCTGCGAAACAGACCGCAGCGATCTGTGTTATCGCTGCGGTCAGCCTGGCCATAAGGCGGCCCAGTGCTCCGCGGAGCCAAACTGCAGTCTGTGTACAGCTGCAGGAAAGTCCGCGGGGCACCGAATAGGCAGCAACGCTTGCGGCGCGCCCAGAAAGCGCAGCAAGCGTTGGACCAAGGCTGCGGGGGCCGCACCCCCTAGCAACTCTGAGGCCGACTCCCGGCCAGTCATGGGACGAACCGAAGAAATGGAGTGTTAGTAATGGCACTCCATTTCCTTCAGGCGAATATCAACCACTGCACCACAGCACAGGATCTCTTGGTCCTGAGCATGGCGCAGTGGTCGATAAATGTGGCGGTGGTCGCTGAGCCGTATTTTATCCCCCCCCGGGAAAACTGGGCAGGGGATCTGGACGGCCTGGTGGCCATCATTGGCGCGACTCTTGTCGACGTATCCCGGGGTCACGGTTGGGTTGCCGCCCTTGTGAACGGGATCGTCACGATCGGGGCATACTTTTCGCCCAACAGGAGTCTCGCCGAATTCGAGAGTTTCCTTGTCGAGTTGGGTGCCGTCGTCGGCCGGTCTCACCCTCGGCCCATACTGCTTCTCGGTGATCTGAACGCCAAATCTGCGGCGTGGGGATCCCCGGTCACAGACCCGAGAGGCGATGCGCTAGAGGAGTGGGCCATTACGACGGGCCTGGCCGTCTTGAACCGGGGTTCGGCCTACACGTGTGTGCGACAGCGGGGCGGGTCCATAGTGGATGTCTCATTTGCTAGCCCCGCTGTCGTGCACCGTGTTCATGATTGGCACGTGGAAGTGGAGGTGGAGACGCTATCGGACCACCGATACATACGCTTCGACGTCTCCGCCCAAACCGCTGGAGGTCGTAGCCAATCGGCCCCCCGGAGAGACGGCCCGCGTTGGGCTCTGAAACGCCTCGACAGGGAGGCTCTCGAGGAAGCCACCATCGTCCTGGCCTGGGTTCGGGAGTCGGCTACCGTCGGTCCCGTCGACGTCGAACAGGAGGCGCAGTGGTTTGGCGACGCGATGACGCAAATTTGCGACGCGTCCATGCCACGCGTCTCCCCTCTGTCCGCAAGGCGCCGCGTGTACTGGTGGTGCATCGAGGTTGAGCAGCTGCGCGTCGCATGCGCAGACGCCAGACGCCCGTACACGCGATGTCGGAGGAGACGTCGCCGGGATCCCGACGAAGAAGCCGCGCTGTATGAGGTGTACCGCGCGGCCAAGGAGGCTCTGTGGCTGGCCATCGGCGAGTCGAAGACGCGCTCCAGAGAGGAGCTGCTCGCGACCCTAGACGGGGATCCGTGGGGGCGCCCTTACCGTACGGTCCGAGGGAAACTTCGGCCATGGGCCCCCCCGCTGACGGAAGGTCTCGAGCCGCAGTTTCTGGAGCGAGTGGTCTCGGCTCTCTTTCCTGAGAGAGCCGAGCATGAGCCACCGCCGATGGCTCCGCCCACAGCTGCAGAGCCCGAACAAGAGGAGAGCGAAACCGTCCCAGAGGTGACACAGGCGGAGATGAGCGCGGCCGTGATGCGGCTCCGGGCAAAAAACACTGCTCCGGGGCCCGACGGAGTGCCTGGCCGCGCTCTAGTCCTCGCCCTGAAAGAGCTGGAGCCCCCACTGAGGGGACTCTTCTCGGCGTGCCTTGAGCAGGGCCATTTCCCTAACAGGTGGAAAGCTGGTCGACTGGTCCTGCTCAGGAAGGCGGGGCGCCCGGCGGACTCGTCGTCCGCTTATCGGCCCATAGTGCTGCTGGACGAGGCGGGCAAGTTGTTCGAGCGAGTAATCGCAGACCGCCTCGTCAGCCACATGTGCACGGTGGGGCCGAACCTGGACGACAGCCAGTTTGGCTTCCGGTGTGGGCGCTCTACCATCGACGCCATCAGGAGAGTAAGAGTCCTGGCGGAGGAAGCGGTTTCCCAGGGTGGGGTGGTGCTGGCGGTGATCTCTGGACATCTCCAACGCGTTCAACACCCTGCCCTGGAGTTGCATTAGGGAGGCCCTGCGATACCATAGGGTGCCTTCCTACCTCCGCAACATCGTGGGGGCGTATCTTTCGGGGAGGTGTGTCACCTACATGGGACGCGACGGCATAGGCCGTCGTGAGATGTCGTGCGGTGTCCCACAGGGCTCGGTTCTGGGCCCACCCCTGTGGAACATCGGATACGACTGGGTTTTGCGGTGCGAGCTCCCGCCGGGAGTGGACCTGACGTGTTATGCGGACGACACGCTGGTCACGGCCCGGGGCAGCTCGTACAGGGAAGCAGCGTTGCTGGCTACGGCTGCGGTCTCACAGGTGGTGAGCCGCATACGGCGCCTGGGCCTGGAGGTGGCCCTCAACAAGTCGGAGGCCATCGCATTTCATGGCCCCCGACGGGCACCGCCACTGGGATCACACATTGTGGTCGGGGGGGTCCCGATCGCTGTCGAGTCAACCATGAAATACCTTGGATTGGTGCTCGACAGCCGTTGGGACTTCGGCCCCCACTTTCAGCGGCTGGTGCCCAAGTTGATGGGCGCGGCGGGCGCGCTGTCAACGCTGCTTCCCAATCTGGGGGGCCCGAGCTCCGCCTGCAGGCGGTTGTACGTAGGGATCGTGCGATCGATGGCCCTTTATGGGGCCCCGATATGGGCGACCGACCTGACGGCCCGCACTATCGCAGTCCTGCGCAGACCGCAGAGAGCGATGGCCGTCAGGGTCGTACGGGGATATCGCACGATCTCCTACGAGGCGGCTTGCGTACTGGCCGGATCCCCGCCATGGGACCTGGAGGCGAAGACCCTCGCGACACTGTACCAGTGGCGCGAGGAGGCCGAACATCGGGGCGAGAGGCTGGTGCAGCGACAGATTACGGTGTACCGGTCTCAGCTCCGACAGGTCATGGTGGCGGAATGGCGGGGGAGGCTAGACCTCCCTACCGCCGGCCTCAACACAATCGAGGCGATCCGGCCAGTACTCGACGACTGGCTCGGGAGGAAGCACGGCTCTCTGACTTTCCGGGCGACACAGGTACTCTCGGGGCACGGCTGCTTCGGGAAGTACCTGTGTCGCTTAAGCAGGGAGCCGGACGCCCGGTGCCATCACTGCGTCCATTGTTCGGAGGACACGGCGCGGCATACGCTGGCCGAGTGTGCCGCTTTCGATGAGCCGCGCCGTGCCCTCGTTGCAGAGGTAGGAGGAGACCTGTCGCTGCCGGCCGTCGTTCGCTCGATGGTCGGCAGCGCAGAGTCCTGGGACGCGGTGATGTCCTTCTGCGAGACCGTCATGTCGCAGAAGGAAGCTGCGGAAAGGGAGAGGGAGATGACCAGCTCCCGCCCATCCCGCAGCAGACGCACCGGGCGTCGGCAGAAGGCTGACAACGCCCTCTTCCGGCCCCCCTAAATTGGTCCAGGGGCGGCGGATTCGGGGACATCCGTCGCCCCCCATCACACTGGACCCGAGACGGCGGCGCGTTGTGTTCCACGCGCGCCTCTCATAGACGTAGCGGGGGGAGTTTTACACCTCACTCCCCCCGGGACGAGGCCCGTAGGTCAAGCGGGCCAGCACTAGTCCGGGGCAGCGGAAGTCGCATCAGATCCCGTTGCCCCCTGACGCAAGTGTGCGAGGGAACACCGGTGTGGTTTTAGTCAGTACGAGTCTGACAGACCCCTCCGCTCTCCCCAGGGCGGAGGACATCCATTGAGGATTTCCACATCGTGAAAAAAAAAAAAAAAAAAAAAAGGTTAGGTTAGGTTAGGTTAGGTTTTTTTTTTTTTTTTTTTTTTTTTTTTTTTTTTTTTTTTTTTTTGTTTGGGCAGGAGTGGGAAATCCCCGCGGACACCTCGACTATCCCACAGGAATTTCTCCTGTGAGACAGTCGAGGTAGTGCCGGACTCGAACCGGCTAAAAACCACTCCTGCCTAGCCAGTGTCCCTCTGACATTATCAGAGCCCTTTTCCACAAATCTTTCTTGTATGGCGACTTGGTTTTGTAGAAGGCCGATGAGACCACACTCTTTTGTCTGGTGATACTTTAAATTTTTACATTTATTTTATTGCCCTAAACCTCTATTTTATATGTTTTTAAATATTTTCCTAAATGTTTTGTTTTCAACTACAGTAACGCCTTATTTTATATTATTTTGTAATTTTATTATTTCTAAATTTTGACTTTAATTTTAAACATATTTATTCGTCACTTACCCTTATATTTTAAAATTTATAAGTTATGATATTTGCGAAATATACTCAATATATACGTGAATATCATACTTGGATGACAGACAAACAGTGTTTTGCACGGTTTGACACAACTTAACGATTCCACCAGAGCTGGCCCACGGTTCAGTTTAATTTTAGCAAGCTTCCCAAGAAAGTGACTACAATTATCTTTCTCCATTGAGCCAGCCCTGGTGGCTCGCTCAATGCATCTGCTATCTGGTTGTGTCGAAGTGTTCTTTTTGTGCTTTGAAGTGGACGCATCGACAACTTTAGCAATAAGCTATCATTGCTCTAGCGAATGCGTCCCACTTCTTACGCACCGGGCAATCGTCGCTGAATGCATTGTGCCGGTGCTCCCCCAACTTGGCTCTGGTGCAGTTAATGCACACCGCTGCTTCGCCGATCTGGTTGCTAGGGCAGTCCACCCTAAGGTGTGGTCCGCTGCAGTGGCTACACAGATCGGCTGGCTCCGTGCACAGGCGTTTGCCGTGCCCGTATGCCAAGCAACGGGTGCACTGCACCAGAGGCGTCTGGTCTTCGACGCGCACTCTCTGGAGGTCAATCCGAAGCTTGCCTCCTTCGAGTGCCCTCTTCCAGATAACTGGGGTCACACTCAGCACAATGCTATTCACGTGTGGGTTTCGTGACTTTTTACGAAATATCACTGACATTTTGAGTTCCCCGTCCCCGAGGCCATCAAAGATCTCCCGGTTCTGGTTCTTAAGGGCTCTCAGTACTTCCTCGTCACTGTGCACGGAAAGCACGTCCCTAAGAACCAGAAGCGGGTTCCGATTTTTGACTTCCTCGACGACGAGGTTCTCTCCGGCCTTCTCTAGTCGCGTTTTTAATTTTGTCCTCTCGTCCATCGTTGCGCACCCCATAATAATTTTTTGGTCTTTGGCCTTCCTTACTCTCTCTACACGCACCCAGCCCTCCTTCGCGTCCACTGCTTTTCTCACTCTTTCGAGGATTTCGGCCCCCGTATCCGTCTCCTGTGTTGAGGTGACAACCACGGAGTGTAGCGTCGTTCGCTCCAGGGCTGGCGCCCCGGTGTGGCACTTACTGACGGCTGCTACACTCGCGTAGGTTGTCTCCCCCACACTTTCTTTGCTGGTCAGACTGTCTCGGAGCCTGTCAAGTTTCTCGGAGTTGTCTTTCAACTCCGAGATGTGCTCCTTCATGGTCTTCAGGAGCTCAGTCTGGCCAGCGAGAACCTCCATAGAAGTGGGATGGGGACCGAAGTCAGCAGTGGGCGCGGGTTCCGGTACGGCAATGGGTGCGGCAGGGGCCTTGTCCCGCTCGGACTCTTTCACCAGCTCATAGAGCCTGTTTATGGCTTGGAGCACAGCGGTCTTAATTTCAGCCTTGAGGTTGCGAGAGTTGCCCAAGTTAACTTTAGCCTTGTTTAGGCAAGCTCTCGCCTCCTCAGTGCGACTGCGGTGCCTCGCCTCAGGCTTCATGAGCGGTGTTGAAAGGTCAGCAGGGGGTCGGCGCGTCCCCGGAGTGGCAGGTCCCACCTGCGAGGCGGGAAGAGTGTCGTCTCCAAAGGAGATTCTCCGCCTCGCATTGGCAGACGATTCTCCCGCTTTCTCCGGTGACTGCGTCGAGCCCCTGGAGCCTAACGTCAAAAAAGTATAAAAACAGAAATTTCCCTACTTAAATCACTTTAAAAACACTAACAAAGAAATCCCAGACAAAATCACAAAAAGAAAAATATTTGCCAAAATCCCACGTCTACCTTCCTATAGACCAGAGGGCGGGTGGGTGGGCAAAATTTTTTCGTGCTAGGGGCGCGTGCGAGGTGTCCAGAGACGCGTCTCCGTGCGGGCTAGCGATATATGGAATAAAACGTGGTAGGTGCCGAACAAAAATTTTGACTTTTGGTCAAAAAACCAGTTTTCGAAAGAAAAAATTTGGAATTTCACCCCACAACCTGGTGACCGGGACACGGAACGTGGACCAGAATTCAGGGAAGAAGGGTGAGGACTATTGCAACTATAATCTAATTTAAAATTTAGAAGAAAATTTGGAAAAACAATTAATTTTAAGGGATTTCTCTGAAAATAAGGGATGAAGTCCAGACGCGGGTGTAAAGTGCGCGCGTTATGGTCAGAACACAGGCGGACGCCTATTTTTGTCTAAAAAAGTCGAAAACAGCTTCAAAATCGCACGTCTAGAATAGAAGATATCAACGGGTTAGGTTAGGTTAGGTTAGGTTTTTTTTTTTTTTTTTTTTTTTTTTGTTTGGGCAGGAGTGGGAAATCCCCGCGGACACCTCGACTATCCCACAGGAATTTCTCTTGTGAGACAGTCGAGGTAGTGCCGGACTCGAACCGGCTAAAAACCACTCCTGCCTAGCCAGTGTCCCTCTGACATTATCAGAGCCGTTTTGTGTATATAATATTCTGTTATGTGACTATGGCGATTTATTTAATTTTGTTGGAAACGAATCCGGAGAGACCAATTCCTCTCAGTATGGAAAAACTAAAATGTATCTTCAACTATTATTTATTTCTTCCTAGCACTACGGTTGCAATTTCTACGCAATATTTCAGAAATAATTGTCGATTTTTATTCGCTATCAGGCTGGGGAGATTTTTCGCAATGAGTTCTACCCCAAGCTGCTGTTCAGCCTCGAATCTAGCCCTTGCGGTGATGGGGCATTCCAGCAGAATGTGGAGAACCGTCTCTTCCTTGCCAGGCTCGCAAGCGCACGATGGGCTCTCTTTACACTTGAACCGACTCAAGTATGCAGAGAACCCACCGTGCCCCGTTAGTATTTGTGTGGTGATGCTTGTGGGGACCATTTTGCGCACGGTTTTGTACGCCGCCACCGCGTCCGGGAAGAAAATTTTTGTGCCCGAGGCAGTTTCACCTGATCCGTACCTCCCGTTCCATTCGTCAAGCGTCTCCGACCGGAGTCTTCGCTTGACGAACGATACGGGACACAGATCATAGTCCGGCCTCTTCTTCGACCTCAGTGCGGCTTCCTTCGCCAGCTGGTCGGCTCGCTCGTTCCCCTCCAACCCTACGTGGGCCTTAATCCAGAACAAGGAGACACTCTTGTTCTGGAGCCTACAGCGTCGGATGGTGTCCCTAGTTTCCACAGCCAAGGGGTGGGGGGAACTTACGTTCGCAACCGACTGAAGGGCCGCCTTTGAGTCACTGAAGATGCCGAACGTGGTTTCACCACTCTTGAGCACTTCTCCTGCCGCCCTCTGTAGGGCCAGAAGTTCCGCCTGGTAGACGGTACAGTAAGACGGCAAGGCAAGTTTGAGGGCCTTTGTTTCAGTGGCACTATTCCACAAGGATAGCGCCGCCCCAACCCTGCCCTCAATCTTACTGCCGTCAGTGAATATGCGCACAGACAAACTGCTGTGGCGGTTGTATTGCTCCTCGTCTACCAGGCTTCCGAACTCCAGTTTTACTTGGTCCGCGGGGTGCGGAGCCTCTATCGCTGGAGCCATCCGTTCAATCTCCCCACCTCCTAGTACCGGCTGGGGTACCCCCTTCTTGGCCTCGTATAACGCAGCCGCTTCCCGTATACGGAGGTCGAGTGGGAGTATACCAGCCAGCACCAGTGCCGAGTTTAGGGAGACCGTGCGGTAGGCTCTGCACAGCTTCTGGGCAAACCCCCTCTGGACCACGCTAAACTGTTTTCTGACCCCTAATTTGTTGGCGGCAGGTGCCCATGCGCTTGCGGCGTACAAAATCGTAGGCTCTACTGCGGCGGTGTATATAGCCCTTATCACCTCCGGGTGCAAACCCCAACTGACCCGGGCTGCTCTGGCCAGCTGCTTGTACATAGCTATGGCCTTTTTACAGACCACAGCTACGTGTTTGTTGAAGGTGAGTTTGGCGTCAATGATAAGTCCCAATATTTTGACATCTTGGGACATTCCAATGTCGATCCCCCCCATGCTCAAACGGGGCGTGTCGTATTTCAGCCTTCGCGTTAGAACCATCGCACAGGTTTTGTGCGGTGCGAAGTTCAGCCTATTTTTGACACCCCACGTTCGAACATGTTCGAGAGCGGCATTGGCCTGTCCCTCAATTTCCAGTGCTGTGTCCCCGTCAAACACTATCACCACGTCGTCAGCGAATGCCTGGCAATAATCGCCTCTACTCTCGAGCTGTTTTAGCAGTGGGTCCAGTATGAGGTTCCAGAAAATGGGCCCTCCTATCGAGCCCTGAACGCATCCCTTGCTGGTACTCCTTCTGCTTTCTTCACCGGCATATCTCACTGTGACCACCCTGTCGCTGAGATAGCTGCTGACAACCCGTCTCAAATTCACAGGACAATTTTCCTCAGCCAATCGTACTTTGATAGTGGGCCACCACGCACTGTCGAAGGCTCCCTCTATATCCAGAGACACAAGCGTGACGATCCTTTTTTGTGCTTCGTGCGGATGTGCTGCACTAGGGTATAGAGGGAGTCTTCTGTGCTTTTTTGGGGCATAAAGCCGTATTGGCGAGTACTTATCCTGGGTAGTAAGTAAAATTTGAGACGGGCAACCAGCATCTTCTCGTACACTTTCCCCATGACAGGCAATAGCCCAACCGGCCTGTACGACTTGGGTACGGTGTACGAGTCTTTGCCCGGCTTTCTAAGCACTACCACCGTTGCTTCCTTCCAGATCTTCGGGAAGTGGTGTAGCGCCAGGCACTTGTTCAGCAGTGCCAGGAAGTAGTTGGGGTCACAGTGAACCGCGTGACTGCAGATGTCTGCCGTGAAGCCGTCGGCTCCCGGGGCCTTTTTTGGGTTGAATGATCCCATAGACCTATCAAGCTCGCTTAGGGTAAACGGTGGGTCATGTCGTTCATCATGGCTCCATGCGTTTACCATTTCTGCCTGTTCTCTGATTCGGCGATGGTCTATGGTATCATCTTCCTCTCGGTCCTCGGGGTAGAACGTCTCGGCCAACAGCTCCACGGAGCCCCTAGCGTCCAGCGTCTGTCCACCCATCTGTAGTGGCAGATCCTCCTCTCTCTTTCCAGTCCTTCCCATTACCCTGTAAATCCCTTCCCAGACCCCTTCTCGGTCCTGCTTCCCGCAGAACTCCTTCCAGCTCTCTGATGCGGCTTTCATCACTGCTTCCTCATACCTTTCCCTTTCTTTTTTGTACAGGTCTACAACCATCGCTCTTCGGACCGGTGCTGCGCTCCTGACTCTGCGTTTCCTGGTGGCGACTAGCCTTTTCATCTCCGCGAGCTCCTTAGACCACCACGGCAAGGTAAGTGTATCTGTGTTGATTTTTGCTGGAATTGTGTGTTGGCATGTGTGTGTAATTGCTTGTGTGTATGTGTTTATGTGTGCTTCCAATTCATGTACCTGTGTAACATTTGAGAGTTCCGCTAGGGTCAAATTCTTGTCGTTCATAATTTGAGACAGTTTCACACGAAACTGGCTCCAATTAGCCTTCTTTGTGTTGTAAACCCTAGTAGTCCTCTCAATGCTTATGCCTTTAGATTTAATCAAATTAATGCCAAAAGTAATGCCGTTGTGGTCGGAGCTCGTGAGACCCTCGTCGATCCGCCAGCCATCCACCAAGTCCAGCATGTCCGCCGAACAGGCCGTCACATCTACGTGGCTGCAGAACCTGATGCCACCCCGAATGGTGTCAAATGTGGGAATATCTCCAGTATTGAGGATTTGTAGCCCCAGCTCCCCCAGCGCTCCACACATTTGCGCTCCCCTGCGATCTTCACTGCTGCTACCCCACCAGGTACTTTTCGCATTCGCGTCTCCTCCAATAACCAACCTGCTAGAGCCCAGCTCTCGCTCTATCTGACGGAGATGCTCCAAGTATGGCTCAATGGGCTTGTCGGGCTCGAAGTAGAGGGACACCAGCGTGATCGTCCAGGCGCTGGTTCGGACTCCCACCACAACGATGTTGTTTGTGGTGAGTTGCGGGTACTGTAAGACGTCCAAATCTTTATCGAAGACAGCTATTGCTGCCTTTACAGTCCCTTCTCCTCCCTCTGAGCTCTGGAAGACCCTTACGCCCCGGTGACCTCTCATTCTTCTTACCCCACCCACGTATGGCTCCTGGAGCAACGCTACAGCGAGTTTGCGGTTGGTCGCCTCTAGTAAGAGCTCGTTTGTGGCTAGCTGACTCCGTTGCAGGTTGGCCTGGACCATTTTGTACCTAGTAGTGGTTTCGGGGACGCCTTTAGCAGTACGCTATGGAAGCTCGGGCCAATCCATCCCACCTCTTACGCACCGGGCAGTCGCTACTGAATGCGTTGTGCCCCGTGTTCCCCAACTTGGATCTGGTGCAGTTTATGCACGCCGCTGCTTCACCGGTCTGTCGGTTTGGGCAATCCGCTCTGATGTGTGAGCCGCCGCAGTGGCTACACAGGTCAGCTGGCTCCTTACAGAGGCGTTTGCCGTGACCGTATCCCAAGCAGCGGGTACACTGCACCAGTGGCGTCTGGTCTTCGACACGGACCCTCTGGAGGTCGATGCGAAGTTTTCCTGCATCGATTGCCCGCCTCCAGATCATTGGGGACACACTGAGCACAACGTGATTCATGTGTGGGTTACGGGTGTTCCTTCTGTACTTTATTGCAGTCCTTTGGTCCTCGTCGTCGAGGCCGTGAAAAATCTCCCGGTTCTGATTCTTCAGGGCTTTTACGACCTCTTCGTCGCTGTGTATTTTCAACACATCCCTGAGAATCAGAAGCGGGTCTCGATTCTTTACTTCCTCGACAACGAGGTTTCCTCCAGCCGCCTCCAACCGCTCCTTCACTTTGCGTCTCTCTTCCTGTGTAGCGCACCCCATGATAATCTTCCTATCTTTGGCCTTCCTGACTTTCTCGATGCGCACCCAGCCCTCCTTCGCGTCCACCGCTTTTCTTACCCTTTCTAGTATTTCGTCCCCGGTTTCCATTTCTTGTGTCGAGGAGACGACTACGGAGTGCAGTGTCGTTCGCTCCAGGGTATGTGCCCCGGTGTGGCCTTTATTGACGGCTGCTACATTCGCGTAGGTCGTCTCCCCCACACTTTCCTTGCTGGCCAGACTGTGCTGGAGCCTTTCCAGTTTCTCGGAGTTGTCTCTCAACTCCGAGATGTGCTCTTTCAGACGGTTTAAGAGCTCAGTCTGGCCAGCAAGAACCTCGACAGGAATGGGATGGGGACTAATGCGGTCAGCGGTGAGCACGGGATCCGGTGCGGGGATGGGTGCGACAGGGGCCTTGTCTCGTTCCGACTCCTTGACCAGCTCATAAAGCCTGTTTATGGCTCCGAGCACCGCAGTCTTGATCTCGGCCTTGAGGTTGCGAGAGTTGCCCAGATTAAGCTTGGCCTTATTCAGGCACGCTCTCGCTTCCTCAGTGCGACCGCGGTGCCCTGCCTCAGGCTTCTTGAGTGGTCTACCGGCATCAATGGCAGCTCGGCGCGCCCCCGGAGTGGCTGGGACCCCCTGCGAAGCAGAAGGAGTGACTTCTCCAAACGAGATTCTCCTCCGTGCATTGGCAGACGATGGCCCCGCTTTCTCCGACAGTCGCGGCGAGCTACCAGAGCCGTGGGTCTTCACGGTGCTGGATGGGGTGCAGAACATAATGGATTTGATGAGCAGACAAGATCAGAAAGACTCCTGTAAAGAGGGGGTCAAACTGAATTATCCGCTCGTCAGCTGGACACTGGATACTTCTGTTTCCCTGTAAAGGGGGGAACTCAGTGAGTAAATTACAAATAAAATCAAATAAAATACAAAATATAATAATATTATAGTCGCCCACCTACAGACGACTGTCACAATAAATAAAGTAATAAATAAACAATAATTTCTAAGTCAATTAAAAACTCCGTAATAAATAATATTCAAAATTGGTCAGAATGATTAAAAACAAGCTTTCCCTCAACAAATCCCTATCTAAATAGACCTAAAATAAACTAAGAGAAAAATTTTGAAAAAGAAAAAATTTGCCTAAACTCCCACGTCTACCTTCCTATATACCAGAGGGCGGGTGGGTGGGCAAAATTTTTTCGAGCTAGGGGCGCGTGCGAGGTGTCCAGAGACGCGTCTCCGCGCGGGCTAGCGATATATGGAATAAGGTTAGGTTAGGTTAGGTTGCCTTTGGCCGCCGGACGTTGGACGCGCTCGGTCCGGTTCTACGGAGCTGGCTCGAGCGGTCCCACGGTTTCCTCTCGTTCCGTCTGGTGCAGGTGTTGTCCGGCCATGGCTGTTTCGGAACGCACCTTCACCGGATCGGGAGGGAGGAGACCCCGGCGTGCCACGACTGCGGCGCGCCGGAGGACACGGCGCAGCACACCCTCGAAGTGTGCCCGGCTTGGTCCGAGCCGCGCCGCAGCCTGACCGCGGAAATTGGACCAGACCTCTCGCTTCCCGGCGTCGTCAACGCCATGCTGGGGAGCGAGGAGGCCTGGGCAGCGGTCGCCTCCTTTTGCGAGGACGTAATCTCGCAAAAGGAGGAGGCGGAGCGCGAGCGGGAGGACGACCCTCTCGCTGCGCCGCTCCGCAGACGAAGAAGGGGTCGGAGAAGGCACCGTCCTCTCCCTCCTCTTGGTGGCGACGGGCGGGCGACAGGCACGGGGGTGCCTTCGCCCGCATTGCACCCGTCACCACCTTCGTCGAACATTCCCGGGCCCCTGTGAGGGGCCCGCCATGAAGGGCAATCGTCGGCGGAGGACTGGACGTAAAGGCTATGCCGGTTTCCCAGTCCCCCGCCACTCGGACGAAGCGGGAATGTCGCTGGGTCGTTTTAGTGGGTATACCGGGTCTTATTAGACCCGGGGAGTCCCACATACCCCTCTCATCCCCCGATGGGAGGGTATGCGTAATGCATTTTTTCCCAGCGATAAAAAAAAAAAAAAAAAAAAAAAAAAAAAAAGGTTAGGTTAGGTTAGGTTAGGTTAGGTTCGAATGGCTCGAGAGGAGGCACGGCTCCTTGTCGTTTCGGGCGACGCAGGTGCTCTCGGGGCATGGTTGCTTCGGGAAGTACCTGTGTCGCATAAACAGGGAGCCGGACGCTCGGTGTCATCACTGCGTCCACTGTCTGGAGGACACGGCTCGGCACACGCTGGCAGAGTGTGCCGCATGGGAGGAGCCGCGCCGTGCCCTCGTGACAGAAGTGGGAACCGACCTGTCGTTGCCGGCCGTCGCTCGCGCGATGGTCGGGAGCGCAGAGTCGTGGGATGCGGTGATCTCCTTCTGTGAAACGGTCATCTCACAGAAGGAGGCTGCGGAGAGGTTGAGAGAGGTGGAGACCACTCTCCCGACCCGCAGCAGACGAACCGGGCGTCGGCGGAGGGCGGATAACGCCCTCTTCCGGCCCCCCTGAACGGGTCCAGAGGGACGGCGGACTTGGGGAGGTCCGCCGCCCCGCTAAATAACTGGACCCGAGGCGGTGGCGCGTAGTGTTCCGCGCGCGCCCCTATAGGACGTCGCGGGAGGAGTACACCTCACTCCCCCCGCAGACTTGAGGAGGCCCGCAGTGGCAGGCCGGCACTAGCCGGGGATCGTGGAAGGCGCACTAGTTCCCATGATCCCCGGTGCAAGTGTGGGAAGGGAACACCGGGGTGGTTTTTAGTCAGTATGAGTCTGACAGACCCCTCCGCTCTCCCCAGAGCGGAGGACATCCATCGAGGATTTTCCACCCCGGCAACAAAAAAAAAAAAAAAAAAAGGTTAGGTTAGGTTCGAATGGCTCGAGAGGAGGCACGGCTCCTTGTCGTTTCGGGCGACGCAGGTGCTCTCGGGGCATGGTTGCTTCGGGAAGTACCTGTGTCGCATAAACAGGGAGCCGGACGCTCGGTGTCATCACTGCGTCCACTGTCTGGAGGACACGGCTCGGCACACGCTGGCAGAGTGTGCCGCATGGGAGGAGCCGCGCCGTGCCCTCGTGACAGAAGTGGGAACCGACCTGTCGTTGCCGGCCGTCGCTCGCGCGATGGTCGGGAGCGCAGAGTCGTGGGATGCGGTGATCTCCTTCTGTGAAACGGTCATCTCACAGAAGGAGGCTGCGGAGAGGTTGAGGGAGGTCGAGACCACTCTCCCGACCCGCAGCAGACGAACCGGGCGTCGGCGGAGGGCGGACAACGCCCTCTTCCAGCCCCCCTAGACGGGTCCAGAGGGACGGTGGACTTGGGGAGGTCCGCCGCCCCGCCGAATAACTGGACCCGAGGCGGTGGCGCGTAGTGTTCCGCGCGCGCCCCTATAGGACGTCGCGGGAGGAGTACACCTCACTCCCCCCGCAGACCTGAGGAGGCCCGCGGTGGCGGGCCGGCACTAGCCGGGGATCGTGGAAGGCGCACTAGTTCCCATGATCCCCGGTGCAAGTGTGGGAAGGGAACACCGGGGTGGTTTTTAGTCAGTACGAGTCTGACAGACCCCTCCGCTCTCCCCAGGGCGGAGGACATCCATTGAGGATTTTCCACCCCGGCAACAAAAAAAAAAAAAAAAAAAAAAAGGTTAGGTTGGGGGACCACCCCACAGTGCTTGCGTCCACGTCGCGTCCCCTGGAAACGGCCCAGTTCTGACCACCGTAACGGAGTGGCAGACTGGGTACGGCCAAAGTGCACTGTGCTCTCGTAGCTTCTATCTCTTTGCCTTGCGAACTACGATTGTCGATGTCCAAAATAACGCGGAGCGCCTCCGGGCGAAAATCAAAAGGCCCTTCTCAGGGCCAACCCAAAGGCCCTTCTCAGGGCCAACCCAAAGGCCCTTCTCAGGGCCAACCAAAAGGCCCTTCTCAGGGCCAACCCAAAGGCCCTTCTCAGGGCCAACCCAAAGGCCCTTCTCAGGGCCACTCCGACGCTCCGGTGTCAGAAGCTAGCCGCGCGCCGTCTGCGGCAGGCTTTTTGGCGGATGAGTCGTCCGACAACGACTCACTATTCAGTGTGTCGGACGCGAACGACTCTCGCTCGCGGAAGCGGGTCCACCTGAGTGGTGGGTCCGGGGGTTCCCAAGCCTCGGGGTCAAAGGCAAAAAAGCCGACGACCGTGGCCGCGGATACCCATGTCGTTGGGCTCGCGGACGCCCAACACAAGTTGGACCTGGCCCGGCGGGCGCAGCTCCAGCAAGAGCTGGAGGAGCGGGTTGCGGCCAAGGAAAAACGGGCGCACGTCGCCCGAGCTAAGTCCGGGTACGGTGCGTCCCGCGTTCTGTACGCAGACCACTCTCTCGCCGAGCTGGAGAGGATGGCGGAAGAGGACGAAGAGGAGATCGTGGAGGTCGCCTCTAAGTCCTCCAACTTGAAAGGAACCTTTCAAAAGGCCCTGAAAAGCCGGGCCGCAAGCATGCGCGGTGTCGTCGCGGAGCTGATCCAGCGCACGAGCACCGACGAGACACGGCAACTGCAGGCGAAAGTAGATCGGCTGCAGTTGGAGGTCAGCCAGCTTCATCAGAAGCTGGCTGAAGCCACGGCCCAGCCACAACAGGCCCCGACGAGCCCTGTGGCAGAAGGCCCATCCTCCAACCTTGAGGATATCATCCGCAAGGTTGTGATGGAGGAGAGGGCCTTCACAAGGGCCTGCTTAGCGGGCATCGAGGACCGGCTCTTGCCGGAGAAACGCCTCCGACCGCCGCTTGCGGCGACTAAGAGGCAGCCGAGCGAGCCGGGGCCGTCCTCCTCCCAGGCGGAAGACACCCTCCTCCCTGCCACCACCCCGTCCAACGAGTGGACGGAAGTGGTACGTAAGGGGAAGGGCAGGGGCAAGAAATCGGCGAAGGCCGTACCTGCCGTCCCCGCCACCACCGCTCCCAGTCGGTCGCAGACGACCGGCAAGGGAAAGGGGAAGGGTAAAGGGAGGGGAAAGGGCAAGCTAGTCCCCCCGAAAACCGCAGCCGTCGTGGTGACGCTCACCGCGGAGGCTGCGGAGCGAGGGGAGACTTATATGTCCATTTTGATGCGGGCGCGTACCAATGCCGATCCCACCCAACTGGGGATCGGCAGCGTGTCTTGCCGGCGGACACAAGCCGGGGCTCGAATTTTCGAGTTCCCGGGGGCCGAGGGGAGTGCCCATGCGGACCTCTTCGCAGCAAAGCTGCAAGAGGTCATCGCAGACTCGGCCAAGGTGGCCCGACCAGTCAAATCGGTGGCCATTGAGGTGATGGAGCTCGACGACTCCGTCACCAAGGAGGAGGTGGTGGCGGCAGTCGCAGCGGTAGGGGGCTGTGGTGCCGCAGCGGTGCAAAGCCGGGACATAAGGCCCGGCCGCGGTGGCATGGGTACCATTCGCCTCGAGTGCCCAGTCGCCGCTGCCAAAGCCGTCCTTGCCAAGGGACGGCTGCTGGTCGGGTTTAGCTCGGGTGCAGTCCGGGCACTCGAGGACCAGCCTCTGCGGTGTTTCCGGTGCTTCGGCATCGGACACACCCGGCCCATGTGTCCGTCCACGGTAGACAGGACGGACACGTGCTACCGCTGCGGCAAGAACGGCCACAAAGCCGTGTCTTGTGAGGCCGCCAAGCCACACTGCGCGGTGTGTGCCGCCAGTGGCCGCCCGGCAGGCCACGTAATGAAGGGGAGGAACTGTAATCCTCCCCATAAGCGGGGCAAAGCGCAGGTGCCGACCGGGCCTGCTGCTGCTGCTACTTGCTCCGTCGTTCCCGCGGCGGCTGCGGAGGATGGTGCGATGTCCGACTGATGGATAGGGTCGAACATCGCATCCTTCAGGTGGTGCGGCCTTCCACTGACTCCCCTCCCCTCTCGCTCTCAGAGAGGGGACCGGGATACGTGGCCGCCGCGTGGGGAGACATGGCCCTGGTGGGGGTCTATTTCTCCCCAAACCACCCTGTCACGGAACGCGAGCGGGAGGACGACCCTCTCGCTGCGCCGCTCCGCAGACGAAGAAGGGGTCGGAGAGGGCGCCGTCCTCTCCCTCCTCATGGTGGCGACGGGCGGGCGACAGGCACGGGGGTGCCTTCGCCCGCATTGCACCCGTCACCACCTTCGTCGAACATTCCCGGGCCCCTGTGAGGGGCCCGCCATGAAGGGCAATCGTCGGCGGAGGACTGGACGTAAACGCTATGCCGGTTTCCCAGTCCCCCGCCACTCGGACGAAGCGGGAATGTCGCTGGGTCGTTTTAGTGGGTATACCGGGTCAGACCCGGGGAGTCCCACATACCCCTCTCATCCCCCGATGGGAGGGTATGCGTAATACATTTTTTCCCAGCGATAAAAAAAAAAAAAAAAAAAAAAAAAAAAAAAAGGTTAGGTTAGGTTTTTTTTTTTTTTTTTTTTTTTTTTTTTTTTTTTTTTTTTTTTTGTGCTTTTCCCCGTTCATGGGAACAACGGGATCTTATTACTCTAATTTACTCATTCATTCTAGTTCTCGCAATTATTCTTCTCGCACTTTTATGCTTCATACTGGTTCTTTCTTTCATGCTTCTCTTTCATACTTAGCCGGGTGGGACTCCCGCTATTGTAAGCTACTACTCCTACTATTTAACTTGTCTTTATTTATTTTAGGTAAATACTCATAGACACGTGTTTTTTATTTATCTTTACAATGGTTCTTATTCTATCTTATATTCTAGTACTATTACATATTGTTGCGGTTTTTACTACTATCTTGTACCTTACAATTTTGAAAAACTTTTTAAGTTACGTATTTATAACACTAAAAATTTAACATACTTAACATCTTTTTATCGCTTTTGTACAACAAGGTTTTTTAAGACCAAGAGAAGAATTTTTAAAACTTATAATTATTGACTACAGCTAATACATTTACTTATAGACTATAAAATACCATTAACAATATAAAGCTAGTTAAGATTGAGCTTTTTGGAAAAATTTGCCACAAAACTTTTAACAACAAATATAATATTTATTACTTTCATAAACATAAACCTACCCTTGATAATATTTCCATATCTTTTAAAATTAGCGCTACGTTTAACGGTCTGAGTCTGAGGACTAGGTTCTTACAGCTATAGTTAATTAATTAAATCTAATATTATAAAATCTATATTTTAACATCGATTACTTTTATGTATTCTAGTAATACATAATCGTATATCCATTTTCTTACTCTATGCTATTTTTATTGACCTAACAGGCTGTTTTCAGTTTCGGATTGTTGCACTAATTTATTTCTTTGTGGTTGCGGCAATAATATATATAATTATATACGTAGAATACACATATTTATTGTCATTTCTTTGTCTGGGGTACTTTTCAACGTTTTTTAAGGGCTGTTTAGGGTGCGTGTTTGGTGTTAAGCGTGTGTTCGTGATATATTTGTATATACTTACTATATATTTTATATATCCGTGTGTTGCGTGTTTTACGCACACCCTAAGGAGCAGTTCAAGCGTATGCCGTCGTCGTCCGAGCCAGGTAGTCCCACTTCTTGCGGACTGGACATTCCGTGCTGAAGGCATTATGGTCGGTCCTCTGGAGCTTTGAGTGCAGGCAGTTGCAGCACTGCGGTTCGTTCCCCGCGAGAAATTCTGTACATTTCTCACGGAGGTGCGGACCTCCGCAGTGGCTGCACCTGTCCGCACTCTCGGTACAAAATTTCCGACCATGTCCGAAAGCCAGGCACTTTGTGCATTGGATGAGCGGTGACTGGTCCTCCACCCTAACCCTTTGCAGGTCTAGGTAAAGGGCTCCAGCCTCCGTCATCCTCTGCCATACTTTGGGTCTAACCTGGACAACAACATGCGCTGTTTTTGGGTTTCTGGTCCGCTTTTTATATTTTATGGCCATTTCTAATTCTTCTTCTTCCAAGTCTCTGAATATATTTTCGTTCTGGGAGTAGAGCGCCTTTACCATTTCGTTGTCGTCACTGTCTAGAAAGACATCTTTTAGGACGACAAGTGGGTTTTTGTTCTTCATTGGCGCTACTACAAGCCCTCCACCTCGGCTCTCAATCCTATCTTTAACCCTTTTAAGTTCCGCCTCTGAGTCGCATCCCAGTATAATCGTTTGGTTTTTTGCCTTCCGGACTTTATTTATTTTAAGGCCAGTTCCTCGGGCATCGACCGCCTCCTTCACCCTGGCAAGCACCTCGTCAGCAGTCTCCTGACTGCCTTCAAGGGTGACCGCCATCGAGTGAAGTGCCGGTCGATGCCTGGGTCTGGCTGTCGTGACGCTAGCGTATGACGGCACCTCGGTTTTCGTCTCAGATTCCGCCATTTTTATGGCCTCCTTGACGTCCTTTGCGGCTTCATCTATCCTGAGCTCGAGGACACCCTGCCCCACCTCAACCTTGCAGCTGAGGTCCTCGAGCTGTTCGCCGATCTTATCTAGGAGGTCTGCACCACTTTCATTTATCTCCTCCTTTAGATCCGAGGTGACTTTTGAGACCTTGGCGTCGAGCTGGTTGAGCCGCGTCTCCAGGTTCGATTCCACCCTTTTTAGCCTTCCCAAGATATCATCCGACATTTCGGGTGGGGTAGGCTTGATGTTTGTTGTGGGTGGAACCGTTCCAGGCGCTGTCTCTAGGCTCTTAACACGCTTGCTTAACTCGAACAAGGTCCGCAGGCACTTATCTGATTGGGTCTCCAGGAAGGTCTTGATGTCTTTCCGCATCTGAGGATAACCTTGGACTTTAGTCGGAATGTCCTCAAATGTCTTCATGACCTCCTGGAGAAGTTTGTCAGTGGACGACGTGGCAAAGATGTTGGTCTGCTGTTTGTAAGCGTCCATTAGGTCTACGGACCTCCTTTTCCGTTCTGGCCTCCGTATAAACGTCTTTGCGGCGTCCAGCGCCTGTGCCGGCTGTCCTACTCGACTGGGAGTGGTGGTGGGAGCGACGGCACCGGTATTCCCTGCCGATGTCGACGGTGGCGTTTTGGCAGTCGACGTGGCCTCCTGTGTTCCGCCGGCGCCGGCCCCTGCCCCTCTCCCTGTCACTGGGGTGCGGATTCCGGGAAACATTTTTTACTATCTACGTTCCGCCTATTTATTGGTTTGTGGTTAGTGTGTAAAGGGCACTACCATAGAACGGGGAAAAGTAATGTCAGGTGGTCTGCACACAGTGTAAAGAGTGTGTGCAGTTCAAAAATAAAGTAAATAAACAATAATAAAAGTCAAAATTAGTGCAACACAAAAAAGTTTAGAAAAAGGCAAGTGTAAAAATGATTGGGATATAATATCCTCAAGGGTCCAGCCTTCACTCAAAAGAGTGGGTCACAATTGGTCTAAAATATAAGTAAGTAAAATATGGAAAATATAGATACGATGTACAATTATTAAAAGAATCAGTATTCGAAGCCAGCTATTCTATTCCCCTTAGTTAAATAAAAATTTAAAATAATCTAGGCAAAATAGTGTCTAAAACACGGAGTCAACACGGACAATACAAGTCCGCAATCAAAATTTTCCTATCTCAAGTGGTTTCCGAGATACCGGTATTTTAATATAGGAGGGGTGGGGGAAGGTCCAAACGGGGGGGGGAGGGTACCTGATATGCGGCTTTGATTCTGGGGTCAGATTGGCTCTATCTCCTCTCGTTCCCGAGATATGGCTTTAATACGGTTTACGGATGTAAACGAGCCCTAGGTGTAAAAAGACCTTTTGTGGGGAGGAGGGTTTTGGATATGGAATGTTGATTAGGGGTTTTTGGATGGTTATTACTGATTGGGATGTAGGAGTATTTTTTGGGGGGCTGAGGGGTAGGTATTGGAGGGGAGGGGGAGGGGGTGGTATATTAGAAGGGGTGTGGTATCCCGGAGATGTAAATTAGCTAATGAAATTATATGGCTGAGGGCCACTGTTTATTATGATTTACTAAAATAAGGATTTTGGTACTAAAAAGAACTTAGGCTCAGGTATTAATTTGGGGTTAAAATGAAAAATATAAAATAGGGGTAGGGTTATACTAAGAATGGCCGGGAGAACAATGCACAATCCTACACTCCTACGGAGTGTATGATTTGTAGATCGTCGTTAAAAACGAGCTATCTGGCTCCGTTTCGGAGTTATGAGCCTTTTTCCGAATTTTACAGTCCTAGGTTCGATTCCCGGTTGGTGAAATCAAATAAATATTTCAATCCTCTACAAATTTTTGTCACCTGCACGTGTTTAGGCCCCTACACGTGTCCAGTTACGGAACGCAATGCTTTGCTCCAGAGTTTTCAGTTTTCGGCCACAAACCCTAAGGAGGCCGTGGCTTAGTGACGAAAATTGATTTTGTCGACAAAGTTAATTTGCAGTTTTATGCCAGGCACTTCCTCCACTCTCGGAGTCAAAACTCACGTCCCGTTTGGGGCGCGTGGGTTTATGTGGTTGTGTCTAAAAGAGGGGGAGCCGCTCCTTCTCCCAACTTGTGTTTCGGATTTTTCGGCCGAGGGGTTTGCGTGCGAGAAAGCCGCTTTAAGGGTTGTTTACGGTTTCGCAGCCGCAGAAGGTCTGGT
Source organism: Xestia ashworthii (assembly GCA_950022955.1). Classification (NCBI taxonomy): domain Eukaryota; kingdom Metazoa; phylum Arthropoda; class Insecta; order Lepidoptera; family Noctuidae; genus Xestia; species Xestia ashworthii. The sequence goes on along the minus strand of OX465556.1, from coordinate 224,784 downwards.
TTTTTGACTTCCCTTAGACAGAAAAATCCGAAATTTGCCTGAGAGGTAGGGCAGCCCGGTAGCTACACGCTTTCAACTTGGGCGTTCACCACCCCTCCTTCAACCCCCAATATGCGATCTATAAAAAACTACAATAAAATTACCTTCACCAAAATTAATTTGTAAATAGATCTAGCTTGGCTTAGTAATTCGAGACAACAAGCTTTCATCCAGAAGTGTCCCGTTTTCAAAAGAACACTGCGGGCCTTGGCTTGTGTCTAAAAGTAGATTACAGTGTCGACCAAGTTAAATTTTGCTGTTTTTTGCCAGACCTTTACTCCACTCCCGGAGTCAACACTTTCGTCCTATTATATGCGCGTGGGAAATTGGGGTTCTAGCCGAGAAAGGAGGAGTTTCCCTGTCCCCCGACCTGTATTTCGGATTTTTCGGCTTAGGGTTTGAGTGGTAAATAGCCTCTAAAAGGGGGTGTTTATAATTACACAGCCGCAAAAGCTGTGGTTTCTGAACTTCCCATGCACCGAAAAATCCGAAAATTGGCTGAGGGGTGGGTCTTCCTAATGACTATGTCCTCTCAAATGTTGGGTACACACAACCCCCTTTTCAACCCCTGGTGGTACAATTTCGGAATGTTACTCGCGAATGTTCCCACTATACTTAAATTATAACTATTAACTAATGACACAAAAAATTCAAACTTAGGCTACTCACGTGGAAAAACCCTTAACCTATATAAATAAAGAGTTTTAGAAATTTTTGGGGTGGAAATGACCAACCCCCGATTTTTTAAAAAGTTTAGAGCCAAATATCTTAAAAACTACTAGTCCAATTTTCACAAAATTTAAAATGTATATAGATATTACTAACACAAATTTTTAAAGTCCATAAAAAACATATGTCGTCGATCCTGTTCTCCCGGAAATTTTGATTGAAATTTACAAAAATTTTACGCTGTGTTTTAGGGGTCTTCCACGACGAATTTCCGCGATGTCTTTTCCGCTCCCGGCTCCTCGTCCGCGTCGCCTTCGGAAAACGGTCCCGGATCTTGTCGCAACCCTCGGGAACTCCGACCACGCTCCACGTGGCGTGTTGTTTTTGTTTGCTATCTCCGGAACCTCAAGTCGGAAAATTCCAAGTGAGGTGTCCAGAGATAGGTCTTTGCGCCGCGCACCAGGCTGCACCCTCAGAAATGTTTGTGCCCACTCAAAATCGAGCAGCGTCACGCTCTGAAGCTTTTTTAAAGAGGTTTTTCGCGGTTTTCCGCCACAATTTTCACCTTATCACCACCAAATTTTCACAGACACATGCGCCTTTGCAGCGCGCTTAAAATGGTATATCACTCGGGTACTTTTACGCGAAAAAACCAATTTTTACGAATTTTCGAGCGCGGAGCGACTTAAAAGTGATCTGATCGCGGCGGGGGGTGCCGTGAGACTGGGTTAGGTTAGGTTAGGTTGGAGGACTGGACGTAAAGGCTACGCCGGTTTCCCAGTCCCCCGCCACTCGGACGAAGCGGGAATGTCGCTGGGTCGTTTTAGTGGGTATACCGGGTCAGACCCGGGGAGTCCCACATACCCCTCTCATCCCCCGATGGGAGGGTATGCGTAATGCATTTTTTCCCAGCGATAAAAAAAAAAAAAAAAAAAAAAAAAAAAAGGTTAGGTTAGGTTAGGTTGGGGGGGGGGACCACCCCACAGTGCTTGCGTCCACGTCGCGTCCCCTGGAAACGACCCAGTTCTGACCACCGTAACGGAGTGGCAGACTGGGTTGGCCAAAGTGCACTGTGATCTCGTTGCGATTTTATCTTGCCTTGTGTAAACGAACTGTCGGAGACTACCATGTCTAAACTCACGCGTAGCGCCTCCGGGCGATTTTTAAAGACCAAAGGCCCTTCTCAGGGCCAGCCTAAAGGCCCTTCTCAGGGCCAACCTCAGGGCCCTTCTCAGGGCCAACCAAAAGGCCCTTCTCAGGGCCAACTCCAAGGCCCTTCTCAGGGCCAACCTAAAGGCCCTTCTCAGGGCCAACCCAAAGGCCCTTCTCAGGGCCAACCCAAAGGCCCTTCTCAGGGCCAACCAAAAGGCCCTTCTCAGGGCCAACTTGACGCTCTGGCGTCAGAGGCTAGCCGCGCGCCGTCTGCGGCTGGCTTCTTGGCGGACGAGTCCGACAACGACTCACTGTTTAGTGTGTCGGACGCGAACGATTCTCGGTCGCGAAAGCGGGTCCACCTGAGCGGTGGGTCCGAAGGTTCCCAGGCCTCGGGGTCGAAGGCCAAAAAGCCGACGACCAAGGCCGCCGATACCCATAACGTTGGGCTTGCGGACGCCCAACGCCAGTTGGACCTGGCCCGGCGAGCGCAGCTCCAGCAGGACCTGGAGGAGAGGGTGGCCGCAAAGGAGAAGCGGGCGCACGTTGCCCGGGCCAAGTCCGGGTACGGTGCGTCTCGCGTCCTGTACGCGGACCACTCTCTTGAGGAGCTGGAGAAAATGGCGGAGGAGGACGAGGAGGAGATCGTGGAGGTCGCCTCTAAGTCCTCCAACCTAAAGGGGACCTTCCAGAAGGCCCTCAAGAGCCGGGCCGCGAGCATGCGCGGTGTCGTCGCGGAGCTGGTGCGTCGCAAGGCCACCGACGAGACGCGGCAACTGCAGGCGAAGGTCGATCGCCTACAGTTGGAGGTCAGCCAGCTTCATCAGAAGCTGGCTGAAGCCACGGCCCGGCCTCAAGAGGCCCGGACAAGCCCTGCGGCAGAAGGCCCATCCTCCAACCTTGAGGATATCATCCGCAAGGTTGTGATGGAGGAGAGGGCCTTCACAAGGGCCTGCTTAGCGGGCATAGAGGACCGGCTCTTGCCGGAAAAGCGCCTCCGACCGCCGCTTGCGGCGGATAAGAGGCAGCCAAGCGAGCCAGGGCCGTCCTCCTCCCAGGCGGAAGACACTCTTCTCCCTGCCACCACCCCGTCCAACGAGTGGACGGATGTGGTACGTAGGGGGAAGGGCAGGGGAAAGAAGTCGGCGAAGGCCGTACCTGCCGTCCCCGCCACTACCGCTCCCAGTCGGTCGCAGACGACCGGCAAGGGTGCAGGGAAGGGGAAAAGAAAGGGAAAGGGGAAACTAGTCCCCCCAAAAACCGCTGCCGTCGTGGTGACACTCACCGCGGAGGCGGCGGAGCGTGGGGAGACGTACGCGTCCGTCTTGGTGCGGGCGCGTGCCAATGCCGATCCCACCCAACTGGGGATCGGCAGCGTGTCTTGCCGGCGGACACAAGCCGGGGCTCGAATCTTCGAGTTCCCGGGGGCCGAGGGGAGTGCCCGCGCTGACCTATTTGCAGCCAAGCTGCAGGAGGTCATCGCGGACTCGGCGAAGGTGGCCCGACCGGTGAAGTCAGCGGCCATCGAGGTGACGGAGCTCGACGACTCCGTCACCAAGGAGGAGGTGGTTGCGGCGGTCGCAGCGGTAGGGGGCTGTGGCGCCGCGGCGGTCCAAGGCCGGGACATAAGACCCGGACGCGGCGGCATGGGCACCATCCGCCTCGAGTGCCCAATCGCCGCTGCCAAAGCCGTCCTTGCCAAGGGACGGCTCACAGTTGGCTTCAGCTCGGGTGCAGTCCGGGCACTCGAGGACCAGCCTCTGCGGTGTTTCCGGTGCTTCGGCATCGGACACACCCGGCCCATGTGTCCGTCCACGGTGGATAGGACGGACACGTGCTACCGCTGCGGCAAGAACGGCCACAAAGCCGTATCTTGTGAGGCCGCCACGCCACACTGTGCCGTGTGTGCCGCCAGTGGCCGCCTAGCAGGCCACGTAATGAAGGGGAGGAACTGCAATCCTCCCCCTAAGCGTGGCAAAGCGCTGGCGCCGACCAGGCCTGCTGCTGCTGCCGCTGACTCCGTCGTTCCTGCGGCGGCTGCGGAGGGGGGTGCGATGTCCGACTGATGGATAGGGTCGAACATCGCATCCTCCAGGCGAACACCAACCACTGCAGGGCAGCCCAGGATCTGCTGATGCAGACCATGGCTGAGTGGTTGGTGGACTTGGCGGTGGTCGCCGAACCCTACTCGGTCCCTGGCCGTTGGCTGGGCGACCGGGACGGCTTGGTGGCGTTGGTGGCGCGGTCTTCCACGGACTCCCCTCCCCTCTCGCTCTTAGAGAGGGGACCGGGATACGTGGCCGCCGCCTGGGGAGACATGGCCCTGGTGGGGGTCTATTTTATCAGCAGGGGGGGAGGGGGATGACCCGTGCTGGGCAATCTCCCTTCCCACGGTGGGCACTCACCCGCCTGGACCGGGAGGCAGCCAAGGAGGCGGCCTTCCTCCAGGACTGGCTGTCGCCCCCTGTCGAGGTCCTGGACGTTGACGCTGCAGCGGTCCAGCTCAGGGGGGACCGAGGTGTGCAACTCCAGCATGCCTCGGTCTCGCCGTCCGCCTCCCCGTCGTGCCGTCTATTGGTGGACGGAGGAGCTGGAGGGACTCCGGGCCACCTGCGTGGCGGCCAGAAGGGCCTACACGCGGAGCCGACGGCGCAGCGCCCAAAACCGAGTCCGGGCAGAAGAGGACCGCCTATACGCCTCTTACCGAGAGGCGACGACGGTCCTCAAGTCTGCAATGGGCGCTGCACAAGACTCGGCGAGGGCCGAGATGTTGGAGGGTCTCGACAGGGACCCCTATGGGAGACCATACAAGGCGGCGCGGAACCAGCTACGCCCCTATGGTCCCCCACTGTCGGAGACCCTTGAGCCAGTGTTGCTGGATGGGGTGGTCCGGTCCCTGTTTCCGCGCAGGACCGACTTCACCCCACCAACGATGGATCCCCCGCAAGGGGCGGCTTCGCCGGAGGAGGAGGAGGTCCCCCCGGTGACGGCGGCGGAGTTATACGCGGGGGTGCTCAGCCTCCGCGTGAAGAAGACGGCCCCCGGACCAGACGGTGTCCCCGCTCGGGTGCTGGCGATCGCCGCCTCCGGTATGGAGGACAGGTTTCGGGACCTCTTCAGCGCGTGCTTTACGGCTGGGAGGTTCCCGAAACTGTGGAAGGAGGGGCAGCTATGCCTCCTCCGAAAGGAGGGCCGCCCGGTGGACTCCCCCTCGGCATACCGGCCCGTCGTCCTGCTCGATGAGGTCGGTAAATTGTTCGAGGGGATTGTCGCCTCCCGGCTTGATAGCCATTTGCGGGGGGTAGGGCCGGATCTGTCGGACGCCCAATTCGGCTTCCGTCGAGGGCGTTCGACGATCGACGCACTGGCCCTACTCAAGGGCCAGGTGAAGGAGGCGGTGGAGGCGGGGGACGGAGTGCTGGCGGTGTCGTTCGACATTGCCAACGCCTTCAACTCCGTCCCCCACTCGACGATATTGGAGGCGCTCCGGTATCACGGAGTGCCCCAATACCTGCGGGACCTCCTGGCCAGCTACCTGGAGGACCAAGAAGTCCTCCTAGTGGACAAGACGGCCACGGTGAGGCGGTACGGCGCAGAGTCCGGTGTTCCGCAGGGGTCGGTGCTTGGCCCTCCCTTGTGGAACATCGGGTTCAACTGGCTCCTGCGCGGAGCCCTCCTCCAGGGCACGAGTGTCATCTGCTACGCGGATGACACTCTCCTCACTGCCCGGGGGAGGAACTTTGCGGACGCGGCCTGTCTGGCCTCGGCTGGCGGATCCTTGGTTGCAGAGAGGATCCGCCGCCTGGGATTGAAGGTGGCGCTGCACAAGACCGAGGCCGTGTTCTTTCGCGGACCTCGGCAGCGCTGCCCTCCCGACGCCCACATAATTGTGGAGGGCGTCAGGATAGGGGTCCAGCCCCAGATGAAGTATCTGGGGCTGGTACTAGACGACAGGTGGCGCTTCGGCCCGCATTTCAGCGGGCTGTCGACGCGCCTGCTGAAGGCCGCGGACGCCCTCTCGTGGCTCCTCCCGAACCTGGGGGGGCCCAAGGCGAAATGCCGGCGCCTGTATGCCGGCATCTTGCGGAGTATGGCCCTATACGGGGCCCCCATCTGGGCGGACTCCCTCCACAGGAGGGAGAATGCGGCCGCCATCCGCAGGCCCCAAAGGGCCATTGCACAGCGGGTGGCGAGGGCCTTCCGCTCGGTGGGCTTTTCCGCGGCGTGCGCTCTGGCCGGCACCCCTCCTTGGGAGTTGGAGGCATGGGTGCTCGCCAGAGTGTACGAGTGGACGGCGCGCCGGAAGGCGCTCGGGGAGCGCCCCGTCGCCGAAGAGCGGGAGGCCGTGCGGCGGGAGGCAAAGGATGCCATCGTCCTCCACTGGACGGAGGACCTCGCCGCCGCCGCCTTTGGCCGCCGGACGTTGGACGCGCTCGGTCCGGTTCTACGGAGCTGGCTCGAGCGGTCCCACGGTTTCCTCTCGTTCCGTCTGGTGCAGGTGTTATCCGGCCATGGCTGTTTCGGAACGCACCTTCACCGGATCGGGAGGGAGGAGACCCCGGCGTGCCACGACTGCGGCGCGCCGGAGGACACGGCGCAGCACACCCTCGAGGTGTGCCCGGCTTGGTCCGAGCCGCGCCGCAGCCTGACCGCGGTAATTGGACCAGACCTCTCGCTTCCCGGCGTCGTCAATGCCATGCTGGGGAGCGAGGAGGCTTGGGCAGCGGTCGCCTCCTTTTGCGAGGACGTAATCTCGCAAAAGGAGGAGGCGGAGCGCGTGCGGGAGGACGACCCTCTCGCTGCGCCGCTCCGCAGACGAAGAAGGGGTCGGAGAGGGCGCCGTCCTCTCCCTCCTCATGGTGGCGACGGGCGGGCGACAGGCACGGGGGTGCCTTCGCCCGCATTGCACCCGTCACCACCTTCGTCGAACATTCCCGGGCCCCTGTGAGGGGCCCGCCATGAAGGGCAATCGTCGGCGGAGGACTGGACGTAAAGGCTATGCCGGTTTCCCAGTCCCCCGCCACTCGGACGAAGCGGGAATGTCGCTGGGTCGTTTTAGTGGGTATACCGGGTCAGACCCGGGGAGTCCCACATACCCCTCTCATCCCCCGATGGGAGGGTATGCGTAATGCATTTTTTCCCAGCGATAAAAAAAAAAAAAAAAAAAAAAAAAAAAAGGTTAGGTTGGGGGACCACCCCACAGTGCTTGCGTCCACGTCGCGTCCCCTGGAAACGACCCAGTTCTGACCACCGTAACGGAGTGGCAGACTGGGTTGGCCAAAGTGCACTGTGATCTCGTTGCGATTTTATCTTGCCTTGTGTAAACGAACTGTCGGAGACTATGTCTAAACTAACGCGTAGCGCCTCAGGGCCAACCTAAAGGCCCTTCTCAGGGCCAACCCAAAGGCCCTTCTCAGGGCCAACCCAAAGGCCCTTCTCAGGGCCAACCCAAAGGCCCTTCTCAGGGCCAACCAAACGGCTCTTCTCAGGGCCAACCAAAAGGCCCTTCTCAGGGCCACCCCGACGCTCCGGCGTCTGAAGCTAGCCGCGCGCCTTCTGCGGCAGGCTTCTTGGCGGACGAGTCGTCCGACAACGACTCACTGTTTAGTGTGTCGGACACAAACGACGCTCGGTCGCGGAAGCGGGTCCACCTGAGCGGTGGGTCCGAGGGTTCCCAGGCCTCGGGGTCCAAGGCAAAAAAGCCGACGACCGTGGCCGCGGATACCCACAATGTTGGGCTCGCGGACGCCCAACGCAAGTTGGACCTGGCCCGGCGAGCGCAGCTCCAGCAAGAGCTGGAGGAGAAGGTCGCCGCCAAAGAGAAGCGGGCGCACGTCACCCGGGCCAAGTCCGGGTACGGTGCGTCCCGCGTTACATACGCGGACCACTCCCTTGAGGAGCTCGAAAAAATGGCGGAGGAGGACGAGGAGGAGATCATGGAGGTCGCCTCTAAGTCCTCCAATCTTAAGGGCACTTTCCAGAAGGCCCTCAAGAGCCGGGCCGCGAGCTTGCGCGGTGTCGTCGCGGAGCTGGTGCGTCGCAAGACCACCGAAGAAACGCGGCAACTGCAGGCGAAGGTCGATCGCCTGCAGTCGGAGGTCAGCCAGCTTCATCAGAAGCTGGCCGAAGCCACGGCCCGGCCACAAGAGGCCCGGACAAGCCCTGCGGCAGAAGGCCCATCCTCCAACCTTGAGGATATCATCCGCAAGGTCGTGATGGAGGAGAGGGCCTTCACAAGGGCCTGCTTCGCGGGCATCGAGGACCGGCTCTTACCGGAGAAACGCCTCCGACCGCCGCTTGCGGCGGATAAGAGGCAGCCGAGTGAGCCGGGGCCATCCTCCTCCCAGGCGGAAGACGCCCTCCTCCCGTCGACCACCCCGTCCAACGAGTGGACGGACGTGGTTCGTAAGGGTAAGGGCAGGGGGAAAAAGTCGGCAAAGGCCGTACCCGTCGTCCCCGCCGCCACCGCTCCCAGCCGGTCGCAGACGACCCGCAAGGGGAACGGGAAGGCGACAGGGAAAGGTAGAGGAAAGCTGGTCCCCCCGAAAACCGCTGCCGTCGTGGTGACACTCACCGCGGAGGCGGCGGAGCGTGGGGAGACGTACGCGTCCGTCTTGGTGCGGGCGCGTGCCAATGCCGATCCCACCCAACTGCGGATCGGCAGCGTGTCTTGCCGGCGGACACAAGCCGGGGCTCGAATCTTCGAGTTCCCGGGGGCCGAGGGGAGTGCCCACGCTGACCTATTTGCAGCCAAGCTGCAGGAGGTCATCGCGGACTCGGCGAAGGTGGCCCGACCGGTGAAGTCAGCGGCCATCGAGGTGACGGAGCTCGACGACTCCGTCACCAAGGAGGAGGTGGTTGCGGCGGTCGCAGCGGTAGGGGGCTGTGGCGCCGCGGCGGTCCAAGGCCGGGACATAAGGCCCGGCCGCGGCGGCATGGGCACCATTCGCCTCGAGTGCCCAATCGCCGCTGCCAAAGCCGTCCTTGCCAAGGGACGGCTCACAGTTGGCTTCAGCTCGGGTGCAGTCCGGGCACTCGAGGACCAGCCTCTGAGGTGTTTCCGGTGCTTCGGCATCGGACACACCCGGCCCATGTGTCCGTCCACAGTAGACAGGACGGACACATGCTACCGCTGCGGCAAGAACGGCCACAAAGCCGTGTCTTGCGAGGCCGCCACGCCGCACTGCGCGGTGTGTGCCGCCAGTGGCCGCCTGTCAGGCCACGTAATGAAGGGGAGGAACTGCAATCCTCCCCCTAAGCGTGGCAAAGCGCTGGCGCCGACCAGGCCTGCTGCTGCTGCCGCTAACTCCGTCGTTCCTGCGGCGGCTGCGGAGGGGGGTGCGATGTCCGACTGATGGATAGGGTCGAACATCGTATCCTCCAGGCGAACACCAACCACTGCAGGGCAGCCCAGGATCTGCTGATGCAGACCATGGCTGAGTGGTTGGTGGACTTGGCGGTGGTCGCCGAACCCTACTCGGTCCCTGGCCGTTGGCTGGGCGACCGGGACGGCTTGGTGGCGTTGGTGGCGCGGTCTTCCACGGACTCCCCTCCCCTCTCGCTCTTAGAGAGGGGACCGGGATACGTGGCCGCCGCCTGGGGAGACATGGCCCTGGTGGGGGTCTATTTCTCCCCAAACCGCCCTCTCTCGGACTTTGAGGATTTCCTCGAGATCCTCACCGCAGTCAAAGGGAGGGCGGCGCCACGCCAAGTTCTGGTGTTGGGCGACCTGAACGCCAAGTCGGCGGCCTGGGGCAACCCGGCCACCGGTTGCAACGTCCGGGGACGCGCCGTCGAGTTTTGGGCGGCCTCAAGCGGTGTGTCCCTCCTCAACAGGGGGGCGGTCCACACGTGTGTGCGGCAACAGGGTGGGTCGGTGGTGGACGTCTCGTTTGCCACCCCCACGCTGGCCGCCCGCGTCGTCAACTGGCGGGTAGAGATGGTGGAGACGTTGTCGGACCACCGATATGTGCGGTTCGACATCTCCACCCAGCAGGGGGGGAGGGGGATGACCCGTGCTGGGCAATCTCCCTTCCCGCGGTGGGCACTCACCCGCCTGGACCGGGAGGCAGCCAAAGAGGCGGCCTTCCTCCAGGACTGGCTGTCGCCCCCTGTCGAGGTCCTGAACGTGGACGCTGCAGCGGTCCAGCTCAGGGGGTCCCTGACCGAGGTGACCCTGACCCTGGTCGAGGGCGTTCGACGATCGACGCGCTGGCCCTACTCAAGGGCCAGGTGAAGGAGGCGGTGGAGGCGGGGGACGGAGTGCTGGCGGTGTCGTTCGACATTGCCAACGCCTTCAACTCCGTCCCCCACTCGACGATATTGGAGGCGCTCCGGTATCACGGAGTGCCCCAATACTTGCGGGACCTATTGGCCAGCTACTTGGAGGACCGAGAGGTCCTCCTCGTGGACAAGACGGCCACCGTGAGGCGGTACGGCGCAGAGTCCGGTGTTCCACAGGGGTCGGTGCTTGGGCCCCCCTTGTGGAACATCGGGTTCAACTGGCTCTTGCGGGGAGCCCTCCTCCAGGGCACGAGTGTCATCTGCTACGCGGATGACACTCTCCTCACTGCCCGGGGGAGGAACTTTGCCGACGCGGCCTGTCTGGCCTCGGCTGGCGGATCCTTGGTTGCAGAGAGGATCCGCCGCCTGGGATTGAAGGTGGCGCTGCACAAGACCGAGGCCGTGTTCTTTCGCGGGCCTCGGCAGCGCTGCCCTCCCGACGCCCACATAATTGTGGAGGGCGTCAGGATAGGGGTCCAGCCCCAGATGAAGTATCTGGGGCTGGTGCTGGACGATAGGTGGCGCTTCGGTCCGCATTTCAGCGGGCTGTCGACGCGCCTGCTGAAGGCCGCGGACTCCCTCTCATGGCTCCTCCCGAACCTGGGGGGGCCCAAGGCAAAATGCCGGCGCCTGTATGCCGGCATCCTGCGGAGCATGGCCCTATACGGGGCCCCCATCTGGGCGGACTCCCTCCACAGGAGGGAGAATGCGACCGCCATCCGCAGGCCCCAAAGGGCCATTGCACAGCGGGTGGCGAGGGCCTACCGCTCGGTGGGCTTCTCGGCGGCATGCGCTCTGGCCGGCACCCCTCCTTGGGAGTTGGAGGCTTGGGTGCTCGCCAGAGTGTACGAGTGGACGGCGCGCCGAAAGGCTCTCGGGGAGCGCCCCGTCGCCGAAGAGCGGGAGGCCGTGCGGCGGGAGGCAAAGGACGCCATCGTCCTCCATTGGTCGGAGGACCTCGCCAACGCCGCCTTTGGCCGCCGAACGTTGGACGCGCTCGGTCCGGTTTTGCAAAGCTGGCTCGAGCGGTCCCACGGTTTCCTCTCGTTCCGTCTGGTGCAGGTGTTGTCCGGCCATGGCTGTTTCGGATCGCACCTGCATCGGATCGGGAGGGAGGAGACCCCGGCGTGCCACGACTGCGGCGCGGCTGAGGACACGGCGCAGCACACCCTTGAGGTGTGCCCGGCTTGGTCCGAGCCGCGCCGCAGCCTGACCGCGGTGATTGGACCAGACCTCTCGCTTCCCGGCGTCGTCAACGCCATGCTGGGGAGCGAGGAGGCCTGGGCAGCGGTTGCCTCCGGCAAGCCGGAGGAGGCGGAGCGCGAGCGGGAGGACGACCCTCTCGCTGCGCCGCTCCGCAGACGAAGAAGGGGTCGGAGAAGGCACCGTCCTCTCCCTCCTCTTGGTGGCGACGGGCGGGCGACAGACACGGGGGTGCCTTCGCCCGCATTGCACCCGTCACCACCTTCGTCGAACATTCCCGGGCCCCTGTGAGGGGCCCGCCATGAAGGGCAATCGTCGGCGGAGGACTGGACGTAAAGGCTATGCCGGTTTCCCAGTCCCCCGCCACTCGGACGAAGCGGGAATGTCGCTGGGTCGTTTTAGTGGGTATACCGGGTCTTATTAGACCCGGGGAGTCCCACATACCCCTCTCATCCCCCGATGGGAGGGTATGCGTAATGCATTTTTTCCCAGCGTCAAAAAAAAAAAAAAAAAAAAAAAAAAAAAAAAAAAAAAAAAAAGGTTAGGTTAGGTTAGGTTGGGGGACCACCCCACAGTGCTTGCGTCCACGTCGCGTCCCCTGGAAACGGCCTAGTTCTGACCACCGTAACGGAGTGGCAGACTGGGTACGGCCAAAGTGCACTGTGCTCTCGTAGCGATTTTATGCCTTGTAGCTACGAACTGTCGGATATCATGTCGAAACTAACGCGGAGCGCCTCCGGGCGAAAGTCAAAAGGCCCTTCTGAGGGCCAACCCAAAGGCCCTTCTCAGGGCCAACCCAAAGGCCCTTCTCAGGGCCAACCCAAAGGCCCTTCTCAGGGCCAACCCAAAGGTCCTTCTCAGGGCCAATCCAAAGGTCCTTCTCAGGGCCAACCCAAAGGCCCTTCTCAGGGCCAACCCAAAGGCCCTTCTCAGGGCCACCCCCACGCTCCGGCGTCTGAAGCAAGCCGCGCGCCGTCTGCGGCTGGCTTCTTTGCGGACGAGTCGTCCGACAATGACTCACTTTTTAGTGGGTCGGACGCGTACGACTTTCGGTCGCGGAAGCGGGTCCACCTCAGCGGTGGGTCCGAGGGCTCCCAAGCCTCGGGGTCGAAGGCGAAAAAGCTGACGCCCGTGGCCGCGGATACCCATAACGTTGGGCTCGCGGACGCCCAACGTCAGTTGGACCTCGCCCGGCGAGCGCAGCTCCAGCTAGAGCTGGAGGAGAAGGTTGCCGCCAAGGAGAAGCGGGCGCACGCCGCTCGGGCCAAGTCCGGGTACGGTGCGTCCCGCGTCCTGTACGCGGACCACTCTATTGCGGAGCTTGAGAGGATGGCGGAGGAGGACGAGGATGAGATCGTAGAGGTCGCCTCCAAGTCCTCAAACCTAAAGGGCACCTTTCAGAAGGCCCTCAAGAGCCGGGCCGCGAGCATGCGCGGTGTCGTCGCGGAGTTGGTCCGTCGCACGACCACTGACGAGACGCGGCAACTGCAGGCGAAGGTCGATCGCCTGCAGTCGGAGGTCAGCCAGCTTCATCAGAAGCTGGCTGATGCCACGGCCCGGCCACAAGAGGTTCGGACAAGCCCTGCGGCAGAAGACCCATCCTCCAACCTTGAGGATATCATCCGCAAGGTTGTGATGGAGGAGAGGGCCTTCACAAGGGCCTGCTTAGCGGGCATTGAGGACCGGCTCTTGCCGGAGAAACGCCTCCGACCGCCGCTTGCGGCGGATAAGAGGCAGCCGAGCGAGCCGGGTCCATCCTCCTCCCAGGCGGAAGATACCCTCCTCCCTGCCACCACCCCGTCCAACGAGTGGACGGAAGTGGTACGTAAAGGGAAGGGCAAGGGAAAGGGGAAAAAGTCGGCGATGGCTGTCCCTGCCGTCCCAGCCGTCCCCGCCACCACTGTCCCCAGCCGGTCGCAGACGACCGGCAAGGGAAACGGGAAGGGGAAAGGGAGGGGAAAAGGGCACCATTCGCCTCGAGTGCCCGGTCGCCGCTGCTAAAGCTGTCCTTGCCAAGGGACGGCTGCCGGTCGGGTTTAGCTCGGGTGCAGTCCGGGCCCTCGAGGACCAGCCTCTGCGGTGTTTCCGGTGCTTCGGCATCGGACACACCCGGCCCATGTGTCCGTCCACGGTAGACAGGACGGACGCGTGCTACCGCTGCGGCAAGAACGGCCACAAAGCCGTCTCTTGCGAGGTCGCCACGCCACACTGCGCGGTGTGTGCCGCCAGTGGTCGCCTGGCAGGCCACGTCATGAAGGGGAGGAAATGTAATCCTCCCCCTAAGCGTGGCAAAGCGCAGGCGCCGACTGGCCGCTCCGTCGTTCCCGCGGCGGCTGCGGAGGAGGGTGCGATGTCCGACTGATGGATAGGGTCGAACATTGCATCCTTCAGGTGGTGCGGCCTTCCACTGACTCCCCTCCCCTCTCGCTCTCAGAGAGGGGACCGGGATACGTGGCCGCCGCGTGGGGAGACATGGCCCTGGTGGGGGTCTATTTCTCCCCAAACCACCCTGTCACGGAGCGCGAGCGGGAGGACGACCCTCTCGCTGCGCCGCTCCGCAGACGAAGAAGGGGTCGGAGAAGGCACCGTCCTCTCCCTCCTCCTGGTGGCGACGGGCGGGCGACAGGCACGGGGGTGCCTTCGCCCGCATTGCACCCGTCACCACCTTCGTCGGTCATTCCCGGGCCCCCTGTGAGGGGCCCGCCATGAAGGGCAATCGTCGGCGGAGGACTGGACGTAAAGGCTATGCCGGTTTCCCAGTCCCCCGCCACTCGGACGAAGCGGGAATGTCGCTGGGTCGTTTTAGTGGGTATACCGGGTCAGACCCGGGGAGTCCCACATACCCCTCTCATCCCCCGATGGGAGGGTATGCGTAATGCATTTTTTCCCAGCGATAAAAAAAAAAAAAAAAAAAAAAAAGGTTAGGTTAGGTTAGGTTGGGGGACCACCCCACAGTGCTTGCGTCCACGTCGCGTCCCCTGGAAACGGCCCAGTTCTGACCACCGTAACGGAGTGGCAGACTGGGTACGGCCAAAGTGCACTGTGATCTCGTTGCGATTTTATCTTGCCTTGTGAACAACGAACTGACGGAGACTATGTCTAAACTTACGCGTAGCGCCTCCGGGCGATTTTTAAAGACCAAAGGCCCTTCTCAGGGCCAACCCAAAGGCCCTTCTCAGGGCCAACCCAAAGGCCCTTCTCAGGGCCAACCTAAGGGCCCTTCTCAGGGCCAACCTCAAGGCCCTTCTCAGGGCCAACTCCAAGGCTCTTCTCAGGGCCAAGCCAAAGGCCCTTCTCAGGGCCAACCCAAAGGCCCTTCTCAGGGCCAACCCAAAGGCCCTTCTCAGGGCCAACCAAAAGGCTCTTCTCAGGGCCAACCTGACGCTCTGGCGTCAGAGGCTAGCCGCGCGCCGTCTGCGGCTGGCTTCTTGGCGGACGAGTCCGACAACGACTCACTGTTTAGTGTGTCGGACGCGAACGATTCTCGGTCGCGAAAGCGGGTCCACCTGAGCGGTGGGTCCGAAGGTTCCCAGGCCTCGGGGTCGAAGGCCAAAAAGCCGACGACCAAGGCCGCCGATACCCATAACGTTGGGCTTGCGGACGCCCAACGCAAGTTGGACCTGGCCCGGCGAGCGCAGCTCCAGCAGGACCTGGAGGAGAGGGTGGCCGCAAAGGAGAAGCGGGCGCACGTTGCCCGGGCCAAGTCCGGGTACGGTGCGTCTCGCGTCCTGTATGCGGACCACTCTCTTGAGGAGCTGGAGAAAATGGCGGAGGAGGACGAGGAGGAGATCGTGGAGGTCGCCTCTAAGTCCTCCAACCTAAAGGGGACCTTCCAGAAGGCCCTCAAGAGCCGGGCCGCGAGCATGCGCGGTGTCGTCGCGGAGCTGGTGCGTCGCAAGGCCACCGACGAGACGCGGCAACTGCAGGCGAAGGTCGATCGCCTACAGTTGGAGGTCAGCCAGCTTCATCAGAAGCTGGCTGAAGCCACGGCCCGGCCTCAAGAGGCCCGGACAAGCCCTGCGGTAGAAGGCCCATCCTCCAACCTTGAGGATATCATCCGCAAGGTTGTGATGGAGGAGAGGGCCTTCACAAGGGCCTGCTTAGCGGGCATAGAGGACCGGCTCTTGCCGGAAAAGCGCCTCCGACCGCCGCTTGCGACGGATAAGAGGCAGCCAAGCGAGCCAGGGCCGTCCTCCTCCCAGGCGGAAGACATTCTTCTCCCTGCCACCACCCCGTCCAATGAGTGGACGGACGTGGTGCGTAAAGGGAAAGGCAGGGGCAAGAAGTCGGCGAAGGCCGTACCTGCCGTCCCCGCCACCACCGCTCCCAGTCGGTCGCAGGCGACCGGCAAGGGACAAGGGAAGGGGAAAGGAAAGGGGAAGCTAGTCCCCCCGAAAACCGCTGCCGTCGTGGTGACGCTCACCGCGGAGGCGGCGGAGCGAGGGGAGACGTACGCGTCCGTGTTGGTGCGGGCGCGTGCCAATGCCGATCCCACCCAACTGGGGATCGGCAGCGTGTCTTGCCGGCGGACACAAGCCGGGGCTCGAATTTTCGAGTTCCCGGGGGCCGAGGGAAGTGCCCGCGCTGACCTATTTGCAGCCAAGCTGCAGGAGGTCATCGCGGACTCGGCGAAGGTGGCCCGACCGGTGAAGTCAGCGGCCATCGAGGTGACAGAGCTAGACGACTCCGTCACCAAGGAGGAGGTGGTTGCGGCGGTCGCAGCGGTAGGGGGCTGTGGCGCCGCGGCGGTCCACGGCCGGGACATAAGACCCGGACGCGGCGGCATGGGCACCATACGCCTCGAGTGCCCAATCGCCGCTGCCAAAGCCGTCCTTGCCAAAGGACGGCTCACAGTTGGCTTCAGCTCGGGTGCAGTCCGGGCACTTGAGGACCAGCCTCTGCGGTGTTTCCGGTGCTTCGGCATCGGGCACACCCGGCCCATGTGTCCGTCCACAGTAGACAGGACGGACACTTGCTACCGCTGCGGCAAGAACGGCCACAAAGCCGTCTCTTGCGAGGCCGCCACGCCGCACTGCGCGGTGTGTGCCGCCAGTGGCCGCCTGTCAGGCCACGTCATGAAGGGGAGGAACTGCAATCCTCCCCCTAAGCGTGGCAAAGCGCTGGCGCCGACCAGGCCTGCTGCTGCTGCCGCTGACCCCGTCGTTCCTGCGGCGGCTGCGGAGGGGGGTGCGATGTCCGACTGATGGATAGGGTCGAACATCGCATCCTCCAGGCGAACACCAACCACTGCAGGGCAGCCCAGGATCTGCTGATGCAGACCATGGCTGAGTGGTTGGTGGACTTGGCGGTGGTCGCCGAACCTTACTCGGTCCCTGGCCGTTGGCTGGGCGACCGGGACGGCTTGGTGGCGTTGGTGGCGCGGTCTTCCACGGACTCCCCTCCCCTCTCGCTCTTAGAGAGGGGACCGGGATACGTGGCCGCCGCCTGGGGAGACATGGCCCTGGTGGGGGTCTATTTCTCCCCAAACCGCCCTCTCTCGGACTTTGAGGATTTCCTCGAGATCCTCACCGCAGTCAAAGGGAGGGCGGCGCCACGCCAATCCGGCCGCTGGTTGCAACGTCCGGGGACGCGCCGTCGAGTTTTGGGCGGCCTCATGCGGTGTGTCCCTCCTCAACAGGGGGGCGGTCCACACGTGTGTACGGCAACAGGGTGGGTCGGTGGTGGACGTCTCGTTTGCCACCCCCGCGCTGGCCGCCCGCGTCGTCAACTGGCGGGTAGAGATGGTGGAGACGTTGTCGGACCACCGAT
Source organism: Xestia ashworthii (assembly GCA_950022955.1). NCBI lineage: Eukaryota > Metazoa > Arthropoda > Insecta > Lepidoptera > Noctuidae > Xestia > Xestia ashworthii. The sequence continues at coordinate 207,669 of OX465556.1, read as the reverse complement.
ATGTGCGGTTCGACATCTCCACCCAGCAGGGGGGGAGGGGGATGACCCGTGCTGGGCAATCTCCCTTCCCGCGGTGGGCACTCACCCGCTTGGACCGGGAGGCAGCCAAGGAGGCGGCCTTCCTCCAGGACTGGCTGACGCCCCCTGTCGAGGGCCTGGACGTGGACGCCGCTGCGGTCCAGCTCAGGGGGTCCCTGACCGAGGTGTGCAACTCCAGCATGCCTCGGTCTCGCCGTCCGCCTCCCCGTCGTGCCGTCTATTGGTGGACGGAGGAGCTGGAGGGACTCCGGGCCACCTGCGTGGCGGCCAGAAGGGCCTACACGCGGAGCCGAAGGCGCAGCGCCCAAAACCGAGACCGGGCAGAAGAGGACCGTCTTTACGCCTCTTACCGAGAGGCGACGACGGCCCTCAAGTCTGCAATGGGCGCTGCACAAGACTCGGCGAGAGCCGAGATGCTGGAGGGTCTCGACAGAGATCCCTATGGGAGACCATATAAGGCGGCGCGGAACCAGCTACGCCCCTATGGTCCCCCACTGTCGGAGACCCTCGAGCCAGCGTTGCTGGATGGGGTGGTCCAGTCCCTGTTTCCGCGCAGGACCGACTTCACCCCACCAACGATGGATCCCCCGCAAGGGGCGGCTTCGCCGGAGGAGGAGGACGTCCCCCCGGTGACGGTGGCGGAGTTATACGCGGGGGTTCTCAGCCTCCGCGCGAAGAAGACGGCCCCCGGACCAGACGGTGTCCCCGCACGGGTGCTGGCGATCGCCGCCTCCGGTATGGAGGACAGGTTTCGGGACCTCTTCAGCGCGTGCTTTACGGCTGGGAGGTTCCCGAAACTGTGGAAGGAGGGGCAGCTATGCCTCCTCCGAAAGGAGGGCCGCCCGGTGGACTCCCCCTCGGCATACCGGCCCGTCGTCCTGCTCGATGAGGTCGGTAAATTGTTCGAGGGGATTGTCGCCTCCCGGCTTGATAGCCATTTGCGGGGGGTAGGGCCGGATCTGTCGGACGCCCAATTCGGCTTCCGTCGAGGGCGTTCGACGATCGACGCACTGGCCCTACTCAAGGGCCAGGTGAAGGAGGCGGTGGAGGCGGGGGACGGAGTGCTGGCGGTGTCGTTCGACATTGCCAACGCCTTCAACTCCGTCCCCCACTCGACGATATTGGAGGCGCTCCGTTATCACGGAGTGCCCCAATACCTGCGGGACCTCCTGGCCAGCTACTTGGAGGACCGAGAGGTCCTCCTCGTGGACAAGACGGCCACCGTGAGGCGGTACGGCGCAGAGTCCGGTGTTCCACAGGGGTCGGTGCTTGGGCCCCCCTTGTGGAACATCGGGTTCAACTGGCTCTTGCGGGGAGCTCTCCTCCAGGGCACGAGTGTCATCTGCTACGCGGATGACACTCTCCTCACTGCCCGGGGGAGGAACTTTGCCGACGCGGCCTGTCTGGCCTCGGCTGGCGGATCCTTGGTTGCAGAGAGGATCCGCCGTCTGGGATTGAAGGTGGCGCTGCACAAGACCGAGGCCGTGTTCTTTCGCGGGCCTCGGCAGCGCTGCCCTCCCGACGCCCACATAATTGTGGAGGGCGTCAGGATAGGGGTCCAGCCCCAGATGAAGTATCTGGGGCTGGTGCTGGACGACAGGTGGCGCTTCGGCCCGCATTTCAGCGGGCTGTCGACGCGCCTGTTGAAGGCCGCGGACGCCCTCTCGTGGCTCCTCCCGAACCTGGGGGGGCCCAAGGCGCCTGTACGCAGGCATATTGCGGAGCATGGCCCTTTACGGGGCCCCCATCTGGGCGGACTCCCTCCACAGGAGGGAGAATGCGACCGCCATCCGCAGGCCCCAAAGGGCCATTGCACAGCGGGTGGCGAGGGCCTACCGCTCGGTGGGCTTTTCCGCGGCGTGCGCTCTGGCCGGCACCCCTCCTTGGGAGTTGGAGGCTTGGGTGCTCGCCAGAGTGTACGAGTGGACGGCGCGCCGAAAGGCTCTCGGGGAGCGCCCCGTCGCCGAAGAGCGGGAGGCCGTGCGGCGGGAAGCGAGGGACGCCATCGTCCTCCATTGGACGGAGGACCTCGCCGCCGCCGCCTTTGGCCGCCGGACATTGGACGCGCTCGGTCCGGTTCTACGGAGCTGGCTCGAGCGGTCCCACGGTTTCCTCTCGTTCCGTCTGATGCAGGTGTTATCCGGGCATGGCTGTTTCGGATCGCACCTGCACCGGATCGGGAGGGAGGAAACCCCGGCGTGCCACGACTGCGGCGCGCCGGAGGACACGGCGCAGCACACCCTCGAGGTGTGCCCGGCTTGGTCCGAGCCGCGCCGCAGCCTGACCGCGGAAATTGGACCAGACCTCTCGCTTCCCGGCGTCGTCAATGCCATGCTGGGGAGCGAGGAGGCCTGGGCAGCGGTCGCCTCCTTTTGCGAGGACGTAATCTCGCAAAAGGAGGAGGCGGAGCGCGTGCGGGAGGACGACCCTCTCGCGGCGCCGCTCCGCAGACGAAGAAGGGGTCGGAGAGGGCGCCGTCCTCTCCCTCCTCCTGGTGGCGACGGGCGGGCGACAGGCACGGGGGTGCCTTCGCCCGCATTGCACCCGTCACCACCTTCGTCGGTCATTCCCGGGCCCCTGTGAGGGGCCCGCCATGAAGGGCAATCGTCGGCGGAGGACTGGACGTAAAGGCTATGCCGGTTTCCCAGTCCCCCGCCACTCGGACGAAGCGGGAATGTCGCTGGGTCGTTTTAGTGGGTATACCGGGTCAGACCCGGGGAGTCCCACATACCCCTCTCATCCCCCGATGGGAGGGTATGCGTAATGCATTTTTTCCCAGCGTCAAAAAAAAAAAAAAAAAAAAAAAAAAGGTTAGGTTAGGTTAGGTTAGGTTAGGTTAGGTTCTTGCGGAGTATGGCCCTATACGGGGCCCCCATCTGGGCGGACTCCCTCCACAGGAGGGAGAATGCGACCGCCATCCGCAGGCCCCAAAGGGCCATTGCACAGCGGGTGGCGAGGGCCTACCGCTCGGTGGGCTTTTCCGCGGCATGCGCTCTGGCCGGCACCCCTCCTTGGGAGTTGGAGGCATGGGTGCTCGCCAGAGTGTACGAGTGGACGGCGCGCCGGAAGGCGCTCGGGGAGCGCCCCGTCGCCGAAGAGCGGGAGGCCGTGCGGCGGGAGGCAAAGGATGCCATCGTCCTCCACTGGACGGAGGACCTCGCCGCCGCCGCCTTTGGCCGCCGGACGTTGGACGCGCTCGGTCCGGTTCTACGGAGCTGGCTCGAGCGGTCCCACGGTTTCCTCTCGTTCCGTCTGGTGCAGGTGTTGTCCGGCCATGGCTGTTTCGGAACGCACCTTCACCGGATCGGGAGGGAGGAAACCCCGGCGTGCCACGACTGCGGCGCGCCGGAGGACACGGCGCAGCACACCCTCGAGGTGTGCCCGGCTTGGTCCGAGCCGCGCCGCAGCCTGACCGCGGTAATTGGACCAGACCTCTCGCTTCCCGGCGTCGTCAACGCCATGCTGGGGAGCGAGGAGGCCTGGGCAGCGGTCGCCTCCTTTTGCGAGGACGTAATCTCGCAAAAGGAGGAGGCGGAGCGCGCGCGGGAGGACGACCCTCTCGCTGCGCCGCTCCGCAGACGAAGAAGGGGTCGGAGAAGGCACCGTCCTCTCCCTCCTCTTGGTGGCGACGGGCGGGCGACAGGCACGGGGGTGCCTTCGCCCGCATTGCACCCGTCACCACCTTCGTCGGTCATTCCCGGGCCCCTGTGAGGGGCCCGCCATGAAGGGCAATCGTCGGCGGAGGACTGGACGTAAAGGCTATGCCGGTTTCCCAGTCCCCCGCCACTCGGACGAAGCGGGAATGTCGCTGGGTCGTTTTAGTGGGTATACCGGGTCAGACCCGGGGAGTCCCACATACCCCTCTCATCCCCCGATGGGAGGGTATGCGTAATGCATTTTTTCCCAGCGTCAAAAAAAAAAAACACGCCCCCGTGGGATCTGGAGGCGCAGGTGCTCGCCGAGGTCTACTGGCGTGGCGCGGACCTGCAGGCGGAGAGTGGCAGACGCCCACCGCCTGAGCTGGTCACGAGGTGGCGTAGAGAGGCCCAAGCCCAAACCCTGCGGATTTGGAAGGTTAGGCTGGATGTTAAGATTTAGGGCTCCATGTATGGAAATAAAAGCGGTTTATACACAATAAACGTTGTTTTATTTAGCAGAGCTAATACACAGCGGACATGAAAAAAACAAGTGCTAAAACAGACTGATGACACTGACTTTTACAGAAAAAGTAAACATATCATTAAAAAGAAATAGAGGAGGGCGCATTTAAACCTCAACACCCCCCCTAAATGTGCACTCCCTTACACATACCAATTAGTTTTCTTAAAAACTCAAACTGGGGCCTTGGAAGGCTTTTGGTAAAGATATGAGCCGCCTGCAATTTTGTTTCACAATACACAATATTCTGTTACAGATCTACGAGTCATCACACAATTTGCATAATCAACATCACTAAAACCCTTAATATAAGTGAATTTTCATCAGAATCGGCCTCATAACGTATGCCCAAGTCTCTATTTAATTTTAGATATTTGAAAACTTTCATAACAGCACCCCTGTGTACATTATTGAAATTGTTTAAAAATCTACTAAGTGAGCATACTATGTAGTAAATATCCTGGCCTACTACCTATAGCAGCATACATAAGTGAGCCTACTGCCTCGTGGACATATCAGCTGATCCTTCACAGTTAACTAACTTTACATTAGGGTCAGCTGGCACTAAACTTGGTTTACATAGGTCCATTCCAAACTTATTCAGAAAACTGTTAATGTACCTAGTCTGATGTACAAAAATAGATCCATCCTCATCAAAATCTAATTCTAATCCCACAATTCGTTTTGGGCTCATTACAGTCAACTCAAAATGTATAAATAGCTTTTTTACAAACTTGTCAATACATCATTGCATATTCATTGCATACAGAAGTAAGTACAAGGGAACATCCTGTTGCAAGGACACATACAAGCATCTATCAAATTCACAATTTGTAAACTTATTTTCCTTCATGAAGGAGTTAAACTTATGGTTCCAACACCTGGGGGACTGCTTCAAACCATACAAAGATTTAATTAGTTTACAGACTAACCCATTTGTATTCAATCCAGGTGGGGGTTCCATATAGACTTCCTCATCAAGGACACCATACAGAAATGCAGTCTTAACGTCAAACTGAGTCATATACAATTTTTCCCTAGCTGCCAGTGAGAGCATACTTCTTATGGTATCATAACGCACAGTCGGTGAGAAAGTCTCGTCATAATCAATACCCTTTTCTTGGGTGTAACCCTTTGCACATAGTCGAGCTTTGTATCTTATGGTATCATCAGCATTCTGCTTGATCCTGTAAACCCATTTACAACCGATCAGCTTCTTATCTGCCGAACGTTCCACAAGCTCCCATGTCTTGCATGTATCATGAGACTTTAGTTCCTCACTCATTGCAGCGATCCATTTTTCAGAATCTTCACTTTTAACAGCTTCATTATAAGTACTAGGCAGTACTTCAACCAGATTAGCCTCTGGCATCATGGCTCTATGCGGCCGCTGTCTCAAATTGTATCTTCTTGTCTCTGTTTCCCCATTGTTTTCGACTGGTCTGTCTTGTTCTTGAATCTCTGTGCTTTCCTTCTCTTCCTCTACTGTTGCTCTGCCTATCATACTTTGATAGAAGTCCTCAAAAGCGTCATTCTCCTGTGATTCTATACTTTTGTCTTGATCACTCTGGTCACCGTCAAGAGCCAGTAGGTACTCAGATCTTTCATCACTTGAAGAAGGAAGCTCATTGTCTTGATCACTCTGGTCACTATCAAGAGCCAGTAGGTACTCAGCAGATCTTTCAACACGAAAAGAAGGAAGCTCATTTTCATTGAAAGTAACATCTCTTGACACAGTCACTTTCTTTGTTTCCGGATTAAATAACCTGTAGTTGTCAGAGTTACCTTCATAGCCAACTAGAAGCAGCTTCTTGCTTTTCGGTTCTAGTTTGTTTCGCTTCTCTATAGGTACATGCATGTAAGCCACACAGCCAAATGTTCTTACATGTGCCAAACTAGGTTTTGCTCCAGCCCATAACTCAAATGGAGTCTTCTCATCGCTAGATCTTCTATTTATCAGATATACAGCTGCCTGCACCGCTTCCGCCCATAGATAAAGAGGTAACTGTCGCGCATACAGCATGGACCGGGCACACTCCATAATAGTTCGGTTTGCCCTCTCACTCCTGCCGTTCTGTTGCGGCGTATAGGGGGCAGTATATTCTAATTCAATACCTTTTCCAGCTGCATATTTTCGAAACTCATCATTGCAATACTCCTTGCCATTGTCACTGTGTAACAGCTTCACTTTGGTGTCGAACTTATTCTCAAGTAGCTGTATATACCTCTGGAAAGCCTGCAAAGCCTCGCTTTTGCGCTTCAGAAAGTACACAGTGATGAAACTAGATGCTGCATCCAGGAACGTAATGAAGTATCGAGCCCCTCCAACAGATGGCGTGGGCATAGGACCACACAGGTCACTATACACTTTATGCTTCACTACTTCCGATGAGCGCTTCTTAAAAGGCAGTCTATGTTGCTTGCCGAGTACACAAGCTTCACAGAAAAAGTCACTCAGGTCACTTACTGGAGGCAAATGTCCATTTCGCACCATTTCACGCAATGTTTTTATGTTTACGTGTCCGAGACGCTCATGCCACTGTTTTAGAGTGACAACATTTGCTTGATATTCCTCAGTGATGGTCTTAACGAGCATTCTGTATAGATTATTACTTTGTTTAACAGCAGTAGCGGCTACAGTCCCATCACTATTTTTAATCAAAGCAAAGTCCTTGGTTTTAGTCACTATAAAACCTTTTGAGGTTACAACACCTTCAGAGAACAAATTCCTCTTCAAATCAGGCACGTAGAGCACATCATTAATGGTGGAGTCATACCATTCACCGTCCAACAATTTCTTTATTTTAATTGTTCCCGAGCCTTGCACTGTCAGTTCACTTTTGTCACCTAGCCTCACACAGTTGCACTCTGGCTTGAAATAAGAGAAATAATCGCGCCGATATGTCATGTGGGCAGATGCTCCACTATCCAGGAGCCATATCTCTCCATCTTCAATGGTATTCGCCTCGAGCTGAGTGGTGAAAGCAGATTCTTTCTTTGAGCCACTGGGTTTTGAGCTGGGTCGTGAACTTGCATGAAAATGCTGATTCGAGCCACTGGGTTGTGAATTAGAGCGGCAATCTCGAGCATAGTGCCCCTTTTTCTTGCATTTAAAACACTTCACTGATTTTAAAGGTTTCTCTGCAGCAAGTGCTATTTCTGCTTTGTCTTCTTTACTTTTAAAGTTCAATTCCTCATCCAAGAGGCGTGCCGTAAGGTTAATAACAGTTTGTTTACTTGGTTCCAATGACAGCCAAGCTTGTCGCACCATCCGATAGCGTTCAGGCAGTGATCCCAGTATCTTGGTCACAACGGCTATTTCAGAGATCGTCTCTCCAGCATCTTTCAACTGCTTTGCTATATTTTCGATCTTTGAGATGTGTTCAGCGACACTGTCACCCTCATTGAACTTTACAGTGTGAAACTTCTCATGCAACAACATTTTGCTATTTTCACTTTTCTGGTCATAAACAGAGTCCAGCTTGTCAAACATCGCTTTCGACGTATCACAAGTCTCAATTAAGCTTATCTGACTTAATTCCATGCTCGACGTAATAATATACATCGCCTTCGCAGCATCTTTTTGCCATTCTTTGACGTCGGCCCCAGCCGGCGATTTCAAAGACGTTATGTGGTCGCCCAGCCCTTTGGCCTTCAGGGCAAGTGTTGTTTGGAACTTCCATTGTCTATAATTGTCGCCTGCGAACCTTTTCGCAGCTGCGAAACCAAAACCTCCAAGATCCATCGTAATTTACGTCGTCGTACAAACCTACGTGCACCGACGTAACTCTCACGTCACAGATCGAGTCCAACAACTTTTCGCACTTTATTTTTCACTCGCGTAGCACTGGGCCCATAACCTGTTAAGATTTAGGGCTCCATGTATGGAAATAAAAGCGGTTTATACACAATAAACGTTGTTTTATTTAGCAGAGCTAATACACAGCGGACATGAAAAAAACAAGTGCTAAAACAGACTGATGACACTGACTTTTACAGAAAAAGTAAACATATCATTAAAAAGAAATAGAGGAGGGCGCATTTAAACCTCAACACTGGAGACGCCCAGTGCAGGTCACTGGACAGTGGGGGCTATCCAGCCGATCCTAGAGGAATGGGTGCGGAGGCGACACGGGACGTTGTCCTTCCGCCTGGTGCAGGTTTTGTCGGGGCATGGCTGCTTTGGCAAATACCTGCACAAAGTGGCTAGACGGGAGGCGACTCCCGTGTGTCACCAGTGCGGCTGCAGCGAGGATACGGCGCTTCACACCCTCGAGCATTGTCCTGCTTGGGAGGTGCAGCGCCGTGCTCTCGCAGCAGCAATCGGGGCGGACCTCTCCTTGCCAGCCGTGGCCAAGGCCATGATCGACAGCAGGGGGTCATGGGAGGCGGTGGCGTCCTTCTGCGAGGATGTCATCTCGCAGAAGGAAGCGGCGGAGCGCGTCAGGGAGGAAGACTCCCTCGCTGACGCGATTCGTCGCAGGAGGACAGGGCGGCGGAGAAGGCGCCATGGCGACCTGATACCGCCCTAGGAGGTGCCAGCGGGCGATAGATCGGGGAGTCTATCGTCGTCGCGTTGCACGGCCCTCACGAGTGGAGGCGATGTCTCAGGTGAGCCCGGACATCGCCGAAGGAGTTGGTGCCCGGAGACGGGCTGCGCTGGTTGGGTCGCGAACGTCATGCGTAGCAGTTCTCACGGCCCATCCGCAAAGGCGACAGTAGGCTCACGGCGGTGTTTTTTAGTGGGTGCAAGTCCCACATAACCAAACCGTCTCCCCGGACGGTGCGGTATGCGTCAGGCATTTTTCACCGCTTATAAAAAAAAAAAAAAAAAAAAAAAAAAAAAAAAAAAAAAAAAAAAAAAAAAAGGTTAGGTTAGGTTCTTGCGGAGTATGGCCCTATACGGGGCCCCCATCTGGGCGGACTCCCTCCACAGGAGGGAGAATGCGACCGCCATCCGCAGGCCCCAAAGGGCCATTGCACAGCGGGTGGCGAGGGCCTACCGCTCGGTGGGCTTTTCCGCGGCATGCGCTCTGGCCGGCACCCCTCCTTGGGAGTTGGAGGCATGGGTGCTCGCCAGAGTGTACGAGTGGACGGCGCGCCGGAAGGCGCTCGGGGAGCGCCCCGTCGCCGAAGAGCGGGAGGCCGTGCGGCGGGAGGCAAAGGATGCCATCGTCCTCCACTGGACGGAGGACCTCGCCGCCGCCGCCTTTGGCCGCCGGACGTTGGACGCGCTCGGTCCGGTTCTACGGAGCTGGCTCGAGCGGTCCCACGGTTTCCTCTCGTTCCGTCTGGTGCAGGTGTTGTCCGGCCATGGCTGTTTCGGAACGCACCTTCACCGGATCGGGAGGGAGGAAACCCCGGCGTGCCACGACTGCGGCGCGCCGGAGGACACGGCGCAGCACACCCTCGAGGTGTGCCCGGCTTGGTCCGAGCCGCGCCGCAGCCTGACCGCGGTAATTGGACCAGACCTCTCGCTTCCCGGCGTCGTCAACGCCATGCTGGGGAGCGAGGAGGCCTGGGCAGCGGTCGCCTCCTTTTGCGAGGACGTAATCTCGCAAAAGGAGGAGGCGGAGCGCGCGCGGGAGGACGACCCTCTCGCTGCGCCGCTCCGCAGACGAAGAAGGGGTCGGAGAAGGCACCGTCCTCTCCCTCCTCTTGGTGGCGACGGGCGGGCGACAGGCACGGGGGTGCCTTCGCCCGCATTGCACCCGTCACCACCTTCGTCGAACATTCCCGGGCCCCTGTGAGGGGCCCGCCATGAAGGGCAATCGTCGGCGGAGGACTGGACGTAAAGGCTATGCCGGTTTCCCAGTCCCCCGCCACTCGGACGAAGCGGGAATGTCGCTGGGTCGTTTTAGTGGGTATACCGGGTCAGACCCGGGGAGTCCCACATACCCCTCTCATCCCCCGATGGGAGGGTATGCGTAATGCATTTTTTCCCAGCGTCAAAAAAAAAAAAAAAAAAAAAAAAAAAAAAAAAAAAAGATTAGGTTAGGTTAGGTTAGGTTTTTTTTTTTTTTTTTTTTTTCTTTTTTTTTTTTTTTTTTTTTTTGTGCTTTTCCCCGTTCATGGGTAAACAGGATCTTAGTATTCTAAATTTCTCATGCATTCCAGTTCTATCATTTATTCCTCTCGCACTTTTATGCTTCATACGGTTTCTTTCTTTCATTCATCTCTTTCATTCTTAGCCGGGTGGGACTCCCGCTATTCGAACTAATTTTTACTTTTAATGATCTTTATTAAGGGGGTATTAAAGGTCACAACTTAGTTTTTATTACAAAGTTTGCATAGCTGATGACAGTTTTGTTTACTTAACTCTATTTCTTACTTACTATATTAAACTTGCTAGGTTTTATTTATTCTACTTTTACATTTTTTGTACTTTTATTTCTAATTTACATATTATCTAGTTTATTTTAGCATAATTAGTTTTACATTTCTAATTCCTTAATCTATGTTATTTTACAATACAATGTTTATCCTCATACTTAACTAATCTTTTATTTTCTTTCTAATACAATTTAGGTCATTCACCTTGCAAGCCAAAAGCAAACATTTCAAACTTGGTTCTTCAGGGCGATTAATATACATATATATCCAGTTACATAGGGTTGGTTTGGAACTACTTCATTTGTTACAATCTATTCACCTTATATTCGGTTTCTGCAATATTATAGGGGCTTATGTGGGTTCCTTGCATTATGAATTTCTTAACATTCTTTAGGGTTGCGGCAATAATATATAATATATGCTTACGATATACATATTTATTGTCTTTTCTTGTTCCGATTTTTTATTATACTCATCATTGTAGCGTGTTGTTTGTGGTGCGTGTTTAGTGTTATGTGTGTGTTTTTGATATATTCGTATATACAATTATATATTTTATATATCTGTGTATGTTTGTGTGCGTTGGTTTCCATGTATATGTACTCCCAGTTTGTGTTGCTGTTTCGGTGTGTTCGTGTGTGTGTTGTGTGTGTTATGTAAGCCCTAAGAAACAGTTCAGGCATATGCCGTTGTCGTCCGAGCCAGGTAGTCCCATTTCTTTCGGACCGGACATTCCATGCTGAAGGCATTGTGGTCGGTCCTCTGGAGCTTTGAGTGCAGGCAGTTGCAGCACTGCGGTTCGTTACCCGCAATAAACTCCACGCACTTCTCGCGTAAGTGCGGTCCTCCGCAGTGACTGCACCTGTCCGCACCCTCCGTGCAAAATTTCCGGCCGTGTCCAAATGCCAAACATTTAGTGCATTGGATGAGCGGCGACTGGTCCTCCACCCTGACCCTTTGCAGGTCAAGGTAAAGGGCTCCAGCCTCCGTCATCCTCTGCCATACTTTAGGCCTGACTTGGACGACAACGTGCGCCGTCTTGGGGTTCCTTGTCCTCTTCTTATACTTAATGGCTATATCCATGTCCTCTTGGCCTAAGTCCCTAAAGATGTTCTCGTTTTGGGAGTAGAGCGCCTGCACCATTTCGTCATCGCCACTGTCCAAGAAGACGTCTTTTAGGACAACGAGTGGGTTTTTATTTTTCATGGGCTCTACTCTTAATCCTCCACCTCGGCTCTCGATCCTATCTTTCACTCTCTTGTACTCCGCCTCTGTGTCGCACCCCAGTATGACAGTCTGGTTTTTAGCCTTCCGCACTTTATTTATTTTAAGGCCAGTACCCCTGGCATCGACCGCCACCTTCACCCTAGCGAGCACCTCGTCAGCAGTCTCCTGACTGCCTTCGAGGGTGACCGCCATCGAGTGAAGTGCCGGCCGGTGCCCGGGTTTGGCTGCCGTGATGTTGGCGTAGGACACCGAGTCGGGTTTTGGCTCACTTGCTACTTCCCTGATGACCTCTTTTATTCTGTCGGTTCTGGTGGCGACCTCACCGGCAACGCCATCTATTTTGTCCTCGAGGACAGCCGCGGCCCGACCAGTGACCTTGACCCATTCTGACGTATGGTCCAAGGCCGCCTGGACAGCGTCGACCTTCTCGCTGACCTCGAGAACCTTATCGACGACCTTGTCGATGAGGTCGGCACCGCACTCGTCATAGCGTTCGGTCATGTCTTGGAACTCTTTTAGAACTTTCCCTTCAAGTTCGTTTAGACGCGTGTTTATAGTGGTTTCCACCTTTTCTAGCCTCCCCAAAATGTTCTCCGGTAATCCGGGTGAAATAGGCGTGGTGTTGATCTTAGTGGGTGGGACTGTTCTGGGCGCAGTTTCCAGGCCCTTTACCCGCCTACTTAGCTCGAACAAGATCCGTAGACTTTTGTCGGACTGAGTCTCCAGGAAGTTCTTTATATCCTTCCTCATCTGAGGATAGTCCTTCACCCTGGCTGGGATGTCATCGAAGGTCTTCATTACTTCCTGGAGAAGTTGGTCATTCGATTGAGCAGCGTAGCTGTTAGGCTGCTTTTTGTACGCCTCCATATTGTCTACGGATCTTCGCTTTCGCTCCGGTCTGCGGATAAAGGTCCTGGCGGCGTCCAGCGCCTGCCCAGACGGGCCTGCGGGGCTGGGAGTGGTGGTAGGAGCGACAGCACCAGAGGTCCCTGCCGACGTCGACAGAGGCGTTTCGGCTGTTCCCGCTTGGGTTACTCTGACAGCGTCCTTTCTGCCGAACGTCAGCGATATCCCCTTTGGCGCCTCGCGCGCCCCAGATGGTCCCTCATTTCCCGGGTTGGTCGGCGACGTAGAGCCCTGTGGCTGACTGGTGCCGGCTCCTGGCCCCTTTCCTTTTACTGGGGTGCGAATCCCGAGAACCATGTTTGTGTGTGTTGTGTGTTGTGTTGTGTTGTGTAGCTTGTGTGTAAAGGGCACAGCGTAGAGAACGGGGAAAGTTGTCAAAATAAAATACAATTAAATAAATAAAAAATGTTATAGTGTATAACCAAAGATTTGTCAGTGAGTCCACCCTGTAAAGGGGGGTGGGTGTTGTGTAGTTCGAGCTGTCCTTCGCTCAAGAGAGCGTGTCACAAGAGAAAAATATAAGAAAAATAAAAAAAAAATCGCAATGTAGAGACCCTTTTTTGTACAGACTCTATGTAGAGTCGATCTACTTGGTCCAGTAAATAGCTCTCACCGAGCCCTCTCAGATGAACCCAAACTCGATGCAGTTAGGCCAGGGGGTTCCGGAGATATCCCAACCTAAAGTTTTCGGTTTTTTACCAAAATAAAAAACCGGAAGTGGTTATAGAGGATTTCTCCGGCACCACCGGTCCAAAAACCTCGGTGTTTGGGCTCTCCGAACTTGGCTCGGTGAGACCAATTCACTGGAAAAGCTTTCAGCCTGAAAAATTTTTATCTCAGGAAAACGCCTGAAAATGGTCTCCCCTTGTGCTCTGTGGCCTGCCAATATGACCAGTGAAAATCCCGGCCCTCTACGACTCTCCGTTTGGAAGTTATGGCTGTTTAAAAAATTTCCAAAATGGCCGCAGTTCTGTCAAAGCCCTACTTTGACAACGGATAACTTCCTTCGGGAGAGTCGCAGATCCCCCGAGTTTGGGCTCAAATAACTTGGCCTGATCTCCACTGCCCGCTGAAACCCTTTTCAGGATCCTGAAATTTTGTTGCTTCAAACCGCCTGAAAACGTGGGGTAAGTGAGATGATACGGCCCTGAGCCTTAAACCAAAAACCGCGATCTCCCACGACCTCTGGTTGAGGAGTTCTGGCGGTTTGAAGTTAAACAAAATGGCCGCCGAACTGTCAAACGTCTTATTAAATCGCCTGTAACTTTTGAACCCTTCGTCACAGAAGGACGGGGTTTTGGACGTACAGCTCGGCGTCACTTCAGGTGTGTCCTGAAAGTGGTTTCAGCGACAAAAAGGTTTTTGGCCTGAAATGGCCTGAAAAAGGTCCACACCTAAAATAGGCAGTATACCGTCAACCCCAAAGGAAATCCAAGAATAATCGGACCAGCGGTTCCTGAGATATCGCGATATTAAATTTAAAACCTAAAAACCCAAATTTGCCAAATTTGCGAAAACAGCCAAATTGAAAGATAAGTGGCCCGTGTTTGGGCTTAAATGGGTCGCAACGGGTATATTAGACCCTGTCCCGGTGTCAAAATTATTAATTTACTATTTAATTTCGAATTAAGGCCGAAAAACACTAAAAAATCGATATCTCTGGTATCACTGGTCAAAAAATTCTGGAAAAAATGTTTAAAATAAGATAAAATAAGCCCCTACAATGTGCAAAAATAAAGCATACAAAAAACTAAAAACTAAGTGAAAAAATTTTGAAAAATAGAAAATCTTATAAAATATGTTATTATTTAAAAACTACTGTAACTAAAAATCTAAAACTTAGTGTCTCAATAGGGCCAATGAGCGCGCCACGGTTTCCGGTTGCAGAACTTCGATGTGGTGATTGGGACCGGTGATATTGAGGTCCAAAGTTTGTACCTTGTAATCCTTATATCAGGTCTCCCAGGTGTCCAAAAATTCCAAAAGTAGATGCACTCGCCTTATGTTTTGAAGGTCCAGGTTGATGCCAAATTTCGTGCCGCTATCTCCACTCCTTCAGCCTTTTCAGGACACGTGCTTTTTTGAAAATCCTGAATAACTCGCCAGGGGGCGATGTTAGGACGATGATGAAAAGTCCAGATGGTCCGGAGCCACGATGTCCACTGGATTCCGGCAAAAAAGGAGGGGGTCGTCGATCTTGTTCTCGCAGCGTTATCGTTTTTGTTGAAAACGGTTTTCACTTAACCTCCAAAAGGACGGTTTTCAGTGTTTTTCACAGCACACCACAGCAATCCAGTTTGAACTTTAACTTTGTAAGGTGGGGGCAACTTATCTGCACGATCTGACACTTGTTTCATCAAAATCGGAGCACTTTTGACCACTTTTTGGAATTTTTAACTGCGGAGCGGCTTTGAAAACGATCCGACCACCACGGAGGCTCGGGGGGAACTGGGTTAGGTTAGGTTAGGTTAGGTTGGGGGACCACCCCACAGTGCTTGCGTCCACGTCGCGTCCCCTGGAAACGGCCCAGTTCTGACCACCGTAACGGAGTGGCAGACTGGGTACGGCCAAAGTGCACTGTGCTCTCGTAGCTTCTATCTCTTTGCCTTGCGAACTACGATTGTCGATGTCCAAAATAACGCGGAGCGCCTCCGGGCGAAAACCAAAAGGCCCTTCTGAGGGCCAACCCAAAGGCCCTTCTCAGGGCCAACCCAAAGGCCCTTCTCAGGGCCAACCAAAAGGCCCTTCTCAGGGCCAACCCAAAGGCTCTTCTCAGGGCCAACCCAAAGGCCCTTCTCAGGGCCACTCTGACGCTCCGGCGTCTGAAGCTAGCCGCGCGCCGTCTGCGGCAGGCTTTTTGGCGGACGAGTCGTCCGACAACGACTCACTATTCAGTGTGTCGGACGCGAACGACTCTCGTTCTCGGAAGCGGGTCCACCTGAGTGGTGGGTCCGGGGGTTCCCAAGCCTCGGGTTCGAAGGCTAAAAAGCCGACGACCAAGGCCGCGGATACCCACAACGTTGGGCTCGCGGACGCCCAACGCCAGTTGGACCTGGCCCGGCGAGCGCAGCTCCAGCAAGAGCTGGAAGAGCGGGTTGCTGCGAAAGAGAAACGGGCGCACGTCGCCCGGGCCAAGTCCGGGTACGGTGCGTCCCGCGTCACATACGCGGACCACACTCTTGAGGAGCTCCAGAGAATGGCGGAGGAGGACGAGGAGGAGATCGCGGAGGTCGCCTCTAAGTCATCCAACTTGAAGGGGACCTTCCAGAAGGCCCTCAAGAGCCGGGCCGCTAGCCTGCGCGGTGTCGTTGCGGAGCTGGTCCGAAGAAAGACCACCGAAGAGACGCGGCAACTGCAGGCGAAGGTGGATCGCTTGCAATCGGAGGTCAGCCAACTTCATGAGAAGCTGGCCGAAGCCACGGCCCAGCCACAACAGGCCCGGACGAGCCTTTCGGCAGAAGGCCCCACCTCCAACCTTGAGGATATCATCCGCAAGGTTGTGATGGAGGAGAGGGCCTTCACAAGGGCCTGCTTAGCGGGCATCGAGGACCGGCTCTTGCCGGAGAAGCGCCCCCGACCGCCGCTTGCGGCGGATAAGAGGCAGCCGAGCGAGCCGGGGCCATCCTCCTCCCAGGCGGAAGACACCCTTCTCCCTGCCACCACCCCGTCCAACGATTGGACGGATGTGGTACGTAAGGGGAAAGGCAGGGGCAAAAAATCGGCGACGGCCGTCCCTGCTGTTCTCACCACCACCACTCCCAGCCGGTCGCAGACGACCGGAAAACGAAATGGGAAGGGGAAAGGGAAGGGAAAGGGCAAGCTAGTCCCCCCTAAAACCGCAGCCGTCGTGGTGACGCTCACCGCGGAGGCTGCGGAGCGAGGGGAGACTTACATGTCGGTTTTGGTGCGGGCGCGTGCCAATGCCGATCCCACCCAACTCGGGATCGGCAGTGTGTCTTGCCGGCGGACCCAAGCTGGGGCTCGAATATTCGAGTTTCCGGGGGCAGAGGGGAGTGCCCACGCGGACCTCTTTGCAGCCAAGCTGCAGGCGGTCATCGCGGACTCGGCGAAGGTGGCCCGACCGGTCAAGTCGGCGGCCATTGAGGTGACGGAGCTCGACGACTCCGTCACCAAGGAGGAGGTGGTGGCGGCTGTCGCAGCGGTAGGGGGCTGTGGCGCCACAGCGGTGCAAGGCCGGGACATAAGGCTCGGCCGCGGCGGCATGGGTACCATTCGCCTCGAGTGCCCGGTCGCCGCTGCCAAAGCCGTCCTTGCTAAGGGACGGCTGCTGATCGGGTTTAGCTCGGGTGCAGTCCGGGCACTCGAGGACCAGCCTCTGCGGTGTTTCCGGTGCTTCGGCATCGGACACACCCGGCCCATGTGTCCGTCCACAGTAGACAGGACGGACACGTGCTACCGCTGTGGCAAGACCGGCCACAAAGCCGTGTCTTGTGAGGCCGCCAAGCCACACTGCGCGGTGTGTGCCGCCAGTGGCCGCCCGGCAGGCCACGTAATGAAGGGGAGGAACTGTAATCCTCCCCGTAGGCGGGGCAAAGCGCAGGCGCCGATCGGGCCTGCTGCTGCTGCCACTTGCTCCGTCGTTCCTGCGGCGGCTGCGGAGGGGGGTGCGATGTCCGACTGATAGATAGGGTCGAACATTGCATCTTCAGGTGGTGCGGCCTTCCACTGACTCCCCTCCCCTCTCGCTCTTAGAGAGGGGACCGGGATACGTGGCCGCCGTGTGGGGAGACATGGCCCTGGTGGGGGTCTATTTCTCCCCAAACCGCCCTCTCATGGAGCGCGAGCGGGAGGACGACCCTCTCGCTGCGCCGCTCCGCAGAAGAAGAAGGGGTCGGAGAAGGCACCGTCCTCTCCCTCCTCTTGGTGGCGACGGGCGAGCGACAGGCACGGGGGTGCCTTCGCCCGCATTGCACCCGTCACCACATTTCGTCGGTCATTCCCGGGCCCCTGTGAGGGGCCCGCCATGAAGGGCAATCGTCGGCGGAGGACTGGACGTAAAGGCTATGCCGGTTTCCCAGTCCCCCGCCACTCTGACGAAGCGGGAATGTCGCTGGGTCGTTTTAGTGGGTATACCGGGCCAGACCCGGGGAGTCCCACATACCCCTCTCATCCCCCGATGGGAGGGTATGCGTAATGCATTTTTTCCCAGCGTCAAAAAAAAAAAAAAAAAAAAAAAAAAAAAAAAAAAAAAAAAAAAAAAAAGGTTAGGTTAGGTTAGGTTAGGTTAGGTTAGGTTGGGGTGCGTCAGAATTCCTCCACGTTTGTCTGGCAGCTGCTGGTCCCTCTCGATACGTCTGGAGGAAAGAGCAGCTGCTGGGCTGGTGCACCCTGGGCGCGACAGTATCCTTCCTCGAGGAATGAGAAGAAATTCTCATCCCTTGGGAAATGTTACTGTCGCGGCTAATATTCTGGGGAGGGGTCACATCATTCGTCGTGCGATGACGTGCGGGTCTATCGTGCGGGGTTTGATGTGCATTGGGGAGGATTTCGTCATGTGCCGTGCGATGGCTCGCGGGCTTATCGCACGGTACGTGATTGATGATTCACTTCTCGAAGTTTTCGGGGAGTGAATCAGGGCGGGGTTTCTTCGTCGTGTACCGTGCGATGGCTCACGGAACGGGGTCACCGGACGGTACATGATTAGTGATTCACTCCTCGAGGTTCTCGGGGAGTGAATCAGGGGTGGAGATCCTCCTTCATCTTTGGTCACGGCATTCGTCGCTCTCTGGTACGCGTCTGCCCATCAGACGTGACTGTGAGCGTGGCGAATCGCCGTGATGGAGGATCAAGGAGGGAGGGGGGGAATATATGTACGTGTATGTATGTATATATAAATAATTATATATAATTATGTTTATGTGTTATGATGTATATATTTTATATTTTTATATTTATGATGAAGTAGGGAGATAGGGACCGCACCCTTCAAAGGAACAATATGAAAAAAACGACTGGAAAAATACTACCCCAGGGCGGTACCAGCTGCTCAGCAGCTGGAGAATCCGCCACGATTCTCGAATCGTCAAGCCCTTCGTATTCTGGGGAGGGCAACCATCGTTTTCCGCCTGCCATTGGCAACGAGAGCCGAGGAGGCTCAAACAGGTCACGGTCTTTTGAAGACCTGATTTCTTTTACACCGCAACGCGCGCAGGACGCAGTGTCAGAATCCGGCGCTGCGTCACTAAGGACTGAATTAGGGACTCCAGAACCGCGAGTAGTTCTGGAAAGGGTGAGTGTGCTGTCGGAGGTCACCGACACACCGCAGCCAGTTGCGGCCGCTTGCTCCAAGTTTTGGGGGAAGCGGCCGCGTGACTGTGGGTCGGATGCGGGCTCGGTGGGTTTGTCTTCTAGCGAGGAGAACCTGCCGGCCCCCAAGGTGTCGACACCACGGAGAGGTAGAGGACGCGGAATTCCATCCGGAGCGAGCGCTCCAGCAGCGTCACACAACTCCCGGGGCCGCTTCCTAAAGCCCCCCGATACGCCGGTGAGCGACTCCGACGGGACTATGCAGGTGGAGCAAGGTGATGTCTCCATCGCATTGGTTAGTACCCGGGCGGAGCTCAATGCCGCGAGGCGAGAGGGCCGAAAGGCCATTGTGAACGACGAGGTCGCTGAGTTGGCTCGACAGGCAAGGGAGAGGCGGTCGCAGATGACCACAGCTCCTGAGGGCTTGACAGCAGAGGCCCTTAGCCGTCAAGTTTTAGACGGCGTGGACGTCGTCATGAAGGTGGCCACAAAATCGGGCAACCTGAAGGGGACGTTCACACGGGCCCTGAAGGAGGCGGCGACCGGTATAAAGGAGGCGATGGACGTCCTTCTTGACCGAACGACATCAGAGGAGACGGTGAAGCTCCGAGAGGAGAATCACCGTCTCCATACGAGGATGGAAGAGCTTCAGCGGGAGGTCAGCGCCCTGAGGGCAGACTTCAGCCAGCAGCAGGGTGCGACGTATACGGACAGTCGTGCCCTGCCACAGAACGGGTCTTTGGGGGAAGACCAGTTTAACCGGCTGTTGAGCATAATGACCGCCCGCTTCGATAGCCTAGAACCCAGGCTCAACCCCCCTATCAGGCTTCGTCCGCCGCTGGCGTCAGACACGCGGAGGAAAGAGGCAGAGCCTACACCAGCAGTGGCTGGGCCAACGTGGGCACAAGTTGCGAACGCACCACCTGCGCCAAAAAAGCTCACGCCGGATCCCAAAAACCACACACAGGCGCCCAAGAAGCCCACAGTGGGTGGCAAAAAGGTGGGAAAGGGGACGAAAAATCCCGCTGAGGACAACAGCTCGTCCCCCAAAGACAAAGAGGGGGAGTGGAAGACGGCCGAAAGCCGCAAGAAGAGGCGGAAGAGGGGCCGCAAGGCCAAGATCGCACCGGTCTCCAAGGGGCAAGCCCCGAGAATCCGCATCCCTCGCTCCGAGGCTGTGGTGGTAACACTTCAGCCCGAAGCCAAAGAGCGGGGGGTTACCTACCAAAAGGTACTGGCGGAGGCGAGGGGCAAACTGGTCTTCGCCGATTTTGGCACACCGGACGGCTTCCGTTTTAGAACGGCTGCCACGGGGGCTAAGATGTTTGAGTTGGCGGGGACCAGTAGCACTGAGAGGGCGGACGCTCTAGCTGCAAAGCTGAGGGACGTCCTCAACCCCGAGGAGGCCCGGGTGACGAGGCCCATTAAGACCGCCGAGGTTCGCGTCGATGGCTTGGACGACTCTGTGTCCCCAGAGGAGGTGGTGGCGGCCATAGCTCGGAGTGGCGGATGTTCGCCTGAAAATGTGCGGGCGGGCGACATCCGCGTTAATGCTGGCGGGCTAGGCACCATCTGGGTGCGGTGTCCGGTGGCTGCGGCCAAGCAAGTCGCCGACACGGGCCGTCTTCTGGTGGGCTGGGTGTCAGCGAGGGTAAAACTCCTGGCACCCCGGGCCATGCAGTGTTTCCGGTGCCTGGAGAAAGGGCACGTCCGAGCACAGTGCACCTGCGAAACAGACCGCAGCGATCTGTGTTATCGCTGCGGTCAGCCTGGCCATAAGGCGGCCCAGTGCTCCGCGGAGCCAAACTGCAGTCTGTGTACAGCTGCAGGAAAGTCCGCGGGGCACCGAATAGGCGGCAACGCTTGCGGCGCGCCCAGAAAGCGCAGCAAGCTTTGGACCAAGGCTGCGGGGGCCGCACCCCCTAGCACCTCTGAGGCCGACTCCCGGCCAGTCATGGGACGAACCGAAGAAATGGAGTGTTAGTAATGGCACTCCATTTCCTTCAGGCGAATATCAACCACTGCACCAGAGCACAGGATCTCTTGGTCCTGAGCATGGCGCAGTGGTCGATAAATGTGGCGGTGGTCGCTGAGCCGTATTTTATCCCCCCCCGGGAAAACTGGGCAGGGGATCTGGACGGCCTGGTGGCCATCATCGGCGCGACTCTTGTCGACGTATCCCGGGGTCACGGTTGGGTTGCCGCCCTTGTGAACGGGATCGTCACGATCGGGGCATACTTTTCGCCCAACAGGAGTCTCGCCGAATTCGAGAGTTTCCTTGTCGAGTTGGGAGCCGTCGTCGGCCGGTCTCACCCTCGGCCCATACTGCTTCTCGGTGATCTGAACGCCAAATCTGCGGCGTGGGGATCCCCGGTCACAGACCCGAGAGGCGATGCGCTAGAGGAGTGGGCCATTACGACGGGCCTGGCCGTCTTGAACCGGGGTTCGGCCTACACGTGTGTGCGACAGCGGGGCGGGTCCATAGTGGATGTCTCATTCGCTAGCCCCGCTGTCGTGCACCGTGTTCATGATTGGCACGTGGAAGTGGAGGTGGAGACGCTATCGGACCACCGATACATACGCTTCGACGTCTCCGCCCAAAC
Source organism: Xestia ashworthii (assembly GCA_950022955.1). Taxonomy (NCBI): domain Eukaryota; kingdom Metazoa; phylum Arthropoda; class Insecta; order Lepidoptera; family Noctuidae; genus Xestia; species Xestia ashworthii. The sequence continues at coordinate 186,136 of OX465556.1, read as the reverse complement.
CGCTGGAGGTCGTAGCCAATCGGCCCCCCGGAGAGACGGCCCGCGTTGGGCTCTGAAACGCCTCGACAAGGAGGCTCTCGAGGAAGCCACCATCGTCCTGGCCTGGGTTCGGGAGTCGGCTACCGTCGGTCCCGTCGACGTCGAACAGGAGGCGCAGTGGTTTGGCGACGCGATGACGCAAATTTGCGACGCGTCCATGCCACGCGTCTCCCCTCTGTCCGCAAGGCGCCGCGTGTACTGGTGGTGCATCGAGGTTGAGCAGCTGCGCGTCGCATGCGCAGACGCCAGACGCCCGTACACGCGATGTCGGAGGAGACGTCGCCGGGATCCCGACGAAGAAGCCGCGCTGTATGAGGTGTACCGCGCGGCCAAGGAGGCTCTGTGGCTGGCCATCGGCGAGTCGAAGACGCGCTCCAGAGAGGAGCTGCTCGCGACCCTAGACGGGGATCCGTGGGGGCGCCCTTACCGTACGGTCCGAGGGAAACTTCGGCCATGGGCCCCCCCGCTGACGGAAGGTCTCGAGCCGCAGTTTCTGGAGCGAGTGGTCTCGGCTCTCTTTCCTGAGAGAGCCGAGCATGAGCCACCGCCGATGGCTCCGCCCACAGCTGCAGAGCCCGAACAAGAGGAGAGCGAAACCGTCCCAGAGGTGACACAGGCGGAGATGAGCGCGGCCGTGATGCGGCTCCGGGCAAAAAACACTGCTCCGGGGCCCGACGGAGTGCCTGGCCGCGCTCTAGTCCTCGCCCTGAAAGAGCTGGAGCCCCCACTGAGGGGACTCTTCTCGGCGTGCCTTGAGCAGGGCCATTTCCCTAACAGGTGGAAAGCTGGTCGACTGGTCCTGCTCAGGAAGGCGGGGCGCCCGGCGGACTCGTCGTCCGCTTATCGGCCCATAGTGCTGCTGGACGAGGCGGGCAAGTTGTTCGAGCGAGTAATCGCAGACCGCCTCGTCAGCCACATGTGCACGGTGGGGCCGAACCTGGACGACAGCCAGTTTGGCTTCCGGTGTGGGCGCTCTACCATCGACGCCATCAGGAGAGTAAGAGTCCTGGCGGAGGAAGCGGTTTCCCAGGGTGGGGTGGTGCTGGCGGTGTCTCTGGACATCTCCAACGCGTTCAACACCCTGCCCTGGAGTTGCATTAGGGAGGCCCTGCGATACCATAGGGTGCCTTCCTACCTCCGCAACATCGTGGGGGCGTATCTTTCGGGGAGGTGTGTCACCTACATGGGACGCGACGGCATAGGCCGTCGCGAGATGTCGTGCGGTGTTCCACAGGGCTCGGTTCTGGGCCCACCCCTGTGGAACATCGGATACGACTGGGTTTTGCGGTGCGAGCTCCCGCCGGGAGTGAACCTGACGTGTTATGCGGACGACACGCTGGTCACGGCCCGGGGCAGCTCGTACAGGGAAGCAGCGTTGCTGGCTACGGCTGCGGTCTCACAGGTGGTGAGCCGCATACGGCGCCTGGGCCTGGAGGTGGCCCTCAACAAGTCGGAGGCCATCGCTTTTCATGGCCCCCGACGGGCACCGCCACTGGGATCACACATTGTGGTCGGGGGGGTCCCGATCGCTGTCGAGTCAACCATGAAATACCTTGGATTGGTGCTCGACAGCCGTTGGGACTTCGGCCCCCACTTTCAGCGGCTGGTGCCCAAGTTGATGGGCGCGGCGGGCGCGCTGTCAACGCTGCTTCCCAATCTGGGGGGCCCGAGCTCCGCCTGCAGGCGGTTGTACGTGGGGATCGTGCGATCGATGGCCCTTTACGGGGCCCCGATATGGGCGACCGACCTGACAGCCCGCACTATCGCAGTTCTGCGCAGACCGCAGAGAGCGATGGCCGTCAGGGTCGTACGGGGATATCGCACGATCTCCTACGAGGCGGCTTGCGTACTGGCCGGATCCCCGCCATGGGACCTGGAGGCGAAGACCCTCGCGACACTGTACCAGTGGCGCGAGGAGGCCGAACATCGGGGCGAGAGACTGGTGCAGCGACAGATTACGGTGTACCGGTCTCAGCTCCGACAGGTCATGGTGGCGGAATGGCGGGGGAGGCTAGACCTCCCTACCGCCGGCCTCAACACAGTCGAGGCGATCCGGCCAGTACTCGACGACTGGCTCGGGAGGAAGCACGGCTCTCTGACTTTCCGGGCGACACAGGTACTCTCGGGGCACGGCTGCTTCGGGAAGTACCTGTGTCGCTTAAGCAGGGAGCCGGACGCCCGGTGCCATCACTGCGTCCATTGTTCGGAGGATACGGCGCGGCATACGCTGGCCGAGTGTGCCGCTTTCGATGAGCCGCGCCGTGCCCTCGTTGCAGAGGTAGGAGGAGACCTGTCGCTGCCGGCCGTCGTTCGCTCGATGGTCGGCAGCGCAGAGTCCTGGGACGCGGTGATGTCCTTCTGCGAGACCGTCATGTCGCAGAAGGAAGCTGCGGAAAGGGAGAGGGAGATGACCAGCTCCCGCCCATCCCGCAGCAGACGCACCGGGCGTCGGCAGAGGGCTGACAACGCCCTCTTCCGGCCCCCCTAAATTGGTCCAGGGGCGGCGGATTCGGGGACATCCGTCGCCCCCCATCACACTGGACCCGAGACGGCGGCGCGTTGTGTTCCACGCGCGCCTCTCATAGACGTAGCGGGGGGAGTTTAACACCTCACTCCCCCCGGGACGAGGCCCGTAGGTCAAGCGGGCCAGCACTAGTCCGGGGCAGCGGAAGTCGCATCAGATCCCGTTGCCCCCTGACGCAAGTGTGCGAGGGAACACCGGTGTGGTTTTAGTCAGTACGAGTCTGACAGACCCCTCCGCTCTCCCCAGGGCGGAGGACATCCATTGAGGATTTCCACATCGAGAAAAAAAAAAAAAAAAAAAAAGGTTAGGTTAGGTTAGGTTAGGTTAGGTTCCCCTCGGCATACCGGCCCGTCGTCCTGCTCGATGAGGTCGGTAAATTGTTCGAGGGGATTGTCGCCTCCCGGCTTGATAGCCATTTGCGGGGGGTAGGGCCGGATCTGTCGGACGCCCAATTCGGCTTCCGTCGAGGGCGTTCGACGATCGACGCACTGGCCCTACTCAAGGGCCAGGTGAAGGAGGCGGTGGAGGCGGGGGACGGAGTGCTGGCGGTGTCGTTCGACATTGCCAACGCCTTCAACTCCGTCCCCCACTCGACGATATTGGAGGCGCTCCGGTATCACGGAGTGCCCCAATACCTGCGGGACCTCCTGGCCAGCTACTTGGAGGACCGAGAGGTCCTCCTCGTGGACAAGACGGCCACCGTGAGGCGGTACGGCGCAGAGTCCGGTGTTCCACAGGGGTCGGTGCTTGGGCCCCCCTTGTGGAACATCGGGTTCAACTGGCTCTTGCGGGGAGCCCTCCTCCAGGGCACGAGTGTCATCTGCTACGCGGATGACACTCTCCTCACTGCCCGGGGGAGGAACTTTGCCGACGCGGCCTGTCTGGCCTCGGCTGGCGGATCCTTGGTTGCAGAGAGGATCCGCCGCCTGGGATTGAAGGTGGCGCTGCACAAGACCGAGGCCGTGTTCTTTCGCGGGCCTCGGCAGCGCTGCCCTCCCGACGCCCACATAATTGTGGAGGGCGTCAGGATAGGGGTCCAGCCCCAGATGAAGTATCTGGGGCTGGTGCTGGACGACAGGTGGCGCTTCGGCCCGCACTTCAGCGGGCTGTCGACGCGCCTATTGAAGGCCGCTGACGCCCTATCGTGGCTCCTCCCGAACCTGGGGGGGCCCAAGGCGAAATGCCGGCGCCTCTATGCCGGCATCCTGCGGAGTATGGCCCTATATGGGGCCCCAATCTGGGCGGACTCCCTCCACAGGAGGGAGAATGCGACCGCCATCCGCAGGCCCCAAAGGGCCATTGCACAGCGGGTGGCGAGGGCCTACCGCTCAGTGGGCTTTTCCGCGGCGTGCGCTCTGGCCGGCACCCCTCCTTGGGAGTTGGAGGCATGGGTGCTCGCCAGAGTGTACGACTGGACGGCGCGCCGGAAGGCGCTCGGGGAGCGCCCCGTCGCCGAAGAGCGGGAGGCCGTGCGGCGGGAGGCAAAGGATGCCATCGTCCTCCACTGGACGGAGGACCTCGCCGCCGCCGCCTTTGGCCGCCGGACGTTGGACGCGCTCGGTCCGGTTCTACGGAGCTGGCTCGAGCGGTCCCACGGTTTCCTCTCGTTCCGTCTGGTGCAGGTGTTGTCCGGCCATGGCTGTTTCGGAACGCACCTTCACCGGATCGGGAGGGAGGAGACCCCGGCGTGCCACGACTGCGGCGCGCCGGAGGACACGGCGCAGCACACCCTCGAGGTGTGCCCGGCTTGGTCCGAGCCGCGCCGCAGCCTGACCGCGGAAATCGGACCAGACCTCTCGCTTCCCGGCGTCGTCAACGCCATGCTGGGGAGCGAGGAGGCCTGGGCAGCGGTCGCCTCCTTTTGCGAGGACGTAATCTCGCAAAAGGAGGAGGCGGAGCGCGCGCGGGAGGACGACCCTCTCGCTGCGCCGCTCCGCAGACGAAGAAGGGGTCGGAGAGGGCGCCGTCCTCTCCCTCCTCCTGGTGGCGACGGGCGGGCGACAGGCACGGGGGTGCCTTCGCCCGCATTGCACCCGTCACCACCTTCGTCGGTCATTCCCGGGCCCCTGTGAGGGGCCCGCCATGAAGGGCAATCGTCGGCGGAGGACTGGACGTAAAGGCTATGCCGGTTTCCCAGTCCCCCGCCACTCGGACGAAGCGGGAATGTCGCTGGGTCGTTTTAGTGGGTATACCGGGTCAGACCCGGGGAGTCCCACATACCCCTCTCATCCCCCGATGGGAGGGTATGCGTAATGCATTTTTTCCCAGCGTCAAAAAAAAAAAAAAAAAAAAAAAAAAAGGTTAGGTTAGGTTGCCGCCTGGCAGGCCACGTCATGAAGGGGAGGAAATGTAATCCTCCTCCTAAGCGAGGCAAAGCGCACGCGCCGATTGGCCGCTCCGTCGTTCCTGTGGCGGCTGCGGAGGGTGTGATGTCCGACTGATGGATAGGGTCGAAAATCGCATCCTTCAGGTGGTGCGGTCTTCCACTGACTCCCCTCCCCTCTCGCTCTTAGAAAGGGGACCGGGATACGTGGCCGCCGCGTGGGGAGACATGGCCCTGGTGGGGGTCTATTTCTCCCCAAACCACCCTCTCACGAAGCGCGAGCGGGAGGTCGACCCTCTCGCTGTGCCGCTCCACAGACGAAGAAGGGGTCGGAGAAGGCATCGTCCTCTCCCTCCTCGTGGTGGCGACGGGCGGGCGACAGGCACGGGGGTGCCCTCGCCCGCATTGCACCCGTCACCACCTTCGTCAGTCATTCCCGGGCCCCTGTAAGGGGCCCGCCATGAAGGGCAATCGTCGGCGGAGGACTGGACGTAAAGGCTATGCCGGTTTCCCAGTCCCCCGCCACTCGGACGAAGCGGGAATGTCGCTGGGTCGTTTTAGTGGGTATACCGGGTCAGACCCGGGGAGTCCCACATACCCCTCTCATCCCCCGATGGGAGGGTATGCGTAATGCATTTTTTCCCAGCGTCAAAAAAAAAAAAAAAAAAAAAAAAAAAAAAGGTTAGGTTAGGTTTCCCCGCACGGGTGCTGGCGATCGCCACTTCCGGCATGGAGGACAGGTTTCGGGACCTCTTCAGCGCGTGCTTTACGGCTGGGAGGTTCCCGAAACTGTGGAAGGAGGGGCAGTTATGCCTCCTCCGAAAAGAGGGCCGCCCGCTGGACTCCCCCTCGGCATACCGGCCCATCGTCCTGCTCGATGAGGTCGGCAAATTGTTCGAGGGGATTGTCGCCTCCCGGCTTGATAGCCATTTGCGGGGGGTAGGGCCGGATCTGTCGGACGCCCAATTCGGCTTCCGTCGAGGGCGTTCGACGATCGACGCACTGGCCCTACTCAAGGGCCAGGTGAAGGAGGCGGTGGAGGCGGGGGACGGAGTGCTGGCGGTGTCGTTCGACATTGCCAACGCCTTCAACTCCGTCCCCCACTCGACGATATTGGAGGCGCTCCGGTATCACGGAGTGCCCCAATACCTGCGGGACCTATTGGCCAGCTACTTGGAGGACCGAGAGGTCCTCCTCGTGGACAAGACGGCCACCGTGAGGCGGTACGGCGCAGAGTCCGGTGTTCCACAGGGGTCGGTGCTTGGGCCCCCCTTGTGGAACATCGGGTTCAACTGGCTCTTGCGGGGAGCCCTCCTCCAGGGCACGAGTGTCATCTGCTACGCGGATGACACTCTCCTCACTGCCCGGGGGAGGAACTTTGCCGACGCGGCCTGTCTGGCCTCGGCTGGCGGATCCTTGGTTGCAGAGAGGATCCGCCGCCTGGGATTGAAGGTGGCGCTGCACAAGACCGAGGCCGTGTTCTTTCGCGGGCCTCGGCAGCGCTGCCCTCCCGACGCCCACATAATTGTGGAGGGCGTCAGGATAGGGGTCCAGCCCCAGATGAAGTATCTGGGGCTGGTGCTGGACGATAGGTGGCGCTTCGGTCCGCATTTCAGCGGGCTGTCGACGCGCCTGCTGAAGGCCGCGGACTCCCTCTCATGGCTCCTCCCGAACCTGGGGGGGCCCAAGGCAAAATGCCGGCGCCTGTATGCCGGCATCCTGCGGAGCATGGCCCTATACGGGGCCCCCATCTGGGCGGACTCCCTCCACAGGAGGGAGAATGCGACCGCCATCCGCAGGCCCCAAAGGGCCATTGCACAGCGGGTGGCGAGGGCCTACCGCTCGGTGGGCTTCTCGGCGGCATGCGCTCTGGCCGGCACCCCTCCTTGGGAGTTGGAGGCTTGGGTGCTCGCCAGAGTGTACGAGTGGACGGCGCGCCGAAAGGCTCTCGGGGAGCGCCCCGTCGCCGAAGAGCGGGAGGCCGTGCGGCGGGAGGCAAAGGACGCCATCGTCCTCCATTGGTCGGAGGACCTCGCCAACGCCGCCTTTGGCCGCCGAACGTTGGACGCGCTCGGTCCGGTTTTGCAAAGCTGGCTCGAGCGGTCCCACGGTTTCCTCTCGTTCCGTCTGGTGCAGGTGTTGTCCGGCCATGGCTGTTTCGGATCGCACCTGCATCGGATCGGGAGGGAGGAGACCCCGGCGTGCCACGACTGCGGCGCGGCTGAGGACACGGCGCAGCACACCCTTGAGGTGTGCCCGGCTTGGTCCGAGCCGCGCCGCAGCCTGACCGCGGTGATTGGACCAGACCTCTCGCTTCCCGGCGTCGTCAACGCCATGCTGGGGAGCGAGGAGGCCTGGGCAGCGGTTGCCTCCTTTTGCGAGGACGTCATCTCGCAAAAGGAGGAGGCGGAGCGCGAGCGGGAGGACGACCCTCTCGCTGCGCCGCTCCGCAGACGAAGAAGGGGTCGGAGAAGGCACCGTCCTCTCCCTCCTCTTGGTGGCGACGGGCGGCGACAGACACGGGGGTGCCTTCGCCCGTATTGCACCCGTCACCACCTTCGTCGAACATTCCCGGGCCCCTGTGAGGGGCCCGCCATGAAGGGCAATCGTCGGCGGAGGACTGGACGTAAAGGCTATGCCGGTTTCCCAGTCCCCCGCCACTCGGACGAAGCGGGAATGTCGCTGGGTCGTTTTAGTGGGTATACCGGGTCTTATTAGACCCGGGGAGTCCCACATACCCCTCTCATCCCCCGATGGGAGGGTATGCGTAATGCATTTTTTTTCCCAGCGTCAAAAAAAAAAAAAAAAAAAAAAAAAAAAAAAAAAAAAAAAGGTTAGGTTAGGTTGGGGGACCACCCCACAGTGCTTGCGTCCACGTCGCGTCCCCTGGAAACGACCCAGTTCTGACCACCGTAACGGAGTGGCAGACTGGGTTGGCCAAAGTGCACTGTGATCTCGTTGCGATTTTATCTTGCCTTGTGTAAACGAACTGTCGGAGACTACCATGTCTAAACTCACGCGTAGCGCCTCCGGGCGATTTTTAAAGACCAAAGGCCCTTCTCAGGGCTAACCCAAAGGCCCTTCTCAGGGCCAACCTAAGGGCCCTTCTCAGGGCCAACCTCAAGGCCCTTCTCAGGGCCAACTCCAAGGCTCTTCTCCTGACGCTCTGGCGTCAGAGGCTAGCCGCGCGCCGTCTGCGGCTGGCTTCTTGGCGGACGAGTCCGACAACGACTCACTGTTTAGTGTGTCGGACGCGAACGATTCTCGGTCGCGAAAGCGGGTCCACCTGAGCGGTGGGTCCGAAGGTTCCCAGGCCTCGGGGTCGAAGGCCAAAAAGCCGACGACCAAGGCCGCCGATACCCATAACGTTGGGCTTGCGGACGCCCAACGCCAGTTGGACCTGGCCCGGCGAGCGCAGCTCCAGCAGGACCTGGAGGAGAGGGTGGCCGCAAAGGAGAAGCGGGCGCACGTTGCCCGGGCCAAGTCCGGGTACGGTGCGTCTCGCGTCCTGTATGCGGACCACTCTCTTGAGGAGCTGGAGAAAATGGCGGAGGAGGACGAGGAGGAGATCGTGGAGGTCGCCTCTAAGTCCTCCAACCTAAAGGGGACCTTCCAGAAGGCCCTCAAGAGCCGGGCCGCGAGCATGCGCGGTGTCGTCGCGGAGCTGGTGCGTCGCAAGGCCACCGACGAGACGCGGCAACTGCAGGCGAAAGTCGATCGCCTACAGTTGGAGGTCAGCCAGCTTCATCAGAAGCTGGCTGAAGCCACGGCCCGGCCTCAAGAGGCCCGGACAAGCCCTGCGGCAGAAGGCCCATCCTCCAACCTTGAGGATATCATCCGCAAGGTTGTGATGGAGGAGAGGGCCTTCACAAGGGCCTGCTTAGCGGGCATAGAGGACCGGCTCTTGCCGGAAAAGCGCCTCCGACCGCCGCTTGCGGCGGATAAGAGGCAGCCAAGCGAGCCAGGGCCGTCCTCCTCCCAGGCGGAAGACACTCTTCTCCCTGCCACCACCCCGTCCAACGAGTGGACGGATGTGGTACGTAGGGGGAAGGGCAGGGGCAAGAAGTCGGCGAAGGCCGTACCTGCCGTCCCCGCCACTACCGCTCCCAGTCGGTCGCAGACGACCGGCAAGGGTGCAGGGAAGGGGAAAAGAAAGGGAAAGGGGAAACTAGTCCCCCCAAAAACCGCTGCCGTCGTGGTGACACTCACCGCGGAGGCGGCGGAGCGTGGAGAGACGTACGCGTCCGTCTTGGTGCGGGCGCGTGCCAATGCCGATCCCACCCAACTGGGGATCGGCAGCGTGTCTTGCCGGCGGACACAAGCCGGGGCTCGAATCTTCGAGTTCCCGGGGGCCGAGGGGAGTGCCCACGCTGACCTATTTGCAGCCAAGCTGCAGGAGGTCATCGCGGACTCGGCGAAGGTGGCCCGACCGGTGAAGTCAGCGGCCATCGAGGTGACGGAGCTCGACGACTCCGTCACCAAGGAGGAGGTGGTTGCGGCGGTCGCAGCGGTAGGGGGCTGTGGCGCCGCGGCGGTCCAAGGCCGGGACATAAGACCCGGACGCGGCGGCATGGGCACCATCCGCCTCGAGTGCCCAATCGCCGCTGCCAAAGCCGTCCTTGCCAAGGGACGGCTCACAGTTGGCTTCAGCTCGGGTGCAGTCCGGGCACTCGAGGACCAGCCTCTGCGGTGTTTCCGGTGCTTCGGCATCGGACACACCCGGCCCATGTGTCCGTCCACGGTGGATAGGACGGACACGTGCTACCGCTGCGGCAAGAACGGCCACAAAGCCGTATCTTGTGAGGCCGCCACGCCACACTGTGCGGTGTGTGCCGCCAGTGGCCGCCTAGCAGGCCACGTAATGAAGGGGAGGAGCTGCAATCCTCCCCCTAAGCGTGGCAAAGCGCTGGCGCCGACCAGGCCTGCTGCTGCTGCCGCTAACTCCGTCGTTCCTGCGGCGGCTGCGGAGGGGGGTGCGATGTCCGACTGATGGATAGGGTCGAACATCGCATCCTCCAGGCGAACACCAACCACTGCAGGGCAGCCCAGGATCTGCTGATGCAGACCATGGCTGAGTGGTTGGTGGACTTGGCGGTGGTCGCCGAACCCTACTCGGTCCCTGGCCGTTGGCTGGGCGACCGGGACGGCTTGGTGGCGTTGGTGGCGCGGTCTTCCACAGACTCCCCTCCCCTCTCGCTCTTAGAGAGGGGACCGGTATACGTGGCCGCCGCCTGGGGGGACATGGCCCTGGTGGGGGTCTATTTCTCCCCAAACCGCCCTCTCTCGGACTTTGAGGATTTCCTCGAGATCCTCACCGCAGTCAAAGGGAGGGCGGCGCCACGCCAAGTTATGGTGTTGGGCGACCTGAACGCCAAGTCGGCGGCCTGGGGCAATCCGGCCGCTGGTTGCAACGTCCGGGGACGCGCCGTCGAGTTTTGGGCGGCCTCCTGCGGTGTGTCCCTCCTCAACAGGGGGGCAGTCCACACGTGTGTGCGGCAACAGGGTGGGTCGGTGGTGGACGTCTCGTTTGCCACCCCCGCGCTGGCCGCCCGCGTCGTCAACTGGCGGGTAGAGATGGTGGAGACGTTGTCGGACCACCGATATGTGCGGTTCGACATCTCCACCCAGCAGGGGGGGAGGGGGATGACCCGTGCTGGGCAATCTCCCTTCCCGCGGTGGGCACTCACCCGCCTGGACCGGGAGGCAGCCAAGGAGGCGGCCTTCCTCCAGGACTGGCTGTCGCCCCCTGTCGAGGGCCTGGACGTGGACGCCGCTGCGGTCCAGCTCAGGGGGTCCCTGACCAAGGTGTGCAATGCCAGCATGCCTCGGTCTCGCCGCCCGCCTCCCCGTCGTGCCGTCTATTGGTGGACGGAGGAGCTGGAGGGACTCCGGGCCACCTGCGTGGCGGCCAGAAGGGCCTACACGCGGAGCCGACGGCGCAGCGCCCAAAACCGAGACCGGGCAGAAGAGGACCGCCTATACGCCTCTTACCGAGAGGCGACGACGGCCCTCAAGTCTGCAATGGGCGCTGCACAAGACTCGGCGAGAGCCGAGATGTTGGAGGGTCTCGACAGGGACCCCTATGGGAGACCATACAAGGCGGCGCGGAACCAGCTACGCCCCTATGGTCCCCCACTGTCGGAGACCCTTGATCCACCGTTGCTGGATGGGGTGGTCCGGTCCCTGTTTCCGCGCAGGACCGACTTCGCCCCACCAACGATGGATCCCCCGCAAGGGGCGGTTACGCCGGAGGAGGAGGACGTCCCCCCGGTGACGGTGGCGGAGTTATACGCGGGGGTGCTCAGCCTTCGAGCAAAAAAGACGGCCCCCGGACCAGACGGCGTCCCCGCACGGGTGCTGGCGATCGCCGCCTCCGGCATGGAGAACAGGTTTCGGGACCTCTTCAACGCGTGCTTTACGGCTGGGAGGTTCCCGAAACTGTGGAAGGAGGGGCAGTTATGCCTCCTCCGAAAGGAGGGCCGCCCGCTGGACTCCCCCTCGGCATACCGGCCCGTCGTCCTGCTCGATGAGGTCGGTAAACTGTTCGAGGGGATTGTCGCCTCCCGACTTGATAGCCATTTGCGGGGGGTGGGGCCGGATCTGTCGGACGCCCAATTCGGCTTCCGTCGAGGGCGTTCGACGATCGACGCACTGGCCCTACTCAAGGGCCAGGTGAAGGAGGCGGTGGAGGCGGGGACGGAGTGCTGGCGGTGTCGTTCGACATTGCCAACGCCTTCAACTCCGTCCCCCACTCGACGATATTGGAGGCGCTCCGATATCACGGAGTGCCCCAATACCTGCGGGACCTCCTGGCCAGCTACCTGGAGGACCGAGAAGTCCTCCTCGTGGACAAAACGGCCACCGTGAGGCGGTACGGCGCAGAGTCCGGTGTTCCGCAGGGGTCGGTGCTTGGCCCCCCCTTGTGGAACATCGGGTTCAACTGGCTCCTGCGCGGAGCCCTCCTCCCGGGCACGAGTGTCATCTGCTACGCGGATGACACTCTCCTCACTGCCCGGGGGAGGAACTTTGCCGACGCGGCATGTCTGGCCTCGGCTGGCGGATCCTTGGTTGCAGAGAGGATCCGCCGCCTGGGATTGAAGGTGGCGCTGCACAAGACCGAGGCCGTGTTCTTTCGCGGGCCTCGGCAGCGCTGCCCTCCCGACGCCCACATAATTGTGGAGGGCGTCAGGATAGGGGTCAAGCCCCAGATGAAGTATCTGGGGCTGGTGCTGGACGACAGGTGGCGCTTCGGCCCGCACTTCAGCGGGCTGTCGACGCGCCTGCTTAAGGCCGCGGACGCGCTCTCGTGGCTCCTCCCGAACCTGGGGGGGCCCAAGGCGAAATGCCGGCGCCTGTACGCAGGCATACTGAGGAGCATGGCCCTTTACGGGGCCCCCATCTGGGCGGACTCCCTCCACAGGAGGGAGAATGCAACAGCCATCCGCAGGCCCCAAAGGGCCATTGCACAGCGGGTGGCGAGGGCCTACCGCTCGGTAGGCTTCTCGGCGGCATGCGCTCTGGCTGGCACCCCTCCTTGGGAGTTGGAGGCTTGGGTGCTCGCCAGAGTTTACGAGTGGACGGCGCGCCAAAAGGCTCTCGGGGAGCGCCCCGTCGCCGAAGAGCGGGAGGCCGTGCGGCGGGAGGCGAAGGACGCCATCGTCCTCCACTGGACGGAGGACCTCGCCAACGCCGCCTTTGGTCGCCGTACGTTGGACGCGCTCGGACCGGTTTTGCGGAGCTGGCTCGAGCGGTCCCACGGTTTCCTCTCGTTTCGTCTGGTGCAGGTGTTGTCCGGCCATGGCTGTTTCGGATCGCACCTGCACCGGATCGGGAGGGAGGAAACCCCGGCGTGCCACGACTGCGGCGCGGCGGAGGACACGGCGCAGCACACCCTCGAGGTGTGCCCGGCTTGGTCCGAGCTGCGCCGCGGTCTGACCGCGGTAATCGGACCGGACCTCTCGCTTCCCGGCGTCGTCAACGCCATGCTGGAGAGCGAAGAGGCCTGGGCAGCGGTCGCCTCCTTTTGCGAGGACGTAATCTCGCAAAAGGAGGAGGCGGAGCGCCAGCGGGAGGACGACCCTCTCGCTGCGCCGCTCCGCAGACGAAGAAGGGGTCGGAGAGGGTGCCGTCCTCTCCCTCCTCATGGTGGCGACGGGCGGGCGACAGGCACGGGGGTGCCTTCGCCCGCATTGCACCCGTCACCACCTTCGTCGAACATTCCCGGGCCCCTGTGAGGGGCCCGCCATGAAGGGCAATCGTCGGCGGAGGACTGGACGTAAAGGCTATGCCGGTTTCCCAGTCCCCCGCCACTCGGACGAAGCGGGAATGTCGCTGGGTCGTTTTAGTGGGTATACCGGGTCAGACCCGGGGAGTCCCACATACCCCTCTCATCCCCCGATGGGAGGGTATGCGTAATGCATTTTTTCCCAGCGATAAAAAAAAAAAAAAAAAAAAAAAAAAAAGGTTAGGTTAGGTTGGGGGACCACCCCACAGTGCTTGCGTCCACGTCGCGTCCCCTGGAAACGGCCCAGTTCTGACCACCGTAACGGAGTGGCAGACTGGGTACGGCCAAAGTGCACTGTGCTCTCGTAGCGATTATCTTGCCTTGAGAACTACGAGCTGTCGGAAAATGCCAAAAATAACGCGGAGCGCCTCCGGGCGAAAATCAAAAGGCCCTTCTCAGGGCCAGCCCAAAGGCCCTTCTCAGGGCCAACCCCAAGGCCCTTCTCAGGGCCAACCCAAAGGTCCTTCTCAGGGCCAATCCAAAGGCCCTTCTCAGGGCCAACCCAAAGGCCCTTCTCAGGGCCACCTAAAAGGCCCTTATCAGGGCCACTCCGACGCTCCGGCGTCAGAAGCAAGCCGCGCGCCGTCTGCGGCTGGCTTCTTAGCGGACGAGTCATCCGATAACGACTCGCTTTTTGGTGTGTCGGACGCGAGCGGCTCTCGCTCGCGGAAGCGGGTCCACCTGAGTGGTGGATCCGAGGGTTCTCAAGCCTCGGGTTCGAAGGCTAAAAAGCCGACGACCGTGGCCGCAGATACCCACAACGTTGGGCTCGCGGACGCTCAACGCCAGCTGGACCTGTTCCGGCGAGCGCAGCTCCAGCAAGAGCTGGAGGAGAAGGTAGCCGCCAAAGAGAAGCGGGCGCACGTCACCCGGGCCAAGTCCGGGTACGGTGCGTCCCGCGTTATATACGCGGACCACTCTTTAGAGGAGCTAGAGAGAATGGCGGAGGAGGACGAGGAGGAGATCGTGGAGGTCGCCTCTAAGTCCTCCAACTTGAAGGGGACCTTCCAGAAGGCCCTCAAGAGCCGGGCCGCTAGCCTGCGCGGTGTCGTCGCGGAGCTAGTCCGACGAAAGACCACCGACGAGACACGGCAATTGCAGGTGAAGGTGGATCGCCTGCAGTCGGAGGTCAGCCAGCTTCATCAGAAGCTGGCTGAAGCCACGGCCCAGCCGCAACAGGCCCGGACGAGCCCTGCGGCAGAAGGCCCATCCTCCAACCTTGAGGATATCATCCGCAAGGTTGTCATGGAGGAGAGGGCCTTCACAAGGGCCTGCTTAGCGGGCATCGAGGACCGGCTCTTGCCGGAGAAACGCCTCCGACCGCCGCTTGCGGCGGATAAGAGGCAGCCGAGCGAGCCGGAGCCGTCCCCCTCCCAGGCGGTCGATGTCCTTCTCCCTGCCACCACCCCGTCCAACGAGTGGACGGACGTGGTCCGTAGGGGGAAGGGCAAAGGGAAAAAGTCGGCGACGGCTGTCCCTGCCGTCCCTGCCGTCCCCGCCACCACTGCACCCAGCCGGTCGCAGACGACCGGCAAGGGAAACGGGAAGGGAAAAGGAAGGGGAAAAGGGAGGCTTGTCCCCCCAAAAACCGCAGCCGTCGTGGTGACGCTCACCGCGGAGGCTGCGGAGCGTGGGGAGACATATATGTCAGTTTTGGTGCGGGCGCGTGCTAATGCCGATCCCACCCAACTGGGGATCGGCAGCGTGTCTTGCCGGCGGACACAAGCTGGGGCTCGAATTTTCGAGTTCCCGGGGGCCGAGGGGAGTGCCCATGCGGACCTCTTCGCAGCAAAGCTGCAAGAGGTCATCGCAGACTCGGCCAAGGTGGCCCGACCAGTAAAGTCGGCGGCCATTGAGGTGATGGAGCTCGACGACTCCGTCACCAAGGAGGAGGTGGTGGCGGCGGTCGCAGCGGTGGGGGGCTGTGGCGCCGCAGCGGTCCGAAGCCGGGACATAAGGCCCGGCCGCGGCGGCATGGGCACCATTCGCCTTGAGTGCCCAGTCGCCGCTGCCAAAGCCGTCCTAGTCAAGGGACGGCTGCCGGTCGGGATTAGCTCGGGTGCAGTCCGGGCCCTCGAGGACCAGCCTCTGCGGTGTTTCCGGTGCTTCGGCATCGGACACACCCGGCCCATGTGTCCGTCCACGGTAGACAGGACGGACACTTGCTACCGCTGCGGCAAGAACGGCCACAAAGCCGTCTCTTGTGAGGCCGCCACGCCACACTGCGCGGTGTGTGCCGCCAGTGGTCGCCTGCCAGGCCACGTCATGAAGGGGAGGAAATGTAATCCTCCCCCTAAGCGAGGCAAAGCGCACGCGCCGATTGGCCACTCCGTCGTTCCTGCGGCGGCTGCGGAGGAGGGTGCGATGTGCGACTGATGGATAGGGTCGAACATCGCATCCTTCAGGTGGTGCGGTCTTCCACTAACTCCCCTCCCCTCTCGCTCTTAGAGAGGGGACCGGGATACGTGGCCGCCGCGTGGGGAGACATGGCCCTGGTGGGGGTCTTTTTCTCCCCAAACCGCCCTCTCACGAAGCGCGAGCGGGAGGTCGACCCTCTCGCTGTGCCGCTCCACAGACGAAGAAGGGGTCGGAGAAGGCATCGTCCTCTCCCTCCTCGTGGTGGCGACGGGCGGGCGACAGGCACGGGGGTGCCCTCGCCCGCATTGCACCCGTCACCACCTTCGTCAGTCATTCCCGGGCCCCTGTGAGGGGCCCGCCATGAAGGGTAGTCGTCGGCGGAGGACTGGACGTAAAGGCTATGCCGGTTTCCCAGTCCCCCGCCACTCGGACGAAGCGGGAATGTCGCTGGGTCGTTTTAGTGGGTATACCGGGTCAGACCCGGGGAGTCCCACATACCCCTCTCATCCCCCGATGGGAGGGTATGCGTAATGCATTTTTTCCCAGCGATAAAAAAAAAAAAAAAAAAAAGGTTAGGTTAGGTTAGGTTAGGTTGGGGGACCACCCCACAGTGCTTGCGTCCACGTCGCGTCCCCTGGAAACGACCCAGTTCTGACCACCGTAACGGAGTGGCAGACTGGGTTGGCCAAAGTGCACTGTGATCTCGTTGCGATTTTATCTTGCCTTGTGAACAACGAACTGACGGAGACTATGTCTAAACTTACGCGTAGCGCCTCCGGGCGATTTTTAAAGACCAAAGGCCCTTCTCAGGGCCAACCCAAAGGCCCTTCTCAGGGCCAACCTAAGGGCCCTTCTCAGGGCCAACCTCAAGGCCCTTCTCAGGGCCAAATCCAAGGCTCTTCTCAGGGCCAAGCCAAAGGCCCTTCTCAGGGCCAACCCAAAGGCCCTTCTCAGGGCCAACCCAAAGGCCCTTCTCAGGGCCAACCAAAAGGCCCTTCTCAGGGCCAATTTGACGCTCTGGCGTCAGAGGCTAGCCGCGCGCCGTCTGCGGCTGGCTTCTTGGCGGACGAATCCGACAACGACTCACTGTTTAGTGTGTCGGACGCGAACGATTCTCGGTCGCGAAAGCGGGTCCACCTGAGCGGTGGGTCCGAAGGTTCCCAGGCCTCGGGGTCGAAGGCCAAAAAGCCGACGACCAAGGCCGCCGATACCCATAACGTTGGGCTTGCGGACGCCCAACGCCAGTTGGACCTGGCCCGGCGAGCGCAGCTCCAGCAGGACCTGGAGGAGAGGGTGGCCGCAAAGGAGAAGCGGGCGCACGTTGCCCGGGCCAAGTCCGGGTACGGTGCGTCTCGCGTCCTGTATGCGGACCACTCTCTTGAGGAGCTGGAGAAAATGGCGGAGGAGGACGAGGAGGAGATCGTGGAGGTCGCCTCTAAGTCCTCCAACCTAAAGGGGACCTTCCAGAAGGCCCTCAAGAGCCGGGCCGCGAGCATGCGCGGTGTCGTCGCGGAGCTGGTGCGTCGCAAGGCCACCGACGAGACGCGGCAACTGCAGGCGAAGGTCGATCGCCTACAGTCGGAGGTCAGCCAGCTTCATCAGAAGCTGGCTGAAGCCACGGCCCGGCCTCAAGAGGCCCGGACAAGCCCTGCGGTAGAAGGCCCATCCTCCAACCTTGAGGATATCATCCGCAAGGTTGTGATGGAGGAGAGGGCCTTCACAAGGGCCTGCTTAGCGGGCATAGAGGACCGGCTCTTGCCGGAAAAGCGCCTCCGACCGCCGCTTGCGGCGGATAAGAGGCAGCCAAGCGAGCCAGGGCCGTCCTCCTCCCAGGCGGAAGACACTCTTCTCCCGTCGACCACCCCGTCCAACGAGTGGACGGACGTGGTTCGTAAGGGTAAGGGCAGGGGGAAAAAGTCGGCAAAGGCCGTACCCGTCGTCCCCGCCGCCACCGCTCCCAGCCGGTCGCAGACGACCCGCAAGGGGAACGGGAAGTCGACAGGGAAAGGTAGAGGAAAGCTGGTCCCCCCGAAAACCGCTGCCGTCGTGGTGACACTCACCGCGGAGGCGGCGGAGCGTGGGGAGACGTACGCGTCCGTCTTGGTGCGGGCGCGTGCCAATGCCGATCCCACCCAACTGGGGATCGGCAGCGTGTCTTGCCGGCGGACACAAGCCGGGGCTCGAATCTTCGAGTTCCCGGGGGCCGAGGGGAGTGCCCACGCTGACCTATTTGCAGCCAAGCTGCAGGAGGTCATCGCGGACTCGGCGAAGGTGGCCCGACCGGTGAAGTCAGCGGCCATCGAGGTGACGGAGCTCGACGACTCCGTCACTAAGGAGGAGGTGGTTGCGGCGGTCGCAGCGGTAGGGGGCTGTGGCGCCGCGGCGGTTCAAGGCCGGGACATAAGACCCGGACGCGGCGGCATGGGCACCATCCGCCTCGAGTGCCCAATCGCCGCTGCCAAAGCCGTCCTTGCCAAGGGACGGCTCACAGTTGGCTTCAGCTCGGGTGCAGTCCGGGCACTCGAGGACCAGCCTCTGCGGTGTTTCCGGTGCTTCGGCATCGGACACACCCGGCCCATGTGTCCGTCCACGGTGGATAGGACGGACACGTGCTACCGCTGCGGCAAGAACGGCCACAAAGCCGTATCTTGTGAGGCCGCCACGCCACACTGTGCGGTGTGTGCCGCCAGTGGCCGCCTAGCAGGCCACGTAATGAAGGGGAGGAACTGCAATCCTCCCCCTAAGCGTGGCAAAGCGCTGGCGCCGACCAGGCCTGCTGCTGCTGCCGCTGACTCCGTCGTTCCTGCGGCGGCTGCGGAGGGGGGTGCGATGTCCGACTGATGGATAGGGTCGAACATCGCATCCTCCAGGCGAACACCAACCACTGCAGGGCAGCCCAGGATCTGCTGATGCAGACCATGGCTGAGTGGTTGGTGGACTTGGCGGTGGTCGCCGAACCCTACTCGGTCCCTGGCCGTTGGCTGGGCGACCGGGACGGCTTGGTGGCGTTGGTGGCGCGGTCTTCCACAGGCTCCCCTCCCCTCTCGCTCTTAGAGAGGGGACCGGGATACGTGGCCGCCGCCTGGGGGGACATGGCCCTGGTGGGGGTCTATTTCTCCCCAAACCGCCCTCTCTCGGACTTTGAGGATTTCCTCGAGATCCTCACCGCAGTCAAAGGGAGGGCGGCGCCACGCCAAGTTATGGTGTTGGGCGACCTGAACGCCAAGTCGGCGGCCTGGGGCAATCCGGCCGCTGGTTGCAACGTCCGGGGACGCGCCGTCGAGTTTTGGGCGGCCTCCTGCGGTGTGTCCCTCCTCAACAGGGGGGCAGTCCACACGTGTGTGCGGCAACAGGGTGGGTCGGTGGTGGACGTCTCGTTTGCCACCCCCGCGCTGGCCGCCCGCGTCGTCAACTGGCGGGTAGAGATGGTGGAGACGTTGTCGGACCACCGATATGTGCGGTTCGACATCTCCACCCAGCAGGGGGATGACCCGTGCTGGGCAATCTCCCTTCCCGCGGTGGGCACTCACCCGCCTGGACCGGGAGGCAGCCAAGGAGGCGGCCTTCCTCCAGGACTGGCTGTCGCCCCCTGTCGAGGGCCTGGACGTGGACGCCGCTGCGGTCCAGCTCAGGGGGTCCCTGACCGAGGTGTGCAATGCCAGCATGCCTCGGTCTCGCCGCCCGCCTCCCCGTCGTGCCGTCTATTGGTGGACGGAGGAGCTGGAGGGACTCCGGGCCACCTGCGTGGCGGCCAGAAGGGCCTACACGCGGAGCCGACGGCGCAGCGCCCAAAACCGAGACCGGGCAGAAGAGGACCGCCTATACGCCTCTTACCGAGAGGCTACGACGGCCCTCAAGTCTGCAATGGGCGCTGCACAAGACTCGGCGAGAGCCGAGATGTTGGAGGGTCTCGACAGGGACCCCTATGGGAGACCATACAAGGCGGCGCGGAACCAGCTACGCCCCTATGGTCCCCCACTGTCGGAGACCCTTGATCCACCGTTGCTGGATGGGGTGGTCCGGTCCCTGTTTCCGCGCAGGACCGACTTCGCCCCACCAACGATGGATCCCCCGCAAGGGGCGGTTACGCCGGAGGAGGAGGACGTCCCCCCGGTGACGGTGGCGGAGTTATACGCGGGGGTGCTCAGCCTCCGAGCAAAAAAGACGGCCCCCGGACCAGACGGCGTCCCCGCACGGGTGCTGGCGATCGCCGCCTCCGGCATGGAGGACAGGTTTCGGGACCTCTTCAGCGCGTGCTTTACGGCTGGGAGGTTCCCGAAACTGTGGAAGGAGGGGCAGTTATGCCTCCTCCGAAAGGAGGGCCGCCCGCTGGACTCCCCCTCGGCATACCGGCCCGTCGTCCTGCTCGATGAGGTCGGTAAACTGTTCGAGGGGATTGTCGCCTCCCGGCTTGATAGCCATTTGCGGGGGGTGGGGCCGGATCTGTCGGACGCCCAATTCGGCTTCCGTCGAGGGCGTTCGACGATCGACGCACTGGCCCTACTCAAGGGCCAGGTGAAGGAGGCGGTGGAGGCGGGGGACGGAGTGCTGGCGGTGTCGTTCGACATTGCCAACGCCTTCAACTCCGTCCCCCACTCGACGATATTGGAGGCGCTCCGATATCACGGAGTGCCCCAATACCTGCGGGACCTCCTGGCCAGCTACCTGGAGGACCGAGAAGTCCTCCTCGTGGACAAAACGGCCACCGTGAGGCGGTACGGCGCAGAGTCCGGTGTTCCGCAGGGGTCGGTGCTTGGCCCCCCCTTGTGGAACATCGGGTTCAACTGGCTCCTGCGCGGAGCCCTCCTCCCGGGCACGAGTGTCATCTGCTACGCGGATGACACTCTCCTCACTGCCCGGGGGAGGAACTTTGCCGACGCGGCATGTCTGGCCTCGGCTGGCGGATCCTTGGTTGCAGAGAGGATCCGCCGCCTGGGATTGAAGGTGGCGCTGCACAAGACCGAGGCCGTGTTCTTTCGCGGGCCTCGGCAGCGCTGCCCTCCCGACGCCCACATAATTGTGGAGGGCGTCAGGATAGGGGTCAAGCCCCAGATGAAGTATCTGGGGCTGGTGCTGGACGACAGGTGGCGCTTCGGCCCGCACTTCAGCGGGCTGTCGACGCGCCTGTTGAAGGCCGCAGACGCGCTCTCGTGGCTCCTCCCGAACCTGGGGGGGCCCAAGGCGAAATGCCGGCGCCTGTATGCCGGCATCTTGCGGAGCATGGCCCTATACGGGGCCCCCATCTGGGCGGACTCCCTCCACAGGAGGGAGAATGCGACCGCCATCCGCAGGCCCCAAAGGGCCATTGCACAGCGGGTGGCGAGGGCCTACCGCTCGGTGGGCTTCTCGGCAGCATGCGCTCTGGCTGGCACCCCTCCTTGGGAGTTGGAGGCTTGGGTGCTCGCCAGAGTGTATGAGTGGACGGCGCGCCGAAAGGCTCTCGGGGAGCGACCCGTCGCCGAAGAGCGGGAGGCCGTGCGGCGGGAGGCGAAGGACGCCATCGTCCTCCACTGGACGGAGGACCTCGCCAACGCCGCCTTTGGCCGCCGTACGTTGGACGCGCTCGGACCGGTTTTGCGGAGCTGGCTCGAGCGGTCCCACGGTTTCCTCTCGTTCCGTCTGGTGCAGGTGTTGTCCGGCCATGGCTGTTTCGGATCGCACCTGCACCGGATCGGGAGGGAGGAAACCCCGGCGTGCCACGACTGCGGCGCGGCGGAGGACACGGCGCAGCACACCCTCGAGGTGTGCCCGGCTTGGTCCGAGCTGCGCCGCGGTCTGACCGCGGTAATCGGACCGGACCTTTCGCTTCCCGGCGTCGTCAACGCCATGCTGGAGAGCGAAGAGGCCTGGGCAGCGGTCGCCTCCTTTTGCGAGGACGTAATCTCGCAAAAGGAGGAGGCGGAGCGCGTGCGGGAGGACGACCCTCTCGCTGCGCCGCTCCGCAGACGAAGAAGGGGTCGGAGAGGGCGCCGTCCTCTCCCTCCTCCTGGTGGCGACGGGCGGGCGACAGGCACGGGGGTGCCTTCGCCCGCATTGCACCCGTCACCACCTTCGTCGGTCATTCCCGGGCCCCTGTGAGGGGCCCGCCATGAAGGGCAATCGTCGGCGGAGGACTGGACGTAAAGGCTACGCCGGTTTCCCAGTCCCCCGCCACTCGGACGAAGCGGGAATGTCGCTGGGTCGTTTTAGTGGGTATACCGGGTCAGACCCGGGGAGTCCCACATACCCCTCTCATCCCCCGATGGGAGGGTATGCGTAATGCATTTTTTCCCAGCGTCAAAAAAAAAAAAAAAAAAAAAAAAAAAGGTTAGGTTAGGTTAGGTTAGGTTAGGTTAGGTTGGGGGCCCAAGGCAAAATGCCGGCGCCTGTATGCCGGCATCTTGCGGAGCATGGCCCTATACGGGGCCCCCATCTGGGCGGACTCCCTCCAGAGAAGGGAGAATGCGACCGCCATCCGCAGGCCCCAAAGGGCCATTGCACAGCGGGTGGCGAGGGCCTACCGCTCGGTGGGCTTCTCGGTGGCATGCGCTCTGGCCGGCACCCCTCCTTGGGAGTTGGAGGCTTGGGTGCTCGCCAGAGTGTACGAGTGGACGGCGCGCCGAAAGGCGCTCGGGGAGCGCCCCGTCGCCGAAGAGCGGGAGGCCGTGCGGCGGGAGGCAAAGGATGCCATCGTCCTCCACTGGACGGAGGACCTCGCCGCCGCCGCCTTTGGCCGCCGGACGTTGGACGCGCTCGGTCCGGTTCTACGGAGCTGGCTCGAGCGGTCCCACGGTTTCCTCTCGTTCCGTCTGGTGCAGGTGTTATCCGGGCATGGCTGTTTCGGATCGCACCTGCACCGGATCGGGAGGGAGGAAACCCCGGCGTGCCACGACTGCGGCGCGCCGGAGGACACGGCGCAGCACACCCTGGAGGTGTGCCCAGCTTGGTCCGAGTTGCGCCGCGGTCTGACCGCGGTAATCGGACCGGACCTCTCGCTTCCCGGCGTCGTCAACGCCATGCTGGGGAGCGAGGAGGCCTGGGCAGCGGTCGCCTCCTTTTGCGAGGACGTAATCTCGCAAAAGGAGGAGGCGGAGCGCGAGCGGGAGGACGACCCTCTCGCTGCGCCGCTCCGCAGACGAAGAAGGGGTCGGAGAGGGCGCCGTCCTCTCCCTCCTCATGGTGGCGACGGGCGGGCGACAGGCACGGGGGTGCCTTCGCCCGCATTGCACCCGTCACCACCTTCGTCGAACATTCCCGGGCCCCTGTGAGGGGCCCGCCATGAAGGGCAATCGTCGGCGGAGGACTGGACGTAAAGGCTATGCCGGTTTCCCAGTCCCCCGCCACACGGACGAAGCGGGAATGTCGCTGGGTCGTTTTAGTGGGTATACCGGGTCAGACCCGGGGAGTCCCACATACCCCTCTCATCCCCCGATGGGAGGGTATGCGTAATGCATTTTTTCCCAGCGTCAAAAAAAAAAAAAAAAAAAAAAAAAAAAAAAAAAAAAAAAAAAAAAAAAAAAAAAAAGGTTAGGTTAGGTTCCAGCCTCTGCGGTGTTTCCGGTGCTTCGGCATCGGACACACCCGGCCCATGTGTCCGTCCACGGTGGATAGGACGGACACGTGCTACCGCTGCGGCAAGAACGGCCACAAAGCCGTATCTTGTGAGGCCGCCACGCCACACTGTGCGGTGTGTGCCGCCAGTGGCCGCCTAGCAGGCCACGTAATGAAGGGGAGGAACTGCAATCCTCCCCCTAAGCGTGGCAAAGCGCTGGCGCCGACCAGGCCTGCTGCTGCTGCCGCTAACTCCGTCGTTCCTGCGGCGGCTGCGGAGGGGGGTGCGATGTCCGACTGATGGATAGGGTCGAACATCGTATCCTCCAGGCGAACACCAACCACTGCAGGGCAGCCCAGGATCTGCTGATGCAGACCATGGCTGAGTGGTTGGTGGACTTGGCGGTGGTCGCCGAACCCTACTCGGTCCCTGGCCGTTGGCTGGGCGACCGGGACGGCTTGGTGGCGTTGGTGGCGCGGTCTTCCACGGACTCCCCTCCCCTCTCGCTCTTAGAGAGGGGACCGGGATACGTGGCCGCCGCCTGGGGGGACATGGCCCTGGTGGGGGTCTATTTCTCCCCAAACCGCCCTCTCTCGGACTTTGAGGATTTCCTCGAGATCCTCACCGCAGTCAAAGGGAGGGCGGCGCCACGCCAAGTTATGGTGTTGGGTGACCTGAACGCCAAGTCGGCGGCCTGGGGCAATCCGGCCGCTGGTTGCAACGTCCGGGGACGCGCCGTCGAGTTTTGGGCGGCCTCCTGCGGTGTGTCCCTCCTCAACAGGGGGGCAGTCCACACGTGTGTGCGGCAACAGGGTGGGTCGGTGGTGGACGTCTCGTTTGCCACCCCCGCGCTGGCCGCCCGCGTCGTCAACTGGCGGGTAGAGATGGTGGAGACGTTGTCGGACCACCGATATGTGCGGTTCGACATCTCCACCCAGCAGGGGGGGAGGGGGATGACCCGTGCTGGGCAATCTCCCTTCCCGCGGTGGGCACTCGCCCGCCTGGACCGGGAGGCGGCCAAGGAGGCGGCCTTCCTCCAGGACTGGCTGTCGCCCCCTGTCGAGGGCCTGGACGTGGACGCCGCTGCGGTCCAGCTCAGGGGGTCCCTGACAGAGGTGTGCAATTCCAGCATGCCTCGGTCTCGCCGCCCGCCTCCCCGTCGTGCCGTCTATTGGTGGACGGAGGAGCTGGAGGGACTCCGGGCCACCTGCGTGGCGGCCAGAAGGGCCTACACGCGGAGCCGACGGCGCAGCGCCCAAAACCGAGACCGGGCAGAAGAGGACCGCCTATACGCCTCTTACCGAGAGGCGACGACGGCCCTCAAGTCTGCAATGGGCGCTGCACAAGACTCGGCGAGAGCCGAGATGTTGGAGGGTCTCGACAGGGACCCCTATGGGAGACCATACAAGGCGGCGCGGAACCAGCTACGCCCCTATGGTCCCCCACTGTCGGAGACCCTCGATCCACCGTTGCTGGATGGGGTGGTCCGTTCCCTGTTTCCGCGCAGGACCGACTTCACCCCACCAACGATGGATCCCCCGCAAGGGGCGGTTACGCCGGAGGAGGAGGACGTCCCCCCGGTGACGATGGCGGAGTTATACGCGGGGGTGCTCAGCCTCCGAGCAAAAAAGACGGCCCCCGGACCAGACGGCGTCCCCGCACGGGTGCTGGCGATCGCCGCCTCCGGCATGGAGGACAGGTTTCGGGACCTCTTCAGCGCGTGCTTTACGGCTGGGAGGTTCCCGAAACTGTGGAAGGAGGGGCAGTTATGCCTCCTCCGAAAGGAGGGCCGCCCGCTGGACTCCCCCTCGGCATACCGGCCCGTCGTCCTGCTCGATGAGGTCGGTAAACTGTTCGAGGGGATTGTCGCCTCCCGGCTTGATAGCCATTTGCGGGGGGTGGGGCCGGATCTGTCGGACGCCCAATTCGGCTTCCGTCGAGGGCGTTCGACGATCGACGCACTGGCCCTACTCAAGGGCCAGGTGAAGGAGGCGGTGGATTCGGGGGACGGAGTGCTGGCGGTGTCGTTCGACATTGCCAACGCCTTCAACTCCGTCCCCCACTCGACGATATTGGAGGCGCTCCGGTATCACGGAGTGCCCCAATACCTGCGGGACCTCCTGGCCAGCTACTTGGAGGACCGAGAGGTCCTCCTCGTGGACAAGACGGCCACCGTGAGGCGGTACGGCGCAGAGTCCGGTGTTCCACAGGGGTCGGTGCTTGGGCCCCCCTTGTGGAACATCGGGTTCAACTGGCTCTTGCGGGGAGCCCTCCTCCAGGGCACGAGTGTCATTTGCTACGCGGATGACACTCTCCTCACTGCCCGGGGGAGGAACTTTGCCGACGCGGCCTGTCTGGCCTCGGCTGGCGGATCCTTGGTTGCAGATAGGATCCGCCGACTGGGATTGAAGGTGGCGCTGCACAAGACCGAGGCCGTGTTCTTTCGCGGACCTCGGCAGCGCTGCCCTCCCGACGCCCACATAATTGTGGAGGGCGTCAGGATAGGGGTCCAGCCCCAGATGAAGTATCTGGGGTTGGTGCTGGACGACAGGTGGCGCTTCGGCCCGCACTTCAGCGGGCTGTCGACGCGCCTATTGAAGGCCGCGGACGCCCTCTCGTGGCTCCTCCCGAACCTGGGGGGGCCCAAGGCGAAATGCCGGCGCCTGTATGCCGGCATCTTGCGAAGTATGGCCCTATACGGGGCCCCCATCTGGGCGGACTCCCTCCACAGGAGGGAGAATGCGACCGCCATCCGCAGGCCCCAAAGGGCCATTGCACAGCGGGTGGCGAGGGCCTACCGCTCAGTGGGCTTTTCCGCGGCATGCGCTCTGGCCGGCACCCCTCCTTGGGAGTTGGAGGCATGGGTGCTCGCCAGAGTGTACGAGTGGACGGCGCGCCGGAAGGCGCTCGGGGAGCGCCCCGTCGCCGAAGAGCGGGAGGCCGTGCGGCGGGAGGCAAAGGATGCCATCGTCCTCCACTGGACGGAGGACCTCGCCGCCGCCGCCTTTGGCCGCCGGACGTTGGACGCGCTCGGTCCGGTTCTACGGAGCTGGCTCGAGCGGTCCCACGGTTTCCTCTCGTTCCGTCTGGTGCAGGTGTTGTCCGGCCATGGCTGTTTCGGAACGCACCTTCACCGGATCGGGAGGGAGGAAACCCCGGCGTGCCACGACTGCGGCGCGCCGGAGGACACGGCGCAGCACACCCTCGAGGTGTGCCCGACTTGGTCCGAGCCGCGCGGCAGCCTGACCGCGGTAATTGGACCAGACCTCTCGCTTCCCGGCGTCGTCAACGCCATGCTGGGGAGCGAGGAGGCCTGGGCAGCGGTCGCCTCCTTTTGCGAGGACGTAATCTCGCAAAAGGAGGAGGCGGAGCGCGCGCGGGAGGACGACCCTCTCGCTGCGCCGCTCCGCAGACGAAGAAGGGGTCGGAGAAGGCACCGTCCTCTCCCTCCTCTTGGTGGCGACGGGCGGGCGACAGGCACGGGGGTGCCTTCGCCCGCATTGCACCCGTCACCACCTTCGTCGAACATTCCCGGGCCCCTGTGAGGGGCCCGCCATGAAGGGCAATCGTCGGCGGAGGACTGGACGTAAAGGCTATGCCGGTTTCCCAGTCCCCCGCCACTCGGACGAAGCGGGAATGTCGCTGGGTCGTTTTAGTGGGTATACCGGGTCAGACCCGGGGAGTCCCACATACCCCTCTCATCCCCCGATGGGAGGGTATGCGTAATGCATTTTTTCCCAGAGTCAAAAAAAAAAAAAAAAAAAAAAAAAAAAGGTTAGGTTAGGTTTTTTTTTTTTTTTTTTTTTTTTTTTTTTTAATCTTATTCCTCTGACTGAAGTCAAAGCCTGTGTTTACTTTTATTTATTTTTTTTTTTTTTTATTTTTTTTTTTTTTTATAAATTAGCATAAAGGGGAAAAATCCGTCATGGACGCCTGGGAAGGGAGGACCCAGGCAGTGCCGGACTCTACCGGCTAAAAAACCACCAATTGCTATTCATATTTTTTTTTTTTTTTTTTTTTTTTGGCTGTGCCGCTTGGGCTTATGCTCTTTTTTTTTTCTGAATCTTATCGCTATACAATCTTTACCATTTACCCACCACCTTATTAACATACAATTTTTTACCTACATTTAATACGTTTCTTATTCTAACTTATGTTTTAGGTTACGTTTACAACTACTTGCTAATTATTCTAACTATTACAATTGGTTTATATAATGTCTACGATATTCCACAATATCATATTATTATACTATTATCTAGGTTTTATTTCTATCTATTACTTTATATAACAATTTTAAACAGTAATCTAAAAACTCCTGCCTGTATCTTCCTATCATAATATCTTTAATGTTCTCTACCGTTAAGCTTGTGTCTATTTTGTGCTCTATATTATACCTATCCGTGCAAAACGCTGGGCATTCTAGTATTATATGGGGGACGGTCTCACTGACGTTTGGATCACATATGCACGCTGGACTAGCTTTGCATTTAAAACGATGCAGATACTCCGAGATTCCTCCATGTCCAGTAAATAGTTGTGTACTTTGACAACTTGGCTCAAACTTTCTTACGACTTTATAGGCAGTGGCCACGTTTGGCAGAAATATTTTGGTGATCTTTGCCACTTCGCCCGACTCGTACCTTTCGCCCCATTCCCGAAGCGACTCCATCCTGAGGGTCCGCTTCGCGAAGGAGACGGGGCACGGGTCATAGTCCGGTTTTCTTTTGGCTGAAGCGAAGGCGGCTTCTTTGGCCAGGTGGTCGGCCCTCTCGTTGCCCTCCAATCCTACATGAGCCTTGATCCAGAACAAGGACACAGCTTTGTTCTGCTGAGAAAGATTGGTTATGTTCTCACGCGTTTCTGTGGCTAAGGGGTGGAGGGCGCCGAGGTTAGTGACTGTTTGTAGGGCCGCCATCGAGTCGCTGTAAATGCCAAATGTAGTAGAAGCATGTTTCCTAATTTGCCTCGTGGCCACACATATGGCGAGTAGTTCTGCTTGGTATACTGTGCAGTATGACGGCAAGCAAAGTTTGACGGTCTTTGTTTCCACATCGCCTTCCCACATAGAGAGCGCTGCGCCAACCCTCCCGTCAATTTTGCTGCCGTCCGTAAAAATCCTGACTGCACAGTTACTATTCTCGTCCACGTCGTCCTGGTCTCTAAGGTAGATCAATTCCAGCTGTGAGGTTCGCGCTGGGTGCGGGGCTTCCATTGCTGGAGTCGGTCGCTCGATCTCCCTGTCACCCAGCCCTGGCACGGCCGCTCCCTTTTTGATCCTGTACAGCGAGGCCGCCTCGCGTACTCGAAGGTCGAGTGGGAGCACTCCCGCCAAGATCAGAGCTGAGTTCAAGGAGACCGTACGATATGCTTTACACATCTTCTGCGCAAAACCTCTCTGCATCGTGCTCAGCTGTTTTGGTTAGGTTAGGTTAGGTTAGGTTAGGTTAGGTTGGGGGACCACCCCACAGTGCTTGCGTCCACGTCGCGTCCCCTGGAAACGGCCCAGTTCTGACCACCGTAACGGAGTGGCAGACTGGGTACGGCCAAAGTGCACTGTGCTCTCGTAGCGATTATCCTTGCCTTGAAACCTACGAGCTGTCTGAATGTCGAAAATAACGCGGAGCGCCTCCGGGCGAAAACCAAAAGGCCCTTCTGAGGGCCAACCCAAAGGCCCTTCTCAGGGCCAACCCAAAGGCCCTTCTCAGGGCCAACCCAAAGGCCCTTCTCAGGGCCAACCCAAAGGCCCTTCTCAGGGCCAACCCAAAGGCCCTTCTCAGGGCCAACCCAAAGGCCCTTCTCAGGGCCAACCAAAAGGCCCTTCTCAGGGCTACCCCGACGCTCCGGCGTCAGTAGCTAGCCGCGCGCCGTCTGCGGCAGGCTTTTTGGCGGACGAGTCGTCCGATAACGACTCGCTTTTTGGTATGTCGGATGCGAGTGGCTGTCGGTCGCGGAAGCGGGTCCACCTGAGCGGTGGGTCGGAGGGTTCCCAGGCCTCGGGGTCTAAGGCTAAAAAGCCAACGACCGTGGCCGCGGATACCCATAACGTTGGGCTCGCGGACGCCCAACGCCAGTTGGACCTCGCCCGGCGAGCGCAGCTCCAGCTAGAGCTGGAGGAAAAGGTTGCCGCCAAGGAGAAGCGGGCGCACGCCGCTCGGGCCAAGTCCGGGTACGGTGCGTCCCGCGTCTTGTACGCGGACCACTCTCTTACGGAGCTGGAGAGGATGGCGGAGGAGGACGAGGAGGAGATCGTGGAGGTCGCCTCCAAGTCCTCCAACCTAAAGGGCACTTTCCAGAAGGCCCTCAAGAGCCGGGCCGCGAGCTTGCGCGGTGTTGTCGCGGAGCTGGTCCGTCGCAAGACCAACGACGAGACGCGGCAACTGCAGGCGAAGGTAGATCGCCTGCAGTTGGAGGTCAGCCAGCTTCATCAGAAGCTGGCTGAAGCCACGGCCCAGCCACAACAGGCCCGGACGAGCCCTGTGGCAGAAGGCCCATCCTCCAACCTTGAGGATATCATCCGCAAGGTTGTGATGGAGGAGAGGGCCTTCACAAGGGCCTGCTTAGCGGGCATCGAGGACCGCCTCTTGCCGGAGGAACGCCTCCGACCGCCACTTGCGGCGGATAAGAGGCAGCCGAGCAAGCCGGAGCCGTCCCCCTCCCAGGCGGAAGATGCCCTTCTCCCTGCCACCACCCCGTCCAACGAGTGGACGGACGTGGTCCGTAGGGGGAAGGGCAAGGGAAAAGGGAAAAAGTCGGGGACGGCTGTCCCTGCCGTCCCTGCCGTCCCCGCCACCACTGCCCCCAGCCGGTCGCAGACGACCGGCAAGGGAAACGGGAAGGGGAAAGGGAGGGGAAAGGGCAAGCTAGTCCCCCCGAAAACCGCAGCCGTCGTGGTGACGCTCACCGCGGAGGCTGCGGAGCGAGGGGAGACTTACATGTCCGTTCTGGTGCGGGCGCGTGCCAATGCCGATCCCACCCAACTCGGGATCGGCAGTGTAACTTGCCGGCGGACCCAAGCCGGGGCTCGAATATTCGAGTTTCCGGGGGCAGAGGGTAGTGCCCACGCTGACCTCTTTGCAGCCAAGCTGCAGGAGGTCATCGCGGACTCTGCGAAGGTGGCCCGACCGGTCAAGTCGGCGGCCATTGAGGTGACGGAGCTCGACGACTCCGTCACCAAGGAGGAGGTGGTGGCGGCTGTCGCAGCGGTAGGGGGCTGTGGCGCCGCAGCGGTGCAAGGCCGGGACATAAGGCCCGGCCGCGGCGGCATGGGTACGATTCGCCTCGAGTGCCCAGTCGCCGCTGCCAAAGCCGTCCTTGCCAAGGGACGGCTGCTGGTCGGGTTTAGCTCGGGTGCAGTCCGGGCACTGGAGGACCAGCCTCTGCGGTGTTTCCGGTGCTTCGGCATCGGACACACCCGGCCCATGTGTCCGTCCACAGTAGACAGGACGGACACGTGCTACCGCTGCGGCAAGAACGGCCACAAAGCCGGGTCTTGTGAGGCCGCCAAGCCACACTGCGCGGTGTGTGCCGCCAGTGGCCGCCCGGCAGGCCACGTAATGAAGGGGAGGAACTGTAACCCTCCCCATAAGCGGGGCAAAGCACAGGTGCTGACCAGGCCTGCTGCTGCTGCTACTTGCTCCGTCGTTCCCGCGGCGGCTGCGGAGGAGGGTGCGATGTCCGACTGATGGATAGGGTCGAACATCGCATCCTTCATCTCTCGCTGCGCCGCTTTGCATACGAAGAAGGGGTCGGAGAAGGCACCGTCCTCTCCCTCCTCTTGGTGGCGACGGGCGGGCGACAGGCACGGGGGTGCCTTCGCCCGCATTGCACCCGTCACCACCTTCGTCGGTCATTCCCGGGCCCCCCTGTGAGGGGCCCGCCATGAAGGGCAATCGTCGGCGGAGGACTGGACGTAAAGGCTATGCCGGTTTCCCAGTCCCCCGCCACTAGGACGAAGCGGGAATTTTCGCTGGGTCGTTTTAGTGGGTATACCGGGTCAGACCCGGGGAGTCCCACATACCCCTCTCATCCCCCGATGGGAGGGTATGCGTAATGCATTTTTTCCCAGCGTCAAAAAAAAAAAAAAAAAAAAAAAAAAAAAAAAAAAAAAAAGGTTAGGTTAGGTTAGGTTAGGTTCTGGCGGATCCTTGGTTGCAGAGAGGATCCGCCGCCTGGGATTGAAGGTGGCGCTGCACAAGACCGAGGCCGTGTTCTTTCGCGGACCTCGGCAGCGCTGCCCTCCCGACGCTCACATAATTGTGGAGGGCGTCAAGATAGGGGTCCAGCCCCAGATGAAGTATCTGGGGCTGGTACTAGACGACAGGTGGCGCTTCGGCCCGCATTTCAGCGGGCTGTCGACGCGCCTGCTGAAGGCCGCGGACGCCCTCTCGTGGCTCCTCCCGAACCTGGGGGGGCCCAAGGCGAAATGCCGGCGCCTGTATGCCGGCATCTTGCGGAGTATGGCCCTATACGGGGCCCCCATCTGGGCGGACTCCCTCCACAGGAGGGAGAATGCGGCCGCCATCCGCAGGCCCCAAAGGGCCATTGCACAGCGGGTGGCGAGGGCCTACCGCTCGGTGGGCTTTTCCGCGGCGTGCGCTCTGGCCGGCACCCCTCCTTGGGAGTTGGAGGCATGGGTGCTCGCCAGAGTGTACGAGTGGACGGCGCGCCGGAAGGCGCTCGGGGAGCGCCCCGTCGCCGAAGAGCGGGAGGCCGTGCGGCGGGAGGCAAAGGATGCCATCGTCCTCCACTGGACGGAGGACCTCGCCGCCGCCGCCTTTGGCCGCCGGACGTTGGACGCGCTCGGTCCGGTTCTACGGAGCTGGCTCGAGCGGTCCCACGGTTTCCTCTCGTTCCGTCTGGTGCAGGTGTTGTCCGGCCATGGCTGTTTCGGAACGCACCTTCACCGGATCGGGAGGGAGGAGACCCCGGCGTGCCACGACTGCGGCGCGCCGGAGGACACGGCGCAGCACACCCTCGAAGTGTGCCCGGCTTGGTCCGAGCCGCGCCGCAGCCTGACCGCGGAAATTGGACCAGACCTCTCGCTTCCCGGCGTCGTCAACGCCATGCTGGGGAGCGAGGAGGCCTGGGCAGCGGTCGCCTCCTTTTGCGAGGACGTAATCTCGCAAAAGGAGGAGGCGGAGCGCGAGCGGGAGGACGACCCTCTCGCTGCGCCGCTCCGCAGACGAAGAAGGGGTCGGAGAGGGCGCCGTCCTCTCCCTCCTCCTGGTGGCGACGGGCGGGCGACAGGCACGGGGGTACCTTCGCCCGCATTGCACCCGTCACCACCTTCGTCGAACATTCCCGGGCCCCTGTGAGGGGCCCGCCATGAAGGGCAATCGTCGGCGGAGGACTGGACGTAAAGGCTATGCCGGTTTCCCAGTCCCCCGCCACTCGGACGAAGCGGGAATGTCGCTGGGTCGTTTTAGTGGGTATACCGGGTCTTATTAGACCCGGGGAGTCCCACATACCCCTCTCATCCCCCGATGGGAGGGTATGCGTAATGCATTTTTTCCCAGCGATAAAAAAAAAAAAAAAAAAAAAAAAAAAAGGTTAGGTTAGGTTAGGTTAGGTTAGGTTAGGTTAGGTTAGGTTGGGGGGGGGGACCACCCCACAGTGCTTGCGTCCACGTCGCGTCCCCTGGAAACGACCCAGTTCTGACCACCGTAACGGAGTGGCAGACTGGGTTGGCCAAAGTGCACTGTGATCTCGTTGCGATTTTATCTTGCCTTGTGTAAACGAACTGTCGGAGACTACCATGTCTAAACTCACGCGTAGCGCCTCCGGGCGATTTTTAAAGACCAAAGGCCCTTCTCAGGGCCAGCCTAAAGGCCCTTCTCAGGGCCAACCTCAGGGCCCTTCTCAGGGCCAACCAAAAGGCCCTTCTCAGGGCCAACTCCAAGGCCCTTCTCAGGGCCAACCTAAAGGCCCTTCTCAGGGCCAACCCAAAGGCCCTTCTCAGGGCCAACCCAAAGGCCCTTCTCAGGGCCAACCAAAAGGCCCTTCTCAGGGCCAACTTGACGCTCTGGCGTCAGAGGCTAGCCGCGCGCCGTCTGCGGCTGGCTTCTTGGCGGACGAGTCCGACAACGACTCACTGTTTAGTGTGTCGGACGCGAACGATTCTCGGTCGCGAAAGCGGGTCCACCTGAGCGGTGGGTCCGAAGGTTCCCAGGCCTCGGGGTCGAAGGCCAAAAAGCCGACGACCAAGGCCGCCGATACCCATAACGTTGGGCTTGCGGACGCCCAACGCCAGTTGGACCTGGCCCGGCGAGCGCAGCTCCAGCAGGACCTGGAGGAGAGGGTGGCCGCAAAGGAGAAGCGGGCGCACGTTGCCCGGGCCAAGTCCGGGTACGGTGCGTCTCGCGTCCTGTACGCGGACCACTCTCTTGAGGAGCTGGAAAAAATGGCGGAGGAGGACGAGGAGGAGATCGTGGAGGTCGCCTCTAAGTCCTCCAACCTAAAGGGGACCTTCCAGAAGGCCCTCAAGAGCCGGGCCGCGAGCATGCGCGGTGTCGTCGCGGAGCTGGTGCGTCGCAAGGCCACCGACGAGACGCGGCAACTGCAGGCGAAGGTCGATCGCCTACAGTTGGAGGTCAGCCAGCTTCATCAGAAGCTGGCTGAAGCCACGGCCCGGCCTCAAGAGGCCCGGACAAGCCCTGCGGCAGAAGGCCCATCCTCCAACCTTGAGGATATCATCCGCAAGGTTGTGATGGAGGAGAGGGCCTTCACAAGGGCCTGCTTAGCGGGCATAGAGGACCGGCTCTTGCCGGAAAAGCGCCTCCGACCGCCGCTTGCGGCGGATAAGAGGCAGCCAAGCGAGCCAGGGCCGTCCTCCTCCCAGGCGGAAGACACTCTTCTCCCTGCCACCACCCCGTCCAACGAGTGGACGGATGTGGTACGTAGGGGGAAGGGCAGGGGCAAGAAGTCGGTGAAGGCCGTACCTGCCGTCCCCGCCACTACCGCTCCCAGTCGGTCGCAGACGACCGGCAAGGGTGCAGGGAAGGGGAAAAGAAAGGGAAAGGGGAAACTAGTCCCCCCAAAAACCGCTGCCGTCGTGGTGACACTCACTGCGGAGGCGGCGGAGCGTGGGGAGACGTACGCGTCCGTCTTGGTGCGGGCGCGTGCCAATGCCGATCCCACCCAACTGGGGATCGGTAGCGTGTCTTGCCGGCGGACACAAGCCGGGGCTCGAATCTTCGAGTTCCCGGGGGCCGAGGGGAGTGCCCACGCTGACCTATTTGCAGCCAAGCTGCAGGAGGTCATCGCGGACTCGGCGAAGGTGGCCCGACCGGTGAAGTCAGCGGCCATCGAGGTGACGGAGCTCGACGACTCCGTCACCAAGGAGGAGGTGGTTGCGGCGGTCGCAGCGGTAGGGGGCTGTGGCGCCGCGGCGGTCCAAGGCCGGGACATAAGACACGGACGCGGCGGCATGGGCACCATCCGCCTCGAGTGCCCAATCGCCGTTGCCAAAGCCGTCCTTGCCAAGGGACGGCTCACAGTTGGCTTCAGCTCGGGTGCAGTCCGGGCACTCGAGGACCAGCCTCTGCGGTGTTTCCGGTGCTTCGGCATCGGACACACCCGGCCCATGTGTCCGTCCACGGTGGATAGGACGGACACGTGCTACCGCTGCGGCAAGAACGGCCACAAAGCCGTATCTTGTGAGGCCGCCACGCCACACTGTGCGGTGTGTGCCGCCAGCGGCCGCCTAGCAGGCCACGTAATGAAGGGGAGGAACTGCAATCCTCCCCCTAAGCGTGGCAAAGCGCTGGCGCCGACCAGGCCTGCTGCTGCTGCCGCTAACTCCGTCGTTCCTGCGGCGGCTGCGGAGGGGGGTGCGATGTCCGACTGATGGATAGGGTCGAACATCGCATCCTCCAGGCGAACACCAACCACTGCAGGGCAGCCCAGGATCTGCTGATGCAGACCATGGCTGAGTGGTTGGTGGACTTGGCGGTGGTCGCCGAACCCTACTCGGTCCCTGGCCGTTGGCTGGGCGACCGGGACGGCTTGGTGGCGTTGGTGGCGCGGTCTTCCACGGACTCCCCTCCCCTCTCGCTCTTAGAGAGGGGACCGGGATACGTGGCCGCCGCCTGGGGAGACATGGCCCTGGTGGGGGTCTATTTCTCCCCAAACCGCCCTCTCTCGGACTTTGAGGATTTCCTCGAGATCCTCACCGCAGTCAAAGGGAGGGCGGCGCCACGCCAAGTTATGGTGTTGGGCGACTTGAACGCCAAGTCGGCAGCCTGGGGCAATCCGGCCGCTGGTTGCAACGTCCGGGGACGCGCCGTCGAGTTTTGGGCGGCCTCCTGCGGTGTGTCCCTCCTCAACAGGGGGGCAGTCCACACGTGTGTGCGGCAACAGGGTGGGTCGGTGGTGGACGTCTCGTTTGCCACCCCCGCGCTGGCCGCCCGCGTCGTCAACTGGCGGGTAGAGATGGTGGAGACGTTGTCGGACCACCGATATGTGCGGTTCGACATCTCCATCCAGCAGGGGGGGAGGGGGATGACCCGTGCTGGGCAATCTCCCTTCCCGCGGTGGGCACTCACCCGCCTGGACCGGGAGGCAGCCAAGGAGGCGGCCTTCCTCCAGGACTGGCTGTCGCCCCCTGTCGAGGTCCTGAACGTGGACGCTGCAGCGGTCCAGCTCAGGGGGTCCCTGACCGAGGTGTGCAACTCCAGCATGCCTCGGTCTCGCCGTCCGCCTCCCCGTCGTGCCGTCTACTGGTGGACGGAGGAGCTGGAGGGACTCCGGGCCACCTGCGTGGCGGCCAGAAGGGCCTACACGCGGAGCCGACGGCGCAGCGCCCAAAACCGAGACCGGGCAGAAGAGGACCGCCTATACGCCTCTTACCGAGAGGCGACGACGGCCCTCAAGTCTGCAATGGGCGCTGCACAAGACTCGGCGAGAGCCGAGATGTTGGAGGGTCTCGACAGGGACCCCTATGGGAGACCATACAAGGCAGCGCGGAACCAGCTACGCCCCTATGGTCCCCCACTGTCGGAGACCCTCGATCCACCGTTGCTAGATGGGGTGGTCCGGTCCCTGTTTCCGCGCAGGACCGACTTCACCCCACCAACGATGGATCCCCCGCAAGGGGCGGTTACGCCGGAGGAGGAGGACGTCCCCCCGGTGACGGTGGCGGAGTTATACGCGGGGGTGCTCAGCCTCCGAGCAAAAAAGACGGCCCCCGGACCAGACGGCGTCCCCGCACGGGTGCTGGCGATCGCCGCCTCCGGCATGGAGGACAGGTTTCGGGACCTCTTCAGCGCGTGCTTTACGGCTGGGAGGTTCCCGAAACTGTGGAAGGAGGGGCAGTTATGCCTCCTCCGAAAGGAGGGCCGCCCGCTGGACTCCCCCTCGGCATACCGGCCCGTCGTCCTGCTCGATGAGGTCGGTAAACTGTTCGAGGGGATTGTCGCCTCCCGGCTTGATAGCCATTTGCGGGGGGTGGGGCCGGATCTGTCGGACGCCCAATTCGGCTTCCGTCGAGGGCGTTCGACGATCGATGCACTGGCCCTACTCAAGGGCCAGGTGAAGGAGGCGGTGGAGGCGGGGGACGGAGTGCTGGCGGTGTCGTTCGACATTGCCAACGCCTTCAACTCCGTCCCCCACTCGACGATATTGGAGGCGCTCCGGTATCACGGAGTACCCCAATACCTGCGGGACCTCCTGGCCAGCTACCTGGAGGACCGAGAAGTCCTCCTAGTGGACAAGACGGCCACGGTGAGGCGGTACGGCGCAGAGTCCGGTGTTCCGCAGGGGTCGGTGCTTGGCCCTCCCTTGTGGAACATCGGGTTCAACTGGCTCCTGCGCGGAGCCCTCCTCCAGGGCACGAGTGTCATCTGCTACGCGGATGACACTCTCCTCACTGCCCGGGGGAGGAACTTTGCCGACGCGGCCTGTCTGGCCTCGGCTGGCGGATCCTTGGTTGCAGAGAGGATCCGCCGCCTGGGATTGAAGGTGGCGCTGCACAAGACCGAGGCCGTGTTCTTTCGCGGGCCTCGGCAGCGCTGCCCTCCCGACGCCCACATAATTGTGGAGGGCGTCAGGATAGGAGTCCAGCCCCAGATGAAGTATCTGGGGCTGGTGCTGGACGACAGGTGGCGCTTCGGCCCGCATTTCAGCGGGCTGTCGACGCGCCTGTTGAAGGCCGCGGACGCCCTCTCGTGGCTCCTCCCGAACCTGGGGGGGCCCAAGGCGAAATGCCGGCGCCTGTACGCAGGCATATTGAGGAGCATGGCCCTTTACGGGGCCCCCATCTGGGCGGACTCCCTCCACAGGAGGGAGAATGCGACCGCCATCCGAAGGCCCCAAAGGGCCATTGCACAGCGGGTGGCGAGGGCCTACCGCTCGGTGGGCTTTTCCGCGGCGTGCGCTCTGGCCGGCACCCCTCCTTGGGAGTTGGAGGCATGGGTGCTCGCCAGAGTGTACGAGTGGACGGCGCGCCGGAAGGCGCTCGGGGAGCGCCCCGTCGCCGAAGAGCGGGAGGCCGTGCGGCGGGAGGCAAAGGATGCCATCGTCCTCCACTGGACGGAGGACCTCGCCGCCGCCGCCTTTGGCCGCCGGACGTTGGACGCGCTCGGTCCGGTTCTACGGAGCTGGCTCGAGCGGTTCCACGGTTTCCTCTCGTTCCGTCTGGTGCAGGTGTTATCCGGGCATGGCTGTTTCGGATCGCACCTTCACCGGATCGGGAGGGAGGAGACCCCGGCGTGCCACGACTGCGGCGCGCCGGAGGACACGGCGCAGCACACCCTCGAGGTGTGCCCGGCTTGGTCCGAGCCGCGCCGCAGCCTGACCGCGGTAATTGGACCAGACCTCTCGCTTCCCGGCGTCGTCAACGCCATGCTGGGGAGCGAGGAGGCCTGGGCAGCGGTCGCCTCCTTGTGCGAGGACGTAATCTCGCAAAAGGAGGAGGCGGAGCGCGAGCGGGAGGACGACCCTCTCGCTGCGCCGCTCCGCAGACGAAGAAGGGGTCGGAGAGGGCGCCGTCCTCTCCCTCCTCCTGGTGGCGACGGGCGGGCGACAGGCACGGGGGTGCCTTCGCCCGCATTGCACCCGTCACCACCTTCGTCGGTCATTCCCGGGCCCCTGTGAGGGGCCCGCCATGAAGGGCAATCGTCGGCGGAGGACTGGACGTAAAGGCTACGCCGGTTTCCCAGTCCCCCGCCACTCGGACGAAGCGGGAATGTCGCTGGGTCGTTTTAGTGGGTATACCGGGTCTTAGTAGACCCGGGGAGTCCCACATACCCCTCTCATCCCCCGATGGGAGGGTATGCGTAATGCATTTTTTCCCAGCGTCAAAAAAAAAAAAAAAAAAAAAAAAAAGGTTAGGTTGGGGGACCACCCCACAGTGCTTGCGTCCACGTCGCGTCCCCTGGAAACGGCCCAGTTCTGACCACCGTAACGGAGTGGCAGACTGGGTACGGCCAAAGTGCACTGTGCTCTCGTAGCTTCTATCTCTTTGCCTTGCGAACTACGATTGTCGATGTCCAAAATAACGCGGAGCGCCTCCGGGCGAAAATCAAAAGGCCCTTCTCAGGGCCAACCCAAAGGCCCTTCTCAGGGCCAACCCAAAGGCCCTTCTCAGGGCCAACCCAAAGGCCCTTCTCAGGGCCAACCAAAAGGCCCTTCTCAGGGCCAACCCAAAGGCCCTTCTCAGGGCCACTCTGACGCTCCGGTGTCAGAAGCTAGCCGCGCGCCGTCTGCGGCAGGCTTTTTGGCGGATGAGTCGTCCGACAACGACTCACTATTCAGTGTGTCGGACGCGAACGACTCTCGCTCGCGGAAGCGGGTCCACCTGAGTGGTGGGTCCGGGGGTTCCCAAGCCTCGGGGTCAAAGGCAAAAAAGCCGACGACCGTGGCCGCGGATACCCATGTCGTTGGGCTCGCGGACGCCCAACACAAGTTGGACCTGGCCCGGCGGGCGCAGCTCCAGCAAGAGCTGGAGGAGCGGGTTGCGGCCAAAGAAAAACGGGCGCACGTCGCCCGAGCTAAGTCCGGGTACGGTGCGTCCCGCGTTCTGTACGCAGACCACTCTCTCGCCGAGCTGGAGAGGATGGCGGAAGAGGACGAAGAGGAGATCGTGGAGGTCGCCTCTAAGTCCTCCAACTTGAAAGGGACCTTTCAAAAGGCCCTGAAAAGCCGGGCCGCAAGCATGCGCGGTGTCGTCGCGGAGCTGATCCAGCGCACGAGCACCGACGAGACACGGCAACTGCAGGCGAAAGTAGATCGGCTGCAGTTGGAGGTCAGCCAGCTTCATCAGAAGCTGGCTGAAGCCACGGCCCAGCCACAACAGGCCCGGACGAGCCCTGTGGCAGAAGGCCCATCCTCCAACCTTGAGGATATCATCCGCAAGGTTGTGATGGAGGAGAGGGCCTTCACAAGGGCCTGCTTAGCGGGCATCGAGGACCGGCTCTTGCCGGAGAAACGCCTCCGACCGCCGCTTGCGGCGACTAAGAGGCAGCCGAGCGAGCCGGGGCCGTCCTCCTCCCAGGCGGAAGACACCCTCCTCCCTGCCACCACCCCGTCCAACGAGTGGACGGAAGTGGTACGTAAGGGGAAGGGCGGGGGCAAGAAATCGGCGAAGGCCGTACCTGCCGTCCCCGCCACCACCGCTCCCAGTCGGTCGCAGACGACCGGCAAGGGAAAGGGGAAGGGTAAAGGGAGGGGAAAGGGCAAGCTAGTCCCCCCGAAAACCGCAGCCGTCGTGGTGACGCTCACCGCGGAGGCTGCGGAGCGAGGGGAGACTTATATGTCCATTTTGATGCGGGCGCGTGCCAATGCCGATCCCACCCAACTGGGGATCGGCAGCGTGTCTTGCCGGCGGACACAAGCCGGGGCTCGAATTTTCGAGTTCCCGGGGGCCGAGGGGAGTGCCCATGCGGACCTCTTCGCAGCAAAGCTGCAAGAGGTCATCGCAGACTCGGCCAAGGTGGCCCGACCAGTCAAGTCGGTGGCCATTGAGGTGACGGAGCTCGACGACTCCGTCACCAAGGAGGAGGTGGTGGCGGCGGTCGCAGCGGTAGGGGGCTGTGGTGCCGCAGCGGTGCAAGGCCGGGACATAAGGCCCGGCCGCGGTGGCATGGGTACCATTCGCCTCGAGTGCCCAGTCGCCGCTGCCAAAGCCGTCCTTGCCAAGGGACGGCTGCTGGTCGGGTTTAGCTCGGGTGCAGTCCGGGCACTCGAGGACCAGCCTCTGCGGTGTTTCCGGTGCTTCGGCATCGGACACACCCGGCCCATGTGTCCGTCCACGGTAGACAGGACGGACACGTGCTACCGCTGCGGCAAGAACGGCCACAAAGCCGTGTCTTGTGAGGCCGCCAAGCCACACTGCGCGGTGTGTGCCGCCAGTGGCCGCCCGGCAGGCCACGTAATGAAGGGGAGGAACTGTAATCCTCCCCATAAGCGGGGCAAAGCGCAGGTGCCGACCGGGCCTGCTGCTGCTGCTACTTGCTCCGTCGTTCCCGCGGCGGCTGCGGAGGAGGGTGCGATGTCCGACTGATGGATAGGGTCGAACATCGCATCCTTCAGGTGGTGCGGCCTTCCACTGACTCCCCTCCCCTCTCGCTCTCAGAGAGGGGACCGGGATACGTGGCCGCCGCGTGGGGAGACATGGCCCTGGTGGGGGTCTATTTCTCCCCAAACCACCCTGTCACGGAGCGCGAGCGGGAGGACGACCCTCTCGCTGCGCCGCTCCGCAGACGAAGAAGGGGTCGGAGAAGGCACCGTCCTCTCCCTCCTCTTGGTGGCGACGGGCGGGCGACAGGCACGGGGGTGCCTTCGCCCGCATTGCACCCGTCACCACCTTCGTCGGTCATTCCCGGGCCCCCTGTGAGGGGCCCGCCATGAAGGGCAATCGTCGGCGGAGGACTGGACGTAAAGGCTATGCCGGTTTCCCAGTCCCCCGCCACTAGGACGAAGCGGGAATTTTCGCTGGGTCGTTTTAGTGGGTATACCGGGTCAGACCCGGGGAGTCCCACATACCCCTCTCATCCCCCGATGGGAGGGTATGCGTAATGCATTTTTTCCCAGCGTCAAAAAAAAAAAAGGTTAGGTTGCGGGACCACCCCACAGTGCTTGCGTCCACGTCGCGTCCCCTGGAAACGACCCAGTTCTGACCACCGTAACGGAGTGGCAGACTGGGTTGGCCAAAGTGCACTGTGATCTCGTTGCGATTTTATCTTGCCTTGTGTAAACGAACTGTCGGAGACTACCATGTCTAAACTCACGCGTAGCGCCTCCGGGCGATTTTTAAAGACCAAAGGCCCTTCTCAGGGCCAGCCTAAAGGCCCTTCTCAGGGCCAACCTCAGGGCCCTTCTCAGGGCCAACCAAAAGGCCCTTCTCAGGGCCAACTCCAAGGCCCTTCTCAGGGCCAACCTAAAGGCCCTTCTCAGGGCCAACCCAAAGGCCCTTCTCAGGGCCAACCCAAAGGCCCTTCTCAGGGCCAACTTGACGCTCTGGCGTCAGAGGCTAGCCGCGCGCCGTCTGCGGCTGGCTTCTTGGCGGACGAGTCCGACAACGACTCACTGTTTAGTGTGTCGGACGCGAACGATTCTCGGTCGCGAAAGCGGGTCCACCTGAGCGGTGGGTCCGAAGGTTCCCAGGCCTCGGGGTCGAAGGCCAAAAAGCCGACGACCAAGGCCGCCGATACCCATAACGTTGGGCTTGCGGACGCCCAACGCCAGTTGGACCTGGCCCGGCGAGCGCAGCTCCAGCAGGACCTGGAGGAGAGGGTGGCCGCAAAGGAGAAGCGGGCGCACGTTGCCCGGGCCAAGTCCGGGTACGGTGCGTCTCGCGTCCTGTACGCGGACCACTCTCTTGAGGAGCTGGAGAAAATGGCGGAGGAGGACGAGGAGGAGATCGTGGAGGTCGCCTCTAAGTCCTCCAACCTAAAGGGGACCTTCCAGAAGGCCCTCAAGAGCCGGGCCGCGAGCATGCGCGGTGTCGTCGCGGAGCTGGTGCGTCGCAAGGCCACCGACGAGACGCGGCAACTGCAGGCGAAGGTCGATCGCCTACAGTTGGAGGTCAGCCAGCTTCATCAGAAGCTGGCTGAAGCCACGGCCCGGCCTCAAGAGGCCCGGACAAGCCCTGCGGCAGAAGGCCCATCCTCCAACCTTGAGGATATCATCCGCAAGGTTGTGATGGAGGAGAGGGCCTTCACAAGGGCCTGCTTAGCGGGCATAGAGGACCGGCTCTTGCCGGAAAAGCGCCTCCGACCGCCGCTTGCGGCGGATAAGAGGCAGCCAAGCGAGCCAGGGCCGTCCTCCTCCCAGGCGGAAGACACTCTTCTCCCTGCCACCACCCCGTCCAACGAGTGGACGGATGTGGTACGTAGGGGGAAGGGCAGGGGCAAGAAGTCGGTGAAGGCCGTACCTGCCGTCCCCGCCACTACCGCTCCCAGTCGGTCGCAGACGACCGGCAAGGGTGCAGGGAAGGGGAAAAGAAAGGGAAAGGGGAAACTAGTCCCCCCAAAAACCGCTGCCGTCGTGGTGACACTCACCGCGGAGGCGGCGGAGCGTGGGGAGACGTACGCGTCCGTCTTGGTGCGGGCGCGTGCCAATGCCGATCCCACCCAACTGGGGATCGGTAGCGTGTCTTGCCGGCGGACACAAGCCGGGGCTCGAATCTTCGAGTTCCCGGGGGCCGAGGGGAGTGCCCACGCTGACCTATTTGCAGCCAAGCTGCAGGAGGTCATCGCGGACTCGGCGAAGGTGGCCCGACCGGTGAAGTCAGCGGCCATCGAGGTGACGGAGCTCGACGACTCCGTCACCAAGGAGGAGGTGGTTGCGGCGGTCGCAGCGGTAGGGGGCTGTGGCGCCGCGGCGGTCCAAGGCCGGGACATAAGACCCGGACGCGGCGGCATGGGCACCATCCGCCTCGAGTGCCCAATCGAAGTTGCCAAAGCCGTCCTTGCCAAGGGACGGCTCACAG
The DNA here is from genome assembly GCA_950022955.1 of Xestia ashworthii. Taxonomy (NCBI): domain Eukaryota; kingdom Metazoa; phylum Arthropoda; class Insecta; order Lepidoptera; family Noctuidae; genus Xestia; species Xestia ashworthii. Next base: position 143,147 of record OX465556.1, on the reverse strand, counting down.
TTGGCTTCAGCTCGGGTGCAGTCCGGGCACTCGAGGACCAGCCTCTGCGGTGTTTCCGGTGCTTCGGCATCGGACACACCCGGCCCATGTGTCCGTCCACGGTGGATAGGACGGACACGTGCTACCGCTGCGGCAAGAACGGCCACAAAGCCGTATCTTGTGAGGCCGCCACGCCACACTGTGCGGTGTGTGCCGCCAGCGGCCGCCTAGCAGGCCACGTAATGAAGGGGAGGAACTGCAATCCTCCCCCTAAGCGTGGCAAAGCGCTGGCGCCGACCAGGCCTGCTGCTGCTGCCGCTAACTCCGTCGTTCCTGCGGCGGCTGCGGAGGGGGGTGCGATGTCCGACTGATGGATAGGGTCGAACATCGCATCCTCCAGGCGAACACCAACCACTGCAGGGCAGCCCAGGATCTGCTGATGCAGACCATGGCTGAGTGGTTGGTGGACTTGGCGGTGGTCGCCGAACCCTACTCGGTCCCTGGCCGTTGGCTGGGCGACCGGGACGGCTTGGTGGCGTTGGTGGCGCGGTCTTCCACGGACTCCCCTCCCCTCTCGCTCTTAGAGAGGGGACCGGGATACGTGGCCGCCGCCTGGGGAGACATGGCCCTGGTGGGGGTCTATTTCTCCCCAAACCGCCCTCTCTCGGACTTTGAGGATTTCCTCGATATCCTCACCGCAGTCAAAGGGAGGGCGGCGCCAAGCCAAGTTATGGTGTTGGGCGACCTGAACGCCAAGTCGGCGGCCTGGGGCAATCCGGCCGCTGGTTGCAACGTCCGGGGACGCGCCGTCGAGTTTTGGGCGGCCTCCTGCGGTGTGTCCCTCCTCAACAGGGGGGCAGTCCACACGTGTGTGCGGCAACAGGGTGGGTCGGTGGTGGACGTCTCGTTTGCCACCCCCGCGCTGGCCGCCCGCGTCGTCAACTGGCGGGTAGAGATGGTGGAGACGTTGTCGGACCACCGATATGTGCGGTTCGACATCTCCATCCAGCAGGGGGGGAGGGGGATGACCCGTGCTGGGCAATGTCCCTTCCCGCGGTGGGCACTCACCCGCCTGGACCGGGAGGCAGCCAAGGAGGCGGCCTTCCTCCAGGACTGGCTGTCGCCCCCTGTCGAGGTCCTGAACGTGGACGCTGCAGCGGTCCAGCTCAGGGGGTCCCTGACCGAGGTGTGCAACTCCAGCATGCCTCGGTCTCGCCGTCCGCCTCCCCGTCGTGCCGTCTACTGGTGGACGGAGGAGCTGGAGGGACTCCGGGCCACCTGCGTGGCGGCCAGAAGGGCCTACACGCGGAGCCGACGGCGCAGCGCCCAAAACCGAGACCGGGCAGAAGAGGACCGCCTATACGCCTCTTACCGAGAGGCGACGACGGCCCTCAAGTCTGCAATGGGCGCTGCACAAGACTCGGCGAGAGCCGAGATGTTGGAGGGTCTCGACAGGGACCCCTATGGGAGACCATACAAGGCAGCGCGGAACCAGCTACGCCCCTATGGTCCCCCACTGTCGGAGACCCTCGATCCACCGTTGCTGGATGGGGTGGTCCGGTCCCTGTTTCCGCGCAGGACCGACTTCACCCCACCAACGATGGATCCCCCGCAAGGGGCGGTTACGCCGGAGGAGGAGGACGTCCCCCCGGTGACGGTGGCGGAGTTATACGCGGGGGTGCTCAGCCTCCGAGCAAAAAAGACGGCCCCCGGACCAGACGGCGTCCCCGCACGGGTGCTGGCGATCGCCGCCTCCGGCATGGAGGACAGGTTTCGGGACCTCTTCAGCGCGTGCTTTACGGCTGGGAGGTTCCCGAAACTGTGGAAGGAGGGGCAGTTATGCCTCCTCCGAAAGGAGGGCCGCCCGCTGGACTCCCCCTCGGCATACCGGCCCGTCGTCCTGCTCGATGAGGTCGGTAAACTGTTCGAGGGGATTGTCGCCTCCCGGCTTGATAGCCATTTGCGGGGGGTGGGGCCGGATCTGTCGGACGCCCAATTCGGCTTCCGTCGAGGGCGTTCGACGATCGACGCACTGGCCCTACTCAAGGGCCAGGTGAAGGAGGCGGTGGAGGCGGGGGACGGAGTGCTGGCGGTGTCGTTCGACATTGCCAACGCCTTCAACTCCGTCCCCCACTCGACGATATTGGAGGCGCTCCGGTATCACAGAGTGCCCCAATACCTGCGGGACCTCCTGGCCAGCTACCTGGAGGACCGAGAAGTCCTCCTAGTGGACAAGACGGCCACGGTGAGGCGGTACGGCGCAGAGTCCGGTGTTCCGCAGGGGTCGGTGCTTGGCCCTCCCTTGTGGAACATCGGGTTCAACTGGCTCCTGCGCGGAGCCCTCCTCCAGGGCACGAGTGTCATCTGCTACGCGGATGACACTCTCCTCACTGCCCGGGGGAGGAACTTTGCCGACGCGGCCTGTCTGGCCTCGGCTGGCGGATCCTTGGTTGCAGAGAGGATCCGCCGCCTGGGATTGAAGGTGGCGCTGCACAAGACCGAGGCCGTGTTCTTTCGCGGGCCTCGGCAGCGCTGCCCTCCCGACGCCCACATAATTGTGGAGGGCGTCAGGATAGGAGTCCAGCCCCAGATGAAGTATCTGGGGCTGGTGCTGGACGACAGGTGGCGCTTCGGCCCGCATTTCAGCGGGCTGTCGACGCGCCTGTTGAAGGCCGCGGACGCCCTCTCGTGGCTCCTCCCGAACCTGGGGGGGCCCAAGGCGAAATGCCGGCGCCTGTACGCAGGCATATTGAGGAGCATGGCCCTTTACGGGGCCCCCATCTGGGCGGACTCCCTCCACAGGAGGGAGAATGCGACCGCCATCCGAAGGCCCCAAAGGGCCATTGCACAGCGGGTGGCGAGGGCCTACCGCTCGGTGGGCTTTTCCGCGGCGTGCGCTCTGGCCGGCACCCCTCCTTGGGAGTTGGAGGCATGGGTGCTCGCCAGAGTGTACGAGTGGACGGCGCGCCGGAAGGCGCTCGGGGAGCGCCCCGTCGCCGAAGAGCGGGAGGCCGTGCGGCGGGAGGCAAAGGATGCCATCGTCCTCCACTGGACGGAGGACCTCGCCGCCGCCGCCTTTGGCCGCCGGACGTTGGACGCGCTCGGTCCGGTTCTACGGAGCTGGCTCGAGCGGTCCCATGGTTTCCTCTCGTTCCGTCTGGTGCAGGTGTTATCCGGGCATGGCTGTTTCGGATCGCACCTTCACCGGATCGGGAGGGAGGAGACCCCGGCGTGCCACGACTGCGGCGCGCCGGAGGACACGGCGCAGCACACCCTCGAGGTGTGCCCGGCTTGGTCCGAGCCGCGCCGCAGCCTGACCGCGGTAATTGGACCAGACCTCTCGCTTCCCGGCGTCGTCAACACCATGCTGGGGAGCGAGGAGGCCTGGGCAGCGGTCGCCTCCTTTTGCGAGGACGTAATCTCGCAAAAGGAGGAGGCGGAGCGCGAGCGGGAGGACGACCCTCTCGCTGCGCCGCTCCGCAGACGAAGAAGGGGTCGGAGAGGGCGCCGTCCTCTCCCTCCTCCTGGTGGCGACGGGCGGGCGACAGGCACGGGGGTGCCTTCGCCCGCATTGCACCCGTCACCACCTTCGTCGGTCATTCCCGGGCCCCTGTGAGGGGCCCGCCATGAAGGGCAATCGTCGGCGGAGGACTGGACGTAAAGGCTATGCCGGTTTCCCAGTTCTCCGCCACTTGGACGAAGCGGGAATGTCGCTGGGTCGTTTTAGTGGGTATACCGGGTCTTAGTAGACCCGGGGAGTCCCACATACCCCTCTCATCCCCCGATGGGAGGGTATGCGTAATGCATTTTTTCCCAGCGATAAAAAAAAAAAAAAAAAAAAAAAAAAAAAAAAAAAGGTTAGGTTAGGTTGGGGGACCACCCCACAGTGCTTGCGTCCACGTCGCGTCCCCTGGAAACGGCCCAGTTCTGACCACCGTAACGGAGTGGCAGACTGGGTACGGCCAAAGAGCACTGTGATCTCGTATCGATTATACCCTTGACTTGCGATTTACGAGCTTGCTGGAAAATGCCAAAATTAACGCGGAGCGCCTCCGGGCGAAAACCAAAAGGCCCTTCTGAGGGCCAACCCAAAGGCCCTTCTCAGGGCCAACCCCAAGGCCCTTCTCAGGGCCAACTCCAAGGCCCTTCTCAGGGCCAACCCAAAGGCCCTTCTCAGGGCCAACCCAAAGGCCCTTCTCAGGGCCAACCCAAAGGCCCTTCTCAGGGCCAACCAAACGGCTCTTCTCAGGGCCAACCAAAAGGCCCTTCTCAGGGCCACCCCGACGTTACGGCGTCTGAAGCTAGCCGCGCGCCGTCTGCGGCAGGCTTCTTGGCGGACGAGTCGTCTGACAACGACTCACTGTTTAGTGTGTCGGACGCGAGCGGCTCTCGCTCGCGGAAGCGGGTCCACCTGAGCGGTGGGTCCGAGGGTTCCCAGGCCTCGGGGTCCAAGGCAAAAAAGCCGACGACCGTGGCCGCGGATACCCACAATGTTGGGCTCGCGGACGCCCAACGCAAGTTGGACCTGGCCCGGCGAGCGCAGCTCCAGCAAGAGCTGGAGGAGAAGGTCGCCGCCAAAGAGAAGCGGGCGCACGTCACCCGGGCCAAGTCCGGGTACGGTGCGTCCCGCGTTACATACGCGGACCACTCCCTTGAGGAGCTCGATAAAATGGCGGAGGAGGACGAGGAGGAGATCATGGAGGTCGCCTCTAAGTCCTCCAATCTTAAGGGGACCTTCCAGAAGGCCCTCAAGAGCCGGGCCGCGAGCTTGCGCGGTGTCGTCGCGGAGCTGGTGCGTCGCAAGACCACCGACGAGACGCGGCAACTGCAGGCGAAGGTCGATCGCCTGCAGTCGGAGGTCAGCCAGCTTCATCAGAAGCTGGCCGAAGCCACGGCCCGGCCACAAGAGGCCCGGACAAGCCCTGCGGCAGAAGGCCCATCCTCCAACCTTGAGGATATCATCCGCAAGGTCGTGATGGAGGAGAGGGCCTTCACAAGGGCCTGCTTAGCGGGCATCGAGGACCGGCTCTTGCCGGAGAAGCGCCTCCGACCGCCGCTTGCGGCGGATAAGAGGCAGCCGAGTGAGCCGGGGCCGTCCTCCTCCCAGGCGGAAGACACCCTACTCCCTGCCACCACCCCGTCCAACGAGTGGACGGATGTGGTCCGCAAGGGAAAGGGCAAAGGGAAAAAGTCGGCGACGGCTGTCCCTGCCGTCCCTGCCGTCCCCGCCACCACTGCACCCAGCCGGTCACAGACGACCGGCAAGGGAAACGGGAAGGGAAAAGGAAGGGGAAAAGGGAGGCTTGTCCCCCCAAAAACCGCAGCCGTCGTGGTGACGCTCACCGCGGAGGCTGCGGAGCGAGGGGAGACATATATGTCAGTCTTGGTGCGGGCGCGTGCTAATGCCGATCCCACCCAACTGGGGATCGGCAGCGTGTCTTGCCGGCGGACACAAGCTGGGGCTCGAATTTTCGAGTTCCCGGGGGCCGAGGGGAGTGCCCATGCGGACCTCTTCGCAGCAAAGCTGCAAGAGGTCATCGCAGACTCGGCCAAGGTGGCCCGACCAGTAAAGTCGGCGGCCATTGAGGTGACGGAGCTCGACGACTCCGTCACCAAGGAGGAGGTGGTGGCGGCGGTCGCAGCGATAGGGGGCTGTGGCGCCGCGGCGGTGCAAGGCCGGGACATAAGGCCCGGCCGCGGCGGCATGGGCACCATTCGCCTCGAGTGCCCAGTCGCCGCAGCCAAAGCCGTCCTTGCCAAGGGACGGCTGCCGGTCGGGATTAGCTCGGGTGCAGTCCGGGCCCTCGAGGACCAGCCTCTGCGGTGTTTCCGGTGCTTCGGCATCGGGCACACCCGACCCATGTGTCCGTCCACGGTAGACAGGACGGACACGTGCTACCGCTGCGGCAAGAACGGCCACAAAGCCGTCTCTTGTGAGGCCGCCACGCCACACTGCGCGGTGTGTGCCGCCAGTGGTCGCCTGGCAGGCCACGTGATGAAGGGGAGAAAATGTAATCCTCCTCCTAAGCGAGGCAAAGCGCACGCGCCGATTGGCCGCTCCGTCGTTCCTGCGGCGGCTGCGGAGGAGGGTGCGATGTCCGACTGATGGATAGGGTCGAACATCGCATCCTTCAGGTGGTGCGGTCTTCCACTGACTCCCCTCCCCTCTCGCTCTTAGAAAGGGGACCGGGATACGTGGCCGCCGCGTGGGGAGACATGGCCCTGGTGGGGGTCTATTTCTCCCCAAACCACCCTCTCACGAAGCGCGAGCGGGAGGTCGACCCTCTCGCTGTGCCGCTCCACAGACGAAGAAGGGGTCGGAGAAGGCATCGTCCTCTCCCTCCTCTTGGTGGCGACGGGCGGGCGACAGGCACGGGGGTGCCTTCGCCCGCATTGCACCCGTCACCACCTTCGTCGGTCATTCCCGGGCCCCCTGCGAGGGGCCCGCCATGAAGGGCAATCGTCGGCGGAGGACTGGACGTAAAGGCTATGCCGGTTTCCCAGTCCCCCGCCACTAGAACGAAGCGGGAATTTTCGCTGGGTCGTTTTAGTGGGTATACCGGGTCAGACCCGGGGAGTCCCACATACCCCTCTCATCCCCCGATGGGAGGGTATGCGTAATGCATTTTTTCCCAGCGTCAAAAAAAAAAAAAAAAAAAAAAAAATTTTTTTACTAGTGTCCTCTGACATGGGTCATCAGAGACCTTATCTATGCTATTGTTTACATTCATTCCATTCCTCATACGTGATCTTTCTTTCATCCCATATCATATCTTTCTCTCGTTAGGGTAGGACGCCCTTCTACTTGTCCCTTTTCTGTTCTATTCCTCTTTTAGTTATTATTTCGGGTAAAACGCAGACACAGTGTTTTTTATTTCCATTTCACAATCTTTCTTATAATTATGTTATTTATTTTACAGCAAACTTACACCTTATTAAATATTACAAAAAAAAATAATTACAATTCAAGTACTTCTTAATCTACCTTATTTATATTTACATACTTCTATTACATTTAGTTACAGGTTTTACTGTCATCTTATATTTACTTACAATATCAAATCTTAAACACTTACATTTTAATACATCTCTACTAACATTTCCATTACTAAACAACATATTACCGCTAAATTTTTACAACTAACACACAATTAACAACTTAAATTAATAACTGATATTTTTAAATCTAGATTTTCGATGCGATTACAATTAACGTATTCTAATAATACATCAAAGTAAATCTACTTTCTTAGGCCTTATTGTTGCTTATGACTTTGGAAGCTATTTTCTCGCAGTATGTTAAAAACTTTTTCCTTATTTTTGAATTTCCCATTATTTTCGGTATGTTATCTACTTTTAATTCCATTTCTATTTCGTTTTCGAGGTCATTTCTGTTTATCACGAATATTGGGCACTCCGTTAGCAAATGGGTGATGCTCTCATTTTTAGTCGGGTCACAGGGACATGCCGGGCTCTCCTTGCACTTGAAGCGATTCAAGTACTCGGAGAACCCGCCATGGCCTGTAAGGACTTGTACTAAGACTGGATTGAGGTCAATTTTCCTAACTATCGGGTAGGCAGCAACTGCGTCAGGGAGAAAGATTTTTGTCGTTGTGGCCGTTTCGCCCGACGCGTATCTCGCGCTCCATTCCCCAAGCGACTCCATTCGGATTTGTCGCTTGACGAATGAAGCCGGACATAAGTCGTAGTGGGGCCTTGTCTTGCTGCTTATCGCGGCCTCTTTCGCCAACACGTCAGCCCTCTCGTTCCCGTCCATTCCCGCATGCGCCTTAATCCAGAACAGCTGAAGGGTTTTTCCGCATGTTTTGAGTGCCTGGATATTTCTTTGCGTTTTGAATGCTAAGGGATGGAGGGAGACACCTCGGGTGACGGTTTCTAGGGCCGATCTAGAGTCGCAGTATATTTCGACAACGTCTGAGGGGTGCTTCATGGCCAGCTCCGAGGCCTTGTGCAGCGCCAACAGTTCGGCCTGGTAAACAGTGCAGAAATGATCCAGTTTGAATTTTTGGGCTTTAACCTCTACCCCATTCTCCCATAGGCTCAAGGCTGCACCAACTTTGCCTTGGATCTTACTTCCGTCGGTGAAGATCTTTGGGATTGAGAGTTCTTGCTGGTCCATCTCTGCATCGTTCACCACACACTTGAACTGCAAACCTGCTTGGCTGGCTGGGTGAGGTTGTTCCGTATAAGGAACCGGAGTTTCGAAGTTCCGGTCTCCTGTCACTCTCCGGGAGTATCCTCTTTTCTCTTCATAAAAGGAGGCTGCTTCCCGAATCCTAAGGTCCAGAGGAAGCATTCCAGAGAGTAACAGGGCCGAGTTAAGCGATGTTGTCCGGTACGCCTTAATTATCTTCTGCACAAAGCCCCGCTGGACTGTGTTCAGTTGTTTCTGAATTCCCTTTTTGTTTGTAGCCGGTGCCCATGCACTAGCAGCATACATTATGACCGGCTCCACCACTGCCGTATATATGGTCCTGATTATTTCGGGCTTCAGGCCCCAGCTGATTTTGGCGGCTTTTGAGAGCTGTTTGTAAAGGTTTAACGCCTTTCTTGTAACGTTCGACGCGTGGGCGTTAAACGTCAGCTTGTCATCAACCGTGAGCCCCAGTATCTTGATTTCCCGAGACAGGGTAATGTCCTCACCGCCCATGCGCAGAAGCGGTGAATCGTATTTCAACTTGTTCGTGACCACCATGGCTTTCGTTTTGTGGGGCGCAAACTTGAGTTTGTTTCCGATTCCCCACTTCTGGACATGAGCGAGACTTGCATTGGCCTGTCTCTGGACATCAAGCGCTGTGTCACCCGAAAAAATCAGAACCACATCGTCCGCGAATGCCTGACTGTAGTCGCCTCGTTGTTGTAACTCTTTAAGCAGGGGATCCAGGAGCAGGTTCCAGAACGTCGGCCCACCTATGGAGCCTTGTACACATCCCTTTGACGTTCTTTGCGCGAATTCAGCTCCAGCATATCGTACCCTTACCCTTCTGTCCATTAGATAACTATCTACCAGACGTCTCAGGTTTACCGGGCATGGGGTCTCCGCTAGTCGACATTTCATGGCCGGCCACCATGCATTGTCGAAGGCTCCCTCTATGTCCAATGATACGACTACGACTATCTTCTTCTCTTTCAGTCGGTCTCTTATATGTTTTATCAGGTCATAGAGGGAGTCCTCGGTGCTGCGCTGCGGCATGAAACCGTACTGGCTCCTGCTAACTTGTGGCGAGATATGAAATCTAATGCGACGCACCAACATTTTCTCCAAGACTTTCCCCAGTACAGGCAATAGCCCAATCGGCCTGTACGATTTGGGGTGCGCATAATCGTCTTTGCCGGGTTTTCTGAGGACCACAACCACTGCTTCTTTCCAGATGGTCGGAAAGTGGGACAGGTTAAGGCATTTGTTAAGCAGTGCTAAGAACAGTTGTGGGTTGTGGGTAATAGCCGCCCTGCATATGTCCGCTGTTAAGCCGTCAATACCCGGAGCTTTCTTAGGATTGAAGCTGGATGCGGACCACTTTAGTTCCTCTGCTGTGAAAAGAGGATCAAATGTTTCAACATTTGTATTTTCGTTCACTCTTTTTGCTAGCTCACGTATTCTTTTGTGGTCCGCATTGTCATCCTGTGTCTTATCCTCAGGATAAAAAGTTTTCGCAAGCATCCGGGCTGATTCCTCGCTGCTGAGTACACGGTTGTCTTGTACTAGCGGAATGTCTTCCTGCCTATTGGCAGTGCGACCTATTACCCTGTAGATACTATTCCACATAGTTTCCCGTTCCTGTCTACCACAGAACTCCTTCCAACTGGATGTCAGCGTGGTCTCCATCTTTTGTTTGAGTTCCTCTTTGGCTGCGATATACAAGCTCAGGACCCATGCTCTACGTCTCGGTGCGGCACCGGAGATTCTCCTCTTACGCCTTTTGACCTCCTCTTTCATTTGTGTCAACTCCTCGGTCCACCAAGGCAACCCTGTCCGATTTCTTTTACTAACAGTCGGTATGGTTCCCTCACATGCCTTCTCTATCGATTCTGTATATCTTTCCGTTATCTTATCGAGTTCTTCTATAGTATTTAATTTATCTATTTCTGTTTTGTTTATATTTTCTTGTTCCCAAATTTCATCTAATTTCCCATAAAATTGTCCCCATTTTGCCTTCTTAGTGTTAAATTTTCTGGTGGTTCTAACAATGTCCATACCCGGTTGAGCGCCCAGCCCGCGCGTGTCAACCATCTGTCAAGCGTCCCGCGCGCTTACGTCATCGCTGATAACGCCGGGCGTCGCGCACATGTCGTAAACAAAGACGTTTTATGACTATGTTTCTAAGAAAGTGGCTAACGCTTGATGTTTTTTACAATGCTTATGAACAGGCCTTTTGAACTGTTTATATTTCGTTAGAGTGTATGATTTGTTTCATTTATAAAATCGGTTGTAAATATGTACATTGAGAATTTTTAGCTTAATTCTCAAATAAATGGCTGTATAAATAGAAAACAAGTGATGACCTATATGTTTTAAGGTTTAAAATGCATGGTGTGTATATGCTTAATGTAAATAATAAATAAAACCACTTCGTCTAGTACAATATTTTTTATTTACAACCTTCCAAACATTCGTAAAAATTGTTGGCGTACGGAGATTTTACGACCAAACTAAATATTTTTTTCCAAAGTACATCTGCTAGGTAGAATAAAAATATTAGTATCAGTTTGTAGCTGATTTAATACTCTAACAAATATGTAACAATCGTGGCAGCACAATAAACACTGTATTCAAAATATGGTAAAGAAGACACACACAACTTTAAACAAAAAATAATACTTGAATTCGTTTTCACAAAATGTTCTACGAATTTGATTGAACAATAAAACAATTCTAATAAGATGATTCTTCATAAAATGCCCTTTCCAAAGAGGCATTATGCTTATAATTACGACATAATAGGAAAAAGTTATAAGCATTACAACTTGATATTGCTCAAAATGTGCCTCAATTAGGGTTGGTGCACATGGTGTAAAAAAATACCGGATCCGGACAACGGATCTATTAAATTCGTTAATCTATTTATATTGATTAAGTGTTGAAAACACCAAAATCGGTTATCGCCCAGTAGAATAGAATGTTACATTTCTATTTTTACCCGACTGCGACATAAAAAGGAGGGTGTATTCATTTCTATGCTCCTCATTTAGACTAAGCTAGTGAACAGACTTTAACAAAAGAGGTATCAATAGATTATTATTCGGGATGCTGGTTACATGGTCTAATAAGTGATGACAATTTTTAACCGACTTCAAAAAGGACGTATTCATTTCTATGCTCCTCATTTAGACTAAAATAAAAAAAATGAAATAGTTTATTTTCAGACAATTATAGTCCATAGCAGAGGTTAGTAACAGAAATCTTATCAACTATGTTAGTACACAAAATAACAATGTAGGTAAATGGTTAGTAACAGAAAAAACTTATAACTATGTTAGAGTACACAAAAGTAAATAGTTAGTAACAGCTTATAAAGTATGTTAGTACAATAAAAACAATGGAGATAAGTCTAACTAGTATAATTCTTCACTAAGCTAGTGAACAGACTTTAACAAAAGAGGTATCAATAGATTATTATTCGGGATGCTGGTTACATGGTCTAATAAGTGATGACAATTTTTAACCGACTTCAAAAAGGACGAAGTTATAATGTGTCGGATTGATTCCCCCGGATATAGTATAGCCGATGAGGGATCGATCTGAATACAACGTGATATGGTCATTTTCGAGAAACGAATGTCACACACAGGATCAAAATAGAAAAATTAAAGGACGAAGTTATAATGTGTCGGATTGATTCCCCCGGATACAGTATAGCCGATGATGGATCGATCTGAATACAACGTGATATGGTCATTTTCGAGAAACGAATGTCACACACAGGATCAAGATAGCAAAATTAAACAAATAAGATAATCAAATAGCGAATAACTGAACTTTTGTATCAAAAGAGTATAAATAAGAATAATAAAAGTAAAATTGTGATATAAAAAAATGAACAACAGATTAAAAAATGATTGAAATAAAAATCACTAGTAGTAACATTTCTGTATCAAAAACGCCTTGAGTTTATTTTTATTTTCGGACGAAGTTATAATGTGTCGGATTGATTCCCCCGGATATAGTATGTATAGCCGATGATGGATCGATCTCAATACAACGTGATATGATCATTTTCGAGAAGTTATGTCTGTGCAAATACTCTTCGTTACCTAGACCCTCCTACACGTGAACGACCAAAACACAAAAAAAATTAAGCCAAAAGACTCCACTGCTGGACATAGGCCTCCCCCAAGTGGCAAGTTGCTGCTCCACTGCTGGACATAGGCCTCCCCCAAGTGGCAAGTTGCTGATGGGAAATGAAAGACTCCACTGCTGGACATAGGCCTCCCCCAAGTGGCAAGTTGCTGATGGAAAATCATGGATACCGAAAGACTCCACTGCTGGACATAGGCCTCCCCCAAGTGGCAAGTTACAGATGAAAAATGAAAGACTCCACTGCTGGACATAGGCCTCCCCCAAGTGGCAAGTTGCTGATGGAAAATTAAAGACTCCACTGCTGGACATAGGCCTCCCCCAAGTGTCACCACATGCACTTATAAAACGTCGAAAAACAGACACGGTTCGCGTTGGTCAATTCCATGGAGAAGAACCGGGAAGAAACTAAGGTTACTGCGTAGGCCCGATAATAGGTCGTTGCTTACTATAGAAAAAATGTAAAACAAGATGAACGTACGGAGGAGAGTAGGAAATTATGAGATGAGACGAAAAAAATGTTGATACTCTAAACAAACGGCGTACACGCTCGGAGGACATTTGGAGAGTAGGAAATTATGAGATGAGACGAAAAAAATGTTGATACTCTAAACAAACTGCGTACACGCTCAGAGAACATTTGAAAAGTAGGAAATTATGAAATGAAACGAAACAAAATTGAAGGATACTTTAAACAATTTCACATTTGTGAGATGTAAAACTGTTTAAACAATTTCACATCTGTGAGATGTGAAACTGTTTAAACAATTTCACATCTGTGAGATGTGAAATTGTCTAAAGCATCCTTCAATACATAAACTGACGTTACAGGAATCACACGCCCAAACTGTGCGCACATCTTTTTTAAATTTCGCGCACAGTTTGCAGCGTGTTCTGCCGTTGGAGCGTTTAGGGAAATGCCCATGTTTTGGCACCTGAGCCGGCGTAGGCGGTTGTGGGTTGTATTTTTTTAAGATTAAGTCGGCCAGTTGTAATCTAAACTGCCGCTGCGGTATTTTTAGATTTGAAGAAAAAATTATGTGGGCGTTGTGAATAGAGACATTTACAAGCCTTCTAAACAGTTTCTTGTACCATATATGGTTTCTTATCCTTTCCACGGGGAATGCCTGCAAGAGTTGATCTTTCTTGTCGACACCCCCCATGGCAAGGTTGTAGTCGAGGACTACTTGAGGCTTGAATTTGTAGTAGCCGTGTTTTTCTTTTCCACTGATTTCCACTTTGTGGTAAGTGGAAATCAGTGAAACAAGGTTGGAATCTTTCCACACGACTACTGACAAATCACGGGTCTGGCTTTTAGCCACTTCCCCCGTACGCATATTGTTTTTATTTTTTGATTTTAGGCTGTCCGGCACAAATTGCCGATTCAGCCTAAGTGTACCCACCGTATCTGTTTTTCGCAGTTTTAGTGAGCGAGAAAGCAGTGGCGAGTTGTAAAAGTTGTCCATCAACAACGTGTGGCCTTTATCAAGTAAAGGCCGAACAAGCCTATAAACGATTTGGGAAGTGGCACCCTCAGGTTCGTTTAACCCACCTTCCATGTCGTGGTTATCAGGCACTCCATGATTTTTCCCAGCGTATACTTCCATTTTCCACAGATAACCTGTCCGGGACTCGCACAACTCGTAACTTTTTATACCCACCCGAGCAGCTTTGGTGGCGATCAGCTGAGAGAATGAGAGTCTCCCCTTCCAAAGAAGGAGAGACTCGTCTATCGCAATATTTTGCTCGGGTAGGTACAAACTGCTAAATTTGTGATTCAAATGATTCAAGATTGGCCTAATTTTTTTTAGCTTAGTCTGCTCACCTGTAGGCTGGCTGTCGGCCAAAGTAGTATTGTCCACGAAGTGTAGACATCTTTTTATGAGAGCGAACCTCTTGTATGACATTCGTTCTTTAAAATTACCAATCTTCAGATCGGGCAGTAGAGGGTACCAATACTCCCTTTCGACAGGATTTGGGACGAAGCTGTGTAGCATAATTATACCTAAGAAGGTCCACACATCTTGAATTGTCACGTCAGTCCACCGTCTCAACCTGGACTGCTGTGGCAAATCACGACGACTTAGGAGCTGATAAGCGTACCTGTTGGTCTCCTTAACTATAAGAGCTATCACATCTTCATCCCAAATCTTCTCGAATATGTCGAGAGGTGTGAGACCCTCTACTGCAAAAGTAGGGCCAGATGGGCCTTCAAATGGTTCACGCAGTCCGGTGAACACGTCGTCGTCGCTGCTCCAAGAAAAATGAAGTAGGTCTTCATTACCCACCATGGCTAGCAACGCTGAATCGTCTTCGGCATCCATCCGGGTTAGCTGGTGCAGGTACTCCGGAGAAATGTCGAAGAGATCCGCTGGATACTCGTTGGCATTCCTGCACCGGCTTGCGCCAATGTCAACGGTATCCGTATCCAGCAGATCTTCATCCAGGTCGCTGCCAGGGTTTTCACCCACCCGCTGTTCCCAGTCCTCCAATGTCTCCCCCGGGCAATCGAATAATGATGGTTCTGAAATAAAACCACAATCATACTAAATACACACACACGGACACTTAAATTGAAAAGTGGAAAAGTGAAAAAAAAATATAACTACCTAAAGCGACTGACGAAGATGGTAACGGGGAGGACATTGGGTCTGGCCTGGTACTTGTGCTGGATGCTAAAAATTAAAAACTTATTGGTTAAATCCTGTTAAAAATAAAAACTACTTATAATTCTGTAATTATTTAACTCACGGGGGGTAAATCCGACCAACTCGATGTCAGCTTCAACGACGACTTCCACCGGGACTGCGTCCACCGACATTATCCCCATTGACGGGGAAAACATTAATTTACGTCGTCTGTAAAAAACAGTCTTATAAATATCCGGATAAGTATATCAATATCGACTAATAATTTAAGTCATTAAACAAATAGCTACCTCTTGGAAGGGGTTTTTTGGACCACCATTGAGTGGTCGCCGAGGTCGACGGGGTCAATGACGTCGCCGAGGCCACTGACATCGCCGTGGTCGCCGAGGTCACTGACATCGACGAAGTCACTGACGCCGCCGACGTCGCCGACGTCGCCGAGGTCGCCCAGGTCGCCCAGGTCGCCGCTACACGCCCGAACTGGTCGGTCAAAATAGGCACCGACCAGCGACGGGTTGAAATTTGAGGCTGAAAAGAGCACACAATATAATATGCGAAAATAAATAATAATATAATAATGTGCAAGCCACAATAAAACCACAAACTTGATGGCACAGGTTCTGAAGCAGGTCGCTCCCACGGTCTGGGTTTAGGCGCTGGTGGAGTTGCTGATGTCCCAGGCGCAAGGGGACACGCAATTCGCACAGGAGATAGTTTTCTGAAAAATAATTTAAAGTAAGACACAACAAGTTCATTTACCTCATGATAATTTGAAAAAATACAATTATTTACCGTTTCTGTTTCCTTTCGGGAGCATCAGGCAGCAAAAACCTCGCCACCTCCTTTTGCTCCCTCAAGGCAAGGAGCCGGGCTTTTTGTTCGGCGCTTAGCCGCGTCAGGTTTTTTTTGTCAAGGGCCTTCTGGTCCCTGACTTTTTTCAAACCCGCGGCTAGCGACGTTGATCTAAACAAAAATAATAATACTTAGAAACAACCAACTGATTATCAAGACCAATTTTGAACGTTATACATACGTGGAGGGTTGAACGACGGCCGATTCGGCGTCGTGGACCTCTTGAACCGGTGGTCTAAAAAAGTAACACAAAATTAAGAATATTCCATCACGACAGGCGTTACTTAATCACTTAGTAGTAATAATGGCAAAAGCAACATACAATTCCACACCAAGCATTTCAGTTGCCCGGCCCCGGCCACCACCAGCACCGCGGCCTCCACCAGCACCCCGGCCACCACCAGCACCGCGGCCTCCACCAGCACCGCGGCCCCCACGAGCACCACGGCCTCCTCGAGAACCGCGGCCTCCTGGAGCGCGTGCTCCACCTCGTGCTCCTCCAGTTCCACGCGCAGGCATAATTAATAATCGATAAAAGCTGGAAAAAAAGCAAGCAGTACTTTATATGATATAGCTGTCTGCGATCCAGGATAAAAAGCAGCTTTTGCAATTCTCCAGGTCTACTCGTGTAATTTTCATCAAAATCCGTTCAGCCGATTTAACGTGAATGCGTTCGAACAGAAAAAAAAATTCCGGATTCGGATCGGATCACATTCGGAAGAATAAAATGACCATTTCATCAAAATCCGTTCAGCCGATTTAACGTGAATGCGTTCGAACAGAAAAAAAAATCCCGGATTCGGATCGGATCACATTCGGAAGAATAAAATGACCGTTTCATCAAAATCCGTTCAGCCGATTTAACGTGAATGCGTTCGACAAGAAAAAAAAATTCCGGATTCGGATCGGATCACATTCGGAAGAATAAAATGACCATTTCATCAAAATCCGTTCAGCCGATTTAACGTGAATGCGTTCGAACAGAAAAAAAAATCCGGATTCGGATCGGATCACATTCGGAAGAATAAAATGACCTTTTCATCAAATTCCGTTCAGCCGATTTAACGTGAATTCGTTCGAACAGAAAAAAAATAAACAAACAAAACCTACGCAAAAAAAATCTAAAATATATTCTATGTTTATAAAATATAATCTAAAGTTAAATAAAACCTTCGACAAAAACATTTACAAAAACCCGTATCCGTATTCGGATCGGACGATAAAACGACCATGTACACCTACCTTTACACAAATCGACGCAAGATGGCGGTCAATGACGGAGACTCCTGACTAATCTGTAAACAATGAATTTAGATTGTAATATTTCCGTATTCAAAGTACAGAATAATCATTTAAATAAACATTGCTCAAAGTTTTAAAAGAATCCCAGTTGATATTATCGTAATTACACCAAAAAACAACAAAACATTTTGAACTATCTTCTTCGAACCATACCGGTTGCGGAATATTTACGAAAACTAAGTACAAAAGTTACTTCTAGACTTGAAATTTTCACTGAATCCTTTAATCTAATGACTGATTATCACACACGAATAGAATTTTAGGTGTTTTAATGTAAAAAACCAATTAAAATACGTTAATAACTTACCTTTTCGTTGACTGGTTTTGGCGGGCGCGTCACAACTGTGAACTGTCAGTTTGTTTTTATTTTTTCGAGAGTTGAGTGAATGATTTCTAGTGTTGTCATACCTCGAAATGAGCGGTGGTTAATAAAGAACGAAACGTAATTATTGCCAGGCTGAAATAACTCTAACTTTAGGAGCAAAAAGGCTATATTTCCAAAAAAATCGTTTGGGTATAAAAGTACCCAAGGCCATATAACTACAAAAAAATATTTGGGTATGATTTTACCCAAGGCCAAACAAGCGGCTTGTGATTTTTGTAGTTTCAATTCAAACAGGATTGCCTTGTGGTCCGAGGTGGTGACGTCTCCGGATAGTCGCCAGTTTGCCACATTTCTGAGCATGTCTGCCGTACAGGTCGTGATATCAATGCAGCTGCAGTATCTCCGTCCGCCTCTGATGACGTCAAAGGTGGGGGCCGTTCCCATATTCAAAATATTGAGTCCCAGTTCGTCGAGAGCACCCGCCAGAGCCTCCCCCCTGTTATCAGCCTCCCGGCTTCCCCACCAAGTGTTCCAAGCATTAACATCCCCCCCCAGTATCACGTCGCGAACTCCGATCTCCTCCAAAATTTTCTTTATGTGGCCCAAGTCTGGCTCTATAGGCTGTCCACCATCCAGGTACACCGACACCACACCTATTTCCCAGGCACCGGTCCTCAGTTTTGCCACTGCAAAGTTTTCCGTTGTGAGGGTCGGGCACTGTGTGAGGTTTATGGCGTCGTCAAATAGTACAATGGCCGCTTTGTTGACTTTTTGGGTCTTCCTGGCACACTGCACTACTCGTGCACCCGGATGGCTCTTCATTTCTCCGGTCCCGCCTATGTATGGCTCTTGGATCATCGCAAATGCCAACTTCCGCTTTTCCGCTTCCACAATAAGCTCGGCTGTGGCCAGTTTGCTCTTTTGGAGGTTTGCCTGTACGACGTGATACTGGTGAGGTCTGACTTCGCTATTTACTACGCTTCCGCCCGGGACCACCTTAGCAATACGCCACCGACAGCCGCGCCAATCCGTCCCACTTGAGACGAGTTGGGCACTCGCTGTCGAAGGCGTTGTGCTCGGTCTGACCCATATTTGCGGAAACGCAGTTTCGACACTTCGGTGGCTCCGCGGCTAGCCGTGAGGGGCAGTCTACCCTCATGTGGGGGTCTCCACAGTGTGTGCAGAGGTCGGCGGTTTCCGTACACAACTTTCGGCTATGGCCGAAGCGCAAACAGCGGGTGCACTGAATCAGTGGCGACTGGTCCAGGTTAGGTTAGGTTAGGTTAGGTTAGGTTAGGTTTTTTTTTTTTTTTTTTTTTTTTTTTTTTTTTTTTTTTTTTTTTTTTTTTTTTTTTTTTTACAGCTTTTCCCCGTTCGTGGTGAAACAGGACCTTTCTATTCTGATTTTTGCATTCATACCAGTTCTCGCATTTTTGCCTCTCGCACTTTCAAGCTTCATACTTTATCTTTCTTTCATTCGTCTCTTTCATTCTAGGCCGGGTGGGACTCCCGCTTTTCTATCTATTCTATCTACTTCTATTTATTTATTTTCCTTTATTTAGGGGTATTTAAAGACAGTTACAGTACAGACAGTAGTTTTACAGTTACAGTATTTGCTTTTTGCCTTGATGGTTACATACTTGTTTTCTTAGGTCTATTTCTTACTGGCTATGTTTCTATAAAATACGATTTGTTTATTATAAACTTCTTTTATATTAGTTCCGAGCATTTTCTTTGTTTACATTGCTTTTTTTTTTTATTTCTATTTTATTATCTAAACATAAGCTTTCTTATTAAATATATTTCTATTTTCTAATTTACATTACTATTATATTAAACCATATTTTCTTATATAACTAGTTTACATTTCTATTACTTATTCTATATTTTATGAATCTAGATTTCTTTAACAATTAGACCAACTTATTACAATATAAAAACAAGATTGGCTTCTTATTTTGTATTTCGGTTCTTGGACTGTTTTTAGGGTTGTGTGAGTTTTCTTTCGCATTAGTATTTATTTATTTTTCTTATAGGTTGGGCAATAATATATATATATACTATATTATATTATATTTATTGTCGTTTCTTGGTCTGAAGTACTTTTCTTAGCGTGTTTAGATGTTGTTTGGGGTGCGTGTTTAGTGTTGTGCATGTCATTGTGTTCTGATATATTTGTATATATTTACTATATATTCCATATATCTGTGTTTGTATGTGTTCTCTGGTTTCCATGAATTCCACTTTTGTTGTGTACTCCCAGTTTGTGTTTCTGTGTTGGTGTGTTTCTGTGTATGTTGTGTATGTATCGTAAACCCTAGGGAGCTGTTTAGGCGTATGCCGTCGTCGTCCGGGCCAGATAATCCCACTTTCTGCGGACCGGACATTCCATGCTGAAGGCATTATGGTCGGTCCTCTGGAATTTTGAGTGCAAGCAGTTGCAGCACTGCGGCTCGTTCCCCGCAAGAAATTCGGAACATTTCTCACGGAGGTGCGGTCCTCCGCAGTGACTGCACCTGTCCGCACTCTCGGTACAAAATTTCCGGCCATGTCCGAAAGCCAGGCATTTCGTGCATTGGATGAGCGGTGATTGGTCCTCCACCCTTACCCTTTGCAGGTCCAGATAAAGGGCACCAGCCTCCGTCATCCTCTGCCAAACCGTGGGCCTGACCCGGACGACGACGTGCGCCGTTTTGGGGTTCCTTGTCCTCTTCTTGTATTTAATCGTCATTTCTAGTTCATCTTCGTCTAGGTCCCTGAAAATGTTGGCGTTCTGGGAGTAGAGCGCCCTAACCATTTCCTCGTCGTTGCTGTCTAGGAAGACGTCTTTAAGAACGACGAGCGGGTTTTTATTCCTCATGGGCGCTACTCTTAGCCCTTTGCCTCGGCTCTCAATCCTATCTTTCACTCTTGTGTACTCTGCTTCTGTGTCGCACCCCAGTATGACCGTCGGTTAGGTTTTTTTTTTTTTTTTTTTTTTGTTTTGGCAGGAGTGGGAAATCCCCGCGGACACCTCGACTATCTCACAGGAATTTCTCTTGTGAGACAGTCGAGGTAGTGCCGGACTCGAACCGGCTAAAAACCACTCCTGCCCCAGCCAGTGTTCCTCTAACATGATCAGAGCCCTTAACATCTGTCATTTTTTGTTTGTCTACGATAAAGGGTGGCCGGAGAGACCACATGAGTGCGTTTTGGTTTTGCGTGATGTTAAATACCTATTTTTGTAAGTCCTTATAATATCTCTTACATTTATTTAACTTTACTCTTTACTATCTTGTTAATGTGTGTCCACAAAACAATTTTTATTTCACTAATATCCTTTAAAATTTATTACTATAATCATATTTATGTCTATTATTAACCCTTACATTAATGCCCCTATTACGATTTCTTGCTCCAATTACTTTTGTTTCCCATTTAAATTTTTGTTCTAATATCTATTTTATTTATTAATTGTATGATATCTACAGTATATATTCAATATATAATTAAATATCATTTTCAATTTTATATCTATTGCTTTTAATTTCATACATTCTTCATAAAATGGGTTTAGGTCTGTTAATGTACTACCAATTTCGACACAGCTTGACATGTCCACCAGAGCTGGCACCCGCTCCAGCATAACTTGAGCCAGTTTCCCATGAAACGGACTCAATTTACTTTTTCGCATGTTGCCAACCCCGGTGGCTGCCTGAACGCGCCTGGTTTCCGGTTGGGCCGAATTGATACCACATCTGTGTTTGGAAGTGGTCGCACCGCCAACTTTAGCAGTAAGCTATCGAAGCTCTTGCGAATGCGTCCCACTTCCTTCGCACTGGGCATTCGTTGCTGAACGCGTTGTGCTCGGTGGCCCCTAGTTTTTCTCTGGTGCAGTTCACGCAAACCGCTGCTTTGCCGATCTGTCTATCCGGGCAGTCTGCCCTGACATGTGGCCCACCACAGTGGCTACACAGATCGGCTGGCTCCGTGCACAAGCGTTTTCCGTGCCCGTATGCCAAGCAGCGGGTGCACTGCACCAGAGGCGTCTGGTCCTCTACGCGAACTCGCTGGAGGTCGATGCGGAGTTTTCCCCCCTCAATCGCCCTCCTCCAGATCATAGGGGACACACCAAGCACAACGTGATTCGCATGCGGGTTTCTAGTTTTGCGTCGGTATTTGACAACCATTCTCTGCTCCTTGTCGTCGAGCCCGTGAAATACTTCCCGGTTCTGATTCCTAAGGGCTCTCAGCACCTCCTCGTCACTGTGCATGAGTAAAACGTCCCTTAGAATCAGAAGCGGGTCCCGATTTTTCACGTCCTCGACGACGAGGTTCTCTCCGGCCTTCTCCAAACGATTTTTCAGTTTCCTCCTCTCCTCCGTGGTTGCGCACCCCATAATAACCTTCTGGTCCTTGGCCTTGCGGACCCTCTCGACACGCACCCAGCCCTCCTTCGCGTCCACTGCTTTCCTAACTCTTTCGAGTATTTCGTCCCCCGTATCCATCTCCTGAGTTGAGGAGACAACCACCGAGTGCAGCGTCGTTCGCTCCAGAGTCTGAGCCCCGGTGTGGCTCTTAATGACGCCCGCTACACTCGCGTAGGTTGCCTCCCCCACCCCCTCCCTGTTGGCCAGACTGTCTCGGAGTTTGTCGAGTTTCTCGGAGCCGTCGGTTAGGTTAGGTTAGGTTAGGTTAGGTTAGGTTAGGTTAGGTTTCCCCCCGGTGACGGCGGCGGAGTTATACGCGGGGGTGCTCAGCCTCCGCGCGAAGAAGACGGCCCCTGGACCAGACGGCGTCCCCGCACGGGTGCTGGCGATTGCCGCCTCCGGTATGGAGGACAGGTTTCGGGACCTCTTCAGCGCGTGCTTTACGGCTGGGAGGTTCCCGAAACTGTGGAAGGAGGGGCAGTTATGCCTCCTCCGAAAGGAGGGCCGCCCGGTGGACTCCCCCTCGGCATACCGGCCCATCGTCCTGCTCGATGAGGTCGGTAAGTTGTTCGAGGGGATTGTCGCCTCCCGGCTTGATAGCCACTTGCGGGGGGTAGGGCCGGATCTGTCGGACGCCCAATTCGGCTTCCGCCGAGGGCGTTCGACGATCGACGCACTGGCCCTACTCAAGGGCCAGGTGAAGGAGGCGGTGGAGGCGGGGGACGGAGTGCTGGCGGTGTCATTCGACATTGCCAACGCCTTCAACTCCGTCCCCCACTCGACGATATTGGAGGCGCTCCGATATCACGGAGTGCCCCAATACCTGCGGGACCTCCTGGCCAGCTACTTGGAGGACCGAGAGGTCCTCCTCGTGGACAAAACGGCCACCGTGAGGCGGTACGGCGCAGAGTCCGGTGTTCCACAGGGGTCGGTGCTTGGGCCCCCCTTGTGGAACATCGGGTTCAACTGGCTTTTGCGGGGAGCCCTCCTCCAGGGCACGAGTGTCATCTGCTACGCGGATGACACTCTCCTCACTGCCCGGGGGAGGAACTTTGCCGACGCGGCCTGTCTGGCCTCGGCTGGCGGATCCTTGGTTGCAGAGAGGATCCGCCGCCTGGGATTGAAGGTGGCGCTGCACAAGACCGAGGCCGTGTTCTTTCGCGGGCCTCGGCAGCGCTGCCCTCCCGACGCCCACATAATTGTGGAGGGCGTCAGGATAGGGGTCCAGCCCCAGATGAAGTATCTGGGGCTGGTGCTGGACGACAGGTGGCGCTTCGGCCCGCACTTCAACGGGCTGTCGACGCGCCTATTGAAGGCCGCTGACGCCCTATCGTGGCTCCTCCCGAACCTGGGGGGGCCCAAGGCGAAATGCCGGCGCCTCTATGCCGGCATCCTGCGGAGTATGGCCCTATATGGGGCCCCAATCTGGGCGGACTCCCTCCACAGGAGGGAGAATGCGACCGCCATCCGCAGGCCCCAAAGGGCCATTGCACAGCGGGTGGCGAGGGCCTACCGCTCAGTGGGCTTTTCCGCGGCGTGCGCTCTGGCCGGCACCCCTCCTTGGGAGTTGGAGGCATGGGTGCTCGCCAGAGTGTACGACTGGACGGCGCGCCGGAAGGCGCTCGGGGAGCGCCCCGTCGCCGAAGAGCGGGAGGCCGTGCGGCGGGAGGCAAAGGATGCCATCGTCCTCCACTGGACGGAGGACCTCGCCGCCGCCGCCTTTGGCCGCCGGACGTTGGACGCGCTCGGTCCGGTTCTACGGAGCTGGCTCGAGCGGTCCCACGGTTTCCTCTCGTTCCGTCTGGTGCAGGTGTTGTCCGGCCATGGCTGTTTCGGAACGCACCTTCACCGGATCGGGAGGGAGGAGACCCCGGCGTGCCACGACTGTGGCGCGCCGGAGGACACGGCGCAGCACACCCTCGAGGTGTGCCCGGCTTGGTCCGAGCCGCGCCGCAGCCTGACCGCGGAAATTGGACCAGACCTCTCGCTTCCCGGCGTCGTCAACGCCATGCTGGGGAGCGAGGAGGCCTGGGCAGCGGTCGCCTCCTTTTGCGAGGACGTAATCTCGCAAAAGGAGGAGGCGGAGCGCGCGCGGGAGGACGACCCTCTCGCTGCGCCGCTCCGCAGACGAAGAAGGGGTCGGAGAGGGCGCCGTCCTCTCCCTCCTCCTGGTGGCGACGGGCGGGCGACAGGCACGGGGGTGCCTTCGCCCGCATTGCACCCGTCACCACCTTCGTCGGTCATTCCCGGGCCCCTGTGAGGGGCCCGCCATGAAGGGCAATCGTCGGCGGAGGACTGGACGTAAAGGCTATGCCGGTTTCCCAGTCCCCCGCCACTCGGACGAAGCGGGAATGTCGCTGGGTCGTTTTAGTGGGTATACCGGGTCTTATTAGACCCGGGGAGTCCCACATACCCCTCTCATCCCCCGATGGGAGGGTATGCGTAATGCATTTTTTCCCAGCGATAAAAAAAAAAAAAAAAAAAAAAAAAAAAAAAAAAAAGGTTAGGTTAGGTTAGGTTAGGTTAGGTTGGGGGACCACCCCACAGTGCTTGCGTCCACGTCGCGTCCCCTGGAAACGGCCCAGTTCTGACCACCGTAACGGAGTGGCAGACTGGGTACGGCCAAAGTGCACTGTGCTCTCGTAGCTTCTATAATATCTTGCCTTGCGAACTACGAGCTGTCGGAAAATGTCGAAAATAACGCGGAGCGCCTCCGGGCGAAAATCAAAAGGCCCTTCTCAGGGCCAACCAAAAGGCCCTTCTCAGGGCCAACCCCAAGGCCCTTCTCAGGGCCAACCCAAAGGTCCTTCTCAGGGCCAATCCAAAGGCCCTTCTCAGGGCCAACCCAAAGGCCCTTCTCAGGGCCAACCCAAAGGCCCTTCTCAGGGCCACCCCGACGCTCCGGCGTCTGAAGCAAGCCGCGCGCCGTCTGCGGCTGGCTTCTTTGCGGACGAGTCGTCCGACAATGACTCACTTTTTAGTGGGTCGGACGCGTACGACTTTCGGTCGCGGAAGCGGGTCCACCTCAGCGGTGGGTCCGAGGGCTCCCAAGCCTCGGGGTCGAAGGCGAAAAAGCTGACGCCCGTGGCCGCGGATACCCATAACGTTGGGCTCGCGGACGCCCAACGTCAGTTGGACCTCGCCCGGCGAGCGCAGCTCCAGCTAGAGCTGGAGGAGAAGGTTGCCGCCAAGGAGAAGCGGGCGCACGCCGCTCGGGCCAAGTCCGGGTACGGTGCGTCCCGCGTCCTGTACGCGGACCACTCTATTGCGGAGCTTGAGAGGATGGCGGAGGAGGACGAGGATGAGATCGTAGAGGTCGCCTCCAAGTCCTCAAACCTAAAGGGCACCTTTCAGAAGGCCCTCAAGAGCCGGGCCGCGAGCATGCGCGGTGTCGTCGCGGAGTTGGTCCGTCGCACGACCACTGACGAGACGCGGCAACTGCAGGCGAAGGTCGATCGCCTGCAGTCGGAGGTCAGCCAGCTTCATCAGAAGCTGGCTGATGCCACGGCCCGGCCACAAGAGGCCCGGACAAGCCCTGCGGCAGAAGGCCCATCCTCCAACCTTGAGGATATCATCCGCAAGGTTGTGATGGAGGAGAGGGCCTTCACAAGGGCCTGCTTAGCGGGCATTGAGGACCGGCTCTTGCCGGAGAAACGCCTCCGACCGCCGCTTGCGGCGGATAAGAGGCAGCCGAGCGAGCCGGGGCCATCCTCCTCCCAGGCGGAAGACACCCTCCTCCCTGCCACCACCCCGTCCAACGAGTGGACGGAAGTGGTACGCAAAGGGAAGGGCAAGGGAAAGGGGAAAAAGTCGGCGATGGCTGTCCCTGCCGTCCCAGCCGTCCCCGCCACCACTGCCCCCAGCCGGTCGCAGACGACTGGCAAGGGAAACGGGAAGGGGAAAGGGAGGGGAAAGGGCAAGCTAGTCCCCCCGAAAACCGCAGCCGTCGTGGTGACGCTCACCGCGGAGGCTGCGGAGCGAGGGGAGACTTACATGTCCGTTCTGGTGCGGGCGCGTGCCAATGCCGATCCCACCCAACTCGGGATCGGCAGTGTAACTTGCCGGCGGACCCAAGCCGGGGCTCGAATATTCGAGTTTCCGGGGGCAGAGGGTAGTGCCCACGCTGACCTCTTTGCAGCCAAGCTGCAGGAGGTCATCGCGGACTCTGCGAAGGTGGCCCGACCGGTCAAGTCGGCGGCCATTGAGGTGACGGAGCTCGACGACTCCGTCACCAAGGAGGAGGTGGTGGCGGCTGTCGCAGCGGTAGGGGGCTGTGGCGCCGCAGCGGTGCAAGGCCGGGACATAAGACCCGGCCGCGGCGGCATGGGTACGATTCGCCTCGAGTGCCCAGTCGCCGCTGCCAAAGCCGTCCTTGCCAAGGGACGGCTGATGGTCGGGTTTAGCTCGGGTGCAGTCCGGGCACTGGAGGACCAGCCTCTGCGGTGTTTCCGGTGCTTCGGCATCGGACACACCCGGCCCATGTGTCCGTCCACGGTAGACCGGACGGACACGTGCTACCGCTGCGGCAAGACCGGCCACAAAGCCGTCTCTTGTGAGGCCGCCAAGCCACACTGCGCGGTGTGTGCCGCCAGTGGCCGCCCGGCAGGCCACGTGATGAAGGGGAGGAACTGTAATCCTCCCCATAAGCGGGGCAAAGCGCAGGTGCCGACCGGGCCTGCTGCTGCTGCTATTTGCTCCGTCGTTCCTGCGGCGGCTGCGGAGGAGGGTGCGATGTCCGACTGATGGATAGGGTCGAACATCGCATCCTTCAGGTGGTGCGGTCTTCCACTGACTCCCCTCCCCTCTCGCTCTTAGAGAGGGGACCGGGATACGTGGCCGCCGCGTGGGGAGACATGGCCCTGGTGGGGGTCTATTTCTCCCCAAACCACCCTCTCACGAAGCGCGAGCGGGAGGTCGACCCTCTCGCTGTGCCGCTCCACAGACGAAGAAGGGGTCGGAGTAGGCACCGTCCTCTCCCTCCTCGTGGTGGCGACGGGCGGGCGACAAGCACGGGGGTGCCCTCGCCCGCATTGCACCTGTCACCACCTTCGTCAGTCATTCCCGGGCCCCTGTGAGGGGCCCGCCATGAAGGGCAATCGTCGGCGGAGGACTGGACGTAAAGGCTATGCCGGTTTCCCAGTCCCCCGCCACTCGGACGAAGCGGGAATGTCGCTGGGTCGTTTTAGTGGGTATACCGGGTTAGACCCGGGGAGTCCCACATACCCCTCTCATCCCCCGATGGGAGGGTATGCGTAATGCATTTTTTCCCAGCGATAAAAAAAAAAAAAAAAAAAAAGGTTAGGTTAGGTTAGGTTAGGTTTTAGCGGGTATAGAGGACCGGCTCTTGCCGGAAAAGCGCCTCCGACCGCCGCTTGCGGCGGATAAGAGGCAGCCAAGCGAGCCAGGGCCGTCCTCCTCCCAGGCGGAAGACACTCTTCTCCCTGCCACCACCCCGTCCAACGAGTGGACGGATGTGGTACGTAGGGGGAAGGGCAGGGGCAAAAAGTCGGCGAAGGCCGTACCTGCCGTCCCCGCCACTACCGCTCCCAGTCGGTCGCAGACGACCGGCAAGGGTGCAGGGAAGGGGAAAACAAAGGGAAAGGGGAAACTAGTCCCCCCAAAAACCGCTGCCGTCGTGGTGACACTCACCGCGGAGGCGGCGGAGCGTGGGGAGACGTACGCGTCCGTCTTGGTGCGGGCGCGTGCCAATGCCGATCCCACCCAACTGGGGATCGGCAGCGTGTCTTGCCGGCGGACACAAGCCGGGGCTCGAATCTTCGAGTTCCCGGGGGCCGAGGGGAGTGCCCACGCTGACCTATTTGCAGCCAAGCTGCAGGAGGTCATCGCGGACTCGGCGAAGGTGGCCCGACCGGTGAAGTCAGCGGCCATCGAGGTGACGGAGCTCGACGACTCCGTCACCAAGGAGGAGGTGGTTGCGGCGGTCGCAGCGGTAGGGGGCTGTGGCGCCGCGGCGGTCCAAGGCCGGGACATAAGACCCGGACGCGGCGGCATGGGCACCATCCGCCTCGAGTGCCCAATCGCCGCTGCCAAAGCCGTCCTTGCCAAGGGACGGCTCACAGTTGGCTTCAGCTCGGGTGCAGTCCGGGCACTCGAGGACCAGCCTCTGCGGTGTTTCCGGTGCTTCGGCATCGGACACACCCGGCCCACGTGTCCGTCCACGGTGGATAGGACGGACACGTGCTACCGCTGCGGCAAGAACGGCCACAAAGCCGTATCTTGTGAGGCCGCCACGCCACACTGTGCGGTGTGTGCTGCCAGTGGCCGCCTAGCAGGCCACGTAATGAAGGGGAGGAACTGCAATCCTCCCCCTAAGCGTGGCAAAGCGCTGGCGCCGACCAGGCCTGCTGCTGCTGCCGCTAACTCCGTCGTTCCTGCGGCGGCTGCGGAGGGGGGTGCGATGTCCGACTGATGGATAGGGTCGAACATCGCATCCTCCAGGCGAACACCAACCACTGCAGGGCAGCCCAGGATCTGCTGATGCAGACCATGGCTGAGTGGTTGGTGGACTTGGCGGTGGTCGCCGAACCCTACTCGGTCCCTGGCCGTTGGCTGGGCGACCGGGACGGCTTGGTGGCGTTGGTGGCGCGGTCTTCCACGGACTCCCCTCCCCTCTCGCTCTTAGAGAGGGGACCGGGATACGTGGCCGCCGCCTGGGGGGACATGGCCCTGGTGGGGGTCTATTTCTCCCCAAACCGCCCTCTCTCGGACTTTGAGGATTTCCTCGAGATCCTCACCGCAGTCAAAGGGAGGGCGGCGCCACGCCAAGTTATGGTGTTGGGCGACCTGAACGCTAAGTCGGCGGCCTGGGGCAATCCGGCCGCTGGTTGCAACGTCCGGGGACGCGCCGTCGAGTTTTGGGCGGCCTCCTGCGGTGTGTCCCTCCTCAACAGGGGGGCAGTCCACACGTGTGTGCGGCAACAGGGTGGGTCGGTGGTGGACGTCTCGTTTGCCACCCCCGCGCTGGCCGCCCGCGTCGTCAACTGGCGGGTAGAGATGGTGGAGACGTTGTCGGACCACCGATATGTGCGGTTCGACATCTCCACCCAGCAGGGGGGGAGGGGGATGACCCGTGCTGGGCAATCTCCCTTCCCGCGGTGGGCACTCACCCGCCTGGACCGGGAGGCAGCCAAGGAGGCGGCCTTCCTCCAGGACTGGCTGTCGCCCCCTGTCGAGGTCCTGGACGTGGACTATGCAGCGGTCCAGCTCAGGGGGTCTCTGACCGAGGTGTGCAACTCCAGCATGCCTCGGTCTCGCCGTCCGCCTCCCCGTCGTGCCGTCTATTGGTGGACGGAGGAGCTGGAGGGACTCCGGGCCACCTGCGTGGCGGCCAGAAGGGCCTACACGCGTAGCCGACGGCGCAGTGTCCGAAACCGGGACCGGGCAGAAGAGGACCGCCTATACGCCTCTTACCGAGAGGCGACGACCGTCCTTAAGTCTGCCATGGGCGCTGCTCAAGACTCGGCGAGGGCCGAGATGTTGGAGGGTCTCGATAGGGATCCCTATGGGAGACCATATAAGGCGGCGCGGAACCAGCTCCGCCCTTATGGTCCCCCACTGTCGGAAACTCTCGAGCCAGCGTTGCTGGATGGGGTGGTCCGGTCCCTGTTTCCGCGCAGGACCGACTTCACCCCACCAACGATGGATCCCCCGCAAGGGGCGGCTCCGCCGGAGGAGGAGATCCCCCCGGTGACACTAGTTCCCATGATCCCCGGTGCAAGTGTGGGAAGGGAACACCGGGGTGGTTTTTAGTCAGTACGAGTCTGACAGACCCCTCCGCTCTCCCCAGGGCGGAGGACATCCATTGAGGATTTTCCACCCCGGCAACAATAAAAAAAAAAAAAAGGTTAGGTTAGGTTAGGTTAGGTTAGGTTAGGTTAGGTTAGGTTAGGTTATCTCGCAAAAGGAGGAGGCGGAGCGCGAGCGGGAGGACGACCCTCTCGCTGCGCCGCTCCGCAGACGAAGAAGGGGTCGGAGAGGGCGCCGTCCTCTCCCTCCTCCTGGTGGCGACGGGCGGGCGACAGGCACGGGGGTGCCTTCGCCCGCATTGCACCCGTCACCACCTTCGTCGGTCATTCCCGGGCCCCTGTGAGGGGCCCGCCATGAAGGGCAATCGTCGGCGGAGGACTGGACGTAAAGGCTACGCCGGTTTCCCAGTCCCCCGCCACTCGGACGAAGCGGGAATGTCGCTGGGTCGTTTTAGTGGGTATACCGGGTCAGACCCGGGGAGTCCCACATACCCCTCTCATCCCCCGATGGGAGGGTATGCGTAATGCATTTTTTCCCAGCGATAAAAAAAAAAAAAAAAAAAAAGGTTAGGTTAGGTTAGGTTGGGGGACCACCCCACAGGGGGACCACCCCACAGTGCTTGCGTCCACGTCGCGTCCCCTGGAAACGACCCAGTTCTGACCACCGTAACGGAGTGGCAGACTGGGTTGGCCAAAGTGCACTGTGATCTCGTTGCGATTTTATCTTGCCTTGTGTAAACGAACTGTCGGAGACTATGTCTAAACTAACGCGTAGCGCCTCCGGGCGATTTTTAAAGACCAAAGGCCCTTCTCAGGGCCAGCCTAAAGGCCCTTCTCAGGGCCAACCTCAGGGCCCTTCTCAGGGCCAACCAAAAGGCCCTTCTCAGGGCCAACTCCAAGGCCCTTCTCAGGGCCAACTCCAAGGCCCTTCTCAGGGCCAACCTAAAGGCCCTTCTCAGGGCCAACCTAAAGGCCCTTCTCAGGGCCAACCCAAAGGCCTGGGGATCGGCAGCGTGTCTTGCCGGCGGACACAAGCCGGGGCTCGAATCTTCGAGTTCCCGGGGGCCGAGGGGAGTGCCCACGCTGACCTATTTGCAGCCAAGCTGCAGGAGGTCATCGCGGACTCGGCGAAGGTGGCCCGACCGGTGAAGTCAGCGGCCATCGAGGTGACGGAGCTCGACGACTCCGTCACCAAGGAGGAGGTGGTTGCGGCGGTCGCAGCGGTAGGGGGCTGTGGCGCCGCGGCGGTCCAAGGCCGGGACATAAGACCCGGACGCGGCGGCATGGGCACCATCCGCCTCGAGTGCCCAATCGCCGCTGCCAAAGCCGTCGTTGCCAAGGGACGGCTCACAGTTGGCTTCAGCTCGGGTGCAGTCCGGGCACTCGAGGACCAGCCTCTGCGGTGTTTCCGGTGCTTCGGCATCGGACACACCCGGCCCATGTGTCCGTCCACGGTGGATAGGACGGACACGTGCTACCGCTGCGGCAAGAACGGCCACAAAGCCGTATCTTGTGAGGCCGCCACGCCACACTGTGCGGTGTGTGCCGCCAGTGGCCGCCTAGCAGGCCACGTAATGAAGGGGAGGAACTGCAATCCTCCCCCTAAGCGTGGCAAAGCGCTGGCGCCGACCAGGCCTGCTGCTGCTGCCGTTAACTCCGTCGTTCCTGCGGCGGCTGCGGAGGGGGGTGCGATGTCCGACTGATGGATAGGGTCGAACATCGCATCCTCCAGGCGAACACCAACCACTGCAGGGCAGCCCAGGATCTGCTGATGCAGACCATGGCTGAGTGGTTGGTGGACTTGGCGGTGGTCGCCGAACCCTACTCGGTCCCTGGCCGTTGGCTGGGCGACCGGGACGGCTTGGTGGCGTTGGTGGCGCGGTCTTCCACGGACTCCCCTCCCCTCTCGCTCTTAGAGAGGGGACCGGGATACGTGGCCGCCGCCTGGGGGGACATGGCCCTGGTGGGGGTCTATTTCTCCCCAAACCGCCCTCTCTCGGACTTTGAGGATTTCCTCGAGATCCTCACCGCAGTCAAAGGGAGGGCGGCGCCACGCCAAGTTATGGTGTTGGGCGACCTGAACGCCAAGTCGGCGGCCTGGGGCAATCCGGCCGCTGGTTGCAACGTCCGGGGACGCGCCGTCGAGTTTTGGGCGGCCTCCTGCGGTGTGTCCCTCCTCAACAGGGGGGCAGTCCACACGTGTGTGCGGCAACAGGGTGGGTCGGTGGTGGACGTCTCGTTTGCCACCCCCGCGCTGGCCGCCCGCGTCGTCAACTGGCGGGTGGAGATGGTGGAGACGTTGTCGGATCACCGATATGTGCGGTTCGACATCTCCACCCAGCAGGGGGGGAGGGGGATGACCCGTGCTGGGCAATCTCCCTTCCCGCGGTGGGCACTCACCCGCCTGGACCGGGAGGCAGCCAAGGAGGCGGCCTTCCTCCAGGACTGGCTGTCGCCCCCTGTCGAGGTCCTGGACGTGGACTATGCAGCGGTCCAGCTCAGGGGGTCTCTGACCGAGGTGTGCAACTCCAGCATGCCTCGGTCTCGCCGTCCGCCTCCCCGTCGTGCCGTCTATTGGTGGACGGAGGAGCTGGAGGGACTCCGGGCCACCTGCGTGGCGGCCAGAAGGGCCTACACGCGTAGCCGACGGCGCAGTGTCCGAAACCGGGACCGGGCAGAAGAGGACCGCCTATACGCCTCTTACCGAGAGGCGACGACCGTCCTTAAGTCTGCCATGGGCGCTGCTCAAGACTCGGCGAGGGCCGAGATGTTGGAGGGTCTCGATAGGGATCCCTATGGGAGACCATATAAGGCGGCGCGGAACCAGCTCCGCCCTTATGGTCCCCCACTGTCGGAAACTCTCGAGCCAGCGTTGCTGGATGGGGTGGTCCGGTCCCTGTTTCCGCGCAGGACCGACTTCACCCCACCAACGATGGATCCCCCGCAAGGGGCGGCTCCGCCGGAGGAGGAGATCCCCCCGGTGACATCAGCGGAGATTTACGCGGGGGTTCTTAGCCTCCGCGTAAAGAAGACGGCCCCCGGACCAGACGGTGTCCCCGCACGGGTGCTGGCGATCGCCGCCTCCGGCATGGAGGAACGGTTTCGGGACCTCTTCAGCGCGTGCTTTACGGCTGGGAGGTTCCCGAAACTGTGGAAGGAGGGGCAGTTATGCCTCCTCCGAAAGGAGGGCCGCCCGGTGGACTCCCCCTCGGCATACCGGCCCATCGTCCTGCTCGATGAGGTCGGTAAGTTGTTCGAGGGGATTGTAGCCTCCCGGCTCGACAGCCATTTGCGGGGGGTAGGGCCGGATCTGTCGGACGCCCAATTCGGCTTCCGTCGAGGGCGTTCGACGATCGACGCGCTGGCCCTACTCAAGGGCCAGGTGAAGGAGGCGGTGCAGGCGGGGGACGGAGTGCTGGCGGTGTCGTTCGACATTGCCAACGCCTTCAACTCCGTCCCCCACTCGACGATATTGGAGGCGCTCCGGTATCACGGAGTGCCCCAATACCTGCGGGACCTCCTGGCCAGCTACCTGGAGGACCGAGAGGTCCTCCTAGTGGACAAGACGGCCACCGTGAGGCGGTACGGCGCAGAGTCCGGTGTTCCGCAGGGGTCGGTGCTTGGCCCCCCCTTGTGGAACATCGGGTTCAACTGGCTCCTGCGCGGAGCCCTCCTCCCGGGCACGAGTGTCATCTGCTACGCGGATGACACTCTCCTCACTGCCCGGGGGAGGAACTTTGCCGACGCGGCCTGTCTGGCCTCGGCTGGCGGATCCTTGGTTGCAGAGAGGATCCGCCGCCTGGGATTGAAGGTGGCGCTGCACAAGACCGAGGCCGTGTTCTTTCGCGGGCCTCGGCAGCGCTGCCCTTCCGACGCCCACATAATTGTGGAGGGCGTCAGGATAGGGGTCCAGCCCCAGATGAAGTATCTGGGGCTGGTACTGGACGACAGGTGGCGCTTCGGCCCGCATTTCAGCGGGCTGTCGACGCGCCTGCTTAAGGCCGCGGACTCCCTCTCGTGGCTCCTCCCGAACCTGGGGGGACCCAAGGCGAAATGCCGGCGCCTGTATGCCGGCATCTTGCGGAGCATGGCCCTATACGGGGCCCCCATCTGGGCGGACTCCCTCCACAGGAGGGAGAATGCGACCGCCATCCGCAGGCCCCAAAGGGCCATTGCACAGCGGGTGGCGAGAGCCTACCGCTCGGTGGGCTTCTCGGCGGCATGCGCTCTGGCTGGCACCCCTCCTTGGGAGTTGGAGGCTTGGGTGCTCGCCAGAGTGTATGAGTGGACGGCGCGCCGAAAGGCTCTCGGGGAGCGCCCTGTCGCCGAAGAGCGGGAGGCCGTGCGGCGGGAGGACCTCGCCAACGCCGCCTTTGGCCGCCGTACGTTGGACGCGCTCGGACCGGTTTTGCGGAGCTGGCTCGAGCGGTGCCACGGTTTCCTCTCGTTCCGTCTGGTGCAGGTGTTGTCCGGCCATGGCTGTTTCGGATCGCACCTGCACCGGATCGGGAGGGAGGAAACCCCGGCGTGCCACGACTGCGGCGCGGCGGAGGACACGGCGCAGCACACCCTCGAGGTGTGCCCGGCTTGGTCCGAGCTGCGCCGCGGTCTGACCGCGGTAATCGGACCGGACCTCTCGCTTCCCGGCGTCGTCAACGCCATGCTGGAGAGCGAAGAGGCCTGGGCAGCGGTCGCCTCCTTTTGCGAGGACGTAATCTCGCAAAAGGAGGAGGCGGAGCGCCAGCGGGAGGACGACCCTCTCGCTGCGCCGCTCCGCAGACGAAGAAGGGGTCGGAGAGGGCGCCGTCCTCTCCCTCCTCATGGTGGCAACGGGCGGGCGACAGGCACGGGGGTGCCTTCGCCCGCATTGCACCCGTCACCACCTTCGTCGAACATTCCCGGGCCCCTGTGAGGGGCCCGCCATGAAGGGCAATCGTCGGCGGAGGACTGGACGTAAAGGCTATGCCGGTTTCCCAGTCCCCCGCCACTCGGACGAAGCGGGAATGTCGCTGGGTCGTTTTAGTGGGTATACCGGGTCTTATTAGACCCGGGGAGTCCCACATACCCCTCTCATCCCCCGATGGGAGGGTATGCGTAATGCATTTTTTCCCAGCGATAAAAAA
Organism: Xestia ashworthii; assembly: GCA_950022955.1. Classification (NCBI taxonomy): domain Eukaryota; kingdom Metazoa; phylum Arthropoda; class Insecta; order Lepidoptera; family Noctuidae; genus Xestia; species Xestia ashworthii. The sequence continues at coordinate 108,427 of OX465556.1, read as the reverse complement.
AAAAAAAAAAAAAAAAAAAAAAAAAAAAAAAGGTTAGGTTAGGTTAGGTTAGGTTGGGGGACCACCCCACAGTGCTTGCGTCCACGTCGCGTCCCCTGGAAACGGCCCAGTTCTGACCACCGTAACGGAGTGGCAGACTGGGTTGGCCAAAGTGCACTGTGATCTCGTTGCGATTTTATCTTGCCTTGTGTAAACGAACTGTCGGAGACTACCATGTCTAAACTCACGCGTAGCGCCTCCGGGCGATTTTTAAAGACCAAAGGCCCTTCTCAGGGCCAGCCTAAAGGCCCTTCTCAGGGCCAACCTCAGGGCCCTTCTCAGGGCCAACCAAAAGGCCCTTCTCAGGGCCAACCAAAAGGCCCTTCTCAGGGCCAACTCCAAGGCCCTTCTCAGGGCCAACCTAAAGGCCCTTCTCAGGGCCAACCCAAAGGCCCTTCTCAGGGCCAACCCAAAGGCCCTTCTCAGGGCCAACCAAAAGGCTCTTCTCAGGGCCAACCTGACGCTCTGGCGTCAGAGGCTAGCCGCGCGCCGTCTGCGGCTGGCTTCTTGGCGGACGAGTCCGACAACGACTCACTGTTTAGTGTCTCGGACGCGAACGATTCTCGGTCGCGAAAGCGGGTCCACCTGAGCGGTGGGTCCGAAGGTTCCCAGGCCTCGGGGTCGAAGGCCAAAAAGCCGACGACCAAGGCCGCCGATACCCATAACGTTGGGCTTGCGGACGCCCAACGCCAGTTGGACCTGGCCCGGCGAGCGCAGCTCCAGCAGGACCTGGAGGAGAGGGTGGCCGCAAAGGAGAAGCGGGCGCACGTTGCCCGGGCCAAGTCCGGGTACGGTGCGTCTCGCGTCCTGTACGCGGACCACTCTCTTGAGGAGCTGGAGAAAATGGCGGAGGAGGACGAGGAGGAGATCGTGGAGGTCGCCTCTAAGTCCTCCAACCTAAAGGGGACCTTCCAGAAGGCCCTCAAGAGCCGGGCCGCGAGCATGCGCGGTGTCGTCGCGGAGCTGGTGCGTCGCAAGGCCACCGACGAGACGCGGCAACTGCAGGCGAAGGTCGATCGCCTACAGTTGGAGGTCAGCCAGCTTCATCAGAAGCTGGCTGAAGCCACGGCCCGGCCTCAAGAGGCCCGGACAAGCCCTGCGGCAGAAGGCCCATCCTCCAACCTTGAGGATATCATCCGCAAGGTTGTGATGGAGGAGAGGGCCTTCACAAGGGCCTGCTTAGCGGGCATAGAGGACCGGCTCTTGCCGGAAAAGCGCCTCCGACCGCCGCTTGCGGCGGATAAGAGGCAGCCAAGCGAGCCAGGGCCGTCCTCCTCCCAGGCGGAAGACACTCTTCTCCCTGCCACCACCCCGTCCAACGAGTGGACGGATGTGGTACGTAGGGGGAAGGGCAGGGGCAAGAAGTCGGCGAAGGCCGTACCTGCCGTCCCCGCCACTACCGCTCCCAGTCGGTCGCAGACGACCGGCAAGGGTGCAGGGAAGGGGAAAAGAAAGGGAAAGGGGAAACTAGTCCCCCCAAAAACCGCTGCCGTCGTGGTGACACTCACCGCGGAGGCGGCGGAGCGTGGGGAGACGTACGCGTCCGTCTTGGTGCGGGCGCGTGCCAATGCCGATCCCACCCAACTGGGGATCGGCAGCGTGTCTTGCCGGCGGACACAAGCCGGGGCTCGAATCTTCGAGTTCCCGGGGGCCGAGGGGAGTGCCCGCGCTGACCTATTTGCAGCCAAGCTGCAGGAGGTCATCGCGGACTCGGCGAAGGTGGCCCGACCGGTGAAGTCAGCGGCCATCGAGGTGACGGAGCTCGACGACTCCGTCACCAAGGAGGAGGTGGTTGCGGCGGTCGCAGCGGTAGGGGGCTGTGGCGCCGCGGCGGTCCAAGGCCGGGACATAAGACCCGGACGCGGCGGCATGGGCACCATCCGCCTCGAGTGCCCAATCGCCGCTGCCAAAGCCGTCCTTGCCAAGGGACGGCTCACAGTTGGCTTCAGCTCGGGTGCAGTCCGGGCACTCGAGGACCAGCCTCTGCGGTGTTTCCGGTGCTTCGGCATCGGGCACACCCGGCCCATGTGTCCGTCCACGGTGGATAGGACGGACACGTGCTACCGCTGCGGCAAGAACGGCCACAAAGCCGTATCTTGTGAGGCCGCCACGCCACACTGTGCGGTGTGTGCCGCCAGTGGCCGCCTAGCAGGCCACGTAATGAAGGGGAGGAACTGCAATCCTCCCCCTAAGCGTGGCAAAGCGCTGGCGCCGACCAGGCCTGCTGCTGCTGCCGCTGACCCCGTCGTTCCTGCGGCGGCTGCGGAGGGGGGTGCGATGTCCGACTGATGGATAGGGTCGAACATCGCATCCTCCAGGCGAACACCAACCACTGCAGGGCAGCCCAGGATCTGCTGATGCAGACCATGGCTGAGTGGTTGGTGGACTTGGCGGTGGTCGCCGAACCTTACTCGGTCCCTGGCCGTTGGCTGGGCGACCGGGACGGCTTGGTGGCGTTGGTGGCGCGGTCTTCCACAGACTCCCCTCCCCTCTCGCTCTTAGAGAGGGGACCGGGATACGTGGCCGCCGCCTGGGGAGACATGGCCCTGGTGGGGGTCTATTTCTCCCCAAACCGCCCTCTCTCGGACTTTGAGGATTTCCTCGAGATCCTCACCGCAGTCAAAGGGAGGGCGGCGCCACGCCAAGTTCTGGTGTTGGGTGACCTGAACGCCAAGTCGGCGGCCTGGGGCAACCCGGCCGCGGGTTGCAACGTCCGGGGACGCGCCGTCGAATTTTGGGCGGCCTCATGCGGTGTGTCCCTCCTCAACAGGGGGGCGGTCCACACGTGTGTGCGGCAACAGGGTGGGTCGGTGGTGGACGTCTCGTTTGCCACCCCCGCGCTGGCCGCCCGCGTCGTCAGCTGGCGGGTGGAGATGGTGGAGACGTTGTCGGACCACCGATATGTGCGGTTCGACATCTCCACCCAGCAGGGGGGGAGGGGGATGACCCGTGCTGGGCAATCTCCCTTTCCGCGGTGGGCACTCACCCGCCTGGACCGGGAGGCAGCCAAGGAGGCGGCCTTCCTCCAGGACTGGCTGTCGCCCCCTGTCGAGGGCCTGGACGTGGACGCCGCTGCGGTCCAGCTCAGGGGGTCCCTGACCGAGGTGTGCAATTCCAGCATGCCTCGGTCTCGCCGCCCGCCTCCCCGTCGTGCCGTCTATTGGTGGACGGAGGAGCTGGAGGGACTCCGGGCCACCTGCGTGGCGGCCAGAAGGGCCTACACGCGGAGCCGACGGCGCAGCGCCCAAAACCGAGACCGGGCAGAAGAGGACCGCCTATACGCCTCTTACCGAGAGGCGACGACGGCCCTCAAGTCTGCAATGGGCGCTGCACAAGACTCGGCGAGAGCCGAGATGTTGGAGGGTCTCGACAGGGACCCCTATGGGAGACCATACAAGGCGGCGCGGAACCAGCTACGCCCCTATGGTCCCCCACTGTCGGAGACCCTCGATCCACCGTTGCTGGATGGGGTGGTCCGGTCCCTGTTTCCGCGCAGGACCGACTTCACCCCACCAACGATGGATCCCCCGCAAGGGGCGGTTACGCCGGAGGAGGAGGACGTCCCCCCGGTGACGGTGGCGGAGTTATACGCGGGGGTGCTCAGCCTCCGAGCAAAAAAGACGGCCCCCGGACCAGACGGCGTCCCCGCACGGGTGCTGGCGATCGCCGCCTCCGGCATGGAGGACAGGTTTCGGGACCTCTTCAGCGCGTGCTTTACGGCTGGGAGGTTCCCGAAACTGTGGAAGGAGGGGCAGTTATGCCTCCTCCGAAAGGAGGGCCGCCCGCTGGACTCCCCCTCGGCATACCGGCCCGTCGTCCTGCTCGATGAGGTCGGTAAACTGTTCGAGGGGATTGTCGCCTCCCGGCTTGATAGCCATTTGCGGGGGGTGGGGCCGGATCTGTCGGACGCCCAATTCGGCTTCCGTCGAGGGCGTTCGACGATCGACGCACTGGCCCTACTCAAGGGCCAGGTGAAGGAGGCGGTGGAGGCGGGGGACGGAGTGCTGGCGGTGTCGTTCGACATTGCCAACGCCTTCAACTCCGTCCCCCACTCGACGATATTGGAGGCGCTCCGGTATCACGGAGTGCCCCAATACCTGCGGGACCTCCTGGCCAGCTACCTGGAGGACCGAGAAGTCCTCCTAGTGGACAAGACGGCCACGGTGAGGCGGTACGGCGCAGAGTCCGGTGTTCCGCAGGGGTCGGTGCTTGGCCCTCCCTTGTGGAACATCGGGTTCAACTGGCTCCTGCGCGGAGCCCTCCTCCAGGGCACGAGTGTCATCTGCTACGCGGATGACACTCTCCTCACTGCCCGGGGGAGGAACTTTGCGGACGCGGCCTGTCTGGCCTCGGCTGGCGGATCCTTGGTTGCAGAGAGGATCCGCCGCCTGGGATTGAAGGTGGCGCTGCACAAGACCGAGGCCGTGTTCTTTCGCGGACCTCGGCAGCGCTGCCCTCCCGACGCCCACATAATTGTGGAGGGCGTCAGGATAGGGGTCCAGCCCCAGATGAAGTATCTGGGGCTGGTACTAGACGACAGGTGGCGCTTCGGCCCGCATTTCAGCGGGCTGTCGACGCGCCTGCTGAAGGCCGCGGACGCCCTCTCGTGGCTCCTCCCGAACCTGGGGGGGCCCAAGGCGAAATGCCGGCGCCTGTATGCCGGCATCTTGCGGAGTATGGCCCTATACGGGGCCCCCATCTGGGCGGACTCCCTCCACAGGAGGGAGAATGCGGCCGCCATCCGCAGGCCCCAAAGGGCCATTGCACAGCGGGTGGCGAGGGCCTACCGCTCGGTGGGCTTTTCCGCGGCGTGCGCTCTGGCCGGCACCCCTCCTTGGGAGTTGGAGGCATGGGTGCTCGCCAGAGTGTACGAGTGGACGGCGCGCCGGAAGGCGCTCGGGGAGCGCCCCGTCGCCGAAGAGCGGGAGGCCGTGCGGCGGGAGGCAAAGGATGCCATCGTCCTCCACTGGACGGAGGACCTCGCCGCCGCCGCCTTTGGCCGCCGGACGTTGGACGCGCTCGGTCCGGTTCTACGGAGCTGGCTCGAGCGGTCCCACGGTTTCCTCTCGTTCCGTCTGGTGCAGGTGTTATCCGGCCATGGCTGTTTCGGAACGCACCTTCACCGGATCGGGAGGGAGGAGACCCCGGCGTGCCACGACTGCGGCGCGCCGGAGGACACGGCGCAGCACACCCTCGAGGTGTGCCCGGCTTGGTCCGAGCCGCGCCGCAGCCTGACCGCGGAAATTGGACCAGACCTCTCGCTTCCCGGCGTCGTCAACGCCATGCTGGGGAGCGAGGAGGCCTGGGCAGCGGTCGCCTCCTTTTGCGAGGACGTAATCTCGCAAAAGGAGGAGGCGGAGCGCGAGCGGGAGGACGACCCTCTCGCTGCGCCGCTCCGCAGACGAAGAAGGGGTCGGAGAGGGCGCCGTCCTCTCCCTCCTCCTGGTGGCGACGGGCGGGCGACAGGCACGGGGGTACCTTCGCCCGCATTGCACCCGTCACCACCTTTGTCGAACATTCCCGGGCCCCTGTGAGGGGCCCGCCATGAAGGGCAATCGTCGGCGGAGGACTGGACGTAAAGGCTATGCCGGTTTCCCAGTCCCCCGCCACTCGGACGAAGCGGGAATGTCGCTGGGTCGTTTTAGTGGGTATACCGGGTCAGACCCGGGGAGTCCCACATACCCCTCTCATCCCCCGATGGGAGGGTATGCGTAATGCATTTTTTCCCAGCGATAAAAAAAAAAAAAAAAAAAAAAAAAGGTTAGGTTAGGTTAGGTTAGGTTGGGGGACCACCCCACAGTGCTTGCGTCCACGTCGCGTCCCCTGGAAACGGCCCAGTTCTGACCACCGTAACGGAGTGGCAGACTGGGTACGGCCAAAGTGCACTGTGCTCTCGTAGCGATTTTATGCCTTGTAGCTACGAACTGTCGGATTTCATGTCGAAACTAACGCGGAGCGCCCCCGGGCGAAAATCAAAAGGCCCTTCTCAGGGCCAACCCAAAGGCCCTTCTCAGGGCCAACCCAAAGGCCCTTCTCAGGGCCAACCCAAAGGCCCTTCTCAGGGCCAACCCCAAGGCCCTTCTCAGGGCCAACCCAAAGGCCCTTCTCAGGGCCAACCCAAAGGCCCTTCTCAGGGCCAACCCAAAGGTCCTTCTCAGGGCCAACCCAAAGGTCCTTCTCAGGGCCAACCCAAAGGCCCTTCTCAGGGCCACTCCGACGCTCCGGCGTCAGAAGCAAGCCGCGCGCCGTCTGCGGCTGGCTTCTTAGCGGACGAGTCGTCCGATAACGATTCGCTTTTTGGTGTGTCGGACGCGAGCGGCTCTCGCTCGCGGAAGCGGGTCCACCTGAGTGGTGGATCCGAGGGTTCCCAAGCCTCGGGTTCGAAGGCTAAAAAGCCGACGACCGTGGCCGCAGATACCCACAATGTTGGGCTCGCGGACGCTCAACGCCAGTTGGACCTGTTCCGGCGAGCGCAGCTCCAGCAAGAGCTGGAGGAGAAGGTAGCCGCCAAAGAGAAGCGGGCGCACGTCACCCGGGCCAAGTCCGGGTACGGTGCATCCCGCGTTACATACGCGGACCACTCTCTTGAGGAGCTTCAGAGAATGGCGGAGGAGGACGAGGAGGAGATCGTGGAGGTCGCCTCTAAGTCCTCCAACTTGAAGGGGACCTTCCAGAAGGCCCTCAAGAGCCGGGCCGCTAGCCTGCGCGGTGTCGTCGCGGAGCTGGTCCGACGAAAGACCACCGACGAGACGCGGCAACTGCAGGCGAAGGTGGATCGCCTGCAGTCGGAGGTTAGCCAGCTTCACCAGAAGCTGGCTGAAGCCACGGCCCAGCCACAACAGGCCCAGACGAGCCCTGTGGCAGAAGGCCCATCCTCCAACCTTGAGGATATCATCCGCAAGGTTGTGATGGAGGAGAGGGCCTTCACAAGGGCCTGCTTAGCGGGCATCGAGGACCGGCTCTTGCCGGAGGAACGCCTCCGACCGCCACTTGCGGCGGATAAGAGGCAGCCGAGCAAGCCGGAGCCGTCCCCCTCCCAGGCGGAAGATGCCCTTCTCCCTGCCACCACCCCGTCCAACGAGTGGACGAACGTGGTCCGTAGGGGGAAGGGCAAGGGAAAAGGGAAAAAGTCGGCGACGGCTGTCCCTGCCGTCCCTGCCGTCCCCGCCACCACTGCCCCCAGCCGGTCGCAGACGACCGGCAAGGGAAACGGGAAGGGGAAAGGGAGGGGAAAGGGCAAGCTAGTCCCCCCGAAAACCGCAGCCGTCGTGGTGACGCTCACCGCGGAGGCTGCGGAGCGAGGGGAGACTTACATGTCCGTTTTGGTGCGGGCGCGTGCCAATGCCGATCCCACCCAACTCGGGATCGGCAGCGTGTCTTGCCGGCGGACACAAGCCGGGGCTCGAATTTTCGAGTTCCCGGGGGCCGAGGGGAGTGCCCATGCGGACCTCTTCGCAGCAAAGCTGCAGGAGGTCATCGCAGACTCGGCCAAGGTGGCCCGACCAATCAAGTCGGCGGCCATTGAGGTGACGGAGCTCGACGACTCCGTCACCAAGGAGGAGGTGGTGGCGGCTGTCGCAGCGGTAGGGGGCTGTGGCGCCGCAGCGGTGCAAGGCCGGGACATAAGGCCCGGCCGCGGCGGCATGGGTACCATTCGCCTCGAGTGCCCGGTCGCCGCTGCCAAAGCCGTCCTTGCCAAGGGACGGCTGTTGGTCGGGTTTAGCTCGGGTGCAGTCCGGGCACTGGAGGACCAGCCTCTGCGGTGTTTCCGGTGCTTCGGCATCGGACACACCCGGCCCATGTGTCCGTCCACGGTAGACCGGACGGACACGTGCTACCGCTGCGGCAAGACCGGCCACAAAGCCGTCTCTTGTGAGGCCGCCAAGCCACACTGCGCGGTGTGTGCCGCCAGTGGCCGCCCGGCAGGCCACGTCATGAAGGGGAGGAACTGTAATCCTCCCCGCAAGCGGGGCAAAGCGCAGGCGCCGATCGGGCCTGCTGGTGCTGCTACTTGCTCCGTCGTTCCTGCGGCGGCTGCGGAGGTGGGTGCGATGTCCGACTGATGGATAGGGTCGAACATCGCATCCTTCAGGTAGTGCGGCCTTCCACTGACTCCCCTCCCCTCTCGCTCTTAGAGAGGGGACCGGGATACGTGGCCGCCGCGTGGGGAGACATGGCCCTGGTGGGGGTCTTTTTCTCCCCAAACCGCCCTCTCACGGAACGCAAGCGGGAGGACGACCCTCTCGCTGCTCCGCTCCGCAGAAGAAGAAGGGGTCGGAGAAGGCACCGTCCTCTCCCTCCTCTTGGTGGCGACGGGCGGGCGACAGGCACGGGGGTGCCTTCGCCCGCATTGCACCCGTCACCACCTTTCGTCGGTCATTCCCGGGCCCCTGTGAGGGGCCCGCCATGAAGGGCAATCGTCGGCGGAGGACTGGACGTAAAGGCTATGCCGGTTTCCCAGTCCCCCGCCACTCGGACGAAGCGGGAATGTCGCTGGGTCGTTTTAGTGGGTATACCGGGTCAGACCCGGGGAGTCCCACATACCCCTCTCATCCCCCGATGGGAGGGTATGCGTAATGCATTTTTTCCCAGCGTCAAAAAAAAAAAAAAAAAAAAAAAAAAAAAAGGTTAGGTTAGGTTAGGTTTTTTTTTTTTTTTTTTTTTTTTTTTTTTTTTTTTCCCCGTTCGTGGTGAAACAGGACCTTTCTATTCTAATTTTCGCATTCATACTAGTTCTCGCATTTTTGCCTCTCGCACTTTCAAGCTTCATACTTTATCTTTCTTTCATTCATCTCTTTCATTCTAAGCCGGGTGGGACTCCCGCTATTCTATCTATTCTATCTACTTCTTTTTATTTATTTTCCTTTATTTAGGGGGTAGTTAAAGGCAGGTTTGTTAAAGACAGATTTGTTACAATAGTGTTTGCTTTTTGCATAGGTGATTACATTCTTGTTTTCTTAGGTCTATTCCATAGGTCTAGGTCTATTCTATTCTTAGGACTATATTTCTATTTACTACGTTTTATTTATTATACATTTTCTTTTATATTCATTTTGAACATTTACTTTGTTGACATTCTTTCTTATTTCTATGTTGTTATCTAAGCATAAGCTTTCTTATTGCTTATATTTATATTTTCTAATTTACATTACTATTATATTATACCATATTTTCTTATATAACTAGTTTTACATTTCTATTACCTTATTCTATGTTTTATGATTCTAGATTTCTTTAACAGTTGACCAACTTATTACAATATATAAACACAAGATTGGCTTCTTATTTTGTATTTTGGTTCTTGGACTGTTCTTAGGGTTGTGTGAGTTTTCTTTCGCATTGGTATTATTTATTTTTCTATAAGTTTTGGCAATAATATATATATATATACTATATTATATTATATTTATTGTCGTTTCTAAGTCTGAGTACTTTTCTTAGCGTGTTTTAGATGTTGTTTGGGGTGAGTGTTTAGTGTTGTGCATGTGTTCTGATATATTTGTATATGTTTACTATATATTCCATATATCTGTGTTTGTATGTGTTCTCTGGTTTCCATGTATTCCACTTTTGTTGTGTACTCCCAGTTTGTGTTTCTGTGTTGGTGTGTTCCTGTGTGTGTGGTGTATGTATCGTAAACCCTAGGGAGCTGTTTAGGCGTATGCTGTCGTCGTCCGGGCCAGGTAATCCCACTTTCTGCGGACCGGACATTCCATGCTGAAGGCATTGTGGTCGGTCTTCTGGAGCTTTGAGTGCAAGCAGTTGCAGCACTGCGGTTCGTTCCCCGCAAGAAATTCGGAACATTTCTCACGGAGGTGCGGTCCTCCGCAGTGACTGCACCTGTCCGCACCCTCAGTACAAAATTTCCGGCCATGTCCGAAAGCCAAGCATTTCGTGCATTGGATGAGCGGTGATTGGTCCTCCACCCTTACCCTTTGCAGGTCCAGATAAAGGGCACCAGCCTCCGTCATCCTCTGCCAAACCGTGGGCCTGACCTGGACGACGACGTGCGCCGTTTTGGGGTTCCTTGTCCTCTTCTTGTATTTAATGGTCATTTCTTGTTCATCTTCGTCTAGGTCCCTGAAAATGTTGGCGTTCTGGGAGTGGAGCGCCCTAACCATTTCCTCGTCGTTGCTGTCTAGGAAGACGTCTTTAAGAACGACGAGCGGGTTTTTATTTCTCATGGGCGCTACTCTTAGCCCTTTGCCTCGGCTCTCAATCCTATCTTTCACTCTTGTGTACTCTGCTTCTGTGTCGCACCCCAGTATGACCGTCTGATTTTTCGCCTTGCGAACCTTGCTAATTTTCAGGCCAGTTCCCCTGGCATCGACCGCCTCCTTCACCCTGGCGAGCACCTCATCAGCAGTCTCCTGGCTGCCTTCAAAGGTGACCGCCATCGAGTGAAGTGCCGGTCGATGCCCGGGTCTGGCTGCCGTGACATTGGCGTATGATGGCACCTCGGTTTTTGGCTCTGATTCCGCCACCTTTATGGCCTCCTTGACGTCCCTAGCGGCTTCATCTATTCTGAGCTCGAGGACACCCTGCCCCACCTCAACCTTGCAGCTGAGTTCCTCGAGCTGTTCGCCGATCTTGTCTAGGAGGTCGGCACCGCTTTCATTTATTTCCTCTTTTAAAACCGAGGTGACCTTTGAGACCTTCTCGTCGAGTTGGTTGAGCCGCGTCTCCAAGTTCGATTCCACCCTGTTAAGCCTTCCCAAGATGTCATCCGACAGTTCGGGTGGGGTAGGCTTGGTGTTGGTTGTGGGCGGAACCGTTCCGGGCGCTGTCTCCAGGCTCTTAACTCGCTTGCTCAATTCGAACAAGGTCCGCAGGCACTTATCTGACTGGGTCTCCAGGAAGATCTTGATGTCTTTTCGCATCTGAGGATACCCCTGGACTCTGGTCGGGATGTCCTCAAACGTCTTCATGACCTCCTGGAGAAGCTTGTCTGTGGACGATGTGGCGTATATGTTCGTCTGCAGTTTGTACGCGTCCATGATGTCTAGTGACCTCCTTTTCCGCTCTGGCCTCCGGATGAAGGTTTTAGCGGCATCCAGCGCCTGTGCCGGCTGTCCTACTCGACTGGGAGTGGTGGCGGGAGCGACGGTACCAGCGTTTCCTGCCGATGCCGACGGTGGCGTTTTGGCTGTCGACGTAGCCACCTGTGCTCCACCGGCGCCTGCCCCCGCCACTCTCCCTGTTACTGGGGTGCGAATTCCAGACATCATCTTGTTTGTGTGTGGTGTAGTGTGTTGTGTTGTGGCTAGTGTGTATAGGGCACTGCCAAGAACGGGGAAAGAGTGGTGTCAGGTGGTCTGCACACAGTGTAAAGGCTGTGTGCAGTTCAAAATAAAATAAAATAAAATATACAATACAACAGTCAAAAAGAAGAAAGGTATAGGAAAATTTAGAAGAAGGTGGGTGTAAGTGTGCTTGGGATATCAATACCCACTAGTGTCCAGCCTTCGCTCAAAAGAGCGGGTCACACAAAAAAGTCTAGGAAAGAATCAGAAAAGAACAGTCAAAGAACCAGAGAATAAAATATAAAATGGCAAGTCAGAATGACTTTGGTCTCTATGTAGAGTCCCTTAAAATTGTTGGGCTCAGTCTCTATTATCACGCCCCGCAAGAAAACCGTTCCAGGGCCCCCAATACTTGATTAGAAATCAAAAATCCTTTTCTGCTCTACGTAGAGTCGATTAAGTGTATGCAACTGATAGAGTTCCCCGAGCCCTCAAAAACGACACCAAGCACGGTCCCGTAGCTCAAAGGGTTCCAGAGATACAGCTGTTTAAGTTTTCCGGGTATTAAGCCGGATAACTCCCAACGAAACGGATATTAGCTGTATTTCCCGAACGCCTCGGCCGAAAAATACCGTGTTTGGGCTATAAAGGAAGTGCTCGACGAGATCTACCTGTTGATCCGATTTTCAGCACTGAAAAAATTTTTTCCCTGAAAAGTCCTGAAACGGATTTCCCCGGGTAGTCCGACTCCAGCCAGAGTCAACAAAAGAAACCCCAGCCCTCCACGACTCACCGTTCCGGAGATATCGGTGTTTTAAAATTTCCAAAATGGCCGCCGTAAACGTCAAAGTGACAATTGGACCTAAGATATCTCCGCTCGTATGTGTCGTAGAAGACCCGAGTTTGGGCTCGCTGGTTTCGGCCTGGCCCGTTCTATGCGCTGATATCAGTTTCAGGCGACTGAAAATTTTCAGCCCCAATCTTCCTGAAACCGAGGGAGGGGGTAGTCCTTATGCCCTCAAGTAATATTCTGAAAACAGAATCAATTTATCTCCGTCGGTTCCGGAGTTGGAGCCAAGTTAGACTGGCCAAGATGGCCGCCAATCTGTCAAACGACAATCTGAACTCCCGCGTTCTCCGCAACCACTGGTCGTATCGAGACGGGGTTTTCGATTCACAGATCTGCTCCACCCTTTTCGTCCGAAATTACAGGTTTCAGGCCTGAAAAATTTTTCAGCCTGAAAGCGCCTGAAAACTATATTTTACAATTCTACAAAGGGTGCTCTTCCCCAATCTCCGGGGAAACAAAAACCGCAGCTCCGTACGCCAAACGGTTGAGGAGAAAATCAGTTTCCAAGCAAGTACCCGGGTTTATTAAAATGGCCGACTTTTCCGATTTTCGGCGATTTTAAGGTTACATGGGCCGAGTTTCGGCTTAAGTGAACCCAAACAAGGTGGAAAAACCCAATACCAGCATAAAAAAGCGATTTTCTCCTATTTATAAGGAATTATTTACAAAAAACATAAAAAATTGAATAACTTTAGAACTATTTAAGATAAAATTATGAAAAAATACCTAAATTAATGATAAATAAGCTACTACTAGGCTAAAACTAAATTTCAATTTTTACACAATATTTTGACATAAAATTTCGAAAAATAAAATTTTTTCAGATTTTTAATTACTGTACTAAAATTAGTAAGACTAAAATTTTGAAACTAAGAACTTAAGGTCATCTAATTAGCGCGCACCTGGCTGCAGTTGTAGAATTTTGAAATTAATCTTCTATCTCGAGTATTAATGACACAATTTTTGAGTTTTGTAACTGACATATAAAATTTTGTAGTGGACATAAAATTCTGTTTATGGTTGCACTCGCCTTTTGTGATAGAGGTCCAGCTTGTTACAAATTTTCACGCCGCTGGATCCACTCCTCAGGTGGTTTCAGGCCACGTGGTTTTCAGAAAAAGCTGAATATCTCGCTACAGCGGGATGACAGGTCGACTCCAAGGGGCCCAGATGGTAGGGGACCACGATGCCCTCCCGATTCCAGCAAAAAAGAGGGGGGTCGTCGATCTCGTTTTCGCAGCGTATGCGATCCAAGTTTTTTAACTTTTCACTTAACCTCTAAACTTGAGGTTTTTTGCACTTAACCTTTTTGGCACTGAAAAACGGCACGATTTTATCGCGGCACTATACGCGGCACCACTTTCCGCATCTATAGACACCTTTTTCGTTACTGTAAGGCTACAAAAACTAATTATTTCCGATTTTTTCGTGCGGAGCGCGTGGGTTTTAGCTGCTTACTGCTCGGCAGACCGAGTGCAACTTGGTTAGGTTAGGTTAGGTTAGGTTAGGTTAGGTTGACGGCGCGTGGCAAAGCGCTGGCGCCGACCAGGCCTGCTGCTGCTGCCGCTAACTCCGTCGTTCCTGCGGCGGCTGCGGAGGGGGGTGCGATGTCCGACTGATGGATAGGGTCGAACATCGTATCCTCCAGGCGAACACCAACCACTGCAGGGCAGCCCAGGATCTGCTGATGCAGACCATGGCTGAGTGGTTGGTGGACTTGGCGGTGGTCGCCGAACCCTACTCGGTCCCTGGCCGTTGGCTGGGCGACCGGGACGGCTTGGTGGCGTTGGTGGCGCGGTCTTCCACGGACTCCCCTCCCCTCTCGCTCTTAGAGAGGGGACCGGGATACGTGGCCGCCGCCTGGGGAGACATGGCCCTGGTGGGGGTCTATTTCTCCCCAAACCGCCCTCTCTCGGACTTTGAGGATTTCCTCGAGATCCTCACCGCAGTCAAAGGGAGGGCGGCGCCACGCCAAGTTCTGGTGTTGGGCGACCTGAACGCCAAGTCGGCGGCCTGGGGCAACCCGGCCACCGGTTGCAACGTCCGGGGACGCGCCGTCGAGTTTTGGGCGGCCTCAAGCGGTGTGTCCCTCCTCAACAGGGGGGCGGTCCACACGTGTGTGCGGCAACAGGGTGGGTCGGTGGTGGACGTCTCGTTTGCCACCCCCACGCTGGCCGCCCGCGTCGTCAACTGGCGGGTAGAGATGGTGGAGACGTTGTCGGACCACCGATATGTGCGGTTCGACATCTCCACCCAGCAGGGGGGGAGGGGGATGACCCGTGCTGGGCAATCTCCCTTCCCGCGGTGGGCACTCACCCGCCTGGACCGGGAGGCAGCCAAAGAGGCGGCCTTCCTCCAGGACTGGCTGTCGCCCCCTGTCGAGGTCCTGAACGTGGACGCTGCAGCGGTCCAGCTCAGGGGGTCCCTGACCGAGGTGTGCAACTCCAGCATGCCTCGGTCTCGCCGTCCGCCTCCCCGTCGTGCCGTCTACTGGTGGACGGAGGAGCTGGAGGGACTCCGGGCCACCTGCGTGGCGGCCAGAAGGGTCTACACGCGGAGCCGACGGCGCAGCGCCCAAAACCGAGACCGGGCAGAAGAGGACCGCCTATACGCCTCTTACCGAGAGGCGACGACGGTCCTCAAGTCTGCAATGGGCGCTGCTCAAGACTCGGCGAGGGCCGAGATGCTGGAGGGTCTCGATAGGGATCCCTATGGTAGACCATATAAGGCGGCGCGGAACCAGTTACGCCCCTATGGTCCCCCACTGTCGGAGACCCTCGAGCCAGCGTTGCTGGATGGGGTGGTCCGGTCCCTGTTTCCGCGCAGGGCCGACTTCACCCCACCAACGATGGATCCCCCGCAAGGGCCGGCATTGCCGGAGGAGGAGGTCCCCCCGGTGACGGCGGCGGAGTTCTACGCGGGGGTTCTCAGCCTCCGCGCAAAGAAGACGGCCCCCGGACCAGACGGCGTCCCCGCACGGGTGCTGGCGATCGCCACTTCCGGCATGGAGGACAGGTTTCGGGACCTCTTCAGCGCGTGCTTTACGGCTGGGAGGTTCCCGAAACTGTGGAAGGAGGGGCAGTTATGCCTCCTCCGAAAGGAGGGCCGCCCGCTGGACTCCCCCTCGGCATACCGGCCCATCGTCCTGCTCGATGAGGTCGGCAAATTGT
Source organism: Xestia ashworthii (assembly GCA_950022955.1). Classification (NCBI taxonomy): domain Eukaryota; kingdom Metazoa; phylum Arthropoda; class Insecta; order Lepidoptera; family Noctuidae; genus Xestia; species Xestia ashworthii. The sequence continues at coordinate 93,125 of OX465556.1, read as the reverse complement.
TCGAGGGGATTGTCGCCTCCCGGCTTGATAGCCATTTGCGGGGGGTAGGGCCGGATCTGTCGGACGCCCAATTCGGCTTCCGTCGAGGGCGTTCGACGATCGACGCGCTGGCCCTACTCAAGGGCCAGGTGAAGGAGGCGGTGGAGGCGGGGGACGGAGTGCTGGCGGTGTCGTTCGACATTGCCAACGCCTTCAACTCCGTCCCCCACTCGACGATATTGGAGGCGCTCCGGTATCACGGAGTGCCCCAATACCTGCGGGACCTATTGGCCAGCTACTTGGAGGACCGAGAGGTCCTCCTCGTGGACAAGACGGCCACCGTGAGGCGGTACGGCGCAGAGTCCGGTGTTCCACAGGGGTCGGTGCTTGGGCCCCCCTTGTGGAACATCGGGTTCAACTGGCTCTTGCGGGGAGCCCTCCTCCAGGGCACGAGTGTCATCTGCTACGCGGATGACACTCTCCTCACTGCCCGGGGGAGGAACTTTGCCGACGCGGCCTGTCTGGCCTCGGCTGGCGGATCCTTGGTTGCAGAGAGGATCCGCCGCCTGGGATTGAAGGTGGCGCTGCACAAGACCGAGGCCGTGTTCTTTCGCGGGCCTCGGCAGCGCTGCCCTCCCGACGCCCACATAATTGTGGAGGGCGTCAGGATAGGGGTCCAGCCCCAGATGAAGTATCTGGGGCTGGTGCTGGACGATAGGTGGCGCTTCGGTCCGCATTTCAGCGGGCTGTCGACGCGCCTGCTGAAGGCCGCGGACTCCCTCTCATGGCTCCTCCCGAACCTTGGGGGGCCCAAGGCAAAATGCCGGCGCCTGTATGCCGGCATCCTGCGGAGCATGGCCCTATACGGGGCCCCCATCTGGGCGGACTCCCTCCACAGGAGGGAGAATGCGACCGCCATCCGCAGGCCCCAAAGGGCCATTGCACAGCGGGTGGCGAGGGCCTACCGCTCGGTGGGCTTCTCGGCGGCATGCGCTCTGGCCGGCACCCCTCCTTGGGAGTTGGAGGCTTGGGTGCTCGCCAGAGTGTACGAGTGGACGGCGCGCCGAAAGGCTCTCGGGGAGCGCCCCGTCGCCGAAGAGCGGGAGGCCGTGCGGCGGGAGGCAAAGGACGCCATCGTCCTCCATTGGTCGGAGGACCTCGCCAACGCCGCCTTTGGCCGCCGAACGTTGGACGCGCTCGGTCCGGTTTTGCAAAGCTGGCTCGAGCGGTCCCACGGTTTCCTCTCGTTCCGTCTGGTGCAGGTGTTGTCCGGCCATGGCTGTTTCGGATCGCACCTGCATCGGATCGGGAGGGAGGAGACCCCGGCGTGCCACGACTGCGGCGCGGCTGAGGACACGGCGCAGCACACCCTTGAGGTGTGCCCGGCTTGGTCCGAGCCGCGCCGCAGCCTGACCGCGGTGATTGGACCAGACCTCTCGCTTCCCGGCGTCGTCAACGCCATGCTGGGGAGCGAGGAGGCCTGGGCAGCGGTTGCTTCCTTTTGCGAGGACGTCATCTCGCAAAAGGAGGAGGCGGAGCGCGAGCGGGAGGACGACCCTCTCGCTGCGCCGCTCCGCAGACGAAGAAGGGGTCGGAGAAGGCACCGTCCTCTCCCTCCTCTTGGTGGCGACGGGCGGGCGACAGACACGGGGGTGCCTTCGCCCGCATTGCACCCGTCACCACCTTCGTCGAACATTCCCGGGCCCCTGTGAGGGGCCCGCCATGAAGGGCAATCGTCGGCGGAGGACTGGACGTAAAGGCTATGCCGGTTTCCCAGTCCCCCGCCACTCGGACGAAGCGGGAATGTCGCTGGGTCGTTTTAGTGGGTATACCGGGTCTTATTAGACCCGGGGAGTCCCACATACCCCTCTCATCCCCCGATGGGAGGGTATGCGTAATGCATTTTTTCCCAGCGTCAAAAAAAAAAAAAAAAAAAAAAAAAAAAAAAAAAAAAAAAAAAAGGTTAGGTTGACGGCGCGCCGAAAGGCTCTCGGGGAGCGCCCCGTCGCCGAAGAGCGGGAGGCCGTGCGGCGGGAGGCGAGGGACGCTATCGTCCTCCATTGGACGGAGGACCTCGCCGCCGCCGCCTTTGGCCGCCGGACGTTGGACGCGCTCGGTCCGGTTCTACGGAGCTGGCTCGAGCGGTCCCACGGTTTCCTCTCGTTCCGTCTGGTGCAGGTGTTGTCCGGCCATGGCTGTTTCGGAACGCACCTTCACCGGATCGGGAGGGAGGAGACCCCGGCGTGCCACGACTGCGGCGCGCCGGAGGACACGGCGCAGCACACCCTCGAGGTGTGCCCGGCTTGGTCCGAGCCACGCCGCAGCCTGACCGCGGTAATTGGACCAGACCTCTCGCTTCCCGGCGTCGTCAACGCCATGCTGGGGAGCGAGGAGGCCTGGGCAGCGGTCGCCTCCTTTTGCGAGGACGTAATCTCGCAAAAGGAGGAGGCGGAGCGCGAGCGGGAGGACGACCCTCTCGCTGCGCCGCTCCGCAGACGAAGAAGGGGTCGGAGAGGGCGCCGTCCTCTCCCTTCTCCTGGTGGCGACGGGCGGGCGACAGGCACGGGGGTGCCTTCGCCCGCATTGCACCCGTCACCACCTTCGTCGGTCATTCCCGGGCCCCTGTGAGGGGCCCGCCATGAAGGGCAATCGTCGGCGGAGGACTGGACGTAAAGGCTACGCCGGTTTCCCAGTCCCCCGCCACTCGGACGAAGCGGGAATGTCGCTGGGTCGTTTTAGTGGGTATACCGGGTCAGACCCGGGGAGTCCCACATACCCCTCTCATCCCCCGATGGGAGGGTATGCGTAATGCATTTTTTCCCAGCGATAAAAAAAAAAAAAAAAAAAAAAAAAGGTTAGGTTAGGTTAGGTTAGGTTAGGTTAGGTTAGGTTAGGTTAGGTTCCGGCGCCTGTATGCCGGCATCCTGCGGAGCATGGCCCTATACGGGGCCCCCATCTGGGCGGACTCCCTCCACAGCAGGGAGAATGCGACCGCCATCCGCAGGCCCCAAAGGGCCATTGCACAGCGGGTGGCGAGGGCCTACCGCTCGGTGGGCTTCTCGGCGGCATGCGCTCTGGCCGGCACCCCTCCTTGGGAGTTGGAGGCTTGGGTGCTCGCCAGAGTGTACGAGTGGACGGCGCGCCGAAAGGCTCTCGGGGAGCGCCCCGTCGCCGAAGAGCGGGAGGCCGTGCGGCGGGAGGCAAAGGACGCCATCGTCCTCCATTGGTCGGAGGACCTCGCCAACGCCGCCTTTGGCCGCCGAACGTTGGACGCGCTCGGTCCGGTTTTGCAAAGCTGGCTCGAGCGGTCCCACGGTTTCCTCTCGTTCCGTCTGGTGCAGGTGTTGTCCGGCCATGGCTGTTTCGGATCGCACCTGCATCGGATCGGGAGGGAGGAGACCCCGGCGTGCCACGACTGCGGCGCGGCTGAGGACACGGCGCAGCACACCCTTGAGGTGTGCCCGGCTTGGTCCGAGCCGCGCCGCAGCCTGACCGCGGTGATTGGACCAGACCTCTCGCTTCCCGGCGTCGTCAACGCCATGCTGGGGAGCGAGGAGGCCTGGGCAGCGGTTGCCTCCTTTTGCGAGGACGTCATCTCGCAAAAGGAGGAGGCGGAGCGCGAGCGGGAGGACGACCCTCTCGCTGCGCCGCTCCGCAGACGAAGAAGGGGTCGGAGAAGGCACCGTCCTCTCCCTCCTCTTGGTGGCGACGGGCGGGCGACAGACACGGGGGTGCCTTCGCCCGCATTGCACCCGTCACCACCTTCGTCGAACATTCCCGGGCCCCTGTGAGGGGCCCGCCATGAAGGGCAATCGTCGGCGGAGGACTGGACGTAAAGGCTATGCCGGTTTCCCAGTCCCCCGCCACTCGGACGAAGCGGGAATGTCGCTGGGTCGTTTTAGTGGGTATACCGGGTCTTATTAGACCCGGGGAGTCCCACATACCCCTCTCATCCCCCGATGGGAGGGTATGCGTAATGCATTTTTTCCCAGCGTCAAAAAAAAAAAAAAAAAAGGTTAGGTTAGGTTAGGTTAGGTTAACTGTCGGAGACTACCATGTCTAAACTCACGCGTAGCGCCTCCGGGCGATTTTTAAAGACCAAAGGCCCTTCTCAGGGCCAACCCAAGGGCCCTTCTCAGGGCCAACCTAAAGGCCCTGCTCAGGGCCAACCCAAAGGCCCTTCTCAGGGCCAACCAAAAGGTCCTTCTCAGGGCCAACCCAAAGGCCCTTCTCAGGGCCAACCCAAAGGCCCTTCTCAGGGCCACTCCGACGCTCCGGCGTCTGAAGCCAGCCGTGCGCCGTCTGCGGCAGGCTTTTTGGCGGACGAGTCGTCCGACAACGACTCACTGTTTAGTGTGTCGGACACAAACGACGCTCGGTCGCGGAAGCGGGTCCACCTGAGCGGTGGGTCCGAGGGTTCCCAGGCCTCGGGGTCCAAGGCAAAAAAGCCGACGACCGTGGCCGCGGACACCCACAACGTTGGGCTCGCGGACGCCCAACGCAAGTTGGACCTGGCCCGGCGAGCGCAACTCCAGCAAGAGCTGGAGGAGAAAGTTGCCGCCAAGGAGAAGCGGGCGCACGTCGCCCGGGCAAAGTCCGGGTACGGTGCGTCCCGCGTCCTGTACGCGGACCATTCTCTGGCGGAGCTGGAGAAAATGGCGGAGGAGGACGAGGAGGAGATCGTAGAGGTCGCCTCCAAGTCCTCCAACCTAAAGGGCACTTTCCAGAAGGCCCTCAAGAGCCGGGCCGCGAGCTTGCGCGGTGTCGTCACGGAGTTGGTCCGTCGCAAGACCACCGAAGAGACGCGGCAACTGCAGGCGAAAGTGGATCGCCTGCAGTCGGAGGTCAGCCAGCTTCATCAGAAGCTGGCTGAAGCCACGGCCCAGCCGCAACAGGCCCGGAGGAGCCCTGTGGCAGAAGGCCCATCCTCCAACCTTGAGGATATCATCCGCAAGGTTGTGATGGAGGAGAGGGCCTTCACAAGGGCCTGCTTAGCGGGCATCGAGGACCGGCTCTTACCGGAGAAACGCCTCCGACCGCCGCTTGCGGCGGATAAGAGGCAGCCGAGTGAGCCGGGGCCATCCTCCTCCCAGGCGGAAGACGCCCTCCTCCCGTCGACCACCCCGTCCAACGAGTGGACGGACGTGGTTCGTAAGGGTAAGGGCAGGGGGAAAAAGTCGGCAAAGACCGTACCCGTCGTCCCCGCCGCCACCGCTCCCAGCCGGTCGCAGACGACCCGCAAGGGGAACGGGAAGGCGACAGGGAAAGGTAGAGGAAAGCTGGTCCCCCCGAAAACCGCTGCCGTCGTGGTGACACTCACCGCGGAGGCGGCGGAGCGTGGGGAGACGTACGCGTCCGTCTTGGTGCGGGCGCGTGCCAATGCCGATCCCACCCAACTGGGGATCGGCAGCGTTTCTTGCCGGCGGACACAAGCCGGGGCTCGAATCTTCGAGTTCCCGGGGGCCGAGGGGAGTGCCCGCGCTGACTTATTTGCAGCCAAGCTGCAGGAGGTCATCGCGGACTCGGCGAAGGTGGCCCGACCGGTGAAGTCAGCGGCCATCGAGGTGACGGAGCTCGACGACTCCGTCACCAAGGAGGAGGTGGTTGCGGCGGTCGCAGCGGTAGGGGGCTGTGGCGCCGCGGCGGTCCAAGGCCGGGACATAAGACCCGGACGCGGCGGCATGGGTACCATCCGCCTCGAGTGCCCAATCGCCGTTGCCAAAGCCGTCCTTGCCAAGGGACGGCTCACAGTTGGCTTCAGCTCGGGTGCAGTCCGGGCACTCGAGGACCAGCCTCTGCGGTGTTTCCGGTGCTTCGGCATCGGACACACCCGGCCCATGTGTCCGTCCAAAGAAGACAGGACGGACACATGCTACCGCTGCGGCAAGAACGGCCACAAAGCCGTCACTTGCGAGGCCGCCACGCCGCACTGCGCGGTATGTGCCGCCAGTGGCCGCCTGGCAGGCCACGTAATGAAGGGGAGGAACTGCAATCCTCCCCCTAAGCGTGGCAAAGCGCTGGCGCCGACCAGGCCTGCTGCTGCTGCCGCTGACCCCGTCGTTCCTGCGGCGGCTGCGGAGGGGGGTGCGATGTCCGACTGATGGATAGGGTCGAACATCGCATCCTCCAGGCGAACACCAACCACTGCAGAGCAGCCCAGGATCTGCTGATGCAGACCATGGCTGAGTGGTTGGTGGACTTGGCGGTGGTCGCCGAACCTTACTCGGTCCCTGGCCGTTGGCTGGGCGACCGGGACGGCTTGGTGGCGTTGGTGGCGCGGTCTTCCACGGACTCCCCTCCCCTCTCGCTCTTAGAGAGGGGACCGGGATACGTGGCCGCCGCCTGGGGAGACATGGCCCTGGTGGGGGTCTATTTCTCCCCAAACCGCCCTCTCTCGGACTTTGAGGATTTCCTCGAGATCCTCACCGCAGTCAAAGGGAGGGCGGCGCCACGCCAAGTTCTGGTGTTGGGCGACCTGAACGCCAAGTCGGTGGCCTGGGGCAACCCGACAGCTGGTTGCAACGTCCGGGGACGCGCCGTCGAATTTTGGGCGGCCTCATGCGGTGTGTCCCTCCTCAACAGGGGGGCGGTCCACACGTGTGTGCGGCAACAGGGTGGGTCGGTGGTGGACGTCTCGTTTGCCACCCCCGCGCTAGCCGCCCGCGTCGTCAGCTGGCGGGTGGAGATGGTGGAGACCTTGTCGGACCACCGATATGTGCGGTTCGACATCTCCACCCAGCAGGGGGGGAGGGGGATGGCCCGCACTGGGCAGTCTCCCTTCCCGCGGTGGGCACTCACCCGCCTGGACCGGGAGGCAGCCAAGGAGGCGGCCTTTCTCCAGGACTGGCTGTCGCCCCCTGTCGAGGTCCTGGACGTGGACGCCGCTGCGGTCCAACTCAGAGGATCCCTGACCGAGGTGTGCAACTCCAGCATGCCCCGGTCTCGCCGTCCGCCTCCCCGTCGTGCCGTCTACTGGTGGACGGAGGAGCTGGAGGGACTCCGGGCAACCTGCGTGGCGGCCAGAAGGGCCTTCACGCGGAGCCGACGGCGCAGCGCCCAAAACCGAGACCGGGCAGAAGAGGACCGCCTATACGCCTCTTACCGAGAGGCGACGACGGTCCTCAAGTCTGCAATGGGCGCTGCTCAAGACTCGGCGAGGGCCGAGATGCTGGAGGGTCTCGATAGGGATCCCTATGGGAGACCATATAAGGCGGCGCGGAACCAGTTACGCCCCTATGGTCCCCCACTGTCAGAGACCCTCGAGCCAGCGTTGCTGGATGGGGTGGTCCGGTCCCTGTTTCCGCGCAGGACCGACTTCACCCCACCAACGATGGATCCCCCGCAAGGGGCGGCATTGCCGGAGGAGGAGGTCCCCCCGGTGACGGCGGCGGAGTTCTACGCGGGGGTTCTCAGCCTCCGCGCAAAGAAGACGGCCCCCGGACCAGACGGCGTCCCCGCACGGGTGCTGGCGATCGCCGCCTCCGGCATGGAGGACAGGTTTCGGGACCTCTTCAGCGCGTGCTTTACGGCTGGGAGGTTCCCGAAACTGTGGAAGGAGGGGCAGTTATGCCTCCTCCGAAAGGAGGGCCGCCCGGTGGACTCCCCCTCGGCATACCGGCCCATCGTCCTGCTCGATGAGGTCGGTAAGTTGTTCGAGGGGATTGTCGCCTCCCGGCTTGATAGCCATTTGCTGGGGGTAGGGCCGGATCTGTCGGACGCCCAATTCGGTTTCCGTCGAGGGCGTTCGACGATCGACGCGCTGGCCCTGCTCAAGGGCCAGGTGCAGGAGGCGGTGGAGGCGGGGGACGGAGTGCTGGCGGTGTCATTCGACATTGCCAACGCCTTCAACTCCGTCCCCCACTCGACGATATTGGAGGCGCTCCGGTATCACGGAGTGCCCCAATATCTGCGGGACCTCCTGGCCAGCTACTTGGAGGACCGAGAGGTCCTCCTCGTGGACAAAACGGCCACCGTGAGGCGGTACGGCGCAGAGTCCGGTGTTCCACAGGGGTCGGTGCTTGGGCCCCCCTTGTGGAACATCGGGTTCAACTGGCTCTTGCGGGGAGCCCTCCTCCAGGGCACGAGTGTCATCTGCTACGCGGATGACACTCTCCTCACTGCCCGGGGGAGGAACTTTGCGGACGCGGCCTGTCTGGCCTCGGCTGGCGGATCCTTGGTTGCAGAGAGGATCCGCCGCCTGGGATTGAAGGTGGCGCTGCACAAGACCGAGGCCGTGTTCTTTCGCGGGCCTCGGCAGCGCTGCCCTCCCGACGCCCACATAATTGTGGAGGGCGTCAGGATAGGGGTCCAGCCCCAGATGAAGTATCTGGGGCTGGTGCTGGACGACAGGTGGCGCTTCGGCCCGCATTTCAGCGGGCTGTCGACGCGCCTATTGAAGGCCGCGGACGCCCTCTCGTGGCTCCTCCCGAACCTGGGGGGGCCCAAGGCGAAATGCCGGCGCCTCTATGCCGGCATCCTGCGGAGCATGGCCCTATATGGGGCCCCCATCTGGGCGGACTCCCTCCACAGGAGGGAGAATGCAACTGCCATCCGCAGGCCCCAAAGGGCCATTGCACAGCGGGTGGCGAGGGCCTACCGCTCGGTAGGCTTCTCGGCGGCATGCGCTCTGGCTGGCACCCCTCCTTGGGAGTTGGAGGCTTGGGTGCTAGCCAGAGTTTACGAGTGGACGGCGCGCCGAAAGGCTCTCGGGGAGCGCCCCGTCGCCGAAGAGCGGGAGGCCGTGCGGCGGGAGGCGAGGGACGCTATCGTCCTCCATTGGACGGAGGACCTCGCCGCCGCCACCTTTGGCCGCCGGACGTTGGACGCGCTCGGTCCGGTTCTACGGAGCTGGCTCGAGCGGTCCCACGGTTTTCTCTCGTTCCGTCTGGTGCAGGTGTTATCCGGGCATGGCTGTTTCGGATCGCACCTGCACCGGATCGGGAGGGAGGAAACCCCGGCGTGCCACGACTGCGGCGCGCCGGAGGACACGGCACAGCACACTCTGGAGGTGTGCCCAGCTTGGTCCGAGTTGCGCCGCGGTCTGACCGCGGTAATCGGACCAGACCTCTCGCTTCCCGGCGTCGTCAACGCCATGCTGGGGAGCGAGGAGGCCTGGGCAGCGGTCGCCTCCTTTTGCGAGGACGTAATCTCGCAAAAGGAGGAGGCGGAGCGCCAGCGGGAGGACGACCCTCTCGCTGCGCCGCTCCGCAGACGAAGAAGGGGTCGGAGAGGGCGCCGTCCTCTCCCTCCTCATGGTGGCGAAGGGCGGGCGACAGGCACGGGGGTGCCTTCGCCCGCATTGCACCCGTCACCACCTTCGTCGAACATTCCCGGGCCCCTGTGAGGGGCCCGCCATGAAGGGCAATCGTCGGCGGAGGACTGGACGTAAAGGCTATGCCGGTTTCCCAGTCCCCCGCCACTCGGACGAAGCGGGAATGTCGCTGGGTCGTTTTAGTGGGTATACCGGGTCAGACCCGGGGAGTCCCACATACCCCTCTCATCCCCCGATGGGAGGGTATGCGTAATGCATTTTTTCCCAGCGTCAAAAAAAAAAAAAAAAAAAAAAAGGTTAGGTTAGGTTAGGTTAGGTTGATCTTGCCTTGTGTAAACGAACTGTCGGAGACTACCATGTCTAAACTCACGCGTAGCGCCTCCGGGCGATTTTTAAAGACCAAAGGCCCTTCTCAGGGCCAGCCTAAAGGCCCTTCTCAGGGCCAACCTCAGGGCCCTTCTCAGGGCCAACCAAAAGGCCCTTCTCAGGGCCAACTCCAAGGCCCTTCTCAGGGCCAACCTAAAGGCCCTTCTCAGGGCCAACCCAAAGGCCCTTCTCAGGGCCAACCCAAAGGCCCTTCTCAGGGCCAACCAAAAGGCCCTTCTCAGGGCCAACCAAAAGGCCCTTCTCAGGGCCAACTTGACGCTCTGGCGTCAGAGGCTAGCCGCGCGCCGTCTGCGGCTGGCTTCTTGGCGGACGAGTCCGACAACGACTCACTGTTTAGTGTGTCGGACGCGAACGATTCTCGGTCGCGAAAGCGGGTCCACCTGAGCGGTGGGTCCGAAGGTTCCCAGGCCTCGGGGTCGAAGGCCAAAAAGCCGACGACCAAGGCCGCCGATACCCATAACGTTGGGCTTGCGGACGCCCAACGCCAGTTGGACCTGGCCCGGCGAGCGCAGCTCCAGCAGGACCTGGAGGAGAGGGTGGCCGCAAAGGAGAAGCGGGCGCACGTTGCCCGGGCCAAGTCCGGGTACGGTGCGTCTCGCGTCCTGTACGCGGACCACTCTCTTGAGGAGCTGGAGAGAATGGCGGAGGAGGACGAGGAGGAGATCGTGGAGGTCGCCTCTAAGTCCTCCAACCTAAAGGGGACCTTCCAGAAGGCCCTCAAGAGCCGGGCCGCGAGCATGCGCGGTGTCGTCGCGGAGCTGGTGCGTCGCAAGGCCACCGACGAGACGCGGCAACTGCAGGCGAAGGTCGATCGCCTACAGTTGGAGGTCAGCCAGCTTCATCAGAAGCTGGCTGAAGCCACGGCCCGGCCTCAAGAGGCCCGGACAAGCCCTGTGGCAGAAGGCCCATCCTCCAACCTTGAGGATATCATCCGCAAGGTTGTGATGGAGGAGAGGGCCTTCACAAGGGCCTGCTTAGCGGGCATAGAGGACCGGCTCTTGCCGGAAAAGCGCCTCCGACCGCCGCTTGCGGCGGATAAGAGGCAGCCAAGCGAGCCAGGGCCGTCCTCCTCCCAGGCGGAAGACACTCTTCTCCCTGCCACCACCCCGTCCAACGAGTGGACGGATGTGGTACGTAGGGGGAAGGGCAGGGGCAAGAAGTCGGCGAAGGCCGTACCTGCCGTCCCCGCCACTACCGCTCCCAGTCGGTCGCAGACGACCGGCAAGGGTGCAGGGAAGGGGAAAAGAAAGGGAAAGGGGAAACTAGTCCCCCCAAAAACCGCTGCCGTCGTGGTGACACTCACCGCGGAGGCGGCGGAGCGTGGGGAGACGTACGCGTCCGTCTTGGTGCGGGCGCGTGCCAATGCCGATCCCACCCAACTGGGGATCGGCAGCGTGTCTTGCCGGCGGACACAAGCCGGGGCTCGAATCTTCGAGTTCCCGGGGGCCGAGGGGAGTGCCCACGCTGACCTATTTGCAGCCAAGCTGCAGGAGGTCATCGCGGACTCGGCGAAGGTGGCCCGACCGGTGAAGTCAGCGGCCATCGAGGTGACGGAGCTCGACGACTCCGTCACCAAGGAGGAGGTGGTTGCGGCGGTCGCAGCGGTAGGGGGCTGTGACGCCGCGGCGGTCCAAGGCCGGGACATAAGACCCGGACGCGGCGGCATGGGCACCATCCGCCTCGAGTGCCCAATCGCCGCTGCCAAAGCCGTCCTTGCCAAGGGACGGCTCACAGTTGGCTTCAGCTCGGGTGCAGTCCGGGCACTCGAGGACAAGCCTCTGCGGTGTTTCCGGTGCTTCGGCATCGGACACACCCGGCCCATGTGTCCGTCCACGGTGGATAGGACGGACACGTGCTACCGCTGCGGCAAGAACGGCCACAAAGCCGTATCTTGTGAGGCCGCCACGCCACACTGTGCGGTGTGTGCCGCCAGTGGCCGCCTAGCAGGCCACGTAATGAAGGGGAGGAACTGCAATCCTCCCCCTAAGCGTGGCAAAGCGCTGGCGCCGACCAGGCCTGCTGCTGCTGCCGCTGACTCCGTCGTTCCTGCGGCGGCTGCGGAGGGGGGTGCGATGTCCGACTGATGGATAGGGTCGAACATCGCATCCTCCAGGCGAACACCAACCACTGCAGGGCAGCCCAGGATCTGCTGATGCAGACCATGGCTGAGTGGTTGGTGGACTTGGCGGTGGTCGCCGAACCCTACTCGGTCCCTGGCCGTTGGCTGGGCGACCGGGACGGCTTGGTGGCGTTGGTGGCGCGGTCTTCCACGGACTCCCCTCCCCTCTCGCTCTTAGAGAGGGGACAGGGATACGTGGCCGCCGCCTGGGGAGACATGGCCCTGGTGGGGGTCTATTTCTCCCCAAACCGCCCTCTCTCGGACTTTGAGGATTTCCTCGAGATCCTCACCGCAGTCAAAGGGAGGGCGGCGCCACGCCAAGTTCTGGTGTTGGGCGACCTGAACGCCAAGTCGGCGGCCTGGGGCAACCCGGCCACCGGTTGCAACGTCCGGGGACGCGCCGTCGAGTTTTGGGCGGCCTCAAGCGGTGTGTCCCTCCTCAACAGGGGGGCGGTCCACACGTGTGTGCGGCAACAGGGTGGGTCGGTGGTGGACGTCTCGTTTGCCACCCCCACGCTGGCCGCCCGCGTCGTCAACTGGCGGGTAGAGATGGTGGAGACGTTGTCGGACCACCGATATGTGCGGTTCGACATCTCCACCCAGCAGGGGGGGAGGGGGATGACCCGTGCTGGGCAATCTCCCTTCCCACGGTGGGCACTCACCCGCCTGGACCGGGAGGCAGCCAAGGAGGCGGCCTTCCTCCAGGACTGGCTGTCGCCCCCTGTCGAGGTCCTGGACGTTGACGCTGCAGCGGTCCAGCTCAGGGGGTCCCTGACCGAGGTGTGCAACTCCAGCATGCCTCGGTCTCGCCGTCCGCCTCCCCGTCGTGCCGTCTATTGGTGGACGGAGGAGCTGGAGGGACTCCGGGCCACCTGCGTGGCGGCCAGAAGGGCCTACACGCGGAGCCGACGGCGCAGCGCCCAAAACCGAGTCCGGGCAGAAGAGGACCGCCTATACGCCTCTTACCGAGAGGCGACGACGGCCCTCAAGTCTGCAATGGGCGCTGCACAAGACTCGGCGAGGGCCGAGATGTTGGAGGGTCTCGACAGGGACCCCTATGGGAGACCATACAAGGCGGCGCGGAACCAGCTGCGCCCCTATGGTCCCCCACTGTCGGAGACCCTTGAGCCAGTGTTGCTGGATGGGGTGGTCCGGTCCCTGTTTCCGCGCAGGGCCGACTTCACCCCACCAACGATGGATCCCCCGCAAGGGCCGGCATTGCCGGAGGAGGAGGTCCCCCCGGTGACGGCGGCGGAGTTCTACGCGGGGGTTCTCAGCCTCCGCGCAAAGAAGACGGCCCCCGGACCAGACGGCGTCCCCGCACGGGTGCTGGCGATCGCCGCCTCCGGCATGGAGGACAGGTTTCGGGACCTCTTCAGCGCGTGCTTTACGGCTGGGAGGTTCCCGAAACTGTGGAAGGAGGGGCAGTTATGCCTCCTCCGAAAGGAGGGCCGCCCGCTGGACTCCCCCTCGGCATACCGGCCCATCGTCCTGCTCGATGAGGTCGGCAAATTGTTCGAGGGGATTGTCGCCTCCCGGCTTGATAGCCATTTGCGGGGGGTAGGGCCGGATCTGTCGGACGCCCAATTCGGCTTCCGTCGAGGGCGTTCGACGATCGACGCGCTGGCCCTACTCAAGGGCCAGGTGAAGGAGGCGGTGGAGGCGGGGGACGGAGTGCTGGCGGTGTCGTTCGACATTGCCAACGCCTTCAACTCCGTCCCCCACTCGACGATATTGGAGGCGCTCCGGTATCACGGAGTGCCCCAATACCTGCGGGACCTATTGGCCAGCTACTTGGAGGACCGAGAGGTCCTCCTCGTGGACAAGACGGCCACCGTGAGGCGGTACGGCGCAGAGTCCGGTGTTCCACAGGGGTCGGTGCTTGGGCCCCCCTTGTGGAACATCGGGTTCAACTGGCTCTTGCGGGGAGCCCTCCTCCAGGGCACGAGTGTCATCTGCTACGCGGATGACACTCTCCTCACTGCCCGGGGGAGGAACTTTGCCGACGCGGCCTGTCTGGCCTCGGCTGGCGGATCCTTGGTTGCAGAGAGGATCCGCCGCCTGGGATTGAAGGTGGCGCTGCACAAGACCGAGGCCGTGTTCTTTCGCGGACCTCGGCAGCGCTGCCCTCCCGACGCCCACATAATTGTGGAGGGCGTCAGGATAGGGGTCCAGCCCCAGATGAAGTATCTGGGGCTGGTGCTGGACGATAGGTGGCGCTTCGGTCCGCATTTCAGCGGGCTGTCGACGCGCCTGCTGAAGGCCGCGGACTCCCTCTCATGGCTCCTCCCGAACCTGGGGGGGCCCAAGGCAAAATGCCGGCGCCTGTATGCCGGCATCCTGCGGAGCATGGCCCTATACGGGGCCCCCATCTGGGCGGACTCCCTCCACAGGAGGGAGAATGCGACCGCCATCCGCAGGCCCCAAAGGGCCATTGCACAGCGGGTGGCGAGGGCCTACCGCTCGGTGGGCTTCTCGGCGGCATGCGCTCTGGCCGGCACCCCTCCTTGGGAGTTGGAGGCTTGGGTGCTCGCCAGAGTGTACGAGTGGACGGCGCGCCGAAAGGCTCTCGGGGAGCGCCCCGTCGCCGAAGAGCGGGAGGCCGTGCGGCGGGAGGCAAAGGACGCCATCGTCCTCCATTGGTCGGAGGACCTCGCCAACGCCGCCTTTGGCCGCCGAACGTTGGACGCGCTCGGTCCGGTTTTGCAAAGCTGGCTCGAGCGGTCCCACGGTTTCCTCTCGTTCCGTCTGGTGCAGGTGTTGTCCGGCCATGGCTGTTTCGGATCGCACCTGCATCGGATCGGGAGGGAGGAGACCCCGGCGTGCCACGACTGCGGCGCGGCTGAGGACACGGCGCAGCACACCCTTGAGGTGTGCCCGGCTTGGTCCGAGCCGCGCCGCAGCCTGACCGCGGTGATTGGACCAGACCTCTCGCTTCCCGGCGTCGTCAACGCCATGCTGGGGAGCGAGGAGGCCTGGGCAGCGGTTGCCTCCTTTTGCGAGGACGTCATCTCGCAAAAGGAGGAGGCGGAGCGCGAGCGGGAGGACGACCCTCTCGCTGCGCCGCTCCGCAGACGAAGAAGGGGTCGGAGAAGGCACCGTCCTCTCCCTCCTCTTGGTGGCGACGGGCGGGCGACAGACACGGGGGTGCCTTCGCCCGCATTGCACCCGTCACCACCTTCGTCGAACATTCCCGGGCCCCTGTGAGGGGCCCGCCATGAAGGGCAATCGTCGGCGGAGGACTGGACGTAAAGGCTATGCCGGTTTCCCAGTCCCCCGCCACTCGGACGAAGCGGGAATGTCGCTGGGTCGTTTTAGTGGGTATACCGGGTCAGACCCGGGGAGTCCCACATACCCCTCTCATCCCCCGATGGGAGGGTATGCGTAATGCATTTTTTCCCAGCGATAAAAAAAAAAAAAAAAAAAAAAAAAGGTTAGGTTAGGTTAGGTTAGGTTTTTTTTTTTTTTTTTTTTTTTTTTTTTTTTGTTTTGGCAGGAGGGGAAATCCGGTCGGACACTCAAGCTGCCTCACATACAAGCCAGTCTGAGTAGTGCTGGGCTCCAACCAGCTAAAACCACCTCCTGCCTTACAATAATATCCACAGACTTAAGCGTCCGTGCCCTTGTTTAAATACAGTTTTCTTCGTGACTCTGAGCTCCACGTACAAGTGGTGACTCCGGAGTACAACTTACTCTACTTAAATCTACTTACTTACTAATGATGAGTCCATCACACTTTTTTTTTTTTTTTCAATGCATTTCGATTTTTTTTTTTTTTTTTTTTTTTTTTTTTTTTTTTTTAACAACAACACAATACGTATTTATTATATATAACATTAAGCACTAGGGTTAACAAATTAAAACATGCAGACAAGAGGCTTTGATGCACAGCCGGCAATCGCAACCTGACCAGACTCTACTGACAGCGTTCGTTCACGAAAACTGACGCCTGCATTGGCACCGCCCTACTCGACCATATTTGAGGGAGTTGAACGATCCAACACACACGCCACCATCAGCGGGTCTTTTAAGTTAGTATGACAGGTTCATGATGCCAGCTGTGCCTCACCGCCTTTACAAACTATTCTTAATGTGTTAGTTGATATTATCTTCTAAATTACGCAAGGTTAGTATGGTATTTGAGTTACACGTCAGCTGCAGATTTCCCACCGAGGAACGGCTGCAGCAGCCGGTTTATCAGGTCAAATATCAGGTCAAAACGGTATCAACCCTGTGTCAAGAGCATAGTCGGTCATTGCCTTTGGAGGCGAATCAGCGCCTCGACGACTTTCATGTCCCGATGTCGCATAGCCTTCATCATGTTGGTGTTGATGATGTCATTTGTTGAGGCTGCCTGTGCTCGTCTCACAAATCGTCCAATAGCATCGTCTGCGTTGTCGGCGTAGTACACACAGCTGGCTGTGTGTCTTGATACGGCCACTACCGCATGGGGGACGCTGCTGTGGATGACGATGTCTTTAGACTTTGTCTTCAAGATGAAGACTGTCTCGCACGTTAGTCCCTGAGCTTCGTGGATCGTCAGAACGCTCGACCCTGTACCCACACCATATCCTTGGTCAATGAGGGACTTTTTCTCCTCCTGCGTGTGGACCAGGAACAGTGTGTTAGAGAGGGTGCTCTGTATGTTGGCGCCTGTGAACCGTTTCAGCTGCAGGGAGTGGACTTGGTTCTTCGACGAGTAAATGCCAGGATAGACTTCTGCTAGGGCGTACGCGACGTCCATCGGGTTTCGATGCGTACAGGACAACTCTTCGCTGATGTTCGCCACAGAGTTTGGACGGGCGTATGCAAGGGGGAATAGGTTTTCCCTGTCCAGATAGGGCAGTTGGTTAATATCACCGATAAGGACCACTTCGGTTGCACCCGACAAACGAACAGCCATCACTATGGCCCCAAAATGGTTCATGAGAGCCTCGTCCACTACAATGCGCCTGCATTTGTGTGACCCTTTGAAACCGTTTGATAATATTGAGGCCAGTGTGCGCACTTTGGTTCTGTTGTCTTCACCAATTTGGTGCGCCAGCTTTTGCCGCAGATCTTTCGCGGCCTCAGTTGTAGTAGTGACGATTACGTCGTGATCCTTATCGAAGTTATTAACCACCCAGGTCGTCTTGCCACATCCTGGAACGCCGTTTACCCACGTTATTTTCGGTAGTGACCAACCTCCGCTTTGACTTATGCTCCTCGAGATTGCTTCCGCCTGTTCGAGGATCTTGTCGTCCAGCATGATTTTAGTGCATCGGGCCACTACCACTATTGGGTCACTTTCGGGTGTCGCGAAGGTTATGTGGCCAGTCCGTGCCGTTGCTGACTCGTCCAACGGCACGAAGCCGTGTGTAGCGTTGTACGCAGCCATGTACGTGCCGGTCATTTCTCCTTTGATGACTTGGGAGGTGACGTTATTGTATATGGCTGCTTCAGCTTCTTCGAGTCTCACTTTAAGCAGACCTTCAATCTCCAGCTGGTATGACTGCATGATTTTCTGGCATGTCATGAGACTGACTACTTTTGTTGCTTTAGTGATGGCTTGAAACTCGAGAAAAGCGTTCGCTATGTGGTCTGCAGGCTCCGTTGCCGTCCTGAGTTTAGGCGGACTGACTTCTCCCTTGTCGGCCCTAGTTGGAACTGGCCGCTGCTCTTTAGGAGGTTTAGGGGTAACCCTGGTGAACTCCCGTAATGCGGCCGCCTGGCTGTTTTGATGGGGGTTTCTTGACTTTGCACTGTTGACACCTAGTAGCCTACTGAGGAGGTTGGAGATGTTTATAATTCGACTCCCGGACTTGGCCTTCTCTCTTGAACTATCGCTTTTCTTGTCTGAAGTGGCTTTCTCCACGGCGAGCTTCTGCTGTAGTCGCTCTGAGCCGCAAGGCGTAGTTGGGGCTGATTTGGAAGAAACCTGGCGGTCGGTCGCGGTCTTATCGGCATCGTTACGATTAGTTTTCAGGAAGCTTAAGTCTTCCCCTCTGTCCTCGTAAACTACCACCTCATGGTCTTGTGAGGCTTTGATGCATCCGTACCGATCGGCCACTCTTCCCCTGTCGTAGCCAATCGCCATTGCGTCCACGCTGATTGTTCTAGGGCATCCGCTCGCAGACCGTCCAGCCTCTCCGATTACGGTAAGCAGGGAGCACGCTTGTGCAAACGGAGTTTCCTCACGCCACTCGAATAGTGCGATTGTCTTGTTTTGTGATTGCACTACACGGTATCGGTGTTCGGCAACTGTCGCTTCGGGTAACGCATTGAACTTTGTGCGTTTCATGCTCGCTTTTGAGGTGCTTCCGTGGATCAACGCTGCTAGGCCCGGCGATATGGCGACGCTGTTCCCCCTTTCCACGCGGCAGAAGCTTATGCCAAGTCTCTCAGCGTTTTTGTTCATAAAGAGAGCCACACCACGCGTTCTAATCCCAGGTTGCCCACTCGCCCCGCATGTAAGTAACTGGCGTAAAGCCAAGGTGCGAGGGCTCGGCTGAGAAATACTGGGGCTGGGCGTGTTCGTGACGACTGCGCTGACGGTGTGATGTGCTTGTATGGGAGTGCGTGTGGATGTGGGTGTGGGTGTAGGGTTTTGTGTGGATGTGGGTGTAGGGTTGTGTGTGGGTGTGGGTGTAGGGTTGTGTGTGTGTGGGGTGAACTGTGTTGATCCATTTGCCCGTGCTACTACCCGCACGATCCTGCTAGCGAATTCCAAGAATGGTGTTCTGGTGGCCTTGTTCTCCATGATGGAATGGAGTGTGGACTGAATAACTGAAATCTGGATTTCAGTTTCTAGATCCATTCGCTCTCGACCAAATCTTGGGCACTCCGTTAGCACGTGCCACACTGTCTCTTCGCAATTGGGATCACAGACGCATGAGGGACTGTCTTTGAGATGGAAGCGATGGAGATAGGCTCCAAATCCTCCGTGACCGGTGAAGATTTGCACATGGGTAGGTGACAGTACCATGCCTTTAAGGATCTTCCTTGCCGCCTGAACGGTGGGGAAAAACAATTTAGTGACCGAACCTGTGCTGGAGGATTCGTACCGCTGCTGCCATTTTTTCACAGTTTCCTCACGAATCTGCCTCTTTATGAAGGAAATTGGTACCTTGTCGTAGTCGGGGGCCGTTTTCTTTGTAAGAGCCGCTTTCTTTGCTAGCTCGTCCGCTCTCTCGTTCCCAGGGGTACCCACGTGTGCTCTTAGCCAAAATAGCCTCACGTCCCTGCCCTCCTCTCGGATTTCACGTACTAGCCTTTTTATACCAAGAGCCAACGGGTGAGTGACAGACGGGCTTCTCAACAAATCAAGCGAAGATCTTGAGTCGCTTAGTATGTTAGCGGAGGCCATCCTAGACGTTCTCACCGTTTTGACCGCTCGATATAAGGCGTACATTTCCGATTGGAAGACAGTGTTGTGCGGCTCCAGGCGGAAGGTTGAGTACTTGGATTCCCTGCCGTTGTTCCACCAAGTAAAGGCCGCACCGACTTTCCCCTCTATTTTGCTGCCGTCGGTGTAAATATGGGGTCCGGTTACTCGGTGGTCACTCAGGGTTTCAGGATCCATGTTCTCGAGACACTCGTACTCAGTTATTATGAGCCGCGATGGATGGGGGATTTGTAGGGGGCTAGCTTTGCGCTCGACCTCTCTTCCCGGCGGTAGGTACTCCTGGGAATGACCCTTTTTGATCTTGAATAGGGTAGACGCTTCAGTGACCCGGAGGTCCAGGGGCAGTTGGCCCGACAGGATGAGAGCCGATGTCAGTGACACCGTGCGGTACGCTTTGCAGATCTTCTGCGCGAAGCCTCTTTGCAGCGAGTCTAACTGATTTCTTGTTATCAGTTTCTCTGCAGCCGGGGCCCACGCGCTCGCTGCATACAGCACGATTGGTTCTATCACCGACACGTATATGGTCCTGATTATCTCGCTGTTCAGGCCCCATGTCACCCTTGCCGCGCACGCTAGTTGTTTGTAGATGTCTGCGGCTTTTTTGCATGTTGCAGTCACGTGCGCATTAAAGGTGAGTTTGTGGTCTATGATGAGTCCCAACAGCTTGATCTCCTCGACAAGATTCAACCGAATGCCAGACATGTGTATTACGGGAGTGTCGTACTTGAGCTTCTTCGTAATCACCATTGCGTTGGTCTTATGAGCGGCGAAGCGAAGCTTATTTTGTTCACCCCAGTCTGACACGGTTTGCAGCGTTCTTTGAGCTGACTGCTGCAGGGAGCTGACCTCGTGAGACGAGAAAATGAGGACCACATCATCCGCGAACGCTTGACAATATACCCCCATTGTCGTCAATTCCTCCAAGAGCGAGTCTAGAATAAGGTTCCAGAATGTCGGACCGGCTATTGAGCCCTGGACGCATCCTTTTGTGGTACCCTTCTCGCTAGTTGCTCTGGCGTAGTTGACCCTGATGTATCGGTCCTCCAGGTATGAGGACACGAGGGCGAAGAGGTTCTTGGGGCATTTCTTGTGTAGCATCTGCATTTTGAGGGCAGGCCACCACGCGTTGTCGAAGGCCCCCTCTATGTCCAGTGACACTAAAAGCACTACTTTTTTGGCTTTCACTTCTGCCCGTATGTGCTCCATTAGGACATAGAGAGCGTCCTCGGTTCCCCGCTGCGGCATGAACCCATATTGGTGTGTGTTGAGTGTTGGGAGAAGGTGGTGCTGCAGTCTGCCCACGAAGAGCTTCTCGACGATTTTGCCTAGGACCGAGAGTAGTCCTATGGGTCTGTACGACTTTGGATGGGTGTAGTCGTCCTTGCCCGGCTTACGGAGTATGCACACGTGAGCTATTTTCCATTGCCTTGGGAAGTGCTGTAACGACAGGCACTTGTTGGCCAGCGCCAGAAACACCTCCCTGTTGCAATTTATAGCAGCTGTACAAATGTCGGCCGTCAAACCATCGGGCCCTGGAGCTTTCTTTGGGTTTTGTCGCTGAAGGACCATTTCCAACTCCGCGAGCGTGAATGGTGGATCGTCGGCCGACAGTCCCTGGATTTCATTTGGGGAGCATTCCTCCGCAAGTCTCCGTATCGACGCGTGGTGTTGTTGTTCGGCGTCCACAGAGTCGTCTGGGTAGAAAGTTTTTGCCAGAAGATCCGCTGATTGCTCTGGGCTTAATGTTTCGCCTGCGGTGTTTCTTAAGAGCGTGTCTTCCTGTCTTCTGGCCGTCTTCCTTAAGACCCTGTAGATTCCATCCCACATGCTCTCCCGGTCCTGTGTGGAGCAGAACTCCTTCCAATTCTCGGTTGCTGCTTCCGCTGCTTTATTTAGGTACTCTAGTTTTGCCTTTGCGTACTCGTCGATGACTAGACTCCTTCTACTGGGGGCCGCATTCCTGATTCTCCTTTTCTTGGTCAGAGTTGCTTTCTTTAACTGTTCAAGAGAATCAGTCCACCATGGCGGTCTCGAATCAGTTTTCTTTTTTCCCAGTTTCGGTATCGATTTTTTGGCCGAACGGTGTATTAGATCGACGTATTTTGAGACCAAAACATCCAGTTGTTCAGGGTCCGAGACCTCAGATACTGTGGCGGGTGTGATGCTGTATTCGAGCAGGTGTGCCTTGAAGCGCGTGTTGAAGTCAGACCATTTTGCCTTTTTGGTGTTATATATGCGTGTAGAGACTGGTTTAAGAGGCTCTAACGCTTTTTCTAGGCGTATAGAGAATGTTATCGCGTTGTGGTCGGATGTTGTTACATTCCTGTCAACACGCCAATCCTCAACTCTGCCTAACAGCGAAACACTGCATGTGGTAACGTCGACTATGCTCTGGTATAGCCGGTCTCCCCTGTAGCATTCGAAAGTTGGAGTCTGGCCCGTGTTGAGTATCTGAAGATCTTGTTCGGATAGAAAGGCATTGTACGCCGCCCCTCGGTGGTCTTCGCTGTTGCTTCCCCACCACTGGCTCCATGCGTTTACGTCTCCCCCCACCAGTATGTTGGACGTGCTTAACTTTGTGATTGCGTCGTTGGTTTTGATGAGGTATGGGTCTATATCTTGGTCACCCTCAAAGTAGACTGATATCACTCCAAGCTTAAGCTGACCCGCCTTCAGCACGACGGCCGCGACGTTTTCGGTTACAATCTGGGGGTCGTGAATGACCTCCAGGTTGTTTCCGAACACGACGACGGCCGCCTTTACTGGTTTTTGCCGATTAAGAGTGCACTGAATAACTTGTGTGCCGGGGTTTTGTTTCATCACACCTGTTCTCCCAACATAGGGTTCTTGAACAAGTGCGATTGAGATTCCCATCTCTTCGGCCGCATGGTGGAGTTCAGCTGTTGCAAGCTTGGAGCGTTGCAGGTTGGCCTGGATGAACTTTAGCCTACCCGCTGGTCCTCCTGTACTTTGCTGGGTGGTTGACGCGTTGTTCTTGTCGTTGCCCTTAGCAGTAAGAAACCCGTGACCTCGCTATGTTATCCCATTTCTGCCGCTCTTGACACTCAGAGCTGAACGCTGGGTGAGCCACGTCTTTTCCCTCTCTCCCTACTTTGGTGCAGTTCACGCAAGCAGGGGGGCCGCCGTTAGCCCTGACTGAACAGTCTCTCCCAGTGTGTGCACCGCCACAATAACCACAGCTTTCTTTCCCTGCCTTGCAGAGATTTCTGCCGTGTCCATAGCCTAAGCACTTTGTGCATTGCACTAGAGGAGACTGGTCTTCTACCGGGCACCTCTGGATTCCGAGGTGTATCTTTTCCGCCTGCGTGAACCGCTTCCATAGCTCTGGGGAGAGTTCGAAGACCGGGTGGCACTCATGGGGATTCCTCGCGCGTCTTCGGAATCTCAGTTTAACAACGAGGCCAGCCGAGTCCAGATCTTTCCAAAGATGTTTATTTTGGGCTTGAAGAAGATCTATCATCTCTTCGTTGGTGTAGGAAGAGAGCACCCCTTTGACAACGATCAGTGGGTTGCCTGGCATGGGCTCCTGGACCTTTAGCCCACTGGTGGTCTGGACACGGGTTTTAACTATGCTGAGGTCTTCCTTACTCGCGCAGCTCACCACGATCTTCTGGTTGCGCGCTTTCCTCACCTTGTCAACTCTTGCTCCAGTGGTTTTGAGGTCAAGAGCTGTCCTCATCCTTTCAATCACATTTTCTCCTGTGTGTTGTGGGTCTGTTGAGGAGATTATAAGCGTGTGATTCGGTCGTTTAGGTGCTTTGGCAGCCTGGGCGAAGGTTTTAGGACCCTGTTGTACGCTTTCCGGCTGCTTCAGCTCCGATACTCCCTTTTCGATCGAAGCAAGTGTCCTCTTTACCTCCTCCACTGCGAACTCCGTGTCTAGGCTTGGTGCTGGTTGGGCCGGAAACTGGTTTTCCTTATCCTTCAGCACTCTTAAATCCGATGACACAATGTCCAGCCGCTCTGACAACGGCTGCAGGTGTTCTTTCAGATCCAGTGGTGGTAGTTGTAAGGGGGGAGGAATTTCGGGCTTCTCTAGCATGGTTCTCGTCATTTTCATAACGTTCTCTAAGTCTTCGGCCAGTTTGTCAAGCCTGGGTTCAATAGAGGCATCCGGGGGTAGAAGAGGGGCAACAAAGGGTTCCGCGGGAGTTTGGAGCTCCTGCCGGATCTTTTCGACTGCTTGTCGCATCGTATCCAGCTGGTTTGAAATGTTTGCTACGTGGTTGGTGAGCTTTGTCAAGCCCGCTGTTACGGTATCCCATTTTGGGTCCCCATTTGCGGGTGCGTCCAGATCCTTGGCTTTGTCGTGCCCGGTCTTAACTAGCCCTGTCAACGACTCGATCGACTTCCTGGCTTCCTTTATTTCCCTGAAGGGCTGTTCAGTCTCATACCCGAGCCAGTTCCGGATATCTTTAGCCTCCTTCAGGGTTCCGGAAATGTCATTTCGAGCGAGGCCCAGCTCGGTGATGACTTTTTGGTGGTATTTCAACACCTCTTCTCTGTGGGAGCGCTCCACTTTCACAAGTTCTCGGGCGTGTCGAGAGCGCTCCTTCTCTAAATTATACTTGTGCCTCGCTCGAGAGTCGGACAGGGACAGGACGATCTCGTATAGCCCTTGCAAGCTGTCATGGCAAGTCGTCCTGTACTCTTTCTTCATGTTTCCGGATGCCTCTAATGCACTCTTCCCATTTTGAAGAAGGGTGTTAGCCTCTCTCGTTGCCATGTCCATTTCTACGCCAGTCCCTCTCCTTGGTGTGCTGTAGAGGAGACTGGCCCTTTTTCGTGTCTGATGGTCGGTAATGGATGATGCGACCGAGCTCTCTTCGTCTGACAGGATGCGGTGTGGTGGAGATATGTTAAGTTGCTCCCAGTTGATGACTTTCGACACCGCCATCTCTGCTGCGTCGCATTTCTCCGGCAGGGACACGTTGTCGACTGACGACGCTAGGCTACCCTCCGCGGCAGCTGGTTCCGACGCTGCCTTTGACAGTGCTGGTAGATCCCTTGGCGAGGACTGTTGGGTAAGCCTCTCCGACGTAGTGGACTTGGCTACGTTCTTAAGGACTTTCGTCCGCAAGGTTCGTGCCTTCGGTGCGACCTCCGCAGCTGACTTACGCATTGTGGGAACGGAGGACATCTTAAGATTTATTAATTATAACACTAATACGAGTATAATACTAAAGAAAGTATAACAGTAATATGCAATTTTTTTTTTTTTTTTTTTTTTTTTTTGTGTTATGGACTCACCCTAAATAAGTTTCGACAGCTTGCGCGATGTGATGATGCTGTCTTCTGAAAGTTCTTGACGCGATGTTGTTGCGTTCAGACGCTTGATGGACTGCGTCTATGTTGTAGTCCGGAGTACACGCCGCTGCGTAACAGACACAAATGTGCCTTTGCTTCTGATTAGCTACAGTACAGCGACTCAGGTCAATTTAAGTAAATTCTTCGGGCAGTACCTCCTTCAATATGCTTTGCGGTTAGGTTAGGTTAGGTTAGGTTAGGTTAGGTTGCCTCTCGGCGGCATGCGCTCTGGCCGGCACCCCTCCTTGGGAGTTGGAGGCTTGGGTGCTCGCCAGAGTGTACGAGTGGACGGCGCGCCGAAAGGCTCTCGGGGAGCGCCCCGTCGCCGAAGAGCGGGAGGCCGTGCGGCGGGAGGCGAGGGACGCCATCGTCCTCCATTGGACGGAGGACCTCGCCGCCGCCGCCTTTGGCCGCCGGACGTTGGACGCGCTCGGTCCGGTTCTACGGAGCTGGCTCGAGCGGTCCCACGGTTTCCTCTCGTTCCGTCTGGTGCAGGTGTTGTCCGGCCATGGCTGTTTCGGAACGCACCTTCACCGGATCGGGAGGGAGGAGACCCCGGCGTGCCACGACTGCGGCGCGCCGGAGGACACGGCGCAGCACACCCTCGAGGTGTGCCCGGCTTGGTCCGAGCTGCGCCGCGGTCTGACCGCGGTAATCGGACCGGACCTCTCGCTTCCCGGCGTCGTCAACGCCATGCTGGAGAGCGAAGAGGCCTGGGCAGCGGTCGCCTCCTTTTGCGAGGACGTAATCTCGCAAAAGGAGGAGGCGGAGCGCCAGCGGGAGGACGACCCTCTCGCTGCGCCGCTCCGCAGACGAAGAAGGGGTCGGAGAGGGTGCCGTCCTCTCCCTCCTCATGGTGGCGACGGGCGGGCGACAGGCACGGGGGTGCCTTCGCCCGCATTGCACCCGTCACCACCTTCGTCGAACATTCCCGGGCCCCTGTGAGGGGCCCGCCATGAAGGGCAATCGTCGGCGGAGGACTGGACGTAAAGGCTATGCCGGTTTCCCAGTCCCCCGCCACTCGGACGAAGCGGGAATGTCGCTGGGTCGTTTTAGTGGGTATACCGGGTCAGACCCGGGGAGTCCCACATACCCCTCTCATCCCCCGATGGGAGGGTATGCGTAATGCATTTTTTCCCAGCGATAAAAAAAAAAAAAAAAAAAAAAGGTTAGGTTGCCTATTGAAGGCCGCTGACGCCCTCTCGTGGCTCCTCCCGAACCTGGGGGGGCCCAAGGCGAAATGCCGGCGCCTCTATGCCGGCATCCTGCGGAGCATGGCCCTATATGGGGCCCCAATCTGGGCGGACTCCCTCCACAGGAGGGAGAATGCGACCGCCATCCGCAGGCCCCAAAGGGCCATTGCACAGCGGGTGGCGAGGGCCTACCGCTCGGTGGGCTTCTCGGCGGCATGCGCTCTGGCCGGCACCCCTCCTTGGGAGTTGGAGGCTTGGGTGCTCGCCAGAGTGTACGAGTGGACGGCGCGCCGAAAGGCTCTCGGGGAGCGCCCCGTCGCCGAAGAGCGGGAGGCCGTGCGGCGGGAGGCGAGGGACGCTATCGTCCTCCATTGGACGGAGGACCTCGCCGCCGCCGCCTTTGGCCGCCGGACGTTGGACGCGCTCGGTCCGGTTCTACGGAGCTGGCTCGAGCGGTCCCACGGTTTCCTCTCGTTCCGTCTGGTGCAGGTGTTGTCCGGCCATGGCTGTTTCGGAACGCACCTTCACCGGATCGGGAGGGAGGAGACCCCGGCGTGCCACGACTGCGGCGCGCCGGAGGACACGGCGCAGCACACCCTCGAGGTGTGCCCGGCTTGGTCCGAGCCGCGCCGCAGCCTGACCGCGGTAATTGGACCAGACCTCTCGCTTCCCGGCGTCGTCAACGCCATGCTGGGGAGCGAGGAGGCCTGGGCAGCGGTCGCCTCCTTTTGCGAGGACGTAATCTCGCAAAAGGAGGAGGCGGAGCGCGAGCGGGAGGACGACCCTCTCGCTGCGCCGCTCCGCAGACGAAGAAGGGGTCGGAGAGGGCGCCGTCCTCTCCCTCCTCCTGGTGGCGACGGGCGGGCGACAGGCACGGGGGTGCCTTCGCCCGCATTGCACCCGTCACCACCTTCGTCGGTCATTCCCGGGCCCCTGTGAGGGGCCCGCCATGAAGGGCAATCGTCGGCGGAGGACTGGACGTAAAGGCTACGCCGGTTTCCCAGTCCCCCGCCACTCGGACGAAGCGGGAATGTCGCTGGGTCGTTTTAGTGGGTATACCGGGTCAGACCCGGGGAGTCCCACATACCCCTCTCATCCCCCGATGGGAGGGTATGCGTAATGCATTTTTTCCCAGCGATAAAAAAAAAAAAAAAAAAAAAAAAAAAAAAAAAAAAAAGGTTAGGTTAGGTTAGGTTAGGTTAGGTTAGGTTAGGTTAGGTTCCTGGGATTGAAGGTGGCGCTGCACAAGACCGAGGCCGTGTTCTTTCGCGGGCCTCGGCAGCGCTGCCCTCCCGACGCCCACATAATTGTGGAGGGCGTCAGGATAGGGGTCCAGCCCCAGATGAAGTATCTGGGGCTGGTACTGGACGACAGGTGGCGCTTCGGCCCGCATTTCAGCGGGCTGTCGACGCGCCTGCTTAAGGCCGCGGACTCCCTCTCGTGGCTCCTCCCGAACCTGGGGGGACCCAAGGCGAAATGCCGGCGCCTGTATGCCGGCATCTTGCGGAGCATGGCCCTATACGGGGCCCCCATCTGGGCTGACTCCCTCCACAGGAGGGAGAATGCGACCGCCATCCGCAGGCCCCAAAGGGCCATTGCACAGCGGGTGGCGAGGGCCTACCGCTCGGTGGGCTTCTCGGCGGCATGCGCTCTGGCTGGCACCCCTCCTTGGGAGTTGGAGGCTTGGGTGCTCGCCAGAGTGTATGAGTGGACGGCGCGCCGAAAGGCTCTCGGGGAGCGCCCCGTCGCCGAAGAGCGGGAGGCCGTGCGGCGGGAGGCGAAGGACGCCATCGTCCTCCACTGGACGGAGGACCTCGCCAACGCCGCCTTTGGCCGCCGTACGTTGGACGCGCTCGGACCGGTTTTGCGGAGCTGGCTCGAGCGGTCCCACGGTTTCCTCTCGTTCCGTCTGGTGCAGGTGTTGTCCGGCCATGGCTGTTTCGGATCGCACCTGCACCGGATCGGGAGGGAGGAAACCCCGGCGTGCCACGACTGCGGCGCGGCGGAGGACACGGCGCAGCACACCCTCGAGGTGTGCCCGGCTTGGTCTGAGCTGCGCCGCGGTCTGACCGCGGTAATCGGACCGGACCTCTCGCTTCCCGGCGTCGTCAACGCCATGCTGGAGAGCGAAGAGGCCTGGGCAGCGGTCGCCTCCTTTTGCGAGGACGTAATCTCGCAAAAGGAGGAGGCGGAGCGCCAGCGGGAGGACGACCCTCTAGCTGCGCCGCTCCGCAGACGAAGAAGGGGTCGGAGAGGGCGCCGTCCTCTCCCTCCTCATGGTGGCGACGGGCGGGCGACAGGCACGGGGGTGCCTTCGCCCGCATTGCACCCGTCACCACCTTCGTCGAACATTCCCGGGCCCCTGTGAGGGGCCCGCCATGAAGGGCAATCGTCGGCGGAGGACTGGACGTAAAGGCTATGCCGGTTTCCCAGTCCCCCGCCACTCGGACGAAGCGGGAATGTCGCTGGGTCGTTTTAGTGGGTATACCGGGTCTTATTAGACCCGGGGAGTCCCACATACCCCTCTCATCCCCCGATGGGAGGGTATGCGTAATGCATTTTTTCCCAGCGTCAAAAAAAAAAAAAAAAAAAAAAAAAAAAAAAAAAAAAAAAAAAAAAAAAAAAAAAAAAAAAAGGTTAGGTTAGGTTAGGTTAGGTTAGGTTAGGTTAGGTTAGGTTTAAGCGGGGCAAAGCGCAGGTGCCGACCGGGCCTGCTGCTGCTGCTACTTGCTCCGTCGTTCCCGCGGCGGCTGCGGAGGAGGGTGCGATGTCCGACTGATGGATAGGGTCGAACATCGCATCCTTCAGGTGGTGCGGCCTTCCACTGACTCCCCTCCCCTCTCGCTCTCAGAGAGGGGACCGGGATACGTGGCCGCCGCGTGGGGAGACATGGCCCTGGTGGGGGTCTATTTCTCCCCAAACCACCCTGTCACGGAGCGCGAGCGGGAGGACGACCCTCTCGCTGCGCCGCTTTGCATACGAAGAAGGGGTCGGAGAAGGCACCGTCCTCTCCCTCCTCTTGGTGGCGACGGGCGGGCGACAGGCACGGGGGTGCCTTCGCCCGCATTGCACCCGTCACCACCTTCGTCGGTCATTCCCGGGCCCCCTGTGAGGGGCCCGCCATGAAGGGCAATCGTCGGCGGAGGACTGGACGTAAAGGCTATGCCGGTTTCCCAGTCCCCCGCCACTAGGACGAAGCGGGAATTTTCGCTGGGTCGTTTTAGTGGGTATACCGGGTCAGACCCGGGGAGTCCCACATACCCCTCTCATCCCCCGATGGGAGGGTATGCGTAATGCATTTTTTCCCAGCGTCAAAAAAAAAAAAAAAAAAAAAAAAAAAAAGGTTAGGTTAGGTTGGGGGACCACCCCACAGTGCTTGCGTCCACGTCGCGTCCCCTGGAAACGACCCAGTTCTGACCACCGTAACGGAGTGGCAGACTGGGTTGGCCAAAGTGCACTGTGATCTCGTTGCGATTTTATCTTGCCTTGTGTAAACGAACTGTCGGAGACTACCATGTCTAAACTCACGCGTAGCGCCTCCGGGCGATTTTTAAAGACCAAAGGCCCTTCTCAGGGCCAACCCAAAGGCCCTTCTCAGGGCCAACTCCAAGGCTCTTCTCAGGGCCAAGCCAAAGGCCCTTCTCAGGGCCAACCCAAAGGCCCTTCTCAGGGCCAACCCAAAGGCCCTTCTCAGGGCCAACCAAAAGGCTCTTCTCAGGGCCAACCTGACGCTCTGGCGTCAGAGGCTAGCCGCGCGCCGTCTGCGGCTGGCTTCTTGGCGGACGAGTCCGACAACGACTCACTGTTTAGTGTGTCGGACGCGAACGATTCTCGGTCGCGAAAGCGGGTCCACCTGAGCGGTGGGTCCGAAGGTTCCCAGGCCTCGGGGTCGAAGGCCAAAAAGCCGACGACCAAGGCCGCCGATACCCATAACGTTGGGCTTGCGGACGCCCAACGCCAGTTGGACCTGGCCCGGCGAGCGCAGCTCCAGCAGGACCTGGAGGAGAGGGTGGCCGCAAAGGAGAAGCGGGCGCACGTTGCCCGGGCCAAGTCCGGGTACGGTGCGTCTCGCGTCCTGTACGCGGACCACTCTCTTGAGGAGCTGGAGAAAATGGCGGAGGAGGACGAGGAGGAGATCGTGGAGGTCGCCTCTAAGTCCTCCAACCTAAAGGGGACCTTCCAGAAGGCCCTCAAGAGCCGGGCCGCGAGCATGCGCGGTGTCGTCGCGGAGCTGGTGCGTCGCAAGGCCACCGACGAGACGCGGCAACTGCAGGCGAAGGTCGATCGCCTACAGTTGGAGGTCAGCCAGCTTCATCAGAAGCTGGCTGAAGCCACGGCCCGGCCTCAAGAGGCCCGGACAAGCCCTGCGGCAGAAGGCCCATCCTCCAACCTTGAGGATATCATCCGCAAGGTTGTGATGGAGGAGAGGGCCTTCACAAGGGCCTGCTTAGCGGGCATAGAGGACCGGCTCTTGCCGGAAAAGCGCCTCCGACCGCCGCTTGCGGCGGATAAGAGGCAGCCAAGCGAGCCAGGGCCGTCCTCCTCCCAGGCGGAAGACACTCTTCTCCCTGCCACCACCCCGTCCAACGAGTGGACGGATGTGGTACGTAGGGGGAAGGGCAGGGGCAAGAAGTCGGCGAAGGCCGTACCTGCCGTCCCCGCCACTACCGCTCCCAGTCGGTCGCAGACGACCGGCAAGGGTGCAGGGAAGGGGAAAAGAAAGGGAAAGGGGAAACTAGTCCCCCCAAAAACCGCTGCCGTCGTGGTGACACTCACCGCGGAGGCGGCGGAGCGTGGGGAGACGTACGCGTCCGTCTTGGTGCGGGCGCGTGCCAATGCCGATCCCACCCAACTGGGGATCGGCAGCGTGTCTTGCCGGCGGACACAAGCCGGGGCTCGAATCTTCGAGTTCCCGGGGGCCGAGGGGACTGCCCACGCTGACCTATTTGCAGCCAAGCTGCAGGAGGTCATCGCGGACTCGGCGAAGGTGGCCCGACCGGTGAAGTCAGCGGCCATCGAGGTGACGGAGCTCGACGACTCCGTCACCAAGGAGGAGGTGGTTGCGGCGGTCGCAGCGGTAGGGGGCTGTGGCGCCGCGGCGGTCCAAGGCCGGGACATAAGACCCGGACGCGGCGGCATGGGCACCATCCGCCTCGAGTGCCCAATCGCCGCTGCCAAAGCCGTCCTTGCCAAGGGACGGCTCACAGTTGGCTTCAGCTCGGGTGCAGTCCGGGCACTCGAGGACCAGCCTCTGCGGTGTTTCCGGTGCTTCGGCATCGGGCACACCCGGCCCATGTGTCCGTCCACGGTGGATAGGACGGACACGTGCTACCGCTGCGGCAAGAACGGCCACAAAGCCGTATCTTGTGAGGCCGCCACGCCACACTGTGCGGTGTGTGCCGCCAGTGGCCGCCTAGCAGGCCACGTAATGAAGGGGAGGAACTGCAATCCTCCCCCTAAGCGTGGCAAAGCGCTGGCGCCGACCAGGCCTGCTGCTGCTGCCGCTGACCCCGTCGTTCCTGCGGCGGCTGCGGAGGGGGGTGCGATGTCCGACTGATGGATAGGGTCGAACATCGCATCCTCCAGGCGAACACCAACCACTGCAGGGCAGCCCAGGATCTGCTGATGCAGACCATGGCTGAGTGGTTGGTGGACTTGGCGGTGGTCGCCGAACCTTACTCGGTCCCTGGCCGTTGGCTGGGCGACCGGGACGGCTTGGTGGCGTTGGTGGCGCGGTCTTCCACGGACTCCCCTCCCCTCTCGCTCTTAGAGAGGGGACCGGGATACGTGGCCGCCGCCTGGGGAGACATGGCCCTGGTGGGGGTCTATTTCTCCCCAAACCGCCCTCTCTCGGACTTTGAGGATTTCCTCGAGATCCTCACCGCAGTCAAAGGGAGGGCGGCGCCACGCCAAGTTCTGGTGTTGGGCGACCTGAACGCCAAGTCGGCGGCCTGGGGCAACCCGGCCGCGGGTTGCAACGTCCGGGGACGCGCCGTCGAATTTTGGGCGGCCTCATGCGGTGTGTCCCTCCTCAACAGGGGGGCGGTCCACACGTGTGTGCGGCAACAGGGTGGGTCGGTGGTGGACGTCTCGTTTGCCACCCCCGCGCTAGCCGCCCGCGTCGTCAGCTGGCGGGTGGAGATGGTGGAGACGTTGTCGGACCACCG
Source organism: Xestia ashworthii (assembly GCA_950022955.1). Classification (NCBI taxonomy): domain Eukaryota; kingdom Metazoa; phylum Arthropoda; class Insecta; order Lepidoptera; family Noctuidae; genus Xestia; species Xestia ashworthii. The sequence continues at coordinate 61,297 of OX465556.1, read as the reverse complement.
ATATGTGCGGTTCGACATCTCCACCCAGCAGGGGGGGACGGGGATGACCCGTGCTGGGCAATCTCCCTTTCCGCGGTGGGCACTCACCCGCCTGGACCGGGAGGCAGCCAAGGAGGCGGCCTTCCTCCAGGACTGGCTGTCGCCCCCTGTCGAGGGCCTGGACGTGGACGCCGCTGCGGTCCAGCTCAGGGGGTCCCTGACCGAGGTGTGCAATTCCAGCATGCCTCGGTCTCGCCGCCCGCCTCCCCGTCGTGCCGTCTATTGGTGGACGGAGGAGCTGGAGGGACTCCGGGCCACCTGCGTGGCGGCCAGAAGGGCCTACACGCGGAGCCGACGGCGCAGCGCCCAAAACCGAGACCGGGCAGAAGAGGACCGCCTATACGCCTCTTACCGAGAGGCGACGACGGCCCTCAAGTCTGCAATGGGCGCTGCACAAGACTCGGCGAGAGCCGAGATGTTGGAGGGTCTCGACAGGGACCCCTATGGGAGACCATACAAGGCGGCGCGGAACCAGCTACGCCCCTATGGTCCCCCACTGTCGGAGACCCTCGATCCACCGTTGCTGGATGGGGTGGTCCGGTCACTGTTTCCGCGCAGGACCGACTTCACCCCACCAACGATGGATCCCCCGCAAGGGGCGGTTACGCCGGAGGAGGAGGACGTCCCCCCGGTGACGGTGGCGGAGTTATACACGGGGGTGCTCAGCCTCCGAGCAAAAAAGACGGCCCCCGGACCAGACGGCGTCCCCGCACGGGTGCTGGCGATCGCCGCCTCCGGCATGGAGGACAGGTTTCGGGACCTCTTCAGCGCGTGCTTTACGGCTGGGAGGTTCCCGAAACTGTGGAAGGAGGGGCAGTTATGCCTCCTCCGAAAGGAGGGCCGCCCGCTGGACTCCCCCTCGGCATACCGGCCCGTCGTCCTGCTCGATGAGGTCGGTAAACTGTTCGAGGGGATTGTCGCCTCCCGGCTTGATAGCCATTTGCGGGGGGTGGGGCCGGATCTGTCGGACGCCCAATTCGGCTTCCGTCGAGGGCGTTCGACGATCGACGCACTGGCCCTACTCAAGGGCCAGGTGAAGGAGGCGGTGGAGGCGGGGGACGGAGTGCTGGCGGTGTCGTTCGACATTGCCAACGCCTTCAACTCCGTCCCCCACTCGACGATATTGGAGGCGCTCCGGTATCACGGAGTGCCCCAATACCTGCGGGACCTCCTGGCCAGCTACCTGGAGGACCGAGAAGTCCTCCTAGTGGACAAGACGGCCACGGTGAGGCGGTACGGCGCAGAGTCCGGTGTTCCGCAGGGGTCGGTGCTTGGCCCTCCCTTGTGGAACATCGGGTTCAACTGGCTCCTGCGCGGAGCCCTCCTCCAGGGCACGAGTGTCATCTGCTACGCGGATGACACTCTCCTCACTGCCCGGGGGAGGAACTTTGCGGACGCGGCCTGTCTGGCCTCGGCTGGCGGATCCTTGGTTGCAGAGAGGATCCGCCGCCTGGGATTGAAGGTGGCGCTGCACAAGACCGAGGCCGTGTTCTTTCGCGGACCTCGGCAGCGCTGCCCTCCCGACGCCCACATAATTGTGGAGGGCGTCAGGATAGGGGTCCAGCCCCAGATGAAGTATCTGGGGCTGGTACTAGACGACAGGTGGCGCTTCGGCCCGCATTTCAGCGGGCTGTCGACGCGCCTGCTGAAGGCCGCGGACGCCCTCTCGTGGCTCCTCCCGAACCTGGGGGGGCCCAAGGCGAAATGCCGGCGCCTGTATGCCGGCATCTTGCGGAGTATGGCCCTATACGGGGCCCCCATCTGGGCGGACTCCCTCCACAGGAGGGAGAATGCGGCCGCCATCCGCAGGCCCCAAAGGGCCATTGCACAGCGGGTGGCGAGGGCCTACCACTCGGTGGGCTTTTCCGCGGCGTGCGCTCTGGCCGGCACCCCTCCTTGGGAGTTGGAGGCATGGGTGCTCGCCAGAGTGTACGAGTGGACGGCGCGCCGGAAGGCGCTCGGGGAGCGCCCCGTCGCCGAAGAGCGGGAGGCCGTGCGGCGGGAGGCAAAGGATGCCATCGTCCTCCACTGGACGGAGGACCTCGCCGCCGCCGCCTTTGGCCGCCGGACGTTGGACGCGCTCGGTCCGGTTCTACGGAGCTGGCTCGAGCGGTCCCACGGTTTCCTCTCGTTCCGTCTGGTGCAGGTGTTATCCGGCCATGGCTGTTTCGGAACGCACCTTCACCGGATCGGGAGGGAGGAGACCCCGGCGTGCCACGACTGCGGCGCGCCGGAGGACACGGCGCAGCACACCCTCGAGGTGTGCCCGGCTTGGTCCGAGCCGCGCCGCAGCCTGACCGCGGAAATTGGACCAGACCTCTCGCTTCCCGGCGTCGTCAACGCCATGCTGGGGAGCGAGGAGGCCTGGGCAGCGGTCGCCTCCTTTTGCGAGGACGTAATCTCGCAAAAGGAGGAGGCGGAGCGCGAGCGGGAGGACGACCCTCTCGCTGCGCCGCTCCGCAGACGAAGAAGGGGTCGGAGAGGGCGCCGTCCTCTCCCTCCTCCTGGTGGCGACGGGCGGGCGACAGGCACGGGGGTACCTTCGCCCGCATTGCACCCGTCACCACCTTCGTCGAACATTCCCGGGCCCCTGTGAGGGGCCCGCCATGAAGGGCAATCGTCGGCGGAGGACTGGACGTAAAGGCTATGCCGGTTTCCCAGTCCCCCGCCACTCGGACGAAGCGGGAATGTCGCTGGGTCGTTTTAGTGGGTATACCGGGTCAGACCCGGGGAGTCCCACATACCCCTCTCATCCCCCGATGGGAGGGTATGCGTAATGCATTTTTTCCCAGCGATAAAAAAAAAAAAAAAAAAAAAAAAAAAAAGGTTAGGTTAGGTTAGGTTAGGTTAGGTTAGGTTAGGTTAGGTTAGGTTTGGTTAGGTGGGGTGCGTCAGAATTCCTCCACGTTAGTTTGGCAGCTGCTGGTCCCTCTCGATACGTCTGGAGGGAAGAGCAGCTGCTGGGCCGGTGCACCCTGGGCGCGACAGTATTATTCCTCGAGGAATCGGGAAATGGTACTGTCGTGGCTAATATTCTGGGGGAGGGGTCACATCGTTCGTCGTGCGATGATCCACGGGTCTGTCGTGCGAGGTTCGATGTGCATAGGGGGGTTTTCATCGTGTACCGTGCGATGGCTCGAACGGGGTCATCGGACGGTACGTGATTAGTGATTCACTCTTCGAAGTTTTCGGAGAGTGAATCAGGGTGGGGGAAACGTCGTGTACCGTGCGATGGCTCAAGCGGGTCATCGGACGGTACGTGATAAGTGATTCACTACTCGAAGTTTTCGGGGAGTGAATCAGGGCGGGGGAAACGTCGTGTACCGTGCTATGGCTCAAGCGGGTCATCGGACGGTACGTGATGTGATTCACTCCTCGAAGTTTTCGGGGAGTGAATCAGGGTGGGGGAAACGTCGTGTACCGTGCGATGTCTCAAGCGGGTCATCGGACGGTACGTGATAAGTGATTAACTCCTCGAAGTTTACGGGGAGTGAATCAGGGCGGGGGAAACGTCGTGTACCGTGCGATGGCTCAAGCGGGTCATCGGACGGTACGTGATAAGTGATTCACTCCTCGAAGTTTTCGGGGAGTGAATCAGGGAGGGGAAAACTTCGTGTACCGTGCGATGGCTCAAGCGGGTCATCGGACGGTACGTGATTAGTGATTCACTCTTCGAAGTTTTCGGGGAGTGAATCAGGGTAGGGGATCCTCCTTGATTTTGCATCGCGGCATTCGTCGCCCTCTGGTACGCGTCTGCCCGTCAGACGTGACTGTGAGCGTGGCGAATGGTAGTGGTGGGGGATCAAGTGGGAGGGGGGAATTTATGTATGTATGTATCTATATATTTTTATGTGTATATGTTTATTTATTTATGAATGATGAAGTGGGGAGACAGGGACCGCACCCTTAAAAGGAACAAAAATGGAAAAAAAAGCGACTGGAAATATCATACCCCAGGGCGGTACCAGCTGCTCAGCAGCTGGAGAATCCGTCACGATCCCTTCGGGATCGTCTGCCCCACCGTATTCTGGGGGGGGCAACCACCGCTTTCCGTTTGCCAGTGGCAACAAGAGCCGAGGAGGCTCATCGAGGTCACGGTCTTTTGAAGACCTGATCTCCTTCAAACCACCCGACCCAAGACCGGGTGCAAGGACGGGAGCAGAGGCTCCAGACACTCCGAGGTGCGCGCCGTCTGCAGAGCCATGCGTGGTTCTGGAGGGGGTGAGCATGTCGGAGTCGGACGACGCATCGCTGGCTGCTGCGGCCGTTTCCTCCAAGTTTTGGGGGAAGCGTTCGCACGGTCAGACGGACGCTGTTTCGGCGGCGGGTCTGTCCTCTAGTGAGGAGGACCAGCCGGCCGCCAAAGTGCCAACAGCGAAGAGAGGTAGAGGTCGCGGGACAGGCAGTCCAGCAGCATCACGCGACACCCGGGGCCGCTTCTTGAAGCGCCCCGACACGCCGGTGCCAAGCGGGTCAGATCGCGCATCACCTGCGGTCTCGACCGACGACCAGGGAGGGGTCACCGTCGCTCTTGTGGGCACAAAGGCGGAGGCCAATGCCGCGAAGCGCGCTCAAAGTAGAGCGGTCGCGGCCGATGAGGTGGCCGAAATGGCCCGTAAGGCCCGAGAGTGGCGGTCTGCCCAGGCGGCCAATGGGGAGAGTCTGACAGCAGAGGCTCTCAGCCGCCAAGTGATGGACGGCGTGGACATCGTCCTAAAGGTTGCCACCAAGTCCGGCAACCTGAAGGGCTCGTTCACACGCGCCCTCAAAGAGGCGGCAGAGGGGATCAGGGAGGCGGTTCTGGTTCTCCATGACCACACGACCTCTGAAGAGACGGCGAGGTTGTGGACGGAGAACAGCCGTCTCCGATCCGAACTGGAGGACCTCAAACGGCAGTTTGCCGCTCTACAAAATGTCGGGCAACAGCAAGCGGCTCCCTCGTCGGCCCCTGTACCTGCAGCGCCACCTACTCTGAGTCTGTCGGACTACGACGTAGAGAGGGTGGCCAGAATCTGCATGCTGCAGTGTGGGGGCATGGTGAGTGCCCGCCTGGAGGCAATCGAGTCTCGACTGCCCCCAGCTGAGCGCCTCCGCCCCCCGCTTGCGGCAGATAGGCGGAGGATGGAAGAGCCCGCGAGGCCGAAGCCCGCGCAGCTCACGCGGAGGCCTGCAGGGGGGGTCAAAGAGCCCGCAGTGGAGCCCGGGACGCCGGTACAGGTTGCGTCCGCGCCCCTCATCCCGACGTCCCAGCCCCCGGTGACCGCTTCTCCCACACAGGTGACGGTGGCTGGAGAAGGCCGCCGCAAAAAGAGAAAGAGGAGGAAGGCAGCGGGTGTGACCGCGCCGCCTACCTCCCAAGAGGCCACGATCCCGGCGTCCGCACCTCCCAACCAGGAGGCCTGGACGACGGTGGTGAAGAGGGGCCGCAAGAAGCGGACGCCGCAGCCGACGCCTCCCCAGGTACCGACTCGACCAGAGGGCACGAGGCCACCCAAGGTCACTACCCCACGCTCAGAGGCTGTGGTTATAACACTGCAGCCCGAAGCCGTAAGCAGGGGAGTGACCTACAAGTCGGTCCTGGCGGAAATGAAGCAGAAGCTTCAGTTCAGCGAGTTTGGCACCCCGGCTGGTTTCGTCTTCAGGACGGCAGCCACGGGTGCCAAGATGCTTCAGGTGTCGGGTGCGGCAAGGCAGGAGAGGGCGGACAAGTTGGCCGCCAAACTCCGGGAAGTCCTCAAACCAGAGGACGCCCGAGTGTCCAGGCCCATGACCACGGCTGAATTGCGGGTCGAGGGGCTGGACGACTCGGTGACCCCGGAGGAAGTAGTGGCGGCCATTGCCCAAAACGGTGGGTGCCCGCCAGACAATGTGGCGGCGGGCGAAGTTCGCAGCGGCGCGGATGGGCTGGGCACTGTTTGGGTGCGGTGCCCGGTCGCGGCTGCGAACAAGGTAGCGGATGGCGGGCGACTGCTGGTGGGCTGGGTGTCTGCCAGGGTCAAACTCCTGCCAAGGCGGGCTGTGCAGTGCTTCCGGTGCCTGGAAAAGGGGCATGTCCGGGCACAATGCACTGCACAAATCGACCGCAGCGAAATATGTTTCCGCTGCAGTCGACCCGGCCATAAGGCGGTCCAGTGCTCCGTAGCGCCATACTGCAGCCTTTGCGCAGCTGCAGGGAAACGCTCGGAGCACAGACTTGGCGGGAAGGCCTGCAAGGCACCCAAGTCCAAGAATAGGAGGACTCGAGCTGTCGGAGAACCTGCGCCTCTCCCACAGCCCGACTCCCGACCCAGGGAAGGAGGAGCCGAGGAAATGGAGTGTCATTAATGGCACAACTCCGTTTCCTCCAGGCGAATATCAACCACGCCGCCAGAGCTCAGGATCTGTTGCTCCAGAGCATGGCGGAGTGGTTGATCAACGTGGCTGTGGTCGCCGAGCCGTATTTTGTCCCCCCCCGCGATAACTGGGCAGGGGACCTGGACGGTTTGGTGGCCATCATTGGCGGGACTCTTGGCAGTCCGTCCCGAGGACACGGTTGGGTGGCTGCCCTCGTGGACGGCATAGTCACAATTGGGGCGTATTTCTCCCCCAACAAGAGTCTCGCTGACTTCGAGGAGTTCCTTGTCGAGCTAGGTGCCGTCGTGAGCCGGTTCCACCCTCGCCCGGTGCTGTTGCTCGGGGATCTCAATGCCAAGTCCGCGGCTTGGGGATCCCCGATCACCGATCCTAGGGGTGAGGTGTTGGAGGAGTGGGCGGTTGAGACCGGCTTGACCGTCCTAAATCGGGGCTCGGTGTACACGTGCGTGCGGCAGCGGGGCGGGTCCATAGTGGACGTGTCGTTTGCAAGCCCCGCTGTTGCGGGCCGTGTACGCGACTGGCGAGTTGCCGTGGAGGTGGAGACGCTGTCGGACCATCGATATATTCGATTCGACGTCTCCACCCAGACTGCGGGGGGCGGTCGCCCGCCGACCCCGCGGATGGACGGTCCTCGCTGGTCATACAAGCGTATCGACAGGGAACTTCTCGAGGAGGCCGCAATCCTCCAGGCCTGGGTCCGGGAGTCAACGACGAACGAACCCGTCGACGTCGAAGCGGAGGCGCAGTGGTTCCGCGGGGCTATGACGCAAATCTGCGATGCGTCAATGCCCCGTGTCACCCAAACCACAAGGCGCCAGCTGTACTGGTGGTCCGCCGTCATCGCGCAACTGCGCGTGACGTGCGTGGAGGTGAGACGCCAGTACACCCATTACCGGAGGAGACGTCGCCGGGTTCCGGAGGAAGAGGCCGCGCGGTATGAGGTGTACCGCGCGGCCAAGGAGGCTCTGTGGCTGGCCGTCGGCGAGGCTAAGACTCGAGCCAGGGAGGAGATGCTGTCGGCTCTCGACGTGAATCCGTGGGGGCGCCCTTACCGTGCGGTCCGAGGGAAACTTCGTGCCTGGGCGCCCCCACTCACCGAGAGCCTGCAGCCTGAGCTGTTGCAGGAAGTGGTCGCAACGCTCTTCCCTGCTAGAGAGGAACATGTTCCACCGCCGATGGCTTTGCCCACAGCCACAGAGCCAACGGATGACGAGGACGTCAGCGTCCCAGAGGTGACACAAACAGAGATGAGGGTGGCGATAACGCGGCTTCGGGCCAAGACCGTTGCCCCGGGGCCCGACGGAGTTCCCGGCGTCGCGCTCGCCCTCGCTCTGAAGGAGCTAGAGCCCCAGCTGAGAGGACTCTTCACCGCATGTCTTGAGCAGGGCCAATTCCCTAGTGAGTGGAAAAAGGGTCGTCTGGTCCTGCTCAGGAAGGCGGGGCGCCCAGCGGAGTCGCCGTCTGCGTACCGGCCCTTAGTGCTGCTGGACGAGGTGGGTAAGCTTTTTGAGCGGATTATCGCTGCCCGCCTCGCCGGCCACTTGTACAGAGAGGGGCCGGATCTGGACGACAGCCAGTTCGGCTTCCGGCATGGGCGCTCCACTGTGGACGCCATATTGCGGGTAAGAGTCCTGGCGGAGGAAGCGGTGTCCCAGGGCGGGGTGATGTTGGCGGTGTCCTTGGACATCTCCAACGCTTTCAACACCCTGCCCTGGAGCTGTATTCGGGAGGCGCTGTGTTACCACAGGGTGCCCCCGTACCTCCGCCGCATCGTTGGGGCTTATTTGGCGGAAAGGTGTGTCACCTACTCGGGACGCGACGGCGGAGGCCGGCGCGACATGTCGTGCGGTGTTCCACAGGGTTCGGTCGTTGGCCCACCCCTGTGGAACATCGGGTACGACTGGGTGCTGAGGGGCGAGCTCCAACCGGGAGTGGCCCTGGTGTGTTACGCAGACGACACGCTGGTCACGGCCCGGGGGAGCTCGTACAGGGAGGCAGCGTTGCTAGCGACCTGTGCGGTCTCACAGGTTGTGGGCCGCATACGGCGCCTGGGCCTGGAGGTGGCCCTCAACAAGTCGGAGGCTGTGGTCTTTCACGGCCGCCGGCGGGCGCCGCCGCCGGGATCACAAATTGTGGTAGGGGGGACCCCGATCGCTGTCGAGTCCACCATGAAGTATCTGGGATTGGTGCTCGACAGCCATTGGAACTTCGGCCCCCACTTCCGGCGACTGGCGCCCAAGTTGATGGGCGCTGCGGGCGCGCTTGCTACGCTGCTTCCCAATCTAGGGGGGCCGAGCACCGCCTGTAGGAGACTGTACCTGGGGGTCCTGCGATCCATGGCCCTGTACGGGGCCCCGGTGTGGGCCTCTGACTTGACGGCCGGCAGCATCGCGATGCTGCGGAAACCGCAGAGGGCGATGGCCGTCAGGTCAATCAGGGGGTATCGCACAGTCTCCTACGAGGCGGCTTGTGCACTGGCCGGGTCGCCACCTTGGGACCTAGAGGCGAGAGTCCTCGCGTCGCTTTACCGGTGGCGCGAGGAGGTGCGGACGCGGGGTGGTGGACCGATGCAGCGAGAGATCGATCTGCGTCGGTCTCAGCTCCGCGAGGTCCTGGTGGCGGAGTGGCGGGACAGGCTTTTACGCCCTACCGCCGGCCTCGCTACCATCGAGGCGATCCGACCGGTGCTCGAGGAATGGCTCGAGAGGAGGCACGGCTCCTTGTCGTTTCGGGCGACGCAGGTACTCTCGGGGCATGGTTGCTTCGGGAAGTACCTGTGTCGCATAAACAGGGAGCCGGACGCTCGGTGTCATCACTGCGTCCACTGTCTGGAGGACACGGCGCGGCACACGCTGGCAGAGTGTGCCGCATGGGAGGAGCCGCGCCGTGCCCTCGTGACAGAAGTGGGAACCGATCTGTCGCTGCCGGCCGTCGCTCGCGCGATGGTCGGGAGCGCAGAGTCGTGGGATGCGGTGATCTCCTTCTGTGAAACGGTCATCTCACGGAAGGAGGCTGCGGAGAGGTTGAGAGAGGTGGAGACCACTCTCCCGACCCGCAGCAGACGAACCGGGCGTCGGCGGAGGGCGGATAACGCCCTCTTCCGGCCCCCCTGAACGGGTCCAGAGGGACGGCGGACTTGGGGAGGTCCGCCGCCCCGCTAAATAACTGGACCCGAGGCGGTGGCGCGTAGTGTTCCGCGCGCGCCCCTATAAGACGTCGCGGGAGGAGTACACCTCACTCCCCCCGCAGACCTGAGGAGGCCCGCAGTGGCGGGCCGGCACTAGCCGTGGATCGTGGAAGGCGCACTAGTTCCCATGATCCCCGGTGCAAGTGTGGGAAGGGAACACCGGGGTGGTTTTTAGTCAGTACGAGTCTGACAGACCCCTCCGCTCTCCTCAGGGCGGAGGACATCCGTTGAGGATTTTCCACCCCGGCAACAAAAAAAAAAAAAAAAAAGGTTTGGTTAGGTTAGGTTAGGTTAGGTTAGGTTGGGGGTGGGGCCGGATCTGTCGGACGCCCAATTCGGCTTCCGTCGAGGGCGTTCGACGATCGACGCACTGGCCCTACTCAAGGGCCAGGTGAAGGAGGCGGTGGAGGCGGGGGACGGAGTGCTGGCGGTGTCGTTCGACATTGCCAACGCCTTCAACTCCGTCCCCCACTCGACGATATTGGAGGCGCTCCGGTATCACGGAGTGCCCCAATACCTGCGGGACCTCCTGGCCAGCTACCTGGAGGACCGAGAAGTCCTCCTAGTGGACAAGACGGCCACGGTGAGGCGGTACGGCGCAGAGTCCGGTGTTCCGCAGGGGTCGGTGCTTGGCCCTCCCTTGTGGAACATCGGGTTCAACTGGCTCCTGCGCGGAGCCCTCCTCCAGGGCACGAGTGTCATCTGCTACGCGGATGACACTCTCCTCACTGCCCGGGGGAGGAACTTTGCCGACGCGGCCTGTCTGGCCTCGGCTGGTGGATCCTTGGTTGCAGAGAGGATCCGCCGCCTGGGATTGAAGGTGGCGCTGCACAAGACCGAGGCCGTGTTCTTTCGCGGGCCTCGGCAGCGCTGCCCTCCCGACGCCCACATAATTGTGGAGGGCGTCAGGATAGGGGTCCAGCCCCAGATGAAGTATCTGGGGCTGGTGCTGGACGACAGGTGGCGCTTCGGCCCGCATTTCAGCGGGCTGTCGACGCGCCTGTTGAAGGCCGCGGACGCCCTCTCGTGGCTCCTCCCGAACCTGGGGGGGCCCAAGGCAAAATGCCGGCGCCTGTACGCAGGTATATTGAGGAGCATGGCCCTTTACGGGGCCCCCATCTGGGCGGACTCCCTCCACAGGAGGGAGAATGCGACCGCCATCCGCAGGCCCCAAAGGGCCATTGCACAGCGGGTGGCGAGGGCCTACCGCTCGGTGGGCTTTTCCGCGGCGTGCGCTCTGGCCGGCACCCCTCCTTGGGAGTTGGAGGCATGGGTGCTCGCCAGAGTGTACGAGTGGACGGCGCGCCGGAAGGCGCTCGGGGAGCGCCCCGTCGCCGAAGAGCGGGAGGCCGTGCGGCGGGAGGCAAAGGATGCCATCGTCCTCCACTGGACGGAGGACCTCGCCGCCGCCGCCTTTGGCCGCCGGACGTTGGACGCGCTCGGTCCTTTTCTACGGAGCTGGCTCGAGCGGTCCCACGGTTTCCTCTCGTTCCGTCTGGTGCAGGTGTTATCCGGGCATGGCTGTTTCGGATCGCACCTTCACCGGATCGGGAGGGAGGAGACCCCGGCGTGCCACGACTGCGGCGCGCCGGAGGACACGGCGCAGCACACCCTCGAGGTGTGCCCGGCTTGGTCCGAGCCGCGCCGCAGTCTGACCGCGGTAATTGGACCAGACCTCTCGCTTCCCGACGTCGTCAACGCCATGCTGGGGTGCGAGGAGGCCTGGGCAGCGGTCGCCTCCTTTTGCGAGGACGTAATCTCGCAAAAGGAGGAGGCGGAGCGCGAGCGGGAGGATGACCCTCTCGCTGCGCCGCTCCGCAGACGAAGAAGGGGTCGGAGAGGGCGCCGTCCTCTCCCTCCTCCTGGTGGCGACGGGCGGGCGACAGGCACGGGGGTGCCTTCGCCCGCATTGCACCCGTCACCACCTTCGTCGGTCATTCCCGGGCTCCTGTGAGGGGCCCGCCATGAAGGGCAATCGTCGGCGGAGGACTGGACGTAAAGGCTACGCCGGTTTCCCAGTCCCCCGCCACTCGGACGAAGCGGGAATGTCGCTGGGTCGTTTTAGTGGGTATACCGGGTCTCATTAGACCCGGGGAGTCCCACATACCCCTCTCATCCCCCGATGGGAGGGTATGCGTAATGCATTTTTTCCCAGCGATAAAAAAAAAAAAAAAAAAAAAAAAAAAAAAAAAAAAAAAAAAAAAAAAAAAAAAAAAGGTTAGGTTAGGTTAGGTTAGGTTAGGTTAGGTTTTTTTTTTTTTTTTTTTTTTTTTTTTTGTTTGGGCAGGAGTGGGAAATCCCCGCGGACACCTCGACTATCCCACAGGAATTTCTCTTGTGAGACAGTCGAGGTAGTGCCGGACTCGAACCGGCTAAAAACCACTCCTGCCTAGCCAGTGTCCCTCTGACATTATCAGAGCCGTTTTGTGTATATGATATTCTGTTATGTGACTATGGCAGTTTATATAATTTTGTTGGAAACGAATCCGGAGAGACCAATTCCTCTCAGTATGGAAAAACTCTAAAATGTATCTTCAACTATTATTTATTTCTTCCTAGCACTACGGTTGCAATTTCTACGCAATATTTCAGAAAATCTCGAGTTTTACTAGCTATCAGGCTGGGGAGATTTTCCGCAATGAGTTCTACCCCAAGCTGCTGTTCAGCCTCAAATCTAGCCCTAGCGGTGATGGGGCATTCCAGCAGAATGTGGAGAACCGTCTCCTCCTTGCCAGGCTCGCAAGCACACGATGGGCTCTCCTTACACTTGAACCGACTCAAGTATGCAGAGAACCCACCGTGCCCCGTTAGAATTTGTGTGGTGATACTTGTGGGGACCATTTTGCGCACGGTTTTGTACGCCGCCACCGCGTCTGGGAAGAAAATTTTGGTGCCCGAGGCAGTTTCACCTGATCCGTACCTCCCGTTCCATTCGTCAAGCGTCTCCGACCGGAGTCTTCGCTTGACGAACGATACGGGACACAGATCATAGTCCGGCCTCTTCTTCGACCTCAGTGCGGCTTCCTTCGCCAGCTGGTCGGCTCGCTCGTTCCCCTCCAACCCTACGTGGGCCTTAATCCAGAACAAGGAGACACTCTTGTTCTGGAGACTACAGCGTCGGATGGTGTCCCTAGTTTCCACAGCCAAGGGGTGGGGGGAACTTACGTTCGCAACCGACTGAAGGGCCGCCTTTGAGTCACTGAAGATGCCGAACGTGGTTTCACCACTCTTGAGCACTTCTCCTGCCGCCCTCTGTAGGGCCAGAAGTTCCGCCTGGTAGACGGTACAGTAAGACGGCAAGGCAAGTTTGAGGGCCTTTGTTTCGGTGGCACTATTCCACAAGGATAGCGCCGCCCCAACCCTGCCCTCAATCTTGCTGCCGTCAGTGAATATGCGCACAGCGAAACTGCTGTGGCGGTTGTATTGCTCCTCGTCTACCAGGCTTCCGAACTCCAGTTTTACTTGGTCCGCGGGGTGCGGAGCCTCTATCGCTGGAGCCATCCGTTCAATCTCCCCACCTCCTAGTACCGGCTGGGGTACCCCCCCCTTGGCCTCGTATAACGCAGCCGCTTCCCGTATACGGAGGTCGAGTGGGAGTATACCAGCCAGCACCAGTGCCGAGTTTAGGGAGACCGTGCGGTAGGCTCTGCACAGCTTCTGGGCAAACCCCCTCTGGACTACGCTTAACTGTTTTCTGACCCCTAATTTGTTGGCGGCAGGTGCCCATGCGCTTGCGGCGTACAAAATCGTAGGCTCTACTGCGGCGGTGTATATAGCCCTTATCACCTCCGGGTGCAAACCCCAACTGACCCGGGCTGCTCTGGCCAGCTGCTTATACATAGCTATGGCCTTTTTACAGACCACAGCTACGTGTTTGTTGAAGGTGAGTTTGGCGTCAATGATAAGCCCCAATATTTTGACATCTTGGGACATTCCAATGTCGATCCCCCCCATGCTCAAACGGGGCGTGTCGTATTTCAGCCTTCGCGTTAGAACCATCGCACAGGTTTTGTGCGGTGCGAAGTTCAGCCTATTTTTGACACCCCACGTTCGAACATGTTCGAGAGCGGCATTGGCCTGTCCCTCAATTTCCAGTGCTGTGTCCCCGTCAAACACCATCACCACGTCGTCAGCGAATGCCTGGCAATAATCGCCTCTACTCTCGAGCTGTTTTAGGAGTGGGTCCAGTATGAGGTTCCAGAAAATGGGCCCTCCTATCGAGCCCTGAACGCATCCCTTGCTGGTACTCCTTCTGCTTTCTTCACCGGCATATCTCACTGTGACCACCCTGTCGCTGAGATAGCTGCTGACAACCCGTCTCAAATTCACAGGACACTTTTCCTCAGCCAATCGTACTTTGATAGTGGGCCACCACGCACTGTCAAAGGCTCCCTCTATATCCAGAGACACAAGCGTGACGATCCTTTTTTGAGCTAACTTCGTGCGGATGTGCTGCACTAGGGTATAGAGGGAGTCTTCTGTGCTTTTTTGGGGCATAAAACCGTATTGGCGAGTACTTATCCTGGGTAGTAAGTAAAATTTGAGACGGGCAACCAGCATCTTCTCGTACACTTTCCCCATGACAGGCAATAGCCCAACCGGCCTGTACGACTTGGGTACGGTGTACGAGTCTTTGCCCGGCTTTCTAAGCACTACCACCGTTGCTTCCTTCCAGATCTTTGGGAAGTGGTGTAGCGCCAGGCACTTGTTCAGCAGTGCCAGGAAGTAGTTGGGGTCACAGTGAACCGCGTGACTGCAGATGTCTGACGTGAAGCCGTCGGCTCCCGGGGCCTTTTTTGGGTTGAATGATCCCATAGACCTATCAAGCTCGCTTAGGGTAAACGGTGGGTCATGTCGTTCATCATGGCTCCATGCGTTTACCATTTCTGCCCGTTCTCTGATTCGGCGATGGTCTATGGTATCATCTTCCTCTCGGTCCTCGGGGTAGAACGTCTCGGCCAACAGCTCCACGGAGCCCCTAGCGTCCAGCGTCTGTCCACCCATCTGTAGTGGCAGATCCTCCTCTCTCTTTCCAGTCCTTCCCATTACCCTGTAAATCCCTTCCCAGACCCCTTCTCGGTCCTGCTTCCCGCAGAACTCCTTCCAGCTCTCTGATGCGGCTTTCGTCACTGCCTCCTCATACCTTTCCCTTTCTTTTTTGTACAGGTCTACAACCATCGCTCTTCGGACCGGTGCTGCGCTCCTGACTCTGCGTTTCCTGGTGGCGACTAGCCTTTTCATCTCCGCGAGCTCCTTAGACCACCACGGCAAGGTAAGTGTATCTGTGTTGATTTTTGCTGGAATTGTGTGTTGGCATGTGTGTGTAATTGCTTGTGTGTATGTGTTTATGTGTGCTTCCAATTCATGTACCTGTGTAACATTTGAGAGTTCCGCTAGGGTCAAATTCTTGTCATTCATAATTTGAGACAGTTTCACACGAAACTGGCTCCAATTAGCCTTCTTTGTGTTGTAAACCCTAGTAGTCCTCTCAATGCTTATGCCTTTAGATTTAATCAAATTAATGCCAAAAGTAATGCCGTTGTGGTCGGAGCTCGTGAGACCCTCGTCGATCCGCCAGCCATCCACCAAGTCCAGCATGTCCGCCGAACAGGCCGTCACATCTACGTGGCTGCAGAACCTGATGCCACCCCGAATGGTGTCGAATGTGGGAATATCTCCAGTATTGAGGATTTGTAGGCCCAGCTCCCCCAGCGCTCCACACATTTGCGCTCCCCTGCGATCTTCACTGCTGCTACCCCACCAGGTACTTTTCGCATTCGCGTCTCCTCCAATAACCAACCTGCTAGAGCCCAGCTCTCGCTCTATCTGACGGAGATGCTCCAAGTATGGCTCAATGGGCTTGTCGGGCTCGAAGTAGAGGGACACCAGCGTGATCGTCCAGGCGCTGGTTCGGACTCCCACCACAACGATGTTGTTTGTGGTGAGTTGCGGGTACTGTAAGACGTCCAAATCTTTATCGAAGACAGCTATTGCTGCCTTTACAGTCCCTTCTCCTCCCTCTGAGCTCTGGAAGACCCTTACGCCCCGGTGACCTCTCATTCTTCTTACCCCACCCACGTATGGCTCCTGGAGCAACGCTACAGCGAGTTTGCGGTTGGTCGCCTCTAGTAAGAGCTCGTTTGTGGCTAGCTGACTCCGTTGCAGGTTGGCCTGGACCATTTTGTACCTAGTAGTGGTTTCGGGGACGCCTTTAGCAGTACGCTATGGAAGCTCGGGCCAATCCATCCCACCTCTTACGCACCGGGCAGTCGCTACTGAATGCGTTGTGCCCCGTGTTCCCCAACTTGGATCTGGTGCAGTTTATGCACGCCGCTGCTTCACCGGTCTGTCGGTTTGGGCAATCCGCTCTGATGTGTGAGCCGCCGCAGTGGCTACACAGGTCAGCTGGCTCCTTACAGAGGCGTTTACCGTGACCGTATCCCAAGCAGCGGGTACACTGCACCAGTGGCGTCTGGTCTTCGACACGGACCCTCTGGAGGTCGATGCGAAGTTTTCCTGCATCGATTGCCCGCCTCCAGATCATTGGGGACACACTGAGCACAACGTGATTCATGTGTGGGTTACGGGTGTTCCTTCTATACTTTATTGCAGTCCTTTGGTTCTCGTCGTCGAGGCCGTGAAAAATCTCCCGGTTCTGATTCTTCAGGGCTTTTACGACCTCTTCGTCGCTGTGTATTTTCAACACATCCCTGAGAATCAGAAGCGGGTCTCGATTCTTTACTTCCTCGACAACGAGGTTTCCTCCAGCCGCCTCCAACCGCTCCTTCACTTTGCGTCTCTCTTCCTGTGTAGCGCACCCCATGATAATCTTCCTATCTTTGGCCTTCCTGACTTTCTCGATGCGCACCCAGCCCTCCTTCGCGTCCACCGCTTTTCTTACCCTTTCTAGTATTTCGTCCCCTGTTTCCATTTCTTGTGTCGAGGAGACGACTACGGAGTGCAGTGTCGTTCGCTCCAGGGTATGTGCCCCGGTGTGGCCTTTATTGACGGCTGCTACATTCGCGTAGGTCGTCTCCCCCGCACTTTCCCTGCTGGCCAGATTGTGCTGGAGCCTTTCCAGTTTCTCGGAGTTGTCTCTCAACTCCGAGATGTGCTCTTTGAGACGGTTTAAGAGCTCAGTCTGGCCAGCAAGAACCTCGACAGGAATGGGATGGGGACTAATACGGTCAGCGGTGAGCACGGGATCCGGTGCGGGGATGGGTGCGACAGGGGCCTTGTCTCGTTCCGACTCCTTGACCAGCTCATAAAGCCTGTTTATGGCTCCGAGCACCGCAGTCTTGATCTCGGCCTTGAGGTTGCGAGAGTTGCCCAGATTTAGCTTGGCCTTATTCAGGCACGCTCTCGCTTCCTCAGTGCGACCGCGGTGCCCTGCCTCAGGCTTCTTGAGTGGTCTACCGGCATCAATGGCAGCTCGGCGCGCCCCCGTAGTGGCTGGGACCCCCTGCGAAGCAGAAGGAGTGACTTCTCCAAACGAGATTCTCCTCCGTGCATTGGCAGACGATGGCCCCGCTTTCTCCGACAGTCGCGGCGAGCTACCAGAGCCGTGGGTCTTCACGGTGCTGGATGGGGTGCAGAACATAATGGATTTGATGAGCAGACAAGATCAGAAAGACTCCTGTAAAGAGGGGGTCAAACTGAATTATCCGCTCGTCAGCTGGACACTGGATACTTCTGTTTCCCTGTAAAGGGGGGAACTCAGTGAGTAAATTACAAATAAAATCAAATAAAATACAAAATATAATAATATTATAGTCGCCCACCTACAGACGACTGTCACAATAAATAAGGTATTAAATAAACAATAATTTCTAAGTCAATTAAAAACTCCGTAATAAATAATATTATTTAAAATTGGTCAGAATGATTAAAAACAAGCTTTCCCTCAAGAAATCCCTATCTAAATAGACCAAAAATAAACTAAGAGAAAAATTTTGAAAAAGAAAAAATTTGCCTAAACTCCCACGTCTACCTTCCTATATACCAGAGGGCGGGTGGGTGGGCAAAATTTTTTCGAGCTAGGGGCGCGTGCGAGGTGTCCAGAGACGCGTCTCCGCGCGGGCTAGCGATATATGGAATAAAACGTGGTAGGTGCCGAACAAAAATTTTGACTTTTGGTCAAAAAACCAGTTTTCGAAAGAAAAAATTTGGAATTTCACCCCACAACCTGGAGACCGGGACACGGAACGTGGACCAGAATTCAGGGAAGAAGGGTGAGGACTATTACAACTATAATCTAATTTAAAATGTAGAAGAAAATTTGGAAAAACAATTAATTTTAAGGGATTTCTCTGAAAATAAGGGATGAAGTCCAGACGCGGGTGTAAAGTGCGCGCGATATGGTCAGAACACAGGCGGACGCCTATTTTTGTCTAAAAAAGCCGAAAACAGCTTCAAAATCGCACGTCTAGAATAGAAGATATCAACGTTTTAGTTTTTGACTAGCTCCCCTAGGTAGATTTTGGTACTTACAGAGATGTATGAAAATAACTATTTTTTTAGAAAAATGTATGTTTTATTCGTGCTAGGGGCGCGGGCGAAGGGTCCAGAGACGCGTCTCCGCGCGGGCTAGCGATATATGGAATAAAACGTGGTAGGTGCCGAACAAAAATTTTGACTTTTGGTCAAAAAACCAGTTTTCGAAAGAAAAAATTTGGAATTTCACCCCACAACCTGGAGACCGGGACACGGAACGTGGACCAGAATTCAGGGAAGAAGGGTGAGGACTATTACAACTATAATCTAATTTAAAATGTAGAAGAAAATTTGGAAAAACAATTAATTTTAAGGGATTTCTCTGAAAATAAGGGATGAAGTCCAGACGCGGGTGTAAAGTGCGCGCGATATGGTCAGAACACAGGCGGACGCCTATTTTTGTCTAAAAAAGCCGAAAACAGCTTCAAAATCGCACGTCTAGAATAGAAGATATCAACGTTTTAGTTTTTGACTAGCTCCCCTAGGTAGATTTTGGTACTTACAGAGATGTATGAAAATAACTATTTTTTTAGAAAAATGTATGTTTTATTCGTGCTAGGGGCGCGGGCGAGGGGTCCAGAGACGCGTCTCCGCGCGGGCTAGCGATATATGGAATAAAACGTGGTAGGTGCCGAACAAAAATTTTGACTTTTGGTCAAAAAACCAGTTTTCGAAAGAAAAAATTTGGAATTTCACCCCACAACCTGGAGACCGGGACACGGAACGTGGACCAGAATTCAGGGAAGAAGGGTGAGGACTATTACAACTATAATCTAATTTAAAATGTAGAAGAAAATTTGGAAAAACAATTAATTTTAAGGGATTTCTCTGAAAATAAGGGATGAAGTCCAGACGCGGGTGTAAAGTGCGCGCGATATGGTCAGAACACAGGCGGACGCCTATTTTTGTCTAAAAAAGCCGAAAACAGCTTCAAAATCGCACGTCTAGAATAGAAGATATCAACGTTTTAGTTTTTGACTAGCTCCCCTAGGTAGATTTTGGTACTTACAGAGATGTATGAAAATAACTATTTTTTTAGAAAAATGTATGTTTTATTCGTGCTAGGGGCGCGGGCGAAGGGTCCAGAGACGCGTCTCCGCGCGGGCTAGCGATATATGGAATAAAACGTGGTAGGTGCCGAACAAAAATTTTGACTTTTGGTCAAAAAACCAGTTTTCGAAAGAAAAAATTTGGAATTTCACCCCACAACCTGGAGACCGGGACACGGAACGTGGACCAGAATTCAGGGAAGAAGGGTGAGGACTATTACAACTATAATCTAATTTAAAATGTAGAAGAAAATTTGGAAAAACAATTAATTTTAAGGGATTTCTCTGAAAATAAGGGATGAAGTCCAGACGCGGGTGTAAAGTGCGCGCGATATGGTCAGAACACAGGCGGACGCCTATTTTTGTCTAAAAAAGCCGAAAACAGCTTCAAAATCGCACGTCTAGAATAGAAGATATCAACGTTTTAGTTTTTGACTAGCTCCCCTAGGTAGATTTTGGTACTTACAGAGATGTATGAAAATAACTATTTTTTTAGAAAAATGTATGTTTTATTCGTGCTAGGGGCGCGGGCGAGGGGTCCAGAGACGCGTCTCCGCGCGGGCTAGCGATATATGGAATAAAACGTGGTAGGTGCCGAACAAAAATTTTGACTTTTGGTCAAAAAACCAGTTTTCGAAAGAAAAAATTTGGAATTTCACCCCACAACCTGGAGACCGGGACACGGAACGTGGACCAGAATTCAGGGAAGAAGGGTGAGGACTATTACAACTATAATCTAATTTAAAATGTAGAAGAAAATTTGGAAAAACAATTAATTTTAAGGGATTTCTCTGAAAATAAGGGATGAAGTCCAGACGCGGGTGTAAAGTGCGCGCGATATGGTCAGAACACAGGCGGACGCCTATTTTTGTCTAAAAAAGCCGAAAACAGCTTCAAAATCGCACGTCTAGAATAGAAGATATCAACGGTTAGGTTAGGTTAGGTTAGGTTAGGTTAGGTTAGGTTAGGTTAGGTTAGGTTTTTTTTTTTTTTTTTTTTTTTTTTTTTTTTTTTTTTATTACAGCTTTTCCCCGTTCGTGGTAAAACAGGACCTTACTATTCTGATTTCACATTCATACTAGTTCTCGCATTTTTGCCTCTCGCACTTTCAAGCTTCATACTGGATCTTTCTTTCATTCATCTCTTTCATTCTTAGCCGGGTGGGACTCCCGCTATTGTAACTACTTTTTGTTTTATATTTCTTTATTATGGGTATTCAAAACGACAACTCTTGTTTTATTTACAATTTTTGCTTAGGTGTTTACAGTTTCTTTCCTTATGTCTATTTATTACTAATTATATACTTGCTAACACAATTTTATTTTAATTCTATTTACTGTCTAGTTTACATATGGATTCTTAGATTCTACCTTAATTTTACATAATTAGTTTTACAAATTTATACTTCCTTATTTTAAGTCTTATACAATATCATAAAGTTTTTTCCTTAATTTTACTAATCTTGTATCTTCAAAAACAATTTATACTTAAATATAGTTCGGACCTATTTGATGTTTCACATCTATTCGCCTTAATTTCAGCTTCTACACTATTATAGGGGCTTATGTGGATAATTTTGTATTATAACTTTCTATACTTTCCTTAAGGTTGCGGCAATAATATACATATATACTTATAATATACATAATTATTGTCTTTTCTTGTGCTGGTTTTTTACTTGTCTAGACATTGTTGCGTGTTGTTTGTGGTGCGTGTTTAGTGTTGTGTGTGTGTTTTTGATATACTCGTATATATAATTATATATTTTATATATCTGTGCATGTTTGTGTGCGTTGGTTTCCATGTATATGTACTCCCAGTTTGTATTACTGTATTGGTGTGTTCGTGTGTGTGTTGTGTGTGTTACGTAAGCCCTATGTAGCAGTTTAGGCATACGCCGTTGTCGTCCGAGCCAGATAGTCCCACTTTTTACGGACCGGGCAATCCACGCTGAAAGCGTTGTGGTCGGTCCTTTGAAACTTCGAATGCGAGCAGTTGCAGCACTGTGGTTCATTACCCGCGACAAACTCCACGCACCTCTCGCGTAAGTGCGGTCCTCCGCAGTGACTGCACCTGTCCGCACTCTCCGTACAAAATTTCCGTCCATGCCCAAAAGCTAAACATTTTGTACATTGGATGAGCGGCGACTGATCCTCCACCCTGACCCTTTGCAGGTCAAGGTAAAGGGCCCCAGCCTCCGTCATCCTCTGCCAAACTATTGGTCTGACTTGGACGACAACGTGCGCCGTCTTGGGGTTCCTTGTCCTCTTCTTATACTTTACAGCTATTTCCATCTCCTCTTGGCCCAAGTCCCTAAAGATATTTTGGTTTTGGGAATAGAGCGCCTTCACCACCTCGTCGTCGTCACTGTCTAAGAAGACGTCTTTTAGAACGACGAGTGGGTTTTTGTTCTTAATGGGCGCTACTATTAGCCCTCCACCTCGGCTCTCAATCCTTTCTTTCACTTTTTTCAGCTCCGCCTCTGTGTCACACCCCAGTATGACTGTCTGGTTCTTTGCCTTTCGGACTTTGTTTATTTTAAGGCCAGTACCCCTGGCATCGACCGCCACCTTCACCCTAGCGAGCACCTCGTCAGCAGTCTCCTGACTGCCTTCGAGGGTGACCGCCACCGAGTGAAGAGCCGGTCGACGCCCAGGTTTGGCTGCAGTCACGTTGGCGTAGGATTGCGAGTCAAGTTTTGGCTCGCATGCTACTTCCCTTATGGCCTCCTTTAGTAAGTCGGTTCTGGTGGCGATCTCACCGGCAACGCCATCGATCTTGTCCTCGAGGACAGCCGCGGCCCGACCAGTGACCTTGACCCATTCTGACGTATGGTCCAAGGCCGCCTGGACCGCGTCGACCTTCTCACTGACCCCGAGAACCCTATCGACGACCTTGTCGATGAGGTCGGCACCGCAGTCGTCGTAGCGTTCGGTCATGTCCTGGAAACCTTTCGACAGTTTTCCCTCAAAGTCGTTCAGGCGCGTGTGCAAATTGGTCTCCACCTTTTCCAGCCTCTCCAGAATGTTTTCCGGTAATCCGGGTGAAACAGGCGTGGTGTTGATCTTGGCGGGTGGGACTGTTCTGGGCGCAGTTTCCAGGCCCTTTACCCGCCCACTCAGCTCAAACAAGATCCGCAGGTTTTTATCAGACTGGGTCTCCAGGAAGTTCTTTATGTCCTTTCTCATCTGAGGATAGTCCTTCACCCTGGCTGGGATGTCTTCGAAGGTCTTCATGACTTCCTGGAGGAGTTGGTCATTAGACAAAGCAGCAAAGGTATTAGGCTGCTTTTTGTACCCTTCCATGATATCTACGGATCTTCGTTTTCGCTCCGGTCTGCGGATAAAGGTCCTGGCGGCGTCCAGCGCCTGTCCCGACGGGCCTGCGGGGCTGGGAGTGGTTGTAGGAGCGACAGCACCAGAGGTCCCTGCCGACGTCGACAGTGGCGTTTCGGCTGTTCCCGCTTGGGTTACTCTGACAGCGTCCTTTCTGCCGAACGTCAGAGATATCCCCTTTGGCGCCACGCGCGCCCCAGAGGGTCCCTCATTTCCCGGGTTGGTCGGCGACGTAGAACCCTGTGGCTGACTGGCGCTGGCTCCTGGCCCCTTTCCTTTTACTGGGGTGCGAATGCCGAGAACCATGTTTTGTGTGTGTTGTGTGTTGTGTTGTGTTGTGTAGCTTGTGTGTAAAGGGCACAGCGTAGAGAACGGGGAAAGTTGTCAAAATAAAATACAATTAAATAAATAAAAAATGTTATAGTGTATAACCAAAGATTTGTCAGTGAGTCCACCCTGTAAAGGGGGGTGGGTGTTGTGCAGTTCGAGCTGTCCTTCGCTCAAAAGAGCGTGTCACAAGAGAAAGTCAAAAGAAAAATATAATAAAAATAAAAAATCGCAATGTAGAGACCCTTTTTTTTGTACAGACTCTATGTAGAGTCAATCTACTTGGTCCAGTCGATAGCTCTCACCGAGCCCTCTCAGATGAACCCAAACTCGGGTACTCTAGCCCGAAGGGTTCCCGAGATACAGCTGCACCAAGATCAGGTTGTAAATCCAAGATGGCACCCGGAACTCGGTTACCTGCAGTTATCTCCGGAACCGTTGGTCCAAACACAACCGTGCTTGGGCTCTCCTGACTGGGCCCGACGCACTCTATCTTTCTGAGCTATTTTCAGGCTGAAAATTTCAGGTCCCGAAAAACCCACCAAAGGCACTAGCCAGGTAGGGAAGAGTGAGCCAACGTCCCCAGTGCAAACCCGAGCGCTCCACGACCCCCGGTTCAGGAGTTATCCGAGTCTGAATTTTCGTCTGACAGTTCGAGAGCTGTCAGAGTCTATCTTAAACCCGGGATAACTTCCCTTCCAATAGTCGTAGAACGTCCGTGCTTGGACTTATTCGGCTCGGCTGCACCTAACCCGTCCCGCAAGCTGGTTTTCCGGGTCCCGAAACTCGCAAGCACAAAAACCCCTAAAACCCAGTAGACAGGATGGGTATTGCCCTCCCAAATCTTTATATGAAAACGGCAGCTTTCTACGACCACCGAGTCCAGAGCTATGTCGGGTGAAAGTTTTCCAAGATGGCGTCCAAGATGGAGGCTGATGAAGTAAAATTGGCCCCAGATGACCAAAACTAGCCGAGTTTGGGCTCTCCGGAATGGGCTTGAAGAGCCCAGTCCAAATTCTACAATATTATTCCCGGAAAACTAACCCCCGATTTTTGGAAGCCAAAAAAACCCCTAAATTTAGGCAAAACGTCTACAGCACAAAAAGAACACACAAAAATTTAAAAAATACTTAATAATAATATTATCTCTAACTAAGACTATTTTATGAAGGTGGTTCCAGAGATATTAGGCCGTTTTTTAACACCCCTCGTGTCAACCCTTATATTTTAAAAAATCATAACTTTAAAAATATGAATAACCAAAAGCTGAAATTTTGTACTAATATAGTGACCGTAAAGGCCCTTCAGATAATAAAATAAAAAAGGGGGGTCGTCGCGACAAATAATTAATTATAATTTTTTGAAAATTGTAAAAATTTTGAAATTTAAATATCTTTGGAACCAATAAACCTTTTTTAAAGCTTGAAGCGCCGTTTAAGTAGTCTCAGCGTCCCGCTTCAACGCCGCTCGATGGTGTCGGCCGCACTCGACCGGAACCGGTTGCACGTGGCCACGTGGTTACTGGTTTTTCCAGATTTCCTCCGAAGGCGTGGCCCGGAAAAATCGGGAAGCAGCTCCAATCGGTAGGCGTCGATGAGACGCGTCGTTTGACACCTCAAAAAGCAGGTGTCGTCGCTCTCTTTCTCGCAGCGTTTCAGTTTGAAAGTAAAAAACTTTCAAATTTTTCGCTTTTTCGGGTTTTTCTCCCTTCACACGGCACTCTCACTTGCGCACTTTTCACTATCGGATAGCCCGTATTTTTCCGCACAGTTTAATGGTAAACACGATTAAAATCGGTTAAAAAATACCACTTTTGCGATTTTTCAAAGAAATTTCTTGCGCGGAGCAGACTTTGGCACGTGTTCTCGTCGCGGGGGGTGACCGCGGTACTCCGGTTAGGTTAGGTTAGGTTAGGTTAGGTTAGGTTAGGTTAGGTTAGGTTAGGTTAGGTTAGGTTAGGTTAGGTTAGGTTAGGTTAGGTTAGGTTAGGTTAGGTTAGGTTAGGTTAGGTTAGGTTAGGTTAGGTTAGGTTAGGTTAGGTTAGGTTAGGTTAGGTTAGGTTAGGTTAGGTTAGGTTAGGTTAGGTTAGGTTAGGTTAGGTTAGGTTAGGTTAGGTTAGGTTAGGTTAGGTTAGGTTAGGTTAGGTTAGGTTAGGTTAGGTTAGGTTAGGTTAGGTTAGGTTAGGTTAGGTTAGGTTAGGTTAGGTTAGGTTAGGTTAGGTTAGGTTAGGTTAGGTTAGGTTAGGTTAGGTTAGGTTAGGTTAGGTTAGGTTAGGTTAGGTTAGGTTAGGTTAGGTTAGGTTAGGTTAGGTTAGGTTAGGTTAGGTTAGGTTAGGTTAGGTTAGGTTAGGTTAGGTTAGGTTAGGTTAGGTTAGGTTAGGTTAGGTTAGGTTAGGTTAGGTTAGGTTAGGTTAGGTTAGGTTAGGTTAGGTTAGGTTAGGTTAGGTTAGGTTAGGTTAGGTTAGGTTAGGTTAGGTTAGGTTAGGTTAGGTTAGGTTAGGTTAGGTTAGGTTAGGTTAGGTTAGGTTAGGTTAGGTTAGGTTAGGTTAGGTTAGGTTAGGTTAGGTTAGGTTAGGTTAGGTTAGGTTAGGTTAGGTTAGGTTAGGTTAGGTTAGGTTAGGTTAGGTTAGGTTAGGTTAGGTTAGGTTAGGTTAGGTTAGGTTAGGTTAGGTTAGGTTAGGTTAGGTTAGGTTAGGTTAGGTTAGGTTAGGTTAGGTTAGGTTAGGTTAGGTTAGGTTAGGTTAGGTTAGGTTAGGTTAGGTTAGGTTAGGTTAGGTTAGGTTAGGTTAGGTTAGGTTAGGTTAGGTTAGGTTAGGTTAGGTTAGGTTAGGTTAGGTTAGGTTAGGTTAGGTTAGGTTAGGTTAGGTTAGGTTAGGTTAGGTTAGGTTAGGTTAGGTTAGGTTAGGTTAGGTTAGGTTAGGTTAGGTTAGGTTAGGTTAGGTTAGGTTAGGTTAGGTTAGGTTAGGTTAGGTTAGGTTAGGTTAGGTTAGGTTAGGTTAGGTTAGGTTAGGTTAGGTTAGGTTAGGTTAGGTTAGGTTAGGTTAGGTTAGGTTTTTTTTTTTTTTTTTTTTTTTTTTTTCTTTCCTACTCATCTATTCCTCTGACGACGCCAGAGACCTTACTATCTAATGCTTCTCTTTCATTCCAGTTCTATCAATTATTCCTCTCGCACTTTCATTCCTCATACTTTATCTTTCTATCGTTCTATCTTCTCTCTCTCTTTAAGGGTGGGACGCCCTTCTACTTTCCCTATTCTGTACTCTACTTTTTGTTATTTTTCTTTATTTCGGGTTTAACACGGACACAATGTTTTTATTTGTCGACAGGGATTCTTATTATTACTTTACATTGTTGACAAAATTTTTACAACCATCATATAGGACTATGTTACATTTTTCTTATTCTATAATTTTTATCCGTATTTACATATTTCTTATTACATAATATATTTCTTAATACTATTTCTAGATTACAACAATCTTATAATGTCCTTACTCCTAGTCACATATTTCTTAATGCTATTTCTATTTTCTACGCTTAATTCTAGTACATTTTTGAATAACATAATTTTGTCAGCCTTCTTATTTATATTTTGATTTTACAGTTTCTTACGACTACTTACGCTCTAACAAATTAATATGGGCAACATTAACATTAAATTACACTAATCTGTTTATTCTGGCTTTTAGCAACTTTGTAACTTCTGTTCTCAATGCTTGACTCTAATATTATTCACAATATTATGCAAACATTTTTGCTTATACCGTTTTGTTTCTTTTTATCACCTTTTCACATATTTTAACGCAAAACTCCAGAAACAACTCTCTCTTTTTGCTCTTCATTATCAGCCACATATCTACAGCGTCGAGCTTGGTGTCGAGTATTTGCTCGGCCACAAGTCTTTCTCTGCCGAACACGGGACAGCTGAACAATATATGTGGCACCGTTTCGTCCATTTCAGGGTCGCAGATGCACGATGGGCTCTCTTTGCACTTGAAGCGATTCAAGTATTCCGAGAACCCACCGTGCCCCGTCATAATTTGAGTTAAGACGCTGTTAATTTTTATTTTCCTGATAATCCTGTAGGCCGCCACCGCGTCCGGGAAAAACAATTTCGTGACAGAAGCTGTTTCTCCGGAGCTGTATCTTTGGTTCCATACGTCAAGAGACTCCGCACGTATGCATCGCTTGACATATGAAACCGGACACAAATCGTAGTCAGGTTTTCGTTTGGAACCCTCAGCGGCTCTTTTGGCTAGTTCATCGGCCCTCTCATTTCCTTCCAACCCCGCATGGGCTTTGATCCAAAACAAGGTAACGGCCTTGTTTTGGATCGACAGGGACCTAAGATTGGCCCTTGTCTCTACTGCCAGGGGGTGGTGTCGGTTGTAGTTCTGAATGGTTTGGAGGGCCGCCATGGAGTCGCTGAAGATTCCAAACGATTGCGCACTGTGCTTCAGTATCACCCTAGTAGCAACGCATATTGCCAGAAGCTCAGCCTGGTAAACGGTGCAGTAGTGTGGGAGAACAAGCTTGAGGGTTTTGGTTTCGGCGTTACCACGCCATACGGATAGTGCCGCTCCAACCTTGCCCCCAATCTTGCTCCCATCCGTGAAGATGCGAACTTCAAGTTCGCTCTGGGCATTGTCTAGTTGCTCTTGGTTTACCAGGCTAACGAGCTCTAGCTCAGCGCGCTCTGCGGGGTGTGGAGCCTCCATTGCCGAGGCGGCCTGCTCGACCTCCCTGTCGCCGAGTGCTGGCTGAGGTACCCCCCTTCTGGCCTCGTATAGCGATGCCGCTTCGCGGACTCGCAGGTCAAGAGGTAGTATACCAGCCAGCACTAGCGCGGAGTTCAAGGAGACCGTCCGGTACCCTTTACACAGCTTTTGCGCAATGCCGCGCTGTACTGCTCCCAACTGCTTTCTGACGCCCAGCTTGTCGACGGCCGGAGCCCATACGCTGGCGGCGTACAGGATGATTGGTTCAACGGTGGCCACATATATTACCCTTATGACCTCGGGGTTTAGACCCCAGCTGGTCTTTGCTGCCTTTGTCAGTTGCTTGTGGATGCCTATTGCCTTCCTGCACACATTTGCGACGTGTGTGTTAAAAGTAAGCTGTTTGTCGATGGTGACACCCAGGATTTTGATCTCATTAGACATGGCAATGTCGCTCCCGCCCATGCTCAGGCGCGGGGCGTCGTATTTTAATTTGCGCGTTATGA
Source organism: Xestia ashworthii (assembly GCA_950022955.1). NCBI lineage: Eukaryota > Metazoa > Arthropoda > Insecta > Lepidoptera > Noctuidae > Xestia > Xestia ashworthii. The sequence continues at coordinate 33,290 of OX465556.1, read as the reverse complement.
CCATCGCGTTGGTTTTCTGCGGGGCAAATTTAAGCTTATTTTGAACGCCCCACGCCCGGACATGTTCGAGAGCGGCATTGGCACGTCTCTCGATCTCCAGCGCTGTGTCACCATCGAAAATCAGCACGACGTCGTCTGCAAATGCTTGGCAATAGTCATCCCTATCTTCCAAGCTTTTTAGAAGCGGGTCTAGCACTAGGTTCCAGAATATTGGTCCCGCAATGGAACCCTGAACACAGCCCTTGCTTGTGGCCTTGCAAAACTCTTCCCCTGCGTACCTGACCCTGACCTTTCGGTTTTCGAGATAGCTGTCTATGACCCTCCTCAAGCCGATAGGACACTGTTCCTCAGCCAGACGGACCCTTATGGCCGGCCACCATGCGCTGTCGAAGGCTCCCTCTATGTCCAATGATACTAGGACTACTATTTTCTTAAGATCTAGCTTACAGCGTATATGTTGCATTAGCGCATAGAGGGAGTCCTCGGTGCTCTTCTGGGGCACGAATCCATACTGGCGAGTACTCATCCTTGGGATCAGATGAAACTTGAGGCGGGCCACCAACATCTTCTCATAGATTTTGCCGAAAATAGGTAGTAGGCCAATGGGCCTGTACGCTTTTGGGGAGCTGTAATCTGACTTCCCAGGCTTTTTCAAAATTATGACTGTAGCCTCTTTCCAGATTTCGGGGAAGAGGTGGGTTCTCAAACAGCCATTCAGGAGAGCCAAGGCTACCTCCGGGGCTTCTCTGATGGCTTGGCAACAAATGTCGGCCGTGAATCCATCTGCTCCTGGCGCTTTTTTGGGGTTGAAGGACGTACACGCTGCCATCAGTTCAGCCATCGTGAATGGTGGCTCGCAAGGTTCACCTTGCCGTCGAGCATTCACGAGCTCGGCCTTCTCTCTAGTAAGACTGTGGCAGGTGCTATCAGTGTCTACGTGGTCCTCCGGATAAAAAGTTTTGGCCAAGAGTTCCACTGAGCCTTTTGCGTTCAAGACCTCCCCATCCTTTGCTAGTGGCTGATCCTCACCTCTTCCCTTGGTCCTGCCTATCACCCGGTAAATGCCTTCCCAAACCCCTTCTCTGTCCTGTCTGGAACAGAAGTCCTTCCAGCTCGCGGTTTCGTCCTTGGCTGCTTCCGTCTCATAACCGGTTGAGCGCCCAGCCCGCGCGTGTCAACCATCTGTCAAGCGTCCCGCGCGCTTACGTCATCGCTGATAACGCCGGGCGTCGCGCACATGTCGTAAACAAAGACGTTTTATGACTATGTTTCTAAGAAAGTGGCTAACGCTTGATGTTTTTTACAATGCTTATGAACAGGCCTTTTGAACTGTTTATATTTCGTTAGAGTGTATGATTTGTTTCATTTATAAAATCGGTTGTAAATATGTACATTGAGAATTTTTAGCTTAATTCTCAAATAAATGGCTGTATAAATAGAAAACAAGTGATGACCTATATGTTTTAAGGTTTAAAATGCATGGTGTGTATATGCTTAATGTAAATAATAAATAAAACCACTTCGTCTAGTACAATATTTTTTATTTACAACCTTCCAAACATTCGTAAAAATTGTTGGCGTACGGAGATTTTACGACCAAACTAAATATTTTTTTCCAAAGTACATCTGCTAGGTAGAATAAAAATATTAGTATCAGTTTGTAGCTGATTTAATACTCTAACAAATATGTAACAATCGTGGCAGCACAATAAACACTGTATTCAAAATATGGTAAAGAAGACACACACAACTTTAAACAAAAAATAATACTTGAATTCGTTTTCACAAAATGTTCTACGAATTTGATTGAACAATAAAACAATTCTAATAAGATGATTCTTCATAAAATGCCCTTTCCAAAGAGGCATTATGCTTATAATTACGACATAATAGGAAAAAGTTATAAGCATTACAACTTGATATTGCTCAAAATGTGCCTCAATTAGGGTTGGTGCACATGGTGTAAAAAAATACCGGATCCGGACAACGGATCTATTAAATTCGTTAATCTATTTATATTGATTAAGTGTTGAAAACACCAAAATCGGTTATCGCCCAGTAGAATAGAATGTTACATTTCTATTTTTACCCGACTGCGACATAAAAAGGAGGGTGTATTCATTTCTATGCTCCTCATTTAGACTAAGCTAGTGAACAGACTTTAACAAAAGAGGTATCAATAGATTATTATTCGGGATGCTGGTTACATGGTCTAATAAGTGATGACAATTTTTAACCGACTTCAAAAAGGACGTATTCATTTCTATGCTCCTCATTTAGACTAAAATAAAAAAAATGAAATAGTTTATTTTCAGACAATTATAGTCCATAGCAGAGGTTAGTAACAGAAATCTTATCAACTATGTTAGTACACAAAATAACAATGTAGGTAAATGGTTAGTAACAGAAAAAACTTATAACTATGTTAGAGTACACAAAAGTAAATAGTTAGTAACAGCTTATAAAGTATGTTAGTACAATAAAAACAATGGAGATAAGTCTAACTAGTATAATTCTTCACTAAGCTAGTGAACAGACTTTAACAAAAGAGGTATCAATAGATTATTATTCGGGATGCTGGTTACATGGTCTAATAAGTGATGACAATTTTTAACCGACTTCAAAAAGGACGAAGTTATAATGTGTCGGATTGATTCCCCCGGATATAGTATAGCCGATGAGGGATCGATCTGAATACAACGTGATATGGTCATTTTCGAGAAACGAATGTCACACACAGGATCAAAATAGAAAAATTAAAGGACGAAGTTATAATGTGTCGGATTGATTCCCCCGGATACAGTATAGCCGATGATGGATCGATCTGAATACAACGTGATATGGTCATTTTCGAGAAACGAATGTCACACACAGGATCAAGATAGCAAAATTAAACAAATAAGATAATCAAATAGCGAATAACTGAACTTTTGTATCAAAAGAGTATAAATAAGAATAATAAAAGTAAAATTGTGATATAAAAAAATGAACAACAGATTAAAAAATGATTGAAATAAAAATCACTAGTAGTAACATTTCTGTATCAAAAACGCCTTGAGTTTATTTTTATTTTCGGACGAAGTTATAATGTGTCGGATTGATTCCCCCGGATATAGTATGTATAGCCGATGATGGATCGATCTCAATACAACGTGATATGATCATTTTCGAGAAGTTATGTCTGTGCAAATACTCTTCGTTACCTAGACCCTCCTACACGTGAACGACCAAAACACAAAAAAAATTAAGCCAAAAGACTCCACTGCTGGACATAGGCCTCCCCCAAGTGGCAAGTTGCTGCTCCACTGCTGGACATAGGCCTCCCCCAAGTGGCAAGTTGCTGATGGAAAATGAAAGACTCCACTGCTGGACATAGGCCTCCCCCAAGTGGCAAGTTGCTGATGGAAAATCATGGATACCGAAAGACTCCACTGCTGGACATAGGCCTCCCCCAAGTGGCAAGTTACAGATGAAAAATGAAAGACTCCACTGCTGGACATAGGCCTCCCCCAAGTGGCAAGTTGCTGATGGAAAATTAAAGACTCCACTGCTGGACATAGGCCTCCCCCAAGTGTCACCACATGCACTTATAAAACGTCGAAAAACAGACACGGTTCGCGTTGGTCAATTCCATGGAGAAGAACCGGGAAGAAACTAAGGTTACTGCGTAGGCCCGATAATAGGTCGTTGCTTACTATAGAAAAAATGTAAAACAAGATGAACGTACGGAGGAGAGTAGGAAATTATGAGATGAGACGAAAAAAATGTTGATACTCTAAACAAACGGCGTACACGCTCGGAGGACATTTGGAGAGTAGGAAATTATGAGATGAGACGAAAAAAATGTTGATACTCTAAACAAACTGCGTACACGCTCAGAGAACATTTGAAAAGTAGGAAATTATGAAATGAAACGAAACAAAATTGAAGGATACTTTAAACAATTTCACATTTGTGAGATGTAAAACTGTTTAAACAATTTCACATCTGTGAGATGTGAAACTGTTTAAACAATTTCACATCTGTGAGATGTGAAATTGTCTAAAGCATCCTTCAATACATAAACTGACGTTACAGGAATCACACGCCCAAACTGTGCGCACATCTTTTTTAAATTTCGCGCACAGTTTGCAGCGTGTTCTGCCGTTGGAGCGTTTAGGGAAATGCCCATGTTTTGGCACCTGAGCCGGCGTAGGCGGTTGTGGGTTGTATTTTTTTAAGATTAAGTCGGCCAGTTGTAATCTAAACTGCCGCTGCGGTATTTTTAGATTTGAAGAAAAAATTATGTGGGCGTTGTGAATAGAGACATTTACAAGCCTTCTAAACAGTTTCTTGTACCATATATGGTTTCTTATCCTTTCCACGGGGAATGCCTGCAAGAGTTGATCTTTCTTGTCGACACCCCCCATGGCAAGGTTGTAGTCGAGGACTACTTGAGGCTTGAATTTGTAGTAGCCGTGTTTTTCTTTTCCACTGATTTCCACTTTGTGGTAAGTGGAAATCAGTGAAACAAGGTTGGAATCTTTCCACACGACTACTGACAAATCACGGGTCTGGCTTTTAGCCACTTCCCCCGTACGCATATTGTTTTTATTTTTTGATTTTAGGCTGTCCGGCACAAATTGCCGATTCAGCCTAAGTGTACCCACCGTATCTGTTTTTCGCAGTTTTAGTGAGCGAGAAAGCAGTGGCGAGTTGTAAAAGTTGTCCATCAACAACGTGTGGCCTTTATCAAGTAAAGGCCGAACAAGCCTATAAACGATTTGGGAAGTGGCACCCTCAGGTTCGTTTAACCCACCTTCCATGTCGTGGTTATCAGGCACTCCATGATTTTTCCCAGCGTATACTTCCATTTTCCACAGATAACCTGTCCGGGACTCGCACAACTCGTAACTTTTTATACCCACCCGAGCAGCTTTGGTGGCGATCAGCTGAGAGAATGAGAGTCTCCCCTTCCAAAGAAGGAGAGACTCGTCTATCGCAATATTTTGCTCGGGTAGGTACAAACTGCTAAATTTGTGATTCAAATGATTCAAGATTGGCCTAATTTTTTTTAGCTTAGTCTGCTCACCTGTAGGCTGGCTGTCGGCCAAAGTAGTATTGTCCACGAAGTGTAGACATCTTTTTATGAGAGCGAACCTCTTGTATGACATTCGTTCTTTAAAATTACCAATCTTCAGATCGGGCAGTAGAGGGTACCAATACTCCCTTTCGACAGGATTTGGGACGAAGCTGTGTAGCATAATTATACCTAAGAAGGTCCACACATCTTGAATTGTCACGTCAGTCCACCGTCTCAACCTGGACTGCTGTGGCAAATCACGACGACTTAGGAGCTGATAAGCGTACCTGTTGGTCTCCTTAACTATAAGAGCTATCACATCTTCATCCCAAATCTTCTCGAATATGTCGAGAGGTGTGAGACCCTCTACTGCAAAAGTAGGGCCAGATGGGCCTTCAAATGGTTCACGCAGTCCGGTGAACACGTCGTCGTCGCTGCTCCAAGAAAAATGAAGTAGGTCTTCATTACCCACCATGGCTAGCAACGCTGAATCGTCTTCGGCATCCATCCGGGTTAGCTGGTGCAGGTACTCCGGAGAAATGTCGAAGAGATCCGCTGGATACTCGTTGGCATTCCTGCACCGGCTTGCGCCAATGTCAACGGTATCCGTATCCAGCAGATCTTCATCCAGGTCGCTGCCAGGGTTTTCACCCACCCGCTGTTCCCAGTCCTCCAATGTCTCCCCCGGGCAATCGAATAATGATGGTTCTGAAATAAAACCACAATCATACTAAATACACACACACGGACACTTAAATTGAAAAGTGGAAAAGTGAAAAAAAAATATAACTACCTAAAGCGACTGACGAAGATGGTAACGGGGAGGACATTGGGTCTGGCCTGGTACTTGTGCTGGATGCTAAAAATTAAAAACTTATTGGTTAAATCCTGTTAAAAATAAAAACTACTTATAATTCTGTAATTATTTAACTCACGGGGGGTAAATCCGACCAACTCGATGTCAGCTTCAACGACGACTTCCACCGGGACTGCGTCCACCGACATTATCCCCATTGACGGGGAAAACATTAATTTACGTCGTCTGTAAAAAACAGTCTTATAAATATCCGGATAAGTATATCAATATCGACTAATAATTTAAGTCATTAAACAAATAGCTACCTCTTGGAAGGGGTTTTTTGGACCACCATTGAGTGGTCGCCGAGGTCGACGGGGTCAATGACGTCGCCGAGGCCACTGACATCGCCGTGGTCGCCGAGGTCACTGACATCGACGAAGTCACTGACGCCGCCGACGTCGCCGACGTCGCCGAGGTCGCCCAGGTCGCCCAGGTCGCCCAGGTCGCCGCTACACGCCCGAACTGGTCGGTCAAAATAGGCACCGACCAGCGACGGGTTGAAATTTGAGGCTGAAAAGAGCACACAATATAATATGCGAAAATAAATAATAATATAATAATGTGCAAGCCACAATAAAACCACAAACTTGATGGCACAGGTTCTGAAGCAGGTCGCTCCCACGGTCTGGGTTTAGGCGCTGGTGGAGTTGCTGATGTCCCAGGCGCAAGGGGACACGCAATTCGCACAGGAGATAGTTTTCTGAAAAATAATTTAAAGTAAGACACAACAAGTTCATTTACCTCATGATAATTTGAAAAAATACAATTATTTACCGTTTCTGTTTCCTTTCGGGAGCATCAGGCAGCAAAAACCTCGCCACCTCCTTTTGCTCCCTCAAGGCAAGGAGCCGGGCTTTTTGTTCGGCGCTTAGCCGCGTCAGGTTTTTTTTGTCAAGGGCCTTCTGGTCCCTGACTTTTTTCAAACCCGCGGCTAGCGACGTTGATCTAAACAAAAATAATAATACTTAGAAACAACCAACTGATTATCAAGACCAATTTTGAACGTTATACATACGTGGAGGGTTGAACGACGGCCGATTCGGCGTCGTGGACCTCTTGAACCGGTGGTCTAAAAAAGTAACACAAAATTAAGAATATTCCATCACGACAGGCGTTACTTAATCACTTAGTAGTAATAATGGCAAAAGCAACATACAATTCCACACCAAGCATTTCAGTTGCCCGGCCCCGGCCACCACCAGCACCGCGGCCTCCACCAGCACCCCGGCCACCACCAGCACCGCGGCCTCCACCAGCACCGCGGCCCCCACGAGCACCACGGCCTCCTCGAGAACCGCGGCCTCCTGGAGCGCGTGCTCCACCTCGTGCTCCTCCAGTTCCACGCGCAGGCATAATTAATAATCGATAAAAGCTGGAAAAAAAGCAAGCAGTACTTTATATGATATAGCTGTCTGCGATCCAGGATAAAAAGCAGCTTTTGCAATTCTCCAGGTCTACTCGTGTAATTTTCATCAAAATCCGTTCAGCCGATTTAACGTGAATGCGTTCGAACAGAAAAAAAAATTCCGGATTCGGATCGGATCACATTCGGAAGAATAAAATGACCATTTCATCAAAATCCGTTCAGCCGATTTAACGTGAATGCGTTCGAACAGAAAAAAAAATCCCGGATTCGGATCGGATCACATTCGGAAGAATAAAATGACCGTTTCATCAAAATCCGTTCAGCCGATTTAACGTGAATGCGTTCGACAAGAAAAAAAAATTCCGGATTCGGATCGGATCACATTCGGAAGAATAAAATGACCATTTCATCAAAATCCGTTCAGCCGATTTAACGTGAATGCGTTCGAACAGAAAAAAAAATCCGGATTCGGATCGGATCACATTCGGAAGAATAAAATGACCTTTTCATCAAATTCCGTTCAGCCGATTTAACGTGAATTCGTTCGAACAGAAAAAAAATAAACAAACAAAACCTACGCAAAAAAAATCTAAAATATATTCTATGTTTATAAAATATAATCTAAAGTTAAATAAAACCTTCGACAAAAACATTTACAAAAACCCGTATCCGTATTCGGATCGGACGATAAAACGACCATGTACACCTACCTTTACACAAATCGACGCAAGATGGCGGTCAATGACGGAGACTCCTGACTAATCTGTAAACAATGAATTTAGATTGTAATATTTCCGTATTCAAAGTACAGAATAATCATTTAAATAAACATTGCTCAAAGTTTTAAAAGAATCCCAGTTGATATTATCGTAATTACACCAAAAAACAACAAAACATTTTGAACTATCTTCTTCGAACCATACCGGTTGCGGAATATTTACGAAAACTAAGTACAAAAGTTACTTCTAGACTTGAAATTTTCACTGAATCCTTTAATCTAATGACTGATTATCACACACGAATAGAATTTTAGGTGTTTTAATGTAAAAAACCAATTAAAATACGTTAATAACTTACCTTTTCGTTGACTGGTTTTGGCGGGCGCGTCACAACTGTGAACTGTCAGTTTGTTTTTATTTTTTCGAGAGTTGAGTGAATGATTTCTAGTGTTGTCATACCTCGAAATGAGCGGTGGTTAATAAAGAACGAAACGTAATTATTGCCAGGCTGAAATAACTCTAACTTTAGGAGCAAAAAGGCTATATTTCCAAAAAAATCGTTTGGGTATAAAAGTACCCAAGGCCATATAACTACAAAAAAATATTTGGGTATGATTTTACCCAAGGCCAAACAAGCGGATACTCAACTTTCTTTTTCAGGTACTCTTCGACGACCTTCGCTCTGCGGACTGGTGCAGCACACCTAACTCTGCGTTTGTAGGTAGTGTATTCTTTTTTCATCCTTTCGAGTTTCTCGGACCACCACGGCAAAGTAAACACTTCGTTTATCTTCTTAACCGGCATTGTCGAAGTGCATGCATCTTTAATTATATTTGTGTAAAGTTTTATTATTGAATTTAATTGTACGGCCGAATTTAATTTATCTACTTCAAATTTGTTAATTTTGTTTGCTTGTAGTAATTGTCCGAGTTTCTCACGAAACTCGGGCCAATTTGCTTTTTTCGTATTGTAAATCCTAGTTGTGCGATTAATTTGTATGCCTTTTGATCGTTTAAGTTTAATATTAAAAACAATGCCGTTGTGGTCCGAGCTCGTGAGGCCCTCGTCTACCTTCCAGTCGTCCACCAGGTCGAGGATATCTGTGGAGCATACTGAAATGTCGACATGACTGCAATATCTTATCCCCCCTCTGGTTGTGTCGAAGGTCGGAATTTCCCCTCTGTTCAGTATGTTTAGGTCCAGCTCATCGAGGACTCCGCAAACTTCTTCACCTCTGCGATCAATAGACAGGCTTCCCCACCAGGTACTCTTGGCGTTTGCATCTCCTCCAAGAATCAATCTCCCGGGACCTACCTCTTCCTCAACACGTTTTAGGTGCTCCAGGTATGGTCCGATTGGCTGGTCTGGCTCGAAGTAAAAGGAGACTAGTGTGATCCTCCAGGCACTGGTTCGGATCCCCACCACGGTGATGTTGTTCGTGGTGAGTTTCGGGTACTGTTCGACGATGAGGTCTTTGTCGAAGACCGCTATTGCGGCCTTAACAGTCCCATCTCCTATGTCAGTGCTCTGGAAGACCCGAACGCCTCTATGACTCCTCATTACTCTTACCCCGCCGACGTATGGTTCCTGGAGGAGAGCAATGGCGACCCCGCGCTTGTTCGCTTCGGTCAGAAGCTCGTTGGTCGCCAGTCTTTTTCGCTGGAGGTTGGCCTGTACTATTTTGTAGGGGTTTGGGTTGCTGTTGGTCTCCTGGGCGCCCTTAGCAATAAGCGACCGACATGCGAGCTATTGCGTCGCGCTTCCTCCGAATGGGGCATTCTTGACTGAAGGCATTATGGCTATTGGAGTCGAGCTTGGCCGCTGTGCAGTTTCTGCAAGTGGGTACACCTCCAGAAAGCCACTCTGTGCACTGCGCCCTAAGGTGCGGTCCTCCGCAGTGACTACATAGGTCTGCCGGTGCTGAGCAGAACCTTTTGCTATGCCCGTATCCTAGGCATCGCGAGCACTGGACCAGTGGTGACTGGTCCCACACCCGGATGCGCTGGAGGTCGATATAGACCGCTCCAGCGTCGGTCGCCCTTTTCCAGATGGCCGGAGAGACGCTCAGGATAATGTGACTAGTGTGCGGATTACGTGCCTTTCTTTTATACTTTATTTCGAGTCTGTCATCATTCTCCTTCAGATCGTGGAAGATGCCCCGGTTTTGGTTCCTGAAGGCCCTGATGACGTCCTCATCAGAGTTGACTGTTAGAACGTCGGCGAGCTTCAGGAGAGGGTCTCGGTTCTTGACTTCTTCCACGACCAAACTCTTTCCAGAACTTTCGAGTCTTTGTCTGACCTTCTGTCTGTCTTCGTCAGTGTGACAGCTCATAATAATCTTCCTATCTTTACCTTTGCGGGTCCTCTCCACCCTGACCCACCCTTCCTTAGCGTCCACTGCCTCTCTGATTTTTGTGAGAATATGGTCTCCGGTGTCGTTCTCATCCTGCGATGAGACAACTACCGAGTGCAGTGCACTCTGCGGAGGCGGGTGCACGGTGGATCGGGCCGCCGTTGTCTCAGCATACGATTTTGTCGTCAACAACTGTTGGTGCTGCTCCTCCATCTTTAATTTAAGGTCGTCCATTTTTCTGCCGTTTTCAATGAGCAGCCGGCTCTGCTCTTTTAATTGTGCGATTACCGGACTGTCGTAGGTCTGTTTTTGAGGCGTCTTAACGGTCGTTGTCTGAGAGTCGGCTGTTATACTCTCAGATGCAGACTTCTCTCCAGTTCTTTTTAGACGTTTTATTTCCATGTCCGCATCTTTTATAATCTGGAATAATTTGTCGATGGCTTCCAGGGCGTTTGTTTTAATGTCCGCTCTTAGGTTTCTGGAGTTGTTAATGTTTGTTTTGGCTTTAACGACGTTAGCTTTGGCTTCGGCCAAACGCGTTGTGAGAACCTGTCGAGGGAGTACCGGGATTTCCATTTTGCTGGTGGATGGAGTCAGGTTTTGCGACTCTGTTCCGAACTCGAACTTTTCGACGCTTCGTCTGACGCCAGACGTGGTCGCCTGCGACCTCTGCGGTGAGAATTGTTTCTCAACGCTACGTCTAACGCCAGACGAGAGCGTCTGTGTTTTTGGCGGGGACTTCGGATTTTCCCTTCCCTCTACAGACTTCTCTGGTGGTGTGGCGAACATTGTCAGAGGAATACAAGCTCAAAGTAAATGCAAAAAGTTGCCGTGGTCTGCACACAGTGTAAAGAGTGTGTGCAGTCAAAATAAAATTAAGAATAAAATAAAACAGAACAATCACATGAAAACTAGTGTAAAAATGCTAGTTGAGTCGCAAAGGAACAGAAGCTACAGTCAGACCCAATAGAGCCTTCGTGATACACAAAATAAAAATAAAATAAAATAAGGTAAAAGTTAAGAATAACTTTAGTCTCTATATAGAGTCACAAAATAGTGGGTCACAATGAACCGGTCGAGGAACAGTCAAAAATTTTCTTCCCGAGTCAAAAACCCCCAAAATTGGAGTGATTCTTGGAAGGACTCTATGTAGAGTCGCTCCGTCAATACCAGTGGATAGCTCTCACCGAGCCCACCCAGATGAACCCAAACTCGGCGCAGTTACACCAAGGGGTTCCGGAGATATCCCGACTTGAAAAATCGGGTTTTTCACAAAAATAAAAACCAAATGTGGTTACAAGAGGATATCTCCGGATCCGCCGGTCCAAAAACCCCGGTGTTTGGGCTCTCCGAAGCTGGCCCAGTGAGTCCAATCCACCGGACACGTTTTCAGGAAGAAAATTTTCGAGCTCCTGAAATCGCCTGAAAACTATTCAAGTTGTCCGTGTATACCCTGCTGATGTATTCAGAGGAAACCCCAGCCCTCTACGACTTTCCGTTGAGAAGTTATGATCGATTGAAAAATTTCAAAATGGCCGCGAACCTGTCAAAGTTAATTTTTGATCGCAGATAACTTCCCTCGGGAAAGTCGCAGACCCCTTGAGTTTGGGCTCTCCCTAATCGGCCTGAGCTCCTCTGTCCGCTGAAATTACTTTCAGGGTCCTGAAAATTTTCAGCTCCAAACCTCCTGAAAACTTGGGGTAAGTAGGGCAACGGGCTCCTGTCTGTAACGTCGAAATCCGCTACTTCCTACGGCCACCGGTTTAGAAGTTACAGTGGTTTGAAGCTGAACAAGATGGCCGCCGAACTGTCAAAAGCTGTATAAAAACGTCCGTAACTAAAGAACCCTACGTCACAGAGGGACGGGGTTTTGGACCTGCAGCTCGGCGTCACTTCAGGTATGACCTGAAAGCAGTTTCAGCGACAAATTTTCGGGAGGCCTGAAACAGGCTGAAAACTGAAAATTCTTAAAGGTAACTATAATCCACTGGCCGGAGTGAAAAAACGAGCTAAAACGGACCAGCGGTTCTCTACTTATCTAAATCTAAAAATTTAAACCTAAAAACCTATTTTGGTGTTTTTTATCAAAACAGCCAAATTTAAAGATATAGGGCCCGAGTTTGGGCTTAATCAAGTCCGTATAAGGTATAAAAACACAGTAATAACTTTAAAAACTAATTATTTCCTATTAATAATAAGTAATGACCAAAAAAGATGGAAAATTCAATAACTTTGAAACTAATCAGTAGAAAATTTTGAAAAAATATGTTAAAAATGTGTTAAATAAAGGGCTACAAGATTTAATAATAAAAATTTTAAAAAGACCAAAATAAAATAGAAATTTTTTTTGAAAAAGTGATTTTACTGAAAATTTCCCTGTAACTTAAAAACTATTGAATCTAAAAATCTAGAACTTAGAGTCTCTACTATACTGATGAGCGCGCAACAGGCTGCAGTTGAAAAATTTTGAAAAGCTTCTTCTGGTCAAAGTTATTGGGGGTCAAAGTTGAGAGTTTGTAATAGTCATATATAAACGTGGATATGACTTAAAATTCTAAAAATTGTTGCACTCGCCTTGTGTCTTAGTGGTTCAAGTTGGTACCAATTTTCAGTTCGCTGGCTGCACTCCTTCAGTTTTTTCAGAGCACGTGGTTTTCACGAATTCCTGAATAACTCGTGAAGGCTCGATGTCAGGAAGGTGATGAGTGGTCCAGATGGTCGGGACCCACGATGTCCACACGATGCCGGTGAAAAAGCAGGTGGTCACCGCGATGGTTTCGGCAGCGTTTGCTATTTTCCAAAAAGCAAATTCCACTTAACCTCCAAAGTAGAGGTTTTTCAGCAGTAACTTGCACAGCACTGTGGAGCGGCACGAGTTGATTGCGGCACTTTGTGCGGCGCAATTTTCCGCATCCAACGACACTTCACTTGCTACTATCAGAGCAGAAAAACCAATTAATTTCTATTTTTAAGTGCGGAGCGCGTGGGTTTTCGCTGCTTACCGCTCGAGAGACCGAGTGCAACTGGGTTAGGTTAGGTTAGGTTAGGTTAGGTTAGGTTAGGTTAGGTTAGGTTAGGTTAGGTTAGGTTAGGTTAGGTTAGGTTAGGTTAGGTTAGGTTAGGTTAGGTTAGGTTAGGTTAGGTTAGGTTAGGTTAGGTTAGGTTAGGTTAGGTTAGGTTAGGTTAGGTTAGGTTAGGTTAGGTTAGGTTAGGTTAGGTTAGGTTAGGTTTTTTTTTTTTTTTTTTTTTTTTTTTTTTTTTTTTTTTTTTTTTTTTTTTTTTTTTTTTTGTGCTTTTCCCCGTTCATGGGTACAACGGGATCTTATTACTCTAATTTACTCATTCATTCTAGTTCTCGCAATTATTCTTCTCGCACTTTTATGCTTCATACTGGTTCTTTCTTTCATGCTTCTCTTTCATTCTTAGCCGGGTGGGACTCCCGCTATTCGAACTAATTTTACTTTTAATATTCTTTATTAGGGGTATTAAAGGTCACAACTCAGTTTTCAGTTTTAATTTCAAATTTTGCTTAGCTGATAACAGGTTCGTTTACTTAACTCTATTTCTTACCTATACTTGCTAGGTTTTATTTATTCTACATTTACATTTTTTTGTACTTTTATTTCTAATTTACATATTATCTAGTTTATTTTAGCATAATTAGTTTTACATTTCTAATTTCTTAATCTATGTTATTTTACAATACAATGTTTATCCTCATACTTAACTAATCTTTTATTTTCTTTCTAATACAACTAAAGTCATTCACCTCGCAAGCCAAAAACAAACATTTCAAACTTGGTTCTTCAGGGCGATTAATATACATATATATCCAGTTACATAGGTTGGTTTGGAACTACTTCATTTGTAACAATCTATTCGCCTTATATTCGGTTTCTACACTATTATAGGGGCTTATGTGGATTCTTTACATTATGAATTACTTGACTTTCTTTTAGGTTGCGGCAATAATATACATATATACTTATTATATACATAATTATTGTCTTTTCTTGTTCTGATTTTTTATTTTACTCATCATTGTTACGTGTTGTTTGTGGTGCATGTTTAGTGTTATGTGTGTGTTTTTGATATATTCGTATATATAATTATATATTTTATATATCTGTGTATGTTTGTGTGCGTTGGTTTCCATGTATATGTACTCCCAGTTTGTGTTGCTGTATCGGTGTCTTCGTGTGTGTGTTGTGTGTGTTATGTAAGCCCTAAGAAACAGTTCAGGCATATGCCGTTGTCGTCCGAGCCAGATAGTCCCATTTCTTGCGGACCGGACACTCCACGCTGAAAGCGTTGTGGTCAGTCCTCTGGAACTTCGAGTGCGAGCAGTTGCAGCACTGCGGTTCATTACCCGCGATAAACTCCGCGCACTTCTCGCGTAAGTGCGGTCCTCCACAGTGACTGCACCTGTCCACACTCTCCGTACAAAATTTCCGGCCGTGCCCGAACGCCAAGCACTTGGTGCATTGGATGAGCGGCGACTGGTCCTCCACCCTGACCCTTTGCAGGTCGAGGTAAAGGGCTCCAGCGTCCGTCATCCTCTGCCATACTTTTGGCCCGACCTGGACGACAACGTGCGCTGTTTTGGGGTTCCTAGTCCTCTTTTTAAACTTTACTGCCATTTCCATCTCTTCTTTTTCTAAGTCCCTGAATATGTTCTCGTTCTGGGAGTAGAGCGCCTGCACTATTTCGTCATCGCCACTGTCTAAGAAGACGTCTTTTAGGACGACGAGTGGGTTTTTATTTTTCATGGGCTCTACTCTTAGTCCTCCACCTCGGCTCTCGATCCTGTCTTTCACTCTCTTGTACTCCGCCTCTGTGTCGCACCCCAGTATGACCGTCTGGTTTTTCGCCTTCCGGACCTTACTTATTTTTAGGCCAGATCCCCTGGCATCGACCGCCACCCTCACTCTGGCGAGCACCTCGTCAGCAGTCTCCTGACTGCCTTCAAGGGTGACCGCCATCGAGTGAAGCGCCGGTCGATGCCCGTGTTTGGCTGCCGTAACGTTGGCGTAGGTCTGCTGATCAGGTTTTGGTTCGCATGCAGATTCCCTGATGACCTCTTTAAGTCGGTCGGTTCTAGTGGCGACATCACCGGCAACGCCATCGATTTTGTCCTCGAGGACCGCCGCGGCTTGACCAACGACCTTCACACATTCTGTCGTATGGTTTACATCTACTTGGACTGCGTCGACCTTCTCGCTGACCTCGAGAACCTTATCGACGACCTTGTCGATGAGGTCGGCACCGCACTCGTCGTAGCGTTCGGTCATATCCTGAAACTCTTTTAAAACTTTCCCTTCCAGGTCATTTAAGCGCGTATTTATGTTTGCCTCTACCATGTTCAGCCTATCCAGGATTCCTTCGGGTACTTTGGGTAATACAGGCGTTTTGGCTGTAGTTGTTTTGGGCGCAGTTTCCAGGCCCTTTACCCGCCTACTTAGCTCAAACAAGATCCGTAGACTTTTGTCAGACTGAGTCTCCAGGAAGTTCTTTATATCCTTCCTCATCTGAGGATAGTCCTTCACCCTGGCTGGGATGTCCTCGAAGGTCTTCATTACTTCCTGGAGGAGTTGGTCATTTGACAAAGCAGCGTAGTTGTTCGGCTGCTTTTTGAACGCCTCCATGTTGTCTACGGATCTTCGCTTTCGCTCCGGTCTGCGGATAAAGGTCCTGGCGGCGTCCAGCGCCTGTCCCGACGGGCCTACGGGGCTGGGTGTGATGGTGGGAGCGACAGCACCAAAGGTCCCCGCTGACGTCGACAGTGGCGTTTCGGCTGCTTCTGCTTGGGTTCCTCTGACAGCATCCTTTCTGCCGAAAGTCAGAGATATCCCCTTAGGCGCTTCACGCGCCCCAGAGGGTCCCTCATTTCCCGGGTTCATAGGCGACGTCGAACCCTGTGACTGGCTGGTGCCGGCTCCTGGCCCCTTTGCTTTTACTGGGGTGCGAATCCCGAGAACCATGTTGTATTTGAGTTGTGTTGTGTGTTGTGTTGAGTGTCTTGTGTGTATAGGGCACAGTGAAGAGAACGGGGAAAGTTGTCAATATAATATAAATAAAATAATAAAATAACCACAATTGTGATCCGACCCTGTATAGGGGGGTGGGTGATGTGTGAGTCAAGCCTGTCCTGCGCTCAAAAGAGCGGGTCTCACCAGAAAATCGCAAAGAAAATCAAAATTGGTCAAAAAACTACGAAGTAGAGACCCTTTTTTGAAGAGACTCTATGTAGAGTCAATCTACTAAGTCCAGTGAATAGCTCTCACCGAGCCCTTTCAGACAAACCCAAACTCGATGCAGTTAGACCAAGGGGTTCCGGAGTATCTCAACCTAAAATTTTGGGATTTTCACCAAAGTTAAAAACCCAAAGTGGTTACAGAGGATTTCTCCGGCACCACCGGTCCAAAAACCTCGGTGTTTGGGCTCCCCGTCCTTGGCCCGGTAAGACCAATTCACCGGAACGGTTTTCAGGCTGAAAAATTGTTTGCTCCTGAAAGCTCCTGAAAAATGTCTTAATCGATGCCCTATGTCTAGCTGGTACGCCTAGCGAAAGTCCCAGCTCTCTGCGACTCTCCGTTGGGAAGTTATGGTCGATCAAAGACGGTCCAAGATGGCCGCGGTCCTGTCAAACCTAATGTTTGACAGCAGATAACTTCCGTCGGGAAAGTCACAGACCCGTCGAGTTTGGACTCTAATAACTCGGCCTGACCTCCGCTGCCTGCTGAAACCCCTTTCAGGATCCTGAAAATTTGTTGCTCCAAACCGCCTGAAAACGTGGGGTAGGTGAGATAATAGGTCCCTGGGCCTTAAGCAAAAAACCGCGATCTCCCACGACCTCTGGTTCAGGAGTTCTGGCGGTTTGAAGTTAAACAAAATGGCCGCCGAACTGTCAAACGTCTTGTTAGATCGTCGGTAACTTTTGAACCCTTCGTCACAGAAGGACGGGGTTTTGGACGCACAGCTCGGCGTCACTTCAGGTATGTCCTGAAAGTGGTTTCAGCAACAAAAAGTTTTTTGGCCTGAAATGGCCTGAAAACGGTTCACACCCAAAGTTAACAGTATACCGTCAACCCTAAAGAAAATCCGAGAGTAATCGGACCAGCGGTTCCTGAGATATCGCGATATTAAATTTAAAACCTAAAAACCCAAATTTGCCAATTTTGCGAAAACAGCCAATTTCAAAGATTAGTGGCCCGTGTTTGGGCTTAAATGGGTCGCAATAGGTGTATTAGACCCTGTCCCGGTGTCAAAATTAACAATTTACTATTTAATTTCGAATTAAGGCCAAAAAACACAAAAAAATCGATATCTCAGGTATGACTGGTCAGAAAATTCTGAAAAAAATGGCAAAAATAAGGTAAAATAAGCCCCTACAATGCACAAAAACATAATATTGCAAAAACCAAAAAACAAGTGAAAAATTTTTGAAAACCTGAAAAACTTATAAAATATGTTATAACTAAAAAACTACTGTAACTAAAAATCTAAAACTTAAAATCTCTATAGGGCCGATGAGCGCGCCACGGTTTCCGGCAGAAGAACTTCGATGTGGTGATGAGGACCGGTGATATTTGGGTCGAAAGTTTGCACTTTCGAACTGTTATATTATGTCTCCCAGGGGCCTTAAAATTCTAAACAAAGATGAACTCGCCTTTTCTTGCCAAGGTCCTGGTTGACGCCAAATTTCAAACCGCTACCTCCACTCCTTCAGCCTTTTCAGGACACGTGGTTTTTTGAAAATCCTGAATAACTCGCCAGGGCGTGATGTCAGGAAGGTGGTGAAAGGTCCAGATGGTCCAGAGCCACGATGTCCACTGGATTCCGGCAAAAAAGGAGGGGGTCGTCGATCTTGTTCTCGCAGCGTTATCGTTTTTGTTGAAAAAGGTTTTCACTTAACCTCCAAAACGACGGTT